>OY660884.1:21075263-22560263 GCA_962446985.1 Xyrichtys novacula | reverse complement strand
TTACACCGTTCACTGATGCTCTGAAGCTCATAGTAGGAAAACCAAAAAGGAGAGCCTTGACCAAGTGCCGAGTTAGCCTGGGCACTTGGTCGAGGCTAACTCCTCTATATTACCTTGCTAGATGTGCAGGGACAGTACAGCAGCAGTGCAAGGGTCTAAACTAAATAATAAAATGAAGCTAAGGGATCTAGACAAAAATTCTCAACTGAACTTGCATGCATGTACAGTATTTGCAAAGATAAAGATGCCAGAATGTCGTTTTAGTGGATTGTGTTGCATCCACTTTTACTCTCCACACAGACTTTTTTCCTACATGCACAAAAGCATTCTGATATTTCAGCAGAAACCAAACTGCCTCCAAATTATGATTTTTATGTAAAATCTGTGAATAAGGATTAATGGAGAGGAGACGTTTTTTACAAAGTGAATGAGAGCAAAGTTGCAGGGTCGCTCCCCAAAGGCTTTCCAGTCAAAATGGAGTCAGACTTTACTGGCATGGTTGTCACCACTGTCCTAATTGTGCTGTCTAACTTAACTGCCTGGTTGAAAGGTTTTGACAGTGCAGTGTTACACTGATTCAAAGCAGGGCAGTGTGGGAACAGAAGCACTGTAAAGTGTTTCAAGAGAAATCTTGCAGAACAGCCAGACAGAAGGGGGGGGACGGGGTGCAGCTGCACAACAGAAAGGTAACTTTAATCAGTGAACACAAATCAGCACTGAATGCATGTGTTGAAAGCTTGTCCTTTTAAGCTTCTTTTTGCATAAATCAAGGCAAAAGTTTTCTGAATGCATCTTCACCTCTTTGTGTCTATGTATCCAAATCTGTCCTGAATGACTCAAAGAAATCTGTAGTTAAAACATCCCTCAATGAAAAACACACTGAGAATACAGGCTATGACTTTCTGTTGCAGGCTGACCCCTCAACATTTCTGTAAGTAATCCATGAAAGTAAATAAGACAAACTTAGTATTGGTGTTCATGACAGTGTGTCAGCAGTAGCAGCAGCACATAACATCAAGTTTACAGGTCATCTCCTGATAACACAGAGAATCCACAGGATGGTCAAAAGCAAGAGAAAATTAAGAATAAATTAAACAAATCACCAGTAGAAGTAAGTGTAACAACAAATTTTCATAAGTTAACTCCAATTTACAAAGGCTGCATGATCTTGCTCACGTTGTATGTGATCTGTCTTACTACTACAGAGCAGGATTTGGATCTTTCCTCCTTCTCAGGTGAACAACATCAGTGTGAATGCTTCTCCTGGTGGGAATTCAGGCTTTTCTAGTGATCATAAATCATTTAGCCCAGCAAGAACCATCTCACTCACTCCCAAAATGGCTCATAATAGAGACAGCTTTATAGGGATACTCCGGCGTGAATTTAAGTTATTAACACACCATTACACCGGGTTAGATATGATAGAAATACACAGCAGTCTACATCTCCACGCGTAAACCTTAACCAAAAAAGCCACTCTATAGCCACAAATGATGCTCAGAACAGCACCTAACCTGCCTGGTTTTGTAAGCTAAGAGACCAAACACAACTCACCCACTCTCCTCCAACAGCCGCTTGTTTGTGGGGAAGCCCTGGCGAGTCGATCACCGAGTGCAGCTGAGTTTCGCAGCTCAAGGAAGAAAATTTATGATTGTCAGTTCATGGAAATGCGATCAAAGTTCTTGTGTATCTTGTATGTGCACTGCAGACGCGGTTATTCTTCTGCCTTACCGTCTCAGTTTGATTGTATTTCCATGAAGTGATAATCATATATTTTCTACTGCACTCAGTGATCGACTTATCAGGGCTCCCCCACAAACAAGCGGCTGCTGGAGGAGAGTGGGTGAGTTGTGTTTGGTCTCTTTGCTACAGAAATCAGGTAAAGCTAAAAAGATGTTTCGTGGCAAGTGCTATGGCTGGGACCCTATATGTACTGTTGATGAAGTTAGGTGCTGTTCTGAGCATTATTTGAGACTATTGAGTGGCTTTTTGGTTGAGGTTTGCATGTGGAGTGATAGACCACTGTGTATTGCTATCGTGCGGTCATTACTGAAGTTTGTTTAACTTGAAAAGCAAGCAGTCGGCAACATTCATCTATCCACGGGGTGTCTAACTCGGTGTTACGGTATGTTTGACCCTAACTTAATTTTACGCCAGAATATCCCTTTAAGAATGAGCTAAATGTACTCCGCACCTCAGCATACAGAAGATGCTGTCTAATGCCACAGAGCTGCACTCCTGCCATTCAGTCTGGTGACACAAATGAACAAAAACACACAAAAAGAGCTCTGTCCTCATTTATACTGAGACAATACAGTTGAGTGGGAGAGATCTAGCAATAAAATACAAAGGAGAGCAGACTTGCGAGACATCATCTGGATTTTCCTGGCTGTGAAAGCAGGTCTGGAGTGTTTTGAGGGTTTTCACCAGTCAAAATAAACTCTTGGCATTTCCTTTCTCCCCCCCCACAGCCAAAAGCATGTGTACTTCTGGCCAGCATCAGCGACATTAACACTACACAAACACCACAGATGTGTGCAGATGAACCCATCACCTGTCTGAAGGAGAGTCAAACAGAAACACTTTAACCTTCACCTTCTTTTTAACATGTTCCACACAGTCAAGTATACAAACAACAGCAGTTTGCTTCCCCCCTCATGATATTGGTGTGTGTGCAAATATGTGTCCTGATGGGTGAAAGTGAGCAGAGGGAGAGGGGCTAAGTTTTCACAGTGGGAAACCTGATTCCTGACTGGCCATCCTAGGACAGACAGTCCGCTCCCTTGGGAGACACAATTTGCCCTGAAAGGAGAAATTAATACAGCAGCTAACCTCGACTCTCCTTTCATCCTAACTCACTCCTGTTCTACCTACCTGTCCCCTAATCCACACATAAAACACCTCACCTTATCAGCCACCATTCTTTTAAAGAACAAGACCACTGATGCCTCAAAAACAGGAACTTCTCCTCTAATATTTTCCCATTTTTAAGACGCTCCTCTGATCATTTTGTCCACCTGATTGGCTTTTAAGAGGCAACCCTCTATTCCAACTATAACAACCACGTGTCCCACTAAAGTGCCCTTGAGCAAGACACTGGATCCCTACAAGCATCTGTTGTAGAGACAAGCGGAAAGAAGAAATTTTTCCTAAAAGGATCGATCGCGTATCACGTTATCATTATCGTTCATCCGAATGCAGACTCCCTCCTTTTTCTGCACGTCCTCTGTGTCATACTTTGGTGTTAGCAGAAAATACTCTTTGGAAAGAGGGGAAAGAGCTGAAGAAGTTGGCAGGCAACAAAGTGTGACCTGAGACCTCCAGGTGAAGAGTGACACCCTCACAAGCAAGGTGTACAAGAGTGAAGGAGGGCAGATGAAAATATGCGCCCTCTATTGGGGCTACCACCTACGAATACAGTTATGTATGTGAGAAGATCAAAATTACTTAATAAACACTTGTTTTTGGCCAGAAAATGTATACCATTTAATTGGACCAGGTAGAAACCTCCCACTGTAACACAGTGATACAAAGAAACTTTTAGAGTTTTTCTGATGGAAAGGTGAAGTGCCAAATTAAAAGGGAATGACAATATTTTTTTATGGACATATAGCAGCCCCTCATGGATTACTTGCCTTAAGGTCGAGGTGAAATTATCCGGAGGGAAAACAGTGGTTTAGTAGATCCCACACTGAGCACCACACTGGTGATTAGAACTACTTTTTAATAAGTACAAGGACACACATTTCTTTATTAGATGATACTTTGTTGTGCTGCTGTTGTTGTTGTCGTCATTATTGGGGATTTTCTCTGTTTTCTTTTTTTTTCTTTTCCTCATTATTATCCTTTTCCTGTCACTTTCTACCTTATTTGAATTTGGCTTATTAATTATTGTTCCCTAGATCAGAACACTGCTTAACGATGTATGCGTCTATGTAAATTCTGAAAATAAAATAAAATCTGATTATATAAAAAAAATAATGCCCCCGATAGTTGTGCACTGCAAGGAAACTGCATATTGCAAGTAGGGCTGCCAGGAATTACAAAAACAGTCCACCTCATATTAAAAATAGGAAAGGCTGTGTAAATAGGAACACTGCTGCATTCTGGTGCATGTGTCTCTAAAAGGGAATAACAGGGGACACACTTATGGATAACCGAGAAGCTTCACCCAGTGTTTATATTTATATTACTGCTTAATGTTGCTAATTTATCATTTGATGTAAATTTGAGTTTGTAGCCGTCTTGGTCAGGACTCCATTGAAAAAAGTTTTTTCTGGAAGAACTGGTTCCTCCTCTGAGTGCACAGAAACACCTAAACTCATCTTGACTCAGAAATGACCTTGAGTTTGTCTCCATGACTACCTACAGTATGTTTTTAAAAGCTTAAAACCACAAATCAGACAAAATCCTCTACGTTCCTGACAAATCCAATTACCCTGACCTAGAACTCATTAGCACCAGGACTGGATGTTCACTCAAATCAAAGGAAATACCAGAGATGGGGTATCAAAGACTCATTATGGGGGGCTGCATTCTTGCTATGATGTTACAGCAGACCCTTAATGATGTTTTACATTCTTACAACTATCTGGAGAACAGATTTATTCCAGTTTAGTGCTTGTATTTCTGGTTTCTGCCACTATAGTACTGTACTGTGTGACAGACATCTCTGTGTTGGTATGTTTCTGTTTATTTGTGCGTACGTACTGTTGGATTGAAATTGAGTGGATCGCAGGAAGAATAGCTGCTGCTATGCAAAAGCAAATAGGTATCTAAATAAACTAAACTAAACCATCAGGTATTCCCAGTGCTTTTGTGGGTAAAATGAGTGCTTGTTACTCTTTAATAAAGATGAAAGGTCTTGAGCTGTCTGAGTTGTGTTGTTTTGTATTTCTCTTCTTTTCTTTCTTTGTAATTCTGTTTCTCCCTCATGTTTCATGACTTTTTTCACCTCCTCCTTTGTATCACCTGTCTCCTTCTCACATCTGTTGCTCACTTTCCTGACTGTCCTTAGTCTTTGTGTTTCTCTCCCTCTGTGTCAGTTTATTGCATCTTCAGAAGTTTCTTGAATTGCCGCAGATTTTATGTTTGTTTGACTTGAGGAAAAAAAGTTTTTTGTCAATTTTTGTCTAGTAGTAGTATAGTAGTCTGCCTGTAAGTTCTTTCCCCTGTTTTTTTACCCATGAGACGTGAAAATAACCTAGCTCAGTCCTCCAAAATATACATTTGCATGTCTTTCATAGTTTGTTAAATTAATATAAGACCAATCCACAGGTAATACCTTTCTCATCCAGTCCCCTATATCTGTTTTCAGTGAAAATAAGATGTGGTTTCATGTATTTTTATGGGGAAAGAAAGTTGTATAATTTCTCTGATAACCAAAACTTGAGCCTAAATACACCATCAAACACTGTGTGTAAAAAGATTATCTTGTTTGAGAAGCTGAAACAAGAAAAAACGGTGACTGACGCATGAACTCAGCAAAATAGCTGCTGGATAAATAATCTTTGGTCTTGGTCATTGACTCTTCGTTGGATTTGAATGGTTTCAATTGTTCTATTTGAATACTTTGACCTTTCAAGTAGAATCTGTTTATTATAAGGGAAAACAGAAACACAAACAAACCGGCAAATCAGAGCTGAGAGACAGACAGAGGATCAGATGGAGCGACAGTAGGGGAGGGGAAGTCTAATAGACAAGGCGGTACAGCAAATGACAGCTGATATCCCCACTCAGGACGGACGTGGAGGAGAGAATGATGGAGAAAAGAGAAAGAGAGATGAAGAGGAGAGAGCACATATGAGCCATAAAGGATTCTTAATGGAGCAGAATTTACACAACCTGCTGAGAGAAACAGATAAAAAAAAACAGCAGCGGTAAATGAACAACAAGCATCCAATCTGCAGTCCTGAGCAGGTTCAAACCCCCACATAAAGTGCAGAGTGGCTTTCTCCCTTCACTGCGTTTTGGTGCCACTTACCCCTTCTTTCACTCCTCCTGAGTCATCAATAAAAACACATTCATGTGCTGACTGAACAAGCAAACAACAAAACAAAGAGCTATTTTCTGATTTTCATTACTTAGAGCATTAATAATAAAAGATACAACACCAAATGCGTCAGGGCGGGGTTTGGTTTTCGCAAGCAAGAAGGGATTTGAGTGGATTTTGTGTTGCTTGGGTGAAAACCTAGAAAAGCAGACCAAACTGTTTCTATGACCTGGGTGAGGAAGCAGATTAGCTGGTTCACGCTGGGTTCAGGGGGAGGAAAAACTGCAAGAATCGACAGATGGGGGGAAATATTCAATCACGGAGATGTGTGAGCTAAATGAGTTTAATAATGTCAAAGAGGTAATTCACCTTTAACGAGAAGCTTACAATCTGTGTACAGCCCTGCAGAATAAACAACAGGCATGCGTCTGTTTCAAAGCCTCTGACTGAACCATCAGCTGAGAGGTTATGGAGAGCCTTAGGTCCAGCGTCCTGTTGTGGGTATCTCCCTCTGCATCTATTAATAATGTGGCTTTAGACACAAGCTTTCATAAACGAACACCATCAGTGCTGCTTTCACCATTAAAGTTGTAGTGAAGGGATTCCCGTACAGCAGGGGGGCTGACCGGTTTATCCAACATGAAGAGTTTTCTTTGTAAATTTGTGAAGCTGCTGTTTCAAATCGAAGAGAGAAAGGAGGATGAATAATTTCCTCATCTGACTTATGAGTGTTTCTTTGAAGGGAAACACAATGCATTATTAAAATATTATAATAATATATAGTGTTCTCTTGTGCATTCAATTACTGTAGAGGGAAATCTAATTGTCGTAGTCTGCATCTGAATGTGTGGTTTCTGATACAGGCTTGTTAAAGGGGGACTCTGAAATCTATTATGGTGCTTGAGAAACACTCAGTTGACAAAAGCAGCTCTTGCAGTGCTGTGTGCAACAAACCAGAGGAGAAAGGTGGAAAAAACAGCAAGAAACTGTAGGAAAAAAAACATCAAAAATCCACTGAACTATTTGTAAGCATCAAACCATCTGAAGAATCTACTTGAGGTCTACTGAGAGGGGTCTAGCCACAAACGGTTCCCCTGACTCTGATAGGGCTGTATTAGATCTATTTTTTTTTTTTAAGATTAGGTGTGCAATTCACTGTTTGACCAGCAACTAAGAAGCCCATCTAAGATCAATTATTACCCAGCCTACTGCTTGGTTACTCTCTCCTTATCTCTTCAAAGTTGTCTTTGATTATCTCTTTTTCAGTCATTTAGATAGTTACACAGTCTACCATATGACCTGAAGAGGCCTCTGCAACACAAACAGCATTACCACCTTTGGCTCCAAGGTACTGACAGCACTCATAATGTATCCTTACACTTGGCCCCTAATGACCCTCACGCCTCAACCGTGGGTTACAACAGCGACACATCAACTAGGCTATCAAGTAAGCCGATGTTTGCCGCCGTTTTATAAAGTTTGATAACAGGATTTAACCCCTCCATGCTGGCTTTCACCAACCATCATATCCACATATAAAAAAGAAGTAAAGAAAGACACAGCAGAGGGAGATGTTCACTGGAAGAGTGAGAAAGACTGAAGGCAGAATATGGTGGAAGAGGGTGGAACCGATTTCGACCATAGCTTAAAGGGATATATCGGTGCAAAATAAAGTTATGTTGAAACACATCGTAACACCAGAGGTAGACACCCCCACCAAAGATGAATTTTGCTGACTGCTTGCTTCTCTAGTTATACCAACTTTAGTAACGACTGCACGATAGCAATACACAGCGTTCTACGTCTCCAACTCGTCAGAGGAGCCCTGACGAGTCGATCACAGAGTGCAGTGGATCATTTCCATGAGGTAATAATCATCATAATAATCATTTTGCACTGCAGACGTGGTAGTTCTTCTGCCTTAGTGTCTTGGTTTTGATTGCATTTCCAGGAAGTAACTCGGTGATCAACTCGTCAGGGCTCCCCCACAAACAAGCGGCTGCTGGAGGAGGGTGGGTGAGTTGTGTTTAGTCTCTTTGCTAAAGAAACCAGGCTTTGTACTGTTGATGAAGTTAGGTGCTGTTCTGAGCATTATTTGTGGCTATAGAGTGGGTTTTTGGTTGAAATTTGCGCATGGAGATGTAGACCGCTGTGTATTGCTATTGTGTGTTGCTGAAGTTGGTGTAACTAAAGAAGTAAGCAGTCGGCAAAATTCATCTTGCGAGGGAGTGTCTAAATCGGTGTTACGGTGTGTTTGACCATGTGCCGGACTATCCCTTAAATCCTGCAGGTTTAGGCTTTCCACTCCGCCTCCTCCCATCCCCCAGCTTCAATGAGTAAGATGATGCACTTATTAACTTGTTTCTGCAGGTCCCCAGTGAACTCAACACAGCAACAGAGGGGCTAAATGGGCAGCAAGAGCCAACACATCAACAGGGTCATCAAGCAGGTATCTTCCTTCACTAGTGCTTCAGCAAATTAGGCCCACAACCCTTCTAGGAAGCTCCATTAGAAGCTCTGGCAATGCTGAGCCATCCACCTCCATGCAAAACACTCAATTACAACCTGAAAAGTGTTGCTCCTTTAAGGATAATCTCTCTAGGAAGACTGCCAAACACGGGACTGTAGGCCTCTTCTGAAAGAGAACCATCCAGTAAAGAGTTATGTTCTTACTGGTGATCATATTTTCTGTAACCCACATTATATAATGGCATAACAGACCCTCAAGGAATGGGACAGGGATGTAAGAGGCGCTGTTGTCTCTATATAAGTTGGTGTAACATCACAAGCAAACGCTGTGATCAGTATGGAAGTTTGATCCCTGAAACCATCCATAACATATTTTCTTCTCTAACAGTAGGAGAGCGGATCAGGCTAGCACAATACTCTCAAACACAAATTGAAATAACAGAGGCATTAGCACATAGCTTGCCTTAGATCAGCTACTTAGAAAGACATTTCTCTTAAAACACTTATAAAGATGATACGGCTATAGCTCCAGGCTCTAAATTCTGCGATATCCTTTTCTTCATATCTCTGCTTCTCTTTTGTAAGACATCTATAATACATGACCGGTATAATTTCATCCTCCCTAGAACCAATCAATCACTCTGGCTGTCCTGTGCTTATTCCTGACTTTCCTGCCCATCCACATGCACTATTACTGTCTTCTCCGGAACCGGACTTGAAAATGGCGCACAGCAGCAGAACACCAGGACCAAGACCTGACAAAGCTTTTGGGCTTTTTACATGGCGGTGCAAGTTTTAGTCAGACCTGCTTGGTTGGATAACTATGTGAAAAACAGGCAACCTCATGTGATAGTCTATAAGTGGCACTGCCCAGCGATGGAAATGGATGAGGGGTCAAAGGTGAGGGGAAACACTGAAACTGATCCTCGTGAATGTTGTCAGTCATCTGCCATACTCAGAGGTCAGATTTACATACACCTACTCTTTAAATGCGCACACACAAACACCAAACAGATGTTGAGTGTTATAAAAGCTGATCAGAAAATTACGTGATTATTCTACGGACAGCACCTGAGTTCAAAGCAAATTTCTTTAAGGGGACAATGAATTATAATGATTGTATCGTCATGTATTTTGATCCTCTGACTGTCATGAAGCTAGCAGGACACAGGTTTGCCCTAGTGGTTCAGTTGCCCACCCCACACAGAGACTATAGTCCTCGAAGCAGGAGGCCCTGGGGCGCTCTACTGCATGTCATTCCCTTCTCTATCCCCCTGATCCCTTTGCTGTCCTCTCCCCTTAATAAAAGCATTAAAGGTACAAAAATAAATGTGAAAAGACAAGAAGAAAAAGATTGTGGATCCCCAAAGAGAAATTCAATGCACTGTAAGTTGAGTTAAGTTGCTTAGTTAGCACCACATTTAAGGGGAGAAGAATAGGAACTCATTGCCAGCTTTGTTTGAGAATACACTTGCCACAGAGAGTGTGAAGAAGAGTTGCAGCCACGTACAGAAGTCTACCCACTCACACTTGTGCACTTGAACTGCTTATAAAGCAGGATGTTAAAATGCCAAAATATTTTATCCAAGACAGAGATGTGGGCTTTTTTTAGGATGCACCTTATGTGCAACTGTGACCAAAAAAAGGCAAGGAGAATGGAGGGACTTGAAGTGTCCCGTGTCTGGGTTTTAATAGCAAAGAGCCATTTTTCCACCATCTATACACTAAACACACCTGCATAAGGAGGCTCTCTGGAACCATCCATCTGCTCCACTGTCCCCTGTTACAATCCACGGCTAATTAGAGGATCAAGGGAAGTTAGCACAGTGCTCCACGCAGCAGTGTACGGCTCAATTTAATTACAATAGATCAACGCCGCCTTAATTGAGCGTCATCACACAATGAATTCTCACATGAGCCACTGCTCACAGCATGGTGAGTCTCTCACATGAAACAAACAAATGCATTTCTCAGGGTGTTACAGTTTCATGGGAACGTTGCACTCTGCAAGCAATGTGAGCACCCAGCATATATCACATCAAAGTGCAAGGACTTCCTAAAAGCTGGGTAAGACTTCTGGTAGTTTGCAGCGTGTTAAGGCAGATGGATAAAAAAGGATGTTAAAAAGGCCGCTCACTTCTAAAGTCGGTGCAGCTCCATCTTTGAGGCATCTGAAACCTGATCCCAGCACCTCTGAGCGCCTGCCCTGCCTTCTCTGACAGAGATACAACAACAGTGGCAGAGCTGCCAGCCTATAATGTCAGGGAGAATGTCACCCACATCTACCCCACAAAGGCCAAACTCTTAATGGGAGGCACACAGGGTGGAGGCGGTGCTTGATATGTCGTGTGTCAGTGCTCCTGTGGGAATAGAGAAAGAAAAACTCTGGGGAAAAGAGTAAAACTAGCTAACTCTAAGTTAAAAACGTGTTTAATGCACATAATGAGAACTGATGTGTAAGTCGTGGCTCTGCAGCGGGATTCCCTTCAGTTATAAACACTTGATGCCACAAGCAGAACAACTGCTGTTCTTATTTAAACAGTGACACAGAAAGCTCGGCCTGGTGTGAGCAGCTCCCACACTTGTGCTCTGTCTGCTGGCACAACTGGAAAACAGCTGCTGGTGCACAACTGCTCTTCAAACTGTCGGAAAATATACAGACACACTTAGGAAATGGCAAATATTCACTGAGTGAACTTTGACTTTTAAAGAGACTCTTAAGTCATTCACCATTCATGGTGGGCATTACTGTTATTTTTTTGTTAGTTATTAATAGGGTTGAATTTAAATGTAGAACAGGTGCACATTCAACTACATGAAACACAGAGCAGTTTGGTTTGGACAAATGAGCGCTAAATGTTTCACATAGAGGTCCTTGGCTGGTGTGACAGAGTAAAACAGCCACAGCCTCCAGTGAGCTCATACTTTTCCAGTGTTTACATGTTGTATACATTATGGAGCATATGGCTGGAGAAGGGCTTTAAAGCTCTGACAGAACACTTTCTACATTTGGTCCTTTTTTTGTTGAGTCTTTTGTTTAGCGCAGGATTTAATGGGTGAGAATACCCTTCATTTGGATAAAAAGCTGTCATGTTTAAGGTTCAGAAGAATGTCATGTGTCAGTGGCTGTCATAACAAACACTGCAACACTCACTCTTAAACTTCACAGATAAAGTTAAAACATTAAAAGTAATGGTGACTAGCAGATATAAAATGTTTACAAAGGGGTTTTCTTGAATTTCGACCAAATGCAATAGGCCCCGTGGATATGGACAAATTGAATTTCACATCCTGGATCCTCCTGATGATTTAATTACACAGAGACAAGGGGGAAATGAACACAGGACCCCATGTTGTGATGATGCATGGCACATGATCCATGTAAACTGCTGTATATGCAGTTCTGCTTGGTTAATTGGTAAATTTATCAAATGACTGCTGGTTTCAAATCACATGATTGGAAAAAGACTGATGTAGCATTTATGGTTACACGAGGGTGTATTCACAGACACTCGAGTGGACTTTAGAAAGTTGTAAAGGCAGAAAAAATGAGCTTTTACGCACAGAGTCGAGAAAACTCGATGAAAAACTGTACTCACATGAAAGCGTGGTAGATGAAAGCGCATCCTCGTGGTCTTTCCAGCACGTTGTACAGACAGTTTTGCAACTTTCTGAAGCGTTTGCTCGTAGCGGACGCGTTGGCCCGGGGTCCCGGCGGCCCGGGCAGCGGGGTGCCCAACAGACCTGTGCGGTGAGACGGGTGTCCGCGCTCCGGGGTGGACGGCTCGCTCCTCTCCGTGTGGACGGCGGTGAGAGCCACAAACTCAACCCGCCTGTCGTCGTTCGGAGCCGGGGGCACAAGCATTCTGATGCCGCCGTTGTTCGACGGACTTCCTAACATCTTCAGTCGCAGGATGCGGTGAAACTACATAGGATTTGACGCCTTGATCACTTTTCTCAGTGAATCAATCGCACAGGAGCGCACAGCAAAGTTTTGCCCAAGTCATAGTCCCGTTTGTCCTGGCTCTGAAGTGGGCTTAAAGTTGTCTACCGATCAAAACACATAGGTCAAAATCATCCCCGCTACTTTTAGCCTTGATAACAAGATTTTAAAAGTTATCTGTAAATCAAGTCCCGGTCGCAAAAGGTAAAAAGTAGATTTGTCGGACAAGTGCGTCGCGTTAAAACATGACCTTCAGCGATCATTGTAAAAGAGTCAGATGTGATAAGTAATCAGTCGGGTTCAGACAAGTGATTACACATGCACTAAGTCCAAGAAAACAACCAAGTCGAGCTGCTAACCTGTCATCACTAGCACGAATACAAGGAAAGTGCCTTTTCACATGCTTGACATGCGCCTCTAAATCTTTACAGAGGGCTACAAAACAGGCGAGAGCATATGAGTAATGGCCATGTCCTCTCTGAATAAACTACATCAATATAAAGTCACGAGCAGCCAGCCATTAAGTTTGTCCGAGCTATTTCTTTAGTTTCAATTCTCAGAGTGAGACTCGCCACTGACTGCCGCTAACATCAGCTCACTCTCCCTTCCTCGCGCGCCTCTCTGGTCCAGCGCTCCTCCGCTCTAGCACGCGAGATGGAGCGCGCGCACACGAAGAAGAGCATCAGGGTGATGTCAAGAAGCTCAGAGCAACTCTGAAAAACTCCGAGGAAAGGCCAAACAAACGAGTGCTGATGTTTGCATCTGGTGTGTAAACGCTGACCAAGACGAAACACTCTCCTTTCTGGAGAGGAGAGGAGAGGAGAGGCTGTAAGGTACAGGACAGCTGTGCATCCAGAGGGAGGGAGACCGGACAGTGAATTTCTGAAGCTTTTACCGGAAGGGTGAGGGGTTTAAGTGGGGCTAATAACTTTGATAAGAAGTGCTGTTTTCACATTTGTGTAAAGGCTACCAGTTAAGTTCTGATATAGGAGACATAAAGCGCCTTTTATTAAAAAAAAACCCTCTAATTTAACCAGGCATTTAAAAGGCTTGTTTCAGCTTGTTACTGTTTGATTTTCTATCCAGATAGAGCATTTAATGCCTTTTGTATCATATTTGATACATGCTTTTATATACTTCTAACAAATCAATATGATCAACAAAATACTAAAAAAAAACACATAAATACAGTCTGATAAATGATAATAATGTCCTCTTGTAGTTTATTAGTTTCCACAAACATCTAATGTATCAAACAAGATAAATAAATATATTTGTTAAATTTCAAGGACATTTTGATATTTTTGGTTTTCAGTCGTAAGTGAAATAAACATTTCAGCTCCAATAAAAAATTGAATTGTCTGGCCATAATTTGTGGTGTAAGACATTAAAGGGCTATATTTTTCACAGATTTTGACAAGGACAGTCACCGGTGACCATACTCACCCCTTTGAAACAAATATTGATATCATGCCAAAAAATAAGCACACAGCAACATCATGACTTCAAAGTAGTGGTCCTTTGCACTGTAAGTTATAAGGAAAGATGAAGAACCAGCACCTGCGAGCAGGTTGGCTGCAGCATCGCTCTGAGTGATAAGAAACTTTAAAGAACTGACATTCAAAGATTCATTGTGAATCCAAAAAAGGTGTTAAAGCTAGTGTCCACCTAGTGTTAGTAATTGTTCTGTTATTTTAACCTTTTTCTTTTTGTTCTGTAACTTGTGATTTACTACAAGTAGTATCCTTCATAATAAAAGCATAGTTTTACAACACAGGAAATAAAGTCACTGAAAGGCAGCAAGAAATAAAAGCACAACAAACAGTCGTTTTATGAGGTAATATCTTCTCCAAAAATGTTTCAGTCACAGCAGTATTTCATGGCTGCAATAATCATGATGTGAAAATCTGATATTGTGACAGCCCTGCTCTATGGCTACAGGTGTTTTGGAAAGCACAGACACACCGACCACAGTGGACAGATCTTTTCTAAATCGATGACAGTGACACACACGCAGACTCACTGTGGTTATGACACAAATCCACATGCAATGCAGCACAGTGCCCTGTAGAGAGATCACCTGTCACAGGGGCCTCCGAGGAATGCATGGCGAGGTGGTCCCCAAACTCCCGTTGGCCTCACTGTATCATGTGACCACCCCACACTGGCCTGTTTATAAAAGAGGTCACATGTAAACCTGCAGCTTCTTCAAGTCTTTCAAATAAAGAGGTAAAGTAAAAACTCTCACTGTTCACCTGCATGGTATCGCTCTGATCTCTACATGGAGTGACCCTTCATCTTGACATTTTTGTGAACGTAACTCTCATTTAATCCACAAACTGATCATCTACTATGACTTCTGTTTACAATGTTCCATAACAACTGCAGAGCCAGGTTACTCCATTGTGTCTGCTGCAGTTTATGGAACATGCAGGTCTGTGTAATGACATGTGGGAATGCAGCTGGAGTCTTTCACGAGTCAAAAATCCCAACATCATTCCCAGGGCCGGCTCAGATTGCATAACTATACATCACTAATCCTTAACTCTTTACTCAGAGTCACACATATAGCCTGATAGACCCACTGCCGGCTATAAAATGGAATCAAGTGTTGACAGCTGTTTTTCAACTGGCAATGTGATAATACGGGCAGGGGGCTGTTACATATGACAAATTAGTCTGTTATGTAGGGTAAAGTTGTTCAAACTGAGTTTCACATACACCTGGTTTGGTTTAAGAAACAACACCGTTTATGAAGACTAAAGCTGCAGAAATATAGAAGTTTAATTTTTAAAGTCTGAAAAGTTCAGGCAGGAAAACAAACTTGAAAAACATATCTTGTCATTAAAGTTTTTTAATTATGATGGTTTTTTAACGTTCTAATAAAACAGTTCAGATGAGCTTTGATTGGTTGTGAAGTACAAGGATGTTAAATAGTTAATTAAAACTACAGACTAATACGTACATCTATGTCTTTCCCTTTTTTACAACTGGTCAAAACCTCTCCCACAAGTGTGAAAGGCGTGGTGTCTATTTCTGCCTCCTCAGGATAGAGACGTAGCTGTAAATATCAGACAGAGCAGGGAGGAAGATTTAATTTGGGAGCAAAGTTGTCTATGAATCTGGAAGAGTCTAACCACACCGTGATGAAAGGGGGAGGGGCCATTTGAACCACACAACAGCATCCTGTGCCGGGGCTCTCCTGCTACAAGCCTCCCTCTGTTTACCTTCTTTCCTCTCCTCCTCCTCTCAGCTGTCCAAACCGAGCTGAGGAGTAAGGTGCAGACGGACAGGACAGCCCTGCCTGTACCCCGAGGGATTCACATTGTGAGGCAAAAACATGCAGCCCTTCTTTCTCTGGTGTTTCCCTCATCTGGTAATCAGCACTCAAGGCTGGATGGGGTACCCAGTGTGACAACGTGCAACAGCTGAGCCAGGTCACTGTAAAGCACAAATGTACGCAGCCTAAATACCCGTACTCAAAGATATGGCGGCTCTTGGGATGGGATTACAGTCGGGGATGACCCAAAGAGGACTACATGAGTCCATACTGGTGCTGGAGCGGCTGTTGTGTTCCCTTCACACCCACCTCTCTCCACTCTCTGTTGTTTTTCCACTGAATGTCTCTACTCCGAGCATTCACTCACGCCCCACAGAGCCCCGCTGAGCTCCGGGACTCGACAGCCACTCAGGGGAATCTATGGGAACTGAAAAATCCTTACATCAGCACTTCTGCACAACACATAGTACAGTGCGAGCTCGCTCCTCCGACCCCCACCAACCTTTTGTTTCCGCTGCGCACTTGGACGTTTTCTTACGCCACTTAATGGTTTTCCCAGGCGGCAGTCTTGTTTGCATTTATTTAACCTCTTTTCTCTTCCTCTTTTTATCTGTTTCCTCCTCTTTAACCCAGATTTCTCTGAATGGAAACATCAGAGAAACCAAAAGAGGAGGGGAGGGCTAATGATTTGTTGATTTAGTGTCTATTATGTTTGATTAATGTGGTCATGATGCGTGTGTTTTTAGTCTTCAGAGAGATGAAATGGCACATGAAACATGGCTGCGTTTGGAGCAGGAACCCCCCGCTGAGAAACACCCTTTAACCATCATGTAGCTGCTGTAAAAGTGTGGGCTGATGTGAGGCAGCTTTCCTGTGTTCATCACTTCTGCCTCTCTGAAACATGAATATATAAGTGACTGAGTCAGGAAATTACAGTCGTTTGGGTTTGAGACCTCACTCAGTGGCCCATTCAGGACCAGTCAAAAGAGCCTTTGTAACCACTCTTAGTGCTTTTATGGCGGTGACTGAGCACGCTCCAGCTCCCAGTGTGGAGAGTGTTACTGACAGCCGGTTAGAGGGTGGAGTGGACGCCAGTGTAGACACTACCTCACTACTGACAGGCCAAAACAAACTGAACCCAAACAAGTCTGAGCTATAAAAAGATTTACAGCACACGCACGTGTTTTAAAAAGTGAATTCAAACCTAACAAATGATTGTATGAGATGCGATTTAAAAAATGGGTTTGGAAGTTTAATTATGGGGAAAAACATGGTTTGTAAGCCTCTCTGAGAAGTAGATGAAGTCCTAAACAGGGACATGATTAGCATCGGTTTCTCTCATTTATTTGAATAAATCTGAAAGTAGGGGTGTCAATACAACCTTTTTACTTCTGATATGATACAGATATTGTAGCCGTGAGTATCGACCGATACCGATATTGATCCAATATTGACACAAACTTGTGCATGACAAGTTTTGCTTTACTTTAACGAAAAATACTGCCACACAGCCGACATCACTCCTACTCCTTGCGACTTTGTTAGTACCTCAGTACACACTGCTGTTGTGATCACGTGGGCTCTGCATGCTGGATCAGGGCGCTGCTAGCTAGAGGTTCCGGAGTGGAGTCTGGAATGGACTGCTTGTATCAGAGTGCTGATATTGTAGATTTTAGATGCAGGCCAATATAATCCGATATTTGTTTTTTGGCTGATATGGACCGATATCCGATATCAACATCGTATCAGGACAGCCCTGTCTGAAACCTCTGTCAAGCTTTAAAACTGCAGAGTTTCTGTGTCTGCAGACTGCATATAAGGACTCAGTATAAATTCAGCATATATTATGGCTGGAATTTCTCTAGTGCACTGGATTGGCAGACATAGAGTTACTTTATAGCACAGTCCTCTGTTTTGTTTCCCCAGGAGCTGAACCTGAAGGACAGGGCTGGCAGATTGGGAAGCAAACAAGCAAACAAACAAACACTGCACTCTAAAAATGGTTCGAAACAAACTCAGATTTATCTAATTCTGTCAAAATGGCAGACGAGCAAAGTGAATGGGCTCAAAAGAAATTCAATAAAAGGAGGGAGTCACAGACGAGGGAGGAAATATAATGAGTGGTGGAAAGACTCCGATCAAACAAAGAAATCACAGACAAGAGAGAGAGAGATTGAACAGTAACCAGTCATTGTTTCAGATTTGATATGGTGTCATTTAAGATGGAAAAACATGTTATTATACAGAAAAGATGATAGTGACATTGGTCTCCTAATCTCATCGCAAACACAGTGATTCTCAGTTTGCCATGGAGGATTTGGTTTGTGGTGCAAAAACTCCCCTTGGAAATGAAAAGTTTTGCAAAGATGACACAATGCTTTTGCTCTTAATATTTCAAACTTTACCTTTTTTTTTTTTTTTTTAATTTGATTGCAAATTTTGAGGAAAATAGACGTAAATGTCGTTTTTCACTGGGATCAAACAGCTGGATAACCTTTGGAAACAAACTCAGGATTTCACCACACAATTCACATTTGAAGCATTAGGTCATCAAGGTTCAAGGTTTGCATTTCATACTTTTGCTGTGCTGGAAAATACTATGGAGACCTGTTCTTGCAGCTGATCCTGCTCTCTTAACGTATTATAGATCGAGACAAGCTATCATGAATTATCAAAGTGTCAAATTATTCTTATACAACACTAAACGCCAGGACCTGGGAAAAGCTTACGCTTTGGTTTGATGGTGATTAAAACAAACTCTCCTGACACCCCAGCAGCAGGACGGGAAAGAGGATCAAACACAAACCCCATCTAAGTGGATGTCCAATTCTGTTATGGGTTTGTTCCTATCTGTGTGAGGCCTGATCACAAGGTCCAGACTGCAGTGAAGGCAGTCGGCTTCAATTCCTCTGGACCAGGTTGCCTTGATCTGACCAGACGAGCCGGCCAAGAAAAATACCACCAGGCAATCCTTGTCATGCTCGACTTAAGCTCAAACATTCTCACAATCCTCACCGCTCTTATTAGAAAGATCCGAGCATGAGTCTGCACCGGTTAATGCAGTTATCTTCCGGTGATTAAGTCGATTTAGAAAGGGTCCTTCTGTTTGACTCATGTTTACTTCTGGCCCTTAAAATGCGGATTAAGCTGACCGCTATGAAATTAGCAGTTACTCTTGTTGCATGTGTGTGTGTGTGGGGGGGGGGACGACTCTTCAAAGTGCAACTTTTGAACACCAACGCTGACAAAACGTTAAATATGTCTGTCTGTTTGTACCAGAGTTGGACATCACCTGCAGCTTCCATCTCTATCTACTTAGTTTTTCTTTTCACCATAATTACCTCTCTTTCTTTAAAGATTTAGACCGGATAAGGATTGCAGTCTGATCTTGCAGGAGCTGAGCGGTCTCCGGCCAAATAACTCGTGACTCCATTGTTAACCATTTGCCCTTTCTAGCACAGGGAGCTTTTCCACTCGAAATGGGATTAAGAGGGAGTTCATATTGTCTGGTGCAGGTGCATTGTGGGTAAATATTGGATAAATTGTCTACGCTGCTAAAACAATGCTGCTGGTGAAAAATTGTAAACATGTTTGGCAATAAATCAGGTGCTCTGATACAGTAAATCAGTGGCCTTCAGAGTTTGCTGGATCAGTGCTGCCCTCCTGTGGCCATTTTAGGTAACAACAGACACTTCAACCTGATAAAATGTCTAATTTCTGTGTGAAAATGAGCGTTTTGTTCATTTGAATTGCTTAAGCCTAAGACTGTGGAGATGTACGACACTATAAAAGCAGCAGAGGCGTGTGATTCAGGGCTCAAGTGGTGGGATGTGTCTACCTGGAAATACAGTAGGAGGCTGATTGGTGAGGCTGTTCTTATTGGTGTGCAGCTGCCTTTCTCTCCTGCCTTCCTGTCTACAGTCCACACTCTGCTAAGCTGCTTAATTCACCTAAAATAAACAATAAAAACAAAGATAAGTCCTTGATGAGACAAACTACTAAACATCTTAGACAAGCAATGGTTTTTATTTTTCCTCACAAAGTTTGTTTACAAAAAGGAACGTCAAAAATAAATGTGTACCTATCTATTGCATGTCATGCTGGCAGTCTGAACTACATGCAGAAACAACAATAATAAGAACATTGATAATAATCATTACTGTACAAAAAAAAGAGAGGGAGATGTGAGGCCAAAAAACATCCATTCAAAACTGGAAGCAAAACACAGATTTGATGCTGAGAAACAGACTTCTGTAAAAAGTTTTTTTTTTTTTTTTTTTTTTTCAGTTTTGTTTTTGTTGTTTTTTTTGAGTCATGTGTATGAGCACGAGACAATGTGAACTGGGGGTAAAAAGGATGTTTAAACTGCACAGAAGCAGAGCGTGATTCCCAGCTCCATAAAAAAGAGGAATGGAGAAAAATGGAAGGAAAAAAAAGAACTGAAGAGCATGCACACTCACACACACATCCTCACATATTCTGTTAACCCAGACAGCCTGAAGCCTTTCAACATGCTTCATGTTCAATGTGGAAAACAACACCAAGGAATCACTACATGTAAAATGATCACAGAGCCTCATGATCTCCTCTTGGGATCCCTTAGATTGACCGGCTGTAAAAAGTGAAATCTGAGGTATATGGCTTCATTTCATCCGTCAACTACATGAAGAACAGTCAAAAGGGTATGATTCATGTTTTTCTTCTAGGAAGGAGAGCAGCAGGTGAGAATCCCATGGCTATCTTCAACCCCAGCTATGCCAGGTGTAGGTCATGACGTTCACAACTTGTTATCAAACTGAGAGCTAAAGAGAGGGAGCAAGGAATAAAGAGCACGTGTTTTACGGTTTGAAGAAAAATCGAGGTTTGATCTGAGATAAAAGGAGGGAGATGGGTGACTGTGAGTGACAAAAGTACAAAAAGTGTTTCAAACATGCAATTTAACATGAATATGAAAAAGTCAATTTAGTGTCCCTTTGGCTTTTATCCAGTGCACTAATCTCTTTTTTTTTTTTTTACCAAGTGTTACAAGAATTCAGGTCCCTCTGCTGTCTGAGGAGGGTTTAAAAAAACATCAAAGTCGTCAAGCTTCTGTTGTTGAAGTCGGTAGCATCAAACGGGCTGGTATTCACGTTGTGTGTGGAAGAAAAGGTTCCTGGCGGGGCTCAGTCGGTGGTGACCTGCGTGACCTGTGCCTCGGCTGTCTGGTTGGTGGACTGGATGAACATTGGTTGGGTGAGCTCCTGTCCGGCCGGCATCGTCACCTGCTGAATCTGATACAACTGCTGTAAAACACAGAGAGACACAAAGGGAGGATGAAGACATGAGTGTGACAAGTCCAGTTTTAGCTGTGAAATTCATCCTCTCATCTAGTTTGGAATATTTCTGATAGGTGACACGTGATCTAGATCTGGTAACATCTAAAAGCCACCATCACAGCAACAGATTAAACACAGCAGATGCAGAAATTGCATGTTATTACCTGTCCATCAGTAAACTGGTTGAACTGCTGTTGTCCTTGTTGTACCTCTGTCTGTGTGATCTGAAAACACACACACACACAAAAAAAAATAAACTAAAATTACCATCTGATCCTTACAAATGTTTGGATATCAGATCATTTGTTTCCTAATTGTTTTTGTATTTTAAATATTTGCTATAAGGATTACCTGCTGGGTGTTTGCGAGAGTCTGGATTTGACCTTGGACCACTTGTGCCCCGGAGACAGGCTGAGCTAGCCTGATGTACTGTAGCTGACCAGTGTTTAGTTGCACCTACAGCCGACCGCCACAAGGGGGAGACAAAGCTCAGTTTAGAAAATAAGGTCATTCAGATGCAGAGGTCACAGCCATTTTCCTACTCTGTTCAACCAACACAAATCATTCACCCTCTCTGGTGGTTTGTTAACTCCAAAAAAAACACAGAATAAATTACTCATTCAATCTGTATTAACCAGATTCAACCCTCCACTCCAACGCAAAACCCTTTTCCCTGTTGCTTAATTTTGCCTCACCACCAGTTTCCCCATCATCTGTATCACTTTTTGAATATTTTGAGCTTAATATTTCGACTAACCGGGATTTGCTGGATCTCCCCTGTGTTGGTGATGATCTGCTGCATGACCTGCATGGTCTGGCCCTGGGTTTGGGCTGTTTGAGCTTGACCTTGGGCTGCTGCAGCTTGGACAATCTGTACCTGCTGACCCTCGCTCACCTGCATGGCCACAGGCGCACTCTGACGGACAGCAATAAAAAAAAAAAGAGGAGGGAGGGGGGATGAGAGAGAGGGAGGAAGGAGGGAAAGAAAGAGGAGAAAAAGTGACACATTAAGCAGGGAGTTTATAACTGACAGAGAGAAATCACTAACCTCCCTGAGATAAGAGGTCAACCTCACTTTTCAGAGTCTTTTAAATAATTATCAGGCAGGAAGAAAAGATGTTGGGCAAGAGGTGACACGGCAGATTTCATGACCTCTCTTTCTCGTCTGTCTGTCACTCTATCTGAAGAAAAGTCACCTGATCTCACACTGCGGTCACCTCTACAGGCCTCAGCCATCAGAACAGGACAGTGTGTGTGTGTGTGTTTGTGTGTGTATGCAGCAGGAAGCTCCAGGCTTCTGGGTGTGTGTGGTTAGCAGACATATGAATGCGCGTGTGCATGCATGTTTACCGTGATGGGTGTGCCCTGTGATTGCACCTGCACTTGCTGTAACTGCTGCATGGTGGCACCTTGCAGCATCTGATGGCCCAACAGAACAGGATGAGAGAATGAGAGAAAGACACGCAGTGAGAAAGCAGCGATCGCAACAACTGAACGTGAGCATGAATGTAAGCGCTTGTGAGGCGTGAGAGCTGCAACGACAGCAGGCAAACAGCAACATAAAGCAGCAAATAACATTGAGTGACATGTTTATGAACGACAGGAGAGGGAGTGAGAAACAGGGAATGAAAAAAAGGCATGGAAGTGGTATGACAAATGCATATAAAGCGTAAAGCAAATACTGTCTAAGAGTTTGTAGTCTCAAATGACACAGAAAGCTCAAATTTCTAAAATTCACATTTCTCTTCTTTTAAATTCAAAGGATTCCTACTTTGTGAGCCTGATTCACAGTGAAAAGCATGTGTGTGGAGGGCAGCTGAAAGGCCGGCCAGCAGTGTTAATCTTTAGTGGTTTTTAAACTAAAATGCCTTTAACTTCTTGTTACATGTTAGTTGTGTTTGCAGTAGAAAGTTTTAGCCTCCTTATCAACGATAAAAGAGTAAAAGCATTTTAGCCGAGTTCAGGTCAGTCAAAAGTCAGAAATGCTTTTTGGTAGTACTTTGGGTCAAAATATATTCTGTCTTTTTAACTGAGCAGAAAGGGATATCGAGGTGATAGATGCTTAAATCTGCGATGTCTGACTTTCTGAGCACTTTAATTTGTGTATAACTGGATTCCTGATCCCAGTAAGATCTTATTCCGAGTCAAGAGGCACAGCAGTCTTTCTGAGGCTGCTAGGGCTGTATTCATTTTTCCTTGGTTTCTATTTTTGTGGGGTAGGTTGAGGGTCCTGACTCAACCCCTCTAAGTCTAAGAAACGCCCCTGGACTGTTGAACAGACACTGCACTCTATACACAGTAAACGTTCTTTCTCACTATTTTAGAGTTAATCTTAAGAAACGCCTGTTAAATATGCTTTACTGTATCTCTATATTGGGACACCATCAAGGTTTTAGAACTGAGCTGTTAGCAGTACAAGTGTCCAAAGTTTATGAACAAAACTGAAAAAGAAGAGTGGAGGAAGAGGATCTTTGTACCTGCCATGCACTCGCTGTGGAAAAAAAACACCCTTTAGCTAACCATTACAGGATTACATATTTCAAGTAACAGAGGCATGGAGGGAAATATCATCCATCCATCCATCCATTTTCGACCGCTTATTCCCATTCCCGGGGTCGCGGTCTTCCTATCACAGTTTTGTCTCATTATCATCTTATTAACAAAATTAAACCTTTTTTTTGCTCATATCCTGTAAATATGATCGAGAGGTTGCCTTTAAAAAAATGTCTAAAGCACCTCTGAAAACAAAATCATTTTCACATAAATAAATGTAAACATTTAATTTCACTTTACTTAACAAAATGTGTTAAGCCTAAAACCACAACCTCCGCACTCTCATGCAGTGAGGACTGCAGCAGTAAACATGGCTGGTGGATAAAGCTGGGTCTGAGAGTGTGTGAGCTGAGCTGAAGGCAGTGTGCTGAAGCAGCATGAAGCAGCACAGACTCACGGGCTCCAGGACATGCAGGGACCAAACTGGCAGCAAAAGCAGCAAGAAAGGAGACACTTGGAAAAGTTTGTGAAAATAAATGTTTGGTGGTGAAAGGATTGGGATGCACCCTTCTCCGGTGTCTGCTGTTTTTGCTTTTAATGACAGTGAAGTGTACGCATGTGTGTGGTAGGAATGTGGTTTCATGAAAAAGTGATGATCAGTGAAAAAGAAAAATATGACAAGTCTTTCATCAAAATGTTTTCGGAGAGGGGAAAACCAGTTAGTTTTCTCCTCTATTTCGCTAAAATACATTTTAATTATGAAGGACTGGACTGGTCACATTAAAGCTCCAGTGAGGAACTTTCAACTTGTGTCAAATTGGCGTTGCCTGTCTATACTTCTCTTGTTCTCTACGTGCTTAAACAATGTGATAAAAAAAAAATCCTGCTGAGTTTTGACAGTCAGTTGTATCATGTATTGCAAATAATTTATTCATGAGATATAAAAGAGTTGCTTGGCTGACACCTACCCTCCTTACACCAGTTTAAAAATTAGGATATAAAATCATCAATCATGTCCCCGATGGTCTTCTTCATCATAAGGCATCAACATAAATTGCAGTCAGTTTCATGAATGTCCAAAACGTCTTGTAGAAGCTTTTCGGATGAAATAAACTTACATATCTAGAGTAAACACAGCAGCAGATGCTGTCTAACATGAGTCTGGTTCTGCTCGAGGTTTCTGTCTGTTTAAAGGAAGTTTCCTCTCACCACTGTTACTTGATAAATGCTGCTAAGTCTTTCACTCATGGTATAAAGGTAAGAGTGGATCTCATCTGACTAGATGGTGCTCAATCTTATAATATCTTGATGTTTGATGCTATAGTATTACGTAAATAAAGTTATATTGTTTCCATGACTTTTTTCTTGGTTATGATTTATTCTCATAACTTCATGACTTTATTTTCATTGTCTGAATTTTCCTTCAGTCACAGGGCCCATTTAAATCACAATTTATGCGAGTGGAGGGAGAAATATCCGTTATTCTGAAGGCCTCTGGGACGCTGGTGTGTTGTTTGCTGGGTGTGCTCTCGGGTTCAGGTCGTCCTGCTGGTGGGAGAGCTATCAGCTACTAAATGTGAGCTAAGACAAACATCAATACAGCCTGAGATGGTGACCTGAGTAACAAGCCCTCTGCGGCGTGAGTCCCAGGACTGGGTGGGGTGAGAGTGTGGAGTGAGGTTGAGGTGTTACACTAATGCAGACATCCACTCGAGGACAATAGTGTTTTTTTCCCTTTGAATGGGAGGTCATTGCGTTCCTCCTCTTATATCAAAAATTCTAACATCCAGCTGTGGTTCTTCTATCTTTCTGTGCTGCATTTCTGTTAAAAATGGTTTTGGTGGTACCTGTCCTTGTTGTGGCTGCGCGATGATGATCTGTCCTGGCTGGATGGTCGTGGCTGCTTGTGCCCCGGGCTGCTGCGCCGGTTGTGTCCCCTGCACCTGCACGGCTCCGGGCTGCTGGGCCAAAGTGAAGTAGTACTGAACCGGCTCGGCTGGAGCTACCGACTGACGCATTTCCTCCTGAAAATGACACACATACAATGAAAAGGTGCCTATCAGTCCAATACATCTCCATGAATTATTTTTGCAGGTGTAAGGGGAGAGGAGGTCAGCACTGATAAATAACTGATGGGACGTGGCCCAGGAAGAGTAATGTAATCTTGACACAAGATCCATTACAGGCAAACATACTGGTCAATACCATCGACAGCAAGCCTGGAGGCAAGTTAAACTGAACACTGTGACGTTTAAACTGCCGACGACTTACATAAAACAACATTATCAAACATTCCTGATGCAGTTACACAAGTACACTTATGAGACAACTATTGATCTCTGGGCAGAAACGCTCCCTCTGCTTTGGTCGGACACTAAAGTTGCAGCGTCAGAGTTTGATGGGACTCAGCTGACTCAAAACAGTCCAGTGGGTTAAATGCCTGCCGGTCCAGGGGGACTTGAACCCAAGTCTAACTATAACCACAGAAAATGCTAACACCAGTAAACACTGACCTGTGTCACCACCTCCTCCATAGCAGCGTCCTGATGAAGTTTCTCCATCACCAGAAGCGTAAACACCCCTCTCCCAGCTCCATGACAACACAGCTGAGAGTGTAGGATGTTTACATGCCTGGAGACAGTCTACTTAACCACAAATTTAAATATCTCACTCCTCCATCTGGTACCCTATGTTCATACGTGGCTCTTCAATCTCCTACTTGAGCCAAACTGGAATTCATCAACCGTCTCCTTCAAGAAAAAGGGTATTTCTCTTTATCTAATTCTGTCTACAGTGAGATTTTTCTGACACTAACTTTGAACCGTTGTCACTGCTGGGGTTACTGTTGGCTGTCAGAGGCAATAAGATGCTGCAAACATCCGACTGAAAGCTCCTGCTGTTCGAACCCCAGCTTCCAGTCAAGGATGTTTACAGCACCTCCAATTTGCCAACAATGGAAAAGATGAAAGCTGAGCCCTTTTTCTCGGTCTTAGCCCATGGCAGGGTCTGAAATTAACACCCACCACACACCAAATGCAGGTTTTTTTTATTTTTATTTTGGGAACGGACAGCAGCTCACCACACGGTGTGTTAATGTTTGGACCAAAGTGGAAAGAAAAGAAATAACTACTGTATGTTGCCACATTTTGGAGTACCTACAACCTCTGTCTCCCGCTCCTCTGTAGTCTGCATGTCAGAGTTTTGCAGGGTTAAGCCAATGCATACACACATAATGTGAATGTTTCTGTGAACACATTTAAAAATTCTTTTGTCCCGACTGCTATTAGTCTTTCAAACACTTCTATGTGAAATAATTATATGATTTTTATTTGTTCTGATGCCAATGCACTCTTTCATATGCTTTGTTTTTACATGTGTCTAATAAAGATACCCTTGATATCTTGATACCCTTGAACGACCTACAAAAAGAGCTGTATATTCTCTTTAATAATATTTGGCATGTGTGGGTATTCACAGTCATTTCTCTGCCAGCCTGTCAGGTGAGCCTGTGGTTCTTGGTGTATGACAGTACACTGGGCGGGAAATTCTGCGACCCTACCTGTCGTTTTGGGGGCTTCAGGTCGTCCCGGGGCACGATGTCAATCAGGAAGTCAAACTGGTCAAACTTCGTTATGGCCATGGCGATGTCATTCCTCTGTAAACACAGGGGTCAAAGTGATGAGGTCAGACTTGAATTATGCTAATGCAATATATGCAGCAACCTCCATATAACCCTGCCTCATGGCTTAAGGTCACATCTCCTAAAATAGCCACACAGGAAGCTGCTGTGGAGTGGAAATAAAGTTCCCGGTATTACTGTAACATGCTTTTGCTTTGAAAACCGATCTCACGGAAGGAGAGGATAAGTTTAGACCGGAAAGGATAAGTCAACAACGAGCTATTTAGCAAGACATCAAACTGGAGGGTTACTTTTCCAGCAGCAGGTACTGAATAATATTTGCTGGCTCCAACTTCATGTGAGCAAAGATTTGTCAGTTTTGTTGATCGTAAATTGAATAGATTTTAGATTGAAAGTACTCGTACATTTCAGCTTCAAAAAACGTAAAACAAGATCAACAACTTTTTGTCGCTGGAGTATTTTGTCACAGAATCAAATCTCTCCCAGCAGTATTATCATAAACCTGTGTGCGCACGCTGGGGGGGAAATGAACAGAAACTCTTTCCTCCCTTCATGAGCAGTCTCCGCTGTTATACCCCTTCCTATATCCACAGCAGTGCGCTGTCTCAGTGGAATTTTCCACAGGATATTGGCTGTCAGGACCCCCCATTGTGGCCCTCCCTGCACTAGAGGCTATTTATAGGAGCTTGATTAATATCTGGCAACACCAGGTCACATCTACACTTGTTCTATTGATGAGCGTTGCTATGGTGATCTCAACCGGCGTGCCCTCCTCACAATAGGACTCAGGCTACGTGAGGGTGCTGCTTTGTCTCACTTAAGCAGAAGAAAATCACATATTCACAGGGTCACATGTAGCTAACGTGTCATCTGTGGTGTAAAATGTGATTAGCATGTTAAGGGTAAATAAGTTTCTATTTACAGCAGGGACAGCAGAGAGCAGGAGGCTAGTAGAAAAAAGGAGGAGAAGACAGCAGCTCGATGAACTCACCTCAAGAGTAGGTCTTAAAAAAAAAACAACTGATGAACGTGATAATATTTTCCCCTCCGTTTGTGTTTCTACCTGCGGTGCATACACACACATATCCATGAACGGCTAATCTCTCAGAGGTATGTGAATGGATAAAGTCGACTTAAGGGCTTTCGTGTTCTGCTCCATAGTTTACCACCTCTTGATGTTCAGGTGAGACAAGCGTTTGTCTGATTTTTCCGCAAACGCTTTCACTCATTCTCAGCTTTCTTTTACCACCTCACGTCTTTCCAGAGTCCATTTTATTTAAGTTTAGGACAGCAGAGCAGGCAAAATGGCACCAGAGGGAAAAGTGGGTCAAAGGCACCCGCCTGGCTTTGCTTTCAAAGTCAATGGAGGGAGAAAGAGCTCAGCAGAGGGATAGTCCTCAAGGGGATGCTGGTATGGGGCCTCTGCTTGTGTGCATATACAGACACTTTGTTATAAAAGCAACAAACCAAAAAGACAGAAAAGTGACGCAAGCGAGTGGGGAAAATACAGCAGAAGAATACAGACATAGAAAAAGAGATGAAAATTATTACAGCTGAAGACGCAGAGACAAGACAGGACTGAGAAATTAAAGGGTCAGACAGTTCACTCCACTGAAGCCTGATCTAAATGAGAGGAGGACAGAAGTTCATGAAGAAGGACATACGGGGTTAGAAAAAGGGCTCACACATCCCTGTGAGCGTCTCTGACCTGTAGTGTGCGCCTCTTGTTGTCCTCAGTGTGGATCCACGCTCTGAGGGTAAGCTCTGTGATGAAGATCTGGGCAGCCTTAGCAAACAGAACCGGAGCCTCAGCGCTGATCATCTGCAGGGAGAAGATGGAGTTACAACTGGTTAAAAGAAGAAAAAAAATAAATAACACCCACAGACCATCAAACATCAATCACACAACAGCCACAACATGAATCACTCAGATCCTGAGCAACAAATCACAGTTTCATTCAGAGGTGCTGCAAAATAAGCAGAAGCTACAATCATGAGTTGATGTGCTCTTATGTCACAGCAAAACAAAGCATTAAGAGAACTTAATTACTTAACAAGAAGATTTTATCCTCATCATTCACAAAAACACCTGAACACGTCCTCTCTTTACTGCAGCTGCAGGATAACATCAACCCGTCCTTTGTCTCCAACAACACCTCTTTAATAGTGATGCCACCAGTCTGCAGGCCTCTAATGGGTAATTACTCTTCATGAGGAGTTGCATTAAACTTTTAGACAAGGCTTTGCAACAATTAGTAAACTGCCCGACGTAAATGCAAAGGTCAGATCTGCTGAATAGGCAATAAAAAACACCCCACAGCTCACACATACAGTGCAGTGAGAGCTGCTGCGTCATGGCTGACAGAAGGGTCTTGTCTTCAGATATGTGAGTGATCTGCTGATCTCTTTACCACTTTAAGCTGCTGCTTAACTCAGGCCCTGTTACTCTTGACACGACACACTGCAGCCACATACACATACACACAAAAGCACACAAACAAACACACACACTTTACAGCTCTCTATTTGGAGGCTATGCAGAGCTTTGTTGGAAAACCCGCTGTGATTGAAGACACCAGACGCCTTCTTCTCTCTGTACTGACAAGTGTCTGAAAACACATCATTTAACTACAATTTAAAGGGATATTCCGGCATAAATTTAAGTTAGGGTCAAACACACCGTAACACTGAGTTAGACACCGCCTCCAGAGATGAATGTTGCCGACTGCTTACTTCCCTAGTTATACCGACTTTAGTAACAACCACAAGACAGCAATACACAGCGGTTTATGTCTCCACTCGCAAACCTCAACTAAAAAGCCACTCTATAGCCACAAATAATGCTCAGAACAGCACCTAACTTCATCAACAGTACATATAGGGTCCCAGCCATAGTACTCGCCAAACATCTTTTTAGCTTTGCCTGATTTCTTTAGCAAAGAGACCAAACACAACTCGCCCACTCTCCTCCAGCAGCCGCTTGTTTGTAAGGGGGCCCTGACGAGTCGATCACCGAGTGGAAAATTTATGACTTTTACTTCATGGAAATGCAATCAGACAGAGATGCTAAGGCAGAAGAATTACTGTGTCTGCAGTGCACATACACAAGAACTCTGATTGCATTTCCATGATATAAATGTTCTTTCTTGAGCTGCGAAACGCCGCTGCACTCGTTGATCAACTCATCAGGGCTCCCCCACAAACAACCGGCTGCTGGAGGAGAGTGGGTGAGATGTGTTTGGTCTCTTTGTGAAAGAAATTAGGTAAAGCGAAGAAGATGTTTGGTGGCTAGTACAATGGCTGGGACCCTATATAAACTGTTGATGAAGTTAGGTGCTGTTCTGAGCATTATTTGTGGCTATTGAGTGGTTTTTTGGTTGAGGTTTGCATGTGGAGACGAAGACCGCTGTGTATTGCTATCGTGTGGTTGTTACTAAAGTTGGTATGACTAGAGAAGCACGGTGTGTTTGACCATAACTTGATTTTACACCGGAACATCCCTTTAATTTTTATAGGTGATCTAGACTGTAGAGTTTTTGGCGTAAGCAGACCGAACACTGTGCTTATATTCCTAAAAGCTCATCTTTATTTGCTCCTGTTTTTATTTTTTATCTATGCACCTTTTGTTATAAAAAGAGGCTTGGGGTGTGTGTGTGTGTGTGTGTGTGTGTGTGTGTGTGTGTGTGTGTGTGTGTGTGTGTGTGAGAGTGAGTGTGTTAATAAGTTTGTTTGCTGTTTGATGTTAATTTTGACATGCAACAAAGCATTGGTTTGGCCTAATGTTTGAATTGTGTGTCCCATGTAGAGAGTATGTCCTTCTCGTGGACCTGAGGCCATTTACAGCACACCATCTCCCACTCTCTCTCTTACTTTAAAAAACCTGATAATAAAATGAATAGACTTTTATGGAGAAAACCTCGCTTCTTAAAACTATGCTTTTATTCTGATGTTCAAACTACATCTGGTAGATGATGGGTTGTGAAACTACCCATGATCTAAATGAAAGAGCTGATGGATCGTGTAAATGTTCAAGAAATCAGTTACCCTAAAAGGCACATGCTCTATTCCTGTTTTTGGATTCCCAATATATCTTGAATGACAGTTTTAAAAGTATCCAATCATCGCTGAAGAAGACCGCTACAGCGAGCTTTCTAGCAGCAGCTGCTTCTTTTTTGTCTTTTCTTTGTGCAATGACAAATGGCAACCAGCAAAACGGACCACATACTTATTGAACTATTACTGTCTGCTTATTTTAGCCAAAAATGCTGTTTTTTTAAAGGGATGGTTAATGTTAATGCAGGAATAATGTAACGGCCTTATTAAGGATTAAACAAATTCGAGACTCCAAGAAAAAAGTGTGAAGCTAATAAGTTTACCAAGTAAAAGAGGTTGAGTTTCATTCACAAGAAATAATTCATGAATTAATGAGCCAAAAGAAGAACAGCAAATTACAAACTCGCAGCTATGTGGAAAAAGTTTTCATTGCTGCAATGTGAAGCCATCTTCAAAAGTTCAAACTCAGCTCCCTCTCATGAATCGTTTTTTTGCAGTACCCTTGAATGATGTTTGATTACTGCACACACGAACAGTGTCTTCACTCACAAACTGCTGATAACACGGTCTCATTATGTGATAACAGGCTATTTTTGGGTACTGAGAGGTCAAAACGTGCACAACAGGCCCAAGGTGAAAGTTTCATAGAAATACACAAAAACAAAGCACTTCATCCTTCGAGCTTTCAGACACTGAAATAGAAACAAATTGTCTAAAATGGGAGAATGACACCCAGGGTTAAGACATGCAGTGTTTTTTTATCTTATATTTGACTAACTCAAAATTACCATGACGTAAAATCAGGATATTTTCACTCAAACCTTGACGGGAACATGAAAACAGATGTCATAATGTTGCTGAATAGAGTAGACATTTAATTTGAAAGGCAGCGTTCCTCTTACCTTCACATCTTCATCCAGCTTCATGATTTTTTTGATTCGGGCCAGAGGTAACTCCTGCACGCGGAAATCCTTCTGAAAAAAAACAGAAAGGTGGTCAATCGAGGACACAGACATACAGTACGAGACAGTTGTCTGCTCGGAGTTAGCATGTGATTACTTCTGCGTACCACAGTGAGGTTCCTGATCTCCTCCATGACTCGAGGCCAGAAGGACTGCAGGGTTTGCTGGGCATCGCTGCCCCCGGCGCCAAAGGCATCTGCGGACATCTTTTATTCTGCTGCAACAAAGAAGCAGAAGAGTGGAGGCAAATATTAGTCATTAAGAAATATTCAAAAAAGGAGTTTTTACAACTTTGTCGCCACACACAAGTCACAGAAAACAGTCAGGTCAAGCCAGACCTGTGCTTCCTCAACCACACATCCTCTCATGGCCTATTATTATAAAACAATAAAATTCAAAATAGAGCCTAAACAGGATTCTATTCTTGTTCTTGTGGGATGTGGACATACTCAGAAACATACAACCCAGCTAGCTGCACACTCTGATTATGAATGGCTTCATCAGCTTGAGCTTCTCTGCAAAAATAAGCATGACGTGTGCAAATCAAACGCTGCTGCCTGGTGACCCCACACAGTGAGGACAAGGCTGATATCACAGATCCAAAACGACACGTGTCTTTATGTTTGCATCAACTGTGCAGCAGTCCACTCACACACTTCCACATAAAAACACTAAAAGTTGTGGAGTGAAGTTAACCAACTGTTTCAAACGCGCACATAGACATGAAGTGTTTCTGTGAGGGATCTGTCGGTCTGAAAGAGGATCCAGCAGGTTACTATGGCATGCCAGGAATCTGCTGGGGGAATATTGGCCTGCCTGTCTGAGCATGCAGAGCTCCGAGTGTCTGGATCGCACTCTCCCTTTTTTTCCTTACCTCGGTGAAAAGATTTGGCAGAAGGGAGAAGAAAAAAGAGGGACACAGCGGTGGGTGGGGGGGACGAACAAGAGATGAGTGTGTGGAGCTACTCAAGGGAGAGACGTACAGGGAGGAGGGAGTGTGTTTTTATGTGTTGCTGAGGGAGGGGTAGTGCCTTGTCCAGTTCAGCAGTAATCCAGCACTAAGACAAAGTGCCAAAGGCTTTATCAGGGGGGCGGTAAGAGGGACCGACAGGACCGCCATCAGACAAATGTGAAAACTAGCAAAGTGGGTCAAACAGGACAGAAAGATGGAGATGGCGAGTGAAGGAGGTATAGTTGACAAGGAAAAAGAGGGTGAAAAGTAGGAGAGGGGGTCTCCTCTTTCTTTTCTTACTCTCGGCAAGAACGGCTCAGGCTCCACAAACCTGACTCCAAAACCCTCATCTATCGCAGGGGATTGTTTGAACTTTGGGTGTCCTTTTTTTCATACCACTTAAGTGCAGTTGTAAATATTTAACACGGATAAATCACTAATTCAGAGAGCAGCAGACCCTCTACCTGATTGATTTTTGACAGGGGAGATTGCTTCTCTGGCAGTTGTGGAAGTTACTGAATAATAAAGAAGGAGCAGCGCCGCATCCTGTTCTGTCATTCAGTTTTGGACAGAGAGTAGCCTAAATCAATGAGACAGAATGGCAGCGGGGTGGGGTGGGGGGGTGGCTTTATACAAATCAATCAGGCCTGCTTGTAGCGATGGCACAGCGACCCAGTGATTGACCTTGGCTGTGTCTCCCCTCTTCTCTGCCTGACGCTCCAGTGTCCAGTTGCGTTTCAAGGTTGATTGAAATCCTGCAGTCACTAGAACAATCCCAGCATTCCATGGGGCAGGAGTGACTGATGGGAACTGTAGTTTTTTGTCGACTGACTGACTGACTGGAGAAATGACCTCTGGCAGGTTTTTGTTTTTTTGGAGGGAGGGCTGCGCAACACCATGACCGTTCAAACGAGATTGCGAATTAAATGCTGCGAAAAACATGCATGTCTTTGACCCCCCCACCCTCATGGAGTCTGCGTGTAATCTTGTGACAATTTTGCACAAGACATCCTTGTTTCTCTGTTGACAAGATTGTGTGGTTTTGTCTCCAGCTGGAGGCCTGTTAAAAAAAATGACTGCAAATTCCCTACAACTGCAACATCATCATTACTAGAATTTTTTGGGGCGAATTTGCCTTTTATTGACAGTACAGAGTAAAACGTGCGGAGATAGGAGACGACACACATGCAGCACATGGTCAAGGCCGGACTCGAACCTGCAACCGCTGCAGGGACCGTGGTCCCCATACATGGGGCGTAGTTTACAGCAATTTTTAACATCCTCCTTACAGTGCATTCAGGAGTTGCAAAAGTGTGAATAAATGAAATGATCATTTCATCAATAGGAGCAATGCTGCAGCACGTGTGCATTTGAACTGTACAATGATAGCTTGGCAGTGCTTGAAGTGAATTTTGATGCAGTCAAATGAAGGTTAACTGCAGCTACCCTCAATTTAGAGATTAAAGAGAGTGATTGTTGATTAATTATGGATCCAGGGGGGCGTTCTGCAAGCTTGAGTACTGTTAAAGACATGACGGGCAGCACAAATACAGAGAAACAGTACTAGAATGCACTTGTAATGCCTTTTTACTGCTATTGCATCACAATTGCATTATATCAAATGACATAACTGCACATTTTTCTCTGACTTAAGGGCCTACTGACAGCTACTGGGTTAATTCAAATAGTAACAATATAACAGTGAACAGAAAACAGAGCAGATAGAGGAGTAAAACAGCAAACAGTGGAAAAAATCTGATCACACCTCGACCACACTGGCTCCTTGAGTCTGCTATCACACACACCTCTCGTCTTTTTATCTCATAGTTTTTCTTTTAAAACAGAGCTATTATTAAAATCACAAATACGCCCCCGCAACCCCCCTCTCTCTGACCTTGTAACCTTCAATCTAAACACGCAGCCGTGCACTCAGCACAGCAGCAGCAGAGAGGAGGGGGAGGGGAGGGGAGGGGAGGGGGAGTCAATATGTGATAGGAGATGAGAGAGCAAGTGTGGCTGAAGTGTGAGCAAAAGAAAGTGAACAACATATGTGCGAGAGAAGAAAGGAAGGGCGAAAGAAAGGAAGTATCAACGTGCCCTTGAGCATTACTCCTCCAGCTAGCTAGCATGTTCTACCAGCAAAACACCGATACATGACCATATTTCCCAAGGCTTCGCATCAATGGAAAGTTTGCGTGGGAGCCAGCTGATGTCTAAGGCACGAGTGCAGGGCAAAATGTCTTCTGCTGACTTCTGCAACACCTTCTATGGTCTGGGTCTCGACGAGTCAAACCATCACGCTGTGCTGAGCTATCTGCTGCACAAAGAAAATCCACAGTGAAACTCCCCGAAAGCTAATAAATGTCAACTTTAGAAAGTTTTAAAAGGTCTGGAGGCTGACGCAGAGAGAGAGCGGGTCTCAAGATGGCTTGTTTTATCTGCAGCGATAAGCACAATTTGCCTCAGTTCTTTTAAGGTCTGAGATCTCGAGCATGATCTCAAGTGCTTTCAAATTAAAAATCTTTAGAAAATAAATTGTTGAGGCTTATTCAAGTGTGGGCAAACTCTGAGAACGCTCTGGACTTTCTTGTGAGCTTGTTTTTAAGGCTGATACTGTGCTTTAGTGCAATGAGGCTGCTTTGCTAGGGTACACTGTGCATCTCTCTCCTCTCCTTCCCTGTGGGTTTGTTGTCCTTCATCAGGTCATCGAGACAGAGAGATGCTGGTGTTGGATTTCCTACCAACTCTGCTGCGTTTGTGCGTCCATGAGGAGGACAAATACGATCTCTGTGCTTTGTGGACCTTCAACACTTTCCTCCTTCAGCAGCTCTGCACCTCTCTCTCTGTCCATTTCCGGGCACTTTCCATCTTTCTGTCATTCGTGTGCTTTCCTCCTGTTCTGCCTAACTTACTTTCCCCCCCCCTCCGATTTTCCTCTTCCAACTTCTCACAGAAAGTCGATGCTGCTCTGCTTGCAGCAGCTGAATCAGCGCTAATGTTGTACAGCCGGCCCCCTCCTGCTTCTCCCATCCTCGCCCTCCCTTCCTCCTTGTCTTCCTCGCTCATTGGCACGTCATGTCGAGTGGCCACTCACAGCAGCATCAGCGACTCGCTTCAACTCTGACATCACACCACTTTACATGAGCCTTCAATTCCTGTTCAAATAAACCTGATAGCAGCACGGGCAGAGAGGTAGGGGAGCGGAAAAAGACATCAGGATAAGATCACTTAGCCACCTGCCAATGTGCTTGCTCTCTGAGATCAGTGAAAGAGCAAGGTAAGGGCAGGGTCAGTGCAAAACTTTGAGTGTACAAAAGCAGTGCTAACAACAGAGTCAGTACGGCTGAGCAGAGAGAGTCCTGATAGCTCTTTAGTGAAGGTGAAATGTTCCTCAGTTAATTACCCCTTTAACGACCCAACAGTTTGCATAAATCGAGCTTTTTGCTGAGTGTTTGATCAGTAATGAGGCTAAACAGTTTAGGCCGACCTGAACGCCAAGCTGAGGCGGAAGAGTGAGCTTTCTCTGGAGGTGTTGTGGTATCACAATGTCGTCACTGCGCTCAGTCTCATCCCTGATCTCTTCCTTAAGCGGAGCTGACACCTCACACTGATGCAGATGTGCAGCGAGAGGACCACCTGACCCTCCTATCGGTGGAGAGGGCATATGTGCAAGTGTGTTATAATCTGCAGAAGATATGTGTGTGTGTGGGGGATTATTCTCACAGCTCTGTGAAATTTCACTGGAGCTTTGAGAAAAATGATGTTTCGCAGGGAAAAAATTAAGAGATTAACCAACACGTCAGGCGATGACGGGGCAGGGATGGAAGCACAGACTGTAAAGAATATGGGCGTAGTCAGAGTGACATCACCTGATGATGGCCATATAGGAGATGCTAACTCAGCCCAGAGGCTAAGCGGTGGAGTGGAAGTGGCCTTTAGCCTCTGTGCCAACAGCTTTAATGTGCCTGCTTGTCAGTCACTTTAGCCGTGCCCTTAATTATGCCTTATTATGCAAAACCCTTAACCTTAATATCTTTGAGTCAGCATGTTATAAAAACTATAGCTATAGGGTTCAAGAGCATGTCTTGTGTACAGAGTATGCTTAAGTGAACAGCCTGGGTTCAATTCCTGACTGTCCCGCACATAACCCGAATAAAGCTCTGTTTTCTGCTCTGTACGCTGTCCTGTCCACTCAATTGAAGGCACAAAAAGACCAAAAAATTTCATTAATTAAAAAAATGCAACTTCAGTGAGTTCAGATAGAGAAATAAGCAAGTCAGATGAAAACATTTTTGTGAATCAGACTGTAAAAGTGTGTTGTTTTCAGTAAAAGACGTTTTAACATGGAAGTGAATGGGACGTCCTTGGCTTTTGGAGGCAGCCCCGAGTGGACACTTAAGGAACTGCAGTTTTTTAGCACTTTTGCAATGGCTTAATTTTTCAACATCAAATGAAAGGTGTTCTACTCTGCGTAAACTGTGTACTACTAACTATCAATATAAACTTAAAGAGGTTATTTAAAGATTGTGACAAAATCAGTCTATAGGAAGATGTCATTGACAGGCCAATATCAGCCAGATAGTATCGGCTCACTCACAAACCAGTTGGACCTTAATTATTCTCACTGTCACCTCTAATAATGTCACACTTGACTGATTTATCAACTGAAAAGAAAAGCAGGGCTCACTCCTACCACATTTTCTCACAGTGATGTTCATAAAGAGTCCTTTAGAAAGACACCCAGGTAAGACACCCATCTACAAGTGTACAATATGAATGAGAGTAATTAAAGAAATAAACAAACACTCCGCTGAAGAATGGATCAAGTCATACACGCTGACAGTACAGCAAGCTCAAACATCGTTCCCCTTCATTGGTCAAACTGTTATCAGTCTGTTCAAACTGCAAACATGTATCCGCGTGAACTGCTTTGCACCTTGTTGCATTATAAATGATGAAACCCACAAAAAGAAGTATGTTTTGGATGTTATAGCGCTGTCTGTGTGATAAGCTCTGCCACACTGACACTGTTGTCTTTAATCGGAGGTCAGTTTTCGACATGCTGCTGTGTAAAACTGTGTGTGATGCAGAATGAGCGGTTCAGCAGGAAGGTCACTAAAGGTTAATGTCTGCTGCGTTTCGACTGGCCTCCCAAGCAGAAAAAAGGGAATCAGTGATATAGCACTAAATATAGTCATATAAACAAGAATCTTATGTCACTGATTATAATGAGCGTCTGATTTTCAACATTTGATAGGTTCTCTTCTGTTTGGGTTAATTAGACCTGGAAATAAGGGGGAGTAAATGCAGCCAGGTCATAAATGTCAAATTGAAAAAGGTACTTTTGATGACAGCTCTTAATTAAAACATATAACTGCAAATTCTGATGAAAGCTTGTGTTCACCTTGATGCACCCATTGACAAACACCACACAGAAAACTCACTGGCAAGGTTTCAGTTTACAGGGTAAATGATCTACTCAAGCAAAACAAAAAACAAGAAGTTCTCAGGCAGGAATTACAGATTAACTCCTGCAACTCTCCCCTCAACACACTCGCAGATGTTCTGGATGTTTGGAGACTCAGGTTTTTTTTTCTTTTTTTTTTTAAAACAGGCAGGGTTACATTCACGTACAGGCGAGCTGTGACCTGCAGCGCAACATCCCTCTGGTATCGCTGGACCGAACCAGCCGACCGCACGGCTTTGCAAACTTTGCCCTTGGTTCTGCTTCAAGCCAACTCCAGGAAGTGCTAGTCACTGATCTCCCAAGGTCATTCAACAGAGGAGAGAGAGGGAGAGAGAGGGGTAGAGAGAGAGAGAGGGGGAGAGAGAGAGAAACCAGGGAGGGAGGAGGGAGAGATGAAAGAGAGAAGGGGGGAGGATGGAAAAAGGGCAGGTTTTTCAACTTTCACTGCAGCACTTAAGTGACCCCGGTGGTTGTGACTGTGTACTATCAAAGGAGCTCAACACAAACATCTAATACTGTACATGTTCGGCATGTTCTGCTATCCTCCTCTGACTTTCACTTCCTCTGTGTCCTCTCATCTCCCTCTACATGTTTCCTTCTTCTCAGTGCTGACGGAGAGACTGCAGGAGCCAATCTCACATTCCTGTGACCTTCATCCAGTGCTAGGCCCAGTCTGTGGCGTCAAAGTGGGCAGGGCCTAAGCTACCTGCATATTACACGCTGGAGCACAGCTGACTCCCCCCAGGCTGCCCACACTGTCTTTAGTGACAGTGTACACACGTAGAAACACATGAGGGGGGGGGGCAAGGGCAAAAGAGTGAGCGCTCAGCATTAGTGGTCACCTTAGGCCCGGGTACATCTTGGTAGTTTGTTGGTTTGTGTACATCTACCTTCCTGTTGTTACAACGCGAGACACAAATGATATTCAAATCTCATGCAGACAGAAGCCAACCCTGGGATTTGGCAGCAAGGGCTTCAACTTAGGAGTTATTTTTAGTCTTCCTCTCTCAATCTCTCACTCTCTCACACACTCTCTCTCTCTCTCTCTTTCCCCAACGGGACTTTGTTTTGTCAAAGGCACCAATGGAAACTTTCAATTAGGGAACAAGGGAGGGGAGAGAAAGGGAGTCAGCGACAAGTGAGAGAAGAGGCACCCTCCAAAGATTCCATCAGAAGAGATCAGATCAAACTATTAGCCTCCTCTGCCCCTGGAGCTGACAGGCTGACAGTCCATCCCATCTGGGCGTCTGGCACTGTCAGGGGGTGGGGGCCTGGGGGGGTCCTGAGGTCACTGCAACCAGCTGCACCTCCACCCCTGGGGACCCCTGACACCAACAGTGGCAGCAGCACAGAGAGCGATTCTCAGAGAGTCCTCCATGTTCAACAAATATCCCTCCAACATGGATGTCATCTTTGCTGCTCAGTTCTGCGTCACTGTCTGGCACTGGTGTGTAAACAAGGACGTCCGTTTGGAAAGAAGGGTCCCGACTCGCTACCCGAGGAAAAGCTGCAACAGGGCCCTGAGACATCAACACCACCGAGACAGTAAAGAGCATCCAACAAGTTCACTGTCATGAAGTCAAACGCAGCGCACTTGGAGGGTGTTTCTGCGTGCACACGGCGGTCCAAAGGCAAAACAAAACAAGTCAAATCCAAAACCAGACAGATTTCGCTTTATATTGTCAACTTTAAGATCAAAATACCACAAACTTGCCAAATGAAGAACAATCGTGTGTATTATTTTACTGTCAGTGTAAATGTCTATGTTTGATTCAAGTGACAGCTGAAGGACATGGATGAGAAATACACACAGGCACACAAAACACACAACTCCAATCTACCGAGCAGAGTACTACAGGACAGGAGAGGGAGGGGGGATTGAGGACGGCAGCAAAGGACAGACAGCGTCTCATCACTGCAGAGCATGATGGAGAGAAAAAGTGATTCGAGACGAGAGATTTGCTCTAAAACTGAAAGATTAAAAACTTGACGGGTCTTCTTTTTTTCTGTGTGTGCTGTCAGCAGTCAGACTTACCCCTGTGCCCTTCATGGTGAGCGGTCTGCCCTGTCCAAGCAGAGTAAAAGAGAGGAGACAGACAGCTCTGTCCAAGTCTCCTTGAGAGCAGCAGCAGCAGGAAGAAGGAGAAGAAGCAGCACAGAGGTTGACAGAAAAACTCTCTCAGTGTTCCTCCACTTCCTCCGCTCTCTTGATCGTACCAACAAGACAAAAGGCACTCAGGCTCCACTGGACGGCTTTAAAAAAAGACTCAGCCTGGACATACAGAGAAGAGCAAGCCCCCCCTTCTTCTACCCCTCCCCCCTTCTCTCTTCCACTCTCCCTTTACACATTGCCCCGTCTCCTTCAGCAGCCCCCCAACGTCCTGCTTCTGCCCAAACATACAGCCCCGTCTCTGATCAAGTCCTCTCAACTCACTGACCTTCTTTCTTTCTCTTTCTCTTTCTTTTTTACTCTCTCACCCTTCTCCCTCTCTCTCTCTCCCTAGCCTGTGACCCGTGCATTTGTCTTTGAGCTGACCCCTGGCCCGGTGCAGAGAAGAGAGTGAAGAGGGGGGATAGAGAGCCAACACAGCAGCAGGCAACAGCAGGCAAACAGGACAGCGGCAACTCCCGACGCACAGACAAAAATCTCCAGCCTCCTTCCCCTTTAACATTCAGGAGTAATCAATCTAGCATGCTACATGATACTCAAGCCCCGCCTCCCAGCCGGCTCTCACCTCACTCTCACACTCCAAGCCAATGAGAAAACAAGGTCCTCCTAAACTATTGGGTGCAGCACACACCAATCAGCCCTGACACATCCCCTGCTCCTCCTCTTTCCTCGGCCCCGCCCCCTTTCACTGACAGCCAACTTCCTGCTCTAAGTTACCTTGAGCTGCAGGATAGGGGTCAGGGGAAAGAAAAGAGGAAGAGAGAGTAGAGGGGAGAAAGGCTGAAAAAGAGCAGATAAAGTTGCGGAAAGCTCTCTAGGGGGAGTGTGCGAGAGTGTTCTAGGTGTGGCTTGCCTCGGCATTGTTTGTCCTCAGGCGGTCCCTGCCTCTCCTGCTGCTGGATGGATGAGAAAGGTTCCACGGGGCTGCTCTCTGACAACTGCTCTCTGCTTATTTACAATGTCAAACTAAATGTCTCCCTCAGCCCCGCCTCCTCTCCGCCGCTACAGGCTGACAGGGCCGTGATGCAAGCAGCCGGGCCGGCCCTCACTGGCTAAAACAAGTGCCAGAATAGATGCCGCATGTTGCATCCACATGATTTTAAGTACAAAAGCATTCTGGGCAGACTCGCTGTCTCATACGTGCGCACAGGTATGCATGCACATCCACACACACGTACACATTTTGTCCTTGCTTTCTCATTCATCCTTGCTGGCAGTCAGAAAGAAACGTTGCAAACATCTAGCCTCTGGTCATTTCATTTATTACTATTAGATTAATTATACGGTTAATATTAAGTATGCTCCAAAGGTTCCACTCACAGTATACGCTTCAAACAAGGATAAATTAACTCATGGGAACACTTTGTTATGCAACTAACTGCGGTCACCACATTAATCCAATAAAACCCTCATTAAAGTATTAATCAAATTTACACAATAACTCGTTGCAGCAGGAGAGATAACTGCAGATGATGTGTTCTGCAGCAACTTTAGACAAAATCAGCTGACTGGTGAGGTCTGCTCAGAAAGAGGGATAAAGAAAAAGAGAGTGCATTTTATTTTCGCCCTATTTAGGGATAAACAAGACTCAGGAGATGTGGGTGAAAGTCTGTCAACAAGGACATTGTTGTCTTGACCCCAAAAAACTATGCTCACAGCAACTTCCACAATCAAAGCGTCATCAAAAAAGACACGTCAGCAATGTCACACAATGCCCTTCTTGTTAACAGAGCACCGGTTAAATGTGCAGACTTCTGACACAGTAACCTTCACTAAAAAATCGTGAGGGAGGACGCTGCTGTGAATACGCATGACTACATTACATTCAAATATAATGTACAACAAACTTATTCCACTTTTCTCATGCAAACTCATGGAGCAGTTACACAATACAGTGTCTGTGAGTGACATAAATTGATGTCATCGTTATAATATCTGGCCTCTAACCCACAATCTAAACTAAAGCTTTCAACTCCATATGGCTGCAAAAACACAGAAAAGGGAGGAAAAACAACAAGCTACAGTGAGGTAGAAAGACATAACCTGTCTCATCAATGAAAAACCAAGAGGGGGAGGGGAACCGGAAGGATGGAGAAGGACAGAGAGGAGAGTTTTTACAGGGTGGGAGGGGTAGAACAAATGGAGAGGGCAAGAGCACCAGAGAGAGACTCCAGAGAAACAAAGCTAAATGTTCCCTTTTCTATTTTTGAGAGGAGCATTGGGACAGGAGCAGGTACTACAGCCATCCACTTAATGATCAGAGTTGAGCTGCGCAAAGATTAATCTCTCCAGCATGGCTGCCATGCCAAAGCAGCTGTCTCTTTAGGTGTAGTCTGGCTACCCAAAATGCCTCAGTAATGACACCTGGCAAGGTCACCATCCAAATGAGACCTTCCCATGACCTGTGCTGCCCGTAGCAGGGACATGTTTGCTCTCACTGACACTATTTAGAGATAAACATACATTGGGCGCACTGTGGGTTTCATAAACATACAGAACCTTCAGGGTAGCAGGGCTCAGCCATGCATTTGCCTTGAAAAATGCAAAAACACATGCAAACCTGACCTGCACACACATCAGAGACGAAGTTACCTAAAGGTATAACTGACCCTATTTAAAATAATGCACCTGTTAAAGTATATACATAAAGTAAAGTGGAATAACTGCAGAATAATTTATCCTCTCTGAATCAATCTAAATGTACACTGTGCCAATGCTACCTCAGCATGCTTTACAAAAGAGTAGGTCTGGGTCATACTCTCTGTTTTATTATTTACAACAACCCAATGCTGATAACACAAGATTGACTCTCATTAAGTGAGATGAGGCCTATCCTTATCCTGTCTTTATCCAGCATGAGTAGAGCACTTTTGCAGCATCTTGCAACTTACAGCACTGGGGAAAACTTACTTTTAACAGACAGAAACCGAAAGCAGAACCAGACTTGTGTTATTTAGCCATCTGCCACCACTGTGTTGTGATCAGGGATAGAGTCCAAAAAGATTTTGCTGTCCACAGGGGACTGCAGTCAACAGACATAAAGCTACTCACAGGAGCTTTAAGCGGTGTAACATCATGAACATTAGGGCTTTTTGTCAGTCTATGAACCAAGTGTTATATGTTTATATGCAAAAATTAAAGTCTAAATTCTGCTTTTATATGATTTTGATCCATTGAAGCAATGCTGCTCTTGAATGAGGTTGCTGTGATGTGTTTAAACATGTGTGTTAGGGTGCATAAAGCTGCTTTACCGCATCAAGAGTGACAACAGAGGACAGAAATCGGTATTATACTTTCTGTAAAACTAGGTCGTCTAAAGGAAGTCAGGATAGTAAAATGCGTTGAGGACTAAACGGCGAGATATCGGCTGTTACTTGCGTTTAGCTTCTGTGGCTATCATTGTATTGTTTTGTGTGACTTAATGAAGTTAATGTTAGCTCCTCGGAGGTGGACACTGCTGCCGGCTGTTCAACACACTGAGTCTAATTTTAATAATCACCGGCCTCCTGTCAATTCAAAGTTTGCAAAGCTTTCCATAGCTATGAAGAAACAGCCTAACCAATAAAGACAACGTTTGGATCTGTCCTTCAGACCAATCAAACCTCGGACTAGATTCCACCAATCAAGGTTTTTAGGGCTAAGTTCGTTCTGCTACTGTCGCCATTCGGGCCCCAACAGAAATGGCCAATCCGTCTGACGATCAGCTACATTAGAGCCAACATGGAGGACATCGAGCACCAGTTTCCTGGCCGCCCGTGATCCCTTCAGCGGGCCACCAATAAGCGGCTCAGAGCGCGGGGAGGGAAATGGCGCCGATGTTCATCTTTCAAAACAATCCTCTATTGGTCAACAACAGCAAATGAAAAGAAGCCCAATAATTGCTTCGACCTCCGCCCCACATGGACCATTTTCTCCTGAACGCTCTGTAAAAGGATGAATTTTAATTTATGACTTACTTTGTTTTACGGGTTCGGAGTGAAGTCCGGCTCAGCCTATTATTTATTTTATTTAGCTAGCAAGGGGAAACAAGATGGCTGCTACTCGAACCGGAAAGTGTTATGTACACGAACGTGATGACGTTTTCACTACGTTCCTATACGGGCGACGTCAAAAATCCAAACCGAGAACAATATTTTTAATCTTTAAATTCTTGAAACTGTACCCTCTTATTAGAATATGGCATATACAATAAATACTTTATAAAGAAGCTTTACTATATTTTTAGAACAGCATGTTATCGATACCTGTACATTCACAAGAGTAAAACGTAACTATTTGCATTTTCAAACCGAATATTATATTAAAACCAAGCCGTTTAGGGCAAAAAAAGCTATTAAAACTGTAAATTATTTATGTTACTTAGGCCAGTTAGTTTACTATTTGGCACTAAAGTTTGTATTTGTACTCAGAATTTCAGTTCATTTACTTTTAATGCCTATTCAAATTTACTTAATTGGACAAAACTTTGACTGTAGTCCTTTAAGGTCTTCTTGATACACTGCAAATGGCAGGGTTTTTGTGTTTGTTTTCTTTTTGTAATGTATAAGATCCTTAAGTTGTACTACTTTGCAGCAACACACTTATAAATCATCTTCAACAGTGACAAAGGGATGGGTGTGTGTAAAATAAAGATTATAAATATTATTTATATATAGTCAAACTTCAGTTAAAATTATCTTTAGCTAGAATTGAAAAGTTTCTGTCAATGTATCCACAAAAACTGCACTATAAATCAAGCAATTAATGTAACATGAAATTAAATAAATCTGCTGCACATTGCAACACTTACATTTTCAGAAAATTTCAGTTGACTGGATACATTTCTGTTAACAGTAATACAAAAAGTCCAACGGCCATCACAGCAGCAGTAAAATAGTTTATTTCAACAGAAACACTTATTTCAAGGTCAAATCTAGTAATTTTACATCAAGAGCAAATAACAAGCACTGTTCAGTATTTTTAACGGCAAACTAATGTCTAATGTCTGAAAACAAAGAAAATCATGAAAAATATGTACAGCTGCAGTTTATTTTCTTGCAACAAGCTCCAGCAGCGTGGAGGTGATTTTCTCCAGGCTGTTTGTGTACCGAGACCCTCTGTCCATCCTTGGTCCTCGTTCATAGTGAAGGGGAGGTGCAGGAGAGTGAGAGTCTAAAAACTTATCAGCAGCAGCAGCAGCAGCAGCAGCAGCAGGTCTGTAGTCACGAGGGTGTCTGGGTTCTTGAAACCTGTCAGGATAACGTGGCAACTCGTCTGCATGACTGCCCTGTGGTGTCCTGGACATGTTCTGCCACCCAAAATCCTCTGTCAACAGAAAGTGTAAAAAAAAATGTAAGACAAAAATCAAATCCAACTTTTCAAAACTCTTAAAATGTTCTTCATTAAATAGTTTTTGTGCAAAAAAAAAAAATGGCCATATCTAACAAGGACAGACCTAATAACAAGTGGTATGCAAATATACAAATTATTCCAGCAAATATAAAGGCAGTATGCATGTACTTATGTTAATATCAGATAAAATAGGCAGGGTTTAGTGCAAATTACAGCAGGCATGAAATATAGATGTGTTAATCCATTGGCCTTTGCATAGAAGTGAAATAATTCCTGCTTTATCTTTACCAGGTACTGGCCCTTGTTCAAAGCATGTCAGGTGTAGTTCATGCACATCCACATTGAGACCAGTTTAAAACCTAAGTCAGAACCCTTGTATGAGCGCAAACATCTACCTAATGAGGCTGAAATAGATTTACCTTCATAATGACCTCTGCTCAGCTGCCTGGGCTCTCCATGTACAGAGTGGATGTATTCCTGCAGGTGTTCGTTTGGGACAAGCTCCTCATATTCCCTGCCTCTTCCTCTGTAATCTTCCTGACAATAGAGCTCCTGCGGTCGCCTGTGGTCTGAATCCTGCTTTGTCCCTGGTTCATATCGGTGCTGAACCAGCTCAGGCTTCAGCTGGAAACTGTCAAAATCTTCAGCAGCGACTGCCCGCCCTTGGATATTCTGCTGCCAAAACAGGAATAGATTTGTTTATCAATTAATGTTTATTTCCTCACCTTTGCAGACAGACAGTGAACTGCATGCGGCATTAAAAAGACAGCTCCTGCTCTGGTTAACACATACCGCAGCAGCTTTCTGAGTTTTCTTCATCTTGAATTCTTTCAGAAGATCGCAAAGTCTGCTTTTCAGGAAAATGGCCTCTTCTGCATTGTCAATTTCAATGTTTTTCTAATAGGGAGAAAGAAGTACAAGAAAAGAACCAGTTCAAGCTCATGTTAGAAATTTGAGCTGGTCACTATTTAATCCTAATGCCTCTAATTCACCACGAAAATGAAGCAAGAGAAGATCTCATCAGAAAAAACAATCACCGTATGCACCGGACAAGACCTTTGTCATGCTTTGTCTAACAGGTTCATCAAGATTGGCAAAAAATAAATAGTTATTGTGAAGAAAAAAAATCAATGCTGTTTGTGCATTTAGCAAATTTATGATCTTACCAGTAAATCAAAGACCCCCCCTGAGTCAGAGCCTTCAGTCTGGTCTCTTTCAGTGTGATGTGTGCTCTAAAAAAACATTACACAGGTGAGTTTCGTTCTTCTTTTGATAAGTCAGAAGTAAAAAAAACAAATAACTTACCTGTGATTGGGTGTACAGGTTAGGACGTGGCCTTTCGTGGGTTTCAGGTCTTAGTGGTGCACCAACGGGTCCAGGACGATAGCTGAACTTTGGATTTGGAGGTCCTAAGTCCTCAGTGAACCTTAGAGTAGCCAGAAGTTTATGTTAGAGGAGGACACAAAGCAATAAACAGTGAGTCAGCTGGTTTATCACTCACAGCCCCTTCGTTGATTCCACCTCCTCTGCTGTGGCATCAGAGAAGCGACTCTTTCTTTTCCGTTTCAGGTTTTGTTGCTCTTCATCTGAGGGACCTTCTAAGAAGCGCCTGAATGGCTCTGGGATATCTGACATTGTCTTGTTCACTTCCATTCTTCTCTGGGGTTGAGGGGGTCCTGTTCTGCTTGGGCCTGCCTCCTCATGATGTGGTTTCCTCATTTCACCTGAATACTCTCTGGTCAGATTAAACAAACTGTCTTGCAGTCGTTCAACCTCCATCTGTAAGGGAAAGCTCCTCCTCTGGGCTTCTGATTCACTTGGACCCTGTCTACCTGCTCTGCTCATACCCTCATGGTTTACAGAGTCCTGGTAAAGAGACCAGCGCCGGTTCTCCTCCTCTTCACCCCCCACGTGCAAAGACTGACGCTCAGTTGAACCAGCTTGTCGCCGCCTCATCTCCTCTGAGTAGAGGTCCTTCAGTAGATCCCTCTCTGGGTAAGGCCTTCTGTAAGGAGGGGCCTCATCTGGGTAATAATCTTTGGGCTCAGCCAGATCTTCTCTTGACTCATACCTGGGACCACCAACTGGCCCACATGCAACTCTTCGTTGTGGGTCTTCAACATGATTCCCTTCATACCCCCTGTGATAATCAGGGTCTGAATACCCTCGTCTGTACACATCACTGTCCCTGTAATCTACTCTCTGCCGGTCCATGCTCTTCATGTAAGAGTCTCCTGGATGGGATGGAGGTGTGTTCAGCCGCTCTGGGGAAAACCTCCCTCCATAATGGTCATCCTGATTGTCCATGAGCTGTGGTCGGTGTGACGGCATGTCTCGTTGGGTTCCTATCTGTTGGGTGTTTCTGCCATGGTTATGGTTCTGCCTTGGAAATGCTGGGAAATAAGAGTGAAAGTGAACATCTTAAAGCCTGAAGAGCACAACACTAATAAAACAAAACCAACAAGAAATAAGCCTAAGGATGAGAAAGATTAGAAATAAGTTTTTGGGAGGAGGACTTGTCCCACAGTTTCAGAGCCATTGCTGAGAAAACCCAGTCTGAAGGACCAAAAAACAGCTGATCAGCCGACCACAAAGTCCTCCAGGGACTGTAGACCTGGAGGAGGTCAGTGATGTGCTGTGCTTATGTTCTATTTAAAGATTTATAAACAAATAAAAACTTTAAACGAATCCTAAAATGACCTGGGAGAGAGTGGAGGGAGGCAAAGACAGGGTGTAACATGTTCTCACTTTCTAGAGGCTGATTACGGACGAGCTGCAGCATTTGGACTTTCTGTATAATAACATCATGAAGTGTATTACAGAAGTCCAAATAATAGCATGAACTTGAGATTCAATGTGGGACAACAGCTCATGTTCATGTATTTTTTTGTATTATCTATTTGATTAATTTCTTGTCCAATCATATAATATAGGTATATCAACCTGGAGCTAATTTTAATGTCATTCTTTAATTAGCTTTGAGTCCAAAATTCAGAGGAGTCACAGGATTTTTACCTTTTTCTGAGACATTTAAAAGTAAATATTATAAGGTACAAAACTCAGAGGAAACTTTGTATGACACTTGAAACATTCAATCCAAAATCCCGGTCTGGATTTACCTCTGGGGGTGTTAAATTGTCCCATATTCCTCTTTTTTGGCAACATCTGAAACACAAAAAAAACAAATACATTTTTCACACGCAAGAAAAAAAATGCAGCCTGAAACAAAACAACACATCTCTGGTTATAGATATTTGTGTGTCTTACAGTCGGAGTTCCTCGTCCATCCTGTCTCTCTATCATCTCGGCTCTGGCTCGTATGATCTTCCCCCCTTGGTTTATTATGGATTGTTTATCCCAGGTCACCAAGTCGGGACGTTTCAATTCCTACAAAGAAGACAAAAGGTTTTCCACTTTGTCTCATTGTATTAAATAAACATTAAAGCTGCCTATGAGAGTCTTCCTCATGCTTTACCACGTATTTTTGCCGGTGTTTACGTCCAATAACATGGCGGACTGTTTCTAAGAGGTTTGCAGTCTGATGACAAAGCTTGCACATGTATTTAGGACCCGTTTGTGGGTCACTGGGCGTTTCCTCCAAATAGCTCAGACCTGAAATATAAAAACAGGAAAAGAAAGTCAAAAAAGTATCATATTTATGTGAAGATGATGACTTTTTTAGATTGGGTTTGTGTTTATTCACCAATGATGGGTTCATCAAGCTTCATGTAATCCAGATACTGTATAATGTCCTCAAATATTGGTATGGTTTGCTGTCTGACAGCAAGCCCTGAAATAAAAAACACATCATCAATTAGCAAAAGAAAGCAGCTCATAGGAGGATTTTATAATCTTATTTATCATATGTCTGTGGTCAAACATCACAAGATCACATCAACATTTGTGATTTCAACACTTCCTGGTTTCAACAGTATTTCTATGTACAACCCACCAGAGTTTTGGTCAGCCAACATCTTATCTCAGGTCCTTGCTGTTAAAATCCAAGTTATCAAAGAGGAATTACTGTTTTGCCCAAGTCAAGTCCTGATTACCTGAGTCTGAGTCCATATTTAGCTTGAAAAACCACACAGTCTCAAAATATCTACAACCAAATAGTTAGTTGTAGAAACTTTGTCTCAAAGGGCATTTCCTGTGAGCTACAAGAGCAGCATATTATCTCTATACATGGCGATAATCAAAATGACAAATATGAACAAATCAAGTGGAGGAGCCAGACTTTTTTGACTGGGGTGGCCAAACTAGGCCACAGACTTTTGCAAGGGTTAACATTCGGGGCTTACTCTGACCTTAGGAGGATTATCTCCACTGATCAAATCTACTTGAACTTCTAAAATAAGAAGTAATCCAGAACATGTTATATTTTCTCTGACTATACATGTAAGAACTGAGATAGACTGGCGACCTGCCCAGGTTGTACTCCGCCTCTGACCCAACAGCTGGGATAGGCTCCAGCCAACCCTGTGACCCCAAACAGGAAAAGAGGTAAGAGATGATGGATGGATGTTGTATTTTTGAATAATTCTGAATTACAATAAATTTTTCAACTTTAAACTGTAACTCAATAGGGTGGCAACATTTTAATCTGCCCAATCATTTTAATCTCTCGTGACTATGTACAACTTACAGCTCCAACGTTAGTTGTGTCTGCGGACAGTGGGTACCGATCCAGGCTTTAGCTTCAGATTCTTAGCGAATCCTGCTTTGAACTGGCAGTCTGAAGGGAATTGGTAGGCACACACATACAACATTTTAGGAGTTGTTGTGGGTACATTTCCATCGAAAATAAAACAATCCACTGGGCCTTCAAAACCTCAGACAAAGAGGGAGGTAAAAACAGACTCTTGTGCTGCTTCATACAGCCAACAACAGAGCAACTGCTGTGCCTTGCTCGTACCTTCACTATTTCGAACCAGCATTTGTGAGGGAGAAAAATAGCGTCTGAGTGGAAATCTTAAGGGGGCAGAACAAACTTTTTGGTCAGGGTCACCAACCTGGAGGGGAGGAGTTATCGTCATCCATGATGTCATGGAAGGAAATAGTTTCAATCCGCCTGTTTGAGCAGACATTTTCTGAATGGTGGAACAATCAAGAGAGGGAGAGGATAGAAGTTTCTCATTTTGGGGGGGTTGCAGACAGGCTGGAGATGTATTTTATTGTTAGAATACCATTCTAAAGTGAATTTTGCATAATAAGAGACCTTTAAGGCTTGAACACGCAGTTGTCGCGTTTTCTCTACTTACATCAGCAGGGGGATGATCACTGACATCAACATGTCATGCAATCTTCAGTATCTCATCAGTCTTTGGTTCTACTTTGAGGATATCTTCAGTTTAAGCTCAAAATGCCCAGACGCCCATAATGTGGACGTCCATTGTGCGACAAAAGCAAGTGAATGCTGATGTCTTTAACATTCCCAAAACAGCAGTTTCCAAAATTGGATATTGAATTGAATCTTGCTGATATGACACTTTTTTTGCCACAATTTTTGGCTACAGTGCTGCCACATTTTGTGGCTACAGCATCTATTTGGACTGAGAAGGAATAAGATTAAGTGTCAATTCAATGAATACCAGCTGAGGGCGCAATCGAGGCAACAACAGGCCAAAAGATAAACTCATCAGCCTGTTGGAAACTTTCTGGGCAGCTATGGTGATGGCAAGCACACTGACCACACTCTGGTCAGGAAAAGTCATGTGACCAATCACAACACTGAACTTTTAAGGATGAAAGGTCACTAACAATATGAGCCCTCCTGTTTGAATAAAAGCAGCCAGAACGAACTGTGAGGCGGCTGTCTTCTTCTTCTTCTTGATTTTTACGGACATTGCTGTGAGTCATTTTGGTCACAAACCGGTCTGAAATGTGGTTTGGGAATGATGAGCATAATCAGGATTATAGTACCAAAGGGACCACCTCCTCCTCCACATGATCAGTCCAAGTTCACAGCAGCAAACTACTTATGAGAATGTAAAACTTACCACCAAATTCAAGTACCCAGGGTGCCTAGCAGTTTAGACGTATGCCCCACTTACGGAGGCCACAGTCTTCTTTGCACTGTTAGTTGGACTGGTTCCTGATCCAGGCATAATTTGGTTTGTGTCTCTCTGTGTTTCCTGTCTTTCTCAAAGCCCAACAAAAAGGCAAAAGGCCTCCAAAATAAACTTTCTGGAAGTGAAACAGAGCTCCTTCTGCTGTTTCTCCAGAGACAGCAAAACCCAGAAAAAAGAGTGTCCTCAAAGCCAGCCAGTCATCCCCACAGATGTTAAACTCACAGTCAAGGTTACACAGCAGAAGAAATCGGCCCCCAGCTCATCTCTCAGTGCTCTGACCCTGGTCAGGCTGCTGTCCAAGTCCTTGATGCCTTCATATCTGAGGCCAGATTCAGATGCCTAGGTAGCTTGTACGATCTAGATTCTTCTGCCATAGTGATTTAGCGAAGCTCGCCCATCAGTGAAGAAACAGTGTTCAAGCTTGTATTTTCTTTACACGGTGTTATGACACACAGAGTTAAAGAGGCCCGCTGAATAAAACAGCGCCAGCTCCACACACAGCACTGCTCCATCCTGCTGGCTCAGACTCCAGCAATTTTGCCCCACAATTAAACTTTCATGCATTTCACTTGACATAATAGAGGCCTCACAGTTGTTTCTCCTCTCCTTTACAAAATCACCACATAAAACAGCCACCAAAAATACAAGCTGAAAAAAGACTTTGTGATGAAAACTTTGATTCTTCATGAAAAAAGCTGGCCTTTTTGGTTCTTTCATCGACTTCAGGAGCACAGCCACTTCAGTGTCAAGGTTCACTCGCCTGAGTGGAAAAATCTCCCACCAAAACATGTTTCTGAGACACTTTTGTTCAGAGGCAGCACTGCTTTGGCTCAGCGCTGCTTTGAACCTTTCGGATAAAAAAAAAAAAAAACACCCTAAATTGTTCTTTCTTTATCTCGGAGCAGAACAAGAATATGTTCAAGCATCTTTTTGGTCCCAATGGCCCAAAACAAATCCAAGTGAGGAGACCGGTCTGATTGTGGGGGAGACTGCCCCACTATCTCACAAAAAAAGCATCCAGGGCCCATTTCACATCAGTGATTTTTATTCCTGAAAATGTCCAGACTTGACCAAAAGGAGCTGACTGTGAGACCTCAAGTATCCAAACCTGTAAGTCCAGTCATTTACCTACCAGGCCCCTGGTGCTCAATAACTGGACATCACTTACATAGTAAAGCCCCAACGCGTGTATACGACCAGCTGTTGTCTGAAGCATTCACAGTAATCAAATAGTGATGTTGATGGTGTCGAGAATCTCTGCTTCTTCTCTCTTGCCTCAGTTGTCTCTACACTCTGTTCCACCCATCCATCCATTTGTAGAGAGGTTAAGTTTGTGTACATGTGGAAGTTATACCAACACAAAAAGAGTCACCTGTATGGAGAAGCCTTTAGCCAAACCACTAAGTTTGAGTATATCCAGTAGCTGGGAACACATTTCCCACTGAAATGTCCATACCCAGCAGTCTGGTGATTGTTATTGAGATCATTTTGGCTCATGCTGTCATTTTGGACTGATAGCATTAACACTTTGAAGGAATTATAACCCTTGTGAGGTTAAAACCTTTTAAATTGTTGTCTATCACACCGGGGATTGGATTTAGGTGATCTCTTTAATCTTACTGGTCAGACCTGTCAGACAAAGAACACTGAACCACAAGAGCAAAACAAAAAGACAAGTCTACTTACCAGCAGCAATAAGGCTATCCTCTTTCTGTCAGGGATGAGAGGAGAGCAATGAAAACGCAGTCAATCAGTGCTGGATAAACAGGACACTGGTGAGGGTTAATCACTGCTACAAACAGGAAAAGGAAACATTTTCTTTTGACATGACATTGCTCACCAGAGCCACAGCTCCCATGAGGTGCAGTAATGGTGAATATTCTCTTTAGTATTTGTGTATTTACACTGAGTGCATACATCAGTAAAGACAAGACAAGATTAAGTCCTTAAGTCATCATATCGCTTTTCTGATAGATGCTTGCATTGCCTGTTAAAGGACAGACTGATCATAAACATGCATATGAGAGTGAAGTATGCAATTTTTCATCAAATTTTCAAAAAGGTGACCAAAAAGCACAGAAAAAATATTCAAGGGGTTGTCTTCCACTGCCGACCAAAAACAGGTATTCTGGATAAACCAAGAAGCCACCTGCAGTGTTGGAAAATGAAGCTGATGTTGTCATGCAAAAAAAAAACGCAGTTCCATGAGTGCCCACTTGGGGCTGGCTGCAAAGGCCTAGAAATCCCTGTTAGGTTCCATGTTAAAATGCACAGCTTGACAACAACTTGTTTACAGCTTGGTTTCAAAAAGGGTTGGGTTTGCAGCTGATTCGTTTTTTGGGTTTTTTTGCACTCATGGTGCAAAGGATGAGCGTTTTAAAAACACATCCATTAAGATAATTTACAGGCAATGAGCAGCACAGAAACATGCAGTCAGTGGGACAGTGTAGGTGTTTGACCCCGTCCCTGCTCCACCTCTTTGCCCTTTTATGGGTGGGTCAGAAGTTAAGGTAGTGTTTTCAGTATGGCATCCCAATGAGTCTGAATGCCATCTCTTCAGAGTCCAACGGTGATGTCAGTTTGTTTTCACATTCTGTCAATTTAAGGCAGCATATATACGCCTCCGATCCCCCTTTGGAGAAGGAATGGGGGAAAGAAGGTGGCAATGTGTAACGTCAGAGCTGGCAGCACAAAACAGTGCAGTCTGTGTATGTGGAGCTCCTGTAGTGTGTTAACAAGCTCCTGCTTCTGCAACGATGTGATGTGATGTATAATCACACACTGGGACTTCAAAACTGCACTGTTTCAGGGTGCCACCGTCTATGGGTGAAATACCTTCACTTGCAACCGAAAGTAGTGCCACAAAAGTTGCTGTTGAGACTCAGCATAGACAGGATGTTTGGATTTTTAATGGTCATTTGTCATGTATTTTCATCTTGGGTCTTGCAGGTCCAACTGTCCAGCAACAAGAAAACTGTAAAAGCAGCAGGTGTAAAATAAAAGGTTGTTTGTCACCACATCACGTCAATCTTTAGTCCTTTTGTGATGAGCTCCAGAGAGGAACAGAAGGCTATCAAAAGCCAGGTTCTCCTTGAAGTGCTGCCACTTTTAAAATGAGCAAGAACCACAGCAGATCACATAGTTTTGAAGAGCATGTGAGACAGTGGCAAGGACATTTTCTACATGAAAGAAACCACTGAAAAGGACTCGCTTAGAAAAGAAGAGCGCCTGCAGAAAAATCTGTTCTCCAAAATGCCCCAGTCAACAACAAGATGATCACTCTACAATGGCGATTGTTATCAAGCTCGGCAAAATAATCCCAGCTCTCTTGTGAAAGTGTCCAAAGCTGTTGTTTGTTTGAATTTCAGGACTTGACTGAGACTTCGGGGATGAGTCCAGACAACAAATGACAGTTCTTTCATTCAAAGCAGAGCACACAGAGTTTCCAAACTGTGTCCATTACAACAATCTTTCTGCAATCGTGAAAGAAAACATGAGGAGAATGCAGATCTAGTTGCTCATTCCAGAGATAGCAGATTTCTTTTATGTGGCTTTATAAACTTACTGCAAGGTGTGCTCTCTACAGGCACAGTGCAGCTCCAAAACAGAGTTTAAACTTCTCAAGACAAATGTTGGCAGAAGAAGAAGAAGAAGTAGTGACCGGACGTTTCCAAGATCCATAACTCTCATATAAAGACCTGCCAACATCCAAAGAGTTCAGGCTTGAAGTCCGATTCTGCAAGAGTGTTGAACAGTGGGACTCTTACTGTTGTTGATGTGGTACTTACTGAACAACCAGTTTATCATGGTGTGCCACAGGAAACAATGCAACAGGTTATAAACAGGACTTCAGTCCCTTAGAGTAATTTTTAATGCCACGTTATTTCTGACACCTTGCAAAGATAGAGAAACATTACAAATGGTAGCTGTGAGCTTTATCCTGAACCTGTGACTGAATGGAAGAAAATAAGCAGGATCAAATTAATCAACAATAAAAATCACAGTCAGAACTCACTGCCCATTAACCTGAGCATCAGTCTATTACAGCAGAAAGTCACAGTGTGTACCTTTATGTGTCCAGGTGCGGTCAGGTGGATCTTGTACAAGCTTTCTCCTTTTATGGATTTATCACAGACCTGGATTCAAAGACAGCACAGAAAGTCAGAGACACCATCAAAGTACTCAGCAAGACCCAGTGATTGAACTGAACCAACATTTTTAAAGACCTTTGGCTAACAGGGATTCAACGTTTGGTGCAGCAGCAGGGGTTTATTTTTTTCAGATTGGTACATTAGACTTAGTTAGGAATTCACATATGTTACTCAATAACCAAGACTCTAAAGTGTGCATCCTTTTTCCAAAGGGAAAGTTACTGAAATAAGGTCCTGCTCCTAAACCCCTTATGCCTAGACTTGTCGGATCAGAGCCAGATCATTAAGGTCTACAGACTTCTTTGAGCATAATTTCTGATTTGTGACTCCTCAGTTCTCTTTATTGAAATGCAGTGAAGGGTGATTTCACAGATTTTTTTCTGTCGGGACCAACAAAGACCAAGTCCTGAACCAAGGCCACCAGATAAATACTCCTCAGGTCTGACACAGGTTGCTCTGGGGAGGCTATAGTCTCTATTAAACACACTTTTAGATTTGTGTAGCCTTTGAATATATATTCTAAGATACCTCAAACTCTCTAGAAAAGTTTGGGATAGGTCTGAAAACTACAGGAATTGAAATTCTGGATTAGGACCTGTTCCACTGTAGTCTTGATTGAAAACAAGAAGAAGAAAAACACACTTTCTTGCATTTCCACACAAAAAGCGAAGGATTCATAAAGCTCAACTCTGTGTAAAGATAATCTGATACCTCTCAAGCATAATTTAGTCCAGATCTATAAAGCCTAAATCCAGTGGTTCTGGATCAGAACCCGGTTTTATGTACCCTATGGCTCTTTCTGGCACTCTAGACCAGAGGTATCAGAGAGTCTGTGGTCTGAGAAGTCTGGGTACAGTGGTTTTCGATCAGGGCCTTATCTCCATGACAATACTAGAAGGAATCTGCGTATCAGTCTTGTCGTGTAAAGGTAAATATCTGTTAGCCACGCAGCATTTCCTCATCACACCACAGACTCTCTGCAGACTAAAACAGCCTTACCGTGCACTGAATGAATTCAGCCTCTTCTTCATATGGAGTTTCGAAAGCGTCCATCGTTGTTTATTTCACAGGTTGAGTAAACCTAAGGTTAGTTTAAACAAAACCGTCTTGTGCGCGTTTAACCTGCTGTACCTTTTGCTGGCGTTTCTTCTTCGTCACTGTCAACGAATTGGCGCATTTCTGCCACCTACTGGCCAGGAGTGTTAAACAGACTACCCACTGTGACAAAGTACTCATGTCTAGTTCCTGTCAAAATCATATACACCCACCTGAATCAGTTGTTTCTATTTATTTATGACAGTGTAGAAACATCCAGTTTTCTTGCCCACTACAGTAGTATCTGCATGTAATGTATTTACTTGATTTAAGTTATGTAGTGTTTGATCCAGTGTGTCCAAACCTTAGTCTAGATACTGTTTCCTCTCTCCTTTTTTAATCCTACAGACATTATTTTACCAACCAGCCCTCCAGTGCTATACTGGGGACCCATTACCCTCCTTCATGTTATATTAAAAATGCTAAAAAGAGCCCTCTTGGATGCACCTGACTTTATTAAACATTATTGAATGCTCTCTCTAAAAGTTGTGATATGACCAAGTGCCCCTAGGATGCCTATTCAGTATAAAAATGTTCAAATAGTTCCCCCTGGATATTCCCCCTGGAAATATAAAAATAGCACCCTTTTAATGGATGTATCCTGATGAAGTGCCTTATATTAGGCAATATTTTTGTAATATATCATTTTGTATTATAATTGCCTTTTACTATCATATGTAAAGTACAGTATCCCTTTCTCCTGTATGGATGAAGTTAACAGGCATAATTTACCACCCTGTCTTCTAGATTGTTCCCCTGATACCTAAATAATATGCTAAAACCCCACCTGTTCAATGTTTGTTTTATCTCTATGAAATCTTGAGTCTGATGAGTGTCCGATTTCAATGGTGGTGCTCCCTCTGTCTAAAAACTGCAGCTCTCTATGTTTGCAAATACCTCATCCTGGTGGTTTTGTAGGACCGCCCTCTGTTGGACACCATCCAAACTGCAATCACATTCAATAGGACTTTTGTATTTGTGCCTTTCCTGTTTATTTGGTTCTGAACAGAACGAGCTCCATATGTACATAAACAAAAAGCTTAAATCTGGCTTTGAAATTTGGGGCATCTATAAAGCTATACGAGGGCTCTGCGCAGCATTCAGTCGACTGAAAGGATATGAATGACAGCTACAACAGCCTCCTCCGCTTGTTATTTCACCAACATGGTGGTGTGAAAAACTGTAGACACTGACATTCAGATGACCCTCTGTAAATGTCTGAATGATCCTTTGGCAATCCATGAAGTGATTACCAATCATGAGTACCTACAGATAAAACCCCATCATATTTACATGCAAATTTGAATATGTACACCCACCAACCTTGCAAACAAAGAGTAATAACATATTTTGATGAGCTGTAAGGTTGTGGCTTTAACTATGCTTCTGAAAGTGGTTTCAAAACTTCACCTTTTTCTGCACAAAAACATAAGTCCAACTTAGAAAAATACTGCAATGATCTATAACCAAAAATCAGAAAGATGTACTTGCAAAAAAAAAAAGCAGCCCAAAACACTGTTAAGTGTTACAAATGGTCACACTAAAGGGATACATTCTGGTGCATTATTTTATGTCACTATAAATACAAAAATATCACACCAGCATTATCCACACGATGTTAAATCTGTAAAAGTTAACGGACAAGGGTGGAGATATGAGGGGCCTGCATCAGATCAGTATAATGTACTGATGACAACCCACACAAAGACATGAGCTCACAGATGGAGAATTAAGAGGACTGATAAGGAACACACAAGTATAAATAATCCACCGGGAACAGAACAAGAGCCACGGGTCACCACACAGGAGACACAGATGCTTTGCGGAGTAAAGAGTTGACAACAGTGAGGAGAGTCAGAAATCAGGTCCAGTCAGTTTGAAGAATTGTAGAGTCCTCCTGGAAGATTATTCAGACGTGACCGCAGCTCTTTTCGGACCTGGGTCACCCTCGCCAGTTTCCGCTTGTACTCCTGAAAGAAGGAGAAAAGGTGCACAAGAGGTCAAATCTCTTTTGGAGTTTAGAGAGTTTATAGTTTTCTTCATTTATTGAACCTGATGGATAGTACAGGATGAAGTAGGAGTCAAAGAAAAAAGGGGGGGGAAAAAAACATGGTTTCGATTCTTCATTGCAGACTGTGGTGTTGGTCGGAGTGTCCTTATGTCTACGGTTGAATTTCTAGCTGTATATTTCCATCAGATGCATATTAAGTTGGTTCCTTACAGTAACTTTTTTACCAGTGTAAGATGTTTTTACTAATATACCTAAGTTGTTCAAACCACTGAATGCAAGGTGATATTTAACAAAACAAAACACCCCTATTTTTAAGTTTAAGCTGAACTTGAAACATCTTTAATAACATCTTATTTTTATTTTGAAAAATAAAAGTTAATCAAATAAAAAACATCTTCAACCTGACAAAACTGAGAACTCTAAATAATTTTGTGTCAGTATTAAGGTTTAGTGTACTGTTTGGAGCTGAGAGAAAAGTACAGAAACTAAAAATCTGCATCTCTTCACTAGCCTGTTAGTGAATTTTTAAACTTCATTGACTCTCTGCAAAGATCAATAACCAAACTTCAGAAATGTCTGTTAAAAAAAAAAAAAAACATCTTTCCTCTCCTAGTCTGGTTTCAACTTCTTGATCATAGTGTTGAGGTACGCTGTACGTATAGACACATTTCTTTGAGCTATTTGAGGCTTTGTATTCAACATAATTTCTAAAAAGAAATTATCCAACACTCCCAGAACATACTTTTTTCCAATTTAATTCTCCTTATTTTAGAGGCTTTTCTGTGAGCCGGAAATTAATTCAACTTTAAGCTGAGAGTCTAACCAGAGCTGTTAGTCCATATGATAAAAAGACCTTATTTAAAACTGGAAAATTATACATGTGTACAAACCACCTAAAGCTCCAGGTTAAAGCAAAATAAAAGCACTCACAAAATTGTTTTATTGTTTATTTTCATTATTTTTATTACAGTTTATGATACAATATGAAAAACGTTGTCCTCTTGGTTCCCTGTGAATAAAAGCTGGACAGTTAATGTCAACACAAATGTGGGAAATTATAAGAAGGAAAAAAAATGAGGGGAGACTTTCATGATAAAGACCTACCTGTTTACACACTCAGTTATGATGTGTTTAATGACCATGAACTACACCTTGATTAATATGTGCTGTCCTAATTTAAGAGTTTAATTACGAATCTGTTTGTTATGCTAGCAGACCTGACACTCGAGTTTGCAGTACGCTGAAATACACAAAAACAAATATTTGAAAAGGTTGACAAAGACGTGAGAGCACGAAGAGACACAGACAAACTGAGATTAAATAATGAGGCGAACACATGATAAAGCACAAGCACACAGTTATTGGAGGGTAAAAAAAAGGTATTGTACGCACTTCCAGTTTCTGCTCGTTCTGGACAAGGCCATCCTTCTGGCTCTGCAGGAACACTGTTAGCGTGCGCGCTAGCTGCCTTCGATCGTCAATCTCTGCAGCCAGGCGGCCGCTGTAGTCTGCAAGCAGCATGCAGGCTTCCTCCACCAGTCGGGAGAGACGTTCTCCTGACTCCTTATCTAAAGCATAGAGAGCACATAGAGAGCAGAAAGAGTGCGTAATGCAACTGTGTTGAATTCATGGTTTCATGAGCTGTAGAAAACCCACTCCTTTGTAACTATACAGCTAAAAATGTGCTGTGTCCCACCTCTTACCTGTGATTCTGTGAAGCAGTGACGTGTCTAGCACCTCAGCAGGAAGGGAGGAGATGCGCTGACGCAGCACGGAGTCGTTGGAGGCTGCGTTTTCCAGCTCTTGTAGAGCTCGGATTAAGTCTGCTGTCTGAGGTGGAGGGGGTGATGATCAAGGAGGGGCGAGAGAGAAGATGAGAGAGGTAGATTGAATGAGGCATGAGTGATATCTGGAAAATACTGTATTTTACATGCATTTATGCTGGTGATAAAGAGGGAAATGGAACCAGTGCCATGATACTTATTCACAAGGAGGCAGCTGTAACAATTATAGGACACGTATTTATCTCAGAGCCCTTTATTAATAGCTCCACTGATTATCTAATCCTGCACCTGTGGGGGCTCAGCCGGAGAGCTCCGAGTAGCAAAGTCCTCATCATCTGGTTGGATTGCCTCGTATGACCTCTTCCTTGCCTTTTTTTCTCCATCTGGGATTAACAACAAAAGAAAAAAAAAACATCACTTTAAAAAAATCCTGTTTCATAGCTTACATCCTTGCACTGTGAGCCCTGTCATTAGGATATCTATGACAGTGTTTACGATTAATCCCAGGTCAAATGCCGTCCTTTAACTTCCTAAATAAGCCATGTATTGCCCTCAAACACAGTCTAGTCTTTCAATGTGGAGCCCCAGCTGTTTAAACCAGCAGATGAGCAGGTTAGCTGTCACAAAACACCTCTGCAGACTCATCTAAGAGTTCAGCACAGTTTCTGGGCCCATGCAGGTAAAGATCATTAAACTTACCCAGCACTTGTGAGAGCTGATTCAGCAGGTTGTTTTCATACACCGCTCTCTCCTGCCAGATGGACAAAACTCGACCCAGCTGTTTCTTACAGCCTTCCTCGCCGTCTCTGGAGAAGAAAACACGACCACTTTACAGAAAGACTGTAAATTAATCACTTTGAGTTTCATGCTTTATGAATCCTGATTGATCATTTTAACAGTCAACACTTACTTGTAAACATGTTTGAATGCATCAACGATGATCGGTGCAAAGTCTTGGGTGAACTCGGGTCCTTTCTTCTTGCTGTTCTGAATGACGTCATTTGCCAGGTAGAGGAAGGTAAGCTTGCGTGACACCTGAGCTGCAAGCATGCATATGTACACAGACATGTTTAATTCTTTAAACAGTGACATGTGGGGTTAAAGCGTACAAGAATAAACTTAAGGAGAACAGTGAAAAGGGAGAGTTCAGTCCCCTACATGAGACCTTTTGGGCTGATTAGTAAACCTGCAAGGATATACCTGACTTTATTTATCATATGAGAAAAGATAAGGTGGCAAAAATACCAAATTACAAATAGTATGTCATAGTCTTAGCTTTACACACCTCTCAAAAATAACAACAAACTCCACCTGCAACAAACACTGAGTCACAAAGACTGTGCAAATATTGGTGCATGTGCATTTGTTGTTTTGGACAGATCACAGCGCTGCCTTCTCCGTTCACTCTGTCATTAGAGATTCACACTCATTGAAGCCCACAGACAGCATCCAAAAATACAACACCCACTGGAGATTTCATTAGCTTGTTGACCAGCACCCACAGGAGTAGTGTGCCAGTATTAACCACAAATAAAGCACCTTATTTCTGTTTCTTTTACTGGAGCCAGGCATTTTGCTGTTAAATTTGGTTACAAACACAAGATAGTAAAGAGCCAAAGAATAAAAGCAGCATAACTCTGCATGAATAACATCCCAATGTTTCTGGAAGAATATGCAAGATGGTGAAATATGTCACAATAATGGGACAGTATGGGTTTTATTTTGACTGTGACATATTAATCCGTCTGTATCCAAGCTTCTATCTAGCAAGACACGCGAGTTAATGGGCATAAATATCACAAATATGCTGTTGCCTATCAGGTATGTCATGCACATTACACATTGCACGATCTAGCAGAGCCACTACAACAGCTGTATCTGAAATCCGAGTTTCTGGAAGCTTCTAAATGTTCAGTTTTTTGTTGACATGGTCAGACAGGTGATAATTCGGTGTGGTGGGAGCTTCTAGTAATAAATTATATTGTTCCTAATGTTTTGTTGCTCTCCAATTGCTTGTGAAAGAATGAGACAAAATATTAGGAACAAATTTCAATTGTAATTCAATTTGTAATTGTAACTGTTAATTGTAATAAAACTGGACTCACACCTTAATCTATTTAATATTCAACATTCATGTACAGTTATTTAACCATGACTATCCTGATACCTCATCATCTGTTGTTCATCTCCTTATTCATTCATTCATCCAGTGTTTTTTTCTGGTACTTAAATTGTGTATTTTGTATGTAGTTTTATTTTCTTCTCCCTTTTTCCTTCTCTAAATTTTTTCTTAATTGTAACATTTAAGTTCTTAATATTACAATCTTTATTTTTATAACTGCATTTTTGCACTTTCTTTGTCTGTGTTGCTGCTGTGGCAAAACAATTTCCCCCATGGGGGATCAACAAAGGAATATTCTATTCTATTCAATACTGCACTCTCAAATTCATCACCACCTCTCACTGTGTCTTCAAGGACAAGTATTAGGTGCAAATATCAGCTGTTTGAGCATGTCAACAAAAAACTAAGTTTGTGTTCCAGTTGTTGTACTACAGTGCACTAGATTGTGTTCATGCTGTAAACAAGTAAATAGCCAGATACTGTTTACTAGTGCAGCTGTGGGGAATTTTGCAGAATATGAATGTGCTAAATAACAGCCACAGTAAAGGGAGACACACTTGAACAGCACTGCAGGGTTTTGGTCAAGTGGCCTAATGTGGATCCAGCTCAATCATCCAAACACCACTGACATTCAATAGCTAACATTAGCATACACTGCGCATACTGAGACAGCTACATGGTAGGTTTACAGAGGACCTTTTGGCTGCTGCAGTATGAGAAAGAGCAGCTTCATACAAGGAGTTAAGCTACCATGTGAAAAGCTGAAAGAGGGACGCTGCAGAAAAGTTAGTTAGCTTTAGCTGCTAATGTGCAGCAACATGATCCATAAGTTGTAAAATTCATCTTCAGCCATCTATAAAAGTTCAGAAACTGCTTCAACTGGAGCTAAATGTCACCCTGCTTCCATAACTAATGATTCATAGATGTGTGTGACTTATTAGTGACCTGAAAGGGTTTGTTAGCTTTGTTCGTTGAAGGTACCCAGCTCGCTTCTGTGGACCTTACCTTTCTTCAGCTCGTTAAACCACACGTTGACGATGGTCTTCGAGTGTTTTCTGTGGTGGATCAGCCACAAAGACAGAGTCTGGACACTCTGCTGTGAGTTGCTAAGCTCGGATAGTTTCTTTTCTAAAGCTGCCTCAGAGAAAGCTGACATCTTGTCGAGCCTGTGCAGTGAAGGGGGCGCTGGGAGAGGCAGCTCCAGAACCTCGTCCTCCCAGATGGCTCCTCCAAAGAGACCTCAATAAGCTCTCAAAACTGCAAGTGTCGCCATCCACGTTCAAAGCTACACGTTTCCTTTCAGTGTGTAATGGCTGGCAGACGACGTCCTCGCAGAAGTGTTGCTAAAGGGGGCTGCCTCGCTGTTTCTGCTCGGGGCAACTCTGCAGCCTGCGCGACCAGACCAGCTTCCCGTACGGCAGCCGAGATGCGTTCACGTCCGGCGGAATTTACGCATTCTCGCACAAAGGCCACCTTTCAGTCACCTGTGTGTAAGAGATCGCTGCGGCATCTTATCAGTTAGGTTAAACCGATTAATTCAACCATACCAAAACAAGTCTGGGGTCAGTTGGATATTACACTGCCCTGGTATGTGTGCAACGTTAATTTAACGAGATGTTCTTTTGCACTGATTTTTAGATGTAATATTATAACAATAGAGTGTCTATGATTTTAACAGCGGTATGTTAGGAGTAGTTACAGCTTTGGACTGTAGGGGAGACTGGGGTGAGTTGAGCCACCCCCTGTTGCTTGGAAATGGTTAAAAGAAATTGATCATGTGACCAAATATTTAGGAGATGGGCATCAATTCATGGAGTCTGTGAAGGTTAGAAGCACATAGGTGAAGGGGTTGGACATTTATTTACAAAAAAAAACATTTTTCACTCTTGAAAGTGAATTTAGTCTGTCATAAGTTTTATTAGAATTGTGTTCAGACCAAAAAAGATCATTTTAAATTTGTTTTATACATCAATTATGGTATTTATGAGCTACAACATGAGGTCAAAACCTAGTATAAAAGTCCATTTTAGCTTAGAGGACTAATAAAGTCATCATAGTAGTTCTGGGATAAGTTGAGCCAGTGGCTCGACTGAGAAAGTAAAAAAATCTGATGAGAGGATCAGAGTTTCAGTTCAGATTGTTGAAATGTGTTACTTCTGAATCACTTAAAGGTATTCTCGTGTGAAAATGGCATTTTACAAAACAGCTTTTTAACAGTTATATGCAATAATAATAAAAGAATTATTGTACCAGTTGAATAGTGTATAATAGATAAAAATAAACATGAATGAGGGATATGGCTCAAGTTATTTAGCCCATACACGGGGTAAGTTGACCATAGGAGACCGCTTTTTTTGGTATGCTATATTATCAAGACAGTTATGTTTACACTTGTTCTGTTGGTTTGCAGGGGATGCACAACATCTTGAAATATATGCAGATACACTAGTTAGAGACAAAACTATGATTACCTTGATGTAGTGATCCAAAATATGAAAAATGGCTCATCTTACCCCACATTACCCCAACTGTCATGATCATCCCATTAAACACATTGATAAATATGAACCTAGAAACTTTGGGCACAAAGTCCAGGAAACTGCAAAATAATACAACGAACTGCAGCAAATCAAACGTCTTTATGTCACATTTATTTTTCAAATCAACGAACCATCACACATCCTACAGGTTTTCTACATGTCTTTCCTGTCACAGTTTGTACATTGAAAAGTCACATTAGGTCACATTAAAATAATGTTACGAAAGAAATGGAAAATTAAGTCTTTGGTATTTAACATTTTATCACTATGAAATTTTGTAGTTAATCAAACACAGCATGTACTTTAATGCAGAAGAGAAATACAAAATAAAATAAACTCATTCTTTAATGTAACTGGATGCAAACAGCATGTCATTCCCCTTAGTAATCCAAAATCTTTGAAGTTCTCTACATTTTTCCAAAATACAACCCTTCCATCAATCTCATAAAAAGGAATATTTGTCAGAGACTGAAACTCAAAGACTGGTGCTGCAGGTCGCAGCAAAAAAAAAAAACACCCTCCTTTAGTAGAGTCCCTTCTCTGACAGAAACCAGATTCGTCATTTGAGAAGACTTTACAAATACACCACTGAACACCATCGTGAAGGTACATGCTAGACTGTATATAAGTGTACTTTCATTCAATGGGGACATCAGCTTAGACTCCAGGTTTTCTTCAGGTCTGAAAAGGAGACATATATGTCATAAAACTTGGTGGAGCTGTCTGCTGATGACTCTGTATCTGATCAACCAGGCTGCCCATTCTGCCTTCAACAGCTGCCTGCTGATGTGAACCATCTTCTGCTGTGTACTGATAATGGGGCTGTTGTTGATAATACCAGTTATAATACATATAAGACTGTTGTTGATAATAGTTCTGATAGGGAGGCGCATCGGAAATCCTCTCCCATTGTGCATTTTCGATTGGCCCTTTTGGATCAACTCTACACTGTGAGGTTTGATTGTACCACTCCATCTGTCTGTAGGGCACAGAATAAGACACCAAGTTCTGAGTGTTCCACCCAGGAGGCAGCGTCCACTCGTTTTGTGTTGGTGGTACTTCATGATTCTGGTTTCTGTTCAACATCTCACTTGCTGTGTCTTCAAAAGTGTGTTGTCCCTGGTCATTGTTCCCCTTGTAAAAATGTTGTTCTTCTGTCCCACTTAAGTTTTCAAACTGGTTAAGCTGCTCAATGTCACTGATGAAACCCATCCCCTCCTCATAAATACTGACTGCTAGGTTTCCTTCTGGTCCCAAGGTGGCGGCAAAGTCCAACTCATCGTTTTCAGGTCCAGTCCCCCTGCAACATTCCAGGTCAGAGTCTGATGCAGACAGGTCCTTGTCTGCCTCAGGTAGGAAGGTGTCCTCGCTGAAAGACGTCCTCTTCAGGAGCAGAGGACCCTTGGCGAGGGGCAGGCTTACTCTGAACACAGTATTTCTCCGTTTCTTGTACTCTGATAACACTTTGGTGCCCGTCTCTGGCATTTCCCCGCTCACATCAGGCCCTTAAATGGAAATTAAATTTGATCCACATTGTTAAAAACATCACATTAAGGAGGTTTGGTCTCCTTTGAGTGAACAGTTGCTTTTGAGAGAGTCACACCTTTCTCTGCATTTAAGATATCAGTATGTGTCCATCCAACACTCAGCATCTTTATACCTTGAAAACAAAACCACACAGAAAAAAAAGAACATAAGGGGAGATTTTGGACTGTAAAAGAGTAAAAAGAGATCAAATCAAGTGTTATACTCACATCGTGAATCAATCCTAAAGAGCTGAGAGCTGGGGCTAAAGAGGAAATGACTTGCAAACAAGAAAAGCTGTGGAAGTGTATGCAACTCTACTTACACCAGTGATAACTTCTGCCGGTCAGCTGGACACAGAAGGACTCTGGTGCTACAACCACCTGGAATAATAATAAGTTTGACCATTTAGGATACAAAGAAAAAATAAGTTAATGAGCAGCTGGACCAGCAATCATTGATGATCTGTAAAATCAGATACCTCCAGCTCTCCTCTGCCCTCCTCCTGCTCCACTCTCTCAGCCACAGACTGAAGAAGCCAAGAGTCATTGCTAATATCTGCTGTTATTACCTCCATCTGATTGGGACGGGTTTCCATCTACACACCGACATTTTTCAGTCAACTTTAACCGCACCTTTCTTCAGCGTGTTTTAAATTTTGATTTTTGATCCACAACACACTGACCAAGTAATTCACAAGATGGGATGAGCTGGTTAAGTGACTGATGATGTCCTTTTCGTTGGATCTGACACGGCAGCAGTGACATAAGAAACAGTACGTGTGGCCGTCTTCATCTCTACACTCAACCACTCTGGAAAAACCTGATGCAAAAAGATGGAAGAGGCGTCTTTTGAAGCAACAGCATTACTTTTGGGGAAAGGCACTGAATATCTGACCTGTGAATGACTCAGTGAGACCTTGTAACAGCATTGTTTTCAGACTAAAGGTGCTCTGCACATAAACCTGACTTGCCTACAGGTTACTGTGAACATCTTATCTTTCATTTACACCCCATTGTATGCTGCTATTCTTTGTCTATGCTTACCAATGAGAGGTTCACTTCCTGAGTAGCCACAAAGAAAGTCTCTGCTCTCTGAGTAGTCAGCCAACATCTCATCAGTGTCAGACCATCTCTGTTGGTTTGTAGAAAGTAATACAGCCCTCTCTGAGTGTACCGGCTCCAGCTGCACCACTGAAGCCTCAAAATGTCTCCCAGGTTCAGCCTGCACACTGCTATTTTTTAATATATCTAACAAAGCAGCAGCTTTGGTGTCAGAAGGGGAAAGACACAGAAATTAAACACAAGGTGAGCATGTAAAAGAGTCAAAAAAACAACAACCTTGGACCATCACTTACCACCATCTTCTTCGAATGCCACCACTGTCTGAAATACAGTATCTTCAAGTTCTATTGTCTAGAAATGAGGATGTAGAAAATATGAGAGCTGATGTTAAAGCACTCCTCTCTAAACAAAGTTGAACACAGTCAAATCAACTCACCTGTACATCTCCAGGTCCTTCTTTTTCCTCTAACATCTTTGCAATCTCCATCAGTGGCCAGGCCAGCTTCGACAGGTCAGAGACCTCCTTCCATTCAGACACTAAGTCCTGGTGCAAGGCTTTCTATGAAAGTAAAACATAAAGTGTTAATAAACAAAAGTCATGGTCAAAGAAAAAAACAGGTCCTCTTTTCATGATATAACTTACAATGTAGTTGTATCTGTGGAGACTTCCCATGATGTGGTTGCGTATGTCAGCTTTACTGAGTTGACACTTACACACCTCACACAAGTACCATAACTGTCTATCTTCAGCTCCCTTCTTCACACACTCGATGATACAGCTCAGACCTGAACAGGCAGAAAATCACCAAACACTTCAGCAACCATACTTTGTGAATTCATAACTCTACTTGAAACGTTTCCTTCCTACAGACCAATAATGGGTTGGAGTCTTTTCTTGTTGTTTAGATACACCTTTAGAGAATCCAACAGCTGGCTTGTGGGAGGAGGACATCCTGCAAACAAAAATACAATTTCAGGAAAATGGTGTTGGCACAAATGCCCACATTAAGAAGAGTCAAGGACAAACCTTTCTGTGTATCAAGGGGCTGCATTTTGAAGTTGTAGATTCACCACCTGCACACAGTTGCAACATTAGAGCTAATGCACAAGGGAAAAAAGTAAATGTATCAAAAGGTTTAGTGGAATAATTTTTAGGATCATCTTTAAGAAATAATCTTCTGTGTTTCTCCTTAGGATTAATGCTCTTTTATTTTATTCGTTTTTATTCTCAGACAATGTTTTATGTTCTGTGTGTGTAGCGACTGCTTTCCTTCAACAAAAAGGTTTTAAAACTTACATGAAGAAAAAGGGTTGACCCTGGTCCTAGGAGAGTGTACGCCTATCAAAATGCATTATAAAAGAAGGGGGTTTTTCTTTGTTACTTCAGTCTGGATTCTGCAGAGTTCATTCTCACTGACTTTGTTCATTTGCATGCTAAATTAAGTACCTTGGATGCAACTTGAACAGCCTCATCTCCTGATTTGAATCCACCTGCTTTTCCTTAAGAACACTCGACATTTAGAATAACTTGAGAGCCTGCAGGGCAAAGCTCGGAGTGTTTAGTACAAAAGCCTTTGACTAGTTTAGGCCCTTCAACGGGACAGTTTCAACCAGACATCACCTCGAAATTGAGACACATCATTTTGTCAATCTTATAGCTTATACCAATTCCAGCATGTCATTGCCCGCTCTCTCTTCTGTTTCCTTTTCTGTCGACTGTCCTCTATCTGTCAATGAAAGCCATAGAAGCCACAAACTTAAAAGAAAATTAAAACAAAAGCTGATGGTGATATTCTTGTGAGGGCCTGTATTTAAACACGTCCCTTCTCCCAGCACAGACGCCAGTATGGCTGTAATTTACACTGTAACCAGCAGGTGGCGCTTCCAGACCAACATCTTATTCAGGCCTGGACAAGATAATACAGTATAACACTACAGTAACTTTAAATGCATATATAGATGCCGGTTATGAGCATCAATTCGTCTAAGTTTGTGAGTAAAATTGAGGGTATCTTTTGACCCACAAAGTAAAAAAAATAAAATACTATCACAGGTGCTTCGGTTAAAACAGTTACTCTGTTAACTGGCGACTAAAAGCCAACGTGTCAGCGGTTAACGACTACTCAAACACAGGAAAAAAACATCTAAATGCATCCTCGTAGACATTTTTGAAGATCACGATATCAAAAATACTCACCACATGTATTTCACCATCAATTTAAGGCATTTGCGAGGGACTCACCAGCTCACCAACAACTCTCATTTAGATGTGCCACCGAAAATGACTGTTTGTTAACCAAATAAAACAACGGCATCCCTCTTTAAATCCATTTAATCATACCGTTAGAGGCGTGAGGTGAGATTCATCTGGGAAGTGTGACGCTGAAACCTGTGAAGATGCACAAAAGGTAAAAAAAAAAAAAAAAAGTTACAGGCAACTAACTGAAGCTCGAACTCACACTGAACCAATCAACCGAGGGAAAGTGGGCGGGCTAAAGGACCACTAGTGACCAATCAGAGCAGACTTAAGTGACAACGTCTATGTGAAGCTCTTTAAATTGTCTTATTGTCTTTATCCGCTTTGTTTAAGAAACACACATCGCCCACAAGTTCTTGATCAATTTAGATGTTAAAATAAAACGACTTAATAGGCTACAAAAGAGGAGCTGAAAGTGTCCAGTGATTCCACAACCAACCAACAAACACACTTCTACACCCTCCTCATAAAGTCTCTCAGTAAAGTTCAAGCTGTGTTTTTCCATTCCAGGTAATGTGGAAGCTTTTTCTGAGGCTGACTTCTCTTTACCATCTGAATTTAATACAGAAAGACATCAAAACTCGCTGTAGGATACTCATGGTTTAAATATAGTCTGCTGTATTGCCAGCTGACCCTCACTAAGACGGAAACACATACTGTAGCCTATCTTGTCTGTCCATGATGTGTAAATGCAGAAGGAGGCTTTGTGAAACTGGCTTGCTTGTATGATAGTGTGGTAGAGTGAAGGCTGGGTTTTCTTGTTGCAGAGGGCCAGTCAGCCTGGAGGTCCCCCAGGGCCCAACTTGTGGTTGAGCATTTTAGTGCAGGCTGGAGTGCAAACATCTGGGCCATGAACGATTCAACCTCCTATATAGCAGCAGCAAAATTGGTTTGTAATGTTGTTTGTTTACAATGTTAGTTACAGATCATCATAATGAGTAAAATAAGTTTGACAATAAACAATAACAAAATAACAATCAATATCAATCAATATTGCATGACAAGGTAAAAGAATATAAACAAAAGAAATAAAAAAAACAACACAGGCTGGCATGTAGATAGTTTCCACAATAGCAATTCATTACAAAGACAACACCAGTATCAAAGCAGCACTGCGGATGCTGGGAGACAACTGCCAATGACGTCCATCTCCCAGATTTCAGTTTCTGCACCTCTTATAAAGGATTGAGAGATGCCGGTCCTCTATCTCTTAATCTCTAATTTATATACCTTTACCATTTGGTTTAGAACTGCCTTTTAATATGTGACCTGTAAAGCATCAACTGCAAGAGGCATTTTACCCAGGATCCATTGAGGGAGCATAACAAGTACCATAAAAACTTTTCAGGAAATTACTTGGAAACATTCCAAGGCAACATTAACTTTGTCTCACAATGATTAACTCCAGATACTGTTGAAGTAATCCAAACTTCACCGTGTAGCGGTTTGAATTTATAATAAATGTCTGAAGATTAATAATCTCAAATTATGACATTTATGCACTCATTGAAAAGGGCACCACCCACCCTTAATGGTGGGAAAATAAAGAAAACTAAAGTTTAATTCAGAAATCAAACATCAAGTCAATCTTTAATTAATCAATCTCATATCTTAAGACGAAATTCTCATTTCAGGGACTCCACTTCTGGAAGAACGCTAACAGACCAGAACTTAGAAAAATAATGATCTGTTTAATACAGGATAAATGATGGTACAACATACATGCAATAAATGATGATAAGATAATGAGGATAAACAATAATAGGTGAATAAATAAAGATTCTGATCTTGAATTGCTATGCGCACAAAAAGTTGAAGTTTTAAAACTTGAACTAAGACGATGTTAAAGAAAAATCAACGTGAATGAACACGTGACGTAAAACTTAAAAGACTAAGAAAAAGTAAGACTAAGTAAAAAGAGCTAAGTGAAAACAAAGAAGAGGAACACAGAAGGGTGTGGACAGTGAACGAAGAAGCGCATGTAAGAGAATAAGGGTCCAGGGTGAGCAACCCCACTTTACTGGTTTTATCTTCTCACACTGGAAGTGTCTCTGGTGTGTGTGTGTGTGTGTGTGTGTGTGTGTGTGTGTGTGTGTGTGTGTGTGTGTGTGTGTGTGTGTGTGTGTGTGTGTGTGTGTGTGTGTGTGTGTGTGTGTGTGTGTGAGAGAGGAGAAAGAGGAGGGGTCGTGGGGTCTCCAAGCAGAGGAGACCTCTTGGATCTCTGATTATTTGATCTAACTTATACTTTTGGCTGGTAAAAGAGTCAGATCTGATACTCACTCACTATGATTAATATCATTGAATGCTTGGTTTCATGATAAATAATTTGACACTGAACACATATGAATGAAGTGTAGGATCACATCAAACATTCTCATTATGTTTTAAGTATCACACTGAACATGCTAAATTACTCTGAAATGAAACAGAGAGTAACACACAGAAACTGTGAACAACAAAAGAGTAAACACATGTGAATGAACGTCATCATGATTAATAATGGATTCTAAATACTCACATTCAGATTATTCAGTGACATTATAACCACCTAATGGTTAAAAATTCTAAATAAACAACTGAAATATAAACCAAACATTTCTAAACTATTTCTGTTACTTAGAGTGAAATTATGATTCACAGTCAATAAATTTAACTCTTAAAAGTTCATGAAACAGTCTGAAAAGCTGTTGGTCTAAAGTGATAACTTGGCTTCTGGAGCACAAAGAAAAATGGGAAACATCTCATTTTAACACAAATTTCATGATTAGACAGATCAGTACATTGCTGAATGCATAAGATGTCATGATCAGTCATTTGTATTCTTTCAACAAAGGAATGCAGTTTTTATCAATGCATGGTTGAGCAGGGTTTTACGACCGAGGTCTGGAGGTCAGTGTCCTGCTCCTCAGAGCTTATCTTGGGGTCTGTATGTTCACACACTTTAAGACGGTAAATCTCAAATGGGAGATCTGGGTTGAAGCGTTAATGTTTATTTAGATGGTCAGCAATTGAGTCAGTTTGAAAGGTAATAAAAACTCTGTCTCTGCTCTCCGAATCGACCAATCGTGAAGAGTCAGAGGTTTGGTCAACCTCCGGTCAGGTCAGTTAGGTAATCCTGAAAGTGTAAACGAGTCTGGAAAGATTTATATCCTGTTTCCTGGGACCAGATAAGAAAACTTTCCTGCAAGGAATGTGTGAGTTTCACATACAGGGTTGTCTTGATTGCTACAACCGAGTCCGTTGATGGAGACTGGAACAGAGGATTCTATGAGGCAAAAAGGTGTGTTCAACCAACGTTTTATTTCGGCACAGCAAACAATACAAGAGATCTTGGAGAGCACAACATCAACCCAAAGGTATCTCTGTTGAGGTCTGAATACGGACAAACAAGCACATATTCCTCTCTGTTTTTACCTGACCTAAGCCGTTTGTAACCACTGGTTTCGGGGAGGTTGACCTTGGGTGCACACAGTGCCTGTCTCCTCTTTATCTTTATTTGCGTCACATGCTCCGTGCTTTTCACTGAGTTCCCACTGAGCAGACTGCTTGGTATGCAAACCCTCCTCTACACCTACACCTCCTCCTAGGACAGTGTGGTGTTCCTCCCTCATCCTGTTGTTCACATCTCTGAGTTACACCTGCACATCTGTTATGAAAGGCACATCATTATCTATGGCATATGTCAAGGTCATAGACACGTGATGATTGTAAGGAACACTTTTAATAAATGACTGTTAAGGCATCATAGCAGAACAGTTTGAAACAATACTTCTCAACACTTGGCACTTCTAGGCATAAGCTAAAATCTTTCTTTACTGAGAGTCTCTCTTCTATACATTGTGACACAGTGATCAATTGCCCCTGTGTTAGCTTTAAACTTTCTATCTGACTCATCAGTACATGTCCGCAGTGGGCGCACAACATAATGTAAACATAATAAGAAAACAGTTAATCACCTGAAACAATGACCAAATGATTGGCATGACACATTAGTTCCCACAATACCCACATCATAGACACACACACAAGGCTAGAGGAGACATTACAACAAGACCTGGGTTTCCAAAGACACCAGTATGTACACAGCCCAATATGATTCTGTACATTAGGGAGGGGGTCATTACCGCAAGAAAACCAAAATGACACAATTAAAAACATGCAATCAGCATTTTCATAAAGAAAAGGGGTTGTCTCAAGATCATGTGTATAGGTATATTACTGCAAAACTGTGTTATAAAAAGGCTGTCCCAACTTTGTGTATCTAGTGTGGATTCTGCCGAATCTAGCTCTTAAACGACTTTCTTTTGCATGTTGAATAAAGTTCCTATGACTGTTTGGATGAGTTTCTTTAGCCAGTCCTGTCAACCTTTAGAGTGGTGGAGCTGTGTCACTCAAATACCTCAGATACTTCAGTGTTAGATTGCTGGAGCCAGGGGCCTCCGACAACCATCCTCAGCGAGGACCTTATACCCATGTTTTACATCACACAAGTCCCCAAAATATGTTCTGTCATGGTATTTTCTTCTATGGACCCTCCATATGTTCAGCTAAAGCTCCTTAAAATATGTTGTCCTTTGTTCTTACCGTACATGGATTTTTCTTAGGGTCAGCTAAATGTCAGCAGTATGTTTAGAAATGTGGACAGCTATATATACTTGAACAGTCTCAGACCAATCTTTGTTACACTTTGTTACAGTTTGTTACACTTGTGGCATGATGAAGCTGTAACCCAGATCTGTAACCAGTAAAGCTTGTCAAAATGATCATTCGTGTGGACCTTCCATTTTTTTATAGCGTGAACATGGGCTAGGCATCCTTACAATGACACAACTTGACTGGACTCTCCTCCTCATTTGAATCTGTGCACTTCTGTTGTATTTCGTCAACGTCAGATGCAGAAGGAGACTTTGTGAATGAAAAGAAAAGATATACATGTATGTTATCATTATGTATATATGTTATCATCATTTACTAAAAAACTGTGATTAAAGCTTGCAAGATTATACTTTTCTTAGACAATGAACATGTGAAGGAGAAGTAGGAATGTGAGGCGCTTTTAACTGTTGTAACCTGTGGTACTGTCGAGTGAAGGTTCACTTTTCTGTTGCAGAGGACCGGTCAGCTCTGAGTGATGACAGCGGTGTTCAATAAATGCTCAAAACCAACAAATTATCTGTCCTTCAACAATTGCAGGCAATATTTATACAAGTTGTTTACCACTGATTTTATTTCTTCTTGTGACGTCAAGATTCTAGTCAGTAACATATGTTTTTAGATAACGTTTCCTTAATACTCAGGAGGTTCACGTGTGGTCAGTTATCAATGTGATCTGTAAGGTACCTAGAGCAGCTAGAGGCATTTGACCCATGGACCATACAAGAGACACAACAAACACCACAAAAGACTTCCTTCTAAACACCCCAAGAAAACATTAACTTTACTCCTTTTCTGGCAGTGACACTGGCTTGCTTGTATAACAGAAATCTATTACAAAGACAACACCAGTATCAAATCAGCACCGCAGATGCTCAGAGATGGCTGTCAAGTATGTCCTTCTCACAGATTTTAGTTTGTGCACCTCTTATATGGGGTTAAGAGAAACACCCCAAGAAAACAATAACTTTACCTCATAATGTTTAACTTCAGATACTGTACCTCAATTTCTTCCAAGGAAAAGACTCCTTCCCAAAGTGCAGAGTTTATATTGGGGTTTGTACATAATAGTGTCTTCAGAAGCCTGACCTCATACATTTGTTTTTTTCCATATAGGTCATGTTCTACACCTTAAATGAAAATGATTAAATGTGCGGGATAAGGGGAGACAAGAGAGAAGTCAGCTTCAGGAAGAGCTTCCACAATAGCTAGATTTCCCTCTATCGGTGCGAAAATGACCTCCTCTGCTTCTGCACTCATTGAGCCAACATGCTTCTGCTTGTAGCCCTCAAGGTCAAGGTCACATGTCAAAAGCTTTTCTCGAAGTCAAACTCTTTATCAAGATATTAATTACTGTTTACCTTTGAAGCGGCTCCTTGTGTTCCCAAAATTATATAACTTGAGCTAAGCTGAACTTGCTTTGGTTGGAAGGAGAAACCCTCTCTGGAACAACTCCCTCCTGGCCTGTAACAATCACAAGCATAGTGACCTAGCCATCCACAATTATCACATGCTTGTGAAGACTGTTGGAGGTTTAGATTAAAATTTCTTCCTCTACCTCTTCCTAAATTTCCTTAACCTCTCCCACTCCATGTCTGCAACTGGCCAAAAGCTGGTTGTGTATAAGGAGTTGTGAGGGCTACCAATATCAGTTGGGGTGGCTAACACTGAATCTGTTCCTGTTAAGGTTGTGGTGGTGATTGATCTGGTTGAGATTGACTTTTGACAACCAAAGCTTGTTTCTTCTCCCAGAGGAGCCTTTTCTATGGAGTGACAGTTAGCACCTCCTTAGATACAGCCAGAGTCCAGTCCTAATGTAAACCAGATGTTAAGAGAACTTTGTGTGTAATGTGTAAGCACCTCTTAACCCTACATAAGAGGAGCACAAACTGAAATCTGTAAGAAGGACATTATTGGCAGTTGTCTCCCAGCATCTGCGGTGCTTATCTGATCCCTGTGACATGTCTTAGTTCTCTGGGTGATGTCTGCTGAAGCTGCCCCTCAGGGGGTCCTGACCTCTGCTGGGCTCTATGCTAGACACTACTAGCTTTGTTCAAGTTGGCTTGGCGAAGTGTAAGTGTAGAGCCTTTGATGAAGAAACAGCAGTCTCTGCTGTAGTAGGGCATTATGATGGTCACAGCACTGCTACAGGAAGCCCCCTGAGGCCTGATCAAAGGGCCTTATATTGTTTATATCTTGTTTTCAGGACACCATAAGAAAAATAACACCTGTTGGCTGAGCTCATCAGGGAGGTCCCCCAGAAAGAAAACATATAGAAGCAGAGATCCCAAAAGTAACAACTGGAGTCGCATTAGACACGCAGGCATAAAGGCAGAGAAGGGAGAGGCAGAGGGTGGGGGCTGCTGGCTCATAAACACATATAGACTCCTTCTAACACACTCAGACTCGGGTATCAATGGACACACTCCTTACTCACACACACCCCGAGGAAGCATGAACTTTACCTCATATGGTTTCCTGATAAATATCTTAGTACCAAGGAACTTTTGTTTCAATCTGAGAGCTGCACCAGTTCAGAATCAGAATCAGCATTATGTGTACCACATACAGAACCAGGATTTTGATTCCAGTAAACTTTACCCTCCATGCGCACAAGTTACATGTGTATGTACAATACATGTGTACTGTACATACACATATTTATGGCAGGTTAGCAGTGACTGACTTGCTTAAGTGTGAGGCTTTGATCAAATCTCTGGTGATCTGTGCTGACACAACCTGTCATTAACTGTAGCATCAAGATTTGGTTCCAGTTCACTTAAGGAATCCACAACGAACTTTACTGAATCCAACAGGACCGTTTTCTGATGCTGAGATCTTTTACATCGCATAAACATATTATTCAAAGATAAATAAAATACTGAAATGTTTTATCAGTGGAAGGAAAATATCACGATCAGTTGGGTTTTTTTTCCTGTTGCCCTACAAATAGAATGCTCATATTCCAGTCTGTGAGGTCCAGGGGCACAGGTCAAAAGTACCAGTAAGACCACATAAATCATTGTAACTTCACACAACACAGTGCCGGTGAAAAGATGCCAAGCCAAAGACCATACTCAACAAAAAATAAATGGAGGGTCCACTTGATTTAAAGTTTTACAGACTTTAGTGTCTTCAGATCTTGGTTACATCTTCACATGAGTAACAAACACCGGCATGATGTGGATCAGGTATATGTGGCTTCTCACTTCTGTTGATGTCATAGACAAAATGGGCTGACAGTCATGGCAGCACAGTATATTTTAGGAGTCATGCAATGCTGAACGGGGGGTAGGGGGTTCCCTTTTTTCCCCAGGAAGGAGTGGAGCCTGTAGCTGCCAGTATTTAGTTGCATGGACTTTCACACAGGGACATGAAGAACTGGTACTTTTTGGCGGCTGAACATGCAGCATAGGTCTTTGTGCTACATACAGCCTAGTGTTGAACCTTTGCTATAATTAACTCAAGAATGTAAGCAAATCATCTGCACTGTAAAAAAAAAAAAATGAAGCAGGGAGTTAAATTGTACTACTTTTATCGAACATGCAAAGCTCCAGTAGGTGGGAGTTGTAATGAAATCAGAGAGGGGGGCTCTGCTTTGGATTGTGACTTTATACCTTGTAACCTTACAATTTACTCTTGAAGTGCAATCTGTGTTACAAAATGGATTCAATTGCGAGAAAAAGAGGATACTTAGTGCATGAAAATTTTGTGTCCTGGAAGTTACCTAGAGGTCTGACCTTGATGAGTTTTTAAGTGTGCAGTTGTTCTGGCCTCAGATAAGTCCACACGAGGGGGAGGAGGACATGCTGTGACCCAGCCTTGAGACAAAAACGCCAGGCGTGCTCTCTTCTCTTCTCGTTTGAGAATTTCAGCTTTCTGGACTTTAGTGTCATAACAAAATACGTCACTCTCTTTTAATACACAGTACTAAATCTGGCGTTTGCAAGTTTTTTTTTTTTTTTTTTTTTTTTTTAAACTTTATTTTTATCTTTTAAGGCAAACTTTCAAACATACACGCAAATACTGTACAAAACAAAACAAAACAAGAACAAGAACAAGGGGGGCAAACACTACTCAGTTACATACAGGTGCCATTTAGTCCATCTTACAGCATATAGCTCAGCTTTAATTCGTAGTCTGTAAGTCATTTGTTCCATTGATCGGATTTCCTCTACAATGGTCAGCCAGTCACTCAGTTCAGGTGGATCAGTTCTTAGCCAAGTTCTTGTGATGGCTTTCTTAGCTGCAAGAGAAAGGATCTTGAACAGGTATATGTCCTCTTTACCCATTACATCTTCTAATATCAGTCCAAGATAAATAAACCGGGGATCTTTGGGTAAATTATATCCAAAAACTTTACCCATGACTCTCAGGACCTCATCCCAAAATGTCTGTATTTTCGTACATGACCAAAATATATGAGAGTGGTTGGCATTCAGTTGCCCACATTGTCTCCAACAATGCTGTTGTTGACCTAATTGTTTATTTTTGATTTTTGGTGTAATAAATAGACGTGTCAAATTTTTCCAACCGAACTCCCTCTATGTTTTAGAACTTGTTGATGTATGTTGGGTCTTGAGCATGGTCTGCCAATCACTCTCAGATAATTAAATGCCGAGTTCCTTTTCCCATTTCTCTTTTATATACATTGTGTTTCTTCCCTGTTGCTTCAACAAACCTTTGTATAGCTTTGAGACAATTCTGAAGGGGGTTTGCTTGAACGCGCCTGTTAATATTTCGATCACATCATTCCCCTCCACAGAAATTTCCCTCTTAACTTCTGTCTCATAAAAGTGTCTTAATTGGAAATATCTATATAGATCTTCATTTTCTAATCCAAACTCATTTTTCAGCGATGTAAATGATTTGAAATGGCGTTTGCAAGTTTACCAGAAATAAGCAACATAAAGACCGACTGGCTGCAGGGTTTTAAGTGGGAAGGGTTGTGTCACCTAGAGGTTCTTTATGCATTCAGGTCAAACTGTCCTAATAAAGGAAATGTTTACACATCAATATCTGTCTGAAGAAAACAAAGAAATACAAAAGAAATACCAAACAAAATTGAGAAAATAACATTTTATTCACAATGAACAGAAGACCAACATAAAATAATGACTCTTTATAAAAAACGAACACATAAAAAGTTGAAAACTCATAAAAGAAAGCTGCCAAAAATATTCCATCCTAAACTTTAAAACAGAAAAGAGCCTTGAAGGCTCATTTGTTGCTTTTTCTGCATGTTAACCTGAACAAATACTGCATATCCAAATTAATAATAATTTACATGTGTCTGCTGCAAATAACTTAAAGTGCAGTTCTAAGATCTGGTGTTAACTTAATAAACATCTATGGCCCGAGATGAAGACGGTCTGCAGAACCCTGAGGTATGGCTTCATTGCTGGCTGGAGGAGGATTGTGATTGAGCAGAGCTTGGGGAAAACTCAGGGCTGTTTTGTGTCATGTTGCTGTGGATTTGGATTATTTTGGTACTGAACGTCTCCATATTGGTAAAAGTTTGCGAGCTGTTGGCTGGACAGTTGAGAGAAACCCTGATAGGCGGTCCCGTAGGTCCCTGTTCTTGCTGTATAAGCACTTGTCCATGAAGGATACCAATACTGCTGTTGCATTAGCTGCTGCTGTTGCCACAATAACTGCTGCTGCTTCCTGATATCCAGACTCCCCCAATCCAGGCTTTGGTAGAATGCTCTTGCAGCGTACCCTCCACCTTGGTATAAATTCTGAGCGTATGCAAATGGATGGGCTGAAGTTGTGACGCTGCCAGTAGCTCCAGTAGTGAGATCATAGGAATTTGTATTTGTATTTGTAACAGAAGCTGTTTGGCTGACTTGATTATACCCCGCTGGAGTTGCCTGAGTGTAACCGGGGTGAGGCAAACTGTGAGCAGCTCCACTGTTTGCCACAGAGTAGCCCTGTGTGTGTCCTTGTCCCATGAGCTGCAGCTGGGCGGGTTCTGACCTGAGAGTTACTCTGGCATTAATAGGAAGCTGAGGAACCTCTCTGTTGCCTGGCTCTGCATTCACTGCTGGATGTGGGTTCTGACTGGTGTCTTCACATTCAGGACTAGCTATGAGTGGGCTTAGTTTTGCGCACTTAATTTGAGCATCAACAGTTTCATTGTTTTGTTGGTCACTGGGGTCAGCACAGTTGGCAGACGGTAAAACGGTACCATCTCCAGCTCTATGGAGCGGAACTTCTGAATCCCACCTCCCCACTTTAGATGTAGTCTGCTCAAACTCTGGATCCCTTTGGTTTTTCACAACATCTTCGAGTGGGCTGTTTGCACTCGATGTAGAAGTCTCAGCGTCTTTTGTGTGAGCTGCCTTACGGGGAGATGTTTGCTGATCTGATCTGAGCTTTTTCACTAGAGAAATGAGATGACCCAAAGTTATGTTCTTCAGAGGGACTCCTGTATTTCTGTCCTGAGCGGACAGCAGGAGTGAAGTGAAGCTTGCAGCAGGAGCAGACTCAGAGGCTGATTTAGTGCTTGGCTGAAGTGAGCTGCATGTCCTTTTAGGGGGCAAAGGCTCCTCATGTTGAGGGTCACTGGTGCAAGATCTGGCAAGTGCTTCAACAGACAAATCAGGTGTCCTTTTTCTGGTAAGAGGCAGACTGATTGTTGTACCATCACTGCAAGAAGACAGCGATTCTGAGCACTCCGTGGTCTGTTTCACTTGTGACTCTGTGGAGGGTTGACTGGCTGCTGATCTGAGCTCTGATTGGCTGCTGTTGGTCTCTTTGGGACCGAGACACATATCAGCCTCAGGAATCAGAGCAATGTCAGAATCAGCTTCTGCGTAGACACTAGTCTCATCCGGAGGACTCAAGACTTCTCTCGGGGTGACTTTGTTCAAAGGCGGCTTTTCTGTTTCTTGTCCCACATCTAAAAAAAAGAAGAATTAAGTGATAAATTTTTAGTCATTTACATTTTGAGCATGGAGCACATTTTGTAGATTTACAACACTATTCAAGTACTGTTAAGACCCGTTAAACTCTGAAGTTGGATCTTGGTACCACTGTTCAGAAATATGACAAAGCTTCTCTTTCAAGCACTTTCAGTCCAGTCTTTCAGTGAAGGTGATATTTCAGAGAAAACACTTTGATATTCTTATTTGATGAATACATTCTCACCTTTTTCATTTGTCTCGTCTGTCTCTGGTGCCCGCTCAAACTGCGTCTCTTTGGACTGGGATCCTGCTTGATTCTGTTGCATCTCAGGAGGCTGGTCTGAGCATCAGAAAGCAAAACCCTCATCATTTATAGTCATCTTCAGTGTGAGGTTGGACATTTTATTATTTACTTGTGTATTTCTTAATAGGATTGTCACATAAATCACAGGAGTACTAAGTAAAAATTACAACATACACTCAGTTATGTCAGGTTCAAGTGGACATATTTAACAAACCAAAAGACGTTTTACTTGCACAAGGAAAGAACGGCTGAGGAGAACTGCTCGAGTCCTCGGTCAGTCCCTCTCTGCCAGTTCCTCCACAAAAGCATTCTTTTATTTCATGATTATGCATAGTCATCCACTTCTGTAAACTCAAGAGACTGTCACCTTTGCAACAGTTTCAGTTAACCTTACAAAATGAGGAACATCATTACTTTCATAATTCTTTGCATATGTATGGCATGTATAATGAGGAACATCGGTGTTTTCACATCTTTTGCACAGCACATGGCACAAAGTTCAACACTTTCATATCCCATTCTAAAAGGTTAAAAGTTTAAGATCAGCTTTAAGGATTCAAATCATATTGAAATCACTCTGAAAGGTTTAAATCAACTAGAATAATCTAAAATCATCTAAAGCATGATAACTTGTTTATAGATTTTTCCATCAAGTTGTCTTTCCAAAGAGAGGAGAAACAGCAACAAAGAGAGTGTTAACAGTCGGAGTTACCAAATTTCAGTTAGTGTGTGCTCATAACAGGACAGGTGGCAAAGGACGAGTCTAATCAAAACTAACATATGAGGTATAAGAAGAATAGGATACTGCTGAATCTGCACAGCCACAGATGTGAGACAATACCACATAAAGCAGTCTGGTGGTTGATCATACAACTTTAAAACAGGAAGATACATGTGGTAAGAAAGATCTATCAAGACATGCAAACTTGATGATCACATGGTGAGTAACTCTAAAAACAAAAAGAAGAAATAGTTACAGAGAAGAGGAAAAACAAAGGTCATTATGTGGCACATCAGGAGGCTGGTCTGAGCATCAGAAAGCAAAACCCTCATCATTCATCGCCATTTTCAGTCTGAGGGGGTCACTTTAGTAAAGCCGTGTGTAAGAACTGGACAGAAAAGAGACTGTAGGGTCGGCTAGAACTCACCCTTTCTTTGTGAAGTACTGATGAGAGGGGAGACAAAGCTCTTTTTGAGTGTGAAGTCCCGCACAAACTTCAACGCTAGAAAGAGCAAAGGGATCATTTGACGATGTTAGGTGTATTTCTATATGGACCATAAACTTTGAAGACTGTTACTTTAAAAATCAAATACTACCTTCAGTAAATGGAGCTGTTTTAACAAGTTCAAACAAATCTGGCGGCAGGAGTGCAACCTGCGAAAGAACAGAGTGAGAACGATCAGAGGGGTGTAATTCTACTTTGTACATGAAAACTGAAATTGTTTGTTTAAAATAATGCGCATGATAAATATGATCTACCTGTGCATCCATATTGAGAATGTGCTCCCTGTTTGACACTTGCTGCACAACTTTCCCCAAAAGGTCCAGTTTTTCATCATGAGTCAAGATCTCATTCTCCCAGAAGTCCATGGACCAACTGTACGCCTTTCGCTGAAAAACATCCACTTTACATGAAGAAACGTGTCTTTTTCGTAGTAGAAAACCTTATTGAGATACATGAGACATTGCTCACCATGTGATTGAGCTTGTGCGCATCACTGATCATGTGTTTGAGGATGTCATTGATGAAGAGCCGCTCGCTGCAGCTCTCACACAGGTAGAATGAATTTCGCAGCAGCCCTATGCACTCCCACACAGCGTTCAGACCTGATGAAAACACAGGGAATGTGGCATCTCAACACGGAGGTGGTGGAGAGGATGTGCTGGGAAAGAATGGATGCACCTACCTATAGACTTCAGGTTCTTCACAGCCAAATATATGGACAAGTTACTGCAGCGCCTGTTTGGGTCCCCTGTGACAAACAAGTAAACATTAAGAGTCAAGTTTATAAAATGGAAAAACAAACACACTAAACGCTCAAACTGAAGCTCACTTATTCGAATCGTTGGAAGCTCAAGTGAAGCGCCATCATTGTCAGGTCTTGAACTGCATCTTGGCTGTTCTGGTTTCACCCCCTGGCTGGGTCTTGGTTGGTTCTGCTGCTCCTTATTTGCTGGCACATCAGATGCGAGCTCTTCTGGGTAAACACCCTCCAGTTCCTTCTGTGTGGCCTGAACTTCTGGATCACTTTTGTCCTGCTGGGTTGTCTCCTCATGAGCCTCTTGGGATGTATTGATAACGTGGGAATCTGGACTTGTTGATCCTAACTTGAAGGTACGAGGAGGCACGCTGCTTGGAGGTCCTGTGGCTGTTTGAGTGTATGGATGTGAGAGATGGATTTGGCGGATTAAGGAGGATGCAGAAGGTGAAGGTGATAAATTCAATGAAGGCAACAGAGGAAAATACAGACAGCTAATTAAGAAGCATTTTTACTTCAACCACAGCACAGGACTCTACATCAGACTCAAACATCAACAAAGAGCAGAGATGCTGTCTTAGTCAAGATGTTTTGGATTGGTAAAGAGAAAGTGTAATGACACAAAGACAGACAAACCTGCCGCAGGTTCAGCTTCTGGATCTAAACTCTGTGAGCCCTCAGCTGTGTCCCACCTGTGACCTGCAGCAAGATTTCTCTCCTCTTTCGAAACAGGCCCATTTTCTAAAATGACAGCAGTATATGAATGAGTGACGTGACATGGCCAAAGAGTCTTCAATGATTCTATTTTACACGTTTGTTACCTGGGGCCGCCACATGCTGCGTTTCAAGCACTTGTTTGCTCTCCCGCTCAGAGTGGACTTCAGGACTAAATCTGGCTGTTTCATTCTGCCACAAGCCCATTTCTAAAACACAAAATACCAAAGCACACATACTTACATGTAGTTATCTGTAAATATACACCCAGAGCTGAGAATAATGTGTACAAAGACAATAAGACTTTCGATGTATTTGTAAGTGAAGGAAAATACACAGTAAAAACCTGCGACTTAAAAACAACCCTTGAGTTTAATTTACCATCATCTGGGCTTAAAGCTTCAAATGGACTTGAAAAGGCAGCATCTGGTGTCCACACCTCCCCTGTGTCAGTAGTGGAGGATGACACCCCGGAGTCTTTCTGTCGCAACATTCCCATTAGTTTTTCATAAGCTACAGAAAAAAAGACAGAAAGGATTAAAAACCAAGCAATGAAACAATCAGTGAAACAGTCCTATGTAAGAAAAATTCATGGAAGTCGACACAGCAATTGCTCAGCCAAGTTGGTGAGAGAAAACAAAAACAGTTTCAGAAAGGTAGTGAGCCTGAGGTGTGGAAAAACCAGGATTGTGTCACATTGTGCTGGTTGGGAATTTCATTATTTACTTGAGTGTTTCTTGATAGGATCGTTGCATAAATCACAGGAGTACTTGGTAAAAATTCCATGCAATTTCGACATTGATATTCTATATTATAGGATACTGCTGAATCTGCACAGCCACAGGTGTGAGACAATACCACATAAAACAGTCTTGTGGTTGATCATACAACTTCAAAACAGGAAGATACATGTGGTAAGAAAGATCTATCGAGACATGCAAACTTAATGGTAAGTAACTTTAAAAACAAAAAGAGAAAATAGTTACAGAGAAGAGGAAAAACAAAGCTCATAATGTTGCACATTAGCAAAATGCTATTTTTCGTCTTCTACTGGTCCTGCACCTCCTCAGCTTTTACTTATTAGAGCAGATCTCTGGTCCCTTTTTTATTCCCCACTACATGCTCTCAATATCGGAATTATTATTATCATTTCTAAATTGTAGACATTTACACGCTGGGATTTTGGTCACTGAAGAGTTCATTGAGAGGCATGAAAATATGATACATTGAATTTTACAGATGTTTTAGTGTCATGATATGAGATGTATCATTTCGTGTGTGTTTGAAGATCCACACAGGAGAGGACAAAAAAAAGAGATTTTATTTGTTACCTTTGGAGCCTCTGTGACTACCTACTGCCACATGACCTAATGGATTGAAACACCCAAGCCTTCAACCACCAGGGTTAAAGGTCAGGGTATTTCAGACATCTGTTTTGTTTGCAAATCCAGTGTGAATGTTTTGTTTTGGGTGTGATGCAGTCAGAGTCTGGTGGGTTTAAATACGTTACAGAGGAAGCAGTGAACGAGATCCCAAATCCATGAACCTGTCTGTCTTTTCTTCAACATTTGGCCACAACAGACCCATTTGTAAATGACATGATAGAATAAAACCTTCAAACTTCATGACACATTTTATGTATCTAATTATAACAAATATATCTCTGTATATACAACATCTATGTATAAATTTCCATATATATTTATTCTTATCCACCTGTCTATTCATCAAAATCTATTCCTGTATATCTCTTTGTTCACCGATAGATTTTGCAATCGAGACCTACATGCAAAGGCATGTTGACTCCGAAGTGGAAATCACTGTATGTGCTTAAAAACACCTCCAAAACATCTCATGATAATGTTCAGAACTCCAATCAGACAGAAATAAAATCAAAACCATCAATGCCTCAAGTTTAACCAGCAGTCAAAGGTATATTAGTCAAAGTTTTCACCTGTAAGGCAAACAGAGGGATTAGTTTATGACTAACTTCATACCTTTGTCTTCTGGAAGAAGGCCCAGCTGGTTGTACACAGTCAAATTCACCTCCACTTTCTAGCAAAAACAAAGACAAACACTGATGAGCAACTCATGTACAGAATTTGTTTATCCTCAAGTTCTTGATTAATGTATCCGGCTTCCCACTCAGTATTAGTCAACTGCATACAAAGTCAATCAGGTGAGACCATCGTTTAACACCTCTCTTTTTTTTTGATCAAACAACCCCCCAGCTGAACTCCAATCATACAGTATGTTGTTGCATCCTTGAAAGTCTCGTTTGATGTCTTTATTACAGTTAAATTCCACTGCACATAATGATATGAATAAATACAACAAAACTTTGTTAGCATCTCCAGAAAGCAACATTACAAACTCTGATGAATAAATTTTTAAAAATCATTATACATAAATAAACTGTGTCTATTTACATTGCATCTATATTGTTGCTTCCAGCTGAGCAGCTTGAAACCTTCAAAATAAATGGATGAGACTTGTTCCTAGCTGGAGCTTTGAGTTCAGTTTAGTACAGTGAATAAATATTAATGCCATTTTGAAGAAAGCAAACAGACAAGCAGAGAGTGTTGGTTATTTTTCATGTATGAGAGTGTGTCACCTGGATGCACTGCGGCTCTAAATCTTTTTCAATCGCGGCCAAGTGGGCCACTATCTTGGCAAGTTTGCTTTTCATCTCAGAGGGTCTTGCAGTCCACTCAGGGTACTTCATTTTCTGGCAAGAACATAAGAGTTAGCATTAAGTTTGTATCTGCTCTGCTTTGTTCATGTTGTATGTTTTTCTATGGAACTAATACAACACGCACCACATAGTTGTACTTGTGTCTGTAGCTCATGAGGTGACCTCCCCGTCTCAGCCTGGATGAACACAGCCGACAGTAGACTTGCCTGCTTCCTCCACATGACACTTCTAACAAGTAGTTTAAGCCTGTAAAGACAACAGTGAAAATAAGCAACAGTACTGTCGAATGGGATATTTTCTCAAGAGAACATATGGATTCTTGGGTTGTGAGGTGACCTTTGACCCCATAACTCAAGTCCGCCTGAGAAAGCCTGCAGCAGCATATTACGTTTCATTTTAGCCCCTTGCTTTGTAGCCCTTTCAAAAAATTGGACAACTCTTATGCTATGTCTCTTTGGAAACACGTCACAGTAACAGACTTTGAGTAATCTTTGCATGAAGAATAATACCTACCAAGTTTAAAAGCATCCTTTGGTGCAGTGCTGTTATAGTGACATGGTGCAGCATCTGTATTAGACCCCACAGATTTCTCCTCAGTTGCATTCTTGGAGAGGACTTCAGCGTGACCACATTTAGCTGAAGTTCTAGCAGTGGGCACGGAGGACACTGTTTTATAAGATGGAGCAGCAGGTGAAGGTCTGCAGGAAACTACTGTAGGGTCCCTCTTAGCTTTATCTGTAACTGTCATTCTGCTTTCCACTGGTCTGAGCATGTTCACAGGTTTAGAGACCACAGCTGAACTTGAGATGGTTGAATTTGACATAGTTATGAAGGAATCTGCTGTTCTTTTTGGTGGTGCTGGGGTGAAGCTGGATGTAGATGCAGGCCTTTTGAAGGTTGAAGAGGAACTCGATGTTGATAAAACACATGTCTTCGCAGTACTTCTGTCACTGTTGGTTGAAGCTGCAGATGAGGCTGCGGCCACTCTGGTATCTTTGTTGCCTGGAGCAGATTTGATGGATACTGCAAAGGAACTTGTTGCATTTTTGTGAACTGGTTCTCTGCTGTTAGTAGAGGGAGTAGTACTGCTGTTGGTAATGGCTTTTGAAACATTGTTTGTTTTACTGGTATGTGGATCAGTCCCAGTTGATTTGGTGGTGGCTGCACGTGCATCTGATGTCGATGTTGCATATTTGTAGATCGTTTCTCTGCTGTTGGTGGCTGCAGCTCTGTAATTATCCTGAGGTGCAGATGTGGCAGCTGTCGTACTGTTCTTGAGGTTGGCTGCAGTCAGCTGAGTTGTTTTTACAAAGTAACTAGATGTTGATGTTTCACATTTTTTGTCAGTTTCTCTACTGTGAGTGGTTCTCATCAAACCACTGTCACCTGCAGATATAGTGGCTGCAGCACAGTTATTTGAATCAGCTGTGGAAGACTTGCAGGTGGTTGCACTGACACTAGTTGTAGATGGTTCAGATTTTATTAATTTGGACTCAGTACAGCTTGAACTGTTGGCAGTTAACTTGACAACAGGGGCAGCTGTTCTGCTGAGGCTTTCCAGAGCTGAACTTGAAGCTTTGGTGGTACCTTCCAAGATGGCTTTCCTGGCGTTGGTGGAGTTCATTACAGCAGTATCTGAAGCATCTCCATACTGAGATAACTCCACTTCTTCTTCTTCTTCCTTTATCGGTCTCAAATTTATGTTTGAAATAATTTCAGCTTTGGAGTCATGGTGTATACATGTTGTGCTTGCTTCCTTTGTAGATACATGATGACTTGATGTTTCTCCACTTTTTCTTGAAGCAGTTTTGCAGGAATACATGTGGGCTGGTCCAGGTTCTTCCACTGGGGACATTTTGACGTTTTCGCCTGAATCAGGGGCCAACCCAGCTGTTTTGGAAGTAGTTACTGAGGATGGCTTGGTCTCAGAGTCGTCTAAATCACTAATTTCCATGTCCACCTCCTTTAAAATAAAAAGGAACAAATGACAGAAATCTCAGTTAAATGACAGGAGGCAGACACAAGAGTTCAGTATTAGGAAAGGGTCTTCACATAAAGGGCTCAGAATGACACTGTTGAAAACACTAAATTTGCAATTTACACAAAGAAAAAGGGTTTAATCTGTGGTCATACGAGTGAGTAAACGCCTAACAAAATGTGCTAAAAAAAGATGGAGATTTTCTTTGTTACCTCAGTCTGACTACTGCAGAATTCATGCTCATTAACTTTGTGCACTTCCATGTTGAATAAAGTTCCTTTGATGCAACTTCACTAGCTCATCTCCTGGTTTGTATCTGCATGCTTGTCTTCAAGAAGACTAAATACTTAGAATAATTGAGAGATCAGAGCTGAGATAACAGTATTCATTACAGCAGCCTGTACTGGATGCTGGCCCCCCAGTAGGAAATTTTTTTGGCCTTGCTAACTATCAAGAAATTGAGACACGTCACAACCCATTCACAGCTATTAGAAAGCCATACAACTGAATTTTACTGCAAATCTGATACCCTAAGTGAGCTTTTTAAGATTGAGTTCAAAGAGATTTCCTCCTGTGGTGCTCTGGTTAAGCTATTAGCTGGGAAACAAGGAATTCCTCCTCAGTGTTGGGGGGAGTGAGGCCATAAAAAAGTGGTTCAGAGACCAAGAGGTCACGAGAGAAAGGAGTTTAAGAAGTACAAAAACAAATCTTGTCTCTCAAGAAGTGTGAAGAAAAGCAGGCCCAAGCACTAAACTAAATGAGCCAGCACGCTTGTTGAGTTGTAACTCGTCCTCATATCCACAAAATTGAAGCAAAATATATCCAAGAAAAAAATCAGAAAATGTGCACATCAGGGAAATCAATGTTTGTGTAAAAAGTGAAATAAAAAAGTGTTTTATGAGAAGAACTGTGTCAGACTACAGGTCGAAAAGGCAGTCACCAAAAGCTGTAAAAAACTGACCTGATAGTTATCCTGGGCTGAATTGTGTCTGTGCGGACTCTGAGCACTGTGAAAACTCAGAGAGGTTTTCACAGGCTGAGCAGTAGACAGCGCTGAGGTTGGCATGGGTTCACAAACACGGTCCTGCTGAGCTTGAAGCCCCTTCACTGTCTGCAGAGCTACAAAGAAAGGATGTAAAATACAGAGGAAGTACTGTCAGTTTGACATTTTTTAATTGTCAAAGTAACTTCAACACTTTACCTCAAGAATGATTGACACTAACCTGATTCAAAGTTTTGTGTCAAAACACGACAGTAAACCTCTTTATTCAGATCCACACCCTGCGGTCCAGAAACAAAACAATCATCAGTGTTGGGATATCTGTCTCCATACCACTCTCAACTACAGCATCAGAGATGACCCAGGCAATTTTAACTGGATCAGTCTTAAACTGAGCACAATTTGTGGCAGAACATGAATGTACAAGTAACTTAGCATGTGCATCTCTGTCAGCTGTGTAGAAGTACAAATGGCGATGTGCAACATGACTGTTCAGTGAGACAGCCAAAGTAGAGCTGCGTTCAATTCTACCAATTTAATACAATGGCTTAAAATAAGAGAGGAATCAGAATATATCACCAGGTATACCCTGCTATCTCCACACTCACATTTCAGACACTGCCTTACAGGAGCTCTGTGACAAACTATGCAGTTTAAGTGTGCAGTACCAAATGCACACCAGGTTTGTGGGTTGCATAGAGCAGAGTATTTTCAGCAAATGGACCAGCTCTTTTCTCAAGACAAAAACAAGTATTGAATAGGGACCCTGTATCCACAGATGGTCAATATTAAAAAAAAAAGTCAGCTCCGGATCAGAACCAAACAAGCTGATTGGGGCATCCCTGGTAAATAGTGTTTATATAATTTATCAACATCTTAACATATTATCCAACAATTTAAAGAAGGGTCAAACCTGAGCCTCTCCATATCCGTAATGTTTCTCAAACAGTGCAGCAAACTGATTGATCCCCATCCCTTGGTGCACCCCTGGTGGATATGGGAGCCTTTTAGGTCCCTGATGTCAAACATATACAGGGTGAGACACTACCAAAGCATATTAGATAATGTTGCAGTATTGTTCCAGCATATTCACTCACTATCAAAAACATCTTCATATGGGACACTCCAGTGATGTGGTCGACAATGTCCTTCTCCAGGATTTTCATAGAGCAGCACTCACAGAGGTAGATGGGGTCAAAGTCATTACAACTGCATTCAACAAGTGCCTGTAAGCCTGGAAGAAAAAATGGTCACATCAAGTTTACATTATTCATCATCTCTCAACTAGCTCTACATACTTATGATTTCAAAAATGATTTATAAAAAGAGCTGACCGATTACAGGTGCTCTGCTTGTTCTCTTGAGATATTGCCATAGCCAGTCTGGTTGTTGGTGCATTGATGCTGCAAAAGAGCCAGATGTGACTTCAGTCTTAGTCTTTCACACATTGAGAATCAAGAAACACAGGAGATTGCTGTGTGTTGCCACAGTTTCATTTGTTGCCAACACATTGAAACAAGCAAACACATTTGTCCCACTTCATTTGGCCTCCTGGAAAACCTGTCACACACATCTAGGTCAGATAAGTCCCCTTATCCAAATACTGGATCTATAGCAGATGTTTGAGCTCAAGTTTGGGTTAAAACTTTGTTGTCAAAATCATAGACACATATGTAAGGGATTGATAACAGGCAGAGATATTTTGGAGGACTGGTCGTTAAAACAACTGAGAGGTCAGCCTGAACTTTCCTCGGATTGCCAAAATTGAGACTCTGGGCACTCGGGTTTGACTTCATTTTCAGCTGACATCTGACTTCCGAGGTAACCCGAACGCAGCAGCACGAACACTTAAGGGGTCAGCATTGTTTGGCATTTGTTGTGTCAAGTTTGAGATAAAACAAAGTGCCTCGTTTCCTGAGTTATCTGTTTCAGAATACAAATGCCTTAACAATAAAAGTATTATTCAGTAGAAAATTTCGGAAATCATTTTTTTATCAAATTAATGGAGCGATTAGCGGCAGTTGTCAGCATTCGCTGGTTTCAGTAGGATTAACGGCCACAGCCCAGTTCATTTATCGCTTTTACAAAGTTTTTATGTCTATGAGTACTCGAGTGATCATTCTTACCCACTTAAAGGCAGGTAATGACCATTCCTGTCGACATGAAACTTGGACAGAAAACAGCGCTAGTTTACCTAATTTCTTAGCCTTTTTCTTAGATCTTTCTTAGATAGTAACCCTGACAACCGCGGAAACAGTGTTGCCAGATCGGATTGACAGTTTCAAGCCCAATCACATTTTAGATCCCGCCCGATCCAATAAGAAACAGCCTAAACCACGAAGTTGTACAATCATAACACATGCAATAGAAAACGCTCGTAAGTACCCAGAGCTTCATATAGCATCAAATAACCACACTAATGATAAACAGGTTTAACTGCAACCAACAAGAGCGCAGTAAATCAACCATAGGCTACACAAATTGCAAGATGAGCCTCTGACATCCTAGTGCCAGGCTCAGATTAGCAAAAATGAATGCTGCACGTACAAAGGTGCACTTTTAACATTTGTAGAACTAGTACATTTAATAATATACATCACTAATGATGACCCGTATGAGGACTACTTGCAAATCAATTTAAAACTAGAAAAGCACTCGGAGAGCGCAGACCTCCGCCAAGCAGCTTACAGTATCCGGAATTTTGTCTGGATCAGGATCAACCTTTGACACCTCATAAAACTCATTGAGATCCTTTTGTGTAATTTTTTTACTAAAGACTCTGGCTATTTTTATAGAGTTAAATGCAAAAATTCCAAAATTTGCCCTATCTCACAATGATAAAGAATCCTTCAAAAAATTCCTGGATCCAGAAGGCGATCTGGATCACCACCAAAATGTAATGGGATCCTCCTGGGGCTGAGACGCACCTCTGGTCTCAATTCCAGGTCAATCCGTCTGTTAATTTCTCCGTAAAGTTGCTAACAGACAAACAAACCAACGCTACCGAAAACATAACCTCATTGGCGGAGGTGATAAACGAGCAAGTGCTATCAGTGGGCTACAAATCAGTCACAGTGCAACTAAGATAAGGTGACATAAAAATCATCTTACCCTTTACGCAGAATCCGTTAACTTGAACAATATTGAGAACGAAAAACTCCTCAAGTGTGGACAAAAGCTGCCCAAATTGTATTTACCCGCCCAATGTATTTTTTTCCCCGTCTGACGTAAACGAAAGTAACCCAATTGGGCGGAAAACCGCCCAATCTGGCAACACTGTCCGCGGAAACAGGAGAAAGGGGCAGGGGCTTGATGCGCACGCCCCAGCTGTCTTCTGTGTTTCAGATGTGGTCGTATTGCTTGTCGGTCACAAATCACTCCATTACACCACCATTAGAAAACCAACACCTGATGGCTGAGCTCATCAGAAAGGGGCTTTGCCTCATCGGTCTTGCACAGACAGCATTAGAAACAAGGGTTTTAGAACTTACACAAAGAAAAAGGGTTGGTACTATGATAAGAAGTGAACGCCTACTGTGAAATGCTGTATAAGAAGGGGATTTTCTTAGTTACCTCGGTCTGGATTCTGCAGAGTTCATTCTCACTGACTTGGTTCATTTGCATGCTGAATAAAGTTACTTGGATGTAACTTGGACAGCTTCATCTCCTGATTTGAGTCAGACTGCTGATTTCTCCATTGAAGGTTCTACACTAATACTTAGACAAGCCAACAACAACAACAAAGCCAGTAGTGTCTAGTGTAGAGCTCAACAGAGGTCAAGATCCCCTGAGGGACAGCTGCTATTACTGGGAGAACTGAGACACATCACTATCTCCTCCCCCCAGGACTGTCTTACTTCAAATCCTTCACAATGAACGTCACCATGAAAGGGACATGCGTGTGTTCTTTGTGAAGTGTTGCATGCCTGCAGGATTTGTCAGTGTATTGATGACCTATCTTTGATGGGTATATCATTGAATACACCAAGTTATGCACCAAAGTGACATGTAATACATGGCATCAAATAAACCACTGGATGCAAAACATGTTATTGGTTCATTTACTCACCCTTTGGACAGAGTTTGCCCTCTCCCTCCTTTGCTGTGATTTTCTGCGTCTGCCTGTTGCTAGGCAGACTTTGGTTATTTTCTTCATTGTTCTGAAGACAAATGTCCTGGGACTCTGCAGACATGCTGATGGCTTTCTCTGTTTCTTCTTTGCACGTGTTATTCTTCAAGAGTGTCAGAGGGTTTGGGCTGTCTTGTTCTTCAACTTCCTGCTTTAAATCAATGTCTCTGTACTCACAGCCTTTATTTTGCTCCTCTTGTGGTTTACTCATAATCAAGACTTCTATCCTCTCCTCTTTTATCACTTGACATGGCTCACCAGCGCTCTGAATTTCCTCTTTAACAACTATCAACGATTCACTCTTATTTGGTGTTTCATTCTTCACATCAGCTATGTGGTTGGCATTTTCTACCAGTTCTGAACACTGCTTATTGGGCACTGCAGCACCATCTTCCGTCTTAATGAGGTTGTCTGCACACATTTCATCAGTCATTTTCTCAGGGCCCTCTACCATGCTGCTGTTTTCAAGGATGTTGTCTTTCACAGGGTCTATATCTGTGTCTTTTGAAGTTCCTCTGGGGACTGAGAAACACATGGAATAAAAAAAAAAAAGGATTTTAATGAAAACATCTGCAACAAAAGTCCCTTCTAATTATTCAGATGGATAATCTGTGAGTTAAAAGGAGTCGTGCAGCATTACATCCCAAGCCTCAGCCACACTTCTTCAGTCTACTGCACATAAAACACCTGTGTGGGTAACAAACTTGGAGTGACTTACAGAGTTTCATCTTTGGAAGTTTCTCAGGAGTGAGGGGTCCTTGTCCTTGTCTACCTACTGCAGCTCTAAGGATCCTAACAGCTGGAACACAAAAATGGTACGATACAATTCAAAGGCCAGTTCACAGTAACATACTACATGCTGTTACATTCAGCTGCAGGACACAGCACATACTCACTCTGGTTGTATGTACATGGCTCCTTGATGGGTATGTCCAAGTAAGCTTTCTTTTAGTGCAGAAAAAACAGCAGGGTGAGCATACTGCAGAAGGAGATGCTTCATCAAGATGGTGTGTAAACTTCTGGAAAAGACTACCTTCATGAGCTGCACTGGATGATGACTTGCTGCCTGTTTCGCCAAGTCCAACAGGGTCTCTCTATCAGTGTTTGAATCCAGGGACCCTGGGTGAAAACAGTTCTACAAATACAAACACAAATGTTCAGGCCTGAGGAAGGTTTGTGTTATTTTGCTCCTTAAAAAGAAAAAGAGCCAAGCAATTCTCTTTGTTTGACAAAAAAGAGTCTATCAGCAACAGTCTTTTGAGACAGTCAAAGGGAGGGGCTCCCATTTCAGCTATTTTAAAATTATCTAACACCATTATATTTTCCTCACATTGAACATACATGTTTTCATTGGACAATAGTCATCAGTGGTACATTTTCAGTCATTTCATTGGTCATTAAACATCAGAAATATTACACCGTTTATTTCTCAGAGAGGCAGGAGTTATTATCACCAGTGTTCTTCCCAGAAAACAACAGCAAGGTTAAAAGGAATACAACACACACAGGGACTTTTCACATTCTGTCTGAGGTTTTGTTCAGATGTTTAGATGAAATGTTCTGCATCATTAAATTACCTGTTACCTTGACTTTTTGAAAGAAAAATTGTATTTGTATGCTATCATGTGTGTATTTTGTGTTAATCATCATTTACTGAAAATCACTTGGTGTGAATGCTTGCACAGTTATATCTGTTTCTTTTAAATGAGCATGAAAAGGAGAAATGTGGCCTTGGGTTTGTGAGTTTGTGTTGATACTTTTCCACTGACGCCATGCAACTAGATGAATGCTACAGTTTCACTCACAGGTTGTTTTCCCACCAGTGTGACATTGAACTGATAAGCAGGATGAATGATGAATTAAGCTCTCTTTGTTCTCCCAGTGCAGACCACAGCTGCAGCCTTTACCATATTTCGATACTCTTATGTCCTTCTACTTGTGAGATGATACTGTGTGTTAGAGGGTGGGGGTGTCTGTTTCTTGACTGCATAATAAAGCATGTGTAAAAATCTTGAATTCCTCAGTCAGAAAAAGCTGCCTTTGTTGTAAGCTGCTGACTCCTTGCAAGTAAAACATTTTGAAGACAAAGACCACACTCAGCTGGCTGCAAGTCATATGCAGTATAACTTTTCTGACACTTTTTATGAGCTGTTAACTGTCATTTAACTGCTCATGACATTTAATACCATGTAAAAGCGTGTGTCAGCCAGGCACGTGGATCCTTGCTTTATCTCTACAGCACGTTTTATCACTTTAAAATACACACTTCTTTCGTCCATGTATTATATACCCATCTCTACATACTGAGCAAACAGACTCTATAACCATGCAATGTTAAGAAATGCCTCACCTCAATGAACAGAGTTTTTGTAACTTATTAAAAGTACTCACTATAAATGTTTCAATGTGTTTCCGGCTGAACACATGAGCCCAGCATTCTTGGTTTGACAGTTTCCTCCGGCAAAGCGTACACAATATCACCTCTTCTATGTGCTGATGGGGGCTGAAAGACACTTCGTAGACAGTCAGGAACTCTCTACCTGCAACAAAAAGGTAAAACAGACTATCAATAGAAGAGGTACGTGTCTGACTTCTGGCAGGACTTCTTTCCCGTCCGCATGTACTTACCCAGCAGAGGAAATCTCTCATTGTCTCTGAGTTTGGTGCATGTTTCAGAGCATGGAACTGCACAGACATAAAACAATTTAAAAATACATGACTGTCTGAGATGAAGGTTAAAAAGATGAGCTTCCATCATCTGAATTCAGGAGACAATTTGATCACAAACCTCCACGTTTCAAGTAAGTGCAGTGACGTGTCAGAGTCATCATCACTGAAAGAAAAAAAGGGAATTTATTACAAACACAAGAAAAAAATAAAAGTTAAAGGCTGTGCTTTATCTAGAAAAACTCTACAACCTCATTGTTAGTATGAATTTTAATCATTTATATAGTTATTCATGATGAATGAACTGTGCTTATAACATTGAAGGCCTCAAGAAGAGATAAGGAGCAACAGGACCCCCTTTATCTGTTTATCACCATACAGGCTCCTAAAATAGACTGTGCTGTCATGATAGATAGACCCTGACCCACATCTTTTGTTATACAGTAATATTCAATCAAATTGGCAAAACACTGAATAAATTTGCTGATTTTATGTTTATGTTGTCTCTCTGCTGTTCCATTGGCAGCTTTACATGATATTCAGAGGGTTCCTAACTCAGCTCAGATTGGTGTCTTTGAAAACTACCTCCTCTGTAGTTGTACAGTCAATACCAGTGTGATCCTCTCAGCCTCATCCATTAACTTTTCTATATTGTTCTCTGCCTGTTTTGTTTGCCTCGACATTTTTAATGCATATAAATTGATAAAAAAAAAACGTGACAAAAGCCATCTCATACTGGGATTACTCCGATCCAACATCCCCTCCCCTCTCTGTATAATGTAACATCAGAGTGATACTCACCTTGGTTGTAACTTGGTGATTGGAGTCTTGCAAACATCCCCTCTGGTATATCGAGTATCTGGAAGGAAAATTTCCTTATAAGTAAAAACCAGAGAAAGTAACAACACTTTTTTTCCTGATTTTTTTGCCCTGTCAGCACCTTTTATTTATTCAAACCAAGTGTAGTTCAGCATCATCTATTCATGTGCTTTTTTTCCTGAACTAATTAAGAATTAACAGATGACTTTTTGTAAACAATCAATGAGACAATTACCCTTTTAACCCTTGTGCACCCCTTAGGACCGTTTTGGTCCTTCGTAACTATACTTTTGTGGATAATTTTGGCTGTGATGATGCAAATGGCATGAAAGTTTGTCCAAGTGTGTAATTTTAGGTGCAATTTAATTTTTTTTTCTTCCGTTGACCTTTTTTGCATGTTAGCAATTTTTATGACTACAGTAGACACCCCTAAGGACCGAAACGGTCCCATTGACTCCCATTAAAACATTTTTTCTTCAATACACTGCCAATGCAGTATAATTTTGGGATATATTTTCTCATGTACACCTATTCCTTGAGAGTCAAACTGGGTTTTTTATGCCGACCAGCAGATGGCGCCATTTTTCTGTCCTCCTGCCCTACCCTTTAGAACCAGAGGGACACTGTTTTCCCTTTTTCACATAGCTGCTGTATTTCAGACGAATGGATGGATGGATGGATGGATGGATGGATGGTGTGTGTGTGTGTGTGCCATGCTCATCCTTTAGAATTATGAAAAAAAAAGTCCAGAGCTGCTACAAATGCTATGAAACATTCCTAGTATCATTTTGAGATTTATATATGATTTCAATTCAGAACATTAACATTTAAGAGCCCACTGACATCTTACCTTCATCACGCTTTCATGTGGCTCTCTGACTCTTTCCTCTTCCCATGCTGCCAACCACAAGTCATTGAATTCCTGACAACTGCCCCATGCAAGAGGGAGTCTCCAGGGATTCAGGTAGAGCTGGGAATTTCAGACAAAAACTTGGCAGTAAGTTATCAATCACTAATAATATTAATAATAATAATAATGCATCAGATTTTATAGCGCTTTATCAGACAACTTCAAAGCATTTTATATTGGAGACATCATTCATTCGCTCACACAGTCACACCCTGGTGGCGGTAAACTACTTTAGTAGACTGACAGAAACGTGGCTGCCAGTTTGCACCTTCAGCCTCTCCAACCACCGCCACACAACACTCACATTCATACACCAATGGAGGACACACACTATGAGCAAGGTGGGTTAAGTGTCTTGCCAAAGGACACAATGGACGAACTGGGGATCGGGGGGAACCACCAAACTTCCAGTTATTGGATGACCACTCTATCTCCTGAGCTACTGCTTCCCCTGTTTATTATTGACTTACTTCGATTAATACCTTTCCTTTATTCATTTAAAAGCCAAATTGACTAAAATAATCACAGTGAATTTTAACAGGAATGATTTGTTACGTCTTGATAAAAGCACATTCTCCAAATGCATTCAAAAGCTGAAAAAAATCGGATTAATCCAACATACGATATATCATACCTACGTGGAGGTATGATTCTAACCTAAAAAGTGCATCCTTAAACAAAGGAACTGTCTTTTGAGCCTTTGATATACTTACAATCTTTTCTTATTTAACCTTTTATTTTATTGTTTTGTCTTGCTCATTTTTGTTATTCTATTTTATCATTACTATTACCATCATTATTATTTTGTTATGATTTTATTATCATTATTAATGTCATCTTTTTATATTTACTATCCTGTTTTCTGCTTTCGAACCCCCTTTTTTATTACATTTATTTTTCTAACCTATTTTATGTTTTTATTTTGGTCCTCATGGTCTCATTTTATGTTGTAGGGTTCTTGTATTGTCTGGGTTCCAAGTGACAAATGAAATTGGCCTTCAATTCGGAGGCTTTTAAAAATTGGGATTTTTAATTTGTTATATTTCCATGTGCTTATGTTCTGTGCTGTACAACTATTTGTCAAAGCACTTTGTAAACTTGTATTTTAAAAATTGCTATAAAAATAAAGTTATTACTATTATGAAGTAGTGCTGTGGTATCTGGAGTACAGCATTAACATACAAGGCCTTGAGGTATTTCCCAAAGTTGCATGAACTAATCAAAGTATGGATTGTAGACACTGTGTCTCCTGGCTGTTGAGTGTGTGCGGAGCACAGGTCACAGTTCACAGGTCACAATTCCAGACTAGATTAAAAAAAACAACAAACAAACAGATGATAACGAAAAGATAGCTGGGGAACAAAGAGAGGATGACTCTATATAACAGGATCACAAACTCTGGTTAGGGAGAGCTGGACATCATTGGCAGTCCTCTCCCAGCAACTGCAGTGCTGTTCTGATACTGGTGTTGTCTTTATAATAAACTGCTCTTATACAAGCAAGCCAGTGTCACAAAGCCTCTGTCTGCATCTACACATCGCAGACAGACCAGATACAACAGTGCAACTTCTATCTGCTTTACAAAACCAAACAAAACCATCTAGAATAAAAAACCTTACCAAAGTATTCATGATGTGTTTTTCCGAGTCCAAGTGCTCAGCAGCCAAAGCTTCCTGGAAGCTGACCGAGCAGGCAAAGCACACACAAAAAGGTTTGTACCTGCCCCCCTCAGAGCTGATGCATGTCACAACCAGGGAGACACCTGAAAGAGCACAGGAGTGAACAAACAGTAAAGTCAACAGTGAGCAGAAATAAACAGAAACACAACAAACAAATGGGTCACTTACCGACTGCAGGTTTGCTGTTCATTCTGCCCTTGAGGTGTGGGTGTAACGTCAGAAAAGGCACTTTTCCTAATTTGAAAAGGAAAAGGAGAATTTCTGCAGCAGACTATAAAAGGCTAAAGAAGTTGAGGTCTTGCATGAATTGAAGTAAAATCAGTAAAATAATTTTGCAACATGCTGTGACGGACAGTGTGTACCTCTGTCTGCATAATCAAAAGCTGTCATATCTGTAAGAGAGAGAAGAATAGCTAAGGTTTTTACCATGTACAGAACAGTTAACAATATTAGGATTAATGAGAGGAAATTAAAGGGTACCTTTGCCAAAAATTTTGATCAACATCTGGGAAGGACAACAAGGAGAAATTCAATACTTGTCAAAAAGGGATGACAATTTCAAATTAAATCTTTTTTTTAAACTTTGTGGAAAAAAAGTGATTTACCTTTTGGTGATAGCGAGTTTTCACATGGGTTAAATATTGATGGAATGAGTTGAAGATTATGTCGCAGTTCTACCGTGGGGAAGTGAACAGGAACAGAAGAAGAGGAAAACATAGTTAGATGTATTCATCAATGATGTCAAATCTCAGAGAAACACAGAAAAGTTAACACATGACCACTTCAGTGAAACAGACTGTACCTGACAGCGTTGTTTTAACTGCACAGATTGTACTGGCTCACATCGATCCGTAGACTGACACTCTGAGAGAAAGAGAAAAAAGCAACTGAGTGGGCTCGACTATCTTTGGTTACTTTGAAATTAAATGGGAACATCCATGTCAGAGCGCTGGTTTTAATGATTTCTCACTCTGTGAAGGCCTTGAAGAAGATATCAAACTAATCATGCAAGAATATGTTGAATAAAAACACTAAAAAGACCAGATATCATTAACCAAAACTGCTTTAAAAAGATGATTAATCTGCTGAAAAATATTTTTTGGACCAAAGATTACATACCAAGCTTTTCCCCCGGTGTGACGACAGTGATTATGCTGCTCTCTCCCTTTTTCATTCGAATAGACTCCAGTTCTTTCAAAGCTGCAAGACACATTGTGCATGTTAGCAGATATCCATCAAAGGAATCAAAAACCAAATGCAGTCTGAAAAAACACCAACCCTCTGCATAACAGGCGAAATCCACAGATGTGTACTCCGCAGGCTCCAGCTTCACTTGCTGTGACAGAGAATCAAACAGTTTCACATTTATTCAAACACAAGCATCAATCTGATCTATTCTGGACACTCTGCCTGGTAATTTACAAACATTACCTTCAATTCAGAGTTTGCAGCACCATGAATCTCCTCACTCTGCTTTGCCAAGTTGAGGATCATGGAGGCAAAGGTGGAGTAATCACTGTAGCTCCCCTTTGACAGCAAAGTGGAGGGGTGCCACACTCTCTGTGCAAGAATAAAAGCCAAAGAACAAAGATTTCCATCAGTTGTGATTCAGTGTTTAGAGAGACTTTAGAGGAAAAAGGCACTTTCACTTCTGGTGTTCTACTTTTGTGGCAAAGACCTGGCAGACGAAAAGATAACAGCCTGCAGGAGAATAATGAGGTATCTGTAGTAAAACAACAAGACATAAAGTTTACGATTGGTGTGTTTCCCTGGGGTATCCTGAGAAACTTTTATGCTATGTGTTTGATGTGTCTCTTTTATGTTTCCTAACCCAAATGGTCCAGCTGATTGGTGCCCTACAGATGTTGTGGAAAACATTTACAGTATACAGCAAAACAACGCACAGGAGACAGGATGAGCTCTGAAGAGCAGCGCGGGCGTCTTTTTTGTAGAAATCAGTACAGATGAAACACAGTCTTGACCAAACCAAAGGAGAGGAGCCCCAGGCATCTCTCTCTCACACTTTTATGCTGCTGGGTGTGTATCTGAATACAGTGATTGTGTGTTACTTATGCTGCTGGGTGTGTATCTGAATACAGTGATTGTGTGTTACTTGTGAACGATAAAAGTGCACCACTTATATGTGTATTGCATGGTGTTACAACTCCAAGGACATATCTCGATGTTCTGAAATTCACCCACTGTTTGGACTCTTCTTAGACCACCTGGAAACCAACCCTAAGTGTTTTGACAACCCAATAATTTTTGGTCCCTGCAAAGCAGCCTGGGTCATGTAACCTCTGGCTGCACAACCAGGCCTAATTGTCAGAATAATGTGTATAAATGTATATAGGAGTTATCATCTTACTCAAATTCTTATGTAAGAGTTTGCTACAACTATGAACTGCTTTAACCCCTTGTTACACAGCACATGAGTGTTTTCTAACTTCTCTGACCTTGTTTCTCCTATCAGCAGGTGTGTGTGTGATGTAACCTCCACTGTGAAACGTGGGAAGTAATAAGGAGGATCCGCTCCTATCAGAAGGAGCTCGTTTAATGTCAACAATGTCGCCTTGACCCTCACATATTTTCTGTTGTTCATAATTGTGTTTTATGAGAGTGCTTACGCTGCTGCAGATAGTTTCCCCCATCCTTTAGTATATGCAGCGTTGTGTAACCAGGGACAACCCTAAATAAAAAGAGAGGCCCGGACAGATATACCTTCAGAATGGTTTTGTTGCAGGTTTTAGACCCAACACTAATCCAACCGGTTTATAAATCAATGATAAAAGATAATCAATAAATATTATATAGAATATATAGCCTTTTATATAGAGATTCCCCTTCACAGGTCTCAGGCCAAAGTTAGTTTTAAACCAGATGGTAAAGGAAGATAAACTTAAGGTCAAGAGATGTTGATATAAGAGGAACCACACCTCTAAACCCTAAATAAGAGGAGCACAATCTGAGATCTGGGAGAAGGAAATCATTGGCAGTTGTTTCCCAGCATCTGTGGTGCTGATTTTATACTGGTGTCGTCTTTGTAATAGATTAAATTATTTAACTTGACATCAGCACGTGTTTTGTTGCTTATTTAACTCCATTGTTAGAGGTTCAGGGACATTTGGTAGTTTGCACAAACCTGATAAGAGATCAGAGTTTCCTGAGCTGGGGAGGTGTGCATGTTCTAGATATTCTGAGTGTTTTGACGGGGTGTGAGCCTGACGGTATAAAAGCACCAACGTGGTTCCTATCTGCTTGACATACTTTCTCCTTTTTCGGAGAGAGTAAATCACTTAATCCTTCGATAGACTTTCAATCTACGACAATACTTACAAAGTAAGAAAATATGTGGTCAAAGCTCACGACGTGTTTGATGATCATGTGGGTGGAAATGGTCAGTTTGCAGAGAGTGCAGAGGTAGTGTCTCCTCTCAGAGGGTCCAGCAGAAATGCATTCAACTATGTGCTGCATGCCTGCAAGACCAAAGTCAGGGAAAAGAGAAGAGGAAATAACTGTTTTGGCCAAAACTGCATGCAGAAGTCGACCAAGAATGCTGCGTATTCTGCAGCATCTTAACCCAAATCTTAAACTTTATTTTTATATTACTTCCTAACTATAATTTTACAAGCACTACTTTTTCATCTGTAAATCCTCCAGCAGTGTACACACCTAGAAGTGGATGCTTTTTTTGGGGATCTTTTTGGTATGTTTGGATCGTTTTCCTCTCTGGCTCTATGGCTGTAAGGAAAGAAAGAGTGCAGAGATGAGGTGTGGAAATCAGAGCAATAAGAAACACACATACAAACACCAGGACGTACTTCAGAGCTCACATGAAAAACTCTAATCGTACCAATGAATCATTTCATATCAGACAGCTTGAGAGCAGCTTTAACAGTCCTTAAAGTTTCAATAAACTTCAAACTGAAGCAGGTATGCGTGAATTATGTTTCTGGTCAGTTACAAAATGAGCTGCTATTTTCACGAGACGAAAACTGCCTCACCCTTGAGTATCTTCAGGAGCTTCTCATTTTCACTCAATGAGTGTATCACTGGGGAGACAGATCAGAACATTTCCATCAACAAATTCTGCAACAAAATGACCGAACAGCTTTTTCAGAGCAACTTTAAGATGATATACCTTCAGAGTAGGAGCAGGTTATGAGCTTTTTTAATAGATCTTCTGGTAAATCCAACATCTGCACAGAGAAAATAGAGAAAGGTGTCCCGTTTCTTCAAGTGGTGCAGCACAGTGCATGAAAATGTGGAAACCCTGAGGTCATACCAGGACTGAATTCATATTGTGCAAGTACAGGACATGCATGTGATGAGGGTGCAGACTGTGAGTCCCTGACACTGACGGCATTTATGTCATGATTCAGACCTGTAGCTGTTTTGTCTCTGCTTTAGTGGCTTCCCAGGAGATCTCCTGCCTCTGAGTCTTTCTCACATCCATGCTGGGGATCCAGGAGTAACACAGTACGTTGGGGTCTGTGTAGGTCTAAAAACACAAAATACAAGTTTATATTGTTAAGGATCCAAGATTTGAAGCACTCGTTAAATTTTATGGCGTTAGTCCTTACAAAGTAGTTGCTGAAATGATCTTGAGAAGAGAGATGGAAGAGAATCTTTCCTGGTAAACACTTCTCGCCGCAGACGTGGCAGAGGTAAAAAAAGATGGAAGTCTCTGGGCTGAAACAGAGACTCAGCAGAGACAAGCCTGGCAGAGGGTAAAAGAAAGAAAATTACTTCAAAACAGTCTGATACATGATTAAAATTACACTAAATTTCATATATATTAAAATGAGAATCACCTTAATACACATTCACAATCATCAGAAACTTAAAACTACTCTAAAAGCAAGAAATTTGAGCCATTTTATTTGAAAAGGTGGTTTTCTGATCACTAAATATTTAGGTATCCCTTGTGAAACTATATATGGTTTCTATAGAATACAAGTAAGAAGCCTTTCCTGTCTTTGTTTTCTGAGTCCTGTGACTTATTGTGTCAGTAATAGTTGGCACCTCACAATTTACAGCCAGAGTCCAATTGTCATGAAAACAGGATGTTTAAGAGAAGTTTGTGTATGATGTGTAAGCACCTCTTAACTTAATATCAGCAGTGCTTAAACTCAAATCTAGGAGAAAGACATCATTGACAGTCATCTCCCAGCATCTGCAGAGCTTGTTGGATACTGATGTCTGTAATAAATTGTTTACTATACAAGCAAGCCAGTGCCACCAAGTCTCTTACACGTCATTGACAGACGAGATAAAACAATATCCATAAAAAATATATATATATATATTTTGCTTTACAAAAGCTTTAAGGATGGACTTGTGGTGTGGGGGAAAATAACAGATATGTTTGGATGTTTTGGAGGTTAATATGAGGCAAGAAAACAGGATATGGGAGAGGTCAGATTGGGATAAACTTCATCAGGTCATGATGAAGTTTAATTACAATAACAGGAAATAAAGAGGAAGATATCTCTGTGCATCAGAGATAGTGGCAGGGAAAAAGTCACGTAGGGAGCTTTCCCACGGGAAAGTGATACACACACGAAGGTAGCTTCGCACGCACATTTGGCAAAAGATTGAGATCGGTGACGTCAGTGGAGTACTATAAGAGATCTGTGGTTTTTCTGTTCTGGGGTCTGTCTGTTCGACTGTCCATGAGCTGTGTTTGATGCTGTGACCAGAATAAAATCCTGCGAGAGGCTGCCAGCTTGATTCTGTCTTCATGTAGTTCATTCCTGCATTTTTGCACCGAGGTCATCTTCTAAAGTGGTTGCTTAAAGTTTAACCTCCAATTTCAACAGTGCAACACGAGATGTCAAATAAACCAAGAGGTGTTTACTCACCTATGATGGGTTGTTTAAAATCATATTTAGTGAATGGGCTCATCATACTAACAAAGGGAAAATCTGTGGAGAAAACAGACTTGTAAAATAAAAACATTTAAACCTTGTACTTAAAAAAAAAAAACAGTTGTGCCACATTAACTGACATTGGGAGGAGAGACTCCTCTTTTTCGTTAAGCATCTTGTACTTTAATTTAAATTCACAAAATATTTAAATGTAATAAAGATTTTTTTTGTATTGGAAACGTTATCAAGAACAAGAAGTAGACTTACTTTGCCCGATGGACTTCTCTGAAAAGATGTAACAAACAAAGCAAAGCTCAATGATTAAAAAACTCTAATAGATTTAGAAACACTGAATTAAAAAAAAAAAAAAAAAGTTACCTTTCTGGAAGACTTCTTTCATTTTCTTTAGGGGAACATACAAGGACACAAGCAAACATTATCATCAAAGCTTTTCACCAACAGAGGTAGCAGGACAGACGTATGAGGAGCTTAAAAACTAGTCCAAGTATCTAGAAACTCACAAATGTATCCTGTTTCAGTTTCAGTTTCAAGTTTTATTTGTCACATGCCTAAATGTACAGGTACAGTGGCAGTGAAATGAAAGTGACGTCTGCGATTGTGCTAAAGAAACAGAATAATAATAATAAGAAAATCAAATAATACATAGAAAGAGATAAAATAAAAATAGAAACAAGATAAATATCCACTCCTATATACATCCTATGTACAAATAATCGTAAAAATAAAAATAAAATTAAAATAATTAAACAAATATTGACTCCTATGTACCAAGTAAACGAGGTAACAGAGGTAAACAGGTAAAGTGACCAGTGAGTTATCTACATGATCCCGGGATCATGTGGTAGAAGTACCATCAGTAAAAGTTCATATAAACTCATCGAATGCATGTGTGGTTGCAGTTTGATTCTCACCATTTTATGCGTATTTGAAGAAATGTGCTTCTTGATTTCACCGATCCGCCGAAACTTGGCACAACACACCTACGATAAAACAAAACAAAGGTGCGTCAACGAAACAGAAATATAATAATTTTGTTCTCTAAGCCCACTGTTTCTGCACTTTATTTACCAATGAGTGCACTTTTAAAATGTATGTTATTAATAATAACAACAACAACAACAATAACAATAATAATAATAATAATAATAATAATAACAATAATAATAAATACTTAAACTGTGCATTTCCACACCAAAGGGGTTCATGAACACTCTTTTGTCCACATGTTTTTGGTGACTGGTGGCCAGGCAGAAAGGTAATACAGGTGTAATGTGTTAGAGATGTTAAAGACTGTTGTGAAACCATTTAAGATGAAGTTTATGCTTCCTGGGAATTGCTCCATAGAAGGTATTCAGAGGAGCTTTTACTATGTCCTGACTGACTGTGCCAGTGACAGTGTCATGTCTCAATTTCACATTGATGTTGCCTGACTCTGGATGTCCCAATAGCAGTGCCTAGCCTCGCCTTAGATTTCTACACTGAACACTTTTCTCATTTTTAGATGATGTTCTCATTTTTAGATGATGTTCTGTATCTTCTCTTAGACATCCCATGCCCAGCTATTATAAATTCACATGATGTGTTGTTGTGAGGCCCTGGGCTCCTCTTCTAAAACATGTCAGATCATGGGTCATTCTTATTGGAAAATGTTCAATATATGCTTACAGAAAGTATATTTGTCACCTTCTCACAGAAACCGCTGAAGGGCATTTTGATGGTCACAGTGCTGTTAAAATAAGGTCTGTACAGGAGGCACCCTGAGGCCCAATCATAGGGCCTTATATTGTTTATAACTGGTGAGGTCTCAAGACACCATTAGAAAAACAACACCTGATGGCTGAGCTCATCAGAAAGGGGCTTTGCTTCATCAGCCTTGCCCAGACACCACTAGAAACAAGGGTTTTAGAAGTTACATTAAAAAAAAGGGTTGGTACTATGATAAGAAGTGAACTCCTACTGTGAAATGCTATATAAGAAGGGGATTTTCTGGATTCTGCAGAGTTCATTCTCACTGACTTTGTTCATTTACATGCTGAATAAAGTACCTTGAATGCAACTTGGACAGCCCCATCTCCTGATTTGGATCTGATTGCCTCCCTTCTAAGAAGACTCAACACTTTGACTTAACCAAGCCAGCTAGGATAAAGCTAATATGGTCTAGCATAGAGTCTTTGCAGAGGCCAGGACCTCCTTAGGGGCAGCTTGAGCAGACATCACCTGGAGAATTGAGACAAATTGTAGTATCTGGTCTGTCCGCGATGTGTAGATGCAGAAGGAGGCTTCATGACACTGGCTTGCTTGTATAAGAGGAGTTTATCATAAAGACAACACCAGTATCATAACAGCACTGCAGTTGCTGGGAGAGGACTGCCAATGATGTCCAGCTCTCCCAAACCAGAGTTTGTAACCCTATATGGTTAGGGATGTAAGCCCTCCTACATCCTTCCTTTGTCCCCAAGCTATCTTTCGTTACCATCTGGATTTAGTTAACCTAGAACTGTGACCTGTGACCTGTGACCTACAAACGTGCCACTTCCAGGATATCCCGACCCAGGTACCATTAAGGAGACAAAAGAAAAACACAAGCCCACATTCCACAATTGGTCACCTCAGACTCTACCTGAGAAAAACCTCAAGGCCTTGCATGTTGGTGCAGTACTCCAGATACCACAACATCACCAGTCAGGTCAGCCTTTAGTGTGTTGGAGCTGTGTAACCCAAATACCACTGATATTTTGGTGCTAGATTCCTGGAGCCATGGGCCTCTGAAAACCATCCTGAACGAGGACCTTCTCCACCTGTCTAACATCACTCAAGCTCCCAAAATATGTTGTGCTTTGTCATTAATCTATGGACTCTTTATACTGTCAACAAGATGTCTGCAGAATGTCTGACAATGCGGGTGGCTATATAAACCTGAACCCTCTCAGGCCAGTCTTGTAGGGGAAAATATAAACAATAGATTTGAGCAAAGAAAATCTGCGCAAGAGAGCAGACTTAGTGGCCTGGTTTTGCAGCGTGTTGAAAAACAGGATGCAGGCCACGGCCGGAGAGGTCACGTTGACCTTGTCACATATGGCTCTGCCAAATTTCAACAGGAAATTTGGCAAAAAAAATTTAAAAAATTTGGCTGCAGAAGTAAGTAGTTTCCCCATTTCCTTTAGAAGCATGCAGCGCTATGTAACCTGGGACCGCCCTAAGCACAATAAAAAGAGAGGAAACGGCAAGATACGGGCAGAGTGTTTGGAGACTGTAACTGCACGTATCTCTAACCGTTCTCCTCGCGAGTAAGAAATCTAATACCATTGTCTTTCTCTTCTTTGTGTCTGAGTCAATTACTTGTTGCAGGTTTTAGACCCAACAGACCACTTACAGGAAGATAATAACGACTGACGTCGTTGGAGTGTATAAAAGGGAAAACAGTTCTAGGAGATGTTGGGATTATTTGGCTTCTGCTGTCCGTCTGATTGTCATGACATTGTGGTTTATGCTTTAACTACAATAAATCCCGCAAGAAGGCTGCCAACTTGATCTGTCTTCTGGTGGTCCCTTTTTGCACCTTTGCATCTATGAAATCTACCATAGTCTTTGTTACACTTGCGGTATGCTGAAGCTGTAACTCAGATCTGCAACCAGTAAAGCTTTCAAACTGATCATTCATGTGGACCTTATACTCTCTCAAGTGTGGACCAGGGCTAGGCCTCCTTACAATAACACATCTTTGTAGGCATACACCTACACTCATGATCTTGGGTCAACCCCTTTTTCTTCATAAAAGTTGCTGACTTTATGTTTTTAATGGTATCACTTAGGACCACTTAATGTAAATACCCCTCTGCAAAGTGCAGAATTTCGTGAAATGGTGTCTTCAGAAACTGAAAGATATTACTGGCTTATATCTTTGTGAGGAATCTTATTGATAGTATGAACTGAAGTGTACTGGAAGTCGTATAATTATGTTTAAATGTGCTCATTTGCGGTGATGTTACCTAGTCTTAATAAAGAGGGTTTTAAGCTCCTGAGGATAGTGGATTCTCAGTACAGTGGTAGGTTACAAAGACTAGTACAAAGAAGGAACTGCTTAGCTGTGTGGAAAATTACAAATGATGTTTAATGAAACTTAGTGTGACTTCAAAGATGTCTGGGAGATGCCTGGTAACCACAAGTGAAGTAGGTCGCTCAGGGTCAGTTAGCAGGCAGGTATATTTTCTCTTATCTCTCTTTCTATAATCTACCTCTGTAGACAGGGTCATCTGAACATTTGGTGTAACTGGATTGTGATATTTATCGATATTGACTGATATGAAAAAAATATATTGTGATAAACTTTTTCCCATATCGCCCAGCCCTAGTTGAGAGATAGACAGACGGGGTTCAGACTTCATGAACTGACCCAGCTTCATGTTCTTGTCAGGGAAGCGTGATTGAACCCAGACTCTGTAAACTTCTATTCTCTACTGTTGTGAATAAATCTTGTTGAATCTAAAGTTGACGGACTCCTTCTCCTCCTTCCCTATTCAACGATCGGTGTGGAAATAGGTGTGTGACTATTTGGAGTCAGATTGAATAATTTTAGAAGTTATACAGGGGTCTTGAAATTCCTATTTCCATCAAAAAGCAAGCAAGCGTCACGCAGTCTCCTTCTGAATCTCACTCACCTCAGAGGAGATCCCTTATCTAAGTGTTTAAGGACACAGGATGGCATAAATCTTCCCTTCACACTCTTGTTTAGACTCAGAGATGATACTAGTAATCCTCCAGCTTCTCCCATTGGTCAGTCTGAGGGTTAAGTCTACTGCCCATAGAGACAGACTGCATTAAAGTCTATCTGAATTAAAATTCACGTCCAGGTCTTCAGTGTTTGATTTACCACCTGTCAGCTGTTGAGAAGGTCACACAACACCCTCATCTCTAGACTTAGATGGTAAAACACACTCTTTTAGCGCTCTAGAAACCTGCATTTCATCTGTGAAAGACTGCAAATGGAATACCACAACATTTAATGAAGTTAAAAATGATCTGTCCGATTGTGAAGTGACAGTCAAGTTTGTCAGAGACCACCAGCTTCCTCTCAGTGGCTCTCCAGGTTCTATTAGTTTACTGTCACGGTCTAAGCATGAGCCCCATATACAGAGACGAGGGTTTGATCCCAGCCTGTGGCTCCTTTTATTCCAGCACCCTCTACTGTAGTATCTGGTCTGTCCGCAATGTGTATATGCAGAGGGAGGCTTCGTGACATTGGCTTGCTTAAGAGGAGTTTATTATAAAGACAACACCAGTATCAATACAGCACTGGAGTTGCTGGGAGAGGACTGCCAATGATGTCTAGCTCTCCCAAACCTGAGTTTGTGACTCTAGATGGTTAGGGATATAGGCCCTCCTACATCCTGTCTTTGTCCCCAATCTATCTTTCTTTACCATCTGTTTTTTTTTTTTAACTTAAGAGTTGTGACCTGTGACCTGCAAACGTCATTAAAGAGGGCCTAGAAAAACACAAGCCCACATTCCACACTTTGGTCACCTCAAGCTGTTTCTGAGAAATACCTCATGGCCTTGCATGTTGAAGTAGTACTCCAGGTACCACACTACCCATTTCCTTCTCTGTCACGATCCTATCTTCTCTTGTGGGGGAAAATAACAGATGTGGTTGGATGTTTTGGAGGTTGCTATGAAGCAAGAAAACAGGACTGCAACACAGTCATGGTGAACTGTGTTGCAATAACATAAACTCTATCAGGTTAGGATAAACTGTGTTGCAATAACATAAACTTTATCGGGTCATGGTGAACTGTGGTGCAATAACAGGAATTTGGCTTCAAGAGATAGTGGCAGGGGAGAAGTCACGTAGGGAGCTCTCCCACGGGAAAGTGATACACACACGAAGGTAGCTTCGCACACACATTTGGCAAAAGTTGGGATCAGTGACGTCAATGGAGTACTATAAGAGATCTGTGGTTTTCTGTTCTGGGTTCTGTCTGTTCGATTGTTCTGTATGCTGTGACCAGAATAAAATCCCGCGAGCGGCTGCCAGCTTGACTCTGTCTTCGTGTAGTTCATTCCTGCATTCTTGCACCGAGGTCATCTTCTAAACTCTAAAAAAAGGTACCAAACTGTGGCATGTGCTCTCCAAAGCTCGGACATGAATAATTACCCTGAGCAATAGTACAAGTAGGAATTTAGGGACTGTTAGCATGACAGCTTTTGACATTAAGATAGAATTTTCTCCCCATTACACGTCTAAAGCTGTTTTTATGACTGACCAATAAGGCATGGAGAAGAAAACACATGAGCTAAAATAATAAGTGGGTTCTCTGTGTCACATATACCTCACATTTTGTTGAAATGGTAAGAAACTTCGGAAGCATAACCTGGAGCTAATTTTGGAGACAAATTACATACATTGATCGATTGCAAGTGATTCAAATCTGAATCTAACTTATAACTAAGGGTTGTCACCATAGACTGTATATACTATGGACAGCTTGGTTCTGCCTTCTGCCAGTATACAGATTTGAAGCCGAAAAGCTCTCAGTAATTCCGCGTTTTTTCTCCACTTCCTGAAACCAACATTGCGCAGTAGCATTGTGCGGAGTCATTTTTTTGATGAAGTTCTGTATCTTCTCTTGGACAAGCTGTTCATAGCTAATCTAAATTTACGTGAGTTGCTGAGGCCCCACATCACTCTTTGAACATGCGAAATTATGGGACATCCTTATTGGATAATTTCGAAGAAAAAGGGTTGGTACTATAACAAGAAGTGAACGCCTACTGTATAAGGAGGGGATTTTCCCTGTTACCTCAGTCTGGATTCTGCAGAGTTCATTCTCACTGACTTTGTTCATTTGCATGCTGAATAAAGTTACTTGGATGCAACTTGGACAGCCTCATCTCCTGATTTGAGTCAGACTACTGTAAATAACAAAGCTAATGCGATTTTTGGTAAAAACTTCATAATCACAATTTGAAGACCACTGAGAACACTTAAAGTAGTAAAAAAAAATGATCGGAGTGGGACTTTAAGAAGGCGCCATAGGCCTCAGGAGGAGACCCGGAACAAGGGGTCCCCCCCACCTATTTAGCCTTGCATGGGCTCCTAAAATATACTGTGCTGTGGCCATCTAGGGGGGTCCCCTACACTGGGAGCTGTGTCTTGGTTGCTGCTAGGGTCGCTGTCTCTGGGTCCCTTCAGCCCGGCTGGCTGTTATATGTTGTATGTGTTGTATGGACCTGAACTGTTCCCTGAAGGAGACGAAGATGAGGAATGGACTCTGAGCAACACAAATAATACATTAAGTGAACTGAGATACTGAGCTGAAATCAGGCATTCAATACGTTTAATTCGCAGAGTTTAAAGGACTACAGTGATCACACATTAATCAAGGGGTTTGTTGAAGGTTGCTACAATAAAATTAATGGTATTACCATAAGTTGAGAATTTTACTATGCAAATGATATTGTATCAGCGTATCCAGAACATGGATGGTCGCCCAGGGCGTGGGTCCATAAGATTCTTTCCATGTTGAAACAGCCAAGCAGGGTTTTCAGTCTTAAAAAAGATCTTCTGAATCTTTCTGTCCTGTAGCGAAGAGAGAGGAGCCGTCCACCACCACTGGCCCTTTGGTCCATCAAGGTGTTGTGAAGTGGGTGATCCATGTTCTTGAGAATAGTCTCCACCTTCCTCAATGTAGATCTCTCCACCACATCCTCCACTGAGTCCAGCTCGAGTCCTACCACAGAGCCAGCCTTTTTCACCAGTTTGTTAAGACGTCTTGCATCTTTGTGTTTGATGCTTCCTCCCCAGCAGACTGCAGCGTAGAACAGAACACTTGCCACCACAGTGTAGAATCAGCCGCTCCAGGGTTTTCATGATGTGTGAAGTGAGGGCCGATGGTCAGTAGTCCTTCAGTTCAGGACATTTTGTTTTTGGTACTGGCACAATGCAGGATGTTTTCCACAGAGCAGGTACCCGCCCCAGCTGTAGACTCAGGTTGAAGATCTTGTGGAGAGGTTGACACAGTTCTGCAGCACAGTCTCTAGGCAGCCTTGGACACACACCACCAAGGTTGTAAGCAAGGCTGTCTTGCAGGGACCAAAACTCTGTCTGTCGGAACATTTTAATCTCTGCAAGAGTTAAGACTAGTCTCAACAAAGTGTTGAGGGTCAGAACAGTACGACATGTCATCATGGGTAGCCTTCTGGAGAATTGATATGATATACCCATGATGACAGAATACTCATGCGCACACACACACATAGAGATATCAGAGGTACAAGCAGTAAACAATGATTGTATATAGATACACACCTAACAGTATAAAGGTAGTAGAAGAAAAAGCTAAAGAGGCTTTCATCAGGTTTGGTCGAGACTCTGTTTGTCATCTGTACTGATTTCTACATCTGTACTGTTGCATCTGGTCTGTCCGCGATGTGTAGATGCAGAAGGAAGCTTCGTGACACTGGCTTGCTTGTATCATAAGAGTTTATTACAAAGACAACACCAGTATCATAACAGCACTGCAGTTGCTGGGAGAGGACTGCCAATGATGTCCAGCTCTCTCAAACCTGAGTTTGTGATCCTGTTATATACGGTCAGAGATGTAGGTCCTCCTACATCCTGTCTTTGTTCCCAAGCTATCTTTCATTACTATCTGGTTTTTATCTAGTCTGGTATTGTGACCTGTGACCTGTGCTCTGCAAACGCTCAGCAGCCAAGAGACACAATGCCCACATTCCACACTTTGATTATTTCAGGCAAACTTTGGAAAATACCTCAAGCCATTGTATGTTGATGCTGTACTCCAGATACCACAGTATAATAAAAGATGCCAAGGCTGTTTTTCAGATGTCATCCTGTCTCCTGTGTTTTGTTTTACTAAGTTTACGCTGGATTTTCCACAAAAATCTATATTTTTGACTCATTTTGTCTTGAGACCACCAGTTGGAATCGTCGAATAAGATACTTAACCACATGTGTAAGTGGTAGGTTATGGAGAAAACTAATGACATCAAAAAAAGAGAACATTTTCAACATTTGTTGAAAACTCTTACTGCACAGAGTGAACATGTTGGAAAATTACTGATAAGATTTTTATCTAGTGAATAAAAATCCCCATTCTACTTTAATTGACATTATTCTTACTAACAGACCACACAATTACACTGCTTCAGTGATCATTGTCCCATTGCCTGCATCAGAAACACCAAAATTCCTAAATTCCACTCTCACTATATTTCCACTAGAAACTACAAACATTTTAATCTCCAGAATTTTCTTATTGATTTATCTTCTTCAAACATTGACACCCTCACTTTATCAGACCCTTCTGAGGCACTGACACATTTTTCGCATTCTTTTAACGTTATTGCTGACAGACATGCGGATTATAAAAAATAGAGTTAAAAACAGATACAGTCCCTGGTTCTCGCCACAACTCGCCAATGTCATCCATAGTAGAGATAAAGTGTGGTCCAAGGCTAGATCTAGTGGTACTGCCGAAGACTGGTTAGTTTTTCAACAAAAAAGAAATATCTGCACCAGTATGATCAGGAAGGCCAAATCCAATTATTATCTCTCAGCTCTCTCCGCCTCTGATAGCTCTGCTAAATTCTGGAAAACAATGGCATCTCTTAAGAATCCTTCTCGCTCCCAGCTCCCTCCACATATTAAACAAACATCTGGTTATACTTCAGATAAATTGTCCATGGTTGAAATCTTTAACAATCACGTCTTATCTTCTGGTCTTTTATACAGTAATTTGTCTACTCCATCTTCCGAAAACACTTACCGTAACTGTCCTCTGGAGGAGGTCCTCAGTTCACAACCTACATTTTCTCTTGCTTCAGTAAGCAGTACTGATGTTTTCAAAATTCTATGTAGGTTTAAGGCTTCCAAAAAAGCAGGTGCAGATCACCTTGAATCATATCTCCTTCAACTAAGTGCTTATTTCATCAGTCCTCTCTTAGCTCACATTTTTAACCAAACCTTTGCAACTGGCATCATCCCAACTTCCCTGAAAAAAGCATCTGTAACTCCCCTACATAAAAATGGTGATATCTCTGACCTCAATAACTTCCGTCCAATTCCAAACTTCCATTTTTAGCTAAAATCCTGGAATCATTGGTTAATCTTCAGCTACGTCTATTTATCGATTTCATCAAACATACTTTAGCTACAACAGTCTGGTTTTCGCCCTGGTCATAGCACAGTCACACCCACAGTTTCAGTCTTAAATGACATTGTCTCCTTTCTAGAAAGGAAACAGTTTTGTGCTGCTCTTTTTTATTGACCTCTCCAAAGCATTTGATACTGTCGATCATAAAATGTTACTTCCCAAATTACAGTCCATAGGTCTAGATACCTCTTCACTTAACTGGTTCCATTCTTACCTCTCTGACAGAACTTGGACTGTTTGCATTGATGGTTTTCAATCTAGTCCACTCACTATCATAAATGGGGTGCCGCAGGGGTCTATCCTTGGTCCACTGCTATTTACACTTTACGTGAATAATGTTATTCTACCAATCCAAAATTGTAACATCCATTTTTTTGCTGATGTCTGTATTTTATATGAACCCAGTTCTACCCCAGCCCAAGCTCTCTCCAATTTACAGACTGCCTTTGATTCTTTTCAATTATCCCTCCATAATCACAGACTAGTCTTAAATGCTGAAAAAATAAATGCATGATCTTCTCCACATCATCCACCATTAGAATCTGTGACCTTTCCACAGTCACAACCCTAAATGGTTCACAAATTACCCTCACTGACTCCTACAAATATTTAGGAATTTGGCTAGACAGTAATCTATCAGAAATTAACCCAAAATTTTAAAATTAAACTGGGCTTTCTGTACAGAGTCAGAGGCTGTCTATCACCAACCAACTGAAAAATCATTGTACAATCCACCTTCATGTCTGTCCTTGACTATGGTGACGTCTTGTATTGCCCTGCAGCTCCATCAACTCTTCAGCAGTTAAACCCTGTGTATCATAGTGTACTACGTTTCATCACTAATGACACATTTCGCACTCATCACTGTTCCCTCTATCAAAAGGTTGTCTGGACCTCTTTACAGTCGAAATATCCATCTCATGTTATTCATCTATAAAGCCCTTCTGCTGAAGCTTCCCAGCTCCCTCACATCTCTTCTGTCATTTAAACCTAGTAGCTACAGAACACGATCCAGTAACTATCTCACCTTAGATATTCCATATATCCGTACTAATATTGGCAGAACGGGTTTCAACTACTATGCTCTCTTTAAATGTAATGAGCTGCAAACCGCTCTTAAACTGGACTCTTTCAATCATCTTGGAGATTTTAAATACTTGTTGTCTGATGTTTTCAATAATCGCTGAAACTGTTTTAACTGATTCCTTTGTTTTTACCTCTTGTTTGTTTGTTGTGTTGTGTGTTGATTGTGAATGTTCCTTGTTCTCAGGCCTCTCTCGTAAAAGAGATCTTTATCTCAATGAGACTGCCTGATAAAATAAAGAATAAATTAAAAAAAAAGAAACTGTCTGCAGGTGACGGCACAACAAATTGGAAAATTTCTACAAAGACTAAACAGAGGACCCCTGAAAAGGCAGAAACTGCTCACAAAGGTGCTCACAAAGTCTCCCTCTGCATCTCCTTCTGCATCTACACATCACAAACGGACAGGATACAACAGAGGAAACACCAACTGATGGCTGCTGCAGACCTGCCTGACTCTAGCCGCATCGTCTACGATTGTCCGCCTTAGGCCCTGAGCTCCTTCTTATCTTGGATTCCTCTGGACTGTTACTGTTACTGCAGACATGAACATCAGCCTCACTGACATTAATAACATGAAACTAGAGTTGATTACTGTCTATGATTGTCCACCTCAGGCCCTGAGCTCCTTCTTCCCTTCTTCTCTTGGATTCCTCTGGACTGTTACTGCAGACATGAACATCAGCCTCACTGACATTATTGACATTAATAACATAAACTAGAGCTGACTACGATTAGGCCTGCTAACTGTAATCACACTCAATTAATTTATCATTGTCCATAATCACTCATATCCTAACCCTGTAAACTGAACTCTTTTTTGTTTCACCATTATATGAGCTGTTGTTGTTGTTGCTGTTGTTTCTGCTGCCCCCTGTCTCTCTCTCACCCTCGTTCTCTTTCTCTCTCCCTCCCCCTCCCTCTCCTTACTCATTCTCTCTTGCCTTCCCTTATCTTGTTCTCTCTCTCTCTCCCCCTGCCCTCTCCCCTCTTCTCTCTCTCTTCTCTCTCCCTCCATCTCTCTACATTCCTCCCCAACCCAGCAGCGTTATGGTGGCTGTCTAACATGAGGCTGGTCCTGCCCAAGGTTTCTGCCTGTTAAAAGTAAGTTTTTCCTTGCCACTGCTACTCATATTAGTTGAGATGGACCAAAACCCATCCCAGGTTGGTTCTTGATCATCAAACAATGAGCGTGGTCTAGACCTGCTCTTGCTCTTTGAAAAGCGTCTTGAGATGACGACTGTTGTGAATTGGCGCTATATAAATAAAATTTGATTGATTGATTGATTGTAACTCTCCTCTGCTAATCAAAGTAGTTCATAATGTAAAACCCTGCAGTCAGAATGTAAGAAATTAACATAAACCTGATCAAGTTTAATTGGAAAGTCCGTTCAACATACAACACCGACACTTTTATAAGGAATTATTTTTGGATAAAGTTCCTTGTACACATCTTGGCTGAATTTTCTTCCTGATTCGAATCAGCATTTTTCCTTCCATGAAAATTCAACACTTGGAGCATTTTAAGAAGACTAGACTAGATCAGATAAGTGTTTAAGTACAGGAGCCTTGGGTTAAGCCAGGCCCTGCCCTAAGGACGCCCAAAAACCAGGCACCATCTCTAGGAATTCAGCCAACAGACCAATGTAGAAGCGTTATTTTTTCAGGAATAGACTTCTGTGTTTTTCCCCTTGGATCAACAGTCAGCCATTGCCAAATTGTGACATAGAATCACTGAGCATTTCCTGAACATCATTATATCAGAGATCTAATATTGTGAGGACATAGAGGAGGAGTCTTTACTTTGAGGGACTCAGGATGTCACCATTAAAAACAGAGTTTGCAACTTGCACAAAGAAAAATGGGCCAACCCATGGTCCTAGTAGTAAGTGTATGCCTACCAAATCTGCTGTGAAGGAGAGAGATTTTCTGTTACCTTATTCTGATTCTGCAGGATTTACGCTCATTGACTTTGTTCATTTGAATGTTGACTAAAGTTCCTTGGAAGCAACTTGGACAGGCTTATCTCCTGATTTGAACCTGCTTGATTTGATTTTCTCAACACTTAACACTAGAAGGACCAGCTTTTGCTGTTCTACCTATAAAGACCAAAGGGCAGCTGATCGGCTTGGAGGGCTTTTAGCCAGTACTAAATCACCCGTGAACACTCAGTTTGTTATGCAAACAAGGCGATCGCTGGCGCACCACAGGAGGGGATATGCTGAGTTACTTCAAGAAAACTTGTCTTGTTGGGAGAGGGAGTGGGGAGGGGGAGGGGAGTTTCCAACCTGACAACAACTGTAGACAGAAACTGCTTCAGCCATAGCCACTGCACAGACAGTTTGGGCCTCTGTTTGTTTTGTTTGGTTCTACTTCTCCTGATGTCCCTACACCCCAGCAGATAGAGAACCAACGGCTAAGGCCAGAAGGTCCATCTTGACTCGTCTTCAGAGCTTCCTGTGTTTCATCACACTGGACATGCTTGGTTCTATTTGAGACTAAACTGTTCAACATGCAAAGCAAACAGAGTATGTTGATTTAGGCTGTAAGTACTTAGCACAGTAGCCTTAAGCTAGGCCAAGTCCTCCCAAGGGACAGCTTCAGCCTGACATCTCCACCAAGAAATTGAGACACATCATCAGGTCTTCTTAATTCATCATAGGCTGGTGATTTAGAAAATCCTCATTTCAACCCCTGTCTAAAAGGGGTACTAACTCTTGGAGGCACTCTATAGCCTAACCCTCCTGGACTGTTGCATTCTTAAAAGTTTCCCTCACTGAATTGACTAGTGTCAGTTGGTCATAAGGATAAAATCCACAAAAAAATAAAAAATGAAACAGTCAAGGGTTAAATTTATGCTGCTGCTGTTGTTTGTTTGTTTGTTTTTTAATGGGGGGGTCATCAATTAGTAACTTCAGAATTTATGCAACTCTTAAGTGGATCCCTACAAGTTCTCATAGGACTTTTTCAACAAGCTGTTCAGAGCAGAGTGCAATCTTATCCTGGAATCAATCCAACACATATTTACTTCACAATTTTAAACCTTGCCCACGCTTGGTAATGGCATCTGACAAATTCACTTTATATTTGATTATAAAATAGGTTAAAAGCACAGCACATCCTTAAGATTTCTTCATAATTTGACTTCTGAAGTACAAAATTGTGATTTTTGTTTACTTATCCTATGTTTTATTTACTTTAATAGCTTACTATTTTTCTTGTGGGTGTCTTTAATCTTAAACAGTCTCATTTGCCCACGCTGCTTCACTTCAGGAGACGTGTTAAGAGGTGAGGCTGAAGTAATTAGTTGTAATGGTGGAGGCGTCGTTAAGCGTCAAATAATCACAAGTGCGCAACGAAACAAACAAAACAGAAGTTTTACAGTAAACTGGGTAGACAGATAATACTTCGTCATGCATTACAGCTACAAACCACAAGTGAAAAAAGTAAAAACTTGACGCATGCGAGACAAACAGACGTCGCATCAGCTGTTACTCACTCATTCACTCACCTGACAGCCCAGGCTCATGTTCTCCATCGTTAAAAGTCACAGCTGCGCACAGGCAGCTCCTTTCACCACAGAGGGAAAAAAGGCTGTAAACTTCTCACTTCTACATGCTTTTAGAATGAAAAGTCTCTTCTTTTACATTGTCGCTGGTGGAAAAACTGCTCTGATGCAGAAGGCTGATCGTCCTCAATGAGTTCCTGTCTGAAACAAAAAGTGATCTCCAGGACTCGAGCTGGAGTAGCGCCTCTATCTTGGGCAGAAAAAAAAAACAGTTCTGCAGCTGTGAGTGATTGGAGGAGAAAGATGGCAGTAACTCCTCCCTCTTTTTGAGTCAATCAGACATGTGTCTTGTCCGCCTTTTGTGACACGTACCTGCAGAAGGGGACTTGCTTGAAGTAATTTTTAACACCAGCATCGAGCAAGCTCAGCAGATGCCAGAAGGCGACTGTCAATCATGTCCTTCTCCCTGATTTTAGTTTTTAGCTCATCCGAGGGTTAAGAAGTACTTAGTACACATCACACACGAACTTCTCTTGACATCCTGTTTTCATGAGAACTGGGCTCACGCTGTAGATGTTGCCCACAACTTGTCCAAGGACAGTGTTGTATTTTGGGGGGAAAATAACAGATATGTTTTGGATGTTTTGGAGGTTACTATGAGGCAAGAAAGCAGGATATGGTTGGAGAGGTCAGATTGGGATAAACTTCATCAGGTCATGGTGAACTGTATTACAATAAAAGGGAATTTGGCAGAGGAAGATGGATACGGATGTGCGTCAGAGATATTGGCAGGAAAAGTCACGTAGGGAACTTTCCCAAGGGAAAGTGACCTTCATACAGTGACCTCGCACACACATTTGGGTTCGCACATACTCTCGTGACACGACCATTACCCCGTATGTTATGCTTCTGTTTTGCATGCTATCGGGTATGGGGTGCCGTTTGTAAAGCAGCCCATTATAAAAACAACAGCAAGATTTGGTCACATTTAGCAAAACAACAACAAGATTTAGTCACATTTAGCTTCAAACAGCATTTAAAAACGTGATGTACAGTGTCCGCGCCATACGGAGAAGCGACACTGAAAACTCGAGTCTTTCTAATAAAGTTTTTATTGTTGCTGTCGCTATTGTAGGTAGTTATTAACACGAAACGTCACCCCAAGTATTTGTTCCCCCCTTAAATTGGTTTTAATTCGTTTTCTTCGACACAAGAATCAGCAATATGACCTTCTGGAGCTTTTACTTTGGCACTTCCGGTTTCCGACCGTGAATTTGCATATTAGCTAAATATTTAGTTTCGCCCAACACATTTAGATTTAACATTTAGATTTAACATTTAGATTTATATTTAACATTTAGATTTATATTTAACATTTAGATTTATATTTAACATTTAGATTTAACATATATATTTAAGATTTATATTTAGCATTTAGATTTAACATTTAACATTTAGTTTTAGTATTTAAATGTTGTTGTAAATGTGCAAAAAAATGACTGCCGAAAATTAACATCACTTTTTAAATGCTGTTTGAAGCTAAATGTGACTAAATCTTGCTGTTGTTTTGCTAAATATGACCAAATCTTGCTGTTGTTTTTATAATGGGCTGCTTTACAAACGGCACCCCATAATCGGGTATGTCCATGCTAGCACGCCACCGCCACATTTTGTGTAAAGCTCTTTTACCCCGTGTTCGTCCATACACCACTTGGTACGGAATGTTTATGTGTTTGAGCTCAGCTGAGAGTGCTGGCTCAGAGTTTAGCACGTCATGGATTGGTGTCTGTGTGGTTGCATCATACTCATCTGATTCAGATGCTCTGTCTCCTCTGTCGTGCGGGTTGGTCTCTGGCGTGGCTCTGGTCCCCGGGGTGCTCTGTTTTCCCCTTTAAGTCTCTAGCTCCACTGCTTCTACAGGCATCCATAGAAGAGAGTTCATTACCACCAGCACACACCACAATGTCATGTTTTTCATCTTTGTTTTTCAACTCAATACCGCCCTTGGTTTTGCCTGGAACCTTCGTGCAGTGTGACAGGTGATACCACGTCCCGCTCCCTTCGACCTGGACTGCTGTGGGAGTAGCTCACACCACCGTGTACGGTCCTTCCCGTCGTGGTTCGTGCCACTTCCTGCGGAAGACCTTGACGTACACTTGGTCACCTGGCACCACTGGTTTCGCAACCAGCTCGTCTTTAACTGGCTCTCTCCTTTTTTCCTGCAGGTAGATAGTCTTATGTATTGCTGTTAGCTGGTTCATATAGTCTTTCAACTCTACCTGCAGCTGTTCAAGGGGAGGTCCTTTATACGGACCTCGCAACTGTGGCGCAGGCATCGGTCGGCCCGTGAGCATTTCATGCGGCGTGAGATGCGTGCTTCTGTGAATTTGCATGCGATAGCTCATTAGTGCAAGCGGCAAAGCATCTACCCAGTTTAGCTTTGTACTGGCGCAAATTTGGTCTGTCCGCGATGTGTAGATGCAGAAGGAGGCTTCGTGACACTGTCTTGTATCATAGGAGTTTATTATAAAGACAACACCAGTATCAGAACAGCACTGCAGTTGCTGGGAGAGGACTGCCAACGATGTCCAGCTCTCCCAACCAGAGTTTGTGATCCTGTTATATACGGTCAGAGATGTAGGTCCTCCTACATTCTCTCTTTGTTCCCAAGCTATCTTTCGTTACCATCTGGTTTTTATCTAGTTTGGAATTGTGACCTGTGACCTGTGCTCTGCAAACCCCCAACCTCCAGGATATCTGAGTCATGCTGTGTCCGAAATGATTCACTCAATCCCTAACCCCTAACCCCCATATGGGGTTTCACTATATAGTTGACTATGTAGTGAACTCAATCACCGGAGGTTTCGAACACTACATGGCAAGCTGTAATGCATGATGGGATGCCCACTACTGGTGAGTGACCATCGGATGGTCACTACATTTTGCAATGCTTTATGGGAAATTTTGAGTCGCCTATATGGGGCGCTGGAATTGATCACTCAGGTTTTGGACACCCCTCAAAATGGCTATAACCCCTATATAGTCGCCAATATAGAGGTCAGGGATCCATTTCGGACACAGCCTCAGATGCCCACATTCCCCACATTCCACACTATTCTATGGTACCTGGTCCACACATCCTGGCTGTTGGGGGTTTGCAGAGCACAGGTCACACTTAAAAGCTAGATGTAAACTAGATGGTAAAGAAAGATAGCTTGGAGACAGAGAGATGATGTAGAAGGACCTTAAAGGGGACCTGCCATAAAAATGTAATTTTTGTTTTTTTTTGTGTCAGATAAGGTCCATATTATGTTCGTCTTATGTTGTAAATGTGAAAACAAACCGTTACGTCGTTTGCATTCTGTAAAGGTTTAACATAAAGGAACGAGTAAACCAGGCCGATTGAAAAAGCAGGTCAATCTGACGTTGCGTTGACCTTGCTCATTTTTATTCACGAGCGCGTCCTCGATGAGCCGTGCCCACTCTCTCGTTGTCGTACTCATTCACGGTCAGAGCGAGACCCAGCTACCACTGTATCCGCTATGGGTCTCTTCTAAACGACCGGTGTTTCCTTCGGTTCACTGCCAGGAAAATGTACTTAAAGCTGGACAGAATGAATGAGAAAACACCGCTGGAGATCTCCGGCTTCTTCTTCAACTTCCACCTCCTCTTCGGACTCGGGGTCTAAAATATATGGTTTAATACCTGCCATTTTTAGCCTTTAGTATAGGGTGACCAGACGTCCCCGATTTCCGGGGACAGTCCCGTATTGGATGACCTGTCCCCGGCAAAAGCTGTCCCCGAAAATGTCCCCGATTTAAGCATTTCATGAATGAGAGCAAAAGTGTTGCGTGTGGGCTCGAACAACGGTTATTACAGTAGCCGAGTAGGTAGGAAGCACAAGTAAGCAGTCCTGAACAACAGTTTTTAAGGGGGTTATTACAAGGGGCATGCGCTGCTACTAAATAGTACCGAGATTTTGTCTGTGATCACGCAGCCCCTGCACCGCCGCCGCCGCACCGAATATCCCTGGATATCATTACAGACATCTGGGCACCTTACTTTAGCACACATTAGCATACGCTATTAGCATTAGCATAATAACAATGGATAAACCGAAATCCGAACCTCCACTGCTGAGCCAATCAGAGCACAGCAGGCTTCACAGCAGCGATCCAATCATAGCAAAGCTCATTACCATAAATGTTAATGAGCCAAAACCAGTTGGTTTTCCTGTAAGGTTTTTTAGGCATTCTAAAAAAAAACCATCAAATAACTTTTAAGCTAAAATTATGTTGCAAACATGATCAGAGGACATCAAGGATTATAAAAAAAAATGATAAAAATGGGTATGAAATTTTGGTGGCAGGTCCCCTTTAAACTCTGACCCTTTATAACAGGATTGCAAACTCAGGTTTGGGAGAGCTGGACATAATTGGCAGTTCAATCCCAGCAACTCCAGTACTGTTTGGATACTGGTGTTGTCTTTGTTATAAATTCCTATTATACAAGCAAGCCAGCATCACAAAGCCTCCTTCTGCATCTACACATCGCAGATAGACAGGATACAACACTGTCTTTTTTATGTTTGTGGTATCTGGAGTACTACATCAATATGCATTGCCTCAAGGTATTTCTCAGAATTAGCCTGAGAACCAACTGTGGAATGTGGGCTTGTGTTTTCCTTGTTTATCATTAATGACACCTGGGGTGAGACAGCCTGGGAGGGGCACTTCACAGGTCACAGGTCACAAACCACCACTCTAGGTTACGCAAACACCAGAGGGTAAGGAAAGATATCTCAGAACAAACAAAGAATGTAGGAGGGCCTACAGCCCTAACTGTATAGGGCTGTACCCCTTCTGCATCTACACATTGAGGACAGCCCAGACACAACAACAGTAATCTAATTTTTAGAGAACCAAAGGTACTTTTTTCGTAACTTAGGTCAGAATTAAGAATTTAAACCTGACCTAGACTAAGTCAATATACTGAATTTGATCTCGGAGTTCTGAGTGGGAAAATCCTGATTCTTTTAACTCAGAATTCTATGTCAAAAGTCAGCAAAAAGGTGTTGAACAAATCAGACCTGAATTTATTTTACAAATTTTTGTTAATTTTTTAGTGGCCCTTATCCTTTCTATTTTGAACTTGTTGACATTTCTCATACTTATACCTAGTCAGAGGGTGATAAACATGTAGAACTTGGGCCTTTTTTTCACTCAGATGTCCCTGTGGTATCTGGAGTACTGCACCACCATACAATATTTCTCATAAACAGCTTGAGGCGACCAAAGTGTGAAATGTGGGCTTGTGTTTATCTTTTGGCCTCGTTAATGACGTTTGCAGGTCACAACTCCAAGTTAGGTAAAAACCCAGATGGTAATGAAAGACAGATTGGGGACATCCCTAACCATATACTGTATAACAGGGTCACAAACTCTGGTTGGGGAGAGCTGGACATCATTGGCAGTCCTCTCCCAGCAACTGCAGTGCTGTTCTGATACTGGTGTTGTCTTTATAATAAACTCCTATGATACAAGCAAGCCAGTGTCACGAAGCTTCCTTCTGCATCTACACATCGCGGACAGACCAGATACTACAGCCCCATTTCCCTGACACACTCAAAGTAGCTCTTCTGGTAGAAGATGGTAAAACTGATGGTTTATTCTAAGCATGGATATTTGTACAGTCCACCTGAGTTCTTCCTGTCCCAGTCAAGATTTTTGTGAGGTCAGGTGGTGTTTGCCAGGAAAGTCAGACGTATTCATGTTCCTTTGACTCCAAAACGTTGTAAATACTATGCTCTTGGCCATTTTTATAACTATACACCTGGATCTGGATTCAGACACAGATCCAAGTACAAAAGGATAGACAGAACCAGCTTACATTTAGGCCAGGTCATTTATTCAAATGTTATAATCATGAAGCCTCAGTATTCTCCAGACTGAAGAACTAAAACACTCAGACACTCTTTTTTGTCTCTCTTTCACTCACATAAAAACGCATGCACACACAAAGACTCACACTGCAACCAGGTTCTGACATGTGAAGACAGCAACAAACTGTGGAAAATCTTGTTGGACAAAAGTAGAGTAAAAGACGAGGAATCCCTGACAACTGTCCAGGAAATGTGACCCTGCAGTGTTGGAGTAGCAGGGACGAATCCTGCTGGCTGTAAACTTTGGAGGTGCAACTGCATAAAAAAAAAGACCTCCATCACAGTTTCTTACAGTGTGGGCCGACTGATGTGCTGCTCCTGAAAGACAGACACCCCTGACAAGAAAACAAATGCAGCCATAAAACTTTAAAAAGGAGTGGACAAAAACAGGAATGAGTGATAAAGGGAGTGTTAGGTTACATTTTAAATATGGAAACAGTTTGATGGGAGTTGCATAAAGAATTAACAATTGTGCTCATTGCAGTCATGTATTGATGGATAACTGGAAGAAGGATAAAAGCTCCAGAGAGGCTATAGATCCCGCTGTATAGAGGAGAAGAACAGTATCCATAGTATGAAGGTTTTAGCTTTGGCTTTTCTTGATAGTTGGTAAATTAGGTGTCTTGTACTGAATAAAGATCTTGAGCGGGGTTATGAAACAGGAAGTATGCAAACAGAGGGTGCTCTGCGGTTGAAACACCTAAAAAAGGTGGAAAGTGGAACTTGGGGGAGGTGTTAGTTATGTACGTCTCTGACAAGCCTGCTGAGATTATTTGCCCAGCAATAGCTAACAGTGTTTTTGCAGGTATGAATGTGTGTTATGAGTGTAGAATGCACCAAAACAACTCCTTATTAGGTAAACAGCAGGACCCATCTGTGTGAGAGGTGAAGAAGAACGAGGAACCAGCCGACACGCAAAGACAATACCAAGTGTAGCGTATTCTCTGTCTAGATAGGCAAATCTTTGACTATAAAGGATTCAAGGGAAAGTTAGCCGGGGTGTTCTAGGCTGACCTCTGAGCTGTCTGTTTGCTAGGACGAGCTAATTCTGAACCCAGAGATGTCTGTTGCACATTTTTGACTCACTGTCATCAATAAAATAGAGCTTCAACTGAGAGCTCTTCTGAATCCTCTTCTTCTCTTCTTCCCATCAATGACCACGTGGAGAAAGGGTGTAAGGTGTTTGGAAAATTAAAATGCAAGAGTACCCCTTAAGGTTATAGGGAAACAACCTTTTTACCAACTGAAGGAACACTTTTGTTTTCTCACACAGGAGTGCTTTCAAACCCTTCAAAATAAAATAAAAAATCACATAAAACAAGACAAGCACATGACAAGAAAGGAGGTAAAAATAAAAGTCATTCGCTGTCATCAGAGTCCTTAAATGAGTGCCTTCCTTTTTCATCTTTTAGCCCTTACAAAAATCTCTTTTGTCTCATTTTTCAGACTCTTTTGGCCCTTACAGGACAAGACGCCCTTCAACCATCATCTACATCTTAAATGTAAAAAAAAAAAAAAACTGCACGTTTTCACTCTCTACTTGAAACATACAACACCATCTTCTTTAGCTCTACCACCCACATGTGTTAAAACCCTCCCCCTTTATTCGAGCCCTCAGCCTACACCTCCATCTGAGTTTTCCACTCAGTGTTATAGTTCATCATGAGCGGCTGCTTCATCCGCCTTAAGTTTGAACTCCACCTCTGTGATCTTTCCGTCTCCATTACGGTCCTGATTGGAGAACATGTTTTCAATAATGCGGTAAGGATCGAAGCCGGGGGCCAGGCGTCCTTTTCCCTCGTTTACCTGACGCAAGATGTAGTCGGTAAACTGTGGAAACAGAGAATGGGAGTAGATGGATTATGGATAGAGCACAGCCTCCTCAATATAAAGCCAAAACATGTAGAGCTCCCCCTGCTGGCTGGTCACAGTACAGTTAGCAAACCTATATCTATTGTGATGGTTTCAGTTACATGCTTCCCCAGTTCCTCTGATTGTTTGCAATAAATCAATACCTGCTACAGGAGGTATTTTGGCTTCATTTTTGCCCAACAAGAGGAAGCAGAAATATACCATCCATCTTTCATTAGGCCCACAATCATGGGTGTATGCAGAGGAACTCCTACATTTAGGTTTTCACGTACCTCAGAGGGCTCCACTTGCTTGTTCTCATCCTTGTCCATCTCAGCGAAGAGGTCAGGTGATACGTCTTCGTTCCAGATGAACATGTAACCATCGGGAAGCCCCTCCTCCATTTCTACCAGCTCAATGTCAAACACCATCACAGCGCTCCCGGGGACTTCACCGGCTACAGACAGAGAGAGACAGAGTTAGTGATATGGAGCGAACCGTAAGAACGTTCAGTGTGGAGAATCAAATTTTATCCTTCTCTTCAAGTCCAAAAAGGCTGAGAAAGAAATACCATTACCTCTTGTTTGTGTTTGTGTGTGTTTGTGTTTATGTGTGTGTGTGTGTGTGTGTGTGTGTGAGTGTGTGTGTGTGTGCGTGCGTGCTTGAGTGTGTGACTTACTGACTCCTCTCTCCCCATAGCCTAAGTGAGGAGGGATGACTACATGCCTCCTCTCTCCCACACACATCTCCTTCAGCCCGTCCTCCATCCCTGGCACCACCTGGTTTGTTCCCAGGACAATGTTGTACGTTTTTCCATAATTGTACCTATAAAAAAAGGAACATATAAGATATGTGTGTATTATTCCAAAACAAACACACGTATTGCGTTTGATCTTCAAGTTTCTTTTGAGTTACATTTCCCGCCCCCAAGGACAGCATTATCTCTTAATTTGGAGCATGACAGGGTGGATTTTCTTGCTTTCACATTTTTGAGACCATCTTCCACACTTTTATAGTTGTATTTTACAATTTGTTTGTTTGGGGGGTTTTGTTGTTTGTTTTTGTTTTTTGCCAGTTTTTGAATTAAAAGTTCACTTATATCAAAAATGCATTAAATCTCTTCACACAAACCAGACAATAAGTTGTTGAAAAAGAAATCCGGGGAAATTGCGACATAGAGAGAGTGCACCTGCAGAGAGAGCGATATGTAAAGCAGGCCTGAAAGAGGCGAGACATTGAAGTTTCCTGTGAGGAAATAAAAATCAAACTTCCTCATGGTCCCCAGAGGATAAATGTCAATAACCCTGGTCAACCCTACATTCTTCCTCTGTCTCTCAGAGACTGTTATTTACTTCAATCAATCTAGAAACATTTCAACAGGTTTGTTGTCAATTGTAGATTATAGAAGTTTGGCCCTCAGAGCTTGGATCTTCTGCTGTTAGAAAGGGTTTCACCTTCAGGTCAGAATTTTAATGTAACCAGTACTTTCATGCATGCATTTAGAGTTTGTACTTTAAGTTTACAGGGTTTAGAAAAACAGAGGAAGAGTCATGCATTCAACAGAGCCAGAGTGGTGCAAACAAAATTCATCGAAACCCAATCATAAAGCAGAGACAGATCTCCAGCTGTTTCAGCCTTGCAGATTCATTTACAAAGCATGCAGCAAAAGCTCAGGGTGCAAAGAGGAAGTACACTCATCGCCCACTTAACACACACAGATCACTCTATGAGATGTGATGATGCATTGCTTGTTGCTGTATTCTCTGAAACATCATTAATCCATTTCAATAACTACTTTTCCTCCACTCCTAATGACATGTCTCCATTTCTTAGTGATGCTGTCAGGCTTAAGATGTCCCCTGCTGTAGTGAATTCTGTTGTTTTAGCCCTGTTCCTCTCAATTATTTTTAGCATTGAATCTTCTTGAACAGAGCTTGCAAATTCAAATCAGGAGACATGTCTTGCATCCAAAGAACTTTATTCAACATGCAAGTGAACAAAGTTAATAAGCAAGACTTTGCAGAGTTCACACTGAGGTCACAATGAAATCCACTTCTTTTATAGCACACTTTGGTTGATGTTCACTCACTCGTATGACCATGGGTCAGCCCCTTTTTTTATATTCAAGTTACAAACTCTGGGTTTTTAATGGTGTCTGAAAGAAAAATTAAATATGTATGTTATTATCATTTACTGAAATCATTTTGTATTAATGCTTGCAAAATTATATCTGCTTCTCTCAGAGAAGGCACATGTGAAAGAAGAAGTGGAAACGTTGACACAGCTGTAACCTTTTACCTTATGACTGTTGTATGCCCACATATACATACAGCAGAGCTGCTATGAACCATAACTGTAACCCTTTCCATTTTTGGGTGTTGGTGGAATGTTTGCCACTAGTAAGATGCTAAGTGGGCGGGGGTCTTGGGTGGAATCATTTTTTGATGAAGTTCTATATCTTCTCTTGGACAACCCATGCCCAGCTATTATAAAATCACATGATGTGTTGTTATGAGTCCCTGAGACACAACATCAGTCTTGCCCAGACAGCATTAGAAACAAGGGTTTTAGAACTTACAGAAGGAAAAGGGTTGGTACTATACTAAGAAGTGAATGCCTACTGTGAAATGCTATATAAGAAAGGGATTTTCTTTGTTACCTCAGTCTGGATTCTGCAGAGTTCATTCTCACTGACTTTGTTCATTTACATGCTGAATAAAGTACCTTGGATGCAACTTGGACAGACTCATCTCCTGATTTGAATCTGATTGCCATCCTTTTTTTTTATGATGGTATTTCTTTTTAAATTAAAAAGTGCAAATAAGGTTAATGGTTTTTGCTCATCTTTTACATAGACAGTAGTGCTGAAAGACACACAAATAGTATAAATAAACATTGGAATGAAATTAGAGTCATCATAGTTATGACTATATGAGAGTACAAATTAAAGTGTAATCAAAATAAAAGGAAAAGAAATTCAGAACACAAACATACACTAATGATAATAATACAAAGTTGAGTTAACATAATTATATCAATAGTGATTGCTATTCTTCATCGAAGACTCAACAGACTCAACCAAGCCAGCTAGAACAAAGCTAACGGTGTCTAGAATAGAGTCTTAGCAGAGGCCAGGACCTCCTAAAGGACAGCTTCAGCAGACATCACCCAGAGAATTGAGACATGCCACTAGACTGCATAAATGATGTGTAAAGATGTAAACCCCTCAGTCAGAAGACGTTGCCTTTGTTGTAAGCTGCTGACTCCTTCAAGTAAAAGACCTAAAGACAAAGACTACACTCTCTGTCATTCTTCAAAGCTGATTGCAAGTCAGATGGAGTAGAATTTATCTGACAGTGTCATTCTGGATCCCCTAAGGTCAAGACTTTTCCCTAAAGTACTAAAAATGCTACGTCTCGTACATAACGGTATCCCAGAAAGTGCCTAGACATACATTTATTCTGGCCTTGTAAATAGGAGTCCTGTTTTATTGTTTTCGTGTACGGTGATGGTCAAGCACAAAGCACATGGTGACTGTCTAGCTTCCCGGTCATATTCATGTGTCTGTTTTCTTGTGGATAACAATGATTCCTCCTCCTCTACATGCTCCCCCTTGACAATATCATTTGGAAACACAGACTTCACTTTTACTGTTACGCTGAAGACGCCCAGATCTACATCTTTGCCAAATCTATAACTCCGATGTTAGAGTAATGTGTATAAAAGTTTATAGAAATTATCAGTAGCTTTACTCAATATGAACTGCCTTCAGCTTTTGCTTTGCAACACATGAGCAGACATCTACATCGTACATCTCTGAGCTTGCTTTCTTCCAGTAAGCAGATAAGCAGATGGGTACCTGTCTCCGCTGTGAACAGTTAACCACCACAAAGGAGACTGTGAAATGTCAGCGGTCATCTTGACATCTACAGAAGAAGTCTGCACATGCTTACTCTGGTATAATTATGTGTTATGAAAGTGAATACGCTGCTGCAGATTGATTCCCCACCCTTTAGTGTATGCAGCATCATGTAACTAGGGACCACCCTAAGGATAATAAAAAAAGAGGAGACAACAAGATACACTTTCAAGCGGTAGCTGATTGTAATTGAACGTATCTCTGTCCGTTCTGTCCGTATTATAAATCTAATACCATTGTCTTTCTCTTCTTTGTGTTTGAGTCATTTGTTGCAGGTTTTAGACCCAACATCCGACTACCTGGTCTACACTCTCCACCTGCCTCACTAAAATAAATTAATGGATGCAAACTGACTTCCTTCAACTGAACTCCAGTAAATCAGACTTTAAAGTCATTGGCCCGAAATCACTCAGAACCTCTGCCTCACTTTTGATCATTTTACCCTCACTCCATCATCCAGCATCTGTAACCTTGGAGTAATCTTTGACACCACCCTTACATTTCAACAGCATGTTCATCACATGACCCGGACTGCATTCTTCCATCTCAAAAATATCGCCTATCTCTGACCGTCACTCCTGTTCTGCCTTTTGATTAGGCCAAAATCTGTGCAGTCTAACTAATACAGACTCTAACAGCAGGAAAATCACCCATTTTAGCCACATACTTAGAACAGAAACGCGCTGTCATTGTCCTTACTCCTGTCTTCTGTGTCTCTTAGCAAATTTTAACACGCTAAACCAAGTCGATGAACATCAGTGACTCATTTTGAAGCGTTCACTCACGTGGAGTCGATGGATGTGCCGTCCATCAGAGAGGCATTGTAGTGGTATTTGATAAAGTCGCCCTTCTTAGTTTGCTTATCACATGCCTCTGGCTTGTAAGTGACGAGGATCTCAGTGTTGTCTGACGGGTTGTGGAAGTCGATGATGTGCACGTCAAATACGAGCACAGCTGAACCTGGGATCTTCGAGCCTGAGAGGGACATGAATCAGGAAAAAGGACACTCAGAAAGGGGCTGTCATGATATCAGATTTTCACCTCATGATAAACTTTAAAAATCGTAATAAGATGTTAAATGTACAACTTGAAAATAAAATAACATAATTAGTTAAAATGAAATGGAAAGGCAATTTAAGGGCGGGGGCGGCACATCAGTTCATAAACTCGTAAACTAATGGATGCAGTTAACTTATATGTCATTGTCCATTTCTAATGATGCTATTAGTCATGCTTTTATTTGACTTTTTTTCACTGCCTTGTGTAGGTTGTTTTATTTCTCACATTGATAAACTATGCTTCTATTTTGACAAAATTGAATAAAACAGTAAAAAAAAAAGTTTTAAAGTATAGATGATTAATTATTCAGGTTCCCAGAAAGGCACAAGTTGTACTATTATTTTTAGATTCGCAACAAATCTTTGACTTTCAGTTTTTAAGAAGTGCATGATCGTCTCTCAGAGGCCTGCAACAGCTATCTCACTAGCATCTGCTTCTTTTTCTTCTTCTTTTTCTTCATCATCTCTCTTCCATTTTACAGCAGTTTCAATAGTCAAAACAAGTATATTGCAACAGCACTAACATCGAGTAATTAGGACTGACATGTAGTAACTTAGATAAGGGCATTAAACACATACCTGTACCCTCCTCTCCATAGGCCAGATGTGGGGGGATGGTGATGGTTCGTTTCTCACCTACACAGACTCCAATCAGACCCTCGTCCATCCCAGTGATCACGTATCCTTGACCTATGTAGGTGTCATAGGTACGATTACGGGAATAGCTGTGGAGCAAAAATAGAAGCAGTAGAAGTTTCATTTCACTGCTACACAGAAGAGAGAAAAATCAAAGTTAGATCAAGAACTTTACATAAAGTTTATTTTTCTGATAGTTAACTCTCGACAAACTTTAAAACCGTGGTAGAGTTTTACAGTTTTGTAATAATCTGTTGTCTGATTGACTAAGTGCATATCTTTCCTCTGTTCAGATCAGTGTGTGTTTTAATCGATGCAGCTTTGAGGTCATTAACCAAAAGTACATTATGACCCCTTCCCCAGGACACTCTAACCTGTTCAGAAAAGATAAAAATAAACCTCCTATCAGACATTTTTGTCACTTTACTGGCAAAATTTCAATGTTAGACACAAGATAAGTCAAAACGACAGAGTTTAACAGTTTGATATGCAGCTGCTGTTGCTGATTATAGTCTAATGCATGGGTGATTGTAAAGTAGAGAGTGCTTGTGGTGTAAGGACACTGCGTCTCGTTTTTGGTGTCTGCACACAGATTAAAAAGTTTCTGAAAATAATCTGAAGGTCACTATGTTTTCTGTCTAATTAATCAGCAGAAGCTGGAAAGGTTGAGAAATCTTTCAAAAAAGTGAACTGAAACCTTCCATCCACTCTGTAGGGGAAAGTTTTAGAGCTGAAACAACAACAAAAATATGTTAGCAGCACTATTTGCACAAGAGTGGAATAGAAATCATCAGCGATGAACTCCAGTCTCTTTACCCATGTAGTTTGTCTTTGTGAATATATTTCAGAGAATTCAGCTAAAGGACGGATAATGTAGATTCTCAGTTATAGCATCTGTAGGGTCAACCAAAGAATCAAAATTCACAATTTCACACCAGAAATGAAGAGAAACATCTTCTCACACAGAGTACCAGCTGCTAGATAAGACCAACTGTTTGGTCTTCTACTCCCTAGAACACGTCACACATCAGAAGCCTTTCTTAGTGCAAGAAGGGGAAACAAATCCCTAAATCACTAGATGTTACATTTTGTGTGAAGAAGGGCAGGCTTCAAATCAGGATACATATGAACTTATTATGAAGAGTTTAAAAGGATTCCACACATTTATACTTTTGGTCATACTTTTTAAAGTTAAATGAAAAGTGATATTTCTTTAATTTTCTAGAGTGACTTTAGACATTCTCTCAGACAATAACACAGCCATGTTATCAAGTCGAGAATCCAATCAGAGGACGCAGTTTTATAAAGTTCTTTTCTCAAGAAATGAAACTGAATTTCCTCCAGTTTCAAGTCCTCTCTCAGTGCGTCCTCACACAAAGGCAGATGCTGCCACCTAGAGGGCACTTGAGGAACAATAGACAGAATAGATTTTAACGTTGCTTTAATGGTTTTTAAAGCTCTTGATGGCTTTGGCCTATCTCATTAATCTGATCTGCTTTTACCTTATGAGCCAGGTCGAGCCCTCAGGTCTTCAGGCAGTTCTCTGTTAACATTACCTCAAGTTAAAACTAAGACATACAGTGAGGTATCTTTTCATTACTACGGCTCCTTCTATGGAACAGCCTACCTGAATACCTGAGGACTGCACCTTATCTTCATGATTTTAAAACCAGACTCAAAATGTACCTTTTTAGTCTTTTTTTTAACTAAATTTTATATCAACGACTTTGTTTAAGTGTTTTAGCATTTATCTCTTTCTATTTTTGATGACAGGATTGGCTTTTATTGAGCTATTTTGGTGCTCTTATTTTAGTATCTTTTACTGTTGTTTTTATTTCATTTTATTATTTCTTAAATTTCTTTTTATGTCACTTTGTTTTTAGATTTTAACCTAAACCTCCAGTGTTTCCTTATCTTCAATTTTAAAATGGCGTTTCCTCAGTGCGCACATTCCTGTTTCCATGAAATCGAGCCCTTAACAAATAAAGACTGATGATGATGATGATGATGATGATGATGAAGGTGTTGATCTCAACATGGGCTCTGCATCAGTTTGTGTGGTTAACAAGAAAACAAATTCACACACACCTTGAGTCAAAAAACGTCCCATCCAGGAGGCTGCCGTTGTAGTGGTAGCGTATGAAGTCTCCAGCGACAGTCTTCCTCGTACAGGACTCTGGCACCTCCTGATTGGTCACTGTGATCCCATCTCTGGGGTTGTGAAGGTCCAAAAGTACAACATCAAAAACCAGAGATGCCTGTCCTGGTATGTCACTACCTGATGGACGAAAAAGGAAAATATATGAAAGATAAAGTGGCGGCAGGGATGAGTGCAGAAAAAGAGGAGGATAAGCCAAAAAACAGGAGTATCGGTCATTATGATAAAAACTATGACATGTTGTTTTCTTTGTTTTAATCTAAGAGGGGAGGAAGCTCAAGAAGAGTCATGACACTCAGGGGATGTACTATATACTGAAGAAATACATAAAACTCACCATCTCCATTCTCTCCATATCCAAGGGACGGTGGCATAGTGATGATGCGCCTCTCCCCGACACACATACCCAAAAGGCCCTGATCCATCCCTGCAATCAGCCAACCAATCCCAACATAGGTGTCGTAGGTGCGCATGCGGGTGTGGCTGCAGCAGAGGGAGGAGGAGCAAGGTTACAGATGTTTATGTCTGTAATTTTTGTCTACAAGTAATACATTCCTGAAGATCACAAACCTGGAGTCAAAAAGTGTCCCGTCCAGTAAGGTGCCGTTGTAGTGGTAGCGGATGAAGTCAGACACCTCCACCTTTCTGGCGCAGATGGTGGGCGTGTGGTATGTGTTGATCTGGACACCATCCTCTGGGTTCCACACGTCGAGCAGCAAGACATCAAAGTGGAGGATGGAGTCTGGGGGGATGATATCACCTGAGGAGGAGAGGGGGGAAAGTTCACTCCAAAGCCGTGGTCACTCTGCTCTCCTGTTTAAGGCACCCTTTTCGCTCTTGATATCTGCCTGTCAGGCTTTAGCCACGCTGGTGGGGTGGGCATGTATGTCACGAGGCTTTTGGTAATCCTTTCAGATAATTCCACCTCTGTTTATTCATTGCATTTATATAATTTTGCAATGATGAATAAATGTTGAATGTAATAGAGACTGAAAAGGTTTAATTAGTCCTAAAACCAATCAGCTGTGCAGTCAAAAACACCCGAGATTGAGTTGCTGTTTTTTACCCTGCAAATGCTGGGGGTGTAAAAAGTCCAATTATTAGTGTTACATTTGGATCAGTTGAATTTTTTTTCTTCTATAAAATATAACCCGTTGTTTGGTGTAGGGGAAAAAACTTGATAAGTCATTTTTGGAGTACAAGCGCAAAGTATTCCCACATTTCAGTTTCTCAAGCATCCAAATTTCAAACACTTAATCTGATTTGTTAGTGAACACAGATTTATCTTTCTTTTTCTACTTTTTTGCTTTCTATCTCAGCCTATTATTACACATATTTGTGCTTTCCCTGCTTATTCTCATTTGATCCTTTGTTAAAAGTCTAACTAGGAGACAACAGTTGAGCTGCTGCTTTTAGGAGCTTTAACAATTCAAGTGCTTTTAGTGGACATCTCTGGAATTTGAACTAACAAACAAGCTCTTGAATTAGTGAAAAACTAATAGATGAATGCTCTCAACTTTGGTATAAAAAGTCTTGATTCAAACATTGTACAGATATGTGGTGTCCTCAGTGCGGTCTGCACTATTTTAACTCTACAACATCTGATCCTGGTGACTACAGCTATGTCTGCTATGTTTGCAAATACGTGCATGAGTCATCTATTACTCACTCACTATTTCTAGCTGTAAAATGGTAAAAACTGTTATCCCTCGTTGACAGTAAGCATGTGGATTTGCTTTTGGAGTTTTTAGGAGATCATTAAGAGTACAGGGGACAACGAGAGGAGGAGGAGGAGGAGGATTGGGTGGGTGGGTGGGTGGCAGCCATTAATTCCTAACTTCTGATGAGCTGGCAAGTCTCTTCCTGGCTCCTTCCCATTATCTGTTTTCTTCTTTCTCTCTGATGACACAGCCTCGGCTTTTACCTGTCCACACATGCCCCCCTGTCCCTCCCATTATCTAACTATTTAACACACACACACACTCATGTGCACACAAACACAGTGACAAACTGTTCTGAACATGTAAACAAAGAGTCTTCTTTTATTTTCAAGGTTTTCTACAACCTTGAATTGTTAAAAATCTGAAAATCTGTTATCCAAGGATTGTATGGTTAAAAGCTGAAAATCGTGATCCAGACCAGCTTCCTTAGTCCCGCTTCCTGGTCTATGATGTGTCTCTGACATCATTCAACATGGACGAAAGGGTGCAGCCCACTTCCTCTCTACTCCAGCTGACTCCAGATCAACACAATACTTTTCTGGGTCTGTCATTTCTGTCCCTTATACTCCTGCCAGCGTCTGACCAAAGCCTCTCTCTGTTATCGTGAGCTCTGCCAGCTATGTGCTCACTCATCTGAGTATTTATAATGACTCTCAGGAGGAATAAACATCAGCCTGTCCTCCAATTTCACACAGAAGGTGTTTCTTTCTGTCCCAGCTGTTCCACACCAATTATAATGATAACAACCGGGGGAGAAACAGCTTAGATATACACACCATATCCTCGCTTTCCATAAGCAAGGTGGGGCGGGATCTTGACCAGTCGTCTCTCGTTAACACACATCCCCACCAGGGCTTTGTCCATCCCCTCGATCAGCTGCTTCTTCCCCACAAACACGTTGTAACTGCTGCCACGGTCGTAACTGAAAAAGATGAGGGAAAGTTAAACTCTTATCTTATTTTGGTGACTCATCTGGCAAGGAAAATCATTTGGGTTGCTGATCAGCGCCTAAGATTGTGTTGAAGAGCTGGGAACTTAAAGCTCCTGTGAGGATTTCTTTGATGTTCATGAAATAGGCTGGAATCCATCCTGATGCCTTTTGTGATAAACAAAAGCAAACAAGACCTTCACCAACTTGATCAGCAATTCTTATGTTGCAATTTTGAATGCCTCAAACCAGTGCTGTGAGGTAGGTGTCAGCCAAGCACCTAAAGAAACAGTCCACATAAAGTAGTCACATCAATGATGAATATGACTGAAGAGAGACTGCTTAAAGGAATAGATAAACAAAGACTACTTTGTCCACAGGGGGTGGACTTGGGCCTGCAGTCAAAGTAAAAGCCTAGTTAAAGCTCCTGTGAGGAACTTTTGATTTGTGTTAATTTTGGTGCCCCCTGTGGACAAAGCAGTTTTAGCCTATCTTGTAGTTTTCAGGCTTAAATAGTGTCTCTTATGAAAAAAAATAGGAGCTTTAATGATACTGGTTTTTAGAGGGTTTTTTTTTTTTATAAATGCCCATTTTATAAGTTAAACCTCCCTTGAGGAATTTTTGGTCTGTGATCACTTTGGCGCCCCCTGTGGTCAAAGTTGTAATCTTTGTATCTTTGTTGATTTCATCTTGTCCATGTCAGGATGTTGATAAAAAATCTTCCCCTTGTGTCTTTTCACAGTGAAATTGATCCCTCAATGGCCAATCTTGTTAATTCGTGGTCTGTCAATTTGCTTTTTTTTTTACATCATACAGAAACATTAATTTTCATTTCAGACTGTTTCATAACCCAACAAAACTCCTAACTAATTAAATAAAAAAAATAAATTAACTAAAAATCTAATTAAATAAATTAATAAATAAGTGACACTTCATGGATTTTTAGCTTTTGCCCCCATGGGAATCTGGAGAGCATGGTAAGTCTGCTATGTTGCACGGTTAACTATAACTACTATAAACCAAGTGAATCTGGGTCGAGGGTTCCCCAAAGGAAGAGTCCAGGGATATCAATAAATTAACCCCTCATCATGAAGACTTAGTCCACAGGTTTCCGTGAATTGTGAGATTTAATGATAGCAAAAATTCTACTATCAAGTTTAGACTCCAAAAACTCTGATTCTGACAACCTAAGGGTTCTTTAGTCCAATCCGTAAAAGCTTTTGGAGCTCAAAGATTTAGGCTATAAGAATCCAGAGCTCAGTCAGCCTGCTTGCCTGCGTGGCTCACCACCTAGCGCGCACAATTACGCATCACGCACGCTGTTCGCACCGTGAACCCGGTCTGCTCTTCACTGTGAGCCAACAAAAAAACATAATAATCTGATTTTGCGCGATTCTCACCTGGAGTCGAACTTCTTGCCGTCAGGAAACATGCCATTGTAGTGATACCTCACATAATCCCCAACTTTGACTGCGCGCACACACTGCTCTGGCACGAAGGTTTTCTCAATGAAGATGTCGTCTAACGGGACCGGAGGAGCGTTGCAGGCGGCAAAAGCCACCAGAACAGAGAGAAACAACATACCCTGCATGTACTGGATCATTTTCACGAGCTTTAAACTATCAAACGATGCAGATAGGATGACTGTAGGCTCGGCCTGAGTCTGTGTACGCGCTGCCTCCCTGTTCCCTGCAAGTTTGGTTTCCTTTATTCTGACTTTGGTAAAAGTCCTGCCCCCCTGTCCTGGAGCAGGAACGTCAAGTTAAACAAAACCCACGAAGATCCGGTTAAAAACTAACAAAAGAAATCCACTTATTCCCTTTGTTTAACGTTTCTTTTATGATCAATCGTTAATAAATGTGAACTCGGTCATCCAAACTTCTGTCGATATGTCAAGCAGATCGAGCAAATAAACTTTTATCTTACAAGAATGCTTTTATTTTGTCAATATAGAGCTAACTTCCGGTTTTATCTCCTTTATTTCTCACTGAATTGACACGCATTGAGATTGAATGGGATAGTTTTGGGCACCACGTATTGCTCTTGCGCAGTGAAGCCTCTCAGATGTGTCAACGTGGTAACGTAAGGGTCTCCACGCAGCTGCAGACTTATCCTCCCTCTGGATCTCTTCAAAAATCAGAGTAATGCAAAACACATATCTGGACAGGCCTCTGCATTTGGGTCAGATTTTAATTATGGTCACATAAGGACAAAAGTTTGCTGTAACAAAATGTTATACGGTCATGCTGTTATGTTTGTGGGATTCAGGGCTTTAGAGGGGGGCAGGAATGTCTCTACGTGGCAGTGGGAGGGAGAGGAACACCCCACTCTCACCCAAAGTTTAATTAGTGGCTGTCAGGCAAACAAGTTTGAACATTTCATGAAATTGCACACTTTTTTTTAAGATTAGAGAAGCAGCAAAGAAAAACACCAGCGGCTCAAATGCAGTGCAGAGATTTTTCTCTCAGTTGTGTTTAAAGTTTTCAAAAGTTTGTCAGTCACTTGGCTTGTAAAAGAGCAGAACAACAGCACTGATTTACTTGTTTGAGATAGTGGGAGGAGCAGCTCCAGCAGCCCCCACCAGCTGCAGAATCTGTGCCCGGGGGAGGGGAACTTTTGTCCGGATACGTGGTACAACTAGAGGCGGTCCTAAAGACCCAGGAACACCTCCGGCCTGAGTTCACCCCAGCAAGCCCCCTTCACCCTTCACAAAACTTTCCAAAAATGTCTACTTCTGCTTCTTCACAACTTTTCGGAGTGCTTCTAATCGCGTTTTTCGCCTCAGTCGTGGACTCTCAGTATGAGAAATACAGCTTCAGGAGCTTCCCCAGGAACGAGCTGATGCCTCTGGAGTCCGCGTACAAATACGCGCTGGACCAGTACACCGGGGAGAAGTGGAAGGAGACGGTGGAGTATATGGAGGTGTCTCTGCGGCTCTACCGGCTGCTTCGGGACAGCGAGGCCTTCTGCAACCTCAACTGCAGCGCCGTGAGGCTGGACAACGAGGAGAAGTTCTCGGAGTTTCCAGAGCTGAGGGCGTTTGGGAACGTGATGAAGAGGGCGCAGTGCCTGAAGCGCTGCAAACAGGGTCTGCCCGCTTTCAGACAAACCATGCCGAGCCGAGAAACCATAGACGAGTTTGAGAAGAGGGAGCCGTACAAATACCTGCAGTATGCCTACTTCAAGGTGAGTTCATGTAAGAGGTGAGGGTAAAGGCCTGCTCCGAATTTCAAAAACCAGGCAATAATGCGTCTATGATTTCTGAGAATTACCAGTCTATGGTGATGGTGTACTCCGTTTTGAATGTGGATATCAGTGCACCAAGAGTTTCTATTTTTACGTCACTTGTGACAGTCCTGAAATGCGTCCTGGCGTCACCAACGTGCCACGGATGCACAGGGGGTTCCTTTAACTGTGCCAGAGAGCAGGTCCTGAGCATTTACGCATACATGCTTCCCTTTCAAAGACACGTAAGGGTAATCAAAATGGCCAGTCTCAGCTCTTTAAAGGTTTCAAACAGCAACCAGTTTGCATGTAAACAGAAAGTTAATTCAAAGGATTCAATTATGACCTGTAAGAACTCTGGAGTGGCTTTGATTCATTCATTTGCATGTGCATTATTATAAAGAGTTGTAATAAGTTTAAGAATACTTTAAGATTTTAAGAATAAAGTCATAAAGATTAGGGGAATAAAGATGTAATGTGACATGAATTAAGTATTTTTAAAAGGATTAATTTCTAACATCACAAAAAGATGTTATTGTTTTTGTTTTTCTATATTGTTAAAGTGACCAGAGGGAGTTTTTTCATGTTCTTGAAACAGGCTGTAATCCACATTAATGTTGTTTTATGATACACAAAAGCAAACAGTTGCATGAGCAGAAAATCACTTTACTTTATGTGCTTGTGTTATTTTTCTCCCAGTCTGATAACCTAGCTAAGGCAGTGTCTGCAGCTCACACCTTCCTGCTCCGACACCCAGATGACGAGATGATGCAGAAAAACATGGCGTACTACAAGAGCCTGCCTGGAGCTGAAGACCACCTCAAAGACCTCGAAACTAAGTCCTATGAGGTAACCACGTTCTCAAAATCTCATCCTTTTTGTTTAGCCTCCTACAGACACAAAGAAAAGTTACTACTAAGCGTAGAAAGTGTAGTTGTACAGATGAGTCCCACCCATGTCCGCGGCTTTGTGCACACACACACAGATGGGGCTATTATTGGATCTGTGGGTCTGCTGATGTGGTAGCAGCCTGTGGTCAACCAGCCAAGCAAAGTAACATCATGGGAAGAGTCTTATGCAGTCTCAAGTGGTTCCCCAAATAGACCCTGGTGACCTATTGTGGATTATGATGGAGTCTAATTGGATCCATTCAACAAACAGGACTCAAAGCTGCAACTCTTAAACCACTTTAAGTTTTTTGACCTGCCCAAAATGAAATCTTCCTCACATTAGATATTGGCTTAAATAAGAATCACTGTGTAATACTTGTGCATTTCTGTCAAACTGAAAGTGAACATAACATGACTGACCTTTTCCTCTCCTTTTTTCTGTGTTATTACAGACCTTGTTTGTGCGTTCAGTGAGGGCGTATAATGGAGAAAACTTCCGTACTTCTGTGTCAGACATGGAGCTGGCTCTTCGGGACTTTTTCAAGGTCTACGATGAATGTCTGGCTGCGTCTGAGGGTCCCAGAGACATCAGAGACTTCAAAGACTTTTACCCCTCCATCGCAGGTTAGCTAATACTTCCTCCTGCTGCTTCTGCACCTGTGAAGTTAATCCTCTCTCTCACATGTATTTCTCACTGTCCCTTTGTTTTCATCCCTCCACAGATCACTACATAGAGGTTCTGGAAAGGAAAGTGAGGTGTGAAAGTGACTTGACGCCCGTTGTAGGGGGTTTTGTTGTCGAGAAGTTTGTAGCCACTATGTACCACTACCTGCAGTTTGCCTACTACAAATGTAAGCAGCACTTTGTCCCGCAAAATCGTTTTCTGCAAGCTATGTTTGATCATTTTAGACCATTTTTGAAATGGAGCCACAAACCTGAAAAGTGTAATCTTCTGCAGGTTCAAACTTGTGGGGGAAAATCTCTGATTTGCTGTAACGTTTGTGTTTTCAGTGAATGACCTGAAGAATGCAGTACCATGTGCAGCAAGCTACATGCTCTTTGACCCCAGTGATGAGGTTATGAAGAATAACGTGGCTTATTACCAGTTCCACAAAAAACAGTGGGGGCTTGAAGAGGAGGACTTCCTACCGAGACCTGTAAGACATGTTTATGATCCTAAACGTTACGCGCACACTTAAGAACAAACAGTTTCTGTCTGAGGTTTGGAGTCAGATTGAAACAGCCTCATTGTCAAAAAAGTCACAGAAATGTTCAATTAAGCTTTTAAACTTCAACACCAAGAGCACATTTGCTGAAGTTTGTAGATATTTTCCCTGTTAGAGCTGCCACATTCACATATTCAACACATGCACAATTGTTTTCTTGCTGAGAGTTAAATAGAAGATCACAACCACTCTAATATCCGTGAGGTTAATTTGGAGAAGTCAGTTGGCTTAGCTTGCCAAAAGTCTTTGGAATAAAAGACTGGAGGAGTGTTGAAACTTTCTAATAAGAAAATAGCAAATCAAATAAAAGCACTGCCCAAGCACCCCATAAAACCACAACTGGTAGTTCAACTGGTCTTTTCAGTTTTGAGAAAAACAAAATAATAATAATTTATCAGATTTTATATAGCTTATAGTTACCCTCAAAGCGCTTTACATTGGATACATCATTCATTCACTCACACAGTCACACCCGGTGGTGGTAAACTGCTTTAGTAGTCACAGCTGCTCTGGGGCAGACTGACGGAAACATGGCTGCCAATCTGCACCAACAGCTCTGACCACCACCAAACATCATTCACAATCACACACCAGTAGAGGACACACACCGGGAGCAAGGTGGATAAAGTGTCTTGCCCAAGGACACAACGGACAGACTAAGGATGGGGAATCAAACCCCAACCTTCCAGTTGCGGGATGACCGTTTTACTTTTGAGCTACTGCTGACCCCAAAAAAGACATAACTGGTCATGAGAGAAGCCAGGAGGTTTAATATAACTACCTTTGGACATAGAGGCCCCAAAAAGGGTCGTTTTAAGCTAAATGCTTTTGGACACTGTGACTAATCACAGCTAGCGTAACACGAGGCAATCAAGTTTCATAATCCATTACTTATTTCTATTTTTAATCAAATTTTAAAAGTTAGGACATCTTGCACAACCTAGGTCTCATCATGGACTTCACCCTCTCCTTCCACTCCCACATCAACTCCATCACTCTAGACTCCATTGCTTAAACCTTCATTCATGCTTTCATCACCTCCTGCCTTGATTACTGCAATGGAGTTCTGTCTGAGGTACCCAGCAAGTCCCTGAACGGGCTCCAGTATGTCCAGAACTTAGCTGCCAGGGTTTTCACCCTTATCAAGCCCTGGCAGCACATCACCTCAACCCTCATCCACCTTCACTGGCTCCCAATAAAACCCCAACAAAATGCTACTCCTCACCTATAAAGGCTTCCACGACCTCACCCCTCAGTATCTACCTGACCTCCTTCACCCATTCACCCCTTCCTGGAACCTCTGGTCTTCAGACACCGGCCTTCTCTTCATCCCAAAATCCAGACTCCGTACATTTGGAGGCCAGGATTACAGGGCCACAGCCCCCACTCACTGGAACAACCTCACCTCAGACATCTAAAATGTCCCATCTCTTACTACTTTCAAAATACTCCACCTGTTCATCACAGCCTACAACTTCGAATTACTCTGCTCCCCAATCCCACCCCCAAATCTTTTTCAACCATCAAAGTCTGTTAACCTTTATTTTATTTTTATTTAAGTTATATACAGTTTAATGTAACCTTTCTATCTTTTGTTTACTATTGTTACAATTTATAAAGTGACCCTGGGGTCTTTGAAAGGCGCTTTATTATCATCATTAAAAATTTAAACCAGATGATATAAAACAAACTAGAACTGTGACCAACTTAATAATGCAGATAACTTAATTTAAGGTTCATTTGTATAAAGATAACAAATATACATATACTGATACATGATGAAGATCCTATGTCTAAATCAGGAAATTACTTATTATAGCATGTTTACATTTTTTTATTTGTCACAATGTACCAATCTAAATGCAGAATTCAATCATAAAAACATTTAAGTTTGAGAGTAAATTAAGCCAATCTTGCTTTATTATATGAATTTTATGAACAATAGGTGCAAATGTCTCTTAAAGATTTATTTTCATTTGTTTTTCAAGTTTATTAAATGTTATAGAGTTTTGCTGCAAACACAAATTGCACTAACAATCAGCCATATATCAATATTCATTGCTTAGTGCCACAAATGGTTCACTGAAAAAATATATCTGAGAGTACAGATGGTTCTTGTTCAACATACTACTTTGCCAGTCTTTTACTATTTAGGGTCAGATTCGCTAATTTGTGTTTCTTGAAACTTAAATGCAAGTTAAAGAAATAAGAAGGGGGAATTTCTCAGGGGTTAGGCGCTTGCATTTTGGCACAGTGTTCAGACTGTAACTGGACAAAAATCAGGCAGGCTCTTTTCCCCAGTCTGAGAATTTGAGTTAAGCTGGGCTACTTTGCTGCATATGGTAACTTTGAATGGAAATCAACGCAGATATGAGAGAGATACAAATATAAGAATTGATCAAACTAATCATTTCATGTCATTGGACTTACCTGACTTCTGTTTGTCTGTGCTGCAGGAGGCGGTGAGGTACTACAATCAGACTACAATGCAGCTACAGATGTTAGAGTTCTCTAAACAGCGCCTGCTGAGTGATGATGAGGTGAGTGTGTCTGTATAGCTATGTTGATGTGTCTGACCCGGCCACACAGCCTACCTCTGAAAGTACAACCCACATGCTACCCTTAAAATCAGTTATCAGGGTGTGTTTGTCTCTCAAAGCTACCCTCTTTGTGTAATTTATGGAAAAACCCTGGATTCTTCAGCGCAGTCACATGATACCCTGCAGTACAATGTGAGGCTTGTGTGTATGTGTGTAAGGCTGCAATAACACAAATGTCCATAAGGTGGCAGCATAACATCAGCATTTCTTGACGTTATTATGATGCGGCGCAAATACCATGTCCATCAGGGCTACCCCACATAAACCAGGATTACATGTTGTTTGAGGTAAATACTGTTCATTTCAGCTCTGTAATCTCTTTAGTTATGCTAGGTATGAGAAAAATCACGGATTGAACTGTGAGTGGGAGGATTTATGCTAATTCACTGTGGGAAAATCTCACTAAGAAACAAAAACAGACCCTCCCTGTTTTTATTTCTCTGCAGGGGGAGGTGGTGGAGTTTATAGATGAGTTCCTGGATGATGACGACGACAACCCAATGTTGGAAGGCCCTCCAAAATGATGAGAAACCACACCAGCACTCCCCAGTTTGTATTTATTGGGTTTTTGTACATGGCTTAGATTGATCACTGTTTTTTTTTACCTGTTAGGGCCACATCCTGACTTTTTAAAAAAAATCCATGCACTCATTATCCAGTCAAGTGGTACCCACTTACAACATGGTAGCTTAATGTCTCCACTGTGAATCTTGTATGTTTGTCATTCCCGCAGTGAAACAATAAAACTTCTGGTTAAATATCATGTCTTCGAATAGTTCAGGTTTATTGTTATAATACAGATACAGACTTGAGGGTTTTATCCCCTTTAGACTAGGCATGCCTTCAGATATCTGTCTGATTATTCTGTGGACTTTTCCATGCCTTTATTGAGCGGACAGGGAGGAGGTGGAGTCAGGGGTAGGACAAAGTAGGTTGTGACAACTGGCTAAAGGTTGAAGTAAAACCTGAGGCTGCTGCTGCAACATGGGGCATGCCATCTGACTGCTGAGCTAATCCAGGGCCCTGTGCCAGGTATTTTGTGGTCTGGGCAGTAACAACCCAAGTACAAGCATTTAGTGAAGCTGGATTTTAACTCCTCAGGTAGGATGTTCTCACTCTAAAACCATCCAGACTTTAAAAAATGATCTTATCACCATAATATTTTAATCAAAGAAAAACAGAAAGTATGAGCAAAAGTATGAACTGGTATTATCTTGAAAAAACAACGTCAAATCAACACTCAAACAGTTTGTTTTTTAAAACGGAGGAATGAGCAGTAGGATTGGAAAGCCTGTTGAGTAAAACTCAAGTCTGATCTGAGCAGCAAAGACACTCACAGAAAATACTGAGTTGTTCAATCATGTTTGAACATTGAGTCTCTGTGCCGTTTGTCACACAGTGGTGTTAAAAACCCACAGGGGAACATTCTCGCTGTGCAACTGTGCACTTCATTCCTCTCCTTCCTGCCTTTTACTTGTCTCTCTGCTCCTCACTCACTGATAGGGATGGGGTTATTCCAGCTCTATCACAGAAGCTGCTTTTAGATCCAGTTGTCTATTTCCTTATAAATTCTAGTGGGTTTTCTGTGTGGGCAAAAAGTAGGTTGATTTAGGTTTTTTGTGTCAATAACACAAGTTTTAATCCAAATTTTATCACCTCTCCTACTCAGCTGAGGCAGGGAAGCCTGGAAACTACACAGACCATTACGGGCCAACTGATCATGGATACACACTCTGATTGGATGAGAGACGTAAACAAAGAGGGCAGCCTCTATACAGTACACTCAGCTAACAACAGAGATGACACAACTTAGCTAGAATAATAAGTAAATCATCACAGATTACCTTCAGTTTTTCTTTGATGTGGAAAAACCTCTGGATGCACAGAGTTTATCCACTGGAAGCTGTCGGTCCGAGCTGGAAATGTCACCAAGTCTTTTTGCAAATGTCACTTTTCATCGGTCTTTAAACTGGAATCAGTGAAGTCACCATTAACTTTAGATGATCACTTTTATGACAAATAACCAAACCACACAGAGCAGGTGGCAATAAAATGACAAAGAAAACAACAATCATACAAGTATGGTTATTGGAAAATCAAACATACATTTTGAAGTCTCTGCCATGTGTGTAATTGTTAATAGAAATTAAGAGTGCAGACATTTTTCAGGACTTTTATTATGGCTTCCAGAAAACATTAGAAATTGTACCCTGACATCACACATCCAGCTTTTTGAGAAGAAAAAGGCACAACAAGTTATCCACATCATGAGAAGGAGGATGTTTCAAATAGTTGTTTAGAATCTGGCATGAGTTTGCCCCAAAATCCCTAATTACCTCTTTATGTGTTTGTGAATGGGTCATGCTTTAGGACAGTCTGATCTTTTTTTTTTTCAATCTGTTATAGTTGCAGAACTTTACCAGCAGTATAGCTGGAAAAAAGTAAATATTAGTGAAAATGAGCAGACTCTGTGTATAATCTTTCAACCACTATTGAATTTCCCTTTGGGGATCAATAAAGTTCTTATCTTGTCCAAACCAATATACCAAAAGAAAAACAAGAGCATACACAATACATGTAACCTTACTGTCTGTCTTCACCCCTTTTTGTTTTTTCAGACACAATTATGAAAAAAGAAAATACTGTGAAAATGTTTCAGGGATTTGGAAAAAAAATTAGAAATGACAGCTGGATGTCTGTGTGGAAGACCTACGGGTGAAGGTTTTGACATTTCTAGGAGTAAAGCACCGTGATTTAATTTTTACCCTACAGTCTTTATACATGAAACAATGTTCCAAAGTTTCTAATAGCTGTTATGATTTTCTTTGTTTTATTTATTTACATTGCCACCCTTTTACAAGCATTTTTATCGTAGTATTTGGCTTCACTCTCAAGTATTATGCACAGTACAGAAACAGGAAGAGTTTAAATATCATAAAATCACACACAGCTACAGTACACTGAAAAAAACATAGCACTTGACAGGACAACTAACTACTTAAAAATGAGTTCATTTAGTCATGAAGCAACTTTGTAGAACTTTTCAGATGATTATCGTAACTCACCTGATCTTCAGGGGGAGACAGACCCCTCGAACTGGGGTCTAACTCACCCATAAGTTTGTCTAATTTCTATACCTACCTGTTCATACACTTATTGCCCAACTGTCAACTAATGTCAGTGATACATTGACACTAAATTCTAATTTGCTTGATTTGGCCCTCTAGAGAGGAGAGGATCCGTTATAACATCCTCGTTTTTCAGCGGACAGAATTTTAGCTTCTGTAAACAAGCAGAGGTAAAATGTGCCAGAACTTTTCTCTGCAGATTGATTTGATCTTGTTACACAGAGTTATTCGCGTTTTCAAGGGTTATGACCAATTCAAAGAAAGCGATTAGAAGGAGAAGCCAGGTAATGATGCTCAACCAGAAAGTTTAAATTCATAAATCTTATCAAACAAGTCTGATCAAGAATTAGAAAAAGGGAAAATAAGAGAAAAGAACTAACAATAAATTCATCATGATAGAGCTCTATATGACTATTTATTAACACATATACTGTACACCAGGGCATGTGGTCCAGACCAGATTTTAGCCCATGTTCACAGACATCCCCAACGCCAAATATTATTTATAATACTGACTATCTGAATACCATACAGCGATGTAAAGCTTTAATTTAAACTACAAGGTCAGGGAGAATGTCACTTTTCTCTTCGTCCACGGCAGCACCACAGTGTTTAAAGTCTCATTGGTCTGAATGATATAAGCAAGTATGACGAACCATCGCTGGCAGATTTGCACAAACCTGAGACACACAGACAAACACACACACACTTATTTTCAAACACATACACACATACACATGCACACACCTATGTAGGGGCACTGAGTCTCCAGTCTCATATCTCTCACCAGGCAGCTGTCAAAACCAACAGATGCAGGGAGACTTTGAATTTTGCACCGACTAACCTGCCGTCTCACACCTTTCCCCAAAGTTTCCCCTCTAGTTTCTTTGCACACTACTCATACAACTCTCACAGCTGGTTTTACCCTCATTACCATCACCTTTCTTCTGTTAATGTGTCTTTGAAAGCAGCCTTGTCATTTATTTGGGATTACCTGCCCAAACTGGTGACGATCCTAAGCGCACTGAATTTCAGCACTCTTGTCTTGGGTTAAAAAAAATTTTTGAACCACAAAAATTCGAAGAGGAAATTGGGAATCAAGACCTAAAATTATTCAGCAACAACAAAAAAACAAGCCATCATCAAAGTGAACAAAAATTACATAAAAGTAACAAAGAAAATCTTCACCACAATGTCCAAGAGTTTGGGGGTTAGAAGTCCTAGTTCACATGTTTGAGCAAGGACGGCATACCTCCTTGTGGTATTCCTACATGATCTTGTCCTCGTAATCCCTATTTTCAGTCCCTGGAGTTATGTCCAGTCCAGACACGGTCCCAGCTAGATGTTAAAGCTTTGAAAATACTGGGTGGATGAGACAACGATAAGTAAATCCCGAAATCAATTAGAGGCAGAACCACATTGGTTCTTCTGCTTTTCTACAACTTTTTCATCACATAGTTACATGTTTTTACACTAAAACTGAGTTAGAGTACAACTCATGTGTCAAAACCTACCAAAGATCTTCATTTCTGTTGTATTTTCTAAGATAAGGAGCTGAGTTTCCTCTCAAATTCATCTGAATCATCCAAACTCTCAGAAATGTCTCTGTCCTCTGTCAGAGTCCTTCCATCCTCACCTTATGCTCTTACACTTTTTGCTGCATCTCTATGTGTTGGCCCTGCCTGCTCTGACTCTGGCCCTTCCCGTTCATCTCATACATGGAGCTCTTCTGCTGTTGCCGTCTATAACACCACACCCCGATGATGACCGCTGCAGCAACCATACACACTATCGCAATTATGGCTGCCACCGTAGGCCCTCGGTTGGAGGAGCTTGGGGGCGGAGAAGTGCAGTTCTCCCCTGGACACATTGCCTCCCCTATCTCCCCTTCCATCTCACCCCTCTCGCCGGCCTCACCAGGAAGGTCTTGCAAAGTGTGCTCCTCTATCACTCCACTAAGGATGTCATTGTCCTGCATAGGGGGATGCTGGTCTTGATCAAGATAGGGATGTTCAGTGGGGTTGCCAAGCCATGAGTGGGTGGGAGCCACTTGTTGTGTGTCGTAGTCCTGGGTGTCGGGGTATGAAGGGGAGTCAGAAGGCTTTGAGGGTGCAGGGCTGGGGCTGAAGCCAGGCTGCATCTCCTCAATACCTGTTTGCTCTACGGATGGGTCAGTGGGGGACTCAGATATTTCTGGTAGGTTTGTGTAAGGGACAGGTCTACCGAATTCCACCTCGTTTGGTTTGTCTGATGTCTTGATGACTGTTCCTTTCTCTTCGTCTTCTGGTCTTAGTCTTTCTGTCGTGGAATCGTCTTTTTCTGTCTCCACTTGAACCACAGGGTAGCCATCCAGCCAGGTGTCATCTGTAGTCGCCTTTCCCCCTGTTGCCTTCTGGGTGATGTTCTGTCGATCATCTTTTGCGACAGAGATGATAACATGCTGGTGACCATCATCAAAACCTTCATGGCTATCATGATCATCATAACTGTCATGGTCATCATGTTCGTGACCACGGTCATCATCCTCCAGGTCGTAATGCTCCTTGTGCTGGTCATCATCATGATCGTCACGGTCTGGGTGTTCCTCTGAGCCACCAAGATGCTCTTGATCGTCTTTGTCGTGATCATCAGTCAGATCCTCATGATCCTCGTAACTCTCATGTTCATCGTACGTATCATCTCGGTCATCATACTCCTGGGCACCGTAGTGGATGCGATCTCGTTCATCTTCGTGTTCACCCATATCATAATGATCATCACGATCATCTGTTCGGTCCTTTCGATCATGCTGAGCTGGAATGTAATGTTTCACATGATCATCACGATTGTCTTCCTCCTGGTGGCTATCAGGGTCATCTTGATCATCATGTCGGCTGTCTTCATTGGCATCCTTGTCATGGTGGATGCTGTCATTATGATCATCTCCATCATCTAATACATCCTCATGATCATCAACAGGATGCTGGAGATGGTCCTTCCCCTCTTGGCTCTCCTGTTCTTTGCTCTCCTCTGATTGGCCGCCTGACGCTTTCTGTGTGCTCTGTGTGGAAGGATTAGTGGAGACAGGATGGCCCTCTTCCTCAAATGCCTCAGAAGGGAACCAGAACAGGTGTTTTTGGGAGAGGAGGGACACGGGTGCTTGAGTGGCATCAGTGGTGACCACCTCCCTTCTCTCTTCCTCCCACCCTGGATGGCCTATGAAGTCCTCAACAGGCCGTTCCTCATCTTTCTCTCCTCCTTCAAACTGAATACCAATCACCTCTCCTTCCACCTCATGCTTTCCACGTCGGTCTTGGTGCTCCTCCTCCGATTCAATATCGTAGCTTGTTTCTTGTTGTGTCTGACTTAGGTTTGCAGCTCCGTGTACCTCCTCGTGGACCTCACCATGAGCCTCCGCTGGTCTCTCATTCTGGTGCTGTGACTCTTCATATGAGTCGGTGAACTTGTCCTCATAGTCTATGTGTCCTTCGGTCTCATCTGCAGAAACACAAAGAGGAACAGGTTTTTCTCAACCTCTATGTGGGGAGTGTGTCAAAAGACCTGGCAACCACTTCTGTGATATAGCCTCAAAAATATGTGTTAATATAAGGGGAAAATAGTCAGTTTTGTTCATTGTCTCTTTACATCATCTTTTGACCCCTCTAGTTCATCTTGCCACCGCTCGATTAGCTAACTATGGACACAGGCCGAGCATACTGACTTCATAGACAGCTCTTGCCCTTGTCCCCCCTGAGCTGTGAAGCAGGCTGCTTGCTGGCATGTCTCACTGAGGTGTGATAGCAGCCATTTTCATCCCCACTGACAACTGAGGCTCTGTTTTCCAAAGCCAGGAATCAAGAACCGGTCACCTAACAACAATGAGGGCTAACAAGAAAGAGTCAGGAAGGTCAAGCTAAGAGTGGTCTCCTGTCTGGGTCAAAGGTCAAAGCTTTGAAGAGGGCGTGAAAAAAGGAATTTGGCTTTTCTAGTCACAAAATCTGTTAGGAGAGCTTCTTACCTTTGACACAAATCTCCACCAGTCCGTACCACTCTCCACAGCTGTCGCACAGCAGGCTAAAGGCCTTGTGCCCACTGGGCATCAAGTAACCTGGCACACAGGTATAGAGCAGCTCATCCCCCATCTCATACCCACTGTGCCCCTGCAGACGGGCGTTAGGAAAGGATGGAGGGTCACCACAAGGTACACCTATTGAACAAAAACACACATTTAACCTGAAAGAGTAATTATTATTATTCAGCTTCACAGAAAGAGATAAGACACACCCAAGGGATGTGAAGAAGTGGGGTTTGAAGAGGGTGTGAATTTACTTTAGACAAATATGAACACTAAAACCACTAGATATAGAGGTAAAGTGTATGCACTGTCACATATACACAAAAATAATCCACCCATATCCCAGCTCACAACTGTTTGTATGCATTTATGAATTTTGAGTGCACATAAATTTGAGTTTACTGACCTCTGTCTTCAATGCAGAAGGCATTGAGGTGCGCGCCATCCTCTGTGGCATTTTCTGTTCTCACATCCACTGCCTTGAGGGCACCACCCACAACGTTACACACTGTGGTCCTAGAGATTAATGTATAAGAAGAGAGATGGTGTCAAATTAAACTGATAAGATCCAACTTGGAAAAAAAAAGGCAGACAGTAAAGCATGTAAGCACCACTAGGGAACCGTCTAAAGCTATTCTTAGCATTCATACATAAACAGAAACATTAAGTGCTCCCTCATGTACACATTTCGAACATTGAATCAAGAAGTGGAAAGTTAAAGTGACTCGGGTGTTGCTCTACGGAGCAAACTTTGCGTTACTTCAGTTATCTCAACCACAAGCAGAGAGAGATAAGGATATTTTTTGGTTTGTTTTACAAAATAAGAGGAACAACTGCAACATAAATCCAAAAATGTTCATAGAATCTATTTTAATTTGCCACTGATTGTCTTATAATCACTAAGATTTATCTTGTGACACTCTTGGGGCCCAAGTGGACTGGTTTATATGCTTTGCATGAGCCAGTTAGCAGTTTCATGGATACCAGACCTTTACATTATCATACTGTCAGAGTCTCAGGCCAGCCCGTGCCCAGTGTGCACATGGGTAACACTACATCACACATACAGAAGTGAATACAGAACTCTGGGCTCTCTTAGGCATTGATTTGTTGCTTATCTTAATATTCTCAAGCCATGACATCAGGCTCCAGGATCAGTTATCACTGCACAGACATGCTGCAGTATCAGCACTTGTAGCCTGTGGCACAGTATTATCACACTGGGGTGCATTACAAGTCCATGTTCCCATGCTGGAGCCTTGAGTTACAGCCAGTTTCATATAGAACAATGATAACACAAGGGTCTAAATATAAAGCACAGTCTACAGGGACCAAATGAGTAATGCCTTCAAGCTGCAGTGGCAAAAAATGCTGAGTAAATACTCTATTTTTGTCGCAACATTAAGGTTTATAGCATCATTAGGCTATTTGTCAAACAAAAGCAGCGATAAGACTGAGTCAGACTTCCCAGGCCAATCAAACCACGTTCCCATAGCAGCTCCTGACACATTACAGTTTGATTGAGTACAGAAATGTTTAAAAAGTCAGACGTATCACACTTCTTTTCTTTTTAAAAGGACTGATTGGTGATCAAATATCACTAAGGGTTTGGCAAAGGCTTGGGCGTCTGCATGTATGTGTCTGTGACTATGTAAACTTGTGTCTCTGAGTTAATCAAAGCATCGGTAATTGGAAAGAATTTCTGACTGGCAGCCCTGCAGGACTGTGAGAAGTGGTGTGAGTCATGCTGCATGCTTGTGCCATGCTAACTTCAGCTTATAAGGACAAAAGTAGGAAAGAGTGAAAAACGGGGAGCGAGACAGAAACTGCCAAGAAAACACTGTTAGGGAGACAAAAAGCACAAGCGCTGTTTTCACATTATACTCCAGCTCATGTCAGTGACCTCTGATTTGTACAGTTCCTTAAACTCCTCACCTTACATGACACAGCTATAAGAGGGAAAATATGTGCTTTATGGACCTGGGTGTTAATTCAGTCTGCTAGTATTATTGTGTTTGGTTACTGTGGCAGCAGATGTATGATTGACAGGTAAGAGGAAGACGTTAAGGTAGCGGAGCCATTCTGAGAAGTACTTGTTATTACGCAACAGTTCTCAATGTTACGTCAATGCAATTCTTGCCCTGTAATGTCAGAGCCTTACCTTTGGGAAACCATGTAAAAACAGATTTATACACTATGTAGGAGCTATTGACACTAAGAGGAAAAAGTATCTATTATTCTGACCTGAAAAAGTTCTCCACTGGCTGAACTTCTCCTCCTTTCTAAAATAAAACGCATATCTTGCCTCAGAATAGTTAAGCTAACTGCAGTTTGCCCTCTGACCTGTTTTCATAGATGACATCACCCCAATTATCCTGCTTTTAGAGCCTGCTTTTATTATTCATAGTAAATAGCACACAATGTAAACAAAGTTATTTTAATTATCATCCAAGGAGCAGATGAAATCCTCAGAGGCAGTTTTCTGCTCTTAAAAGCATGAAATCCTCCAATACACAGGGTTGAAGAGGTGAGGCAAAAGTTAGAGACAGAGACAGGGAACAAAGTTTGAGTGAAAAAAGATTAATTAAGAGATTAAATAAAAAGGAAAATTCAATTTACGAGAAAGTGCATACGAAGGGAAATAAGTATACATAGAAACAAGACACAGGGATAAATAAACATGTTAAAAAGTTCAAATCAGAACCCTTCACATACGCAGTTTTGACTAGGCACACAATATAAAGTAAAATAAAGAGTTTAGCCACAATCCAAAGTGGCAGCAAGGCCTGGCTATTTTTATTACATGTTAAATAATTTCTATTTGTTACTTTGGTACTTTTGTGTTGTATGTTGTGAAATATGTTAAGTTAATATTGGTCCAATTGGAAAACAAAGTTAATATTTCTTTTTGTCTTTTGCTGTTTATTCTGCCAAGCTCTGATGTTGGTTTAGCTATTTTATGACATGTAAGAAAGAAAAATTCAAGGTCACTGAACCTTCACTCATGGCCACATGATTTTACACTGGAAGCAACATATAGTGTGATTTTTTTTCTGCAGAAGTTTCAATGCCATGATCACAAAATGCTATGTTTTCTTTGCCGTCCTATGACAAGAAACCTCATTCTAAATTATATATATATATATATATATATATAATTTATATAATTTATATAATTATATATATACACAAAAAACATGAAAAGAAATTGCACGTAGGTTATGTTACATTGTACTATGTTTTGCTACTTTACGTTATGTTACTTCACGCTAAGTAACTTTACGTTACGCTAAGTTACTTTATGTTACATTACATTGCGTTACATCTCGGTATGTTAAGTTACAGTTTGTTACATTAAGGTGGGCTGTGTTTGTGAGCTCGTATTTGAACTTTTACGAGCCATTTGATTTCATAACATAGGTTTTATTAGCCCACCAGGACGTCTGAAGTATCTTCATATTTGATCAAGGAGGAGGCGCTCTCATTGTTACCTGACCATTGCATGGCACTCTTAACCTCAGTGACTTAATGCAGAAATCATTTTCTTATTTTTCATTTTTATTCTAATATTTTAACCAAAGGATCACAAAAAGAATCACAAGTTAAATTTAAAAGACCTCAAAGAGGATCAAGACCAAACCAGACAGAGAGAGAGCGAACGTCTTTGCTAACTTCACCTCCATTTTCTCCACAACACAGTCAGAGAACGAGTCAGGGTGGGAAAGGTTGGAGATGTAACACAGCTGGAACAGACAGAGCTGTAGCTGAGTGATACACTGTGAAACATGGTAGGAGGGTGTGAAAGCTAAAGTCCACTGAGTGTTTAAGTTCGACATTGTCAGACCAGCCGCCATTTTGTAGCGGGCTCTTTATTAGCATCTATACTTCTGACAAAGGACTTTGGAGGATATGTTTTCAAGCAAATAAAGCATTATTATTTTCAAAGTGATTAAATGATAGACAGTACTTTATCTATTGTACTGGGATCAGCATCATCAGGCATGTTGGTGCTTTGCTCTATAACTGTGTTGATCTCAAACTAATAAAGAAACGTTTCGAATATCTTCACATCTTTAACCAAAGAGCTGATGATTTAAACTTAAAGTTTCATGGTATACTGAAGTCCAAGGATAAGTAATTTTACTACAACATGTTTGATTGAATTGATAAGAAGTTTAAATTATGAGACAATAAGTCAAATTATGAAATAGATTATCAAAACTATAAGATGAAGCCATAGTTATGTTAAGTAAGTCAAACTGTGAGGTTATAAATCAAAATGATCAGATAATTAATTGAAATTATAAAATAGTGAGTTATGAGAAACAGGCCATGAGATAGAAATTCATAATCTTGACTCTGATATTGTTGACGTTTCACTTCATAATCTCAACCATTATCTCAGATATATGATGTAATATTTGAAGAATTTTCATGTAAGCCGAGTCTAGCTGTCTTGTTTTAACATGGACAATTATTTTACAGTGAATGAGAAGGGAAAAAACTGACACAGTTAAGAAATTACTCAGGATAAGTAAATATCAGCAACAGCCTCCCAGTTTTGGAAACTTTGACTCCAGTTTTTGAACTAACCCCTGAAAGCACAAACACACCTAAAATTCGACACTTGCTCCCTACAGGCTTGACATCACCTCATTTTAAAGCTGCACACACTTTCCTCCTATTCTCCGCTTTAACTGCTGCAGATACAGGTTGTCAATCAAACACCTGAATATAAAGGAGTACTTTCTGTCAGGCCCGTCTGTCTGTTTCTGTCTGTGGATGCTGAAGGCTATGTGTCATGTTACCGTGGAGATGAGAGGTGTAAATGGAGGCAGTTGTCGACATGACACCCCAGCTCAGAATTCCCTCCTCCTCCAGGAAGGAACAGAGGAGTCTTTCTCTCTCCTCTTCTTTCTTTCTCCATCTCTTTCCTCCCTGAAATGTGTCACCCTCTTCCTCTATCCTCACGCTCTCTTTATAGCTGCCGCTGCTGCCTTCACTTCCTTTCTCTTTCATCCCCCTCACCAAGATGACCTTTGACCTCTTCAAAAAAAGTCAATTTTCCCTACATGTGTCTCATTCTATCAAAGACCCTCATGCACTGTTAGACTGTTTCAGTATTTCTTACCCCACTGAGCCTCCGTAGAGCCACCCTCGGGTGCAGGAGGAGAAGAAGCACTCCGACACTGCGTGATGGAGCTCATGTGCGGATGCTAAACGGGCCTGGTGGGAGGCACAAGCCCGCTCAGCTTCTCTGAAGCCATCCAGGTGAGAGGAGTTCCTCAGGCTCACCACAAACACTCGACCTGAAGAGAAGAGACACACCTGATCACCGGCTGTTAACCTTTAATTTGCAAAATGAATAAAGGAAAAAATTAGAAGTGCTGCAAAACATTTTAGGATTGTGCTTCTGGGTGTAGCCCTGTTGTTCTGTGTATTATATTTTACTTATTACTAGTTATATAGGTGACTGTGGCACTTTTGTATATTTGTTATTTGATTAATGTACACTGTTCCCTTATTCTGAAAAGATGTGTGAATTTACTTCTTATGTCAGTGTCACATCGACACATGCATTTGTTGAAGACAAACAACAACATCCAGTTTAGTTGCACTTGTGTGAAATGAATCCCATGGGAGCAGCATTTAACATTATTTTTATGCAACAGGTTGGTAAGTAAATATGTACATCATACCTTGCTCCACATAGATTTAACACAAAGTATCATTTTACATTTACTGGTTGAATTAAAATCCCCTATTTCCACAGTGGCACCACACTTTGACATAGTTTAAAACAGTAAAGCAGCTCATGCATGGGCTATGGTAAAGTAGCAATGCATCAATTTGTATTTTAGATACAGAAATAGCAGATATAAATGACTAATCTATCAAATTATGCGTTTCACACGTATGAGATTAAATGCTATTAGTTTCCACAGAAGATATTAAACCTCAGCTACTGACAAAAGGTGTATAAATATCCTATGAGCTCAGGGGACATTTGTCAGCGTCTGGTTTTTCCACGACTTGATGTATAAGTTGCCACAAGAGTGATCAATCACGCACAACCATTACGCACAGCTTAACTAAAGTGTGTGGCTGTACATAGAAGTATAGATAGGCCTGTATAGATGCAAAATGTTATGGTCAACAAACAGATCGTGCTCTTCAAGGGTACAAATATTACAGTTCAAGTGCCAATTGTCTGCGCGCGCTTGGTTCGTACCAAAGTGCATCATAAAAATGATTCTCAATTGTCCTTCCATAATTTTCATACTTTGGGGAAAATGTAGTTTAGTTTTCCCATTTATAATAAATCATCTCGTTAAAATAGATAAATACTGACTTACCGTCTGCATTGACCACAGAGGTCACCAATAGACAAGCCAGGCATCCAAAGAACCATGACATTGGATTCTTTTTGCAGCAATCCAGCATCTTTTACGCCCTCAGCTTCGGGTGAAATCTCACTTTTTAATGTTGGAAAACGTTCCCCAAAAACTTCCCAAAGAGTCGAAGTTATTCACAGTCTTGATGAAAGTAAAGATGGAGAACAAACTCCCGCTTTTCCTCTCCTGCTGGACAGAGGTGGACTGAGCTGCTGGAAGGTGAGCTTGTTGTCAAGTGCGCGTGGTGACGGAGGGAAAACGGTCAGAGCGGCTCGAGAGCGAGGCGCAGTTTATCTCCCCAAATAGTCGCCCTCGAGCAGATGGAGCACCGGTGTGAAAACTCGCGTGTCCCTGTTGGTAAATACGTCACGGCTCAAAATCTCGACCGCTCCTTTACAGACGCAGAAAGTGCTGCTGCTAAAGTGTCCATGAGCAAGAAAGTGGAGCCTGCTCACTCATTACATGTGCACTGACATGGATAAGTGCCTCAGTCTCAGCCCACTCAGAGTCTTAATGTAAGGAAGCGTGTGTTTGTGATGAAGAGTGGCACACTGGCAATGCTATTTCAAGACAAACTGCTTAATTAGGAACCTCACATTCACTTCACCAAAGTGGAGCTTCTCCTTTGAGCATTGAAATCTTAATTAAGGTGTGCTGTCCTTTCTGTTATAGGCCAAACTCCCCTTATTGTAGTGTGTGTATGAGTGTGTGTGTGTGTGTGTCCCATTTGGGTTGGGAGATAAAGATGGATGACTAAAGCCCATGGAGAGCTTTCCATTGTTTCAGTGAATCTGCACGTGAAGATAACAGAAACGTAACAGAATGTACAGAATCCACATCACCAGACCTAAAGGGATGTTATGTCAAATATAAAACCCTCATAAACAGAGAATAAAAGCTATCGCTGTGTGCACATGTTGCTATATAACACATGCATGCTCCTGTCTGGTCATACAGGTTAACCTTTCATTAACTCATTATACATTAGAACCAGCAGCTAGTGTAGGATAAGTGGTATGACTAGGTTGTTCTGATGCCACAACTTTGGAAAAACTTGACTCTCACAACACAACTGATTAAGTTTTTGTTTAATGTCTTGATAGACTAGTTGTCAACTTTCCTTAATTTTAAAGCTAACTAGCAAGAGTTTATGTCTAATTCTAATGATCTACAGCTGTAAAACCAACAAAACTTAAATGTATTAATTGATGTCAATATTTGAGGTGAGAATTGCTGCTGAAACCCACCCCCTCTCGCCAGTTTGAGGCATTAAAATGATGGCATAGAGATCATCAGCCTTGTTGGTAATGGAGCAGTTTGCTTTTGTATATCACAATAAGGCATCAATATGAATTCCAGCCTATTTTACAAATGTTAAAAAAAACTCCTTACAGGTTCTTTAACTTATGCCCAGCACGATGATAGCCAAACCTCCTCTTTTTGGTCCTTCCTTGCTCTTAACCAGCCCTAAAACACTGCAGTCCGAAAATACTGATGGTGAAATACTGATATTAACTGCTCCCGAACTGTGCTAAATAGATGTCCATAATATTGAATCATGATTTGATTAGTTTGCTATTTTAGCTTAAACTTGGTCAAACATCTCCACAACTTTTAACTTCCTGTTTGTTTTTGGTTGTTTACAGACAAAAGAAATGAATTAAATCTAAATAATTTTTGTATTTTCTTTGTTAACCTCCTGAAGACAGGGCTGCAGCATTATCTGAGCCTATCATGAGCTTCTATCATGACTTTGCTGTCCAATATAGTGAACATGTGAGTGGAGAAAAAACACACCTGAGACCACATTTTGTAAAAGAAACAAATCGAGGGAACTCCTTGAAGAGTGACAGCACAAATGAAAAGTCACACTTATTCACAGCTGCACATCCCACCTTTTCCATTTCCATTTTTCTCCATGGTTCCCCTGCCTCAGTGGAATCAATCTCTTTATTCTGTACTTAAATCCTTTGACAATGTTTGTCCATATTTCAGTTTCTCTCTGTCACATTTCTTCCTTTCATACTTTCACCTCCTGCTCCAAGGAGTTTGGACGGGTGAGCCAGGATCCTGACTCACTAACGAGGGGCTATTTCTGGAGAGATTTAGGGGCCCTTGGGGGAGATGGGTGAGGGATGACAAGGAGGAGAGAGACAGTGATTCACACCTGCTCCATCTCAGGGAAGCAGGTGAGAATTATGTTTGGTGCAGGTGTTTGTCTACGGGGGGACACGTCCGGACTTCCCACAGGTGTGTTATCTCATAGGACCAGCAGCACACACCCATCAGACAATTTGAGCAGTGGAAGTAAAGACACACACACACACACACACACACACACACACACACACACGCCTGCGCTTACACAAATCAACCTCAAGATCGCCTCTGAGTATGTGTGAGACGAATGACTCCCTGAGACATGTCCTGTCAGACAGATGAGGTGTAATGCAGGCGTGTGGTTGACTCAGAGGAAATCAGTGGTCATACTGGTGCTGCCCAGCAGAGGTTTTGGCTACCTTTGTCGCTATAGCAACATCCGCCTGAACTTTTATGCGGTTCAGGGGTGAAGACAAACATAAAAAGCTTTGAGATCTACAAGAAAGAAAGATTGATTTTAGAGAAGTGCTGTGAAAGATGATCAACTAAATGCACCGAAGAGTCATAAAAATAGTTTACCTTGCTGACTGAGCACTTTTTAGATTGAAGCTGCCGTGAGGAACTTTTGGTCTTTGCTCATCTCATCCCCTACATGATAAGGTTGTGTCTTTTGTCAATATTTGTTGTGGAAAATGTAAAACAGGACCTTTTTAGCAGCTCCCTTGATATCCACCCCCTTGCACTATTTTCAGACATCAAATATTCCAGTAAAATATTGTAAATATTGTTGCTGATCTCCTCCATCAGCAGCTAAATGAAGATCATTTAAGACTCTGAAACATGGCAGTCTCTCAAATATGAAATTCTGATTAATGAAATGTCAAATCTGGGTCTCGACTACTTCCACTAAAACTTTACAAAACAATAAAAAAAAGCAACATTTGATTCTTTATCTACTCTCTTTTCAATTAAACAAGCAACTCAACAGGAGCTGGGAGACATTTTTCTGCACACTCACTGTTTACTATCTTCGAGCACGTGAAGGTTTTATTCAAAGGTTATTTTAGGACAAAGGGCCTAATATCTCCATAAACATCCTGCATCACCAGCTGGCTGAAGACTGTGTGGAAGCCGCCTGTGTTAAACAGAGGTGGCCTTGCCTGACATTAGCGGCGTCACTGCGATTAATAGGACACATTCAACACTGAGCTGCCAGCCACAGCAGAGTCAGAGGGAGGGGAGCATCGAGCTATTCAAATAACTGAGATAATTAATTTGACTTTTGATGAGGGATTGTTAATTACTGTGCAATGTAGCGAGATGTGGTGGCACAAGGGTTGAAATTGTGATGCACGTAGATAGAGGGCGGCAGTTTATCACATGCATCATAAAAAAGAGTTCATAATGACCTGAATGAAATGTCTCTATCTGAGTTATTCTATGTTTTTCTAACAGAATATTCTCATAAAGGCTTCAGAGATGCTTTAAAAGACTGTGACAGACAATTTAAATCATTCTGGGCTGCTTCTTCACATGATGCAAAGTCAGTCATTTTCTTACAGTAGTTTGGTATATTTTTTATTTACCTCACCAAAATGATGGAAAAATAATCATGCCATAAAGCTCCAAAATGATGCCATGTAATCTATAGCGGGGGAGGACACATATCACAGAGGACATAATGCTGTGAGCACCAAATATTTCAATCAATAATCCCTTTATTTACAGTCTTCATTCCAAAAACTGCCAGCCATGTAAAAGATATGAGGGAGAATAACCAACTGAAGGCTGGAGGTATTTACAGTGACAAAGGACTGTTACCACAGCCAACGGCACGAAAACTACACATGCTCAGTCCAACGCCCCTCCTCAATGGAAAGACAGAAGACAGAAGCAACTTTCTCTAACAAAAAATAAAATACTGCTAACTTGATGGCTCGTTTAATGTGAATATTTCAACTTTGAGTAAGAAGTCTGAAGCAAATTAAGTATATTTGAAGAAAATAATTACACTTAAGGTGATTTTTTATTTTATTCAACACATTTACAAAGCCATTTTAATTCACCCATACTTAAATCAATTGTTTATTTAATTAACAAAGTGTATTAAATCTATTCAATCACCATAGCCACTTTGCTGTCTGATAAAAGTCTAATCAGCGGAATAGAATATTTTACTCTGTTGTTTGTTCATATTACCAAAGCTGTGCCAAAATTTCACAATATTTTGCAAGTACCCACAAAACAATTTCTTGCATTAAAAATCACAGTACAAAAAATTATTTAAATAATCCTGTTTATCCTCTTGCTTGCTTCTGAATACCATAAAAATGCTTCAAAAGTCTATTAGAAAACTTTGAACGTAATAAAATCTTTGTAGGACCTTTAAATGGTGATGAACTAGCAGGCAGCTCAAAACTTTATCCATGTATATTTGGTCTGTCTAGTCCATACTATCTCTGAATTACACAGAAATATGCCAAAAGTGTGACACCTCTCCCTGGTCTCCTCTTGTTTTAATAGTGCATCATCAAAAACTTACTTGTGAAGTTGCTGTGCTTTCAGATGTATCTTAAGAAAAAGTGAAGCAGGAAATGTAAACATAGGAATAAGGATACTAAAAATAGAGTATCCACTTAATGCATGTTACATAGTTATTGGCTGCCATTCATGAGTTAATCTGTATTCCATGGGTAAACATTGCATGTACAGTGAGTGATCATGCAGAATGAGGCTGGTTGCACAAGAGCGCTCTCAAGCGGTTAATATTAAGAACTACAGCGAAGATAATATTTGTGGATGTTAAATTCAAGCTTCAGTCTGTCTGCAGCCATGTCGAAACCTGCAGTGGAAGAAAAGAAATAAAAAAATACACTGCTTTATCAAGTGCTCAAGCTTTTTTAGTCTGAGTAGAGCTGCTGCATCTGAATCTTACCAAACTGGAACAATATAAAGGGACATTCCACAAAATAAACTTGAAATATCAAGGGTAAAAGTTCGCTGATGTGAAATCAGAATTGATATTTTAATATATACCTTATTCATTTGAGGTAAATATTAACTTTCGGCGTTAGACTTAAAATATGAGGGTTTGTGAATACATTATTCTCAATGATGAATTTCTCGTGAATTTTAAGAACTAAAAAAATCATGTCTGTACCAACTCAGCATTATACATGGCAGCACTTGGATTATGAACAAAACCAGAACTTTCTAGTTACAGTCTCTATTTCAAAACCAACAATGGATTGGTTTTTCTGCCACATATCCGTTTACATAATGCAGGAGAAATTTGTTTAAGGCATTTGTCTGCAAGTTGAAGACCTCATATGACAGAGTCACTGATCTCTACAGCAGAGAATATCTTGACTTGTGGCTCTAGCGTGAACAGATGCGAGTGTTTCCTCTCCTTAATAAGTCCCGCAGGTTCGTGTTAGGTCAAGTCCCGGTGCCGTTGTAACCCGTGACTGCCACGTTATGAGAGCAATAATACAGACCCACATTTGTCATTATTCTGCAAAACCTCTGCAAGACCGCCACAATCAAAACAAATCGACCACGCGTGCTTTTCCCGCAGCAATGACGTCACGTAAACCCTCCCCTTTCCCCGCAAGTAAACAGAATACGTGAAGGAAAAACGTCCGTGTCAGCTGCCGTACGTGTGTTTTATGCGGGAGACATCAGTGATGCGTGATAGCGGGCGTTAAATTCATGGTTTTTGTGCGTTCAGGGCAAAGTTAAGGTATTTGGGGGGCAGCTGACTCGCGCTGGAGCGATGAAGGGAGAGGCGGAAGTGAAGTCACTTGACAGACCGTCCATGTTATTATTGTTATTTTGGTAGCCCTGCGATGAGACGGGCTGGGGAGCCGTTGGTCTCCGAGACAACGACCGTTGACGTTACCGCAGGCCGCCCCGGACCGACACCACCACCCTCGCTGACCCGGAGACAGGAGCCTCGCTGACGGCTGGGGGGCGGGAGGGAGGAGGGTGTGAGGACCCAGCTCCAGCTCAGCTCCTACACTACACTTCGGCCGACCAAAAATAAAACGGCGACAAAAACAATTACGGTGTTCGCCAAAGAGCTCGACTGGTGACTGCGCGGTCGGTAACAGGGACGTGCCGCCGCAGACATGAACGGTATCACCAAGGGCCGGTTCGAGGTATGACAGAGGGAGTGGACCACCAACGGTTAAACTGTTTGTTTCTAGTAGACGTGGGAGTCGTGGGGCTTGTATAAGCGAAGTGTGTTTGTGTACGTGTGTGTGGTCGACCGTGCTCCTCATTTTAACATGCAGCCTGAAGCCGAGGCGTTTTGTTGGTCAAGGGTAATCCGAAATCCTGTTATTGTCCTGCCGCACCAGTAGGCAGCGACAACATGGAGCTCAGGACTGCGGGACACAGGAGGGCTGTGGCTGAGGAGTCAATACATCAGGGCCGAGCCTGGCTGGCTGGCTGACTGGCTGGCTTTGTCGCCTGAGGTTACAGGCTTTTGGGTGGGGGCAGGACTGGGGCTGCAGATGGAGATTTGTAAATACATTCAATTAGTCATCATGGCAGACAACCCTGTAATACCTGTGACACCTCCTATGATACCTGTGATGACAGGTGCCACTGAGCAGCATTGGCATACCACACATGACCCTGTTGGGTTCAAGATTTAACTTATAATACCATGTAGGCTTTGTGTTTCTCTCATGGTCTCTCCATATTTCCATGTCAGAGTTGTAGAAAGGTGGTAAACACATTTTTTATGGGCGGGAGAGCTGCAGTAATTGGATAAGTGTTTAGTTGGTGTACTTGAGTAAATGTATTGATTTTTTGGTAAAGATACTCAATGAAAAAACATAGTCCTTAGGTTAAAGTGCAGAATTATTGACAACAAAGATTCCCATAAGGTAGATGGATTAGTGTTGGCGTTGTGATGTATGGTTGTAGGTATTATTGTGCAACACATGCACAGCTGTGAATTTGCTTCATATACAGTTGTGTAATGTGTAAAAACAAACCTGTTTTAAATAGATGATTGTAGGATTTATGGCTTAACCTCAGATTTTTAGAGGAACCAGCACCCCAATCTGTGAAATATGTGTCTGCATTGAGTGCTTCTGAAATGTAGCAGAGCTTAAGTCCAAAATTTATGTTTTTATACACTGAAAATGAACTAAAGTAGCTTACATTACTTCCATTAATGACCTCCAACTTTGCTTCGCTAAATGCAGTTGTACAAATTGCTCCAAAGTGCAAATCCATGCTAAATTCCTGCGGTATAATAATTATGTTTTGCTGTGTCAACGCTTTCTCTGTAATTGTGTTCCGACACTAAATCAGCTCCGGTCTGACTGGTCCCCTGAGCTTTGAGCATTGTTTATCTGGAATATCTTCCACACATTGTTGGGATTCTTTCAGGTTTGACTTGATGGTACTTGAATGTCTGCGTCAGGTGTTCAGATACTGTAAGGTTGCTAGTATATTAAACACCAGTGTCTACGAGTGAGTGAGTTGAGAACAGAAGGGCTGATATTTGTTGCCATGTTGGTGGATTTCTCAACAGAGCTGTAAGCTTCTTATACACAGATGAAAACCATTGTATGGTGGGAAAGAAGCTTGAGTGTGTGGGGGTAACAGAGGGCAGTATGGGAGGGTTGACTAATAGTCTTACACCTGAGATAATGCTTTACAATGAACTTGACATAGTTGTACTGAAGGCCGGGAGTAACAACAAAAACCAACCATGTTTTATTTCCTGATACTTGAACTAATGCAGCATTTTGACTCTCTCCAGTCGATCAGTGCTACTTAAAAAAAACACATTTGCACCCTGTTATGCAAAGTCTAGGAATAGGAGTATGACAGTAGAGAGGAACTCCCTGCTTGGGAATGCTGCTCTGCTGGCACAGGGAACGAGGGCACCAGAACACTGAGGTGATGACTCTAATAAAGAGTGTGCACCAGCTTTGAACTTCGCTGTCATAATGTCATAACTATGGCTGAGATTACACACCACATACTGCTCATGCCAATTCACCTGGTGAACTTCCATGAGATTGTACGAGGGCTGGATGCCTTTGTCTTAGGTCAGCTTTTCAGAAACATGAAGTAAGTCATCATTGAGCAAATACTTACATGTAGGGCTGTATGATATCTGATTTTTTTCACCACATGATTATTGTGGCTATTATAACATAACAGTACTATCACAGTATTTATTAAAAACTTAATAACAAAAAACAGTGAAATTGAGATAAGGCAAGATAAGGGTAGAGCAACAAACTACAACAAAAAACTTTGCTTATAAAGGCAGGCAACTTAAATACAGGATCATTTCTAATGAGTTTGTATTTTGAAGTCAACTCCCTCAGGTAGATCAGTACTGCTACCAATATCAAAAATAAGAATCCAGGTTGGCCATTAACTAATGCTGATACCACATTGTTTTATCAATATGATAATGCTAACAAATCTCACTCAATATTGAATAAATAGTGAATATTTAATTAAAAGAATACAGAAAAATACAGAGACAGAAAAATATTTGCCTCTGTAAAAAGTTGCCACAAAGGACTTTACACAACTATCTGAAATTAATAGGAAAGACAAAAATATACAAGGTAAATATTAATGTTATTATTAAACTGCACCATTCTATACATCATAGGAGAGTTCATTGTAAACACTTGCCAGTCTTTGATTTGATATGCTGTCAAATGCATCTTTCATTTTGAACGATACCAGTGTATATTAATCAGTCTATCGCTAATGAAAACAGTTAAAAGAATGGATAGAAAGTAAAAATGTGCAGTTTTCAAAAGTGCCTAATCATCTTTCAGAGGGCTGCTAAAGCTAGTTCACTAGCAGTTTGCTGCTTCTTTATCTTTCCTCTGTTTTTTGAATAAGAGCAACCAGCGTAAAGAATCACTCCAGTGAATGGACAGTGTTATTGTATGCTTATTTTTAGCGCCATATCAATATTTCACAAACCATACTAGTATATCACGACAGCTCTACTTGCATGATAGATCTTTTTTTAGGAAGAACAGTTGGTTTAATGTGGAAATAATAGTGATATTGGTCTGTAACAGGTGTCTAACTAAGGTATCATTTCTTGTTTTGTTTAACCAGCTGCCTCCTCTCCCAAAAATATCAGTTCTAGAAGTATAAGACACATATCGGATGATTTGGAAAACACCAAATATATGTGATACCTAACTTTCTGGCACTCAGCTGATTTTCAAGTCACATTTGGTTCCACCATGTTTCACTCAGTTCCAAGCTAAAAAATCTTATCATCAGTTAGTTGAACAAAACTGAACATTTGATGAGATATTTTCAGACTTCTGGGTATCATTCGTGTTCCTTTTTATGATTTCTACAGACTAAACAGTTTATTAATAAACCAGAAAATAGCAGACAGATTATAAAAATATGAAATTATGAAAATAAGAGGCTTGACCTGTTTAGTATGTGGTAATTTTCCACTGCTCAATGTCTCCAAAAAAACAACAAAAAACTTTTTTCTCTCATAATGACTTTTTAGTGATTACCTGAAAACTCAGAATGTAAAGCCGAGTCATATGAACTTTGATGTGTCGCTAATCTGTTGAATACCAGATGGTCTGATATTAAACTTATGATACTGTTAGTAATATAAACCACATGATGAGGAGATTATTTGGCTCCTGGTCTTTGTTGCATTAGCCCCACTTGCTTTGTCTACATTGTGTTTTTGGAGGGGGAGGTCATAGGTGAGTGATGTGTTACAGGGGTGGTTTGGAATTGAGTCTAGATTTAGTCCTCAACCCTAAACCACCTCTGGCTTTAGTGACACTGACTTTATGTACTAAAGGCCTCGTTTGTCCACAGGTTGAGTTTTATAACATTCACTACCCACTCTGTATTGTCCCATTAGGCTCAATTTGCCCTCCAGTTTACTCAATTGATGCAGCTCTAAATATATCTGCAGCTGAAAGCCACATGACAATAATAAAGGCTTTATTTTAAAGTGCTTATTCAGAGATTTCATTAAGCTTCCCATAGAGGTAGTCAGGCCCATCCCTTATGGGCAGATGGGGAAACATGTTATTCAATACAGAGTATGTGGGAACCACTGGTGGAAACAATTTAACTACATCCTGGAGCTATTATTGGATGAAGGTTCAGGTCTGTGTTTGGAAACTCTTTGTCTTGGTTACCTGAGAATAGATGTTAAAATTCAAACTATCTTAGCTAATTATTTGCCAGACTTTAACCGGACCCCCTCCCTTTCTTGTGTCTTTTGACCCCGCTTCCTCTCATGTGGCTGTTTCTTCCTCTTTCCCCTTCTTTCTCCATCTCTGGTTTTAACACAGTTTCTACCACTTATTTTGTCCCTTGAACTTTAACAGACTGCTGTATTTGTACTTCCCTCTGCCCCCCCCCCCCTTTTTTTTTTCTCTTCTTCACTGTTTGCATCTGTCACAGTCTAGAGTGAGGTGGAGCTTAGACATTTCCACTGACAACCTTTGTTCCACCTGTGCCTTTTCCTTGTTCCCCTTTGTGCTTCCACATTGTCAGTGTTTGGGCGTGACTCAGCAGGGAGTCCCCCTCATTAGATACACTTTGCAAAGAGCGAATCACTGGCAAGATGTGTGTCTGCAGAGGCCCCTGCAAATGTGGGTGTTTGTCGTAATTTAAATTCATGGCTGAATTCAGCCCACCTGATCTAGAACGTTCTGCCTCTGCTCCTCTCACAGAGAGGTCTGACTTGAATCACCTGCGAGTGTGTACTTGAGTGCGAGTGATTGCGTGTGTTTGTGTGTGTCCCACTCAGCAGATGGCCAGACATCCAGCGAGTAGCCTAATTGAGATAAGCATGCCAACAAGCTGACCAGGGTAACAGAATCATAAGCTTGTAAGGAGGAGATGTAGAAAGGCCAAATGTAGCTCTGTTTTGTTTATTAGCATGGCTAAGGAAGTGGTAGCTCCTCTCCTTTACTGATTACTGGAAAGCAGCAGGGGTCTTAGCAATTGTTTCATTCTGGTTATTTCTTTTCTTTCAGAAATTTTGACGAGGATGGGAATAACTGAAAAATGTATGCCATTTATTTAAAATTATCCCTCTAAAAAAGAAACTTAAATATTTATACATAATAGTAAAATGAAACTGTGCTGACCATGTCCTGAGTAGAGGCAAAGTATTAGAGACCACAGGCACCCACAAAGCTGCCTAAGTGCTTTAAATGTTCATATGGGAAAAGGAAGATTAAGACTACCTTGTTAAAATGCGAATATGTCCCTACACATATTTTGAGATGACAAAAAAATAAAAACACTGTCCCCCGGCCCCAGATTTAGATCCCTGATGATGATGATGCTGCTGCTTTGTGCTCTCTGTGTTTTGATCTGTTGGCATTGTTGAATTTTGTTTCTGTCTTATTGTTCTTGTTTATCTTGTTTATCTTGTGTCTCGGCAGGTGTTCTCAAACAGCGATGAAGCCCCCATTAACAAGAAGCTCCCCAAAGAGCTTCTTCTTAGGTAAGATTTACACATGCACACTAACACACACACTAACACACACACACACAACATTACACAGCATACCCAGGGACAAGGACTTAGGTCAGGGTTACTCATTAGCTGAAGCAGCCTTGAACACTCGTGTAGGAGTGTGTGTTTTTTCCATGTACGTTTGTTTTGTCACTAGTTGTGTGTATAATGCGCATTTTTTGTGCGATGTATGTTGGTCATTGGTCTGAAATGAGGTTCTGTTAACCGTGTGACCTACAGACCAATATTTTGTCTGAGATGACCCATAAATCTGACATCACACATTTACCCGTGTGTGCCCTCCACGCTGGGTGCAGTAGTGTGTATATGTGTGAGTGTGTGTGCACCTGCATGTTGCTCTGCAGACACACTAGGTAGGCAGCTTGGTTGTGCGTGTGTGTTTGTGAAACGCTCCTGGGCCTATGCAAACTGTATGTCTCTGCCTATGTGTGTAGATGTGTGTGTGCGCGCGCTATAAATAGCTCGTCTTAGCTAGTGGGGAATTCCGCAGTGCTGTGCTCCTCTGCTGCTCCAGCTGTGCACCACAGTGACTACCAGTGCACCCATTAACACCAGCACTTTCACTGGTGCACCAGCTACAACACATGACCCAATGTCACATGTGTCAGGTTGGGACACTTACACAACCTCAGCTGTGAGGAAGACTAGTTATGGCAGCAAATCTTGTTTTTAAACCATGGAAAGTGGGTTGACAGAAGCTTTTCTCTGTATTTGTAATTTTGTTATGCTGTGATACCGTGGGGCAGTGCCAGGGACATTATGTTGTTCCAGGTGCGTTTGAATAATGCAGGTATAAATCTTTAAAAGAGGACGTTTAAATCACATACATGAAAATATCTGTAGAAACATTATTATAATTAAATAAACATGGAGGCCTAGCGTTGTGAAATTATTAATTTAACAGAATTCTAAACAGCAAATCTTTGACTAAAATTTGGACGTTCCTCTGATTGTCTTTTCTTTTATTCTAAATATCTAAAACACTTTAATTTCTTCCAGAACTTACTTTTATCATCCGATTATCAAAAACATTTTAAAAGGTAAGTTTTGTTACTCTTGCCCTCTGTTTGATAAAACAGCTTAAAAGTGACTGAAAGTGTTGGGAGAGAATTGGGAAGACATGCATTAATTACTGTCAGGACTTGGAATTGATCGTAACTGGTACACCAAGTGTGTAGTCCTGGTTTACCACCCTTTGGGTTGGATTGGATTGAGTAAAAACCAGCTCTACAGTCAAAGGCCTAAATTAAGGTCAGTAATCACAGTAAAGAAAAACATCAAAACCCCCACATTTGAGAGGCCGAAACCAGAAAATGTTTGATTAAAACACAAATATTTGGTTATTGAAATTGCTGAAAAGGAAGCGGTAATGGAGAGTTGGCTGGTTATAAATGGAATAGAATCTTAACCGGGCAAGACAACGAAAGGGAGGGGTCTTGTATACCCTAAAGTATGCATTATCCCTCTTATTACCAAGCTTACTAGCTATACAATCAACACAACACTGAGTATACATCTGTTTCTATTCCCAGCTCCAACTTCTGACTTCCAAGGTAAATTGAAAGCACCATGAAAAAGACATTGATCAAACTGAAGAAAACACCTTCTATCGGTGTATTAATTAACACATAATGGAAACTTAAGTTTTTTTCTCAGTGGCAGAGGGATAGAGGTGAAATATGCTGGAACCCCCTTCAATGGATTTGAAGTGTGTGATCTAGTTGTTCTTGGGTTGTTCTTGGCGCTACTTGTACTATTTACATTGATGTACAAATGCTATGGGGTTTTTACGATCAGAATCAAGTATTTAGCACAGTAATGAGTTAGGCAGCCAGACAGTAAAATGAAATAAGCAAGTTTTATCACTCTTTGATTCAATTGCACACACTTCTTAAACAGTGATATCATCGGGGATCATCAGCTGTTAAATGTCTAAAATGTTGCAGTGATGCCGAGTGTTTCTCAGTTAGAAATTTTAAAACGATGGCTGTTTTTGTTGAATGTATGACTGTGAGCAGACCAGAGTACCTCTCTTGTTTCTGCATTTGTCTGCCTCTCAGGTGCTGCATGGTAAACAGCCGTTATCTAGGCCAGTGCAGCACAAGTAGATATACACTGGAAAACTGTGATTTAGAAGCACCTCGTCTGACAGGCTGACAAGCCTCGACGAGAGTTCAGAGTCATTCAGGGTCTCCTTACCCAGAAGCACTGACTCAGCACCCTCCCTACCACCACCCAAATTCATGTCTAACTGGAGTTTCTATGGCAACAAGTCCCGAACTCCCAGTGAAGGCTTGATTCTCTCTTATCTAGCCACGCTCGAAGGGCCAGGTGAACATTTTGTCAACAAATGGGGATGTGCTCCATTAAATTCCCATTATATGCCATGTCAGAAAGAAGAGGTGGGATTTGACGGAGGCTGCTAAGCTGTTTTCACCTGTCTGTGTTTAGAGGAGCATCAGGGCTTTCCCATGTTATATCATCACCTCTTTGTTTTTGTGCACGTCTCTTATGCAGCTGTACTTCAACTCACACAGTCTGTCTTCATCAGAAAAACCACCATTTTCGATCAAGTGTTGGTGTCAAACTGGTTAACAAGGCTCAAAACGGGACTCAGCAAATCAGAGAGGGTGATTGATTCCCTGTGAGTGTGATTAACAGAAATCTGCTGTGATTGGTTAAAAGGCCTCTCGCTCACACATAATGGAAAGTCAGATCGTATTTGATTGAAACAGACAGCCAATCAATGATTAGCGCCACAGCCATTAACCAGTTATTAGAAGGGGGGGATCAATGAGCGTCTGCTTGATTGGTCTGCTTCTTTGGTGCCCTGGGATCACCTCAAGGACTCAGTGAATGGGTGTCTTTGCGTTGCTTTGTTGATTGTATACATGTACTCCCTGACCTAAGACTTCACTGTAGATTAAAGAGACATGTCCCAACATGCCCTGGCCGACTGCACATCTAAACACATAGTCTTTGTTTAGCAGCTATATGAAGGAAACAAAGGCCGGCTCCTGTTTCCTGGGGTTAAAAGGACATTCAGACCCCAGCTGCACTCAAAGCGTTGGCACTGTGACAATTCTTTGAATACCTCAAATTTTCTATAGATCCGCCCCCTAAGGAACGTTTAATCACAGGGGCAAGAAACACATGTTCTGTTTAATATGTGTGTCCCTCTGTAAATGTATGTCTGTCTGTCCTGTGCTGGCTGTGGCCTTGCCTGTCTGAGCGCCAGAGATTACTCATTGGCAGATTAATGGATTGAGCTGACCCAGTAGCCCGCTGCATGCAGCCCTTTGTGGCTGAGCAGACCCACAGCTCAAACACTGGCTTTCTGTGGGGCTCTCCTGCTAACCAAACATGGGGGATTGTTCCGTAATTAAGGACACAAAAAGCACATTAAATCACACACTGAGAAAAACATGATAACACAGAGGTAAAGCTGAGTTAGGATGCACACTTATGCGCACTTTTTGTCTCTCTTTTCAGAATATTCTCCTATCTAGATGTGGTTACACTCTGTAGGTGTGCCCAAGTATCCAAGGTAAGCATTTCCCTCTTTACACCTCCAAACCGCCCACTCTACATGAACACACTCACTGTTTTCACAGAAGGGATTGATGTTACTCCAAACTACTGTATGGTTTAAAGGCATACCATTACTGGAAGCTCTAGAAAAGTCTATAACACAGTGCCACCTGCTGGTTGTGTGTAGAGGGACCACTATTTAGCCACAGCACTGCAGCTGAAAGCCATGTATGAATGAGCTTACTGTGAATAATAACCAGGGTTAGGCAGGTGGACTGTGAATGCAGAGCTGTGGCAGCTGCTCCTCTTTCAGTTGCTCCAGTGTATTCAGAAAGTGTCATAACTCTGTGTCTGTGATGGGGCACATTTACTTCATGTTTTACCATGATACATGAACGTCTTTATTTTTTAAAGCAGTATCTTTTTTTGCTGAGCATTTAACTAAAAAAATCACCTTTTTTTCTAGATTTATTCACTTGATTAAACAAACAGACTTTGAATCCTAACTTTACTGGTATAGATACTATTAGACCTTTCTTTTCTGTCCTAAAACTGAAGCGCTGCTGATACTCGGCTTTGACAATCATTAAACTCTCTAGCACACTGCTGTTATTGCCACATAAAAACTACCAGATATTTTTTTTCAGGCCAAGTAAGAGATTTTAATAATCAGGGAATTCCCTCACAGACAAAGTTGTAATGTCAACGTTTTTATATGTAGCGAGTGGCCTTGCAAAATGCGAGAAATATATAATAATGTTAATGCTTTGCAATTATGGTTCTGACATACATGCTAACAAAGCTAATTTGAATTGCATTGGTAAAAACTTGAGAAATGGAGGATCAAGGTAGTCTCTTGCAAGTTGTCGCTAAATATTCTCATTTCTACACACAGTACCAGTTATTATCTTAGACTTGGACCCGTTTTGAGGTTGTAATTAGAATAACTTTAATAGTCAAAATTACAAACTACATTTCCCTAGAGCCTGATATAGATTCTTCGAGAGTTCAGCGGTTTAAACCACAAAGACTATCAGTCTTCAATGACATCAGTTGGAGTAAAAGAAGCAAATCCTCACATTAGAGAGGCTCCAGATGGCGTTAAGAAGTGAAAACAGCAGCTGGTGCACCTGCTCCTCCAACAAAGAAACAGGAAGTGGTTGCAGTTGATACCTAGAATGAACCAAACCTGTATCGTGCTGTTCAGTAGAGGTTAATGTGCTGTGTTCAATAAACTCTTCTATGATATTATTTTGTTAACCTGCACCTCTGTGTGTTTCTGTCCACACCATCCTCAGGCATGGAACGTCCTGGCTCTAGATGGCAGTAACTGGCAGAAGATTGACTTGTTCAACTTTCAGACAGATATAGAGGTGAGAGGTGCTTTTAAAAGAGGGGCAGTTAAAGAAGGGTAGCGTGTGTGTGTGTGTGAGTGTGCGTTTGTGTGTGTGCGTGCTTGCTTATGTGAGCCATGTGTGCGTACTTGCTGAGTAGCATTATCCAGCCCAAGGCTTAGTGCTGGGTCACTAGGCTTTGGTGCCAGCTGTGACGTCACAGATGATCCTCTGTCCTCCGTGGCCCAAGTCAAGTCACTCTCTCCCTCTCTCCTTCTCGCTGTCCCTCAGGGTCGGGTGGTAGAGAACATTTCCAAGCGATGTGGAGGCTTCCTGAGGCAGCTGAGCCTCCGGGGCTGCCTGAGCGTGGGAGACGCCTCTATGAAGTGAGAATGTCCTTAAATGTGCTTCTGCTTGAACTTTTTCCCTAAGTCACACTTAAGTGGTCGTATTTGAATTAAAATAAAGCAGCTCTTTTCTTTCAGTCTCAGGGGACCCCTTGATCTGTTCATTACATATAACCTCAAGAGATCTATCATCTCTTAATTAACAAGTTCAAGATTTTATTGTGAGAGTAAAACCCTTAAAATGGAAAACAAACTTACTTCAGCTGTACAACAACCTCCTGAGGGCCCTTAGATGACTCTGTTGATTGGCTCCTGAGCAGCTGACTTCTTATTTACTCACTGAAATGACAGCAGAGTAACAGAGTAAGTCACCCTCTCTCTCCCTCTTTGCTGTTCTTCTGTTTGGCAGGACATTTGCTCAGAACTGCAGAAACATCGAAGTGTTGAACCTGAACGGCTGCACCAAGATCACAGACAGTACCTGTCTCAGCCTCAGCAAGTTCTGCTCCAAACTCAAACAGCTCGATCTCACCTCCTGTGTATCCATCAGCAACCACTCCCTCAAAGCCCTCAGGTAGCTGCCACACACACACACACACACACACACACACACACACACACACACACACACACACACACACACACACACACACACACACACACACACAGTGTTGTTACCTTAAAAGAAAAGGTGACCTGGTCTGACTCTGTATGTTTTTTATATTTTGAAGACTTTTATTTTTGTCAAGATCTTAAGAACAGCCTGAAGTTTTTGTTTTTTTTTAGCTGATATTCACTTTTAAAAGCAAAATGGTCCAATCATGAATATTGTAGCACACTCAGTGAAAATGGACCTTTTCATATGTTGAATTGCTCTATACAAGAAAAGTCACTTATGTTTTACATTACCATCCAAGTCCCATGCAGTTTACTATGCACGCTTTGCTGTGCTGCACAGATAAAGTGCAGCCTGGTGGACAAAATAGAAATATTAACATGTATTGCCTAATATCAGCCAACTGAAATTAAACAAGTGATGCATGTACATTGATACTCATTAATTGTTTTCTATATTGAATGTCATGTTAAAAACAGGTTGGAATACTTGTGTTGATAGAAGTATGTGTGCTAGAACTATCCGGCTAGCATTTCCTGACTGTTTTTATTCAGTTCTGTAACTCACAATCTACTGAAAGTAGCTAGTATACATCAAAAATAAAAGCACACCTAAATGAGACAGGAAACTATCAAAATAAAAGCATGACCAACACTTGTTTTATGAGGCAGTGTTCACCCAAAGAAGTTTCTGGCTCTGTCCGAAATGGATCCCTAACCCCTATATAGGTGACTATATGGGGGTTATCGCCATTTTAAGGGGTGTCTGAAACCTGAGTGATTAATTCCAGTGCCCCATATAGGCGACTCAAAATTTCCCATAAAGCATTGCAGATTGTAGTGACCATCCGATGGTTACTCACCGGTGGTGGGCATCCCGTCATGCATTCCGTCTTGCCATGTAGTGTCCGAAACCTCCAGTGATTGAGTTCACTACATAGTCAACTGTATAGTGAAACCCCATATGGGGGTTAGGGGTTAGGGATTGAGTGATTCATTTCGGACACAGCCTCAGTCACAGGGATAGACTGTATAAAGAATGGATGCCGTCTGCCTCCTCACTGGGTGAAGCCACCGCAAGAACAGCACCCTCTGATGACGGGCTGCAGTATAGGTCATAAATCCCGCCTGCTCCAGCAATTCCTATGGAGCTGTGGACAAAACTTTAGAAATTTATTACACAGAATATAAATTTTTCTCCACCCTGCTTGCATTGTTGATATGTAGTTACTGTAAGACTGGTTTGTGCTCAAGTCCTCTTTTTTCTGTGCAGCTCCATTTTTATAAGTTATTAGGGGGTTCACGTTTTCTATGATTGACACTTGATACAGCTTATGGGTGTATGAAGATTGCGTAGCTCACCCGGGGGTGCGCTGTTTGAGCAGAGCGTCATCACAGCAACTCTCTGCGACTCTCCCACTGAATGTGTACAACGCAACTGTGCAGTGGTGGTTTCAGGAAGTGGAAAAGAATTGTGCAAATTGCGAGAGCTTTTGGGCTTCAAATCCGTATACTGGTGGAAGGCGCAACCAAGTTGTCCATAGTATATACAGTCTATGGTCACAGGGCTTAAATCACAAGTAAGAACATCATTAAATACAGATTAAGACACGTAAGTTAAGTGTGTGTAAGTGAGGTTTATAAAGTAATATCTTTAGTTGTTCTGTTTTCAAAGTTTTTCTTTCCATGCAGATTAGAAAAAAACTGACATGTCATTAAAAATGGCCGATACTGTCAGATATTGGCTCTTTTTATATCAGATTTTCTGTGAGGAAAGTGATACATGTCCAAGAGTTATTTTCCATTTAAGATAAAATTTACCAGTTTAGGGTTGTAATATTTGTGCATTTTTAAAACCATGCACACAGATATTCCTGTACAGTTGGTCTCCTTTTCATCCTCTTTATGTAATGTGTGTCCATACTTAGTGACGGCTGCAGAATGCTGGAGATGTTGAACCTGTCCTGGTGTGACCAGATCACGCGTGATGGGATCGAGGCTCTGGCCAGAGGCTGCAATGGTTTACGAGCACTGTTCCTCAGAGGCTGCACACAGGTAGAGTATAAGCAGGGCAACACATCCACACTGACATGAACCTGAGAACAGATGAGCATTTTCTCCTCTGAGCATTTCAGGCCTTCTTTGTTAGTAATTTGAGGCATCATGACCCTTGATTTGATCATTTTACTATAATATTCTGAATTGATTTGATGCATTAAGTCATGGTACTGTTGCCAGAGAAGCCTTCTGTGTTTACTGTAAATAAGGTACTCTGGTGGTTTTCTCAATGCCCCTGCTGTGAAAAAATGCTTAAAACACAGAAAACCAACAGTAGTTACCTTTAAATTCCTGGACCGATAAAACAAAAGCAGAAAATCTACCATAAACCCCAGAAACCACGATTCCCTCCCACTTCTAAAAAACCTCTAGTTTATACAGATCTGCCCTTTTCTTACCTCCTCTTCCTGATACTTTCAGTTCCCCAGCCTGCAGAATTTGGGTCATTCTCTTGATCTCATTGGTTTGGTTGTATTGATTTAGAGGTTTGTGTTGCACACTGCCTTTTTTGTTTTTTGTTTTTGGTTCTCTGCTGCCTCTCTGGAGCTGGTACTTTCTTCGGGCTGTGTACTCAGCTTGTTGTTGTTGTCGTTACAACCAAAGTCTTGTCTGTTTTCCTTGTTTGTAAAAAAAGGACCATGAAGCCACAATGGCTTATCTTTTTAGAGTCACAGGAGACAGTTGTGACATGTGACTTGATTTAAGTCATTGGTAAGAACACAGTCACATCCTTCAATAATTGATCCAAGTTTTTGTTTATTAATACACTCCATGTTTTATTCCTCCTCAGCTGGATGATGGAGCTTTGAAACACCTTCAGAAACACTGCCCAGAACTCACCACCATCAATATGCAGTCTTGTACAGTAAGACAAACATTTGTTTGTGGGATTTGGGGAGAAGGAGACTGATAACAATGCTTTAGGGACATGTCTGTGTGTCTCTGAGTTTTGTGAGATTTGTGTTGCGTGTCTTTTGCCTCCAGCAAATAACAGATGAAGGCCTGGTCAGTCTGTGCCGAGGATGCCACAAGCTGCAGATTCTGTGTGTGTCCGGCTGCAGCAACATCACCGATGCCTCCCTCACTGCAATGGGACTCAACTGTCCCCGACTCAAGTGAGACCAAAAAAAAAAAAAAAACAACCCATAAAATCACAGTTTAAAAGTTTGCTCTGAGAAAAAAAGGCTCCCAGATGACTTGATCTGATAGGTCTGTCCTTAAAACACACTGTCCTCCACTGTATCAAAACAAGTTGAACTTATCTTGTAGCATCAAATGCTCCACTGTAATGAATTAAATATGGCTTAATGTGCTTTAAACCCATTAGAAATACAAAAAAAGTGTCAGGAGACCTTTAGAGAATCTATCAGTTTTTAAAAAAAGGACTAAAATCATCTATTTTTTTTCTTGTGTCTCCCTTTTAGTGTTTGTGTCTTCTTTATACAAATGTAAAGTCATATAAAAGTTGTGGAAAAGGTCGTGCTGGAGCAATAACCTGAGGACAAATGAAAGAGAAAGTCACGCACATTCATAGCAGATTTTACTGAATAGCAAAGATCTCAAGGTTGATTCTCAGTTGAAAGTCATGCTGTGTACTGTGTCGTGGTTATCATTACTCCTTCTATCCCTCACTGTTATCTAAATTTAAAAATCTCATTATTTAATGATTTACACAGGCTTGTTCTTGCCTTTGTTTTGTCATGGTTGGATTTCTGTGAAGCCCCTGACTCAGGGTTATCTCAGGCTTCTGTCTCTCACTGCTTTTAGGTAGTTCAGCCCGACTAATCACTTGTTCACAAAAAACAGATTACATAACCCCAAACCAAACCTCCTTGCACTGGCTTCCTAAATATGTTCATATTGATTATAAGACTCCTAAAGCTCGGCATGACCAAGCCCTGTCAGATCATATGATATGGGCTTGCTTGTTGTTCCAAGCCTTTTTGAGGATCTGCCTGCTGATATCTGAAGTGCCAAATCTGCCCTTCATTTTAGATGGCTTCTTGAAACATTCTTTATCGTTATTTAAGGAGTTAATAAAACCATAGACCCCACTCTGGATAAATCCTCCCCTCTACGCAGGCTTTAAATGTGTGTCTCTGTGCTCTCAGGATCCTTGAAGCTGCACGATGCTCCCATGTTACAGATGCTGGGTTCACTGTGCTGGCCAGGGTGAGTTTCTGTCACATAATTGTATCTGTGGAGTCTTTACACTGAGTCACCTGTTTTTATTTTTGAGTTTATCTGATTGATTTCTCTTCGTCCTCACAGAATTGTCATGAGCTTGAAAAAATGGACCTAGAAGAATGTATTTTGGTAAAGCAACATGGACTTCATGCACTTCTTTTAAGTTCTGTCTTTTACCCACTTATCTGGGACATATGCTATGTGAGAATGGAAGGATATATGTCCTGTACAGAGATCAGTTAACTACCATCAGTATTTAAAAGTAGTTTTCATCAATCATTCATCATGCTGGTTCTCCTCAGGTGACGGATAACACCCTGGTTCAGCTGTCTATCCACTGCCCTCGCTTGCAAGCCCTGGTAAACGTTCACAGCTTTCACATTGTTCCAGGTTTTGTCCCTCTGCCTCTCTGAATGTGTGTGAAGCTTTAATCAACCTCTCTGTGTGACCCATGCAGTCGCTGTCCCACTGCGAGCTGATCACAGACGATGGCATCAGAGCTCTGAGCAGCAGTACCTGTGGACAGGAGCGCCTCACAGTGGTGGAACTGGACAACTGCCCCCTCATTACTGATGTGACGCTGGAGCACCTGAAGAGCTGCCATCGCCTGGAGCGCATTGAACTCTACGACTGTCAGCAAGTCACCAGGGCAGGGATCAAGCGCATCCGGGTCAGTAGAAATTAAAGGAAAAAAACTCTGAAATTCGGTCATGTTGAGAAGAAAAAGCTGCACCTCCCCCATATACTTTTTTTTTGTTTGTACACTTAAGTAAACTCTTCCATAGTCAGTAAAGGCTTATTGTCAACATATGTCAAGATTTGACTGGCAACACAAGCAGCATTACCTGAGTGCAATAAAAGCTGCAGCCAGAAGTCACTGATAAACTTATCTGTGTTTTTCCCTTTTGACCTCCATGCTTGTTTACATTTTTTATTTCCTTTGGGAAGTCTGGAAGTGCACATACTCATAGGAAAGTTCAAACTACTGTTGCAAAATTCACATTGAGTTCCCTTTACTCTTGACAGTTAGACTTTGGGACAGCCTTCAAACCCTCAGCTCCTCAGCTGGGATTGGATCTAGCACTGGCTGCTTGCTTCAGCTTAACTTTAAATGTGAAAGCATCTCTTCTTACTTTTCATAGATTCTCAATTTAGTTTCATTTTTTAAAATTCAAATTTGTATTTGTTAATCAGTGTTCGAAGAGTAAGCTTTACAAACCCAAAGTAATACATAGTACTAATACTCAATTACATGTCAGAGCAGTTTATGAAGAGCTTACTCAACTGGCTAGACCTTTACTATCTTACATAGAGAAAACACATGGATTTTATCATAGGGCCATATTTCCAAACAGAGTTAGAGCACAGCTTTTCAACTTCACAACCAACCCAAAACTGGTGCTGGTGGAAATCTGCAAACATGAAGATTAATCAAACAAGCTTGACTCTTCTTTGTTTGGTGATGAAGGCTTACTGCCCCTACAGTTTGATGTTGGAATTGCAGCCTGTAAAGTGTTCACCAATGCCAGTGTATTTAATTTTCTTTGTTGGTGATCATCTTCCCTGGGCTTGGTCAGTTATTATTGTTTTTATTGTGGTGTTATTGAAAACACATTAAGAATTACAAAAGTTTGGTCATGAAACAGTCACAGTCAGTATGTTTTGCTCTGTGTGATTAATTTACATGCCTGCATTAACACATCTTGTCCCCATACAGGCCCACCTTCCAGAGATCAAGGTCCACGCCTACTTTGCTCCTGTGACACCTCCTCCCTCTGTACATGGAGGGGGCCAGCGTCTGTGCCGTTGCTGCATCATCCTCTGACAGTGGAGGGCCAGAGGGGGCCACCTCTGTCTACAGGTCCTGCTGCTCTGATTGGGGCTTAAATAGGGTCGGGGTGGGGGAATGGGGTAGGTGAAGGGGAGAGGAGGGGCTGGACCCACTCACTGCTCCTGATCACTGATCACTACAAAGACTGATCGCCACTGATCCCTGATCAGCAAGACCCGGCCCTCCTCTCTCCTCTCGCTCTCTGGTCAGCATGCAGCCGTCCTCAGGGTTTGGGCGTGGAGGGGTGGAGGGAAAGAAGAATGGGTGGATGAATGGACTCCCCCTTTTTCTCTTCAGTTCTATCCTCTCTCCCTCGCTTTGCTGCAAAGACAAAAACAGGTCCTCCACGCCATTCCTCACCTCACATCCCTGACTGCCCACCTGCGGGCGGAGAGGACTGCTGGGTGGCTGGATATTGAGGGGAGGGGTCTGAACTATGGAACTAAAATGCATCATGTTCTACAAACAAACAAAAAAAAAATGATGATCTTGTCATCTTGGACAAGAGTCTGCTCATCTCAACCAATCACATGACACCTCTATGTGACCATCCTGTGATTCATTCTGCTTTGACCAATTAACACCAAGCATGGAGGTAGAGGAGAGCTGGATTGTGGGAAACGCAGTATTCTGGATAAAAATTAATAGGCACGCTTTGGCACAACCGGTTTTACTATCCTGTGCAGGAGAGTCGGGAGTTAAACAGGAAAAACGGAACGGGACACGTGACATATTTGTGCATCTGAGAAACTTTTGTTGAGATTTCGACTCTGTTCCTACCGAGAATGTTTTGCAATGGAAAAAAAAAGAATCACAGATTCGGCGACTCACTGAAAACTGGAGTAGGCCAACAAAAATTGTTTTATTTCTTTTCTTTTCAGTGCTTATTGTAAATGTCCATGCCTGTCTTATCTAGAGGGGAAGATGTGTGTGTCATTCTTTTTTAAAAGAAAAAGAAGAAACTGTCGGACCTATGATTCAGACCCTCAGTGTCTAAAAGCGTTTCGTGGACTCTGTGTGCTACTGGGGTGAGTGGCCTCTCCTGTGTATTGGTTACGTTGGCTTGTTGGCCCTTATCCAATCCTGTCAGTAGCCCTGCGCACTAGCTCCTACTTGACGACTTAAGCATTTGTTTACATCCTGGATTAGCTTAGCACTACAGACAAACTTGTTTACATGAGTAGGCCTCCAGTCTCCCTACCATTCAGAGTGGTTTTAGTAACATTGATGCAACTGTGGTCGATAACTGGACTGTGGAGTTAGTTATTTAAATTTTTGACTGTGTGTAGTTGGATATCAATCAGGGTTCAAGGTGCAACTTTGCTTCAAATTACATGGATTATTTCTCAAAGGTGAGATAACGTTGACATTGTAAGCAAATGTACCTCAACTTTTCGACAATCAAGTGAATTTATGTATTTGACCATTAATTTAGTGTACTTTGTGTAATTGGCAGTTTACTGATAATGTAGGATACAATGAAGTGTTTCTGCTCAAGATACACCACTCTCTTAATGCCCCAAGCAGCGCATAAGGGATTATTAAAATAAAGGCTATGAGATAATTCTCATGGACTGCACCAGTCCATATTGTTCTTATCTGATATGCAGCAATTTTGCGCTCACCCAATCCTGGGTTTTATGCACTGAATGGAATGCTTTAAAACCAACTGTGTATTTCACTATTTACAGACAGTCTTTCGGATGAAGATAATTCAGCAAAGCAACACATTTATGGGGCATGCAGTACCACCTTCTAAAGTATTGAAAAGACAACAAAATAGAAGCAGCTTGCAACTTTGTGCTTTGCAAGAGACTGGCAAGTTCTATGTAGTTGCCAAGTGCTCAAAGACTGGGGAGACTGGCAGGACTGTGGATAGGACTGAAACTAGGAAAGCAGATTGAAAGTTGACTCAGATGGACCCAGAAACATAGCTGACGACTGGCTGTGATACTAATGCCCTCTCTTTGACAGCTGTTTTAACAATTTTATGTTTAAGAAAATAAAGAAATAAATGAAAAAAATAAACAAATGAATAAATAAAAGTGACTAATAGTAAATGTGCTTTGTCTCTCAAGTGTGAGATTTTGTCTCCTTGCGTTAAAAGATTACTTCAGAATAAACTGCGGCAAATTGATCACATGTGACTTCGCAGCTGAACCGCTAGATGTCACCCTAGAGCCGCGCAGACAGCAGACACACCCACACCAGCGGAGGACTGTGTTTGATTCATGACCGTTACAGAAACAGAAAACCTAAAACTGTTTGTAGTGATAGCGTAATAAAAATTTTTTTAAACACCTGGTAACCCCCTCCGCCAATAATGCTCAAACGGGCGCACCCTACACAAGACCGTTCGACATTTTCATCAGGCATTATGCTGGCTAGCTGTGCGGTGCCCGAAGACCCATCGGCCTGATCGTTGATCGGTTGCGCCCCCTGGTAAACTGCAGTCCCCGGCAGCGCGCACAGAGGCTTTGAGCGCCTTTAACAGCTCCAGCGGCAGCGGTGATTATTCCTGGATTAAGGAAGAACATTTCACGCAGGACTGGAGATTAGACCTTATTGTGGGAGTTTGGTGCAACTTTAACTGCGGACGAGTCGACAGCCGGGAGCTGAGTAGACTTTCCCTCCTGTGGCCATGGAGTAGAGAAGCGGAGCGGAGCCAGGCGGCAGGCCTGCGGAACACTGACACTGTTAGCCACTCGAGCTAGCTTCATGAAGCAGTCTATATCCCTGTTTGGGTCGCTTTGCTAACCAGCTACTTGCTGTTTTTGTTAGCATAACAGATAGCCAACCAAAGTTGCTAGCTGATTTTGAAGCGAGTATATACTAGGAACCTGCCGGGATCCACTTTTGTTTAATGTTTCCAGAACTTTCTCGAAGTTTTACATTCATTCTTGCGGCTTGTTGTGAAGTGAAGAAGCTAGCGTTGAACGTCTTTGTCGTACCGTTACAAAGTTGAGCTTTCTATTCAGAGAGAGGGATGGTTTTTGTGTTAAATTGATCCGTATCTATTGTAAGGGATTGCATGCTGTTGGTTAACCATAAGATAAACGCAGTCCGGACTGTACACCCTGCCTACCCCCTCTACAGCCCCGTCCTCCACACCACGGTCTCCTGTCCTCGGCCGGCTCCAGTAGCGGGCCACTCGGCACTGAGTGCCCGATGGAGGAACATGACAACATGGACTATTTTTACCAGCAGGTGGTACAGAAAGACGTCACCCGCAGGTTGCAGGTGGGCCAGGACCTTATCGACTACCTGAACGATCCTCAGCGCTCCCCTGACGTGGAGCAGGACAAACCCCGGCTTGATAAGACCATAGACGAGCTAACGGGATGGGTAAACTCCAGCAATTTCAAGGTGAGAGATAGTGGCCAGTCATCGTTTGGGGGTATCGCAGTGTCACTGCAGCAGTCACTGATTCGGCCTGTTCGTCAGTTATTTTCCAGCTGTTTAACCCATGAGCCGAGGGAGAGGGGAGGTGGGATGGAAATATGATGTAGTATGCCTAGAGTTGGGATTTATTGCAACAACTTGAGCAGAGTGAATGCATCTCAAACGAGCTGTCATTGGTACGAGTATGAAGAAGACACGTCTTGTGTGAAGCAGTCAATGAATCTGATGGCCTGTAACAAGCAATGGATAACAGCATTTTTGAAAACCTGTATTAATGTAATTTTCAGGCTTACAAAAGCAGGCATTTTTAAATCCATCCTTGTGACAGAATCCGACATTTCCAGGAGGTTATTCTTATGATAGTAAAGCTAAGCCTGTATCTGTGCTTTTGGGACCCATTGTGAGCATGGCTGCAGACTACCGGAGCTCTGGAAGGGATGGGGGAGGGGTGATGGGGCTCATTGTTATGACCTACTGTATGCTCTCTCTTCATTCATCTAAATCTTTTTTCACTGTGTCTCTCACATATACTCACACACTGTACTCTGTGTGTGGGAGAGTGAATGGTGACCCTGTCTGCACTATTTGCCATATCTCAGATTTGCTGGAATGTGGTATTTTTGCCAAGGTAGCTCCCAAACCAGATAACAAGTCAGAACAGTCTGAAAGCTCATTTTAAGACATGCTGAAATCGGACTCCTGTGGCTTACTTTGGAGGACTAGAAAATATCCATGTGATCAATTCATATTTTTGTCTTTTATTGGCACATAAAGGCCTAGGCAAGTTCTTCTTGTAGCATCCACTCATTTCTAAAGCAAAACAAATCCCACACATTTCCAAACATAACAGTAATTATGTTGTTTAACGCAGCCTCCCCTCTCAATTCAATCAAATGGCAGACCGGGACAGACATATTGTGGGATCTCTTCCATAAATCTGCCTCCATGAGTTTAATCTGGAGCTGTTTCAAGCTAACGTTTGATTTGTTCTTTGATGCAGATGACACATACAGTAACCTGAGCTCAGATCAGTGTCTGGCAGTGATGAGAGAGCACACTGTTACCCCTAGAGGCCTTCACATAGCAGCCTTTTAGTGATGCTGATTTGCTCCCTGTCGAGCATGAGGAAAGCGACTCAGCTTTGAGAAGGATGCTGAGTCAGCGCAGAGAGAGATGAAAGAACGGAGGGATGATGCAGAGTTGATAGGAGTCAGGGAATTGAGAGTTGCGCTGATAGTCGGGGTATAGGTAGGTGAGGGGAAATCAAAAATCACGCCTCATAAGTACATTTAGTGCTCATATGAGGCGACTGTCGCGCCCAAGTTCCCCTTTAAGGACCGGATGAAACCTGATACTTAATTCTGTCTGTGGCTCTCTTCATCTCTGTTTCCTTTGTGTTTCCCTGTCTGGGTCTGTTTTTCAAAGTGAGTCAGTTTCAGCCTCCCCTCTCTTCACTCTGTCAAGTCGGCAGAACAGCAGATTCACCTCATGCTCTATGCACTCAGAAAAAAAATCACAGTGCTTATGTGAGGTGCTATCAGGGGGCATTAATATTGTATAGGCTGCAGGGCCAGATGACTTGACACTGACTGGACTGATAGAAAGCTATTTCTGCCACCGGCCTGCCTTGACTGGAAACACTTTAGAACTGCTGAGATGGTTTTTTTTCCGCAGAAGTCTATAAATCACCTCATAATGCAGAGACAAAAATACCAAACAGATTGATGGAACAGCTGCATTTGAATTGTTTGGGTTTGACTTGTACACTTCTGCATCACCTCTTCTTTTAGCTAAGAAGGAGTCCAAATATTCTGTTGTCTGCCTGCTCTAGAGATTCCATTTCTATCAGGACATTAGTGGCAGCTCAGCTCTCAGCCCCCTCACCAGACAGTCTGTTTTAGAGTTGCAGATTGTCTTACAGCTAAAAGTCTTTTTCATTTAATTCTTTGACTGGTTTGAGTTGTCAAGTCTAGTTTATTTATGTGAGCACGCTGCCTGGTTGCAGCTCCTTTTTTCTTCCTGTTTTGACTGACTGAGAGACACAGATTTTAACATGATTCTGTTTCATATAAGCTACAAAGAGAGTGTTTTTGTATAAAAGTGGGGTCGTATGAGGCACTTGTTTGCAGCAAGTTTATCACCCATAGGGGGATCCATCCTGGTCATCTCAGCCCTCTTCTACACAGGCGGAGGAACGCGTATGTGATGTGTCAGCAGTTGGTGCTAAAATAAATAACCTGTCTGAAAATCTTAAAAATATAACTTTGACTTAGATGACGTAACTCTCTGAGTCAGAGATGTCCCCAAAAAAGCTCAATTATGTGATGCAGTTGAGCTCATCTGCAGGGCTTGGTTGTTTTCATCATGGTTCTTCCTTTGGTGTCTCAACATAGGGGCCAAGTGGACTGGCATAGCGACTACCCTTTCAATTTGGCTTCAGTCAACCAAAAACTGAAATTTAAGCACTCAGCTCTGAAACTGTAGCTGTTAGTTATGCCGTTAGATATTTAACATGTAAGAAAGTCATGAAAAATGACTGTGGCAGTGCCTGAGGTGACGGACAAACTTATCTTTCTTTTCCAGTCCAAGAGCCCATCATCTCCATATTTCTAAACCTTAAAACTATATGAAATGAATGAGCACTCAATCCTTTGAAGGTTTTGTTTTGGATTTTCTCGATAAACTACTTTAAAGTTAACAGCTGTCTATCATTTTCGTTGCCTCATTTCTTTGTAATCGACTTAAATTACTTAATGGTTCAATTGTTCCAGCTTGTGTCTGTCATGGCCATAGCTGTGTAAGTCTTGTGCCTCTGAGAGCCTGTTTTTCTGTCCAAGTCCCACTTTAAGCCCCTCTAGAATTCAAAGTAATACCTGTACATGGTACGCCAATTAGCAGGCTCAGCCAACAAACGCACCAACCATCCTGTTGTCACAAAGAGCCATTCATACCGAGGTCAATATTTACTTTTTTGCTGCATACCTCAGCTGCTCTGATGACATAAAGCCTGCACTTTAGAGATGCAGCAAAGTGTGTTTCCATTTCTCACTCCAGACACTTCTTTGTCCAAGTGTCTTTTTATAGTATTTGGGGTGATACCCAAGTGTCTGTTTGGCGCTTTTCCTTGTATCTCACCAAGACAGACTTTTTCCATATATGAGGAGGCCAGTTCTGAAACTTTTCTCCTCTTTAAGATGGTCCGTCCCATCTATCTTTCATTCTCTGTCTCTCTCTCAGAGAAAAGATGCCATATGGTTGTGGGTGCCAAGCTTGTTGGGGTGCTGGGTGGAGGAGGGGAAGGGAAGAGGCCTCTTGGCTGTTTTCTTTCTGTACTGTTTCTTTTTCGCCCTGCTGTTTTCCCTCCCCCCTCCTCCCCCTAAATTAGGTCAGTATGGGGGAGTCATCATGACCTCGAGCTCATGTTTCCTCTCCAGGTGATTTTTTTTTTCTTTGCGGTCATAGTTGGCCTTCGTCCCTGTGTTTTATCATCACCCTCATCCTCCTCCCCCATTTTTATTTCTCTGCTTACCTGGCTCTGCTCCTCCTTTGACTAAAATAGGGAAAAATTGCAGTCAGCAAGACAGAGGAGTCTGGGAGTTTGGTGTTTTAATGGATTTTCTCTTTGGACTGTTCAGCGTTACTGCAGCACTGCCAAAACAAGCATTCCAGGAGCACAGCGCAGTGTGGGATGTGATCCTAATCAGAAACACAGTGGAAAACTCAACTTCACCACCAGACAAAAATCTAGTCTACCTTCCTCTATGACTTAGATCACAAGCATTTTAATCCTTATATCTGAACTAGAGATGATGAACGTGATGTGAATGAAACACACATCATATTGCCTTACATCTTACAGTACAGCTGACTTTATTCATCAGTCTGGTTTCCAAATATCTTTAGATTTCTACCAAATGAATACAAATGAATGCGAGGTTCAGTTAGCTGCCCTTATGCAGATGGTAGAAACAGGGCACCACAAAGTATTATATAAGAGCCACAGCTGTTAGATAGAGGTGGATTCTGAGACTTTTTTCTGACTGTTTACTAGAGCGTCATGTCTTATTCATAAAAACAAATACTGAAGCTCAGTCAGGCACCGCAGCCGAACAGTCAGTTCACCAGGAAGGACTGTGTGTTAGGAAGAACCTGTTGTCATAAGGGCACAAATTAGTGCTGAGATTCTGTGCCCTTATGTACACTATAGTTCTCAAAGCAGGCGGCGTTTGTTTGATCCAAACCCAAACAAGCACTATTGCCTCACTGTTGGTTTAAAAACTACGAGTATTTTCCATCATACCACTCATACAGCATAAAAATCTGTGCCAGACCCACATAACTTCACACATAGCTGTGTTGTCCAGATATTGAGCTGTTGGCAGTTACCCTTTGGCCATATTATGTTCCAAGAGAGTTCAGTCATATCATAACATTACTTGTTAACATCCCACTCAACGCAATGGCTGGAGTCCATGTGATGTTCTCCACAATACTGTTGCTAGGATATGATGAAGAGATGCACACTGAGGAAGGTAGAGGCCATTTTTAAAATCATGGATGAGCCACTTTATAACAAACAACAGTGGTGGTGGACAGCTCCTCTGTCTTCACTGCAGGATGGAGAGATTCAGAAGATCTTTTGTACCAACAGCCATCAGACTTCTCTATTCTTCTATAAATAGTAAATGAGATCTAGACGAATGAATTTCGCCTTTGGGGATCAATAACGTCCTTGTATAAGTCGGATTGTACTGTATAAGTCAATGCAACTGTGCAGTGATTTGTACAGCACGGGGGTCTATTTAGCCATTTCTGTGACTGTAAAGAATTCAAATACACACATAAGAATAAAAAACTGAACACAGCATATGGAGTAGGGGTGGGAATCACCGGTGGCCCCACGATACGATATTATCACAATACCTGGACCACAATATGATATTAGTGCGATTTATACAATTTTTACAGCTGTTTAGCTAATTTAGCATTTGTCTTTCCTTCATGTCTGTCTTATTTTCGCAGTATTTTATTTTCATGTAGCACATCTAGCAAACCTTATGTATCAGGTCCATCTCATTTTGTGCCCTGTTAGCATTCCTAATGTCCTTCCCCAGGTGCTGCTAAATTTGTTGTACTAACGCTCTCCTGCTCTGTAACGTCACCTCTGCCAACCTCACAGGGCAAACAGTTGATTTTATTTTTCCATTGCATCATAGATTTGACTTCATATAAACAATTAATTTGAAAAAAAAATTGATGAGACAGTATGATAAATCACCAGACAAAATATTGCAATACGATGGTGTATCGATTTTTTTCTCCCACCCCTAAGATGGAGTATGTTAATGTTCTGTGCAGCTATCAGAGTTGAAGCTACTTAGAAAACACCTCAATGTACAAGTGTACCTCTGTTTTCTTTGACCCCAGGTGATACATTTTCAGTTGTCTTTTAAACTTTGCTTGTTGTGTCCATGTTTTCACCTCGGGTATCTGCTTTTTTGTGTTTAGTCAAACTCTAAGCAAACTGAACAGGCGAATGGTAAAGTAGCCTTGTGTTTACATTAGTGTGTACTACAGTTCACTAGGTCATCAGACTGGCTCTGCTGTAGGGTCAAAATGTTCAAAGAAAAAGAAAAAACCTCTGTCTTTTAACGGTGGAAAGTTGATATTTAAAGATGTATCTCTGTTTGATATTTACTTGAGGACTTCCAGACTGGTATTTTAGGGTTGGTGAAACAATTTGAGCTGACTGACTGATTCCTGTGCTGCTGCCTGATGTTCTTTATTTCCATCATTTTCACATGACTCAGACCAGTCACTTCCTGTTTTTACTTAGTCGCCTCTTTGGTGTCAGCTGTTGCCAGCATTAGTTTGACACAGTGTTAGTGTCTGGCGCTAAAAGGCTCATTCTAATGTCAGAACATCAGGATCACAGGCGTAACAGCTGTTGGCAGACTGAGAGAACATGAAAAATTTACCTTACACAGTCTCAGCTGTTTTAATTTGCAGTCAGCAAAACACAGTGTGATTCAGCATTAGAAAAATCCATTTAGTCTGACAAGATCAGTGTCAGGATTTTGCTAAATCCTCTGCAGTGGTTGAAATGTGCTCATTTTATAAAAGGGCAGCTGCAAATGTACTCCACTTTAAAGGAAGAATGATGTTTCATAATTGTGTCTAATCAAGATGAATGACCTGCTTTGACCTTTGCCTCTTTCTCACTCTGTGTTTTGCAGGTGGCGCTGATGGGGATAGATATTTGTGGGGCATTTGTAGATCGCATGGGAGAGCGGTTCAAGGGATACCTGGGCACAGGTGAGAAATCCAACTCGTCCCCACCATGACCTCCTTTAAGGGTTTTCTCAGGGGTTAAAATAAAAATATAAAACTATGAAAGAAAGCAGCCTTTATTAGGTAATAAATCAATTCAAGTGCAGACTAAATACCTCTTTTGTTTACCTTTTTGTTTTACTCTTAAAGATCTTCAATATATAATTGTGTGAAGGAGAAATACACAACGAGGATACATTTGTGATAAATCAATTACAGGCCCAGGTCTGTCAGTTACATCTCAGGGTCCGAGTAAATCTCAGTGAAAATCTGACTTGAAATACGAATTCATGTTTCAGACAGTCTAATCTCATAAAAGAAAGTCCTAATGTTATTCTGAGAGGGTGAATGAGAAGAGCAGTTTAATGAAAAGTATCATGAGAAAACACATAGTTTCAAGTGTCAGGACTCTGAAAAGATGACGTCACTTCTGCTGTGATTGTCAACAAAAACCTCACTAATCTAAAACTCAGCATAGGCTTACCAAGGCTAACCATAGACTCACATTATAACTTTCTTCTCACAACTTTTTGTCTTTCTTTCATAGTTCCTGTTTTTCTCTGTTGATGTAGCCTTGATAAATTGTCATTTAATCTTAGGTGATCTTTGTGCTAGTTTCAGGAGCTCCTGAAGTTATTAATTCTATACATTGGATAAAAATGCCTTGCATAACAACACTCCTCTGTGTTTTTACACTTAAGGGGATGTTTTCTTTATTGTTTTTGGAAAATGTCTCTCCATTTGTGTCTCACTTCCACTTTGTGGCTCCTCTGAGACCAATCTGCTCTGAAGCCTGGTACCCCCTCCTCCTCCTCTTCCTCCTCCTCTCTGTTGTTCATCTTTTAGTCTCTATATTTAGTCTCTGAATTGTCTACCAAACTTCATCTCAGGCTGTTACTCCCCAATACCGCTCTTCACATCATTCACATAACCTCATACACCGAGTCTTGTATCAGCTGTCAGGCTTTGAGAGTGTGTATTTGTGTGTCATGTCAGTGGTAGACCTTTGTGTGCACCCGCTCAAGGTGTCACCAGCTGTCTTTGTCAGCCAGACGGACCCTCGTCCCTGTCCAACACACTCAGTCCTGCAGCGCGGCTTTGGGATGAGTGGGCCTGTCATACTGAGAAAAGTCTGTCACCACACACACACACACACACACACACACACACACACACACACACACACACACACACACACACACACACACACACACACACACACACACACATACTTGCTCACTGTGCCTTAGCCTGTCTCTGTGTATGAGTGCAGTGAATGTGTGTGTTTCATAGTAATGGTAAAAACATCTTTCTGAGCCACCGCTGGCTCTGAATCCCCCCGCCTCCATCTGACTTCCATCCCTCCTTTCCTGTACTCTCTTTTTTTCTATCCCTCTCTCTGCACCCACCCACCCTCCACCCACACACACACACACACACACATGCACACAGGAGGGAGTGGGATGAGATCATAGACACTGAGTGATCGGATTGATCTACAGTACTGATCTACAGTACTCATTGCTCGCCGCTCTTCCTCTGTACATGTGAACGTGTTTGTATCACACAGAGGTGTGAGACGGCAGATGAAAGTGAAACATACAGATCACATACGACTACACTTTGACCTGTGGAGACTCCCTTGATTGCTGATGCAGACGTTGAATGGTGTGCTGTGATTGGCTGACGAGCAGCTCTGAAAAAAAAAAAGAACCAGTAGAAGACAACTTGGCACACACACACATGCGTGTTAGTGTGTGTGTGTCTGTTTCCATCCTTACTACAGCAGATGACGTCAGGTGCAACAATGCCCCCCTGTCATTTTTCTGTTTGAGGGCATTGTCCTTTGTTGCCAAGGCAACCATCTGTTATGGTAACATAATGTACGCACACACACACACACACACACACAGCACAGGAAAAGGACAGATGACTTCACTACTCTGGTTGAAGTTTCAGAATAAGAATGTGGGTAGGAGTGTGTGTGTGTGTGTGTGTGTGTGTGTGTGTGTGTGTGTGTGTGTGTGTGTGTGTGTGTGTGTGTGTGTGTGTGTGTGTGATGTCATTTTGAAGGCAGAGTTTAATTAGCTCAGTTTTCCATTTAAAAGAGAATAGCGCACCCGATTTGGCATGTTGTGTCTTTGAACAGATGTAGAGATTTACAGTCTAAAATAAGCAGCTCCAATCACTCCCTGTTGTGAACTTCTGACTTTTAGGAGTTCAGGAATAAAGATGGATTTATTTGTTGTTGTTTTCAGTTTTAACAGGCACATGTAAAATGATCTTCTGAAAGATCAGTCTGTCAGTTTGACAGCTCGCTGAAGGTATGAAAACTGAAGGAGCAGAAAAGTGTCAGTTAAATGTGGTTGAACTCCATCTTGGTGAAATGCAGATGTTTGAAAGTATTTTGGATTTAGAAGAGACAAGATTTTATGAATTCAGGTAGCATACAAACAGGTAGGGCTGGGCGATATGGCCTCAAATTAATATCACAATATATTGAGCAGTTCACCTCGATAATGATAAATGGATGATAACTACTCCACAAGCTGCTCACCCCCTCCCACATTAACTTTGTCTACTTCAGCCGCTGCTCCAACCACTCGAACTTCTGAACTGTCCTCCATCTCCTCACCTGTCTTTCCCACTTTGTTACGGACTGGATGAGGTGGAGTCACACCTTTGACGTAGGACAGGGTCTTAAAGGGACATGAGACCATAGCGTACCCACACACATCCAAAACCAACTTTTACACACTTGTTGCAGTACATGTTTTACAAAAATTAAAAGAGGGAGCAGGACAGGAGCTAAATTTACATGTTCCAGTTTTTGATTATTTGTGGACTGAAGCGTCCTGGAGGCCCACTGTCCTGCATGTTTTGGATGTTTCCCTGCTCAAACACACCTGATTCAAATGATCAGCTCGTTATCAAGCTCTGTAATGGCTTAATAACGAGCTGATCATTTGAATCAGGTGTGTTGGAGCAGGTAAACATCCAAAACATGCAGGACAGTGGGGCTTGAGGACTGGACTTGAGAACCACTGCTTTAGACCCATGCATGCAAATCACTGAGGTATCCAAAAAACAAGATGTTGTTGCTGATGTTCACATTTCATTATTTGCTTGTGAACTGACAGTTTAGTAATTGCAACAGACATTGTTCTCGCACAAAGCAGATTTTTCTACAGTACAATTGATTATCCCAGTCGTTGTCCTGTTTCCAGCTCTCTGTCAAATTAGTTTTTTATTCCCCTGAAGATGTAACTCAGGCTGTACACAATTATTTAAAAAACCTACTTTGAAAAGGAGAAAATCTGAAATTAGTTTTTTTTAGGCTTCAGATTGAGATATCGACGGTTTAAAAGCAGGAACAGGACATTGGATTGACTGAAACATCGCTGTGCTCACATTGATCATATTGACAGATTTCAAATAGCTTTTAGACATGAATGGACATTTGCGGCACAGAGGAGTAAGCTGTGATAGGAATAAACCCCTGTTGATCGCAGGCTTTTTATTTTATTTTTTTTTAGCAGAGGAATACCGACTCATCCTCTCACTGAAGATTATTAATTCACAGTGGGACCAACAAAAGGCTGTCCTTCAAATAAAAAGCTGTTGAGAGCATATTCGTCTGATATTAAAGCTGAAAATACACTCACAGCCGAGGGCCCTTCTGCTTCCTCAGTTTCTCATTTTGTCGAGGATTAGTGTAACCATTTGAAGCATTTGTGTTGTTGCCAAAAGCCTCATACTTCCGCTGGATGCCAGCATTTAAAGGCTCTTTACAGCCTGTATCGCTTGGCCGTGCGACTGCAGCAGATCAAGTGTAACTGACGTGAGTGCATTGGATGATCTTGACATTATTTTAGTCACGGTCCATTTCTCATTTCCTGTCCTCTCTTTCCCCTCGTCATGTCAGAGCCCTGCAGGGGACAGTGGCGTAAATATTTACATTAAAACATGTTTTTATCTCACTGCCATATCAGACACTTTGTACAACTTTGCATGTTTATGTAAGTGTTTTTAAAAGCACTCCACTTGGGGGCAGTCTTCATTATCCAGCAGAGACTAGAGCCTCGTGTGTGGCCTTGTTCCTGATGCTGGATGTAAATAATGAACATTAAACAGCAGTTTTCCCACATTTCATAGACTCCCGTCTCTAACCCAGACTCTCCATCTTGTCTCTTTCTCGCTCACTGACCTCTTTTTTTCTTGTTTGTAGTTTTGCCAGCTCTGGTGGACAGGCTGGGCGACGGGAAGGACCAGGTCAGGGAGAACAGCCAAGCTCTTATCCTTCGCTGCATGGAGCAGACTGCCTCGCCCATGGTGAGACATACACACACACACGCATACACAAACTATATTCATAAAAACACGGGCCTCAGAACCCTGTTGAAGGGAGGCCTCTTTTTAAACTTGTGAGTTAAAGAGGCTGGCTGTTTTAAAAGATCGAAGATGAGAAGTTTCCTTAAGCAGTTCTAGGATTGTTATTGTATTTCAAATCTAAGCAGGGATATAAAATGATATCAAGGTTTTGAAGGTGGGGACTGTGTTCTCATTTGTTTGCATGTTTTTGTTCTGTAAGAGTCACTCACAGGACAGCAAACCAACTCAGGTCAGTTGTTGTTATTTGGAGAAACGCCTTATTAAATTACAAATCAGAGACTGCAGACAAATCAAAGCCACCTCCACATCAATAAATAATCACCACAGCTGGGAGGTATTCTGTGCTCAGGGCTCCCTCTTCTGGATATCAGAGGAACTACAAGTGCTGCACCTCCAACCTGATTTGTGTAATCTATACCAAACAGGCATAGACATCCACCTACCCTGTGCTCTATAATCTCCTCAAACCCCCACACAGGCTGCTGGGGCAGAGCCCTCCTCGCTGCGCTCCTACTGACTCTCTTTTTGTCTCCCCCAACTTCCCCCCTCTCTTTCATCTAGTATATTTGGGAAAGGCTACTTCCTGGTTTCAAACACAAGAACTTCCGCAGTCGAGAGGGAATCTGCCTGTGTCTCAGTGCCACACTTAGCATGTGAGTAGCTTCCTCTTCTCCACCTTTGCCACGTCCATCATGAAATGTGAAAGGTCATCATATGATTTGAAGGAGTGGACAAAACTTCTCTAATACTCGGCAAATGTAAACATAGAATTTTATGTTTGATTTTTTACCTGATAGACTATTTCTGCAAAAAAAAAAAAATGGAAATGGATTCTCTATATTTTTTACATGTCTGCTCATTCATCATTTGCCCTTTAAAAGAAAGTTTTATCATGTTACTACTGCTCTACATGAGCATGCCCCAAATTCTCTCTTCAAGAAACACACAGAGTCTCTGTCTGCAGGATTAATCTGCTTAGCTGTAAAAGGGGCACACGTGCTACAAGAGGCACCACCACTGTAATCATGTGACATTTTTTACAGTCTTGGAGCATACATGACACTGTGTGATTTTTTTTTCCTATCAGAGAGTTTGGAAAAGCTCCATCTGTCGTTAAAGTCCAGTATTTTTCAGCCTGAAGGTGACATTAAACTAACCCACCTATAAATACACAAATAAACAGACCGCTGCTTGTGTATCAGTCCAGTTCAGAACTACACGGGTTGTCAGTTTTCCACACACAGCAGGCGTGGGCTTTGGAATGACGGTGCTAATTTTGGCATCTTTTTGCTAATGGAAAGCAACACCCTTGCGAGAAATGTTCATTTGATTCCTAAAGGTGTAGGTATGAGACACATAGGGATATGAGCTGCAGATGGACAGAACATAACAGACTTCTCCTCATCACGATCATAAACACATTGATGTTTCTACTACTTTAGTAGTTAGTTAGTTAGATTAGTCGACTAATCGAATAATTACGTGCCTTCTCCTCAAATGTTCATGCATCACCGACGTGCTGCCATGATACGTAAGGTTTGCTACTTTGCAAGTTATATTTTTTTGCCTTACCTAGGCTAAAGTGCTCCCAAACTTCAGAGGTTTTTGAGCACATACTCGTAGCTGCTGTATGGGACGCCAGGGCTGCCATGTTGAATACCCTGGTGCTCGGTGGAGACACTATTGTGCATGTGTGACTCTATGCAGAGATAGTAAGTAAGGTAGTAAGTAAGATGCCTCACTCCACTGGGAAAAAACATGTCACAATGGAATTCATTGTTGACTTTTTTTAATTATTGATTTTTCATTGCAGCCTCCTTACAAGAGAGGAATCCCTGCTTTTTTTTGTCCAATGCCAGACATATCCCAGATTTTATTCTCAATGCAATATTCCCCAACAACGCCATTCAGTGATCTCCAGCATGTTTGAGAAACAGAGCAATGCAGGAGCAACATGATAGCAGGGTGACTCCAATCTGAGCAGAGAAGGTTGATGATAACAGAGCGCAGAATCACACCAGACAGCATAAGGGAGGGCTGCAAAACTCTTCAAAAGACGAGGAGTGCATTTGGCTTATGCACATTAAAAACAGCTCATTGTGCTCTCTAAAACACTGACGCTCCAGGGTCAAATGCTCAAAATATTAAATGCTCTAGTTGTATTTCGTTGGTACTATATCTGCGGTCTTGAATTGAAACTTGTTTGTATGAATGCAGCACGATTTACAGCGTCCTGTCACTGTGTGCCAAATAAGTTGTATACTGAGTTGTTGAGCTCCTTGTGCCTCGGTAGAATCAGTGTGTTTCCTTGTTCCTTCGAAATTTGGTACAAACGAGAGTCCAGGTTTTTATTTGACTGCAAAGACCCTCATACCTGTATGACATTGACATGGGTAGATATCATCCCTCTAATTTCCTCGTCTTCTTTTGGCTCTTTTTTTTTCAGGTGTGGAGCTCAGCCACTGAGCCTCAGTAAACTTGTTCCTCATCTGTGCATTTTGACTGGAGACCAGAACCCACAGGTAAGACAGACAAAGCAGTTTGGCAGCAGTGTGGTACACGGCAGGGATGACTCTGTATCTATTTATACTGTGATATCTGTGTGCGAATGCATACATGTGAGTATTATGTGTCGTGCATCATACTTTTAAGCCTGTAGTTAGACTCTCAGTGTTTTAGCTTTAGCTCAGGCATCCTGATGCAGCTCTGCGATCATCACTGTTATTAGCTAGGATTAGGGCTCCATAGGGACCCCCCACCCAGCCTCACTGCTGAATCATAAGCACCAGAACCCAACCATTAACCCACACAGTGGTACAAGCTGAGTTTTTGTGCAAGAGTGAGAGAGAGAGATAGAGAGAGATTGGTTTAACTTCCTGTGGAGTTGCACCCCAAAGCTGAAATCTGCTCCTGCAGTCTACCCAATGATTATCTACCCACACACTGCCTCGACCAATCAACATTGTGGACAGGCCCGCCCACCCTCAGTTACAGAGAATGCCTTTAACAGCATCCCACCACCCAATCGCAGCGCTTCCCTCAACATGACTAGCAAATCAGCTGTCTCACAATAAAAGGCATGAAAATGGGCCCTAAGGGGATTATTCTTTAATGTGTTTGCAACCCTAATCTGGGTAATCCCAGACAACAGGGGAAGAGTGTAATCTGTATGGAATTATAAAGAGAAATTAACCGTAATCTTAACAGAGTGTGACATAGTTTGCCAGAACAAGTGTTGTGTTTAAGCCGCGGTGTGACTGTGTGTTTGTCCTTTAAATTGTTGAATGTCCTGTGTGGTGTGTTTAGGTACGAGAGGCTTCCATAACAACACTGGTGGATGTTTACCGCCATGTTGGGGAGAGGGTTCGAGCAGACCTGGGGAAAAGAGGACTGCCGGCTGCACGGTGAGTTTTTGAACATATCAGTCATTGAGTGTGTGTGTGTGTGTGTGTGTGTGTGTGTGTGTGTGTGTGTGTGCGTGTGTGTGTGTGTGTGTGTGTGTGTGTGTGTGTGTGTGTGTGTGTGCTGACTTGTGCCCCCGGGTCCCGTGGCCTTGGCACTCAGTCTGTCCCAGGCCACACCATGCACCACCCTGCCCTTCACACACACAGAGGCACTTTCATCCAGAGCACAATGCTGACTGACCACGGTGGAGGGTATGGGGGGGAGGGGGGCAGAGGGGCAACAAAGGCGCTGGGTGGAGAAACAGAGTTGGGGAAAAATTGGGGAAAGTGTGTGTCTGTGTATAAGTGACATCTGAAGAGCTCTATTGAAGGTTTGCGTCCTTCTTTGGTCGTCCTGGTTACATGTGCACGGTTGGGGGTTATTCTAAGCACACACTGACTGACCCCCCTGTGTCTCCCCCCCTCTCTCCCCTCTTTCTCCCATGTGTGAGATCGGAGCAGCAGCCAGGTTTGTTCGCTGCTGCCTGCTCTCTATGAGTCTTACGTCTGTGAATGCTGGCTCTGGCCATGTGTCATGTGCTGTGCATATTAAGCCTGTTTGTCTCCAGTGTAAACACACTGTCTGCGTATGTGGGATTTAAACAGACCAGCGTGTGTCTGCCAGCTCCATGTTGTACGACGAGGTCTGACAGGCAGTGATTTATGTCTGAAACTAATATAAAATGTATAAAAATGGCCCTCTCAGTGTGGATAACCATCTGAATTTACTAATGATCGTTCCTGAGCAGTGTTGGGAATCTGAGGTGGAGGTATTTTTGTCTTTGTGTTACCATATGGTCAGTGGGTGAATTTCAGGTTTGCAGCCAGGAGCTTGTAGACCAGATCAGATATCAGCTATGTCAAGCCAGCATCAGATAAAGAGGAGAAAGATGGTGTTGTGACAGAGTGAGAGAGGCGTAGTAATATTGGAGAGTGCGTTCGAGGAGGAAGGGTCAACGTATCCAGAGGACTGACTTTTATTCCATCTTCAAACACTCAAAGTACATTTCAAATTCAGAGTCGTGCCCCTCACTCTTCTGAGAGCTGAAATCCTCTCAAAGTCTGCTCTGTTGCAACAACCCAAACTGTGTGTTTTTTGTTTATATGAAGGGCTGTTAGCTCTACACAGAGAAACAATAGTGTTGGCCTGGAGGTCTTGAATAATGACTGTTGCTACATTTTCCATGACAGTCTTGAATCCAGTTCACATTAAAATCTCAAGATGTAATTTGATGTGGACAACTCTTCTGTCCTGTGGGCCAGATACAATTCTCTTAATGAATGTATGAATCCACAGTGACCCACAGACACACAACACTTAATACACGTACATCTACCTTTATCTACACAGCGCCAATGTTTAGAAGTTTTGCAAAAAAAGCAGGTCTGGACTACACTCCTTGTTCACGAACTACATGAAGACCCATCAGCAAGATAAGATTCATTCCAGGGATGTAAACCATCAATCCAGTATTGAGTAACTGGTTGTCGGGAACAAGCTTTTTCCTTCCAATATCTTATATTTGAGATAAAGGAAGTTTCAGATCAACATGGATGAAGGTCTTATGCGCAGTGGAGATGCTCAGTGAGACATTGCAGCCGTGCATGAGGTCTCTACAAGCTCTTTCTTGGGAGCACATGAAATAGACACATCAGACATACAAGAAGGTTGAGAATTTTTTTATTGGACATACAGAGATGTTTCCCAGACTAGCGCTTGGTGCTGTCTGAGCGTCTGTTTTCTGCTCTCAGACCTGGTTGTGCTCCCGACTGACATGCTAATTTTTCTCAATAAAAACAAGCATGCAGAAAACTGGACTCTGGAGTCTTGAGTTTTGTTTGGTCTTCTTGTTGCAGCCACACTTGAAAGGACTATATGTACGTGGAGGTAACCTTCATAAGCCTGCTCTGCGTGTTGATATTTAGTGTGTTGAACAACTTGTGCTCCTCTATGAGTTAACTAGTTTTTTCAGTAGCCTCGAGTCCATTTTATTCTTATTTTTCCTTGATAGATATGTGATTTGGGTTGAAGTCGATCAATACATAAAAAGTATGACAATTTTATTTAAATTAAATGTGTGCAGACAGAGCATGGAACCATCTTGAAATCTATACTAAAGTGCAGGCTCCTCTGCCCACAGAATAGCAATTTTCACAGTCTGGTGATACAGTTAAAAAAAAAAAGTAGTTTACAGACTGTGTCAGACTGGGACTGTCTGAGTGGCATCACCTAATTTTAGATTCGGCCTCAAACGCGTACCAAAACGTCCCTAAGAACAGGATTACAAAACATTTTCACTTTCAGGTCAGTTCATCTGCTGTCTGTTCAACACAACTGGACAGTGTTTCTATTCGTCAGTGTCAGATGAGATTACTCCACACAGACAGTGAACCTGATGAGCTTCTTTGGCCAGCGGGGACAGAGGTTAGACCTGCGCAGGCGGTCAGCCTGAATGGATCAGAGTGAACCATCTGACCCGGCTGTTTGACCCGAGCTGCCCTCTCCTGCCTTAGATGAGGGTCAGACGATCCCTTCACTTCTTTGTGTCTGATCAGATGGCATTTTTATTTTTAAGTGTTGTTATTTAGCATTAAACATCATCCAAACTGGGTCCTCACTTTCCGAGAAAACTGCAACAAGACTGCATGTCTGTTCAACGTCCTCTAAAAGTTGACTGGTATGGGAGAGAAGCACTATCATAAACTTAAGTCCCTGTTTACAGTCACAACAAGGATTAACCCTGGACAACAGTCTGCTGTCATTTGGTTAAATGCTGGTTGATGAAGCATCAAGTAGACTTCCTCATTTTTTTTAGGGGGGGTTGGGTGAAATGACCTGAAAGGTAAAGGTGACCCTTGACCTCCAAAGACGGGAAGTTATGCTCTGAGGAGGCAGGGTAACGAAATTTAAAAATATAAGAGAGGGGGTGTTAGGACTAGAAAAAAACAAAAGGAGGGTGAATATTGGAAAGTGGGGTGAGGAGTGATGAGGGGGGAGGAGCCGTCTCGCTTTCTGTCTACTGCTCGCTCTAACAGCCCCTCCCCCTCTGGCAAGTGTGTGTATATGTATTTGTGTGTGTGTGTCTGGTTATAAGAGGAAGGTTATGTAAAGGGTAACAGAATCTCTTTGCTGCCTGTCACACAGACCGTCTCCCCCTCTATCTCTCTCTCTTACACACACACACACACACACATGCACACCCGCAGCTTTAGATTTAACTCTTTATTCCAGAGTTTAGATGTCTCAGCAGGGGTTTTCTGTGAGCTTAGGGTACAGTATGTATGTGCGACAGTAGGTGGTGCCTAGTCATATGCCCGTAGCATGCTCTGTTCTCCTGCTGCTCGTCCCTCTCTCTCTCTCTCTCTCTCTCTCTCTCTCTCTCTCTTTCTCTCTCTTTCCTACACCCTCCCTTCCTCCCTCCCTCCCTTGCTCTCAGAGCCACTGCACCATGTTGGATACAAAGAGCCGAGGGAAGCCGAGGACCAGAGTGTGTCACTAGCATGGGAGCTACTGCAACGTTGCACAGCAACGCAGCACTCTATTTATCACTCTGCTGGGAAATACTGAAGCGAATGAGCACTGAGGACTAAACACAAGGCAGTTTTTGAAGCGAATAGGCAAATTAAAATGCTAATTTACAGAAGGGGACCACGTGAAAAGGCTGCACGGCTGAGGAGCCCGCTGCAACGCTAATCGTCACTTATCTGGAGCTGCTTCGCTGTCGGTTAGTTGTGGACCAGCACCCAGACAGGAATACACAGGCAGAGACACAGACGGAGGTTGGTGGGTGTGTGTGTATGACTGTGTGGTTTGATCTTGTGTGCTCACGTGTGGCTCACCTTTCCACAAGGAGACCTGAAAGGAGGGCACATTACAGGACCTGGGTCATTATTACGGTGACGTGCTGTGTTGTTGTCATTGCAGTCATGTGAGTCAACACCGGAGATATCTGAGGTCACATTTGTGCAGAGATGCTGTTTAGCTGGACTGGTCTGTGTTTGGGTGGTCACCATGCTGAAGGTCTTACCTGTAAATGAGAGGACAGAGCAGATCCAGCCCGGGGTTACGCGTGTGTGTGCGCATTTATATGTGCGTGTGTGTCAGAAAGACTCTCGCTGTGTTACTGCTGCAGACTCATGAGTGTGACAGGCATGATAGACACACCCACTCACCAACAAGCAGACTGACAGGCAGGGTGTCTGTCCACATGTTGCTGCTGCTGCTGCTGCCGATTATACTTTCACTTAGGGGTACACAGCTTAAATCTGGGGGCTGATTATCTCTTCTTAATATGTGAAAAAACTCCAATAAATGATAATTATGATCGAGTACATTTTCTTTATTTTGCAGTCATACCCACCTATTATCTCTGTTTTGCTGTGTATGTCTGTTTCGCTCTAATCTCTCCCCTCTCTCTCTCTCTCTCTCTCTACAGGTTACAGACGTTATTCGCTCGTTTTGATGAAGCCTTGAATACAGGCAACATGGCTCTTAGCCCAAGTCACGGTCAGTGCCTTTTCTTATTTATTTCCCTCTATACTCATTGGCCTCCGAGAGCCTCGAAACTGAGTCATGTTGGCGAAGAAATGTTACTGTTGTCGGGAATTTGGTGTGAATTTGAGGAAAAAGGTGGCTGCGTATGGTTCAGTGGGTGCCTGTGCGTGTCTATCTGCATGTGCTGCGTTTGTTGCCATGTGCTCCTGTAAGAGGACCTAACAGGATTAATGCTTTAATCTGTGTGTGCGTGTGTGTGTTTTTGTGTGTGTCTGCAATTGTGTGGGTTTTTCCAGCTGAGCCAGACCCGAGCTGAAGGCTACTGCTGCAGATGATTTTGTCATCAGGCAGTGGAGTGGGCCGTGAATTCAGTCAGTGTTGTGTGACCGTGCAGAGTGAGCAGTATTAATGAAACCCCCCCGCAGCCAAGTTTGTCTTAAGGGATTTACTGACACCCATACAAGAAGGGAAACTGTTCATGGAATTGTGATTTTTACACCTAAAGATTCAGTTCATATGAAATTTTAAAACAAAGATTGACTTTTTATTTAAATGTCACCTTCTATTTTAATTTTTTTTTTTAAATTTTACGACTGTGTCTGCTGTCTTGAGGTGTTTGCAGACTGACCTGGCGGTGGTTACCTTCATGAGTTGATTGGGTAGCTTTTTCAGGGAATCACCTGCATGTGTGCCTACGGTAGGTGAGCTCATGCTTGTGTGTCTGCACGATCATTGGCTGCTGCGTCGTCCTGAGTTTTTGTAAATGGTTAAAAACAGTGACGTCACTATCGTGCAGGAGTAGATGGTCTGCTCCAGTAACTCTTCCATGCTCCGGTGTACACAATGCACAAACCCTCAGCTGTTTACTTCAGAGTCATGAGGTGGTTAGAGCATCAAAACTAGGGCTGGACAATATGGCCTCAAATCAATATCACAATATATTGAGCAGGTCACCTTGATAACGATAAATAGACGATAACTACTCCACAAGCTGCTCACCCCCTCCCACATTAACTTCTTTTACTTCATATCCTCACCTGTCTTTCCCTCTTTGTTATTGACTGGAAGGGGTAGAGTCACGTCTCTGACAAAGGACAGCGTCTTTAAGGGATATGAGACCATAGCCTACCTACATACATCCAAAACCAACTTTTAGTTATTTATTTATTTATTTGACACCGAATATATTGACATGGGCAAAAGGACGTTGGTTATTGTCGTAAATTTCAGAATCAGTAAGTTTTTGGTTTATCACTCAGCCCTAACCCAAGCTGCAGCGTCTCATTGAATAGATGTTTCTCAGATGCTGCGCTACATGGTCACAAAAGCCGCTATGCTATTAAAACGCTATCTGATCTAGGAAACAGCAGCGCTACCACTAAGCTCCTGAAAAATGTTGTTAAGCTACTGTCATAGCTGTATGGAACACTGCTAATAAATTAGCGATAAATCATTGAAACCGGTTAATTTGTATTTGTGGAATTTTTTAGATTTACAGAAATGAAAATAGAGAATTTGCACTGTTCCCCCCTGTACCCCTAGTTCACTTTCTGCTGAGACAAACAAACACACAACAGCATCATGTCTGCCCGGGCAAGTGAAGAGTTCACGCCCTAAACAGTCAGTTGGAACTGGTTTGCTTTTGAAGTGTCAGACCTAAATAAAAAAAAACAGTGTTTGTAGTCACGTCCTTGTCATTTCTACTTTTCTTTCATGAGAAAAAAGAATAAATCAAGTTTTTAATAATAAAAACATCAGTGTTTTTTATTTTTAGCTCAAATCGCCCAGCCCTAGTCACTGCCCATCAATCCACATAACTAGCTGTAAGCTGAGTTTGTTCTCCCTGTGAGGTCAGTCAGGTCTGTTGTTGATGTCGAGCAGAGCCTGTCATTGGCTGTTTGTACCCGAGGGCTGCCCTGTCACTGTATCTACGTGTCTAAAAGTGACGGCCGTGGTTGGTGCCTGCTCGACTGTTGCAGTCTGCGCAGGGAGGGACGTGGAGAGAAGCTCAGGGCGTGTTGTTGTAGCAGTTGCTATGATGCTGTCTCTTTGAGGTGGAGAGGGTGTTACTTTTAACTCCTACCTCTCTTGGGGCTCTGCTTGTTATTATCCAATCATATTAGGCTTTTTTTTTTTCTTTCTTTTAGACAATTTAACAGTCGATGGTTGCCAGAATGTGGAGTGGTGCTTTTGTTCATCCTGTAAGAATCTCCCATGAGCCATTTAGAGGAATAAGGTAGAAAACACACTTGATTCACAATCCTTCACCTTGATCCAGACTAGCCAGAAGCATCACAAAAAGCACTTCACAAACCACAACAATCCGACTCTAGAGGTGTGGTGTTTAGACTTCAGAGGTATGTAGCAAAATAGACTGAGTAAAATCACCTGAAAATGAGAATCTATCTGTTTTTGTTAACTCAGGATGAGACTTTATATCCACATAAGAAGCAGGTGTTGTTTCTAGTGTAGCACAAGGAAATATTTTTTATATTTAGTTAGAGATCAGAGAAATCCACAGGTTGGAAATTGAAGACAAGGAGAGAGGTTGTGGACAAATGGAGGGCCATATTTGTTGTGCATCACAGGAGCCTTTTGTCCTCAAATGTTACTGCCACTTCACAGATGGAGGGGTGAGCATGGGAGCATTTCAGTCTAGAATCTAATTTCTTTATATTTGTTCCCATTCTACAAACTGTACCTCTAACAAGAACCCACCGTTATTCTTTCTCTCCTTACTACTTAAAGTGGTATTAGTTGTCTTAAAGTTGTGATTGTTAAGTTTTTAGCTGAAATCACGTTACCATTTCAAGGACTTTTCATCTGTAGAGCTCCAGTAGCTCATTACCAATCCGCCTCTGAGCCGTGGGCCGAGACAGCACTGCTCTGCACACTCCTCTTCACGCTAGCTTGTAGCCTAACATTGCCACTGTAGTAGGAGCTATTCAGCTCTCGGACCCTAATGTCTTTGGGGACATGATGAAAGCTAATATCATAATTAGCTCTGATTTAGCAGCTTTGGTGATTTCAAACAGGTAGAGAAGCTGCTGTAGTATCTGTTATTTTTTTAAGTGGCTCCTCTTAAATCACAAACACCAGTTTCTTGACGAAACACAAACTAGAAGTGAGTACAGATGCTCACCAAAGTGAACATGAAATTGGCTGTATGTCTGGCTGTTTGACCTCAGATACACTGAAGCTTCCTTTTTTCTGCGTGACTTAAGTTTGACCCTCCACAGCTGGCTGCAACAAGTCAACTGCATATTAATGGTGCAGCCGCATCCCTGTCTAGAAGGGGTGAGAATTCACTGCAAACACATCTCTGTTTTGATTAATTAGTCCAATTTTAGAAAATTAAAGCAAACATCAATTGTTTTAGCTAGCTGTTGATTTGACTTTACCAATAATTGGACTGTTGTATTGAATGTCACACCCCTGGGTGTGCCGTTGTACTCAGTGTCAGCATGGTGAAGGAATCTTCAGTGGTATTGTTGCTCCAACCGAATCACAGTCATGCTTATACAATAAAACCGGAGTTGTTGTTTGAAGCCAAACTTACTCCTTACCCTGTCCTTGATCAGAGATTTTTTTTTTGTTGTTGGACAAGAATAATTATTTGAAATAAAAAAGTGACTATAGCTAAAATAATTCCAACAATTTATGACCACTCAGTTTCTTAAAGAATAATAATTGCAGCGTTATACATTCTCTTGAGCAGCAGGTGTGAGGTTGTATCTTGTTAGTTGAGCTTAAATCAATATTAGTTAACTGAATCTAAAAACATTGTTTCAGTCTGTTTGTTTTCCCCACCTGTTTCTTCTCCATGATTTTATGTTTGCTGCATAATCATAATACTTTATAGAAACAGATGCACAGAAGCAAAGTGTACCGCTGCAAAAGATTGGTCCGACTGTGTGTCAGCAATTGAGAGAGCGAGAGAGAAACACTTTATTTACCTCCTTAAACCAGGTAATGAGCCGTACCTGCACATGAACAGCAGTCACCTCTCAGGAGTCACAGTCTTTCCTACACAGAAATTGAAATTTTGTTATTCTCGCCTTTCAAATTTTCCTGCAGTTTTTATTGAGAAAACTGGACAGCATCCAGGCCCTTCTGTTTTCTCTGTGCAGCCATTAACCACTAAATCTGTTGTGTGGCATTTGGGTGAAGGCAAAAGAAATCAGATAAGTCACTGTCAACGTCTGAGACGGTCCTAACCTTTCCACACGTGTCGTCACTGTTGGGCATTTTTACCTCTGAACATTTTGGCTCCACAAACCATCTGTTGGCATTGAGCTGTCCATGTAAACATTTTTTATACAGTCAAAAAGGGACAAAAGTCTGTCAAGAGTCAAAGGCTGAATTAGGAATCAGAGGTAGCATATAATTAGTATGAGCTTCTGTGTTTCTATGAACACCACCAAGACCCTTCCAGGAATTTAACCTCAGATTACAGAACACAAACTCACACCTCACATTTAAAAACACACATTGTGTACAGACACATCTATTTGCTCTTCTTGCCCTTGCCCTACATCTCTTTTTGGTCAGCTCTGGTTTGCTTTAGAGGGTTTAAAGCAGCTGTTGCCGAGAGGAGCAGGAGCAGGAGGAGGAGGAGGAGGAGTGGAAAAGGAAGATGGGGAGGGGTGAAGCTGACAGAGATCTGTGGCAGTAGGCGAGTCACAGCGCTGTGCCTATCACTGCCTAACCCTGATTCATCATGACAGAGACAGAGAGAGATTGAACGAAGTGCAGAGTTAAAGGAGAACACAAAGGAGGGAGCAGAGGAAGAGGAGCCAATAGACACTTTATTTTTCACCACGACACACTGTGAGCATGGCAGTTGGAGATGATGGCGATGGTAAGTGTGTGAGTGTGTGTGTGTGTGTGTGTGTGTGTGTGTGTGTGTGTGTGTGTGTGTGTTTAATCTTATCTGGCGACGGATGCTGGCACTCAGACAAAGGCTTGTCAGCATATGGTTTTAGATTGAAATCAGCTTAAACTCCACGTACTTTCACCCTGGGTGCTCCGGCTCAGATTGAGGCTACATCTGCAGAGTGAAGGAAAACTGGGGTGTCCTAATGTGTCTCCAGCACTTGGTGTTGTGAAGAAACGCTGCCCTGATTTTGGTTCTTATCGAAATTTCATACAAGCGGAGAAGAGGACGAGAAGAGATGGTTGTTCGTATTACTTGCAGCAGGAGTTCCTACTCAAACTCAAGATACCGGCTGAGTATGACATTTGTTTTTCTAAGCTAACCAAAAACATGAAGATATGTAGATGAGATGCTTGCAGAACTGTCATTAGTTCTTGTTTAATGTTGCAGGAAATGTTCTGGTTCCTGCTTTTCTCAGACACTTTGTTGCTTCTTTCTGTAATCACTCTTGGCGCAGTAGTATGGGATCAAAAGTACTTCTTCCTGCGTCAGTTATCCTCCTTTATTTGTTGCTTCGTATCTTGACGTTTTAGACAAGAAACAAGCGAGTCGACGGGAATGCACCGAATCAGCCAATTCCAGAAAGTTGAATTCTGACTCGCTGTATTGTTACGCAGTAAGAAACTCGGGAAGAGGTCGAACTCGAGCCCAATTTATCCAACACGGCTAATCATGAGATAGGATCACACTCGCATTGTCAAATTGGTTTTCTTCATTGTGGCTTTCCTTAGCTTAAGTCTTTAGCCATTTATCTGGTCGAGTGGTAGATTAAACAGAAACAACCTACATACAACTTTAACTGCATTCTTTAATCAAACCTGTGAGTCGTTGGAAACCTTGTCTGTCATCTGTGTTTGTTTACATCCAGATTGTAGAGTATAACAGCAAAACAAGGGGTCATTTATGGAGCTACAGCTCTGGCTACACAGCATATGCCTGACATTTTAGGCCTGCGATAATAGAGTAAAGAATACTAACTGATTTGTAATTCCGGTGATTATGAAGGTGTTTCATTGTTTAGTCGACCAAATTTGCACATCCCTCTTTTCATGTTTCCTCCTTGAGGCTGTTTTCAAAACCTCCTCTCTGAAAATCTTACCCTGCAAATCAATGCTTTTAAGTACAGAAGGGGTTTGTAAATGCAGGCACCTAGTAAAAGTTTTAATATAACACAGGGGTATTTCAGTACATCAGGATTTGCTGCACTTTTGTAAGATGGTCATACTTTAGTAAACAAACCCTCCCATGTTAATAAATTAGAGCAGGGTGTGTTTGAACTCCTTCTTCAGGTTGATTTGATGTCTGACATGTGCGATTGATCGGGTTGTTCATCGCTTTTTGCTCTGCAGATTTAAGAGCGCTTGTCTAAGAGATTCAGCCAATCAGAATTAAGTATATAACACAATTAGGTAATCACTAAGAAAGCTGAGTCATATCACGATTTAACTGAAAACATAGACGAAGAATATTATTTCAGGTGTTTGTGTGAGAACAAGTAAAGCATGTCAGCGCCACCGGCTTCCTGCTCAGGTCTTACTTAATGTTATTCCCTGTGGTCTGAAAATGCATTTGAGAGAATACAGATACACACACACACACACACACACACACACACACACACACACCGTAGAAACCCAGAGACATTCAGTGCCCTGCAAACTGACCGTCAGTGGCAGTTTTCATTGCTTGCGTAGTTCTTGACAGTGTTGACAGGGACTGACACACACAGATAAATATGTACACACACACACACACATTCTCTCTCTCTCTCTCACTCTCTCTATCTCTCTCGCAGACATGCTCATTCTGCTTCAGTGCATCTCCTGCTCTGCTAAAGGAAACCATGACCCCGTTTCCAGGCTAGGCTGGTTGCCATGGCAAAGCTTTCCCCTGAATATTATGGTTTATCTCTCTCTCGCTCTGACTTGGAAAGGAGCCTTGAATTATACTGATGTGTGTCTGTGAGTGTGTGTGTTTCCTTTAAGGAGCTGGGTTTCTCTGAGCAGGGATGGAAATGGAGCAGTCTGTCTCTTATTAGAGAATCTCAGTCTAAACCACACATTTGTCTCCCATCTATCCAACTCTCCTCTCTTCTTTTTTCTCTGTCTCAGACACAGCAAAGACATGATCATCTACTTATTGATGAGAAAGCTTATATTGTATAAAAATTACCTTATTTAAAAGAAGTAGCTGAAACTATTTTGCTCCACGTCTGCAAACTCAAGTTGGACTCTGCAGGATCAGCTGTGTGTCTCCTCTTGACACGTACCTTTTGTACTGAACTTTAGAGACACTGTGATCCTGAGAGCGTTTGAACTCTTTTCCCAGTATTTGCACAGCTTAAGTTCTTCTGTCATTCTCACATGTGAGCTGTGTTCAGTGTCAGATGTTTTCCATGTTTACATGAGACTCTGCACACAGTCACATGAGCCCTGAGTGGGAATATGTGACATTGCCTGTTCCCGTACAGATTACAGCAGATCATCTCAAATACTGGCTGTCTGTGCAGTAAGTCTTGATTCCTCTGAAGATATCTTGTGGTGCCGTGACTTGCATGTTGAGATTTTCAGCTGTCTCGACTTTTCACCCCTTTTTTTTTTTTTTAATGAGGCTTCGGTTGAGTGATGTGACGATGTGGCATGCGGTGAAAACTTTAAGAACCAATGCACTGTTCGGGCCTAAAAGGGACGTTTGCATGGATGTTGCTCGTTGAAATAACTTATGCACTCTGTTAGAGGTTAAAGCACCAATTACAGGTTAATTTGTCTGTTTTAATTTGAGGAGAATCTGAGGAATAGGTTTAAAATCAGCCATGAAAAAGTGTTTGGTCCCTTTTTGATATCAGAAACCTCTAGTTTGATCTTTTTTCTGGTCTGTTTTTAGTGCAGTCTTACTGTTTTTGTTAAGTTCTATGGCAAACCACATTTTAACGCATCTTTATACCAAAATATTCAGATTCTATAAAGTGAATTATGTGTTTTGAATAAATTTTAAGGCCAGGTGTTTCCTGTCTCACTCGTACCAAACTCCCACTCAAGTGTTTGTGTTTAAAAAAAAAAAAACACAAAAAAATATAGTTGCTCATTGCACCTTCTGTCTGTCAGCTTTTGGATGCCACTGTGTCTGTTTTTCCACGTTTGAACTGCTGAAACTGTCCTTTGGGAACAGATCCAGTGCTGCCATCATGTGGACACAGCTGAATTTCTCTTTGCGTGTGAGTGTGTGTGTGTTTGTGTTCACAGATTTAATCACTAAAGTACTTCTGCCAGACTGTATGACCTTGTATCGAGATTATTATTTTGATTTTAGGCTGGGAAATGCTTTGGGATTATTCCCACACGGATTAGGGATTGACCCACTGAGTCACTGCTGCGTGCTTTTGCAGATGTTTTTTAAACATGTCGTATTTTGACCTCTGACTCATTATTTCTGGACAACTGAGCAGATCTATATGTGTAAGCCAGCCGTCTTGTCCTGTTTTTTTTTTTTTTAAGCCTTTTTCTGAAATGGAGAGAGGAGGGAATCTCGGCCTGGAGTTTCCATGGCGACACTGCCTGGTGCACGGTGGAGCTGCTTTCTCTTACAGTGTGATTGTGCGTCTGTTTCTGTGTTTGTGTGGGTATAGACTTGTTATATATGCATGAGGTACCATATTATTTGGCACTGTGTCGTGTTCATGAAGGCGCTGCATTAAAATGAATTCTTATCAATAAAATGAACAGAATGAAGTCGGTGAGAAAACAGGAAATCAGACTGTAGGTTCAGCTAAATTGGATATCAGTGTGTGTGCGAGTGAACTCACTGACCATCTTTCCTCTTTTCTGTTTGTTGCTCTATTCATTTGAGAAGCTGGCCTGCACAGGTCGCTATGGCAACAGCATGAGCGCAGTCTGCTCTCTATCCCTCTCTCTTCCTCTCTCTCTCTCTCGCTCTGGTCTCTTTGCTCTGCCCTTCACCCACAGACATTAACTCCCATGGGGTCTGACTAGACAAAAGCAGGGGATGCAAATAATGCTAACAGTGATGCTAATCAATGCCAGGACCCTCGATGCGTGACTGAGTGCTGCTAATTGGCTCATGGGTTTTGTTAGAGAGCAATTAAATTGCACTAAACTGTTGTCTGATGTTGTGAATTTATCTGGTTCTGGAGGTTTCTCTGGACTTGAATTTGTTTGCATTTGTTTTTTTGTTTTTTCCTGTTTTTGTGCGTGAGAAACTGATTTTTGAAGGCGATTTTGTGGAGAATGGATCCTGTTTTCTCTAATGAGCCAGGTGTTTGAATTTGTTGTGAAAATGTGCTTTAACTTATAATCAGAAACAAATGTGTCATTTCATCTGACTGGAAGGAAAAAAGTTCACAAAAACCTCAAGAGAGTCAAACAAAAGTAGAACCCAAAAGAGGGAAAAAGAGGGACACTGATTTTCTGAGTATTTTTTTTCTTCTGTTTTTTTACTAATGTTTTTTCCCCCTCTTTCTGTTTTTCAGACAAAGTTATATTCTGTTCTTCGTTCCTTTTTTTTTTTTTTTCGTCTTTCTGTTTTTTGGACTAACTTTTTTTCTTCAGTTTTTCTGACTATTTTTTTTCTCCTGTTTTATTGAACTGGTATGTTTTCCCCTCTATTTTTCTTACATTGTTTTTTCGTCTTTCTGTTTTTTTCCTGACTGAGCAGGATACTTCAAAATCCTGCAAGAATCTTGTACAATCAGATACCGTTGACCACCACGGCTGCTCCAAACCAGTGGATTCTCCAGCTCCTCGTTAACTTTGACTACAGGGTCAATGAGAGTAAAGCATGTTGTTAGTTAAACATAGGGTATGCAAATACTGAGGTGCCTGCACAAAGTAGACAAACTAATGACGATTCCATCTATCTGACTTAAAGAAAAGAGTATCTCCCAGTGTCTCAAACCCAAAAGAAAGTAAAACTTGATTAAACTCAACAAGTGGGCCGTGTTTGCTTCCAATAAATCAAGCAGAATGTCATTCCAGCTCTACTTTCTGAGTATAAATGACCAACAGCAGTAAAAGACATGAGCAAATGTTTGCACTGTCAATCACATGTAGGTCTCATGATTTCCAACAAGGATGCACAGAAGTTTACTTGATCTTTCAAGCAGTGATCTCATCTTAGAGAATAATGAATTAGACTCTGACAACAGAACACAAATCAAAAATCTCAATGCTCAGGATGGTTATATAGACATGTGATATTTGATTGTTGTAATTTTTGATTGATTCAACGTAGAGAACCCCAAATTGGACCTTTTACTCTCATACGTATTCTCATAGTCTGTTTATTTTAGACAGTAGTCAGTAATGTATCAGCTGTCTGTTAACAACACTTTAAATTCTACTGTACACTTATGTTTAGGATGTGTTTCACACATACTGACTGACACTCAGAGGCTGTTACTGTGTATGTAACACACGTCATTTTTAAGCCAATAACTACATGCACAAAGATTTCCATACAGACAATGAACTTTTTAAGCTTTTATTTGCTTTTCCTGGTACAATGATGACAGGATTGTGCATTTCTATATATGTTCATTTCCATACAGGGCCTGAATTTTGGCACGGGAAAATGTTGAATTCCCAAAGGTCTGAAGGAAATAATAAACCTGGTCAAAGCCGAAAGTTGTGTCCTGTGACTATACAGTATGTTGACAGTGTGCTTTGCTATACAGTGGGAGTGGGAGGGTCATGGCCTCAGATGGAGGGGTGTGGTCTTGAGTCTCTCTCCCCCTTCACCCCCCCGTCCCCTGATCACTCCATCATCCTTTGTTCCTCTGTGCATCTGGAGAGAAAGCGATGGAGACAGTTATGACATTTATTGTCGCACAGGTGAATGAAGGTTGCAGACAATTATGAGTGTGTATGTGTGTGTATGTGTGTGTGAGGGGATGAAGCATGTGCTGTCAGTGATAATGAGTCCAGGTTATCTGCTCTTGCACAGAGACGCTCCAGCCTGTTAATATTCTTGGGGTGTTTCTGGATGTGTGTGTGTGTGTGTGTGTGTGTGTGTCTCCTTTTTCTCTCCCATCACACACACATTCATAGTCCTGCCTCCGCACTGGCTGCAACACTATGATGTCACCTCTGTTTGGATTGGCTGTGAGGCTGCTGAGGGAAGGAGGAGGAGAGATGCTCAGAGAGAGAGAGAGGGAGGGAGAGGGAGGGAGCGGGAGAGAGGGAGAAGAGAGAGAGAGAGTGTGAAAGAAAATGCCGGCACTTGTATGGGTGGAGGGGTGTTTGGACAGCGATGTGAGGTGTCTGTGAGAGTGTGTAGACTCGATGTGAAGTGTGTGTGTGTGTATGTATGTTTGTTGGGGTACGGCTTAGATAAGAGGGGGGGACCCCAATACCACGCCCTCCCTGAAGTATGAGGCGTCTTATCTGCCAGCGGATCTGTGACTGTGAGTGCAGGGATGGGTCTGGGTGTGTTAGTGTATATATATGTACTTGTGTGTGCTCACCACTCTGTGTGTTTGTGTGTGTGTAGTTCATAATGTTCATCATGTCTACTTTTGTCCATGCACAGTTAGCGATCACTGAGGTGGAAACAATAGGTTGTGCAGCCTCCGTTAGCCTTTAGCTGGTGTTTGCAGCTGCATGCTTGTCAATAGCTGCTGCTGCTGCTGCTTGTTGACTGTGTGGAGGTAAGTTGATGTATGAGTCAAGGTGTTGGGTGGTGGCTTTGGCGCATTTCTCCATGGCTGGTTGTCAGAGCGACCGGAGTGCGGCTGCATTCCTTTGCCAACACTTTCATCTCCACAGCTGATCACAGTGTGTGTCTGTGTCTGTGTGTGTCCTCTCATATTGTAGCCCACAAGTGTCTCCACTGCTGGATGCTGATTTAAAAAGCTGCACCGTTGTTGCGAGTGTGTTGCAAGTTTTACAGCTAGCTCTCTGGCTAGCGTGCAGATTGTGGATTTGTGTTCCAGAGAGTTCTGTGGGTCTCCGGTTGAACGAGTGGGCATCTTGATCATTATTTTGTGCTTCTGGGCACTTCATAGTGGACGTATGTGTGTGGGTTTGCTCTTTTCTTTTTTCAGTGATGTGTCTGTAATTAGTATTGATTTAGTGATTCCTGACCAAGCTCTCTGAAGACTACAACCTCCCTCCTTCTCAGCCGCTTATCTTTACTTTTCTCTTTGTTTTTGTCAAACAGCCTCAAGCTTTTCATGCTCAGTGTATTGACTGAGTGTATTTGGGGTTTAAATGATCAATATCTTATATTCAGCAAGTTTAAAAACCAGTTTGCAATCAAGTGATGACCTGTGATAAGAGTTAATCTCCCTCTCTGATTTTGTGCCTTTTCAGTTTTACAGTTTCCCACATAAGCTGCTGCTCTATAGGACGATCTTTGCACTCTGCTCAGTCATTTTTTTTATGATTTATATTCCCAGTGTTGTGTGACAGCTTGTCAGCACTGACCAAAATGATGACACTGACTCTGTCTCCTCTCTCCAGACCGTAGTTTTGATGATGACGACAGCGTGGATGGGAATCGTTCTTCCTCAGCCCAGGCTGCCTTCAAAGTCCCAAAAGTTCCTAAGAAGCCCGCAGAGTCCTCAGCTGCACGCAGGCCCAGTGCTACAGGGGGCAAGCTAGGTAAGAAACCTGTTTATTCACACATTTCTCCTCTAAATCCAGATTGAGAAATATTTTTACTCTCGACAAGCTCGACTCTTTCCATGCAGGAGTAGCAATGATGTTCATGTAGTCAGAGTTTGACTCTGTTTCTATTTGTTTGTTAGATTTTCTTCAAAACAGGCTGTTTGATTCTCTAATACTTCAATGCCTTTAATCACCAAGAAAGCTTTTGTTTTCTTCTTTTTGTGGATCAGCCAACCACAGCTTTAGAAGGAATACCAGCAACATAGTCTAGCATGCATCTTCCTCCTCACTGAAGGTTTTCCTGAAGTTTTTCAGCAAAGTCAGGAGCTCTCTGAGAGGAGGCTGTGTATGTTTGTGAACACAGGCTCAAATTAAAGTCACATTTTTGAAGGAAGGATATAAAAGGGAGAGACTATGAGGGAAAAAGCAGGAAGAAGACACTGCACTGTGAAGTCATTTTTTAGAAATCTGATACAGTCTCATATTCTTATCACTAGCCTCACATCTGTTGTTGTATACTCCTCTCTTCCTCCTGCTGGAGTGTGATGTGTGCTTCGTCTTTGCATGTATTGATTTCCCTTGTCTACCTTCTCTCCCTCTCTCTCTCTCTCTCTCTCTCTATTGGAAGAAAGCTCTGTTCTCACCACCATACATGCAGTCCATTTCCTGCTGATGTCTCTATGTCAGCAGCAGTAGAACATACATACATACATACATGAACACATCCCTGAGTGGGTGGAAGTGTTTTTTAACAAGTGAACAGCAGGTCTGAGTCTTGCTACAGTCGCTCTGCCGGATGGAAACACAAGACTGTGATCTCTTGTCACTTGGATCATTACAGGCTTATTGATTGTGAAACGGCTGTAAAAGGCTGAAGTCAAGGGCATGCTGGGAATTCTTCACCCTTAGGTCTCCTCTTTAGAAACTTCAACCTGCTCTCTTGTTTCTTCATAAATTGTAGTTAATCATTTCACAATATGGAGAAAAGTCAATCAGGCTTCTTTTGTGCTACATGAGACTGTTTCTGTAACAATGGTGCCAGTAGGAGTCCTTACTGTCTCCATTTGCATTAAGGCGACAGATCGCCCACGCGCTATGGCAACACCAGACTATCAAGAAATCGTTTCATTTAGCTCATAACCAGCAGGGAGGAAAATGCCATGGCATAGCTTTAAATGATTTTGATGGTAGCTGTGTCTGTGCACTTTGTTTTTATGCTAATGATCCGTGTATTTCATGTTTATCCTGCTTACCTGTATTTGGAGCTGACAAAAGCTGTTCATTTGAGCATTTTCAAAGGAGTTTTATTTGTCATTCCAAAAGAAAAAGAAAAAAGAAAAAAACCTAGAACTGAAGACCCGGTATCAGCCGTAAAACTTTAAAAAAGACCTAAAGGAATCAAAATAAAATGAAATAAACACTGACATTTACATTAAAAATATAATAATGATATTTACAGCAGCCTTAATCTAAATATCAAGTAATATTTACGATAATGCTAATCTAAAAGACAATACACACACAAAGCAGCAGAGTAATGGAGTGCAAACAGGCTTTTGTGTAAGACAGTCAGTCCAGTAAGGTGCAGTTTGAGTTGAGCTAAGTACACAAAATTATTGTGATGACACAAATACCGAAGTCAGCATCATTAGTATTATCATCACACTAGTTCCGTCTCCCTCTGACGTCATGCTACTAACCTTCCCATCTCATAGAGTGAGAGTGGGAAATAAAAATGCTGAAAGCCAAGATTGGACAGATCATGAGTTACTGCCATGTAGCTCTGCAAGGATTACCAGAGGAAAGTCAGATTTTTGTAAAGTTTTGAATTAGATTTTTAAAAATTCATGGTCCGAATGTCTTAAAAAGTCTAATTTTGCAAGAGAGAGAGAGAGAGGTCTGTGATTTGAATTGACACTTTGATGAATGTCTGCGGAGGCCCTGCACAGACATCCTGCTGCTCTCTGAGGTTCATGTAGTTTTTGATCACACATCCTTGTAACTAACAAAACTTAGAGAACACCACTGCCTCTCTCGCTCTCCTGTGCCACAATTTCAATATTTTCGTCCCTTTAAATTTCCCCTGAGCTTTTCTCTCCACCTCCCTAAACCCCCCGCTACTAGACATGGAGGAGGTGCGGCCAACATGGCTTCCATCCCCCCTGAGAGTTATGATTGACATGCTCATTACTGTGAGGAAGCCTGTCAGAAACACTGGCTGCTCCTGTGCAGTTTGACTGTGTGTGTTTTGTGTTGAACTCCTGTCGTGTAAAGGCACAGCAACTTCAATGAATCCACTCTGCTTTTATATTTCAGTATCTAAGGACAGTGCAGGGGCGATTGATGAAGAGGACTTCATTAAAGCCTTCACAGATGTCCCTACAGTCCAGGTACACCACACACACACAGACAGAGGCATGAATGCAGACATTCACACATTTTTATCCCTTTTCATAACCAAGCCTGACAAACTATCAAGGTCAGATGGTGTGAAAGACTGAGGCTTTTTCTCGTTCACATATCTGCTCTCTTCCCCGTCTCTGTCTATTTGCAGATCTACTCATCCAGAGATCTTGAAGACAACCTGAATAAGATCCGTGAGATCTGCTCTGATGACAAACACGACTGGGACCAGAGAGCCATCGCTGTAAGTAAATTCACCTTGAACACCTTTTATTTTTTTCATCGATTATGTGTCGGTGTCAAGACTTCAGTTGAATGATTGCTGGTGTCTTTTTTTTCCCTCACAGCTGAAGAAAATCCGCTCTTTGCTGGTGGCCGGCGCTCCCACCTACGACTGTTTCTACCAGCACCTGAGGCTCCTGGATGGAGCCTTCAAACTGTCGGCTAAAGATCTTCGCTCACAAGTGGTCAGAGAGGCGTGCATCACTGTGGCGTGAGTGTTTATCTTAGAAACTGCAGAAATGGATTTAACAAAATAACAAAATCAGGCAGGAAAAGGAGAATTTCAGACACACAAAGCAGTTGTTGTTGTTGTTGTTGTTGTTGTTGTTGTTATAATCTGGCAGGTTTAGGACATCCCTATATTTCGTTGTTGATATAGCACTCATTCCATGGACTCCGTTTTTTGTCTGCAAACCTAATGGGATATTACAGTGTAAATTTAAGTTATGGTCAAACACACCGCAACACCAAGTTAGACTCCCCACCTCGAGAGATGGATGTTGCCAACAGCTTGCTTCTCTATCTAAACCAACTTAAGTAATGACTGCACAATAGCAAAACACAGCGGTCTACGTCTTCACACACAAACCTCGAACAAAAGCTACTCTATAGCCACAAATAATGCTCAGAACAGCACCTAACTTCATCAACAGTACATATAGGATCCCAGCCATAGTAATAACCATCAAAACATCTTTTCAGCTTTGCCTGTTTCTTTAGCAAAGAGACTAAACACAACTCACCCACTCTCCTCCAGCAGCCACTTGTTTGTGGGGGAGCCCTGATGAGTTGATCACCGATTATTATTTGTGGCTATAGAGTGGCTTTTTGGTTGAGGTTTGTGCGTGGAGAGGTAGACTGCTGTGTATTGCTATTGTACGGTCGTTACTAAAGTTGGTATAACTACAGAAGCAAGCGGTCGGCTACATTCATCTCTTGAGGGGGTGTCTAACTCAGTGTTAACTTAATTTTACGCTGGAATATCCCTTTATTTTTCTGACCGTTTCGATTCTTTATTACATGTGTGTCAATACCTCTATGTTTGTTTCTGCAGACACCTCTCCACAGTGCTAGGTAATAAATTTGACCATGGAGCAGAAGCCATCGTTCCCGTCCTGTTCAACCTCATCCCAAACTGCGCCAAAGTCATGGCCACCTCTGGAGTGTCGGCTATCCGGATCATCATCAGGGTGCGTTCTGCAAACACACACACACACACACATCTTACATCCTCCTATAGTCTTGTGGAGGTTCTCATGATCAGTCTTAGTTACCGCCATCTAATTGTTCAATTTGATGTTCCTCCTTGTTGACGTTCTCCCTCTCTGCTCTGCAGCACACCCACGTCCCCCGGCTCATCCCGCTGATAACCAGTAACTGCACATCCAAGTCTGTGGCTGTCAGAAGGTGAGGGTGGTATCGGCCTGCTGCAGTGTAACAAGCAGCGAACACTTCTTAGACCGCAAACTGCCAATAATGATGCCACGAGGTTGTGAGTTTGTGATCATAACTGTGACAACAATCTGTCCTCTGCAGGCGCTGTTATGATTTCTTGGACCTTCTACTACAAGAATGGCAGACCCACTCTTTAGAGAGGTGAGCACTGATCCCGGCATGGTTCAGATGACTGCATGACTGTGCAGGAGTCACATTAGTGTGGTTTATAAAGGAGGGAGACGTGTTTTTAAAGCTGTTTTTCTGCCTCATGCACCTTTTGTGTGTCCGTATCTCTGCCCTGCAGGCACACAGCAGTACTAGTCGAGAGCATTAAGAAGGGAATTCGAGATGCAGACTCTGAGGCCAGAGTGGAGGCTCGCAAGTAAGACGCATGCAGGCTTTTCAGGAGATTAAATTCAATAAAAGACAAGTGGGGTTTAATATCTCACCCTCTCATCCCCCTTTTTCTTGCCTCTCTCACTCTTTCCCACCTCTCACCTCGTCTCTCTCTCTCTGTCCCTGTTTCCCTCTGTCCCACTGATGTCTCTTTTAGGGCCTACTGGGGTCTGAGGAACCACTTCCCCGGGGAGGCCGACGCTCTCTATAACTCCCTGGAGTCGTCGTACCAGAGGACCCTTCAGTCCTGTCTGAAGAGTTCAGGCAGCGTGGCCTCTCTTCCTCAGAGTGACCGCTCCTCATCCTCCTCTCAAGAGAGCCTAAAGTAAAGCCCAACACTGTTCTCTTCAAAGTTCTCTTTCGACCTCGAGGATTACTTTAAGAGGAATTCAGATTCCTCATAATAATTCAAAAATTAAGCGGAAAGTGCTCAAGAAATCAACCAGGAGTTAACATTAAAGCTCTTGAAACCCTTTATATTCTTAATGATTTGCTCACATCCTTGTGAAGTGTGTGATCTCTGGTTGGCTGGTCCAGAATCTGTCAGTCATGGATCTGGGCCATCTGACTGGCCATAGTCTTGAGCTCCTGTTTGATATATTGTGTGTGTTTACAGGGTTTCTGCTAGGTCTTAAAGAGTCTTCAAAATCCACTCATTTGAATTTAAGGCCTTAAAATGTCCAAAATTCCCTTAAAAAATCTTGTCTTAAATACAAATTTGAAAGGTCTTAAAAATGTAGTGAGCTCACTAACAAATAAAGAATGATTTGAAGTTAGTTTAAAATGTTCGGATTTACCTTCATGTCTTTTGTACCTTTTCACCAGCATGGATGTAAAATGAATCTTAAATTGTTTTCATTATGGTCTCAAAAAAGTCTTCAAAAGTCTTAAATTTGACTTGATGAAACCTGCAGAAACCCTGTATTTAGATGAAAGATTTCTATCTTAGGTTTACATTTTCCTTCAATCTTGAGAGATCAGTCACTGTCAGAGAAAGTCGCTCGTTCATAAATATTTAATAAACTAGCTTGATGCTTGATTAGCACATTTGCTTGTAATGAGCCCTTTCATTTGAGGCTGAGCCTAATGTTTGTAAAGCTGTGCGTATCTTTGTAAAAAGCCGTCACTCCACTTCACAGCAGTATTTCTCAGTCAGAGTTTATTGAGGAACATTTGAATACATTTCATCTCAGCCTCGTGTTTACACTTGTAATTTTCTTGGCGTGTTGTTGTTCTGACCCACTTCTCCTCTTTTCCCTCAGTCGGCCTCTGACTTCTAAATGGTCAGCAGCTCCAGGGCGAGGTGAGTCAAGCACACGCACTCATTTTCACACACACATATATAATCTTATGCTCACGGTCTATTTTGAAGACACACACACAGACTCTGACACACATCAGCTCCTACAAATCCATTCCCCATCATCCTCATTCACATCTGCCTGTGTCCTCTTCTGTTTGGTTTATTTTTATATTACTACACACATGAGCGCACTGATGCGTGCGCACATGTGTCTGGGCTGTTTGTGTATTTCTGTACTGTATCAGTATTGTGTTTGTATAGTGTGGTGCCTGCATGTGTTTGTGATGTATATATGCCCTCATCACCTCCCCTCCCCCCTCCTCCTCCTCCTCCTCCTCCTCCTCCCTCTGTCCCATCAGTCTCTGCGGGCTCAAAAGGTGGGGTGTCCTCAGCCTCCTTGCAACGTTCCCGTAGCGACGTGGATGTAAACGCGGCAGCTGTCGCTAAGCAACGGCACGTCGGACAGACCAGGGGAGCGGGTCGTCTGCCCCCTGGTTCCTACTCCTCATTGGGTAAGGGCCCTGCCAATCAAGTTAGATGACAGGCAGCATGTGATCAGCAGGGGTGAGGTCAGACTCTCAGATCAGCTCAGAAGTGAATCTTTTGAAGTTGAAAGTGAAAGTCAGTCTCTGTGTAAGCTCTTGAGGAACTTACACCTACACTCACACACCCAGAGACTGGACTGGTCTTTCTCCTCTCCACTCCCGTTCTCTCTCTCTCTTCTCTGTCTCTCTCTCTCTCTCTCTCACTCTCCTCCTGCCGCCTGCTCATTGCCTGTTAATGTATTTCCTGTTTCTGTGTTTAAATGGATATTCTCTGTGTGCATGATCTGTGGATGAATATCGTCCTGTCCTGTGATTATCCTCTCTGTGTTTCAGTATCTGCATGCCTCTCCGTTGAAAACAGATGTTCTGTGAACTAATAGACTCTGTGCTCCTCTCTTCTCTTTGTCACTTTCATGTATTCTTGATTTCCTCACATTATGTCATCATTCTTTGTTTCTGACATTTCCCCCCTTTTATTTCCTTTTCCTTCTGTTTCTCTGATTTACTCATATTTGTATCACTCCTTTGCTTTTTGTTTCCTTTTGTTTCTTCCCTTTTATTTCCTCCATCACTTTCTTCCCCTCTCTCTCTCTCTCTGCTACTAAAGATGATGCCTCTGATAAAACGGATGGTAAGATCATCTCACTCTGCTCCACCAGCTACAGCCTACACATGCTCCTCTAGCCTTTTTTCTTTTTGTCTTTCTCTTCTTCTCCCTCATTTCATCCCAGTCCATGTCCACTCCTTTCTGTTGCAGAGTGAGGCCACAGCGCCCCCTGCTGTCAGCATTACATTCAACCCTCATTTGTATCACTAACCCACTCGGCACATCATAAACCAAACTAATAACACATCTAAGATCATCCTCTGCTTTTTTACTACACTCTAACCTTGTTTTCAGAGATTCTCAGACATCGACAGCCGCCTCAGACTGCATCATTTCAGCATTTCAGACTTGATCAGGATATTTAGGATGTGTTGCTCTAGTGCTGTTCTCCATGCAGGAGATAAAACCTGTTGTTGACAACTTGCTCCTTCTCTGTGTGTCTGTAGGGACCAGGTCAGACAATGGTAAGATTGTGGTTAGATGGTTGTGCATGTCGGCCCGTTGTTAGAGATGCTGTAGTCTGGATAAATAAATAGAAGTACAATAGTAAACAAGGGTCAAATGGAGAGTGTTCCTCATAATATAGCAGGAATAAGATTTTAAAGGTGTTAAGTTGTAATATTCACTTAAGTCTGATAGGATGATAAAATCATAGTATCATAAGAATATAGTCAGAATATTACAGGAAAGAAGTCAGAGTGGAGAAAAAATTGTAAAAACACAAAAATATAAGCCTTTATGTGAAATTGGTTACATCACGAGAATAAAGTCATATATCAGAAAGATTGTCATGAACTCATGAAAAAAAAAGTGATAAAATCGTGAAAAATAAAGTCGTACTACAACAGAACTTAAGTTTATATCAAAGAGAATAAGGTTGTAATACATGAGATTAAAAGTGAATAGTTAGGTTGTTATATTGAGAGAATAATTAATAACTTTTATGTAAATAAAGTTTTAGTTTTGTAAAGGGAGAAGAATATGTGAATGAAGAAGACACAATTTTATGAGGATAAAGATGTAATATGAGAAGTAAACATGAATAATAGGGTTCATAATGATTCTATGAGAATAAAATCATAAATGTTACAGAGTTGGTTTTAAGCTAATTGACCTTTGCAGTCCCTCTGCACATGATGTGAATGAATTTGAATCGAGTTGTCATGAACCATAATTGAATAATAATATCATGAGCATAAAGTTGTCACTGAGTTACTGAGCTGCAGTTGATGTCGGAGCTCAGAAATCATGAGGAAGGAATGATCTTAAGTTGTTCCCAAAGTGTAAAACCCTCCTATGTATATATAAAACATGGACAGTCACTGGAGTGATGATGAATTTGATAGTTTTCCCCAATACATGATCCTAAAATAGTCTGACACCTACAGCCTAGGTTTCTTCTCCTCCACCATCGCTGCTTTAAATTCATGCTAACCTAGTTTTTGAACAAGACTTTGAGGACAGGAAGTTTAAATATTCATATACTACAAAGATTTACAGTGTGATCATGTCCTAGGTTTGTGCTGGAGAAGTGCAGGTGATAACTCCTCTGGTTGAACGGTTTAACAAGCTGAAAACTGAGTAGTTGACTCTCCACCAGCTGGCATAAATGATCTGATTGAATCTGACCCAGAAATGTGTCAGTGGTTCATCAGGTCTATATTTTTCATCAGATCAGTGAAAAAAGATGAGTTTCAAAACTAAAAAGGCTCCTGATCCACTGAAAGAGCATCTTTATATTTATTTATCTGTGTTTGCATCCAGCTGCATCTGAAAGCGCGTAGTTTTGGCTCTGACAACTCCCAGCAGTAGCAGCTTTTAGTATCAGCTGTAGCGCTTCTCGGTTTCTCAGCTTCATTCAGCTTCTGTGACCAGCTGACGGATTCCAGCCCCCTTTTTATTCATGATTTTTACCCCCACACACAAACAGGTCGTGTTCGCACCAAGCAGCCCTTATCCACCCCCAGCGGTGTCTCCAGCCAGGTTGACTCCCGCGGACGCAGCCGCACCAAGATGGTCTCCCAGTCACAACGTATGTACCACACTGAACCACGAACACACACACCCACACACACACAGGTTTCCATTAGACACAGTATGTAAACGCACACTACAACAGAACGGTGTGTGACTAAGCCTCCAAGAGTGTCTGTTTGTCAGGCTCTTATTTTGGAGTTTCATTTCCTGTTGCGTCCACGGTGACGATAAGCTCCATGTAAATGTTTTTGTGCCTTCAGGTTCGGACGAATCAGATTGCACACCAGGTATTCTGTTTGTGTGTCAGAGTCCGAGTGTGTGTGCGTGTGTGTGTGTCTATCCGTGTTCCACAGTGGGAATGGTGGCCCACCTGCTATCGCTTTCATTCTTATCAAGGTTTTTTTGTGGACAGACAGATGTGTGTGTGTGTGTGTGTGTTTTCCTGTGCATGCTGTGTCTCATCGTCACTGATGGGATGGTGTGGTGAACAGTTTTCCCATGCTGCTCTAGCCTGGCTCTGGCTGTCATTTAAGTTATCAAAAACTAACAAGGAAGGTAGTGAGCAAACTGCTACTGCAGCACATGAGGCCGGTATGTTGCTTTGTAAGAGTTTCTCCTGCTCACAGCGCTGTTACTCAGCTCAGTGCAAGCTCGCATACCAGATTCAAAGTGGACGGTGATTGGACCACAGCCAGCTGCACCAATCAGATCTGGACTTTGAAGAGAAATTTAAAAAATAAAATGACTTATCAAGAATTCAAAAGCCCAAATCTGAAAATAACAGACCAACAGAAAGAGAGGAAATGGCAGCTGAACAGAGGCTCAGAAAAATCTGTGTGTGTGGGTCAGAGAGTGTATGTGTGTGTGTGGTGTGTGTGTGTGTGAGTGGATATTTTTAAACATATTTACTTTGAGGTTTTTTTTCCCTCATTGTGAAACAGGCTTTGCTTCATATGTGTGCCAGCCTTTCCCAACATGCACTGCTTCTCCCAGGCTCTCATCTGCAGCTGGTTCAGTGTGTGTGTGTGTTTTGTTGTTTTTTTTCTGTTTCCTCTCTGATAAATGGATTTCTGTTGAAAACCTGCTTCAGCTTGGCCTTCATTCTTGGTATTGAACAGCAGGATTGCGCTGCCATTAAACTCTGTGTCCTAACTCCTCCCATGGCGTTTGTATATTGAGTTATTTCTTTTGCGCTAACACCCATGATTCTCCTGGTTTAATCTGCTGTTCCTTACCCCCTCGCCTCTGCTTCCCCCCTCTTCTCAACCAATGGGCTTAATGGCTCAGGATCTCAGTCTGCTACCCCTGTTGGTGGTAAGAGTACAACGCTACTTCTTTTTACCCGCTCTTTGTATCTTTAACGCCTCTCCTCTGTTGCTTTGACTCCCCCCTCCCTTCACGCGCACCTAGAAAGGTCACTCAAGGCTCCTTCCACTTTGGCTGAGGCATGCTGGGACTTGTAGTCACTAGACTGTTAACATGGCTGTCCTATGATCATGCTAAACACACAGCATTGGGAGTCTTGTGTTCCTGCACTGTTTTGTGTGTCAGAATGAAGCCTCAAAACTGTGACAATTTGGTGTAATGGCACTTTCTGCATAGGTCGCTATCTTCTAAATGGGGTTGGAGACATTTCAGTCTCGTCTTTTCTGATTCTGCTTTACAATTCTTAATGATTCTTGATCTCAATTCTAGTATTTTTTTATTTTATTTTATGAACTACAAAGTAGGGATGGGCGATCTGGGCTTAAAAATTTATCACAATAAGATTTGCCATTTTGGTGATAACAATAAAAGTCCCAATAAAAAATATTATCCAACATTTTCAACATTTGTTGTAAACTGTTGTTACCCAGAGTGAACAGCAGTAGATCTACTGTCCGATGTCAGGCATACCTGATTGCACTCATCTAAACCCCAATCTGTAAGGAAGTCCCTCATGTGAAGCCTCGTTCAGTAACCATGTTATTCTGATCTTTGTGGGCTATGGCTGCGAGTCCATCACTCGCGTTTACGTCATCAACTTGCATTTATCGTATTTGTCATGAGATTGCAAATATTTATCATGGAGGATTTTTCTAATGATATAAACGATAATTTATCGCCCATCCCTACTACAAAGTTTAGAAGTAGTCCATTTAATTGGATCACGTAGCTTCCGAGGTGCACAGAGGGTTAGTAGAGGTTTAGAATTTTCTTTACTTGATAAATAATGAGAGTTTTAATCAGTGACCACCAGCGGGACATTTGTGAAGTTATACGTGGCGACAAAACATGCTCTAAAACACAGAAAAAATCCCTGCACAGCCTTTTTTCCTTCACATATAGACACGTTTAGTCATCTCTGTGTTCCTGTTACAGTTTTAGAAATAGACTTCTATGTGCTGAGTTTGTGTGTCTCTTGAAGAAGTGTGTGTTGGTAAGTGAGGTGGAGTGAAAGAGTGTGTGACCAGTGTGGTGTGATGAGCCCTTTGGTTTGTCCCCTCTGTTGTCTGTTTCCATATTTCACATTCAGCACCACAGACCAGCAGCCTCTCCTGTACCGTTTCAATTCAGATTAACACCCCCGACAGTCGAACCAGACAGATTGAGACTCATTATGGGCTGTGCATTTGGAGACAGGATACATTGGGAGGTCTTCAGCATTTGTCATCATGATGCGAAAACATCACTCTAATGTATTTAACTTGTCGTATTTCTTAATGGAAAAGATTTTGTGCAAATTCCTGTCAACTCTTCGAACCTGAACTCATTTGACTTGGATGTGGTTTTCATCTCCCAGCCCTGAAATCCTCTTTCCAATATCATCCAAACCTGCAGAGTTTGCTGTGAAGTTTTGTCCCTTTTGAATAAAAAGTGTATGTTAGAGTCATTACTCAAACTGCTTGGACATTAGGACAGTAAGTCTTCTTTTGTGTGATATGCTTTTCTACAAAACTAGGAACCATCTCTTCTCCACATCAGAGCCAGACTAGTTAAGTTCTGTGGCTTTTCACTTTTTAATGCCACTGATTTATTCTGACTTAATTCTCTCTCTCTCTCTCTTTGTATTCTATCCTCTTTTTCTTCCTCTCTGAAGCTGGCAGTCGGAGTGGTTCACCGGGTCGCGTGCTGACAAGTACGGCCCTGAGCACCATGAGCACAGGGGCCCACCGGGTGCTGGCAGGAGCCGGAGGAGATGGACACAGACGGAGCCGCATCCCCCGCAGTCAGGGCTGCTCCAGAGACTCTTCACCCACTCGTCTGTCTGTTGGTGAGTTAAGGGTTACTGTATCCTGCACATATTTCAGCTCCTAACTCTGGATTTGGGTTTGGTTGAAGTTCAGGTGTCTTTTAAAACTACTGCATTAAAGTTCATCTGTGGCTTCAAGTTAGATATGATTGTAGAGTTGATGCAAAACCAGAATTTTGAATTTCATTAAGTAAAAATCTGTTAATATCTACGCCTGTTTTAATACCACAGCAACAATATTGACCTTCTGGGCCCCCGAAATGGTTAATTTTGTTCATTTTGATTTTCAACTTGCACACGATTGTGGCCAAGAAATAAATGATGAGCACAAACCAACGTTTCACATAGTTAATAGTCAGAAAAGGCTCAATAGATGCGACAAAATGCGTGGCATAAATCAAATATTCCCTCACAAATATGAGTCATTGTCCAGGGGAGCTGTGAGGTTATGTTGCTCCATGTCTAAAGTCCACTGTTTTACAGGGTGGGACTAATAGAAAACTCACTGAGACTAGGGACTAATATAAAGATTAGATGCTATTGCTGTGTCTCTCCTCTGCTCTCTGGTCTGTTTGTAACAGACACAACAGAACATGTGTGTCTTTAGAGATGCTAAAAGTTTAAGCATCAGTATTTGCTGAGCTGAGAACAAGGAGACTAAGCTGTTTGGTGACTGTCAGTGAGAGCAGGCAGAAGGATTCACAGTTTAAGCTGCAAACAAACCAGATCCAGCACATCCCTGAATGTTCTTGCAGAGGATGTAGCTATGTTTGAAAAGTTTGAAAAACCAAACTGCTGTAAAACAGTCGGAAAGTAGCTTCCCATTTTGTGTCGCTAGTATCACCTTGAATCTCAATTTTCTCCCTCTTTCTCTCTTCACCTGTTCCTCCTTCTTTTTCTGCCTCTGCTGCTTCTGTCTGCAGCTCCTTCCAGCATTAGCTCCATCTACAATGGAGCGAGCAGAGGAGGTAAGGCGCCGATCTCGACTGGATCATCCTGACTCTTCCCTCTCTGCCTCAGTCTTTCTGTTCTCATCTTGATCGTATAATCACCTCTCCTTCTTTCCTTCCATGACTACAAATCTCTGCCTCTTCTAACCCTTCGATCAAGCTGTAGCTCCCAGAGCCACCTCTCTAACCCTTCTCTAATTTCATGGCTGTTTTTTATTTCTCATGGTGGTTGTTTCCCCTGATCCTGGTGCATTATAGCCACACACCCCCACCCACTCTGAACTAACTTGTTGTCAGTGGCTGGTGAACTCCTCTTAGGGTCAGCAAAGCTTTCTCAGTAATGTGTTAGGCTGTGATTAACCCTGATTGGCTGGGTGTAGCTGCTGAGGCTGATAAACAGTCTGATTTATTGTGATGCTGCTGGAAATAATCGCAGGTCCTCCCGTCACTCACCCCCCCCCTCACCTCTCTCTGGCTCAAATTCATCTCCGATCACTTCTTTCCTTTTCTTTCCTTTTCTCCGTGACTGTGTTTGAGCTTGTGGATGATCGCCTGATTTTTATTGTGATTGTGGGACTTTTTTTTTCTTCATCTAACCATGAGCTCTGCTGTCCTGTGCATAGTCATGGGGGGTTCTTCTTATTGTGGATGAAAAATTAAGACATAGCTGCAACAGTTTGGCAAACACAGTAATCTTTAGAATTCTTCTTTCTAAAAGTAAATGTATCCTTAATTCATCATTAGGGATTTTGAATATTCTGACAGTAAGTTGATCTGCCCTTAACTGTCAGTCTAAAGTAAAAGTAAGTCTAAAGTCTAAAGTAGAAGTAAAGATTGTTAAAGCCCTCCTTGCTGTTATGTGATCCAGTGTTTCCTCCAGGTTGAGAATTTACTTGTGGTGGTGGGCCGGGCAGTGCAGAGTGGCACCGTGGTGTTTTATAATCGCATTCAGAATAACTAATAGGTTTTATGAACTATGCGTTAATTATTGTACATACAGGGCTCCAGACTAACTTGTTTTGCAAAGGGAACAGTAACCCCGAACTAAAAATTTTAAGGGCGCAAGCAGAAAATTTAGGGGTGCTCACTAAACTTGACATGCAAGGCAAATAATTCACATTTCCTCTCATTTTCACTGTATTACTGATAAATAGATAATACACACAGAAATTACAATGTGCTGTTTTAAATTCAGTGTCACATTGTGTTGTGCAGTTTTTATCACACATGGCATTTGTTTACAATTTTAGACTGCTACAGACTCTTACTTTGTGAACCAACAACCCAAAGGAAAAATTAGCTTTCAATTGGCTTCATGTCTTGAAGAAGAAAAAGTCACAGTTAGTCTGTGAGACAAAACCAGTGGTACAATAACAAAAACTGTAAAAGGAAGAAAACGGTATATAATAAACAATGGGTTAGTAAACCCGCAGCGCAACAGTTTGGGTGCGCTTTCGTATATCCACGAGCGTGTTCTGCACTGCACCACATTTGTCTGGAGGAAACCCTGTTGTCTGTGTGTCTGTATGACAGCGTGCTCTTTTTGTTTTGTTTTGTGTGGGTGTCAATCTTCGTGGGTGGGCCACCTAAGTAAAGTCCATGTAGGGGAAACACTGTGATCTCCTGATCCTCTATCACTGACCATTGTAATAAACCATTGCAATTCCAATGGTTTAGTTCATTAGTGCATCAGGCGGTCTAAATAGTTTGCTGTTTGATCTAGCAGAAGCCACTCTCATCGTTACCCGACTATTGCATGACACTCTCAACCTAAATGAAGATTTTCCGCCAATTGGGGGACGTGTGCTGCAATCGAAGTCGTCCTGAGCAGATAGTCAGAACACCTAAATATCTAGGAAGTGCCTCGTAGAAGTATTTTGGTTTTGCACCACAGACAGCAAGATAAAAAGCAAAGGTACGTCTGATTGTTGTCTTTGTACAAAGCAGCTACTTTACACTCCAATGACAACAAATCTGCGAGCTCACCTGTGAGACAGCAGACCAGGCACATTGCAGCTTATTGTGCAGGTAATATTTCAAGGAGAGACGCTTTTGAGGAGGTCAGTGGAAACAGGCCCTTTAAAATCAACAGCCAGTGTAAAAGATGATTCAAATGATCTGTAGCCCTAATTAAGACGGCTGTTTTGCAGCTCATTCGTTGGACTCCTCGTCCATGAAGTGTCTTTATCCCTTGAGATGCTCCTCCAGGACTGGCACACCTGAGCTCATGTTCTCTTATCTTTGTCAGTTTGTCACTTTTACCTGTTTTGTCTTTATTTGTGTTTTTATTCTTGTACCCTCCTCTCCTCTTTTCTTTGTCACTGCTCATGTTTGTCTTTCTTCTTTGTCTTCGTGCCCTTATTACCACTTTACTTTCCCTCTCTTCTCCTCCACCCCCTGCCCCTGTCTGCCCCAAAATCCTCCCCTCCCCTCCCCTCTCCTTTGGGTGGCGTTAGCTCGGGGTAGTCGTATCCCTCGGCCCAGTATGAGTCAGGGCTGCAGCAGAGAGGCCAGCAGGGAGAGCAGCCGGGACACCAGCCCCGTACGCTCCTTCACGCCCCTGGGTGAGTAGCAGTAGCGGAGAGATGAGCAGGAGGGAAGAAAGTAAGACTTCCAAGAGATGTTTGTTTTCTGCACGAAGCAAAACCAAAGAGAATCTGAACTTTTTGAAAACTTACCGGCCATCAGTCAAAGAAAAAACTTTCTCTCGCATGTTGTCAGCCTTTCTACTGTCTAAACTCTGCACGTTCAGGTTTTTTAGCGGGTTGTGTGTGTGTGTTAGTCTTGTGAGTGTGCGTGCGGGTGTTAAACTTTGTATGTGTGTTTCCAATCTTGGTTGCAGCAACACGGAGCTACTCTCGCTCCACCGGAGCTCTCCACACACCTGATACTTTTGGGGCTGCAGGTGAAGGCTGAGTACATCTCTGTTCTCCGTTCACCCACCCACTCTGCCTCATTTTATTTGCTTCCTGTTCTCGTTTTGTTCTCTTTGGCGCCGAGCATCTCCTTATTTGACTTGTCTGCGTTTTTGTTTCTCGTCCATCAGCCTCTTGCGTTTCTTTCTTTCCATTCTGCTCCAGGATCTTCTCGTGGAATCGCATGTTTCCGACTGTTCTGTTGCCACTTGACGGCCATGTGACAGTTTTACCCATTTTTATTCTTGATTTAGCTCCGCCCCTTCTTTGCAAGGACTCCAACATGTTTCCTGTGTTTTCTTTCGTTCTTTTTCCCCCCAGTAGCACCTGCAATGTCATCTAACAAAGTCATTGCATTGACTTACAGGTTTGACTCATGGAAATTATAATACCTGTGTGTGTATGTGTGTGTGTGTGGACTGAGTAAAGAGAGAATAAATGAAGAAGAGGAGGATGTTCGGTCTTCAGCAGACACGTGAGAGGCTGATTGATGAGTGAAAGAGGAGGGTCTTGCTTGTTTTTTCGTTTAAAATCCTAAGTTTTCTTTGTATCCTCTCTCTCTTTTTCCCCTTCCGCAGGATCAGGTTTTGGCATCAGTCAGTCTAGTCGTCTTTCTTCCTCGGTCAGCGCCATGAGGGTCCTCAACACAGGCTCAGACGTAGAGGAAGCTCTAGCAGATGCACTGGTATAAAACTGATCACTCTACATAAAAACTCACGTTTACAACCCTAAAATTTTGAGTCAGCTGTCACCGTTTTGAGCTCACACCTCTTGGAGTGTGTGTGTGCGTGTAAGAGTGTGTGTGTTAACTAACCCCTGATTCTACCTCTGTTTAATGCTGTCAGCTGTTGGGAGACATGCGGTCAAAGGTCAGCGTCTTCTCCTGCCTCTTACCTGTGTGTTGTGTGATTTTCTTGGCTCGGTTTTAGCTTGATGTGCGAGCGCATGATTCTTCTGCCTGTTTGAGGTTTTAGCTCGCTTTTAGTTTCAGTTTAATTTCATTCTCTTTTGTCCCCTCTCCGTTCTTTTCCTGCAGAAGAAGCCGGCTCGGCGGCGGTACGAAAACTACGGCATGTACTCGGACGATGACGCCAACAGCGATGCTTCTAGCGCTTGTTCAGAAAGGTCCTACAGCTCTAGGAACGGAGGAGCCATCCCTACCTACATGAGACAGACAGAAGATGTAGCTGAGGTTAGTATCGACTACATTACAGCGCACCTGCAGACATCAGTGCACACTTAACCTCAATTTGTGCCGCATCCTGAACGGTGAACGGGAACGGTGGCACTGATCGCAGCTGATCATTTCAATTAAAGTTAATGTGTCAGTTTCCACCACCTTCTTTCCATCCAGGTTTCTATTTTTTCCTGGATGCCACTTCATGCCGCATAAATTCAGCACAGATTAGTCCGTGCTGGAAAGAAAGTCAGGCACAGACACAAAATAAAACGTCTGGCTTCTTTTCAAAATAAAACACTACATGTTTCAGACGGATTGAATTTCACACCATGCAAACAGGCGGGGACAAACAAGTCAAAGGTTTTCAGACTCCATTTCACCTCGTTGACACCATGGATTACAAGATACTGATTCTAGAAGTCTAGAAGTGGATTTTCTACCTTCTAACTCTGGAAGGACACAATCTACTTCCTATATGGTTATGTGGCGGTCTTTATAGAGACAACTCGTTATCGTGCGATTGTGTGTGAATTCGTGGGTTCTGATAAGTTCTCGCGATTCCCGCTGTCAAAAATCCACCATGAAATTCCCCTCACAAATGCATACGGTAGAAATTGGCAGACGGCGAAAATCAGAGCCGTTCCGGATGTGGTGGAAATTGGGGGTTAGAGTTTGGGTTATTCCCACACTGAACCAGCCATGTAAAAGAGGCTTGAGGAATTGTTTCCCTTCAATCTGCTGTAAAAAAAATATCACACACATTTTAAACCTTTAAGATTCTCAGCCGACTTGTGTTTTTGTGTTCCTCTCCAGGTGCTGAATCGGTGTGCAAGTGCAAACTGGTCGGAGAGAAAGGAGGGGCTGCTCGGCCTACAGGCGCTGCTTAAGAACCAGCGCACCCTCAGGTTTGCCACAGACCTGGTCCATGTGTGTCTAGATTTGTCTTTTTGTTTGTATCTAACTGTGTTTCTTTTGACCTGCAGTCGAGTAGAGCTGAAGAGGCTATGTGAAATCTTCACTCGGATGTTTGCAGATCCTCACAGTAAGGTACGATTGCATGCAGATCAAGAGTCGGCACAGAGAGCAGCAACATTCATTCACAGTCTCATGTCACATAGAGTCATTTTTCACCTACTTTGATTTGACTTTTGTTTCACATACCTGGTTCATCTCACCGTCCTCCACTGTACCGGATTCTGCCAAAGATCTCATGAACACACAAACATGTTTAAGTCACAGATATCAGGTGGAGTCATGAAGTAAAAACTAGAGTTCTCAGACGTGAACACACACAATAAATAAATGAACACTCAGACATCAACACAGGCATGCAGAGTGTGTGACAAACTTTTTTTTAATGGCATGCTTGAGCCTGAGTTTGCGTGTGACCTCACACTCTCGTCCGCCGTCCTGCTGGATTGCTCTGTCACTGTTCAGCAGCCAATCGGCCGGCTGCGCTCACAGCACTCACTGCATTCACTGCCACTCCCCCCTTTCTCCCCTCCCCTCCTGCGCTGCAGTCTAAAGCGACGTCACTGACCACACACACGCAGACGCCCTGAAACATACACAGAGATCATGCGGCTGCCAGCTCCTCTCTTCTACTAACCAGCTGCGGTTGGCCCTCTCTCTAACTTTGCCACTTCTCCTACGGCGTTTTTTCTTTTTTTTTTGAGTTCCTCACACGTTATGAGGTGTGTGAGCCCCCCTCCTCTCCTCCCCTTCCCCCTACGTTTTTGACGTGTTTGACGATTTGATGAATTTCAGCGAGACTCCGGCAGGGTGTATGGCACGGCAGAATCCGGTATAAGCTCGGCCTCCTTCAAGGTACCGCATCACGCCATGGATTCTACCTTCAACTTCATTTCCAACTCTTTTTCATCCTCTTTATTTCCCATCCTTTCTCTCAGTTCTTAAAGTGTGCACAAAACATTCACTTCACGTTTTTAAACGAAGGTGTTACTCTTACCTGTGTGTCTCTATTTCCATTTAGCAGACATTGGATTGAAATTCATGAGTGTCACTGAATACAGGTGTTCTCTATCAGGATGCTAACTAATGTTTTCTCTCTCCCCCTCATGCGTCCCCTCTCTGGAACTCTCTATAGAGAGTAAGTTTGGCAAATGTGTGATACTGTATGAAATGTGTTTGCATGGAAATCTGTTTCATTAATCTGATTGGATAACCAGTAACAAGGCCAAACAACATAACAATCACTCACTAACCTGCCTCACGTGATACTGCCTGTTACTGTAATCTTGCTGATACTTTCAGATGTTACCTCCTAATTTTGGTCGGCCTCTAACCTAAATCTGAACATTATTTTGATCAGTGTGGGTGGTTTGGTTTGGTTTGGTTTGATTGGTGTTTGGGAATGATGATGTGCCTTTGCTGTAATGAGTCAATAACCGCTAACTCCACCAAACAGATCATAGGCTGTTGGAAAACATGGATGAAGCAGCTCCATCTCCTCACTTTTGAGAAGCTGTTGTGCTGTCCATCTTTTAAACAGTCTATGACAGAAACTAATATCAGCATCGTTTTTTAACATTAGGCTAAGTGCGAGACTGCTTGTTTGCATGCATGTGTGCATGAAACATATCAGTCCATGAATGACAGAGCTCTGTGCCTGTGTGTTCAGGTGTTCAGTATGTTCCTGGAGACTCTGGTAGATTTCATCGTGGTCCATAAGGAAGACCTGCAGGACTGGTTGTTCGTCCTGCTCACACAGCTGCTGAAGAAGATGGGAGCGGACCTGCTGGGCTCCGTACAGGCCAAAGTTCAAAGAGCCCTGGATATCACACGGTGGGTGTGACACACAGACTGACATCAGAGTATAAAGGTGGAGCCAATATTGACATGAATAAGTCACACTCAGTGTTTTTCAGTCGATTCTCTCTATATACCGGGGTTCGCAGATGTAGTTAGTTGAGTAAAGAGGAGCTTAAAGGGATATTCTGGCATAAATTTAAGTAATGGTCAAACACACCGTAACACCTAGTCAGACACCCCCTCGAGAGATGAATGTTGCCGACTGCTTGCTTCTCTAGTTATAACAACTTTAGTAACGATCACAGGATAGCAATACACAGTGGTCTACGTCTCCACATGCAAACCTTGACCAAAAAAAAAACTGCTTGTTTGTTGGGGAGCCCTGACGAGTCGATCACCGAGTGCAGCGGAGTTTCGCAGCTCAAGGAAGAACATTTATGATTATTACTTCATGGAAATGCAATCAGAGTTCTTGTGTATCTTATATGCACACTCCAGGTGTGGTAGTCCTTCTGCCTTAGAATCTCTGTCTGATTGCATTTCCATGAAGTAATAATCACATTTTCTGCTGCACTCTGTGATCGACTAGTCAGGGCTCCCCCACAAACAAGCGGCTGCTGGAGGAGAGTGGGTGAGTTATGTTTGGTCTCTCTGCTACAGAAATCAGGCAAAGTTAAAAAGTTGTTTCATGGCTAGTACTACGGCTGGGACCCTATATGTACTGTTGATGAAGTTAGGTGCTGTTCTGAGCATTATTTGTGGCTATAGAGTGGCTTTTTGGTTGAGGATTGTGCGTGGTTCCATAGACCACTGTGTATTGCTATTGTGCGGTAGTTACGAAAGTTGGTATAACTAGAGAAGCAAGCAGTTCATCTCTCGAGGGTGTGTCTAACTCGGTGTTACGGTGTTTGTGACCCTAACTTAATTTTACGCCGTAATATCCGTTTAAAGATTCTCACCAAGGTGGATTACTTCCCTGGCTTAGGCCCTGCTACCTTAAGACTTGCCCTGCTGTGAAAATGCACACTAATCAAATCCACCAAACAGTATGTGTTGCACTTATTTCATAGCAAGCCAGCTGTCCATTTGTATTTTTATTTGTATAGTTGTATAGTTGTATCATATATGCAGTCATGAATCTACAGGTGAAGACAGGTATAAGATCAGATTTTCTGCTTTTTCCCCACAGAGAATCTTTCCCCAACGATCTCCAGTTCACAATTCTCATGAGGTTCACAGTGGACCAGACACAGACGCCAAACCTGAAGGTAGATCACAGTTGATCTCATGTTTGTGTGACTGTAAATGTTTGTGTGTTTATATTTGTGGTTCTGTATTAAAAGCTGAGCTGATTATGTGTGCTAATGCCTGAGTAATAGAAAGGGATACAAGGAAACCTAGGCGAAAACTCAAAGACTGTGTAACCATGGTAACTGCTGTTCTGATATGACCTCATGCCTGCACATTCTGGCACTGCCTCCCAAAACCCCTGAATCCTGGGCTGTGATTGGTCGGCTGGCGATGTGGCCCCTCCGCTGGCTTTTTGCTCTGCTACAGTTTGGACACACCCCTCAAGCTTTTCCTTTCTTGACTCCTCATCCATCCTCCCTCTCTCTCTCTCTCTCTCTCTCTCTCTCTCTCTCTCTCTCTTTTACTAATCCTGCATCTCCTTCTCTCATCTTTCACTCCTGAATTTTCCTGACCCCTCACTGGCCTCCTCGTCCTCCCCGAAGTTTCACTTTTTTGTCCTCCTCTTCCTCTGCCTTCAAACCAGGCTTGGGCAATTAAAGATGTTATCTGCAACACAAATTCTTCCTGAAATTCCAAATATAAAGTTTCTTCAGTCTTCTCCTTTCTTCATTTTCCCTTCATAGGACACAGCAAACATGCAACAGCCATCAGGTGATGTTTCAGTTGTTGTAAATTTGATCACATTGAAAGATACAACAGAGGCTTTAACTTCTGGACCTGCTTGTTCTCTCTTAGTTCATATCAGGACTCAACATTTTAGATTAGAGAGGCACAATCTCAAAATCAAATGATAGACGAGGTCACTTTAATGTTTAGTCTTTGCCAACAAGTGCATCTATCCTCATGTTACAGAATCCATTCAGCCGCAAATGCTGCAGTGCGATGCAAGATGAAGCCAATACGTGGCAGTAAAAGCCAAACTGCGTGATGCTGCGCAAGTCTTAAATCAAAATAAACAAGTGTGATGCAGAAACTCTTTGCCAACATCCACCTCTAGAGTTTAGAGTATTTTGAAACACCAGCTGGATATGGACCTAAAGTTGTGGTTATTGAGGTAACTTCAGAGGTAACTCTGGGTTTTCAGAACTGCATTGGTGGTTTCCAGGGGAGATCACTGTCGACCTGTTAACCTGCTCCGGGCAGGTAATGATCAGTCTGTAGAAAACTCCGCCCACCAGCCAATCAGTCTGTTTGATCCTGGAGTTCTGTGACAGAGGTGGAGAGAATGACAGGACACGCTTACCTGTCTGAGTTCAGCTGCACACAAAAAAAACATAAGAATCACAGTTTTGTTGCTTTGTGTTAATATTTCACAGCATGTGAAGATGCTTTATTCTAATATAAACTCAATTCATAAACATTCATTTATCAAGCATTCAGGTTTGCATGAATCCTCATTAATGACATAATAACAAGATATTGGTTGATGGACTCACGGCTCTCTGCTGCCTCCATGTGGAAGGATGGTGTATTACCTGATTTCCAGAAAAATAGAAATATTCCAACCCGCCCAAGCCTACTTTCTAGTCTTTTCACTCCTCTAAAACTCTCTGCTCTCCCTCCCTTCCTCCCTTCCTTCCCTCTTTCCTCCCTTCCTTCCCTCTTTCCTCCCTCCTCCTGCCTTGTTCTTCCCCTCTCTTGTCTCCCCCCTGCCTTTCCCCCCCTGTCCTCGTCTCCCTTTCTGTCTCCGTTGATTGATGCGGTGCTTCTCCTCTCTCTCTCTGAAGCCTGAGCGGAGCTCGTGTTGCGGGCGAGGGCGATGCAGGGGAGGGTCCGGGGTTAAATTGTTCCCCCCCAGAGCGCGGCGCCACGCCTGCTCTATAGACGAGCAAGCCGCAGCCTGGAGCCAGTCCTCCCAGGTCAGTGCGCTCCGGGGGGAGCAATTATATGGCGCACACAACGCTGCTAAGTGATTTGGAGGAAGTTGTGGTCCTGGAGGTTCATATGTAGAGAGACGGATTAAAAAAAACAGGGTGAGAAATGGAAGAAAATCAGGACAGGAGTCAGTTTGGGCATTTTCGGAGTCTATACAGTGAATATTTGCACTTCTTGTTTTGCTGTTTTCTTTTACTTTTTCATCTTCCTTTTTTCATTTGAGTGATTTCCTTTCAGACGTTTTCCAGCATGACCATGGATGCACTTTGATTTGTCTCACTAATTCATCCGATTGTTTCATTTTCAGACCCGCAAGAGATTCACAATCTGCTGATTGTTCATGCTGACTGTGAACGTTGGTGGTCTTTTTTCATCGCTGTCGTTTTAATTTTTACTGGGTTTTTTTTGTGTGTTTTTCCAGGAGATAATTGGCGTTACCGTTCATTCATTAATCAGCAATCACTAATCTTTATTTTAAATGTGTGTTTTTGTTTTGCAGGTGAAGGTGGCCATTCTGAAGTACATCGAGACACTAACGTTACAGATGGAAGCGCCAGACTTCGTGAACTCCAGCGAGACTCGACTCGCCGTCTCTCGCATCATCACATGGACGACTGAGCCCAAGAGCTCTGATGTCAGAAAGGTGCTCGCCAGCCTGCCATGTGTGACTGTGAATTTCTGAAGCTGTCTTTGTTTCACTCAAACACACAAAAACGACCAAGTCTGTGGTGATTTTAGAGAAAGTGAATTTGTTGTTTCAGGCTGCCCAGTCGGTGTTGATCGCTCTGTTCCAGCTCAACACTCCAGAGTTTACCATGCTGCTGGCAGCTCTGCCCAAAACCTTCCAGGACGGGGCCACCAAGCTGCTCCAAAACCACCTGAAGAATACCGGCAATGTTGCACAGGTGAAACACACACACACACAGTCACACTCAAACTCTGACTTTAGATGTTTCTACACGCTTTGTGCGCTTAATTTTTCAACCATTAGACAAAGATATTTGACTCACTTGTTTTTCAGGCACCAATGGGAAGCCCACTGACGCGCCACACCCCTCGATCTCCAGCCAGCTGGTCCAGCCCCGTTACCTCCCCCACCAACACTTCCCAGAACACCCCTTCACCAAGGTAACACACTCCCACACACACATACACTCTGAAAATCATTGACAGACTGGTGTGAACTGAAGACAGAATAAAGTAGATTGCCGGGACTCCGTGTTACATGTGGCCGGGACTGCCACGGTTGCTCTTCCTCCCTCCCTCTCGCTTTCTTTCTCTCTGTCTTGACCCCACTAAACTTATCTTGTTTTTTCCCTGCAGGTTTTCTTTTTAACAGGCATGTTTTATTTTTGGTTTTTGTTGTTTTAGGTTGGACTGGAGACCTCTGGTTGTCCAGTGTTCACTCTTTTTTGATAAAACGAGGTTCTTGTTGTTGCTAAAGGGATATTCCGGTGTAACATTAAGTAATGGTCAAAAACACACCCTTGAGAGATGAATGTTGCCAACTGCTTGCTTCTCTAGTTATACCAACTTTAGTAACGACCGCACAATAGCAATACACAGCGGTCTACGTCTCCACTCGCAAACCTCAACCAAAAAGCCACTCTGTAGCCACAAATAATGCTCAGAACAGCACCTAACTTCATCAACAGTAACTATAGGGTCCCAGCCATAGTACTAGCCATCAAACATCTTTTTAACTTTGCCTGGTTTCTTTAGCAAAAAGACCAAACACAACTCACCCACTCTCCTCCAGCAGCCGCTTGTTTGTGGAGGGAGCCCTGACGAGTCAATCACAGAGTGCAGCAGAAAATTTCCATAAGTAATAATAATCGTAATAATCAGTTTGCACTGCAGACACGGTAGTTCTTAGCATCGCGGTCTGATTGCATTTCCATGAAGTAATAATCATAAATGTTCTTCCTTGAGCTGGGAATCTCCGCTGCACTCGGTGATCGACTCGTCAGGGCTCCCCCCACAAACAAGCAGCTCTGGCTTAGCCTGATCTGAGTCTATTTTTGTCATATAAAATAGTGTTCTCTGTGTAACACCTTTTGAACTGTATGTAACAGACACAAGGTGTGATGAATCTTTCACCATGATCATGCGTCCCTCTCTCACTTTTCTTCCCCTTTCCTTTTCTAAATCTAAAAATCCTGTTTTTCCTGTTTTTGGTGCAGTGCATTTGACTACGACACGGAGAACATGAACTCAGAGGACATTTACAGCTCACTGAAAGGTGTCACTGAGGCCATCCAGAACTTCAGCGTCCGCAGCCAAGAGGACATGAACGAACCGGTCCAACGCCGCGAGGGAGAAGAGGTCAGTGCTATTGGCTGATGGATGAAGTGTACATCATTAAGCAGGGTTCCTACACAGCTGGAATTTCCATACTTTTCCATACTCTACGTTTGAGAATTATTTTTGGAAATACCTACTTTTCTATTCTAGAAAACAGTATTTTTGAACTGTGGTAATACACTGGAAACACAAATATTTTCCCATACTTTATTTTTCATTTTTCGTGCTGTCTAAGACCTAGAAATTGATCAAATTTCCATACTTTCCATACTTGCGTAGGAACCCTGATTAAGAGTAGAGATTCTCTTCAGTATTCTTGTAAAGAAAAGGTTGAGATGGATGTTTGAAAACACAGCTGGCAAAAGTTGACATGTCTCTAGTGCTGGACGATAATTCGATAACAATATATATCGATCGATAGACGTGTGAAGCGATAGAAAAAAAACGGGTCGATAAAAAGTTCGATAGAAAAACACAGTTTCCCTTTCTTTTTCATCATAGCCTATCATGTAGCTTTTACTACAGTCATTACTTCCTCCCAACCAATCACAAACGCAGACCCAGGTACGCTACGGCACCAAGCCCAGCCCCTATCAAACCACAACAGACAGCACGTGTATTAGAAATAATGTAACAGCAAGGAGAAGCGGAGGAAATTGTCCCGAAAAAAGGTTTCAGTAGTTCACCAACATGGCAATGTTTTGGTTTTTAGAAGTCTGACAAAAAGCAAACAGCGGTCGTTTGCAAAATTTGCAGAGAATTAGTAAAAACCAAGTCCGGTAACACAACCAACTTGTTTTACCATCTAAACCGGTCGCACCCGCAGGAGTACGAGCTGTGTCGGCCGCGCCGCGGCTCCACGTCGTCGTCGGAGGAATCCTCTGGAACCGCTGTTAGCACCAGCACAAAGCAAGTGAAGCAGACCAAACTGGACTTCGTTTCTTGCCAAAATACGACAAAGCGTCCAAGCGGCATAAGGACATCACCCATGCAGTAACATGCTCCATAGCGAGGGACATACTGCCAATAACTACCATTGAAAAGCCTGGCTTCGACCAGCTTCTAGCCACTCTCGACCCGCGATATGAAGTGCCCGGCCGCAAGTATTTCTCAAACACAGCGCTTCAGGCATGAAAATGGGTCAGGGGTTGAAAAGGTGAGAAGGGTGCGGAGGAAATACGCTCCGGTGTAGCTTCTTAAAGTGGAAGAAAATGAGCTCATATTTTACAAAGACGCGAGTATTTGGATCATGGCTACTAGCAGGGGGGGCATTCGGCAGGGGTGCATTCTACGACACAACACCGGCGTGGATAAGTCCTGCTTCTCGTGCTTAGTTTGTTTAATAAGTCAATCACATGATAATTAAAAAAAATAAATCTCCCGACCCCAGGAGAAATATTTCAGTGTTCAGACACCAGGCTGTGGGCAGTTTCCCACACAGTTAAAACTGGTAGTATGCTATTCCCACCTAAAGCTATTCTGTTTATTTATATATTTGTTTGTTTTGTTTATTTTCATCAAAAGACTATTTAAATATTTATTTATCAGATTTTCTGGTCACTTTAGTCTTTATGTTTGTCAGTATTTACTGATGTCACTCAGGCCACTTAAGTTGATTTATTTTTTTTTAAAGTTCTTTTTAAAAAAACCTTTCAGTTGTGGTAAAAAAAAGGTGGTTGAATAAAGGTTTGAATTTGAATTCAGTGCTTGTGTGTTCTTTATTAAAAGTAGGTCATTAAGCAATAGCATAAAACATCCAGGGCTGCAATTAAAATATATGTTAAATAATTATAATAATTATATCGATAATTATCGATATCGATCAATATGATTTATTTTTTATCGATATGCTTTTTTTCTATATCGTCCAGGCCTACATGTCTCACAGCATAAATGTTTTCTGGAGGTGGAGAAGTGAGACACATGCACACTGCAGACACTAAAAAGGAGTTTTTCACATATTTGAATACAGCTCTACCCTTTACTTCTCCATATTCGACAAAGATGGTTGAGCCTGCTCTATTTTTTTAAAAGAAAACCATCTACTGGACCTGCTACTCAATCAAAAACTACAATTTAAACAGTTCATTACAGATTAACCCAGACAGCGACTGTCAAAGCTCCGATCTTACAACCTTAAGAGCAAATATTTCAGCAGATATCCTCAAAGATACGTCGTAGGTTATGCAGAGAAAGACTACCGGCCAACATGTGAAATAATCAGATTCATAGCATGCAACCCGGCCTGTAACAGGAATGCCTGTGCAGGAGCAACAAGCTGCTGCAGTGGAAAAGTCACCCCAGCGCCCCGCTGAGCAGCGATCCTGTTCAGTCTGGCAGCTTGTTTTCCAAGTCTCAAATAAAGGATTAACACACACGGACACACAAACAAACACAGCTATCTTCATGAAATATATGTGACCCTGACATGTGATCCGCCCCACTGCCACCCTGCAGCGTGGGAACACTTCAAGTGTTAGGGTGAGTGATCGCTGTAAACTTAATCCTCTACATCCACCTCTAAAATCATGTCTATTATCATGAATCAAAAATTAGATCACAGGAGCTTTCCCCTCTTAATATGTTCACACAAGCTTATCCTGATACTCTGCTTGTTCCATCCAAATTTACACCTCCAGACGTCATTCCCGGTCCTCTTGCAGTCTTTCCTACTGGGCCCGGCCCCTTTTAAGGACACGCTGTCCTCCGGTGCAGAGGTGTGACCTCCTGACATTTTCCCTGGGAGGTGCATCTGAAATCCAACCAGCCTTCGTGTCATCAGCCTGCCAGTCACAGCACACCTGACTTACCGAAGCAGCCCTCACATCATGGCATTTAACAGTTTGAGAGTAAATGTACACAGAAACAAGAGCCGCTCAAATCCACACACCCAACTCCTCCAGTTCTGCCCTGGTGGTTTCGTGTGTGTCAGTCTCAATAATGATTAATCACAGTGCAAGAACAGCGTGACGCCAACAAAAGGAAGTATTACACCCACATTTTCATGATTGAGTCTCTTTCTTTTGTGTCAAATTCGCTTGTGTGAAATACAACACAGAGTTTGAAGCTGCTTTCATGCCTGACCTGTTGAATGTAGGCGTTGTTTTTGTGTGCACTTTGGTTTGTTTAAATCGTAAACAAGCCATAATGACTAGGGTGACCATATGTCCTCTTATACCTGGACATGTCCTTTTTTGGGGGGCTGCTCGGACTGTCCGGGGAAGTTTATAAAATCCTTCAAATGTCTGGGGTTTTGCATGGAAGTTTTGAGTTTGTGTCACGTGGACTTACTGAGTTAAAAGCGCGTAAAAGACACTCGATCCAACCCGAAAAACTCTTCAAATTAACGTCATGCGACTCTGTGTCTCTACCCCAGTTTAGTCGTGTCCTCTTTCTGGGAAATCAGAATATGGTCACCCTAGTGAAGACAGTCAATAAAAGACTGTAATATTTAAGTTTGATTTTCTTCAAACTGATCCATTGTGTCTCTGCAGGGAGACGGTGGGACCGACAGAGTATCGGACTTTGTGGACGGGGGCCGCATGGCTCTGGACAACAAGACTTCCCTCCTAAACACCCCTCTTCTCTCCTCGAGCCCCCGGGGAGCCCGCGAGCACTTCACCGACTCTCCCTTCAAACACAGCCGCAAAGACTCCAGTCTGGATGACTCTGAGCAACTCGCAGATGGTACAAAAAAGAAACAATCAGAAAATAATGTCGAGCACATGAGACTTCACTCTTTTTTTAAAGGCTTCCTCTTCCTGTTAATTTCAACAGACAGCAGCCTCGACCAATCAGAGCTGGTGGCAGAGCTGCTGAAAGAATTGTCCAATCACAACGAGCGCATCGAGGAGAGGAAGGCAGCGCTGTGTGAACTGCTGAAGCTGATTCGAGAAAACACCCTGCAGGTGTGGGACGAACATTTCAAGACCATCCTGCTGCTCCTGCTGGAGACGATGGGAGACAGAGAGGTACCCTGAAATATCATGAAATATCATGAAATGTCATGAAATGTCATGAAATATCGCAGAGAGGAATTCACGTCTTCTGACCCAGAGTTTTTGTGTTTCTTCTCCCAGCATTTGATTAGATCGCTGGCCCTGCGGGTTTTGAGGGAGATTCTCAGCAAGCAGCCCTGGAGGTTCAAGAACTACGCAGAGCTAACCATCATGAAGGCCCTGGAGGCTCACAAAGATCCCCACAAAGAGGTACGTAAACATAACGCTGATCTGACACATTTTTTTTTTTTACCTTCTGCGAGGAACTCTTGTGTTGCTCTGTTACACCCCCCTGCGGACAAAGTGATGTCTTTCACCTTTTGTCCCACAGATGTAGAGTTGTTTTTGTGGAGAACAACCTCTCCCTGTTGTCTTTTAACAGTGAAATGCATCATTTTACTCTGAATGCCTTCTTTCAGTCACCTTGTCTGACTCCTCTCACTGGACTCTCAGGCTTTAAAAGTTACAACAGAGGAATGAAGAGTCGTGTTATTGCTGATGGTTAGATCCTACCCTGATTCATAGTGTCATTAATACAGATGTCGTCCATGTTTGTGTCTGCAGGTCGTCAGAGCAGCAGAGGAAACAGCAGCCATGTTGGCGTTATCCATCAGTCCAGACCAGTGTATCAAGGTGCTGTGTCCCATCATCCAGTCAGCTGATTACCCCATCAACCTGGCCGCCATCAAGATGCAGACCAAAGTGGTGGAGAGGATTCCCCGGGAGGGCCTGATGAGCCTGCTGCCCGAGATCGTGCCAGGGCTCATCCAGGTAACGCACACAGACTTTAAATACTAAACATGGTTAACTAAGATTGTCCGAAAATCAAACGTCTGCTTCTTATTCAGAGTCGTTACCTTTACACCAGATTATCGATGTCAGACTAACACCAACTGCATATTTCTGTCAGCGGTCCGCTCTCTCCGCAGTTTGTCCTGCAGGTTGGTAATGAGTTTTAAATCTGTTTAAACAGGGTTATGACAACTCTGAGAGCAGCGTGAGGAAAGCCTGTGTGTTCTGCTTGGTGGCAATTTACACAGTGATCGGGGAGGACCTCAAACCGCACCTCAGCCAGCTCTCCAGCAGCAAGGTAACCACGCCTTTGAGCAAAGAGACAATGTTTGATTCTCCATCAGGGTGAGAGTGCAGGATCTGTATGTGTATACACACCAAGTACAAACATGTAGATAGATGGATATCTTTTCAAAACTCAGTTGGACCAATACTGTGTTACATACACCCACTCTGGACGTTTACTGGGCCTCTATAGTCTGAGTTTCGTTGCAGCTATGGCAACTCCAAACATGACAACTGAGAATTCTGTGTACATACACTCACCGGCCACTTTATTAGGTACACCTGTCCAACTGCTCGTTAACACTTAATTTCTAATCAGCCAATCACATGGCGGCAACTTAGTGCATTTAGGCATGTAGACATGGTCAAGACAATCTCCTGCAGTTCAAACCGAGCATCAGTATGGGGAAGAAAGGTGATTTGAGTGACTTTGAACGTGGCATGGTTGTTGGTGCCAGAAGGGCTGGTCTGAGTATTTCAGAAACTGCTGATCTACTGGGATTTTCACGCACAACCATCTCTAGGGTTTACAGAGAATGGTCCGAAAAAGAAAAAATATCCAGTGAGCGGCAGTTCTGTGGGCGGAAATGACTTGTTGATGCCAGAGGTCAGAGGAGAATGGCCAGACTGGTTCGAGCTGATAGAAAGGCAACAGTGACTCAAATAACCACCGGTTACAACCAAGGTAGGCAGAAGAGCATCTCTGAACGCACAGTACGTCGAACTTTGAGGCAGATGGGCTACAGCAGCAGAAGACCACACCGGGTACCACTCCTTTCAGCTAAGAACAGGAAACTGAGGCTATAATTTGCACAAGCTCATCGAAATTGGACAATAGAAGATTGGAAAAACGTTGCCTGGTCTCATGAGTCTCGATTTCTGCTGCGACATTCGGATGGTAGGGTCAGAATTTGGCGTCAACAACATGAAAGCATGGATCCATCCTGCCTTGTATCAACGGTTCAGGCTGGTGGTGGTGGTGTCATGGTGTGGGGAATATTTTCTTGGCACTCTTTGGGCCCCTTGGCACCAATTGAGCATCGTTGCAACGCCACAGCCTACCTGAGTATTGTTGCTGACCATGTCCATCCCTTTATGACCACAATGTACCCAACTTCTGATGGCTACTTTCAGCAGGATAATGCGCCATGTCATAAAGCTGGAATCATCTCAGACTGGTTTCTTGAACATGACAATGAGTTCACTGTACTCAAATGGCCTCCACAGTCACCAGATCTCAATCCAATAGAGCATCTTTGGGATGTGGTGGAACGGGAGATTCGCATCATGGATGTGCAGCCGACAAATCTGCGGCAACTGTGTGATGCCATCATGTCAATATGGACCAAGCTCTCTGAGGAATGCTTCCAGCACCTTGTTGAATCTATGCCACTAAGAATTGAGGCAGTTCTGAAGGCAAAAGGGGGTCCAACCCGTTACTAGCATGGTGTACCTAATAAAGTGGCCGGTGAGTGTATAATCCGTCTCTTAATAAGCAGCCTCTCCGGGGTCTGAGTTAGAGATATTTCCAAAAATGATCAATTCCAAGTCCTCTACAGATAGGTGCAAGTCTCCATCAGTGTGCCTTTTTCCCCAGTATTTTAGGTTTTGACATTTTTCTCCTCATCTGTCTCTGTCGTAGCTGAAGCTGCTGAATCTGTACATCAAGCGCGCCCAGTCCGGCTCCAGCGGCAGTGAACCCTCGGCTGAAGGCCTATAGGAGACAACAGCGCCCTCCCTCAGGGCCGCTGCTGAACTACAACTCTGCCCACCAAACGAACTCACAACTACACACTGGCCGAGAACAAAACACACAACCTAACACTCGTTCAGACTGCTTCCACACATAAACACACCCATACACACACACTCAGTCCTCATACATTTCCTGTTTGGTGCAGAAGAGAGGAGTGTTGTAGTTCTCCGTGAGCATCGCCGAGGATCCGCCCTGACTGAACCCAACCCTCACATTTTCATTAAACGTGAACAAATAACACACATCCACGCAGGTTTGTCACTAATCACTCAAGGATGAAACCATCCGTCCTCTCCACTTCCTTTATTTCTCAAAACAAAACCATGCCCCCCCCCCCCCCCCAGTCCTCTTGATGTCAGCAGGGAGTGGAAAAACTGCATGGATCTCATACTTTCTTTGGGTGGGGGCGGGGCTAAGGTTCATAGTGCGGGGTTGAGACGAACGAATGGTGCCGTCTTTGTGTCTTTCTTGAGCAGCGAGTAAGTGGGTCCAGGTAGACAGGAATGTAAATTTACATTGTGTCATAGTTTGGGTTTATTTTACGTCATGAGTTTTTACTGCAGCAGTTTTAATGTCTGGAGTTTTCTGTCTAAAACACACACACACACACAGAAACACACACACGCTCTCGTCTTTATGACAAAGGTGCTGGAAAGCCAAAAAAGGTACGACCAACCCCAGCGTGCAGCACTAACACACTCAGTCAGAGTGGGTCACACCTTAAGATGCAGAAACAAACAGAACATTGGCAGAGTCCAAAGTGTAGGAGGTGTTGTGTGCTTGGCTATGCATGAGACTTCATTTTAAAAAGAACTTTTTATTGGCGGCAGTCAGAGTCGAGTCCCTTTGACTGGGGTTTTAGATTAATGTGAACTAAATCCACCCTGTCCATTTCTCCCAGATCATCTTGGATAAATCCATCTCTGGGAAACGTGGAAAAAAAAAACGAGTGTGTGCTGCTTACTACATGAAGTATGACCGGACATGGCTTATTATCACATAGTGGATATGTATCTATATATGATATTAAAAAGGATTATCCAATAACAGTGTCATTTAGGAGAGTCCCCCCCCTGGGAGGTGCACACGCGCACCTGTGCCCATCTTTGTTTTTATTCTTTCTCTCTCTCTCTTTTACTCTCTGTTGCGCGTGCAGTAGTCTCTCTCACACTTGTTTTTCTCAGCGGAGAAACTTGTAGAAATGTATTATTTACAGCTCTGAAAAAATCTGTCATGTCATCATTCTCTCTTCTCCTCTTCATCGTGTCTTTTTTTCCTTCCTCTTCTTGTAACATTCTAGTCTCCACCGTTGTGTTTCCTCCGTGCATTTACAAAGCTGTGCTTACAATGAAATAAAGAACTTGTACAGATCATGAGAAGAGCAGCGTCTTTTGGTTCTTGTGGAAAAGACTTTAAATAATGAAAAGGGGATAGAAGAGTCAATGCCAGAAGGCTAATGTGTTCATCTGTACCAAGTGACACTCATTCATTTTAACATTTAAAGGTGTGGACAAACCAGTCATTGCTTATCTTTTCCTACACACGCTTGTCTCATCCTGGACCAATGTTTCATTTATTGTGAGTATCGAATGTGGAAATTGTTAAACGGTTGTTTCTCCAGCCGCTCAGCTGACACCTACTGCCTCACACTGATTTAAGGCATGAAAATTAGGATTTAAAAATCACCAGTCTTGTTACTGATGTCCTTTTTGGTTATTAGGGTATCATGAAAAGCCATCTTTCTTTTCAGTCTATTTCATAAGCATGAAGCACTTGTATCTCACATAAGGAGATTATCTGAAGATTTACAAGTGTAGATTTTGTCTCATTTGAATGAAAAACCCCAAAATAATTTATCAATAGTACAAAGTTATCATAAAACATAATTATTTTTCCTTTTAACTTGTCCGCAGTGTTGGGCCTTTTGATCTTATTTTGCATCCAAAACCACCAAAACTAAACGACTGTTTCCCTGCAAGAATAGTCTCTAAATAGAGTCCTAGGGAGCTTCTTTTTAGGGATGAGGCTCCAGGCTTATTTTTCACATTTTAAGGGGTCTACAGTAGTGAACAGACAGAGCATGAGGTTGGAGGAAGTGTTATGAATTAGCCCCTTGAGCCAAAAGTAAGTCCCTTGTGGTAGAAACATACAGTATCTACCAATTCATGTTGGTTTTCATCTCTTATTTCAGGAAATACCATTTAATTTTAGTTATTTTAATATAAATAAACTGCAAGTTAAAAACATTAAAACTGAGGGGCTGAGTGTGTTAAATAAGAAATAAACTGACAAAGGTTTCAGCGCTTGATCAGTTCTGTTGGAAGCCCAGATGAACCAGCCAAGTACAGAGCAAACAAGAGTAAAAGTGGAGTAGCCCAGGCCTGTGGTGTAAAATATAACAATATGTCTTACTTAACTTTGCTATTTGAGAAACCAGTGTTAAGTTTCAACTGTGCATATGCTCCGAGAGGGCTGTAAATTTAGGTGCAGCTAAAGACGGTCTCAGATACAACAGCAGCCTGACCTGCAAACCCCAAAGCCTTCCCTGTGGTCACATCTTCACTGCCAAGAGTCCCTCCAGTTTATACACAGCCTGTCATCACAAAGTATTAATAATACAGCATAGTTAAGCAAATCTATCAACATACTACCATGAGTACTTTGACTCTGTGTTATTTTAGTGCAGGTTGAAGGAGGAACTTCTTTGCAGATAAATGTGGGTTGAAGAGCAAAGAAGACATTTACTAAGATAAATTTCACCTCCTACAACTGCAAGAGAAAAAAATACAATCAAACTATGAAAATGTATGGAAATAATGTAATTAAGCATCATTATTTTTGCATTATATGCACTATTACAACACTGTTGTATGTCGAATAATTGATATAAAGGAGTTTCTCTGTGGGGTTTTTTGACATGGGGAAGTTGTAGGATGAAGTTAATCAAAAACAAACAAAAAAAAGCGTTTAGTGTTTCTTCTGGAGTAGATTTGTGGAGTTTCTAAATACACCTTTTTAACCGTGTAAGAAGCTTTTTGTTTTATTTTGAACGATAGTGAGAGTTTATATGTTGACACCCACATTTTAAACCAAGACATTGAGTCAACTGTGAAATCATGAGGCGGGTCTTCCCCCTCACGAGCCAAAATAGCGTGTGTACCGTGCTCCGAAAAAAAACACCCTGCGCCACGTTCAGGGTCCGACCAGAGGGTAATAATTGACCAGATAACAAGTCTGCGGCAGCAAACTCCTCTCCACACACTGGAACTAACATGACCTCCTGTGTGGACCCCCTCGGTACCGGGTTGAGTCGTGCTTTTTCGGAGTGAGACAGGTGTTTTTGGGGACACGATGTTGTTCTGGCAGTCCTACACTGAGAACTTCCGAGCCACCGTACAGAGACACGGAGATAGCGAATATACACGGTGAGAAGTGAACAAGTCTGACAGTGAAATATGTATTAAATTTAGATTATGCCCTGACATTTTTTTTTAGCTATTTTAAGTTAATGAGTAACTATTAAGCACTTTACTTTCACTTTGAAGCGCTATTACTGTGTGTTTATCGTACACTGAGCAGCCATAACATTAGGAACACCCCATAGATTAGACTGAGAGAAGCTTCTGCATTTGCAGTTCTTGTTGACATCGTCAGACAGGTGAAAATTATTCTGTAAATTCATTATTAGAACTGTAGCAAGTGTTATTTTGACAAGTGTATATTGCCAACCTTGTGTTTTATAATAACAACAAGAAACATATGAAATACAGATTACCACCACCCACTCCATCTTCAGTATTACATGTAGAGCAAAATTAACCCATATGATCATGTTCCTAATATTATGGTTGCTAACTGTGCCATTCACATTTGGAAATCTGGATGGTTGGATATATTGAGTAAATAATTTGTTGACAAGATTGGGCAGGTCACCAGTGGCTCTTTGAAGGCTTCTTTGAGTAACTTCTGGCTCCCTATGGTGCCAAAATTTGCTAACCTTTTCCTCTGCATTGTCTTTTGACAAAAAGCTCCTCTCGCTGACTTTTGACAATGATATCAGTTATTCATTGTTAATATATTATGTGAAAAAGTATTTATAAAGGGTGTGTTTATTAAGCTGTTTGGCTGACACCATAGACTGTATATATTATGGACAACTTGGTTCCGCCTCCCGCCTGTATACGGATTTGAAGCCAAAAAGCTCTTGGTATTTCAGGGATTTTTCTTCATTTCCTAAAACAAGTTCTGCGCACTACCATTGTGTGCATTTGGCCGAAGAGTCGCGGAGACTCTCTGTGATGATGCTCGGCTAAAACGGCGTATCCCCCGGGTGAGCTACGCAATCCCTGAACACCCATAGGCTGTATCAAGTGTCAATCATAGAAAACATGAACCCCCTCATAACTTTTAAAAACAGAGCTTCACTGAAAAAAAAGGACTTGAGCACAAACCAGTCTTTCAATAACTACATGTCAACATCACAAGCAGGGGGGAGAAAAATTCTGTGTAATAAATTTTTAAAGTTTGTCCGCAGCTCCATAAGCTCTGCTGGGGAAGGCGGGATTTATGACCTATACTGCAGCCCGTCAACAGAGGGTGCTGCTCTCACCCAGCGAGGAGGTAGACGCTGTCCATTCGCTATACAGTCTGTGGCTGACACCTATCCTCTTGCATTGTTTTTAAGCATTTAAAATTTCACTTTTGAAATTGCCAGTGTTGTAGCTAATGGTCTTGTTTGCTTTTGAATGTCATTAAAAAAGCATCAATATAAATTGCAGTCAATTTCATTAGCTTTGAAAAACTTCTTACAGGAGCTTTAAAGAGAGCACATTGAAAACTGTTGTTACTGTTGTTATTATAACAAAGAATAATTAGTTGATTAAAAAAAACATGCTTCATTAAGGTTCTTCTTGTACTTTTCATATACTTTCTGTTAGTTTCTTAAATCGCCTAGTGATTATGACACTAAAAACAAAATTGATGTCTTAATGTGAAAAACACTGATGTAAACATACAGTTAGTAGTGTCATACGAAAACTGTTTTTCTAACCACCGTTAGAGAGGGATAATTATCTATTGAAAAAAAGATAAAGTGTTGCTGTCAAAAGTGAGGGAAAATAGTGGACTTTTAGATTGTTTTTTTTCCTAAGAGGCAGACCACATATACAGTAGGACACAATGACGGCAGCTCAAAGGCCTCTGATTGGACAATCCCCCTGAGCTGGGCACAGAAGACGCGCTCTGATTGGCTGATCGCCGTGCTGGCATCCTTCCTGGGGCTGGCAGGTTTCACAGAGCCACTGTAGACTGTATGCTGAGGGAGCCATGTTGATGCCTTGTTTTGTGTCAGCCGCTTCATTTTGGATGGTTTCAGGAGTGCGTACCAAGGACCGGGAGCGTTAGCGGTGATTCCAGCACCGCAATGAGAAGAGGAGAGCGGTGTGGGGTGGTGCAGGGAGCGGCAGAGGAGAGCAGCTGTTAGGTCACCGGACATCACGCGTGGATATAAAGCGAGTGAAGTTGATGCTAGTTAGCCTGGGAGCTAGGTAGCAACAGCTGTGCGGACGCTGCGTGGGATGCGGCGTGTGGACTAAAACAACACTCTCGACAGTGTTTGTTGCGTTTTGTGTGGCCAAAGTAAGCCACGCCGTTTGAAGGGTCTGCTCCTGGAGGACTTAAAGGGCTGCTGGGTCCATGTTGAAGCTGTCTTTGGAGAGCCAGCTAGCTCGTGGCTAACGTTAGCATGCTGACAATCAGCTCGCGTCTGCAGTCACGACTAACATTTAGCTAGCTGAGCCGAGTCTGAACATATAGCGACTTTCAGACAGCTGTGGAGCTCCGTGCTGGCTGTGTGATAAACGACCCCACAGAAACCCCGAGTGGAGATATGGCGGCTCATCCAGTCTGCGTGGAAAGCTCTCAGTTCCTCTGCCCTGCTTGCCACGGAGCGGCTAACGGGCTAGCAGCGTAACTTTCCCTTCTCCGTGTCCCCTCAAGAGCTGCACAGCCCACTTCCTCTCTGCTAGACCTCTCGTACCTGAAGCAAGCTGGCGGCCCTCCGTGTAGAAGCCGAGGACAAGGAGCTGGGGCCGATGGCCTGGGTGCTGAAGATGGACGACGCCACCATAGAGTCGGGGCTGGTGCACGACTTCGATGCCAGTCTGTCCGGCATCGGGCAGGAGCTGGGGGCTGGAGCCTATAGCATGAGGTTAGACCTCGACCGAGCTTACACAGAGATATCAACTCTCAGATAAAGTCCGAGGTCATCATCAAAGAGATCAACCCTGAATCTGAGGGGGCTTACTTTATTTACATGCACTACCTGTGGCTGCTGATCCCTTTGTACCAAGAGGGATGGCTGCTCTTTGTTTTGAGGATTGGAGAAGGACAGAGATCTCAGGGAGCCGTGATCAGGGTCAAAGATAAACTTCAGCTACAACCGAAGAAAAACCTGCTTATGTAGAAAGGAACAAATACACATATGACATGCTAGACGTAGTGTACATTTCCTGATAACAAGGAAGTGTGTGAGAAAGGCCCTCAGACTGATACCTCAGAGCAGATGTGTGGCTTTGTTTCTCAGCATATAGCAGGTAGAGAGGGGAAACAAAGGCCTGGAGGTGACTTTCAGAAAGATGAGTCTGACTTTTACTGTTAGGGTTGTTTTATTGGGTTAAATAACCTGCGTGTAAAATTAACAAAGCATGTGCAGCTAAAGAAACACCTAAAGATGCATTTTTCCTCAATAATCACAGAGCAGATCCATGATGTTCAAGCTGCTGTTAGCTTCCAACAAGACTGCAAAAATCACACAGTTGTCCATTAAAAGTTCCTTTAAGTTGTGCAAATTTCCATTCCTTCTACCAGATTATAATTCAAGTAAGACAACCTTTGGACTAGGGCTGGGTGACATGGGAAAAAGTTTATAATCATGATTTTTTTTTTCAAATCAGTCAATATCAATTTATATCACGACTTTGCGAGAACATGTACTCGACATAATTTGCAGTGCGCACTACTCAGTTTCATGTCCGACCTCAAAAACTAAAATACCTCCACACCAGCGAGGTTTTCGTGCCAGTGTTGTCGATGATGTCATCATCTGTTAAGCCTTTATCTGCATTTCTGTTAGGGGTAGCACTCATTTTCTTTTTTAACTCACCAACAGTGCTGTGGGCTTCACATATTAAAGTGCTATGTTTGCATGTAGCTGCAGCCTGCTACTACACGGTCGTTTGCCACTTGGTTATAATTCAGCACATGATTGGTTCAGCGCGAAGAGGACCTAGAGCAACTCCCCTTTTCATTGGCTGTTCGTATAGTCTACCAAAACATGGCAGAATGCCGACTATCAAAAAGCATATTGACCATGTTTTATATTGATATTGAGGGAAATTAATTTTCTATATTTATCATTATCGTTTTATCGCCCAGCCCTACTTTGGCCCAACAGCTGCTGAGTGCTTGTGTAGAAAAAGGTTCAGATGTTACTGCTGAATACTCGTCCGAATTCTTGATCTTCGAAAACAAATATGAGCATGGTAGATGATCGTGATCTACAGCTTTTGTTTAACATGTCTCAGCTCATATATCCCGTTTTAGAACAAGGCTACATCCTCCAAACTGATGGTGCTAAAAGTAATCTGGATGATCAATGCTCTTTAGATTATCAGCGTCATATCAGTATTGACACCATTATCTTCTTTTGATATAAACACATGTTCTCCATCCTAAATGACAGCATCAAACCTAAATCGCTCTGTGGCTTGTGTTTATTTGAAATTCGTAGAATAATATGTGCAGTCTAATAGCTTTAAAACAAAAAAAATAACACACTTTAGAGAGTTTAGAAACAAAAACCTGCTCTTGCGGAATCTGTATTGGCATCAGGTAGCCACTAGTTTTGTATAACTCTTGCATCACAAGCACAGATATTTTCTTGAAATTATAAGGTTTCACATCATGCTCACTTTGAGTTTCTGCACACACAGAGTCTTTGGCAATGAGATAAATTTGCTAAAAATGCGTGAAGCCTCCTAAAGACTCCTAACCTTTATGTCAAAGTAGCTCTGGGGGACTTGCGGTTCAATTTGAGGCCCCAGCAGTATGTCTGATCCCACTCTAGATCCCGTCCTGCACATGTGTGTGAAGTTTCCTCTGAAGTCAAACCTCCCCCTGTGTAATTTTTACTTGTTAACATTGTTACTCAGTGACATTTATGAGGCTGAGATGTTAGCAGAGGCTCCTTAGCTCTGCATGCTGTGAGCTGCCTCATTGAGATCCAACCAACTGACAGGCATTAAAATTAACTGGCTGATCATCTGGTCCATGTGCACTAAATCTGGACTGTTTTATAACCAGTAAAAATTCCTTCAACAGGTTTAATTAAATGAGTCAGGGGTTTCCAGCACTGCTCAGGTCATCTGATTCAGGGAAACATCATTAGTCACCTGTTGGTTATGTGTCTGTGGAGGATGGAGACATTTCCTGTGTCTGTCCCTCTGAAAAAGCTGAAGCTGGAAGCAGTGCAGCATTGTTGTAAAGCACCTGTTCAATTAGTAACTCCCGGTATGTGTGTACCGTGTTATGTAACAGGTTACGGGAGGTGATGATATTTGTGTGGCAAAGGCGAGCAACTCTCAGGACATGCATTTGTCTTATCAGCAGCCTCCTCGGCCATCTGTGTGTGTGTGAGAGAGACGCAGAGTGTCCACAGGTTTATCAATTCACAAGTGATGGGCTGTGAGGTGAAGTTACTGAGTGCAAACAGGATAGTGTGTGTGTGTGTGTGTCGAGGGGGGAGTTGTGGTGTCTGTGTAGTCTGTGTGGTGGTGTTGGGGTGAGTTACGGGGCAGGTTTGGAGTCAGCAGCTGGTAGGAACAGAATGTCTCGGTGTGTGTCAGTGGAGCCAGCTCCTCAGGTTTCAGGAAGCAGATGTAGTTTTCCTGGGCAGCAGGGTGAGCAGGGTTGCAGCGTCCGGGTTGGCACAGCCTGCAGGGAAAATCACACCGAACAAGAAGGGACTGAGTGAATCGAGCAGGCTGCTGTTTAAGGATGGAGCTGTGTTGGCAGGGGAAAGTGTCTTAAATTGTTGAGCACTTTGATGGTGTTTAAGTTTGGATCTGGATAAAAACAGCATCATGACCTCCCAGAAAGTTTTCCCTGTAATTGGATGCCATATTCTGCATTTCTTTGTATTAATGGGACTACTTTCTGCACCCACACCCACATGAAAACACTAACCTTGCACCCCATGACACTCCCACGGCATTTGTCGGGGTGAGCTGAGGACGGGCTGCCTGTCTGTCTAGAGTGGCAGCCAAGTGTGAAAGATATTGTGTGTGTGTGTGTGTGTGTGCAGCTCAGACTGTCTCTTGTCGTTTTTGTTCATTTATCCCTTTGCGGCCTCATGCATTCATAATAAGAGGGCCATTTGATCGATGGAGAACCCTCGTCACTTATTCTAAAATAAGCCGATGTGTTTAATAATTCCACAGGATGAAGAGGAGCAGCATTGTCTCTCCACTCTGGAGCATGCAACAGTTTAAATGTCCCGAAACCAATTTGATGTGTTTCCGCAATAATTGAGAAGTAGGAAAACAAGAACATCCGCTTTGAAAGGATAAAGGAGGAGTTTCTCTTTGCCTTCAGGGAGGTCAGGATGATTGTTACGATCCCTCATGGCTTTAAACATCTAATAAAAGCTTTGATTTCCAGTGAAAAATGAGCCACTTCAGCACTGAAAGGACAGAAAGCGAGAAAAATGCACCAAATAAACTGTTCTTGAAAATCTACGACGCTGCCGGGCTTGTGCTTGAATGATGGCTGTTCTGTCACGCTGATGTTCTCTCTCCTCCTCTCCTCTGTCCCTCTCAGCGATGTGCTGGCTCTGCCCATCTTCAAGCAGGAGGACACCGGCCTTCCTCCTGAGAATGAGACCAAAAACCCCCCATTCCAGTATGTGCTGTGTGCCGCCACCTCGCCTGCCGTCAAGCTGCACGACGAGACGCTCACATACCTAAACCAAGGTGGGACGCCTGATTTTATTACCATCTAATGAACGTTTCATCAGTGTTTGATGCTGTTAGTACACACACAGCTCATTTGTTTGTGCGCTACAGCTACACACATAATATCAGCATTTAATGAGTAAAGACATGAACCTCCCGCTCATTAGTGTAATGACTGTAAAATGAAACCGCTCATGATGAGAATGGCGGCCTCTCCTGACCTCAGTAGCTCCCCAACAGTGTGATTCTTCATCAGGCGACAACAAGAAATAATAAGTTATTCATCTGACGGCACGTAAACGGATGAATCTAAAAGTAGGAATGAGTGACACTTTAACTGTTTTAGAAAAAGCTGAGTTTATGCTCCCCTGAAGCTTTATTAAAGGACCAATCCTGGGATTTCAACAGATTGGACTCCTTAAATCTTTCAATCACGTCTGTCTTTACTGACCCTAAACATTTTCCATATCTCAGAGTGGGCTGTATGGAGTGACCCCTCCTCTTTAAATAAGTACATCATCATGTTCGCACTGTGGCTATTCTTCTATTGACGTCACACTCTTACTGGGAGGCTCATCTGCTGTTGTCAAAGGGATTATATTTCACTGCCGTGTTCCAGCTTGTAAATCATATCAACCCTGGGAAATGCATCCACACTGACCCAGAACAGAAAAGACAAGCTAGTATAAATTAGCGGCGTAATGGGGCCAGATTTGAAGGCAGTCTGAGTAATTTGATAACCCATTAGCTAACTGGAAGTTGTTGTCTAACTGTATTTGCAGATTACCAAGTGTTGCACTCATTTAAACAGGATAATTTGACTCCATTTCTCCCTGATTTGTACAACAGATTATTACATGAGTTGCTAGCCAGCCAAGAAATTATGAAATGTTTGTACAACATGCAGTGCGACAGATAAAAATCTCCCCATCCCGATATCAGGAGAATATCAGCAGTTGTTGTGAGTTGTGGTTTTATACTCTGGAGTCTCTTACCCGAATGTAACACCAAAACGTAGCTGCAATCATGGAAATAAAAGCTGAATGTATCTGCAGACTCTGCATATTAGCCTGTTATCTAAGAAGTGCATCATATGTCCCTTCTGTGAAAGACAAATCTCATGAAGTATTCATCTCATGTCGCCAGATTTGAGTCAAACCCTCTGGTTTTAAGAAATGAAGCTGATGCAAAAATTAAAAAAAAACGAAACAGTAGTTCCCCCAGTGTCCACTAAAGGCTGACTGCAGATGAACCGGCAACCAGATACTCAGTCCTTTTTAAAAAAAAAAAAAAGTCAATTTTCTCGATCACCATTGGACAAGAAGAACGTTTCATTCACTCCACGGTCTTGTTTTGAGACTGTTTGTCTCTGTATTCTGTCAGTATTCTTTTAAATCTCTCTCCATTGCTCTCTGTGTCTCTCAGGCCAGTCTTATGAGGTGCGTATGTTGGACAACAGGAATCCAGGGGAGCTACCAGAGCTCAACAACAAGATGGTGAAGGTGAGATCTCTTCAGCCGCAGAAGAGAGAGAACTTTACTTTTAACTTGTCGCCTGCATACACGCGCTGTCAGAATAGTTAAAACAGGTTTTCTAATTAAAAATGAATCGAGGAGTAACCTCAAACTGGGCGAGTCTAAAAATCTGGAATTTAACTTCTCTAGTTAGTAGACTTGCATTTTCATCCTCTGATTTGTCATGAAATCGTTCTGAAGACCCTCTGGAGACACGTGCAGTAATGACACCTGTGTTTGTGTGTGCAGAGCATAGTGCGGGTGGTGTTTCACGACCGCCGGCTTCAGTACACAGAGCACCAGCAGCTGGAAGGCTGGAAGTGGAACCGTCCTGGCGACCGTCTCCTTGACATCGGTAATAATGACCATCGAGTAGTGTGTACTTCAGCTGTCCCATGTGCCCGTCTCTGAGCGCAAGCACCTGTGTTTGTGTCATTTGTGTGAGACAGATATCCCCATGTCAGTGGGCATTGTTGAGCCAAAGACCCACCCCTCCCAGCTAAATGCGGCAGAGTTCCTGTGGGACTTGAACAAAAGGACCTCTGTTTTTGTGCAGGTAATGCACCTGCACTCAAACACACACACACACACACACACACCAGTTCCTCTTTGCACCATCTGTTCAGACGTGCCTCTAAATTTCCATATCAAGCACACCTTTTGATCACACACACCCTTTTCTTTTCTTTTGCAGGTGCACTGCATCAGCACAGAGTTCACTCCCAGAAAGCACGGCGGAGAGAAGGGCGTCCCCTTCAGGATCCAGGTTGACACGTTCGCCCAGGGAGAGGGAGGAGAGTACACAGAGCACCTGCACTCTGCCTCCTGCCAAATCAAAGTCTTTAAGGTACACACCCACTCTCTCTGTTTTAGAGGGGGGGGATTTTAACATCATCACCTCTGTCTGCCCTCTCAATAAAACTCTCCTCCTCATCCTAACGGTCTCTTCTTCTTCGCTCCTCATCTAGCCAAAGGGGGCGGACCGCAAGCAGAAGACGGACAGGGAGAAGATGGAGAAACGCTCAGCTCAAGAGAAGGAAAAGTACCAGCCTTCTTATGATACCACTATCCTGTCAGAGGTCAGTATGCAGCAGGTACCAACTGAGCACTAACCAGGATGAAGTCCTGACGAGATTTTTACTCATTTAAAGATTCAGACACCACAAGTTACAAAATATTCAACCTCGCTCATTCAGGAAAACAAATAAAAAGCATAATTATCAGTCACTTTGCAGTTCCAGGAGTTCATCCAGATCCTCATAGTGTCTTAGCAGTGTTATGAGAAAGGGGGCAGTTCCAGAGACCACTGTAATGAGAACCTTTGCCTCTATATGTGGGGCGCTTAAGCTGCTAGGGCATTAAAACACAAAAAGGAATGCACAGATGAAATGGCACATGAGTCATTTGACTGTTTACTTCCCCGTCACACTGAGGTTATCAGGTTATCTACTGCACATCATCAAGTCTGAGGTTGTGTTCATGTGTTGGTCCCTGGCTGCCTAACCTCTACTGTGTGTCTGTCTGTGCAGACAAGACTTGAACCCATTATAGAGGACGCAGGCGACCACGAGCTGAAAAAGTCCAGCAAGCGGACACTTCCCGCTGACTGTGGCGACTCCCTGGCCAAGAGAGGCAGTGTAAGCACCTCGCTCTACTCTCCTCCTCCTCCTCCTGCTGCTGCCTTCACAAACATCCACAGCACATTTCTGTAGTCATCTGGCTGCAGTCTAAAGTTTGCTGGAAAGACTCTCTGACCCTTTTTTGTTAACGTGGTTTACTGTGGTTGGGGGGTAGATAGAGATCTTGACTCTGAATCCACTTTTTTAACCTTTAGTCTTTTGTTTTGGAGCAGTTGTCTAGCAATGTAAAATAACCCTGAAAGTCAAATTATTACATTTCGATGTTTGTGTGTCTTTTTTCCAGTGCTCCCCATGGCCAGATAACGCCTACGTCAGCCCCAACCAGGCAGCTACTCCCTCATTCAGCTCCGCCCCTCTCTCCACCTACACAACCTCCTCAGTACCAGATAGGTAGGGTTACACACAGGGGTTTGTTTAGACAAGAGAAAAGTCTTTCCTGTGATGGAGTATGAAGCCCCTCGGTCTCACCTCTCCTCATTGTCGTCCCCTTTTCTTGTAGCGATTCGTCCTCACCTAATCACCAGGCAGACCCTGGCAGCCATGGCAACTCCGAGGTAAGTCTGCACTCATTTCCTGAATTACATAAAGTTGTGTAAAAGTTCCAGAAAGGTGAAAGGTAAATACTGTTATCCATGGGCTGAGTGTGTGTCTGTGTCCTCCTGTGCAGCAGCTCAGCCCTGCTGCCTCCATCCAGGACGCACAGAAGTGGCTCCTGAAAAACCGCTTCAACTCCTACACACGACTCTTCTCTCACTTCTCAGGTACACACACACACACACACACACACATACATAAGTGTTACTGTGGTGTTGTAACAGCTGCAGTGAAAGTGAATTTCTCCTGCAGGTTCTGATTTGTTGAAGCTAACCCGGGATGACCTGGTCCAGATTTGCGGGCCGGCAGATGGGATCAGACTCTTCAATGCACTAAAATCCAGGTGTGTAACAAAGTGTGTGTTTGTGCCTAGCTCTATGAAAGGGCCTCTGTGTTTTGATTGCTCTAATCATCATCTGTGTTTACAGGTCAGTGCGTCCCAGGTTGACGGTGTACGTCTGTCAGGAGTCCCCTCGACAGAGCCCCCTGCTGGAGAGACACAGCGCCAACGAAAATGGAGATCACAGCGTATCTTCAAACTTACAAGGTAAATCGGCTTCAAAGACACATCCTGCTGATGTTAGTCGTGCAGTCTGCAGTGTGCGGTTACAAACACCTGTCTGTTTGTGCGCAGTGTATCACGCTCTGTACTTAGAGGAGCTCACAGCTGCAGAGCTCATCCGCAAGATGGCGAATGTGTGCAGCCTTCCACTGGGGAAGATCAACCAGGTGTACAGACAGGGTCCCACCGGCATACACATCCTGCTCAGTGACCAGGTACACACACACACACACACACACATCATTTACATCTCCATAAAAACTGACTTTTCTGACCAGTAGAGGGCTCTTTGTGAAAAGAAATCCTTAGACTAACAAGATAAACTGCAGACACTCATCTCTGTGATGTGAACAGGAAAAACCACCAGCATGGTTATTTACAGAAGATAATCCACTCAGTGTAATTTCAACTGTGTGAGTACAGGCACAACACCTGAGAGATGATGAGCGAGTGAGCCGAGGAGACAGTAGTTTTTATGGTTTTCTCGGCTCATATGTTGAAATCGTGTATCAAGGTGAATTTTCTTGAAATTTCACAGTTTTCGGTTGAATTTGTTCATATCTCATGTCTATAATAGTGGGATTGTAATAAAAAACCTACCTTTTTAAAACTAGGTGACAGTGTGATGTTCCAGGATAGCAAAATAGAACAAAATCAAACAGAAACCAAAATTAAACACGTCATAAAATTACACAAAGGCGAGATCAAGAAATATCACATAAAAAGTACTTGATTTAAACGTAGTCTCCAGGTATTTTTTTATCTCATAATCTTGGAACAAAAAAAATACAAGCAAATGAGAGTTTATATAGGATCAGGATAAAATTCAACAGCTTATATGTTTTAACTGGTCTAAAAATAACTGGGGAAAAAAGTCAAAAGTTTATAAAACAATTATTAAAAATACAAGGAGCCAGGGTGAAAATGTTTCAACAGAAGTGAGGATTCTATCTCTCAGAGTCAACTGATTTAATTTTGATGCAAGTGGGTTAAAAGACTGTTAGAAAGACTCAAAATGATAGTTAGATTGTAAAGGAAACAGCAGTAAAAATGAAAATATAGACTATATCTTTTCAGTCCTCAGTTACAGATTTCAGTGTTTCTTATTATCAGTCCAGTGAAAGTAAACTGTAGATCAAGTATCTCGACATCCTCACACTGAGGAGATGAAGAAGTTGACTGTACCACTGTTTATTCCACAAGAACAACAACTCCACTGTGTGTAATGTTGTTGATTTTCATATAATTTGCATGAACCCACAGCTCCCACACTGGATAACCTCTGTTTGTGTTTCACCTTTTCTGGTCTGCCTGTTTGCAGATGGTTTACAACTTGCCTGATGAGAGCTGTTTTTTGATCTGCACTGTCAAAGGTGAGCTCATGAAACAGAGAAACCCTCAAGTCTGTTGTTTCGTTACTTGGCCTGAAGTCGATCCCCATTTGACAGGGATTTAATGTCCTTTTTTTCTGTTGTGCCACCCGTCTCTCCCTTTTCCAGATGAACTGAGCGAAGGACTCCATCTAATCCTGAAGTAGTGTGGAGGACAGATGGCATCACTAATACTCCTCCCTCTGTTTTGGAGCAGAAGCCTCCTCTCCGTCCCTCCCTCACCTGCCTCGGCTCTTTCCTCACACCTCCTCTCCGGTTCTCTCTTTGACACTCGCTCAATGGAAAGCAGAGAGACTGCGCTGAAAGCCATGTAAATGTTAGAATCTGACATGGGTGTGTCCACTGTTTCATATTGAAAACACTATTGACAAAGGAGTTTAGTTAAACCAAGAGAGAATGGAGGGGGTGTGGAGGAAAAAAAATGATGGTGTATGTATTTGATTTTATTATTTTATTTTGTCTTCTTTTATATGGTTTCCGCGGGTGATGGGAGGGGGAGGCTCCAGGAGAGAGGGCAGAGAGGCTTTCTGGCTTGAAGAAGGAATTAAAAAAGAAAGCAGAGTTTCCTTTTTGCTCGTTGCCCTTCCTACACAACGCGCACAACCAGCACTAGGCCAGTATTTGATAACCTGTACTGCTGAACAGCATGCGATCTCAACATACTAACCAACCTGCTTAAAGGAGAAACCCAACTTACTCTGCTTGTGTAACATTCTCGACGAGGGTTGTCTTAATAATCCATTTATTGAACGGCTGAGCTTGAAAATGCCTGAAATATTCAGGACAAATTTGTGGAAGTTAACTCATTTGATATTGTTTTCATGGAGTCTGTCAATCGGACGGATTTCATCAACTCATGTAGAGTCCAGCCATACCTCTGTCTCTTTTTACATGCATCCTGTTTGGCCTGCGCTTTTACTGTTATTAGTTTATGCTTTATTTATGGATCAGCTGTGTTTGTCGCACTCATCCTGTTTCCTCGTTTCTGGTGCCATATTGGCTTTTTTTTTATCTCCTGATCTTTTGCTCACATTCACTAACACACACCACACACGCACCTCATCTTTGACTCCCTCTACTTTCTGTGCTGACCCTGTTTTAGCTGACCCTGTAGACACTTCTAGGATTCTGACCTTGGATGTCAAAAAAAAAAAAGAGGAAAAAACTCTTAAAATGACTGAAAAACAGAGCAGGAACGCTCTTCAAAAAATCTACTCGACCGTGGACCAAACAGGTTTCAGATTAATGGCGTTTTCTGCAGAAAAAGCCTCACTGACTTTGCACATCTTGGTCACTAGAAGTGTTTGTAAAACTGATCAGATGGCAAATCAAACCCTCATCTCACTGGAGTTGCTTGCGCTCTGCATGTACATAGAAAAACCCTCCATTCCAGGATCTGCTCCGCCAGAAACGACCCGACACACAGCAGGCTGGTAGAAACGTATCACTGCAGACGCCTGGTTTTATAGTCTTTAAATGTGGACTAGAAAATCACGGCAGCTCCACCTCCATCTTCAAAATGTCGTGTTCAATGTAGCTAAACAGAGGAAGTGCAAAGTGTGTATTTCCAGCGCTGTTACTTTGAAAAGTTACAGGAATCCTCACACGGGTCCTGGGAGTCTCTGTTGGTTTTCTCTTTTGATTTTGGTGCACGGTGTCTGACAATATTGAAAGTGCATCAAGTTTGCACAACTTTAAGCGTCAGATGGTGTGTGTCTGCATGTGTATCATTTTCATCCTTTAATTATGTCAGTAGTGTCATAAACTTTTCCCTGTTGGTATGATGTAACTGTTTAGCTTGACATTATGTAAAGAGCATGTGGAAGATGGAGAAAAGGAGGGATAATCCTGTCTTTGAGTGTGACCCCTCTTCTTTTCCAGATGTTAGAGACCAAGTCTGCACTGAATATCACAAACTCAAGCTCGATGTGTAGTCAGTAGTCCTACAGCCACAACCTCTTATTCACCACCTTTAAGAAGGAGAACAAAAGAAAAAAAAACGAGTCTGAAACTAAAGAGTGTGTGTTTTTGTCTCACCGCGCCAGAGCCAGGACTGTAGCTCTTGTGATGTTTACAAGGCAAAGTTAACTGTGTTCATAGACTCCAAGAATTAGTGAGTAATAGAGCGGATGTGATATTGAGATTTGGTCCCCTTAAGGCTCAATCCAGCCGTCTGTGTGTGCGTGTGTGTGTGCTTGACTGAGTGTGTGTGTGAGAGAGTGTGTATGCGAGCAGGAGGGGTGACCACCGTTCATGTACAGCCTAATGTTAATGATTATGCTTCTCATGTGCACAGTACCGTATGCTGGAGATGTACACAACCACATGTGCTGGGAATAAATGATTTCATAACTTTCTCTGGTTTCTGCTTCATCAAACTGTTCATTTACAAGACATACAAACAATAAATATATTTATTTGAGCTCTTGATTTATGGCCCAACTTAACCAGTACTGTTATGTTTTAATAGGTGAGTATCTGAAAACTGATGAACCCCCCTACCATCAAGTAGGATTTTTATGATGAAAACAAATGAACTTGGCTATGTGTCAGGTTTTCCTCATTTTTTGTGTTTTGGTGGAACATTTTCACAGGTGCTGTAGTCTTATTATGTACTGACTGATACACTAATGAAGAACAACTTTGAAAAATCCCTGTTTACACATCTTTTAACTAGTTTAATCCTTGAAGACCATCTTGTCTCAGGATCAATATCAAAAAATATTTTGTATTTAGAAAAATACCATTATGGCCACAGTGGATGCTAAGATTAACCCTTGGGGAAATTGCCAGATATCTGAGATGGTAGCAAAACATTTTTTTGTTTTGTTTTGTTTTCTTTGCTATTGCATTACACTGATTCCTCTGATTTTTACAGTTTGTTGAGCAGAATAAGAAAACACCTGCTTAAAATCTCTCTATGACCTTAATCAATACAAAATTTTCTTTAGTACAAAGCTGAAAATACTAAAACAGCAGTTGCAATTCCCTCAAGACAGAGGAAACTGTAGCTGAACCCTTTTGGAATAAAATAAGCTGTAAATATACACTTTCATATTTCAGCCAACAAGCAGCACAATCAATACCTGATCTGATATCTGCACAGTTTGCGGTGATAAGTACCTGTTTTTACTGTTTTAAATAGGTCTTAAAGATCATTGATGTTGCATAAGTGTTGTGAGTGGAAGGTGTCCTTCTAACATTTTTTCTTTGACTCAACAATATTTTTATTAGTTTTATACAGAATATACAAAGAAACACTTCACAAAACCCCCCTTTCCCTCTAAACTCTGTCTACTGCTGGATATTTCTATGACTGTGCTTAAGTAACAACTTCTGGAGCTATAACCAAAATAATAGAATAAAAAATAAATAAATAGATAAAAAAATACAAGTGCTGGAATTCAGGTTTTTTTTTCAGATCTTAAAATATATAAGATACTGAGGAGTAAAAAGAGTAAGTTAAATGAACTACTGTATGTTAAGAGAAATACAAATATAGACAAGTCGCTGAAAACTGAAAAAGTCCATAAAAGAGATAAGAATTTAAATTATATGATTATAAAACATCACTGAGTTTCTGAATATGGTCTAGAAAAGGTCCCCAGGTCTTTTCGAATTTTGAATTTTCTGTCATTGCCTGTAACAGAGTAACGAATCTTCTCAAGGTCTAAACATGACATAAGGTCTTTGAGCCACTGACAGCATCCCTCCATCTGAGAAGAACCGCACGTCTTGGGTTTGGCTCTTAGTGGAAGAAAGGTTTGTACCCTCCCCCACTGTGCCAAAAACAGCCACCAGAGGATCAGGGTCTAAGGTTATGTTTAGGATTTGTGATAAAGTTTGAAAACCCTCTCTCAAAAATTTCTCAAGGCTAGGGCATGTCCAAAACATGTGGAGAAGCGAGCCTTCACCTAATCTGCATTTGTCACAGAGGGGATCCACCTCAGGATAGAAACAAGATAGTTTGGATTTGGATAAGTGAGCTCTGTGAACAACCTTAAACTGCAGGAGGCAATGATGGGCACAGATCGATGTTGAGTTAATATACCCAAGGATCTTTTCCCACAGATTGTCTGACAATGTAAGGTTCAGGTCTTGTTCCCAGGCAGCCCTTATTTTGTCTAGGGGATCGTGTCTTATACCTATCAACTTATTGTATATTATGGAAATGAGCCCTTTGCGTGTTGGATGTAATTAAAGCACATCATCAACAATGCTTGCATCAGATGCTGCAGGAAAGTTTTGTACCTGAGAGCCGATGAAGTGTCTAGCTTGCAATTACCTGAAGAAGTGAGTTACATTTTTTGCACAGCTGTTCAAAAGATGCAAAATAGTTCCCAATGAATAAATCTGTACAATGTCAAATACCTTGTCTGTGCCATTCCTGAAAGGCAGAATCAAGTGAGGAAGGTGAAAACAGTGGGTTAGAGAGTATTGGGCTGGAGAGAGAAAAGCAAGTGAAGCCAAAGTGTTTTCTAAACTGGGTCCATACTTTCAAAGATTGTCTGATAACAGAGTTAGGAATTGAAATATGTGAAGGGGCCAGAAGTGAGGACCTAAGCAAGGCTGGAACAGAAAGGTTTTTAGCTGAGTTTAGCTCCATATCCACCCACTCTGGTTGTCCTGTCCTGTCATAGAAATTTGTCCAAAAAGTGAGACAACGCATGTTAGCTGCCCAGTAGTACAGTCAGAAGATAGGTAGAACCTTGCCCCCGATGTTTTTGGATTTTTGAAGATGAACCTTGTTGAGTCGAGGACGCTTGCCTTTCCATATGTATGATGACAAAACTGAATCTAACAGATCAAAGAAAGATTTTGGTATGAAAACTGGAATCGATTGAAAAGGTATAAAAATTTAGGAAGAATGAACATTTTAATTGAATTGATTCTGCCTGCAAGGGATGTAGAAAGAGTAGACCACTGCGCCAGACCTAGTTTAACTTTGTTTAGCAGAGATAGAAAGTTTTCTTTATAAAGACATTTGTATTTAGTATTTACTGTAATGCCTAGACAAGTAAACTTGTTTTCAACAACTTTAAAAGGAAGATTTGATAAGTCTGTGATAAAGACAGCTTCATTCAATGGAAAAAGTTCACTTCTGTGAAGGTTTAAGTTTGTATCCTGAAAACTGGCCAAAGTGGGAAAGCAAAGGCAATGTGGAAGGTCGTGAAGTGTCTGGGTGTGATATAAAGACAAGCAGGTCTTTGTATCACTTTATGTTCAACTCCCCACCTCCAGATGCCTCTGACTTCTGGGCAGCTTCTCAGGGCAATAGCCAGAGGTTCCAAAGCAAGGTTGAAAAGGAGTGGGCTCAGGGGACAACCCTGACGAGTACCCTGCTAAATGGTTGGGATTTTTGGGAATTCGTAAGAACAGAAGTGGTTGGGTTTGAGTATAATAGTTTTATCAAACTAATAAAGCTAAGTCCAAAATTGAATTTCTCTCACACATTAAACAAATATGCCCATTCTACACGGTCAAATTTTAATAAAGAATTTTAAGACATTTTTAAGAAAGACAACAGAATACGTTTTTCATGATTTATGATGCATTTGTGAATTTAAAAAAAGGCTGTAAAGATTAATAAATTAATAGTTTAAAAAATATCTTTGAATTGTACAGAGACAAAATAACACATTCTTCCATGAATTAAGTCTCTCTAAAATGGTCATCTTGCCACAAGTTTTTGGTGTAAGTGTCAAAAAGGGTGCAGTATAATCTCTGGATGATTCAGGAATAAAGAATAAAAAAAAAACATCGTTTCAATGACGTCATTTTGAACTCAAACTCGACTGAGACTGCGCGGTGTGCGTCGCTGTTTCCCCCTGACGTAATTCGACGTTCCCTGTCAGAATCCAGGAAGTGAGTCGCTCGCTGTTGTTTGTGTTCGCTGGTCGCCAATCGTCTCTTGTTTTTTTTGAGTCAGACTCCGCTCTTTACAGGCCGAAATGGCGACGTTTATTTCAGTCCCGTTGAAAAAGTCATCTGAGGTGGATCTGGTGAAGCCGCTGTCGAAATTTGTCACAACTACATACCCGACGGGAGAGGAGCAGGGGGAGTATCTCCGCGCCGTGGAAGAGCTCAACAAGCTTCGCAGGAACGCGCTGGGGAGGCCGCTGGACAAACACGAGAGCTCCCTGGAAATCCTGCTCAGGTATAAAGCACTTAGACTAAATGTCACACCTGATTGAGGCTTTATTTGATCTCCTGTGACTGCCTCCTCACCTGTGGCGGTACTTTAGCTCGGTCTCTGCCGCGCCCAGGTGAGTCTGAGCGGCTAGTGTGGGCCAAGCTAACAGGCTAACTGAGGCTTTCTCCCTCCAGTTAAACTGACTCATGTTTCCCACAGGCCAACTTTCACATTAAATCACTCTGTCAGATACTTTTAAAACGAGACAGGCCATGTCAGCAGAGCTTAGTATGTTCTAAATGTGAGACATTCGACTCAGACATGAATATTTATGAGTTTATTTATGTACCACCTTTCAAAAACAGAGGTCCAAAAGTAAGAAAATGAGCTTAAATGATTTAAAAGTAACAGCAATGATAAAAGAGCATTAGAAATAATGGAACACAGTTAAGGAGAGCAGCTGTACACAACATACTGAGCTTAAATAAATCTGAATAATGAGATTAAAGCTGCTGTTGAAGGTGTCAGCAGTCTTCATTTGTATTCAACCCACACAGACTCTGACTGTATTATGGATTTAGTCCCAACAGCAGCAGCAGCTCCTCGTTTAGATGTTTTCCACTCTCAGGCCTTCAGCCCAGTCCTGACCACATGATCGGACATCCAGAACAGCTCTGACAGATAACCCCAGCTTTGCATTTGAGCAAACACGGATCCGAATGATAAAACACAACAGCTGCGAGTGTCTGAGAATCCAAAACCAGCTCACAGAGGAGGCACATGATTGTTGTCTTTTTGGATTTGATGTTTCTGATAGCTGCATCATCTATGTAAAACAAAAGGACAACTCCTGATGCAACACAAAGTGTCACATGCTCACAGTTTTGCATGGAGGAACTGTGACACAAAATAGGATTTATGTCTGTGTAAGACGAAGTTCCTCTGTGTCTCATGCTCCAATTACCCTGCCTGACTTCTCGCTCCTGCCAAATATGCAGAAGTTTAATCTGTAAATTACTAAAGGCTCGTCGTGCTCAGTATATTGTATCAAACTTTACTAATCTGGTTGTTTTTAAGTATATATTAGTCTTATGGTTTAAGAGCACGCCCTGTGTACAGAAGTCACAGTCCTTGTTGCAACCGTCTTTGTTCAGCTGTCTTATCTAATAAAGACAAAAACACCCGGGAAAAAAAAAAGCTTGACCCACATGCTCCTTGCCTATGAATGCAAACTTTGCCCTCTCTGTCTTTATGGTCCATGACTCAGAAGTTACTTAATGTGTGGGGTTTGCCCAGTTTAGGTGTGAAGCCAGGTGTTAACTGAGAGAGAGCCGGTCTTCTGTTTCCCTGCACTTTGGACGTCTTTCCAGTTCTCTGTACTTTTCCCTGTCAGTACAGTCTCTAAACTCATGTTACCAACACAAAACGAACCCAAAGAAGATACTGCAGAATCAAAGAAACCTAATATTGGTGTCAGAATTGTAACTGTGGGACAAACTTCAGGGGGTGAAATTGAATGATTCTAATATTGTCAACTCTTTATCCATTCAAGGATATGACTAAGCATTTCTTACTTCAGAAGTCATGATTGTACCAACGAATCAAGATTTAGAAACAGTTTGTCTGTAAGATGAAGGTTCTGTGGGTTATTATAGTGGATTTAATTATCATCATGGTGAGAGTTAGCGGCACTGTGCAGAATGGGCTGCTAGTTTTGTCGTCTCCTGGCTCTGCACATGTTGTCTGTTAGCCAGGTAGCCAAGGCGACAGGCCCTTTCCTTTACAAAGCCGCACAGACACACAACTCTTGTGTCGCCATGGCAATCATTGTTTAGTCCAGCATGTTTTTGTGTTTCCTTTTAGTTATTCAGACGGAGGGACACTTCATCTCGGCTCTCCTCCGTGCACGTGTTAGAGTGGAGAACAGGAGGGAAGCCCAGAATGCAGATACTTTCGTATAAATAGACAGTCTTTGTTTACTTTGACGTTACTCTCTTGTTATTTTCCTGGCACTGGTTAAGCTAGGCGGTTATGCTGGTAACAGGAGATTCCCTAACTGGCCTGCATGTTGTCATTCCTGATAAAAGACGGTTCACTTCACAGACACACAGATACTGAAGGAGTAGCTGCTGAAGAAATGTGTGTGTTTGTGCCGACTTTTGTGTTTGTTCAGCCTCTTCTTCCTCCTGACTCAGTGTCAAATGTTACTGAAGAGCTTCATAATCACAACCTGCATCTTAATCATGATGTTTAATTGTGACAAAGACTGAAGACGTAAACTAACTCTGAGCTAGTATTTTTAAAACTTTACATGATTTCTTTACAAACGGATGAAGACGAATCATGAATTACAGAATAACTACATTTATATAGTTTTTTCAAGTCCTAAATTCTGACACGTTTAACTGTAAATAGTGAAAAAAAAATTAGTTTCTTGTAGAGAAAGTGAGCATAAAATGACATTATAGGAGTATAAATGAAGGTGCTCACCTGAAAGCAAAGACACTGGACTAAAGGGTTTTCTTCAGGACAAAGTGGCTACACACAGACCAACAGCTTTTGTTGCCTTCCTGTTTGCAGAATCATTAACATGTGTATAAAAAGAACAGGAACTTGATGTAGGAATATTGACAGCTGATAATGTGTGGTACGGCCTATTCCAGGAATAGAGACAAAAAGCTGACTTATACACAACAAACAGTCGGGTTATTTTAGGAGTGTGAAGAAGACACATGAAGCAACTTTTTCATTTCTTTCTCCTTCCAGATACTACGACCAGCTGTGTGCCGTGGAGCCCAAGTTTCCTTTCTCTGAAAACCAGGTAACAGATTGAACATCACACATGACTGAGCTTTAAAATGTAGTCCCTGAGCACCAATACCTGAACACAAAGTGTCTCTGTGTTCCCACAGCTCTGCCTAACCTTCACATGGAAGGATGCTTTTGACAAAGGATCCCTGTTCGGTGGCTCAGTCAAGCTTGGTGAGTGCAAACTTGTATCTATTTTCCAATTTTATCTGTGAAAGAAGTGATGTGTAAACAGAAAAGGAGGAAATAATATTTCAGAGTATTTACGGTAAAAAAAAAGTATGACTTTGCCTTTAAGATAAATGTTTGTCATTCTACCCGTAAACTCATCTGTCCTTTTGTGTGACTGTTCGAGTCTCTCATACAAGAAGCAGTGCAGCTTTCTAGCTCTGAACAGATCCCTGTTGCACTCCAGGAACAGGTTTGACAAGGTGTTATGTCACGTTTGGGAAAAAGAGAGAGACAAAGACACCGGTATGTGCGTTGAAACCAGAGTGTGAGTCAGGGACGGAGAAAAAAAAACATTTACAACCACAAATGAAATAGAAGGATGAAAGAGCAAATACTCTTTCAATAATTTGTTGAGGTCAGTGTTCATAGTCACTGCTACTTAGGGTTGAATTGTTAATTCTCTGTAGAGCTCATAACTCGGATTTTTTTCCCAGTAATCTCCGGGTGAGAAATAAGCCAGTAGACAGACTTGTGTTAGTTTGATTAAAAGCTAAACCCACAAAAAAAACAGGTTGTCATTTAGTCTGCCTGGCAGTTTAACCAGTTTGAAAGTGTCTTATTCAGCATGTGAGCCGTCCCTTAAAAAAAACCCAGAATACCTCCATGATTCAGACCAACCAAACCGACACTAAAAACAACAAATATGTAATTCTGATGTTTTTTTGTTTGTTTGTTTTTGTGTTTTGCAGCTTTGGCCAGTTTGGGCTACGAGAAAACATGTGTGTTGTTTAACGCAGCAGCTCTGGCCAGTCAGATCGCTTCTGAGCAAAACCTAGACAACGACGAAGGACTGAAGGCTGCAGCTAAATACTATCAGGTGATCCAACTTTCACACAATCATTAGAATTATTTGTGGAAAACAAGCAGAAATTAACAATATGAAATCACTACTAAGATGAAGCTTAAGCAGTCTGTTTGTATCCCCGCTGATGCTTTTTGTAGTTTTTTTTTTACTCTTGCAGAAATATAAGAATCTTTATTGTTAATAAGCTGCAAATTTATCCAGAAGAACTTGAACCCCTCATCAGTGGCTCTCACTTTATACATTATTGTTTCTTACTTTCTTTACTTTTCTCACTTTCTTCAGCTGGCAAGCGGGGCGTTCGGCCACATCAAGGACACAGTGCTGTCAGCGCTGAATAGGGAGCCCACCATGGACATCTCCCCTGAGACTGTGGGCACCCTGAGCCTCATCATGCTGGCCCAGGCCCAGGAGGTCTTCTTCCTCAAAGCCACTTCAGGTGCCAAAGGATGTACACTTTACCCTCTAGTCAGGATTGGACTCATCCTTGTAGGGTCTCAGTCTGAGATGTCTCCAATTATGCATTTATCTTGTTATTATACAGTGTGATTGAAGTGAAACTAAAGTGCATAAACAGGAAACTGCCTGTTCTTTAACTAAGTGCCTAAAAGTCTATAATCTGCCCGCAGCTAAAAATAAAAGATGAAAATTAGTTTCATTGAGTACAATAACATTGTTGAAGTATGAGAGGTGGCCTCCTACTGGACCATGACGGTACTGCAGCTGGAGTGAGAATTTGCACTTTAAATACTTAAATAGTTTTGTGAGTATGGATGGATAACCTTAGACCCACCTTCACTTGGGTTCTGGTTTATTAGATAAACAGTAACTTGGAAATACTTCATGTGCTGAAAAGAATTGTGAGTAACTTCGACATGAGGCAGGGATTATTTCCAGATTTTAAGTTAAGATGCTGCATCCTTAAGTTTGAGAATGGCTGACCCCATGAAAAAACACCTTTTTATGACACGTCTTCTTTTTTTAAACCTTAAGATTAATTTGTTGCAAACATACATTTGGCAGGTTTGATCCCAGTGCACGCAGCCTACGTCCCAGTTCTGTCTGGAGTTACTTATTAGAGTTAGTGAGCGCAACGGTTTTGAAGGTTACGTCATATAAAAAGACCCACATTTTGTGCTGAGAGAATGAGTTATTGTTTTAGTTCAGTTTTTATACTTTTAGGGATCGTATCAAAGTAAAAAGTGGAGAATAAGTCAGTGAAAGGACGAGCATGTTTGAAGAATCAGATCAGGTGGTGGTATGTGTTTACAAAAGCGCATCTCATTTGGGTTGCTCTTTGTTTAAAGTGTTTCATTTTTTTGTACAGATAAGATGAAAGATGCCGTCATCGCGAAACTGGCCAATCAGGCTGCAGATTTCTACGGAGATGCCTTCAAGCAGTGCCAATACAAAGACAACCTCCCCAAGGTATGTGAGAGTCACAGGCGCACTGATACACTGCTTGACTGTAGAGATACACACACACATGTACCCGCACACAGAGTCTGCCATGTTTTCACTGTGGCATAGATTCATACAGAATTCTGATCCTGTATGGAGCAGCGTGTGTTTTGTCTGTCCGATTGTGTCTTTTGATCTGTGCGTGTGTATTTATTCTGGAAACTTTCAGGGTGAAATTCAGGTGTTGGGACTGTTCAAATTGCTACCTGTCTCTGTTCTCATTGGTCCATTTCCATCCTGTTTCACTCTGATTGGTTGATTACTACTGAAGCTGTGGTTTGATTTGTTTTCAGTCTGATTGGTTTCTCACCATCTAATCAATGATGTCTGAAGTACTCACTAACACTGTAACACACACACACAAATTCAGACTGCCATGAATTAAAGCTTCAGATTAAATATTTTAATAAGTTCTTGAATAAGTTTAATTATTAAAAAAGAAAATAACAAAAGAACCCAGTGACATTAACACAGTGTAAATTTCCCTGTTGAAGGTCTATGAAAGGAATATCTTATGTCGCCATAGTACCAGGCCTAAGTAAATATACTTTAGGGTCATTAGATTGACTGATTGATTGATTGATAACACACTATGAGACTCAAGTCTGCACAGAAATATATATATTACCTGAGCAGTAATACACTTTGATGATAGCTCTTAAAGTAGATAGCGAGGACAGAGATGGTAAAAGTTGAAAAACAGTGTGTGAGCTGATACCCCAGGCATCCCCACCTATGTCAGCGCTCCAGTTGTGTCCAAAAGTCTAGACACGTCGCCATTTCTTTACTGACTCTGAGAGGATGGGAGGGAACTTAGCTGATCTTCAGTTTCTGTTTGACAAAGGCGGTAAAAAAGCGACTCCTGTATGAGTAGGGGGGAGTAAAAGATCAGCTGGAACAACGCTTACACGCATACAGTTTGATGTTTAAAGAAAACTTTTACCAAACTTAGAGAGAGAGAGAGATTTCTGCTGCTGGGGCTGGCTTATTAAAATAGAAATGAAAATTAATGTAGAAAACGTGACAAAGTCAAACATCAATTCTCTGTCATTGATGAAAAATTTAGAACATGGCAACAACAAAAAAACATGCAGTGAAATGTTCACACAGCTCCACAGCTCTGTATGTCTGCAGACACAGGTAAATTTGTCTATTAACAGAGGTTGGCAGTGATGCACTCCCCTTTTGTATGATCGTATAAATGATTAAATGAATTACCCCAAAATGAAGTTAGGGTTTAAGTCACCAGGCATGTGCAGCCGTCAGAGTTCGTTCCCCAGTGGTTGTTTCCTGGTTGATTTCCTGACACATTGTGCTTTATTGTCTGGTTTTAAACTAAAGCTTGTGAAGGAAATTAAAAAAAAAAAAATCAGGGTATTAGAGTAATTTGAAGAATTGTTTCAGCCCTGCAAGAAGTCATGACAAAAATAATGTCAGACAGAATTAATAATAGACGAGATGAATCAATAATTAAATGACAAGAAAGTACGTATTTGTAATATTTTGTACTTTTTTGAGTGTTTTCTTAAGATTTCAATGTCCACTCTGCATCACATTGTTTTAAGTTGGAGAAGATTAGCAGGATTAAACACGCTTCTTAAACTCTGTTTTTTTTAATCTGTTAGACAAGAGTCCTCCTAAACTCCTCATTAGTCTTTCTTACCTTTTATGTCATACACCTCTACTTATCATGAAACAAACATGAAGAGAGAAAAATACAAACTAAGGTCATTCAAAACTAAACACTTGTCAGTTTTGAAGGCTGTCTCTAATTTCCCTTCTTTCCTGTTTAGGAAAGATTCAAGTCTTTATTTTTTAATTTACCCGAAAATATCATTTTACTACCTAATTTTTTTGAAACAGTCACATTAAAGCTTGTGTGTCACTGAAGGATATTTCACTGCGTCAGTACCTTTAATTAATGTTTCCTAGCAACCAAATTGATATATTTCTAACGTAATGCCAGAGTCCAATTTACTGAATCAACAGTTTGAAGTTTGATGGTAGTTACTAATATTTTCAGCGTAAGAAAATCTGATGTAGTTTTATGAATGGATGTGGAAATATGTGAAATCAAACAGGTCACACACACACACACACACACACACACACACACACACACACACACTCACACACTCTGACACACACTCTCAGAGGTTCGTTTGATGAAGGTGTTGCAGCTTTTGCAGAAAGGTTAAACACTCATGGCCTGTTCTGTTTTCTCTCTCGTTGTCTTCCTCTCTTCCTGCATCCCTCGTGGTGGTGGTGGTGGTGGTGCTGGCATTGGCATTGGTTGTGTGTGCGCTTGTGTTCTTGCACACCTCTGATCGCTTGTGCTTGTTTGTGATTGGCTCCCTTGATGTCATTTGTGATTTGTGACCTCGCTGCTGTGCGTCTGTCATTTTGCCGTTCGCCCCTGCCATCGTGTGTGTGTGTGTACGTGCGTGTGCGTGTACATATGTGTTTGTGTGTGCCTGCGTGTCGCTCTGTGGTTGCCTCTCCCTGGTCAGTATTTTTATTTTCAGGAAGTGCTGCCGGTGCTGGCGGCCAAGCATTGCATCATGCAGGCCAACGCTGAGCTGCACCAGAGCGTCCTGGCCAAGCAGAAGAAGCGCTTTGGGGAGGAGATTGCTCGCCTGCAGGTACAGAGACTTCATGAGACTTAAACCTGTCTGACTTTTCTTAATTCGATTAGCTACTGTGCTCTGCAAAATCTCCTTTAAAACCACAAACCTCTCAATGAACCAAATGTTTTTCCTTTTCTCTCCGCCGATGTTTTTTTTTCTCCAGCATGCAGCAGAGTTGGTGAAGACGGTTGCAACCCGCTATGACGAATATGTGAGCGTGAAGGACCTCAGTGACAAGATCAACCGAGCCCTTACAGCCGCCAAAAAAGACAATGACTTTATCTACCATGACCGTGTACCTGAGGTCAAGGACCTGGAGCATATCGGCAAGGCAGCACTGGTCAAAGCCACGGCCATCACACCTCCACTCAGCCAGAAATTCACAGGTTAGATACACAGACATGAGACGCATCATAGAAACACATAAAACAAAGTATATGTGACTAAATATAAATCCTAAACCCTGGAATATCAGGCGGGTCCTTCATTTGCTTTTAGCTGCTGAAGGTTTTAGGCCTGTATACAAAGCAGACTTGAATTAAAGACAGACCTTGATCTCAAATCCTCTCTGTCTGAGGAATATAACCGTCCGTATTTCAGTACAGTGATTCACAAAGGGATTGCACGCCCTCTGAACCTGAGCAACTGAGCCAAAAAGAAATTTCCTCTTCCACAAAGAACACGCAAAGGGTTAAATACTCCACAAGCTGCACAGCTCTGTGCACTAGTGCTGTTTGCATGTGCTTAAATAATTCATCATGCATTCATTTGCTACAAAACACACCTCTGTCTCTCTTAATAAGCCCCTCTGCAAGAACCTTCAGATTCACGAACACCTTTACTGAAACCACAAAGAGAGTTAAACACCACAGCGAATGAAGAGATCCAGCATAAATTGGCGTTTTTTTTCACATTAGACTAAATAGATTTACCAAGTGAATTAGGGAGCTTTGGTGCTGCTGGAGGGCAGGTTTTGAAAGCCTATACAGAGTTAAAGGAGCACTTTCCTTCAGCTGTAGACTGGACGCGAGGCTGAGCTGCATGAGGACTTCATCAGAAAGGTGAAAGGTCATCAGCAAACAGAAATGTTTCGATATCATCAGATCCAAAATACTAACTTGCCGTTACCATTATACAGTTTATAAGACTGTTTGTAAAATGTCCCACCCCTCTCTATTTCAGCTTCCAACCCTCTCCCTTTTACTCTCTTTATCCAAGAACAAGACCTCATGACCCAGCTGCGTGGATTTTTAATCGGTCCCCTCTTTCTTTCAGACTTGTTTGAGAAGATGGTCCCCATGGCCGTGCAGCAGTCCATGAGCATTTACAACTCGAGGAAATCTGAGACTGTGAACAGACTGGTCGGAACCATGAGGGAGGCAACCAATCTCTGCAACGGGTATGCTCTTCTCTCTACCACCCCCTGCTGTGTAAAGCTAACTCTGTCTTCCCGTGAACACGTGTGTGTGAGTGCTCTCGAGTCCATGCCTGGATGGCTGATAAAAAATTCATGACATAATAGCGTTTCAGGTACTATTAAAATGCTGATAAAGGCACTTGTGTTTTGTGTGTGGTGCCTGATAGCTGTCAAGAGTCTGTGTCACACCATCTGGGGATGTTAATAGGTGCTTCAAAGCTGGAGCGTTTTGCCCTTTAGTGAAGAGTGCAGAGTGCTCCAAACTGGAATGATCGCACAACTTTTTCTCTATTAAAATCAAGGATTGTGGAGTAAGATTTATCAAGTTGTTCACTTGACTAACCCCGACTCCATCTGTCCATCAGGGTTTTGGCTTCCCTGAACCTGCCAGCAGCCCTGGAGGATCTGTCAGGAGACTCAATCCCGCAATCCATTGCTGAGAAGGCGCGGTCCATTGTGCAGCAGGGAGGACTGCAGAGTATCGAGCAGCTTATCAAAGACCTGCCAGAGCTTCTGACCCGCAACAGGGAGATCCTGGATGAGGTCAGAGTCTCAGACGTGTACACTGACTCAGAGTTTAGGCCTTCGAACAATCAGAATAACGTGATTGACAGTACTCATATTATCATTATTACACCATTATTGAGGTTCAGAATTTGTGTCCTGCCTGTAGAAAACTCAGCGTGGCTGCTGATTAAAGAACAGAGTCACAAAAAGGAACATTACCTGATTTAATTTACACCAGGGGTCTCAAACTCTTGGCCTATCACCTCTCTCCATGATGCCTGGGATGTTTTTTCAGTGTGATCATTTCTTTCTAGTTGTTTCCCGTTAAACTACCCCATCATGTCAAATTACACTCAGACAAGTTCTCGGAAACTTTAGGAGCAGGATGCTGGACTTTGAAGCTTGTGCTGCTTGCCGCTAAGATTTCTCTATCCAAGTAAAAAGAGGACATTGATGGAGAAAGCAGACAGTTTCAACATGGAGATTCTTGCAGGGTTTTTTTTGTGGAGTTTGGTGGAAACATCTCCTCCTGATGTGCAAAGGACCATTCTGTATTTATGGGGCTTGACTTGTAAAGTGGCCCTTCTTTAAGAAGCCAGTAGCAATGATGGCCTTGTGCCAGTCGTGTTTGAGACCTCCGATTGACATTATATCATGTTCTCTATGTTCATTCTGGTGTTAATATTCATGACAACAGTCTACTCAATGTAATAACACCTCTCACACTCCACCTGTTAGCGTATGCTTTGCTGACAGTATTCTTCAGTTCGTGTGTCAGTAAGATTCACACATGATTCTGATATGACAAGAAGATGATCTGTGTTGAGGGCAGTCGCTTTAGAGCAGAGGGAGAGGGCTAACAAACTAAAGCGACTGCATGGTTAATGTAGGAGAACAAGGTCCCCAAAATGCACATAACTCTGATCAAAATAATCATGGTGGTCATTTTGGCTGTAATCATGCAGCCGTACACTGAGTGACACATATGTGACTTCTCTGTTATGGATCTTATAGCCGGTGTAGTGAACTCATGTTGAAGCCATGAGTCTGTCATAGAAGTAAGAGGCACTCTCTTTCAGTAGCTTGTCCCTCATATGGCTCCTCTTTCTTGACAAAGAAGCATATGAACGTGATGCTGTTCAGCAGCTTGTCCTGAAATTTTGGAAACCACCTCAATTCCCAGGGAAACACACGAGTATTAAAAACCCCCTAATCATCCCTCATGGCTGAAATCCCAAATCAGGATCTTCACTGAAAAAACTAATCCACTGATCTTTGGGCCAAGGACTATCTGTCCACCAGCTCCAGCCAGCCTGCTTTTTTTACACATCTCACTCACAAACAAATAATCAGACGGCTGTAGAAGCATAAAACACGAGGCTGCTTCCAAATTCATTGGCAGAGTCGAAAAGAACAAACCAAAATGTTCTGATTCCCCCCTCCCCGAGAAAAAAAAAAAAAGTGTTTGTGTTTTTTACAGCCAAAGTAACTTAACTGAACATGAGAATTAAAGAGTGGAAAAGTACATTTCAGCCGGCCAAAAGCAGACTTCAAATTATTGAGCAGCATTTCATTATTTTCCATGACTTTTCCTTCTTTTCTTACACCGAGAAAGGGAATTTAAGGAAACAAAGAGGTGATTTAAAGAAAAGAGGGAAGATTGTTTTACGTAATTTTTAAATAATTGTCATTCATCAAGAAAAAAAGCAAACATAACAGCTTGAGGTTTGAGAATTAGCAGCTCAAGACATGATTTTGTTGTTGTTTTTGCTGTTTTCAGGCAAATTAGACATGAATGGATTAATTGATTATGAAGTAGAATCAGAAATTAGTGGAAATGACACTTTTAGCCCCACATGAAAGGCTTTTCTACGTTTCTGAGTAAAAAGTCAATCACTGATGAAGCGGCAGTCGTCAGTGGATCTAATGTGTGTGTATGTGCTGGTTTAGTCTCTGAAGATGCTGGATGATGAAGAGGCGACAGACAACGAGCTGAGGAGCAAGTTTAACCAGCGCTGGAACCGAACCCCCTCTGGAGACCTTTACAAGCCTCTTCGTGCAGGTACACACACACACACACAGAAAATGTTGCCTTGCCTCCTCCATCTTTACCTCCTTTTCTTACTCCCTTTTCTTTCTCAGAGGGAGCAAACTTCCGCAACGTTCTGGACAAGGCCGTACAGGCCGACCAGGTGGTGAAGGACCGCTACAACACCCACTGTGAGATGATCGCGCTGCTGTGTAAACCAGAGAACGAGCTCAATGCCGCCATCCCCTCTGCAAACCCCACCAAGACTCTGCAGGGCAGCGAGGTCTGCACCACCTCCTCTTATATCTTTTGAAGGCACAGATGATGTAAACGTATATTTGAATACTTGCGGGCTAGTTCTGCTTGAGGTATTTAGCGCTGTCCAATTTTGTTAAGTGTGCTGAATAACCACCGACTGAAACCCCAGTGGACGCTGTGCTTTATGGCCCTGTCCCTCCTTCCTGCAGAGGCTCCATTTTTCATTGTGTTTGCTGACTGTGCATTGTGTGTCACAGGGGATCACAAGTAACAAAGAAAGCAGAACTAAAACAGAGAGGAAGGAGTGCATGTCTTCTCACAGTGTGCATATAGTCATGCTTAAATGCGATAAAAGGGCGAAAGGTCAGATATCCCTGTTGGACAGAGAACTGAAAGGGTTAGAGATTTGTTTGAGTTTTAAAAACCACAAACTTGCGCTGACCCGTCTGTTTGCTGACAGGTCGTGAACGTGCTGCGCGCTCAGCTCGCTCAGCTGGACGAGATAAAGAAAGAGAGGGAGACCATTGAGGGGGAGATCAAGGCCGTGACCTTTGACATGTCCACCACTTTCCTGACGGCGCTGGCTAAAGACGGAGCCATCAACGAGGAGCAGCTGTCTCTACCCCAGCTCGACCAAATGTACGGCAGCTACAACCAGAGGGTGCAGACCAGCCTCCGCTCACAGGAGGAGCTGCTGGGACAAGTTCAGGTGAACACTCAGAGTTCAAGACAAAAGCAGCAAATCACCACCACATGAACAAACTCAGTGAGAGCCTACTGTAGTTTTTATAGCAGGGTTCCTGTTCAAACAGCAGTCATATCACAACGTTGGAGATAAAGACTGATTGATAGATTTATAAGGAGGTATAAGAGATGCATTAATGACAGAAATGAGAAGGAAATGGCGTAAAATAAAAAGATTTAAACCCTCAAAAGATAAAAAAGGATTAAAACGATGTTAGAAGAATAAAAACCAACAAACAGTAAGAGTGAAAAAGACAAAAAATACAAGATCCTGCCTTTAACATTCACCCAGATTAAAAAAAAAAGAGAGATTTCAAGCTCCTGTGGGAAGTTTGTCTTTATGTATAAAATTCATTAATCTCATATTGAGGCCTTTTGACGACAAACCGAAGCAAACCAGACCATCAGCGATTAGAATGATGATAAATCTGCTAATTTTTAATGCCTGGAACCAGTGTGGAGGAGGAGGCGTCGGCCATCCAGCTGTAGAAACAGTCCTGTTTTTTTTTTTTTTCAGTTTCCTCAGAGAAGAGAATCTAATTTGTCCACGAAATTGACACAAACAAAAAGTTCCTTCCAGGAGCTTTAAAAGACGATAAAGAGGTCAACTCCAGCATTCCCATAAAGTTCAAGAGCTCCCCTTTAATATGACGCTGAAGCATCCTGCGCATGAAGTCATGGTTACAGTGACGCTCTCACACACAAATTCTTCTTTCCCTTTCCTAAAAGTTTCAGAGGACATCACCCACTTCCACGTGCTCTGTTTTTTTTAGGACTTTGCCGTGTGTTTGAACTTCATTTGTCGGGGGTCTTAAGGGCTTGAGAAATCAAAGATTCTATTTCTGGAAAAGGTCATTAGGAGTACTTTCCTCTCAGGAGCCAGTGAAGCGTCACCCATACCAAACAAAAACCCTTAACTTTGAAAGTATTTGAGGGAGCCTTCCCTCATGGAGGATTAAAACTCTGTTTACCGGGGTTCTAAAAACCCTGTGATCTTTCTCTTTTCTCTTCAACCTGTGATCTCTCTCTCTTTCTCTGTGTCCAGACGGCCCACCAGGAGTTCAGCAGTCTGAAACAGTCCAACACGGAGGCCAATCAGAGGGAGGAGGTCCTGAAGAAGCTGGCCTCGGCTCATGACAGCTACGTTGAGATCAGCAGCAACCTGCGCGAAGGCACCAAGGTACTCGCTCAGCACAACACGCCGGCACACACCTGCCGCTTTAATGCATGTCGCGTCGGAAACTTTCCATTTTACTCGTGTTGTTCTTTTGTGCCTTAATGTGGTTCACACACTGGGTGGTTTATTTTTGTCCCTTTTTTCCTCTCCCCTCCTTAGTTTTACAACGACTTGACAGAAATCCTGCTGAAGTTCCAGAATAAGTGCAGCGACATTGTTTTCGCTCGCAAGACGGAACGGGATGAGCTGCTTAAGTAAGTACTCTCCAGGCTTTAGTCTCTTTGGCTTTAGGACAGTCATATGAAGTGATCTGGACCGCAGAAGGGATTTTCTTTAAGACATGTTAGTGGATCATAGTTTGATAACAGATTTTCAGTGGTGGGGGCCAGAAAACCCTTAATGAAGACTGTAGCAGCCCATAAAAACATTCAGGCAAGAGCAGGATTTCTGCGGCTGTCTTAAAGGCAGATTTAATGTTGAGTGGAGCTTAAGGCGCTGAAGTGCTGATAAATATTCCATCCTCTACATGTAACACATTGTGACGTGACGTAAAGAGTCAAAAAATCAAACTTTAAAACAGAAAAGTTCAACTTTTTTTAACAATAAATATTTACATTGTATTTCAGAGAGCTACAGCAGAGCATCGCCCGAGAGCCCAGCGCTCCATCCTTCAATGTCCCCGCCTATCAGAGCACCCCAGCTGCCCCTGGAGCCGCCACCACCCCTGCTGGCCCAACTCCTGCACCCAGGACCGTCTTTGTAAGCCTCCACACACACACACCCACTGCAGGTCACCACAGAAGAAGAATCGAAGCGGATGTATTAATCTGTCTCTTCTCCCCAGAACCCTCAAGTCCCACAGCAGCCCCAAGCCAAGCCCAACCCCCCTGCCAGGCCTCCTCCACCCACCTTCAACCCTCAGGCAGCCGCCACCACCCCCGTTCCCACCGGCGCACCACCCACCGGCCCTCCGGGTGGAAACCCACCACCTGTGGCCCCACCAACGCAGGCGCAGGGACCACCTTACCCCACCTACCAGGGCTACCCAGGGTGAGTCACAACAGTCTGATTTCTGAGCACAGAGCGACTCACATGACTCAGCACGGTGACTTCATCACAGATTAAATTTCAGGCCGTCTTCTTCCTTGGAAATCTTTGTCCTGCTCTGGTTTTCAGAGCTCGTCTTTCATCACGAGTTAAATCAATTAACCCATCAAGAGTTGTTTTGTCTGTTCCAGGGAGTAAGTTCGATCCCACTCTCATGTCTGTCTGGGGATTATGCAGCTGTGGGAAACAGCCTATTCACTTAGCGTTTCATGTTATTCAAATTAGTCAGAAAATGATCACCTGTGAGGGTTTTTCACTTTGTATCTGTAGAAAGAGCAAAGTTAGAGTTTCCTCCAATTTTTGAGTCTTTGTGCTTGAATAAAAGCCAGACTGTAGTTAGAGGAGTCTCAGGGTTTCACTCCAAACATTGACAGACGGTGAGCGAGGCTTTGTTTAATAGTGAAGATTAGATTTAGCAGGGACCATGATTGTATTCACGTCTTTAATACAAATTTAAAATGACTCCACCCATGAGCTTTCAGTGTGCCCTAAATTCTGACCCTCCCCCTGCAGATACTACCAGATGCCTATGGGCTACAACCCCTACGCTGCCTATGGCCAGTACAACATGCCCTACATGCCCTACCAGGCCACCCCAGGACAGGCAGGATACCCAGGAGCCCCTCCTGCAGGACAGCCGTACCCTGGTTACCCCCAACAGCCCCCACAGCAGCAGCCCTTCTACCCTCAGCAATAACTCCCCTCTTCATCCCCCCCATCCCTCCTCTCACCAGTTAACACCAAATAAATTAAAAAAAAACACCCCCAGCAATAACACTTCACCTCCGCCAGCCCCCTCTCTTCCTCTTTGTCTTCTGTTTTCTCTCACTAACAGCAGCTTTGGAAACCTGAGCGAAAGGTGTCATCAGAGCTGTTTTGCACTTCTCTCTGATTCCCATTATTCCTCTCTCCTCCTCTTTCTTCTCCTCCTCATCTTTTCCGTGCTCTGACGGCACTTTTCAGAAACTCTCTCAACTCTCACAGATGCACTAAGCCCTCCTTTTTCTGTTGGGTTACTTTCTTTGTAGTCACTCATCTCAGAAGGTTTCGTTGGTTTAATTTCAAAACCTAACCACTTTCCATTGATAACTGACTCTTTGCGCTGCACTGCTGTCCCACACTCACGGAGGCGCACAGAATCCTTGGATGTTCCCTGATTCGGGTGTATGTGGCGGGTGGGCGTACAGGTGGTCGTTACAAGTCGAGGGCACAGCCACATCCTCACTACCCACACCCACTCGATCAACCCTACTGCTTCTACTATATTCCTATTTTTGTAACGAATACTGCTGCCTCGCTGATGTATAAACCTCTAAAAATGAATGGCCTGTAGGTTTTCTAATGTAGAAGAAGACTGTTGAGAGTTTTGCTCTCTTTCTTTCTTTCTTTTGCTCTTTTTCTCTCTCATCCAGGGAATGTTGGTATATTTCTGCGTTACAATCAGAGGCTGTAAAAGTGGGAGAAATGGTTCTATGATATAAATATATGTATAAATAAGACTCTGTACGTGGTTAACCGAGACACTCTATGTGCTACACTCTCATGCTCTTTGTGTTATTTTTATTCTTCAGCTCTAATGTGATTAAAAAAAAAAACAACAACTGCCAAGCAGAACCTCTCTGTGAAGCTGCTGGACGTCTTTATTGTGTCTTTGTGCGTTTCTGTCAAACTGTGGAGGTCTGTGCAGCAGCCAGAAGAGGGCAGTCCTGCAGCTCTCAGAGGGAGCGACTGCTGAGCAGCAGATCACTTGCCATTGTTGTCTTCCTCAGCCAATCAGGAATCGAGTTGTCCCATCCGACTAATCGGATGCCTTTTGACCTCCGGAAGCATCGGGGGCAGATCCCATTTAGACGACATGCAAATTACGTTCCAGCGAGGTCGTGATCTCATCCAATCATATTTCCCCGCAGGTGATTTCTCCATAGACAGATTTCATCTGCAGATATTTATTCAGTGTCAGGAGACGCTAATGATTTCACATATCTCCTCTCTGCATGTATGTGTGTGTGTATTTATGTGTGTGTGTGTGTGGCAGGGAGGCAGATGGCAGCGCAGTGTGATGTCTGGAAGGATGCATGGAGATGTTGGCAGAGAGCTGCTGGTCCCCTGCCTGCATCCATCACTCCACCTCTCTCCATTTTGCCTTCTCTTCTCTCCGTCTAATCTGTCTTCTGGAGCTGCTATCAGCTTTGAAAAACTCACCACATTTCACTTCACTTTCCCCCAGCTCTTCCCCATCCTTTGTTTTCCCTCCTATCACGCTCTCTTCATCATATTTTCCTTTGCTCCTAAGTTTTATTTTTTTTTGTAATGCCACCTGTCTTTTTATATCCTCAGCTGCTCTACCTTTTTTTTTTTTTCACCCTCCCCCTGGCTCTTCTGTTTTTGCTTACCATTCATCTGTCCTTGCCATCCAAGCCGCAGAATCTTTGGCAGCGGCTTGTCTTCACTGGTCAGTGTCTCTTGGCTCATAAGCGTCTCATAACATCACGTCAGTCTCCTTTGAGTGTGTGTGTTTAAGAGTGAAACTCACATGGAAGGGTGCACTCGTTTAATCAGATCTAACAGCTCACATATCCTTCTGGAAGTGACACAACAAGTACACACTGCCATGTTTCCTTCCTTCGCTCCCTCTCCATCTATCTGACTGCAGAGTGCTGTTGCTGCCAAAACCAATTGTAGCTCTGGATGTGTTTATCAAAGGTGTCTGTGCGTCTCAGGCGCTTAATTTTAACAAGACGTTCTCCATCGGAGGAGTGTCATATTTTAATTGGTCCGAAACAGAATAAAGGCAGCGAACAGAGCACAGCGGTGACAGGTATTAATTACCTTCTGCCTAATGGCTCCCAAACTCAGCACTCAGCCATATTGGTGCTCGCACTATTCTTACTCCCCCACTCATTTCTCTCACCGCTCCTCTCTCCTCCTCACCATGTGTTTGTCTAAAATAAGCCTGGAACAAAAGGATTATCTTGGCTATAGTCATGATAGAATTAAATCAAGTGTGTGATCAAGGAAGCATCTTTTACGAACAGTAATACTTGAACCATCGGGTCTGCATCTTTGTTTGCAAAAAGTAAAGGAGGGAAATGAAAGTTATGGTCTGTATACCACATCAAGAAATTGATAAACTCTATCAAGAAAAAAACCTCTAAAGAAGCAAAGTCAAAAGTGACAAATAAATGGCTGATAAAGAAATACATGAGTAACATTTTTAATGTTGAACTAGTCAGCCAAAGGAGAGTTTACAAGCTTAGATAAGGGAGATTAACGTAACGAAAATGCACTTTAAATTACAGCACTTGTAAGGAACTTTGTGTTGATTTTGGCACCCTCTCTGGACAAAGAGGTGCCTCTTACATCAGCGGTAGTCAAGTCCAGTTCTTGAGGCCCACTGTCCTGCATGTTTTGGATGTTTCCCTGCTCCAACACACCTGATTCAAATGATGAGCTCGTTATTAAGCCGGTGCAGAGCTTGATAACGAGCTGATCATTTGAATCAGGTGTGTTGGAGCAGGGAAACATCCAAAACATGCAGGACAGTGGGCCTCGAGGACTGGACGTGAGAACCACTGTCTTACATCTTTGCTGATTTAGTCCTGTACATCAGTGTTTCTTATCATAAGTCTTGTGCTATCTTCTGTGAATTTTTTTGTTAGCTGTGAATATTAGCTATAAAAAAATGTATTCTTCAGTGCGTAGAAATTCGTCTGACACCAGCCCATGTTTAGGTGGATGCAGCCAGCAAAATTTACATGGTTGTTGATTGTCTGGTTTGCTACTGTAGGAGCTTTAAAGGAAAAAGTACCCATCTGTTTTTATTAAGATTGAATCATGAGAAAACCAAGATCTTTATAGCATGGATATACTTTTGTGACTGTAATCCTTTTTAATTTATGGTGAAATGACACTACTCAACCATGTAGAGAACAAGAAAAGCCAAGACTGCTCTGTCCACAGGGGGCACCAAAACTGACATGAACCAAAAGTTTCTCACTAGATCTTAAAATATAAATCAGGAAAAAGTAATGGGTAAACAATGGATTAATATGGCTTCAGGAAAATGATTTAACAAAATGAAATTAGAAACTAAAATAATGTGATTGATTTGATAAATTCTAGGTCATGACTCCTTTGCCTTCGGTCAAACAGGTTTGTTGCTGTTGGCTCTAAATGAGATGATAAACACCTGAAGCATCCAGCTTTGAGTGAAAATTTGGATTAAGGTTGTTGCAGTAAACTCATTTGATGATAATCATCTTTTTAAAAGTTCAAATATTGGTAGGTGCTAAAAGATATGCAATACCATGAGTTCATGGTAGTGGTCCATTACTCTGGCCGCCACATGTCATAAATAGCTGGTGCTAGAGAGCTAGCTGTAGCAGTTTGATTTTTGGGGCTAATTCACATCAGTATTGACAGGTGCACTTTGGCTACTCAGGACATTTTATCCTGAATCAGAGGCCCTATTCTGATCCAAGTATTGGCTCAGCTCTGAATGTGTACAGGTTTACTTATACTGAACTCACTCACTACCACTGACTTTGGTATTTTTCAGGTTTAAATATCTGAATGAACGACTGAGAGATGAGACGGCTGTCATCGAGGGAGCTAAGTCTGTCAGAGATGATCAGGGGGCTTAGTGGTTAAACACCGCTTTAACAAACCTGTTGGTTGTGATTTTATTTTTCTGCCTGTAAGAAAAAAAAAGTGTACACCTTTCATGCAGCAGAGTGTGCAGATGCTCTTCGTCACACTTTTATGAAGTGCACTGTGAAGAAGAAATGTGAAAAAGTAAAGAATGACACAGTGCTGAATTTCATTTATGGTGTTAATTTGATCAGACTTAACAGTTTACAAGTTGCCAGTATCAGTGCGTGTGCGTTGGCTGATAATTTTCGCCCTCGACGTTACAGCCCTGGAGCCGTGCTATGTGCGTTTTCTTACTTCTTTTTTCCCATGGAAGCGAGATGCCTGAAATAGCTCTGATTGACAGGTATAGAGACTCAGTTACTATAACAACTACCTCCTGGCTCTCATGAGCACTTCTCTCTCTCTCTCTCTTTCTCTCTCTCTCTCTCTCTCCCCTCCCCCCCTTCACCTCTCCTCTTTTCATATTCGTCTTTACCAGCTCTCTCTCTCTCTCTCTTTTCTCTTTTACCCCTCTCACCCCCTCACTATGTGCATGTGTGGGTGTAGAGGGAAGAGATTATGAAAAAAGAACTCGACTGCAATATTCCTTCACGCGGAGATGTTTGTGTTGCGAGATGGAGCGGCCTGGCACTAGCTATTGGATCTAACCTGTGTGGGTGAGGGTAGGCGAGAGTGGGAAGATGAAACATGCTTATACAACACGGGCAAATAAGCCTTTTATATTCTTTTCGTGTTTCCTTTTCAGTGCTTGTTCCTCTGTCAGGTTGAGCTGCTCCTCTTGTATAATCAAGTCAGTCCACTGTGCTGTGTTAGTGCCAGGGGTGTCAAACTAAGGGGGGAAAGGGGGCCCCATATAAGCAGGGCCCGAAAAGATAGCGGCTTAAAAAAAGAGTCGGCATAGGGTGTATCATTTTATTCCTGCACTTGTGTGTGTGTGTGTGTGTGTGTGTGTATTGGTGTCATTGCATGCATGTGCAAACTTGTGTCAGTATGTGGCACAGTGAGGCCACCCGATATGATGAGTGAATTTGAAGCACGATAGAATCTGGTGAGACTGACACCAGAGTGGAGAGCGTCAGAGTGTGTGTGTGTTTGTGGGAAGAAGACAAACGTCACCACTGCCACCTGCTTGGCTGGGACAAAGGCCAGACGCACACACACACACACACATGCTTGCATATGCAGACAGCCAAGCAGAGGTCAAAGCAATCTTTTAACATAGCATTAATGATATGATTTACTTAACCTTCTTACTCCCTGCCTCCCCCTCCTCCCCCCTCTGTCCCTGCCTCTCCTTTCATGTCCCCGTCTCTGAGTCATCACACAGGGTGAGAGGTCTGAGGAAAACAAGCTGCCAGAGTTGGACATGCCATAACAATGCAGCACCTGTCAGTGTGTGTGTGTCAGTGTGTGTGTACCTGTGTGCATACATGTGAGAGCAGCTGTCTCAAAGCGTCTGTCATACGGAGAAGTGGAGGAACATTTCCAAGTCTTACTGTAAATACAGGCCAGCCATGTTAGTGTGTGTGTGTGTGTGTTTCTGCAGAAGTTGCTCTGCCACTTCTTTATTGATTGGTTGCTTCACTTTTATGGCAGGAAATGAGACAGCAGGTCTCAACACCTGTGTGACCTCAGCGGCAGAGAGCTTCCCTTAATGGTCTGAGCTCGGCTGCCTGGGTCTGGAGCTGCTGATGGCTCAGACCTGATCAATAGCACACCCATCAGCCTCTCACTCCAGAGACAAATACTGCTCCTGTGAGTGTGTGTGTGTGTGTGTGTGTGTGTGTGTGTGTGTGTGTGTGGGTGAGTGTGTTTCCTCTTTAATAAGGACTGCACCTGTACCCATCTCTTTTCCTGCTTGTTTAAAAAACAGCACATTTTGCAAACAGCTGAGCACCAGCTTTCTCTTTTCAGTTTGTTTTCCTTTTTTTTTTGGGGGGGGGGGGGGGGTATTTTTGGTATCTCAGAAACAAAAGGAAGTATTAAAAAGTCTAACTGTAAAGTTCCAATCATCAGCACACCAAAACATATCAGGACTTTAAAACAACATTTCATTCATCAGAAAAGTTCCTCACTCATCATATAAAGAGTGATACAAAAGAAAATGCTCAGCTTCACCTAATTCAGAGTTCACACAGTCTGTGTTTCTCTGATGTTTTATAATCTGCAGACTTCAAAACTGAGAGGAAGGATTTCTGTTCTCAGCTGAGCAACCTCTGACTTCCAGTTGAATTTGCGGCAACATCACTCTCAGATTTTTTTCTTGGTTTCGGTTTCACTAGAATTTCATTCACTTATTTTACTCAAATCTAACAAGATTGTGCTCACACTACAAACTAAATTATTTCAATAGATTTCCTGTAATTCTGTGTCCTCAAAAAAAGAAAGAAGTCCTTGGAGAACCTTAGGAATGCATTTAGCAAGGGTTTATGACAAGTTATAAAGAATCATTAAGGACTTATTCTGTGTATAATTAAAGCTCCTGTGAGTAACTTTCTGTCCGTGTGTACTTTGGCACCCCCTGTGGTCAAAGTGGCAACCCTTGTATTGTTGCTGATTTCATCGTGTTAATGTGAAAATGGTCTTGATCTATAAAAAACCTCCTTGTGTCCATCCACATTGAAGTTTATCACTCACTATAAATATTTGTAGTAATAAAGGCTGTTCCTTTAGTGTACCTACCCCCTCACAGCAGTTACAGGCATTGAGAATTATCATATAAATGTAGTCAATCTTGTAAGTAAAGCCCTCACTTGCTTAGTTATATCATAGAGAAACATCCCTGTTTTCAGTCTACTTCATAACCCCAGAAAAATCCCTTTACAGTCTTAGTACCCCCTTATTCCTGCTACATCAAATACACCCTTTCTTTCTGATATGAATTATCTGAGTTTGATCAGGATTTATTGACTACTTCCATCCAAAGTCTTAAACAAATTCAACAAACATTATTAATCATCTTCCGATTCAGCCAATAGAGTGACATCATCTGCATACAACAAAATACCCAAAGTAGAATTTTTTAAATGAATCTCTGCCCCAGAGTTTCCAGGACCAAGTCATTTCTATTAAGAGGAAACAACGAAGGAGGCAGAACATCCTTGTTTAACTACTAAGGGGGTTTGAAACCACTCAGTTTGAGGGCCATTCAAGCAGCAGAACATTTAAAGAGGTTTTGGTTTTAAGCTGCAGGTGTATTAAGGTACTAAAAAGATTATAACAGATCATCTGTCTGCTGTAAATGGACTAGTTGGACTCTTGTATATTAACTCAAGCTGATTCTGTCATCTTGCTGAAAACTGAAGCAAAATTTCTGCCCTGTTCACACGGCAAAAAGGCGATAATTCAGAATTAATTAGGCTAGGATACACGAGGGGGAGGCGCAGCCCATAATAAGACATTTAAAGCAGGATGGGATCTGGTATCCAAGTGCAGGGTATCCATAGAGACTGTTGCTATGGCGGAGAGAAATCTCACCTCATTAGGAACAAATATAAATAGCCCTGCGACTCAGCTTATGGTCATGATGCCCATGGCTGAAAGAACGGGCTCAGAGGCGTCCAGGTCAGTGATACAGGATGAGAGTCAGGACGCGGTGAAAGAGAGAGTGATGAATGGAGGAAATGATTGAGGGAATTAGGAGGAAGGAAGGAAGAAGGGAGGGAAAGACTGAGCTCAGGATGATGGGAGAAGCAGGAGGAGGAGGAGGAGGAGATGAGGGTGAAGTGATGTCTGATATGAAGTTTGACAAAAATCTCCTAAATGTCAAACTGTTTGTTTGGATTCTTGAACTAAAACCTCACCGAGAAGCTTTTTGACCTCAGAGAGCTCAAACTGGCTCATTAAAAATCATATTTTTACCAATAAATGATGAAATAAAGCGAGTGTTGCACCACGCTTTTCAGTGATATAACAATATGAGACAGGACCAGGAGAGATTTAAATAAGCATAATTAGATGTAGGAATGACTTGTCCGTCTCCATGAAGCGTCTCCTGCAGAAACAACATTTTCTTATTCCCGGCAACGTGCATAATGAGCGGGGAGGAAGCGGGAGAGGATGGCAGGAGTTGTGGGAGGAAAGATGGGAGTCGTGGGTGCTGTGAGGAGGGCTGACAGATGGAAACGAAGAGAAAACTTAAGATATCCACTGCCGACTGCGTCAGCAGGTCTGAGCCCCTCCAGGTATGCCACACAGCCCCACAGTGTTACTACAGGGTTGACTCATCCCATCGGTGACCGTCAGGAGGCCCTAAATGAACTTCTCCTTGACTCCTGTTCTCTCACTTTCTCCACATATGTGACGTTCTGACATTTACTCATCATCAACTATCAGGGACAAAAAAATAAACTTTCCCCCTCTAATCCTTTTTCTCTTTAAAGCGTTTGGCTACAGGTTGCACCAAAAATGACAAAAAATCAAAAGTCCCTAACAGGAGCTTTAACTTTGTCACTTTAGGTGACACCTACAGGCAGGGCAGTGCCTCTATTCTCTTTGCTGTCCTGTACATGCATAAGATATGCATGCATGTATTAAAAGATATCACTCATTATTCACTCTGACAATTTGTGCAGCGCATGAAGCTCAGCCTGAAAATTTCTGGAATTGTTCAAAAGATTTCTCAAACCCAGCTACTGTGAAACTTTCCTGAAGAAAAAGGGAAATAGTGGCTCTTCCAGCCTTTTGTTCACCTCATGTGACACTGACCTGGCAGACGTTACATGCTTCAAAAATTACAAAATACTCAAAGCAGGTCTTCACCTCGACTATCTTGTTTTTTGTAGGTTATAAAAAGGAATTGATATTAATTTCAGCCAGTTTTAAAACCAACTGAATTCTTCTCATTGGAGCTGTAAATGAGTAAAATAGACATAAATTATGATAACTTATCTGGAACCTTCACATTATAGATCACAAGACACTGTAGGCCTGTATAGTAATTTGAGTGTGTCTGCCCTGTATACAGAGCTATTCTTTGATAAGATGGCCCTGGTTTGAGTCCAGCCTGTGGTTCCTTTTCCTATTGACACGTTCTGCTCTTCATCTCATTACCTGCAGCCCCCTACAGTACAGGCACAGTACACACCTTCTCATTTAATGTCTTTTCTGTATTTTTTTTATATGACTATTTACATTGTAGATTATCACTGAAGGCATCAAAACTTTGAATGAACACATGTAGAATTTTGTACTGTGAGTGTGAAAAAACTGAAAACATGTTTTATATTCTAGTTTCTTTAAAATAGCCACCCTTTGCTCTTGATGACAGAAGTACTTAGTCACGAAGTAACCCTGACAACGCACACCTGTAGAGTAAAAACCATCTTAAGCACATGTTTCCACATGTGTTCATTCCTAGTTTTGATGCCTTCACTGAGAATCTACAATTTAAATAGTCATGAGAATAAAGAAAATGCATTGAATGAGAAGGTGTGTCCAAACTTTTGGCCTGTACTGTACATACATACATACATACATCCATACATACATACAGACAGACAGACAGACAGTATGTGTGTTTGTATATATCTATAAGTTTATATAAAAACTATCAATACATTGTGATATTTAATATAACATTCAAATATTAAGGGTTTAAGGATTAGGGTTAGAAAAATGGCTGGTCTTACCACATGAACATTTTCTTCATTATCAGCTACCTATGATTTGATCCAAATAAAAAACTATTACACTTGTTACATTTATCAGTTATGAAATGCTGTCAGTTGTCTGAAGATGAGGATGACATATGAATCTTTGTCTTTCTTTTATTATTATTATTATTTTGTACTCTCAATTTGAGAGAAATTTCGTGAGAAAAGCAAAAGAAACTGTCAGTGACAGCTGAAAGTCTGCTTAGTGACATAACCACCAGAGAGTCTTTAAGGACTGTTGATTCCTGTGTAAACACACAGTCTTACTCCGCCTAACAGCTGAAATCTTTTCATTTACAGGAAGTAGGCGTAATTATAACACAACACTGGAACATAACAGCAACTTCCTTATCTCCCCTACCCCCGTTAATTACATTCAAACCGATGAGATATAAAAGCAATTTCAATGTGAGATTATAGTCAGTCTTATAAGAAAATTTACATGATGAATGCTGTGCAGGATAGCCTTAGCAGATTTCACACAAACTGGTGGGTCAATTAAAAGAGAGAAAGCGGAGAGACTCCCACCTCTCCATGCAAATAAACCTTGAAAGCTCGTGGAGGCTTTCTGTTCTTCAAAGCTAAATGGTTTCCTCCGCCTTTGTTGTGAACAGTATGTTTTCAACTCGGGAACAAAGGTGTCTGCAGCTGAAAAGATGAAAACTGCGACAACTGATGAAGATGGTATAGAGTTCAGACGCACGTTTGTGTGGGCTGTCTAATTGAGGAGATTGTTTGATTCCTCTCCCTCTGCGTTTTCTCTCTCTCTCTCTCAAGACCTGTCAAACTCAGCAATCAGCGGAAAACAACGTGCATAGAAAGGATTGAAGGAGCAGTGAAGGGAAAAAAGAGTGGAGATGGAAAAAGACAGCATTTAGGAAGAAAAAAAGAAGGGAGTTTACGCCCACCGCCTAAAGAGAAGACAGGAGGAGGAGGAGGAGGAGGGGAAGAATGTGTGGAGGAAGCAGCATGTTGAGTGCCAGAACCCGTCAGCTTGTCAAACATCCGTTATAGACCACAAACCCACACAGCCATCGCTCTACAGAGGTCTATCACTTCACAGGTGCACCTCTTTCACCTTCACATTCTGTCTCATACGCTCCATACTGTATATATACGTGCATATTTGTGCGTGTGGGTGGCCACGTTTACGCACACGAAGTTTGAGCCTTGTCCACAGAGCATCTTGGGTGATCCACTGTGACTCAGTCTCATTGATCAGAAAATAAATCCAGTCAGGTGGATTCTTCATACCGATGCTTCCTTCACCCCTCTCCTTACCGTTTTAGCTCAGTCCAAGTGCGCACTCTCAGCCCAGCCCACGTTTGAACCCGTGATATTCCTCACAGTTTTGTACCTCTGACTGCTGACGCAATGCATCTAAATCCATCATCCACTCTCCCCATGGGGGTTATATCAGGGGGTTTGATTTTTACCTCAGGTGCCCCCCAATAGAGGTGCAGTTTAAAGCAGGACGTTAAACGAGGTTAATGTTCTGTGTTTCTTTTGTGGGTGGGAAATGAAGTAGCAAGAGATACTTCAAATTAGCAAAGTGAATCCGCATGAAATCAGTAAACTGTACCGCTGAAATCCTCTCAAAGGGTCCCTCCTAGATCCTGTACCCTACCCTGTGTTTAACTCCCTCTTTACTAACAGCTCCATGCACTCTTTCAAGAAATGTCCTTGTTTTTGATGCAAAACAGCTTCGACATCTGACTGCATCCTACCAATGAGAGCTGTGATCGCAGTGTTACTAATGTAAACCCTGTTGTGATGCAGAATAGACTCTGGAAGATATCTCATTAGAAAATACAGTACTCTCCTTCAGCGCCCACCCCTTTAGTTTTTTGTTTTTTTTCCTCATGTGACAATATTAAAACCTGTAGTTTGAATAGCTGCTCTTTCAACAACTACAGGTGATTTAAGCAGGAAAGAACAATCACAATAAAGACGTCTGCTTGATGCACTTACTAACCTTGTGGCCAGCGGTTGCACCAGATCTTAGTCACAGGTCTCACAACCACATCTTTTTTACCAGTTTATCTGTAAACGGTGTTGAATTCTTTGAATTTTGATTCACCCTCTTCAAATCTGTAAACTATTATATTAAATTCATTACATTTGACCCTATTAAAACAATACACCTTTGATAGACGTATAAAAAAGTGTACCACAGGGCTCTGTATTAGGCTCACTTCATTTGCTGTTTGTTTTATCATTTTCATCACATTCAACCCCCTTATACAAGCATATCTGTGTTCTTTTGGTGTGCCACGTGGCTCTGTATCAGTGGCACTTTTGTTTTCACTTTACTATTTTATTTTCATTACGTTCAACCCCATTAACTTGGCACACCTGTGATATTTGGTGTACCACCGGGCTCTGTATTAGACCTACTGTTTATCAGTTGCAATTTTTTTTTATTACATTTAACCTTATTATAAAGGCACATCTGCAATATTGGTACATACAGGTGTGCCACAGGGCTCTGCTTTAGGCCCACTTCTTTTTACAGTTGTGAGAATATTCTGGGTAAAATGTACCAGGTGCTACGTTCCAGATGCTTCCGCTTGTTTTGAATAAAAAAAAAAAAAAGTTACGCTAATGGACCAGTGGTGATCACTGCTAAATAGAAGTTGTTAATATGAACAAATACCTGAGTATTCTGGTTGAAGAACCCCTCAATTTTAAACTTGTGTTGTATCCAGTGGAAAAACTGAGGCTTAATGCATGCCCCTGCTTAAAATGTCTTCACATGACTGGTACAGCCTACCATATGTACCCGTGCTTTACTCCCATTATAAAGCTCTTACTCATCAGTGTGAGTTGTACTCTTGTGTTAGTTGTTATTCTCTGGTGACCTGTAGGCTAATATATTGGTTCAGCTTAATTTAGAAGTCAACTCTTAACCTGCCTCCACACTATTTTTGTGTGTTTTTATCACACAGGAAAGTATTGGACAGTATTTATCAGGCTCTCAGGATTCCTTAATGCTCTCCATCCCAAAAGCTCCAACAGGAATAGTTAAAAGTGCTCTTGGGTTTTCTGCACCCTCAGCCTGGAATTTACTGCACAGTGACTTGAAAGTCAAAGAGCCAGGGTCATTAAATGTTTTTAAATCTAAAATAAAAACTCTGAGGCAGATTTTTTATAACATTGTTGTTTTTAGCTTACCTGTTTACACACCTGACTCTTTTATTGCAGTTTTTAATGCTTGTGAATTGGACTGCAGTTCCCTGAATGTCTGAGTCTGCAACTTTGTGTGTTTTGCTGCTGTCTTGGCCGGGCCTCCTTTGAACAAGAGATGTTTAATCTCAATGGGACTAACTTGGTAAAATAAAGGTTAAATAAAAACAAGATAAACCATTTTAATTTGCTTTTGCAATATGACCTCAGGAGTAAAAGTCTGTGGGGGTTGAATATTAATTTAAAGCATTGTGATAGAGGATGTGACACTATTGCCATGGAGACTGTTTGGTGAAATATGGAGTTTGTATGATGCAAACAACACATTTTATAAAGTTATGTTTTAGGGCATTTTGCCTAGGTAAGACAGGCGAAGAGAGACAGGAAATGCGGGTAGTAAAGAGCGGGGGAAAGACATGCAGGAAGAGGTCATGGCCAGGAGTCGAGCCGGCAACCGCTGCAATGAGGACCACAGCCTCTGTATGTGGGGCGCATGTAGACCACCGGGCCATCTGTGCCCCAAATAACACATTTATGATTTATTTTTCATGAAACTCTGCTTAGGCAACCAAACTTTTGGTTTACCATGAGATACAAGGGATTTATATTCACATATACCCACTTATATATTACACTCTTACATGTATTATTTAGTTGAGAGCATTAAAGAGCAGAATAAACTTGTTTTGATGGCGGTGGAAAGGGATGTGTTTCAGTCCTTCCAGTGAAAGCAGTGAAACTTTTTCATTACACTGATCAAAACCAATTAGTCTTGATTAGTTAGATAATAAGTGTACATACATATGTTTCTTACTTTAAAAGATGACTTGTGTATTTCAGGGAATCTTTAAATAATAGGTGAAATTGTGGAAGCGTTACAGTTGGCCCCAGTCTCCGCTACTATGTAAACAGCAAACCTGTTAGCAGCATTCAAATGTTGAAAAATGGCTGTATTGAGAGTTCAGATCCTGTATTAGTGCTGCAGCTTTCATCTGTATTTTCACTTTATTGCTGTAATTTTGACAGTGTGCATCGTTTGAATTAGTATGCCTTGAACTCAGCGGGATTTCCTCATTTGAATAGAGGAGCTGGCAGTCTGTTGCAAAACATCATGAAGGCTATTTTCCTGATCCTGAGCCATAGTTCACATGAAAACAAAATCATAAAAATTATGTATTCTTAATTAGAATTAATGAAGCCTAAAAAAGTCTCAGTCGGGTGAAGAAGCAAAGGAGGAGGTCTATTTGTCTGTTTCTTGTCTGTGGCTGTCTAGTCACCCAGCCACATGCTCCATCATAGTTTAAATATTCATAGCCTGCTCTCTGAATATGCATGAGGCCGACATTAATATTTATAAGCTTCACTTGTTGAGGTGTCACTCGATCTCTTGTACACACATGCACACGCAGACTTTTTACACTCACTGGTGATCAAAGGAGAGAGTTATGTTGACACAGGACAGGTTCACAAGCAATGGTGTGGGTTACTCTAGCACTGAGATGCCACGGTAAATAAAAACTATGACCCTCTGAAAGTATTTGAATGACACGCATAACACCTCCAGTAACAAAATAGTTGAGGGGAAATATGCCTCTGTTGCATCACTGGGTGCCAGCTGACAGGAGGGATACCGGGAAAAAAGAAGCTGAGGAAATTAGCCTGTTAAATTAGCTTAGCCCAAATAACCACCTGTGTTTCAAACATAAAACAAATGGTGGTGGGATTCCTGGAAGGTTAAAGTTTTGGGAAGTCCCTTTTATAGGCAGATTTTTTATGACCGGACTCAATTAAATACAGCAAACAGTAACTTGTGTGTTTGTTATTTCAAATATGAACAAATACAAACAAATATGAAAATACATGTTCTATGTAAGGGGTGGATTATGGCAGATTATTGGGGCCGCCATTCCGCTGATAATCTGTTTTGGCCTTTATTTTACACATGGTTTACAAAATATTCTTTAAAAAAAGCGCAGTTCTGGTATTCGTCTGTTTCCTTGCATCACTTTGCAAAACCTCAAGTACTTTCCACAACACAGTCTGATTGGCCAGGTGTCACATGACCTTGTGATGCAGCTGTACTGTTACAGTGTGACTGCTAACTCCTTTGACAGACTGTTCATCATTTTTAATGTTAGTGCATATTGGTTTCAGGTATCAGTTTCACAAACTAATTATTGGTGTAGGCTCTGAAAAACTCAGTCGACCCCCATCCCATAGGATTACTTTTTCTTAAGTGGCAGTTTTTAACTCATTTTATGTTTTGCTCTTACTGAACTGTTAGCTTCAAATACATCCAAAGTCCAACATTTACACTCATCTGGGTTTTCTGTAGCTATGGTTAACTTCCCTGTCATAGTTTCCCCGTTTTCTTTCTCTCTTGATGACTTTCTAAAATGGTAGCCTCTGTGATTTCTTGATGAAAACAGTAACATTTAGTGTCAAGATACTACCACTGAAACATGTTCACAATTTAACCACTTCAGCGCTTTATATATCCAAAAAACAAGATGTCATGTCTGAACCACCAATTTATTCAACTTGAATGCATAATAGTGTCCTGTAAAAAAACAAACTGTTGGTTTTGCACTTGACTTGATTTTTACGTATTATAAAGGCTGCTAAGGTGTTTCACCAGTTCTGAAGAAAACTAGCTGTTTTACTGCACAGAAATTTTTCTCATTACAAGATTATGATACGATATTACGATACAATACAATATGATGCAGAATGATACGCTATGACATATGATACGCTAAGATATGTTACGATACAACTCAATATGAATATGTATATTGGCAAATTGTTGGTTTTACACTTGGCCTGATTCGTATTACAACAATACTCTATGTGTTGTTACTGCTGAAAGGGTTTTAACTATTTCTGTACGAAGCTATCTGATGACAGGACCTATTCCCCAGAGACAATACGATACAGGACAATAACTAGCTGCTTTGCTTCCTTTTTTAAAGTAACAAGTGTTGGGATTAATCATCAAGCTCTTGACGAGGCTGAAAATCAGCACATACTGTTTAAAATATTATAATTATAATACCATAACATTGATGCATACAAACATCTTAATTAGGTCTCAAACTTTTTTACAGATAAACTGAAGCAGTGTGTTCACGTCATACCCATTTTTTCTCTAATGTCCACACATTACTGTGACTTCATACAAAAGAATCAAATACTGTATTTGAGCAACAACAGATGGTTTGTTAGAAACTTATCCAGCAAACTTTGACTTTCATTTCTAATTGTATGAAATGACGCACATGAAGTGGAGCAAACCCTTACCGCCTGAACATGATAACCTGATCCATAAACACAACTTCTATGACCCAGGGTAACCTTACATCGTCATCAAACTCAGGCTTTTGTTGTGACAAAAATTACATAGTGTGCCTTTAAATAGGAAATTAAAAAGTTCTCATTGAGTGATTCATGGAGTCAGGATTGAGTAACACTGGCACATTGTTAGTCACTTCAACACAGTAAAAGTAAAATCAGAACTTTTAAGGTAAGGTATTAGTAGGTGAATATTTGCTGTGTTATGGATTGGATTAACAGTAAAGCCTCTAAGGTCGTGTTTTAATGTGTCTACCAGAAGAGGCACAGTTTACCCTCTGCTGCCTCCTTGATTGGAGGGCCTCTTTAATCCCACTTCCAGTCAGATCTTTAAACAGACATCTCTGCACCTCACTGAAGCTCTGGAACTGATGTAACAGTATGACACACACACACATATAAACACACAGTCAGCTGTGCACTTTCTAATAAGGGGGGTTTATATAACTGGCACTACTGTGCTGGTATTTCCGTGCACGGGCAGTGGGAAACGAGCGCCGTTTAGTCTCTGTGCAGCGTGCACACATGCCAACCTTTCTGCCAAAACCAGCAGACAGCAGGTGTGAGTGTGTGTGTATGTGTGTGTGTGTATGTGTGTGTCTTTTATAGTCTCCTTTTGAGGACACATTTGAGATTATTTGCACACCAGTTGTCCTTGGAGAAGTGATTGAAGGTTACCTCTAATGTAATTTAGCAAAATTTGCGTTGAGCACCATGTGAAATTATCGCGTGTCAATTGAGTGTCAGCAAAACATAACAAACCAGTACGTGTGTGTACGCCTGTGTGTGTGCATGTTGAGAGAGAGAGCAGTGATGCACACACATAGCAATGCCTGCTCACTTTCAGATGACGCACATCCTGAGGCCTGTGCTCAGTCATCTCTGGAGTTTGTGGGTATCAAGTCTTTCTCTTTCTTTTTCGCCCTCATTGGTCACATACCATCGTTTCGTTTGTACTCACAGTTTATACATCATCCCCCAGATATTACAAGACATTCCTCAAATTAAATACCACATTTTTCACACCATATTCTAACATGATTCAATTACATTGCTACTGGTGCGTCCATTGCTCTGCAGTGCTTCGAGTTTTATTAAAATGGAGCACAAGTAGAGTCTAAAAGGATAGTGACATTCACAGTTTTTAATAAAGAATAACAAACAAGTCACTTCTGAATCTCCAGGATTAATGTTAGGTTTGTGGATAACAAATGAGAGGCTGCCAAATCATATCAAACTCTAAAAGCCTGTCCTTTAACAAGAACAGTTTGCTTTGTGAAGTGTTGGTTCATTCTTTAACACATCCTTTAACCACAGAAACTTTTTTCCTCACAGAAGAGCAAACTTAGAGATGATTAAGTGGTAAAAGCTGGTTTTCCTCCTCTTAGGTACTTGAGTCAGTTTTGAGAATCTTACAATTATTAAAGCACTGTGTGGTTCGATATAGATATTAACTACTGCAGGAACTGTTTTAAAAAGTTCAGACCAGTAATTTATTATCCTGGGACAAAGGATGAAGCAGTGAAGTAGCTGTGCCTCCTCCAGGCTACATTTATCACACATCTGGGGTTATATCTTGTGTAATTCACTTTTTGAATAATGGAGTCTGTGAATGACTTTGAACTGAATGGGAGAAGAATTAATGAAATAAGAATGGATCTGCTCTTCTCTCATATCTCCTCACAAATCTGCATTTCCTTCTCATTCTCACACCTGGTCTGCATCGCTTTGGCATGAATGATAGTTGAGCATCTCAAAAACAAGTCAAGTGGGTTTATACGGCAAGATGTGTCAAAACGGAAGATGAAGCTGTTAAAAAAACAGAAAGTGAGTGGGTGTGAAGGTAGTTTCTGATTTACCAGACATGATGTTTTTCGTTAGAAGTCACATTTGGGTGAAGGTTGCAGACTGAACACACCTGTGAGAAGTCATTACAAGTAAGGGTGGAGGAAATGATCGGTTTTCAGACAGTGATATACAAATTACTAAACACTCAGCGTCAAACCTTCACTTCTCTCAGATTCTTCTTATATTTCTGCAGCCAAGTTGTGATTGTAATAGAATCCAGGTAGGAGAGGTGTGTTCGTTTTCCAACCATTAAATCTTATCCAATGTACTAACCACTAAACTAATCTTCATATTAGTGAAAGTAGAAAGATTCAGGCTGTAAAAAGACTGTTCACACATTATATCAAGATTCTATTTTCAGTTAGCATCCCCTCTAATTCCTAAAGTCCGTCCGGGTATTGTTCCATTAATAGTGGCTCTGTTTTTGCAGCTAACCTGCGATGACAGATTTTTTAGTTTTTTTTGAATCTCTATGCTAACTGAAAAAATGTTTGCATGATGTCTAAATCTTGAGCCCCTGTCTCGAAGATAATCCCTTTGTCCAGGTCCTAAATTCAATAATTACTATTATCGTTTAAAGCCATTTTCAACACCATTAACTCAAAATCATTAATATTTTTGAAGTAGGAGGAACTGGCCTTGTAACCTCAAGATTCCTGATAACTTCATTTGAAAATGTGGCATCAAGGAGTAAACTTGATTAATCCACATTAAGGATTATGACCCCTATCAAAGTTAAACACATGAGGAAATTACTTTTTTCTTTTTCCTTTGCAGCATTCACACCAGTGGCCGTCTGCATCATCATTTTTTAATTCATTCAGACAGTCATGACTGTGATCCCAAAGGCCAGAGTCAAGTCTAATCAAACCATCGCTGCTTGTGTTTGAGTCCTTCATTTCATGCTATCCCCTTTTCTCTTATTTTCTATATAGCAGGAAATATTAACCTTGAGATACAGCAGGATAACTGAGGATAAATGTGATCACCAAACAGGAAAACTATGGCAGGGACCTGCCTGATTTGGGTTAAGATTTGAAGTAAGGGGTCATATTAGAAGGTAAATAGAGACTTCCTCGTGAATAGTTTTCTCTGGGTAATGCATCTTTTATAAGATTTGTGGAGGATGAAATCAAGGCTGTAGCCATTACTGCAGTTGGATACTGTACGACTGCAGTATTCCTAAAATGGACCTGGCTCTGATACAGAAAAACAGCATGCTATCATTCACCAAAACGTCATCCATGTAAGAGATCTTTTTACATGTCTCTGTTTTGGTGAAACCAAAGATGGATAAGACAGGATGACTCAGATTTAGAGGGCGATAAATACTTGTGTCTGTTGGCTCTCTACCTACCACTGAGGCCTTTGACGTCTTTGGATGTTGTTTTTTGTGGAAAAAAAGTCCTCAATTTGGACCCTAGTGGTATCCAGTGAATAAATAAAATCAGGATGCTGTATCTTAAGACTAAAATGCAATGAGTTAAAACCTTTTCATTAACTGAGTAATTTATTTTTTGCAGGGTTATTCCTCAGACTGGAAGTTCTCTGCAGGGAGAGTTTTTTATGTCCTATTTTTAAGGTCATGTTATCTCGAGTGTTGGTATTTTATGTTTCCTCAGCACAAGCTCATGAGCAGTTTAAGTACCTGTGTACTCTCTTTGGTGCAACTTGTGCACTAGTGCAATGCAAATGTGGGGAAAATGTGCATTTTGCTCTTTTGTGGTCAAGCATCAGCTGATACAATATAAGGATTTTTTTAAGTAGACCAAACCAGCCCCAAGTGTGTGACGCAGTTAAAATTAGCTCTTCCTCTTCTGATGGCCAGTGCAAATGTGGGGGTGTCGGACACCCTGTCCTCTGGCACTGCATTGAGAATACCATCTCCCACCACTCACTTAACTTAGCATTGTTATTTAAGTCTAGTTTTCAAATGGCACAAAGTAGAGATTCTGCAGTATTTACATTACTGCAATATCTAGGCCTGAGTTTGGGATGTATGAACATTTGTGACGCTGCGTTACAAGACTTACATGAGAAGCAGTCCGAGGAGATTGAATGCATCTGCTTTAAATGAAAAAAATTAGTATTTGATATGACTTGCTGGTTCATGCTGTATTTATTAAACGCTCATGGTTGTGGTAAGGTCACTGGACAATTTAGACTGATAGTTCCTGAAACAAAAGTAATGATCTTAATTTTTGAATACTGACCACAGTTTTTTTTATTTCATTTTATAGTAAACCTTGTCCAGTGCATCTTCATTTGAACCCCCTTTGACTACCTGTATGTTAGGGCAAGGGAAAATAACCAAATTAGATAGGTGTTAAAAGTTTATGAGAATATTATCTAGCAGGTGTCCCTAAAAAATACCAGAATTACTTAAAAAAATAGATATACTAAGAGTAGACTTTGTTTTCTACTTTCTGTGGGTAGTTAGCTGAGGGAAATGTGTATTCAATGGCTGCTCTCAAAAAGGGAGTATTTTTAGTGATAAAGCGACATGAGAGTGTTTCTTCTCCATCGGCAGAGGTCAGTTTTTGCTGTAGTAAAGGATATTTAATTGAGTTGAAGAGACGACGTGAGAGATAGACAGCATCAGGAGCGAGATACAGGGACGGAGATGGAAATGAGTGGGCTGCTGGTTGAAGCACTGGCTCTCGTGCATTCCTCGCGTGTGTGTGGGCGCGTGGCTCAGGGTTCAGAGCAGTCGGCCCTCCTCCTCCTCCCCTCTCTCCTCCTCCCTGCTCCCTGTTCCGCCCCCCCGCTGCTCCGACAGAGACAGGCAAAAGGCGGAGGAGGAGCAACGGACCTCACAATCAACTGACGCGGGGTGTACAGCACTCGGTCGGTCGGTAAGAAGCCGGCAGAAACCCACGGAAAGAGGAAGACATCCGCTAACGGTAAGACAACGGTGACGCTCGCGCTGACAGTTGACGCTCTGTCTCGTCGATTAGCTTGATTAACAGTCTACTCCGCAGGTTGGCGTCGACGTGTCTTGCTGTCTGTTTGAGCGCTTATGCCTTAGTAGGACTTTTTTTTTGTTTATCTCTGAGTTTATTTGGTAAAAGTTCCTAGAGGTTAGGGTAACATCCATGATTTTGCTTTAAGAACAGTAAAAACGGTTGAATAGGAGGTCTAACGAGCTAACTGAGCCCCGGAGCCCTGGTATCGCGACGTCGCTGAATGAGTGTCTGTCAGCCTGTATTTGTTGTTTTTTAATCATAAAATCAAACTGCTGTGATTAATTGTATAGATTTGTGTCTAGTAATTTTGAGGTTTAATTTTTTAAATTTAACTTAATCGTGTTGGGATGTAGAAATGTGAGTTGAAAGGCGCTGTAAGTTACCTACAACGATCAGCGATGACATTATGAACACCTGGGCAATCCAATTCAACCGCTCTACCGTGAATTTTGAATTGCAAACATGATCAGACAGAGGATTATTGTACCTTATTTTCATGAGAATTAGAAACCGTTGTGGGTTAATATCATAAATTGTTCCTTTCATTTGGTCCTCTTCATTTACAGACATGAGGTGGACAAAATATTAGGAACATCTTTCAATATAATACATACACGCACTACAACAATTCTGCCCTGTCTGAACATGTCAACGGAATTTTAAATTTGGGAGCCTAGTAAAAGTAAATCTTGGAGTAGAGGTGTTGTATTGGGTTGCATTAGGGTGTTGACAATGTTAAGGCTGGTTGATGTGTTGCTCATTGTTTGCATTACAAAAGTCCCTCTTTGACATCTGCGATAGTTCTGACTCCACGCCAGTGCCCCCGCTTTTATCCTTCTTATCCTATCCTTCACCGACCGCCGCTGTCCACATGCAGCTGACAGCACGGTGAAGTCCCGGAGCAGGAGGTCCGCTCCCTGCCCCTGCTGTTTAAAAATAGCCCCGTGTGTCAGCTTAGCCTGGGTCACGGTAATGCGACACACACATACACACACACACACACACACACACACACACGGTTCCCATCGGTTGGTTTTTCCTGCACTCAAGACAGAGTCCCACAGACCCGGTGCTGCACCGTTACATGTCTGTCCCGTTATGTGGGTCAACAGGATGCAGCAAACTTGTGTATGAAGATGACATCTGTTTGTTTTTTGCACACTTATCCATCCTTGGTTTGAACTTGTGACACAGTATGACACTGTTAGTGTTAGACTGAACTTTGAGAAGTTGTAAAACTCATCGTGTAAAAGTGTCCTCTCACAACCGCACCTGTTTGTCTGAGTTATGCATGCAGGTATTTTCCCCACCTTAGCTGCAGAGAGACGCATCACCCACATCACTTCGGCTATAGGACTGCTGTGGCTGCTGAGGTGCTGCTGGTGGCTCAAAGGACAACGTAACCTAAATTTCACATATGCAGCCTACTTTCTGTTCTGCGCTTGTCTTTGAGCAGAGGGTAAAATCATTTGTGCCCTTTTTTTACTCGATACAAGATGGGAATAGAACAGAACTTGCTTGTATGAGATATTATAGCTGCAAACACACAAAGTGCAGTCACACAAGATGTAAAAATATATTGAAAGTGGGGGGAAAAAAACCTCAAATACCACATGAAGGGAAAGGAAAGCAGCCCGATTAAAAGCCTGCAGAGACTATGGATAAACACAGCGCTTAAGGCTATGAGTTTGAGCCTCAAAATTCTCAATGATTGTTTTAAAGCAGAGAAACCTGCTCCCTCTTTTTTGTCTCTGCTGAATCATTTCCTAATGAGCTCTGGGCTGGGGGAGAAAACATGAAATCCCTTCTTAAATGCAGCCATAATCTTCGAGAGAAAACACAAACAACTTTGGGTGGCCATAGGCAGTGATGATTTTAATATATGTTTTTGTTTTCAAAGCAGTGTGCCCTTAGTTGCAGTAAAACTCAGAACAAAGCGCAGGATATTAGACACAAGCTTACAAAGTCTGGTTGTGTTAAACGATACAAGAGCCACTGGTGATTACAGGCCTGGTACTGAAAGATGGATTTTTCAGTGGTCTTAATTACAAACAGGATTCCTCTGGGCTTAGCACTTAATAGAACTTGAGTTAGCTGACAATGGCCATCTAAAGTAGCTTTTGGACATTTTCCCTTTGGCCTGTCTGTGTGTCAGTGTAGATGAGCCAGGCAGCTTTTGGCTGCAGAAGAAAGGTCTCCTGGTGAGTAGGTGGCTCTGAGGCTGGAGGCTTCGGGGAGAGCAGCAGATGGATGATGATGTAGCGGGTACTGGCGCTCCCTGCCTCCCGCCGCCATCCGTCACGCGCTAATGATCGTGTCACACCTTCTCCCCGGGCGGCCGGCCGCTTCTGCAGTGCTCAGCTCAAAAACTAGTAGCACCGCTCAAATCCCCTCTTCATGGCCATCGGCGGAAAAGCCCAGAGACAGACTGCGCTGCAAGCCTTTCTATCACTAATTCTTCACTTCTTCCGTTCTCCACCGCTTTCCCTCACCCCTATTCACCTTTAAAGTCCCTGCAGACTGTTTCCTCATCTCTCTTCATCCCCTGTATCCCTCGCCTCTCATTCATCTTGTTTTCTCTGTAGTGCATCTGCTCCACATCATTCTTCTCCCTTTCTGTGCGCTTATGTCATGTTCCTGTTCTCCGCTTTTGCTCTCAATCCACTGCTCTGATAATACAGTTCAGCACCAGCAGGCTCTCTCGTGTTTTATATACGTTTCTTTGATTCGAATGATAAATGGAGATGTGTAGCCTTTTTTCCCTAAACCTCTACTCTGCAAGGTCTGAGGTCAGGGTCGGTTATAGCATCATACACATGGAGTCCGTCTGTTTTGCTAAAAGACACCTCAGCAAGAACTCACCAACAGCACATCGGGGAGTCTCACAAGTCATTATGTCCTGCAGAGTGTTTATATGTCCCTTTTTCTTCCCTAGAAATTATGCAGAAGCCCCTCGAGCTGAAAGACAGTGATACAGATTGGCTGAAGCACACTTCTGCAGATTAATTTCTTAATTAACCAGTAATTCCTTTTATTTGTTACGTAAAAGCGAATAACCAAATAGTAAGCCTGAGGGTAGGCATTCCAACTGATAATTCTGCTTAACAATTGTCCAAAATGCAAGAATGTCACAATTTTTGATGTAAAATTCAAAAAAAAATTTCTTGTTTTTTCTGTTGGGGAATTTTTTCTTTTTTTTTCACAGTCAAACTAACAATCATCTCTCAGCTTCAGGAGCTGTTGCATCAAGAAACTAATTTCCCTAGAAAACCCGTGACCTTCTTAAAATGATCTTAACCTGTTTTACACTTAATGAAAAACATTCATTTGTATTGCACCATATATTATTATACCTCATCTTTAAAGTACAACATCTATCAAATCCAGCAGTAAAATGTTTTGCATTTGGTTTGAAATTTGACCATCGTATTCTCATGAAATAGCAGACCATCTCATGCGGAGATTTCAGACTCCTGTCCACCACACTAGACATTTTTTTCCTGGGTGTAATCATTGCGGTCTTGTATTGTGTTTCATTGAGGCACTATGGAAAGTAAACACCACTTTGGTTGCACTTGGATTGACAGGGCTCTTTTTTTTTAAACTGCTGTTATCTCCAGTCGGGTGTTAAATAACCATGTTATGGGACTCGGTGTCCTCGAAGCTAGTTATACTGTCCCAGGTGTTACAGGAATAAGTGTCCCCTTGAGCTGTGTGCTGCAGCAGAATGTGTCCCCACTGAATGCATTTGGCTCTTTGGAGAAGATGGTGGAATGCCACTTCCTCTAGTGTCTGTCTGTGTGTGTGTGTGTGTGTGTAAATGTGTGTTTGTGTGTGTTCTGACGTCTTTGGTCTCAGCTCTGTTCTCACCACCAGGATCAGAGACTCAGCTTGGCATTCTGGGAATATCAGTGCTGGTGGATCGGATGATACTCTCCACAGCTGCTGTTTCTAAGAAAAGCTGGAGGACACACTCACCCACCCACCCACCCACCCACACACACAGACCAGACATGTATCCACATGAACTGCACCCATGTAAACACAAATGCAAAAATCCAGGTCCAAGCAGAGGCCAAAGTGTTTCCATCATTACACAAGTACATCCACACTTACAGCAACACACTTTGAGCAGCAATTAACTGTCAAGCCAGGAGAGCATTTGGAATGCACACACACAAACACACCAGCTTAGCTACTTGATGTCATTTCCAGCAGCTATGCTTTTATGCTCTGGCAACTGTTTGATATGAGTGCATATGTGTGTGTGTGTGTGTTTGTGTGTTTGTGTGTAATAGTGTAGCGGCGTTTCTGCTGAACAATGACCACTAACACTGTTTTCTCCCCTGTGTTTTTCGATCTCCTCAGGCTATTTTCTGTTGACCAGTAAAGAGCCGGCAGAGAGAGGAACTGTAGAGAAAAGCGAGCACAGGCGGAGAGGATAATTGCATTTCTGGCTGCCCCGTGGGAACATGGGATATATGACCTCATCATTCACCTGTGAGGCTCTCCAGTAAACAATTCCAAATAGGTAAGAACCGTGTACACAGAAATACACACCACTGCAAATGCACATGTAGACAGAGATAGCTTTGAACAGCAAACATCATATTTAAAATCAACACATTCAGACATTATTAGGGTGGATGCAAACAGAACAACATTTACATGTCTTCTGTTATTTAGAAGGATGACTGAAGTCGCTGTGGAAAGCACAGATGTCCTCTTAAGACCCTGTGATGTGACATCGTGTGATGTCATCAGTGACCCCTCCCCTCCACCATGTCAGTCACTCTGCAATCAGATGGAGGATGAAGAACATCAGCATGATAAGAAGCTGGAACAGCAGGTGAGTGACACAAGACAAAGCGACTTATAAGTACGCCGTGTATCGTACGCCGACGAACACTGCGAACAGCGTTCTTAGTGAGGTCCTTTTATGACAAATTATGTCCTCACTTGCAGAATCTCTGCAACCAGGTGCAACCAAAGAAAAGAGTCAAGGTAAGCTAAAATAATTCAGCCTCTCATTATTCATCCTCACTGAAATATCGATTGTATTAAACTCTATGAATTTATAATATCGCTCGCCTGTGTGCGTATTTCAGGCCAAAGGAAAGTTAATGCGGAGTATAGCTGTCTGCGAGGAGTCCTCACCATTTGAAGAAACCAAGGTAACACATAAACACAAAAACATCCAGAGATCATCATCCAACCTCTCATCATCACCAGCCTCAAATTACTCTTTTTTTTTTTTTTTTCCTCCCTCAGACATCTCCAGACACAAACATCTCGTCTAGCTGCCATGACAACGAGAGAACTTCCTGCAAGGAGGAAGAGTCGGAGAAGAGCACAGATCCAAAGAAACACTCACTTTCCAAAGGTACGTGTGTGTGATTGATATCTCATAAAAGAGAGACAGCAGAAAACAAATAAAATGTAATAAAATGGGATTCACTGTCACTATTAAGATGTTGCTCTCCCGGGGTGTTAAATATTGCAGTTTGCCTCTTTTTGTGTTTTTTATCTTTATTGTCTTGTATTAAATCTAACCTGTCTGCCCGTCTGTTTGTGCTGCTCTCAGAGTCCAGCGTGGAGTACACCGACTCCACCGGCATAGACCTGCAGCAGTTTATCATTGACACCCTCAACAGCAATCCCAGAGACCGCATGATGCTGCTTAAACTGGAGCAGGACATGATCGACTTCATCACCAGCAGTAGGTGAGTCCGTGTGTGTATGAAGGAGACAACATAACCTTGAGGTCTCGCGCTCAATAACTCAACAAACCCAGTATGTATGCTAAGTCCTGTGAAAGTCTAAATACATGTTCATGCTAATTAAAGACATGGTTTGATCTCTTATGTTATAATTCTGTCCATACAGCACCCAGATCAATATATATAGAGCGTGTTATGTTAGCGTGGGTGTGTTAAAGCCACCAGGGATGGATTTGGACATGAGCCAAAAAATACAACCAGTCTCAGTCCGCCTCTTTCTTTCGCCTTCTGTCCTATCTCTCCCATGCTTTGACTCTTATTTCCCTCCCACTTTCATTTGTATTTCTGTATTTCTCTCCTCCTCTTGCCTCCTTTCCTCCTCCCCATACTCCTTCATCTCACCTCACTTAATTCCTCTGTTTCACCTCCCTCAGTCCCTTTAAGAAGTTCCCTCACATGTCATCCTACCACCGTATGCTGGTCCATCGGGTGGCGGCCTACTTTGGCATGGAGCACAATGTTGACCAGACGGGCAAGTCTGTCATCATCAACAGGACCAGCAGCACACGCATGTAAGCATGCACAGTATGTCGACGAGTACATACCTGTGAATACCACCCTTTTGTGATCCAGTTAAAGTAACAGTGATCGTGTCCTCTTTGTTTGAAAGACCGGAGCAGCGTTTTATGGACCAGGTGTTTAAGGACAAGGCAGAAGAGATCCATCGATGGAAATTTATTTTAAAGAGGGACAACAGCTTAGAAGACCAGGTCTGTCTGTCCTCTTTGTCTCTAAAGCTGCCCGTCTCTGTGGAGTTTCCTCCGTAATTGACATTGATTGCGTCCTATCAGCGTTTCGACCTGTTCTGTTTTGTCCCTCACAGATCAGACCTCACCCCTTACGAGAGAAGCAGGGCAAATCAATGGAAGAGAGAGAGGAGGAGTACCAAAGAGTGCGAGACAGAATTTTCAAGCAAGTGGTAAGACAGGGGGACAGATGGACGGATATGATATGAAGACAGAAAAGAGACTGACTAATTTCTCTGCTGTTCTGTTACAGCCGTCCTGCACCCAAGAGAGTGCCCATGCAGAAACCAGGTAACCTTGCCTGCAGGATATTTTCTCCATGTGCCTGTTCAGCTTATTATATTTAGATGAGAGCATTAATATATGTGTGTGTGTGTGTGTGTGTGTGTGTGCAGGGCTGCGGAGGAGTACAATCCATATGCTGAGACCCAGAGGAGAAGGCGGCTCTTCAGGTACAGCTCTGTCTGCACAGATGCGAAGTCATTTATCATCTTAATCCGGTCAGCCTGGCTGCAACAGAGCTGTTCAGAGTCTGCTGCAAAAACAAAAAGAGGATCTAGATCTGTGTTTCCTTTAGTGGCAGAGTCGAAGTTTGCTGGAAATGTTTCATAATCTGTAAGGAGATAACTAAAGGGAGTTTTTTGTAAAGACAGTTTTATTCCTTTCTGGTTAAGAGCTTATTTGGTAAGACTTTTTCAGGAACAGTTTAGCAAAAGCACCAGAGTACAGGGTGATAACAAATTTAGACCAAACGTAGTTAATGTTAGTAAATGCGTCACAAATCTCCAGCCCCCCTTTTAAAGTGATAATTTTCATGCCTCTCACTGGATAATTCTGGATGTGCCTCACAGGGGGAGCCGTGACAGCTCGGGCTCCAGCTGGACAGGCAGCAGCAGGCAGAGCAGCACTGAAACCGAATGTCGTTATAGCAACGACCCCCGACCCTGGAGCAGCACGGACTCAGATTCTTCCTACCAGTGGACAAGTCCTGTTACAAACCACCGCCAAACTGCCAACCCAGGCTGGGACGCACACAGTGGTTCAGGTGAGTCCTCTCATCAGTAACTTTTCAACACTTCCTGTCACACCTCTGAGGTGTAAATTCAGTCACTTCACTCCTGCAAGCAAACTTCTTTGCAGATTTTATCACCGCACAAAAACCATGTTTAAAAAAAGAAAAAAAAAACACCATATCTTTATTCAGCAGCATCTAATTAACTGAAAGCAGTGCAAGTTCTGCTGGTGTGAAAATTGAACTCAATCCCTGAACCTTCACACCAGAGCTGTAAATTTTCACACAACACCTCCAGTCGTCAACGCATATTCAGGAAGAGCAACACGTCAATGCAGAGACGGCTCTAAACAGTATGTTGTTAACACAGGCGGGGGGGCTGATGATGATGTTGAGAACTTTACCAGGATTACTGTGAGAAGTGAGTTTGTTTTGAGGTGATGAAAGTAAAACTTCTCCTCTGAGTTTCTCATTTTCACGCCCTCCTCTTCTCCTCAGGCTCCATCGCTCTCTACAGAATACCCTCCACCTGTCCTCACTCATCCACTCCTCCCCCCATCGACGAGCCGTCTGTCTACATCATGGAGAACGGGATCCCACCTGGAAGCATCTTGGTGAACCCACATACTGGTACATAACGCACACACACTCACACAGATTAAATTAAACACACAACACATGTACATTTGTTACACTCAGCCCTTTGACCCCACAGGGCAGCCTTTCCTGAACCCTGATGGGACTCCTGCCGTGTACAACCCTCCAGATAGTCAGCAGCCAATCAGGAACCAGACGCAGCTGCAAGTTCCTCCTGCCCAGCAGCAGCAGCAGGTATCGCGCACACAGACACGCTCAGACACACTCAGACACAGCCACAGCAGGAAGACGCACAATATGTTTCGTCTGACATACATAATTGTTTGTGTTTGAGTCTGTATCTCTGTCTCCATATGTCTCTCAGGTGGTTCAGTACTCGTCTGTGTCTTACTCGGCTCCACAGATGTTGCCTGTCTCTCCTGCCACACAGCCATACTCCACAGTATGTACCGCTGTACACGCACACAGCTGCTGCTCATACATGTGTTTACAGTGTAACAGCGTCTTTATGGCTGTCTATGTTCCCCTTGACCTCCCCTCTCTTGTGCAACAGATTGAGGATCTCTCCTCGCAGTTTGCTCATATGAGCTGTCAGTCGGCGGGTGAGGCTCCACCCCTCTACCCTACCAGTCAGAGTTACATCTATGCAGCTCCTCCACCTCCTCCCCCACCTCCAAATCCCCCCAGCTACTGCCAACCCTCATCTCAGGTACAAAAATATTCTTTACTTTTTTTTTTTTTTACCTCTCTTTTGATAAACAAAATTGTACTTGAATTTCTAATTTTAAACATGAATGAATAAAGTGTAAAAGTCTTTATTATTTTTCCTGTTTACAGTTGATTAGAAAGTAAAAACAAGGCTGATATTTTCTTTTTCTCTCTCTCAAAGGTGCCTGTGTATTACTACGGCCAGTACCCTACCTCAGCTCAGCAGCCATGCAAAGCTGTCTCCCCCAGTCAGCACATCCACAGCCAGACAGTACAACCCACAGGTACTTTCCACTTGTGTACTTGTGGCTCTGCGATGGTGTGAGGGTGTTATTTGTTTGCGTGTGTGTGCGTGTGTGCCGGAGACAAGACACAGACTTGTGGCAGTAGAGGAGGGGGCCGTTACACTGTCAGAGATGTAGTCTGAGGGTCTCACAGTGAACCGGTCTCTTTTCCTGCTGCTTCTATTCAACAGGACACAGGAGGAGGAGATTAGACAGTATTCAAGATTTTCTTTGATCAGGATTAAATGCTCTGTAAATCAGAAACGGCTTCAAACAATCAGTGAACACCTTTCAGGCGTCACTGATGATTAAACACACATACTGAGATGAATCAAGTGGGAGTGGAAATGGAAGTGAATGCAGTAAAAGTAGCTCCTTATCAAGATTGTGCTGTTTTGTTTTTTCTTTCTATATTTTATGCTCTATTCAGCTGAACTATCTACCGGCTGAATTGTAACTGCCAAAATGATTATAAAAAGGGATCTCTGCTGGTCCATAAATGTTATTTTATTGATATATTATGACTTTTGTGCAATAAGTAAAAAATTAGACTGGAAACAGACAGTTATCAAAGCTTGTGAATTAATCCATGAGAGATCGAAATCCAAAGGGCTGCATACTTGAGGCCAGATTTATCATTTTAGAAATTTGGGAACCTCCGGCTTTTAATTCTGAATTTAAAAATATTTGATTCTTTTGAAAGATAATTACTTTAATAATTTTCTTTTATTCTGTGATTGATTGAACACCCCGGTAACATGACTCTTCTAATTTGTTCTTTAAAGGCTCTAAAATTTAACGGTGGGTTAAGCCGAAAAGATAACACTGATGAAAGACTGCTAATTGTTAATAATCTCTGTATTTGTGTGTGTGTGTGTGTGTGTTTGGCGTAGGCTACTCTGCTGCTGCAGGGGTGCAACAGCCTCCACACACCCAGACCCAGGCTGTTCTGGGGACCTACTCACCGATGGCCTCTCATCAGCGTAGCATGGTTCAGGTAAACAGCAACCATGAGCACCCAAAAGCCTCGTTTTACATCACCCTCCAACAAACTCAGCCCCCCCTGCAGAGGTGCCTTAGTTCACAAAGTGTATTTTTCCTCCAACTTTTCTTCCTCTTCCTCTTCTCTCTGCAGGGAGGTGTTTCAGTGTCCTATCCCCAAAGTAAAGTTGTGAGTGCGGTGGGTGGAGAGCCGGGTTACTGCTGCGTGGTGCCCCCACCCCCCCACCACGGCAGCTGCCATCCTCCCAGCTGCACCAACCTCAGCGGCCCAGCCTGGAGCGCACAGTACTGATGGTGCCTCGAAGGATGGGAGATTTGATACTTTCAGTTCCTGTGTGAACTCTCTCACACACACACACACACACACTTTACAGAAACACCTTTTTTTCCCACACTCCTTCCTCACCTAAACCTGCCTTCTTCCTGATAATGCCCACAGGGTATGCCGTTAACACTCTTAGCATGTCCACACACACACATTCACATACACATGCACACCCACACCCACACACAAACTTAAATGTACCACTGTACCAAAGCTTAATAGTATATATCAGAGCTGCTGTATTGAATGCATAATTTATATACACAAATGGAGTTTTATATTGATATTAAATTATATATTATGTTTTAAGGAAATGCACTGTGTGAATAGAATAAAGAGCTGTGGCTGAATTGATGATGTCACATTTCTCTATCATACTGGCTCTGTGTTTCCTCGAAGTATGATGATGATGATGATGATGATGTACCAGTATGTGCAGGAGTCTGGTACACACACACACACACAAGTGCGTTGAATCAAAGTGAATAACATGAGAAAATAACTCTGTTCGCATCAGTGGCACAGTCATGATGTGTGCGCTGTAGGGAGCACAGATACGGGTTGTTAACCAGACATCATGAATCTCATCCCCTTAATGAGAGAATTACTGTTTAACAAGCAAATGAAACATCTTGTATGAAAACATCGATCATCGAGATGAAGTCTTATGGAGAGGCTCAGACGCTCACACCGTGGTGGTCTTTTCAGGTGAACACCTATGTTCAGATTTTCACAAATCAATGCAGAAAATTACTGCAAATCATATAAACAACAGAGGGATGAGCTCTTAACAACAACTGAAGCGCTGGGGGATTATTTGGAGTGTTGGGCTTTAGCGCCCCCTGCTGCTCAAACACTGTCAGTACATATGCTTCACATATGTCGTCCAACCAGTGGGTAATTTGCTCAACAGCTTGTAAAAACTGCAGTTCTTCCCCCCTTTGGCTGCAACCGAGTGATTTTTTTTCCAACTCATGGATCTGTGGGATATTTTTTAAACTTCTTTGATGAACAGATAACAATTTTATTCTGCCATTAAAAAAAAAAAAGGATGAGCAGGTTTTTTGTTAAACTGCTCAGAAGTCACACTTTTAGCTCAAATTTATGGAAATAGATACATGACTAGAGGGCAATTTTAGCAATAAATTTAATCTCTGTGACCCTAAACTTTGCAAGCACATCCTTCCCATGCATGGTTATATTATGTACAATCATTTTAAATCCCTTTTTTATGAGAAAAAGCAGGACTGGTTTCCTTTTTTTTCTTCTATATTTGTAAGTCGTAGTGCCATTTTTCGTATAATTGATGTCCTTAAATTTTGAACAGATTATTTCAACAAAGAATAACCTTACATAACTAACAGGACAAAAGAGAGAACCACAGCTGTTACCAACGTCACAATATAGAAGTGATGTGTTTCCGACACTTAATGACTGGTAAATAGAGCTTTGCTGTCACTGCATTTGATGGTTGCATCTGTATTTTTACCCGAGTTGGAAAGTCTAGATCAATATCTAACACTAATATGTATGAAACACATTCATAACACTTCCCTTTCTTTAGGGTGATAAAACAATGATCAATCATTGTATCTTTTATACTAAAATGATTCATACTCTCACAACTACAGGCTTCAAAATGAAGTTTAAGGTTCATACCTTCTGTGTTACATGTGGAGAATGTAAAAATTATTGCTGGATTAACACACAGGCAGAGAAAAGCATGGGAGCAGGTTCCATGATCTTTAATAAAAGGCACATGTACAGCCATAGTGAGATGAGTGAGTCCACTGGCATAGAGACGAAGCATTAAAACACAGAAATACAGAAAGTCGAGGTCAGGAGGAGAGAGATCTATCTGCTTTACAGTAGAGTCTACACAAGTAACATTTTCTCATTCAAGTAAGTCTAACACTAATATGTCACCGTGGAAAGGTACAAACACCCCGTCCCACCCCTGACACACACATACACACACACAAACACACTGTAACACACCATCCAACAGCCCCCTGGAGTCTGATCTTTCAGTGTAGAAGGAAGAAGCTGAGATCACCTCCAGACTCTGGGCTGAGTTAGGTCACTCCTTTTTGTCCTCTCCGTGGCACAAATACCAAAATTGAGTCTCACACTGGACGCCTGTACTGGGCTGTCTGTGTGGGGCTTTTGTAAGTAGGAATTAAATGAAACAGAAACTAGCAGGGCTCACACTCTCTCTCCACAAACTAAATCAGACCGCAGCTGGTGATCTAAGGAGGGATTGGATCAAAAAGATATGAATCCAATACTCATGCAAAGAGAGAGATTTCAGGACCATTAAGTGGATTTTTTGAAGCCCTCACACCAGTGACAGTGTTTGAATTAGAACAACTTTGCAACAATATTATTGATCCCTTGGACGTGTTTTTATTTTTTTAAGAATTGTGACTCAAAGACAAACAAGGTGGGAGATATTACAGTTCAATATGAACATGTCAGTGCTCTCTTGCTCAAACATCATTTCAGTGAAAGTTTCTGAATCCCCTCAAACCAAACTGGGAGTGTCTGTGCTTCAATATCCTGCGCTCTGCTGGACCAAAGTACCTGCATTCATACAAACTTTAATACAGATTTAGCTGTAAAAGCTCTCTCTTAAATGAACCTCAACTCTTACATATAAAACTTGAACTCGTAAAGAAAAAACATCTTATAACAGTATGATATAACTTATATATCTGAAGTCTTTTTTTAAAACTGAAGGGGAATTTTAGAGAAATATGAAATAGAAAAACCTCAGCGTCTGGGGATCACAAAGGTCTGCTGGTTATTCAGCCTTACTTCTGATGTCCTTGTTATTTTACTGCTTTTTCACAAGGGAACATGTTGACAAGAATCTCAGTTACTGCTCACACACTCACTCACACACACACACACGTACAAATGCAGCCAGTCACTCACTAAAACCTGGCTTAAAAGAAAAGAAAAGTTCACAGGTATTTAAATATTCAGGGTTAAGAGAAATAAAATCATTAGTGTGTAAAGTGAAATATAACCACAGGTGGAGGAATAAATTTAAAAACTAAAAACCACATGCAGGCGGGCGTCTCTCCTCGTCATCGAGGGAAAAGGGGGTCACAGAGAGGGGGGTCTTTTTTTTCTGTTCCAGCAAAGGTTCATACGCTGACTACACTCAAGCACAAAAATTGTAAGGGAAAAGGGAGACACACTCACTCGCTCACTCACTCACTCACACTCACTAACATCCATTCACGTGTCCAAAGAGCAGCTCTGCAGAGTCAGTCACTCTGGTTTCACATTTTCTTGTCTTTGGGACATTTCAGAATAAAAGCAGAGTTTGTCACACTCCAGGGTCCGTCCCTAAACTCTCTTTTTCACTTACACACACACACACACACATGCACTCAAACATGCACGCCCAGCAAACCCTGCTTTGGTTGGTGTGTGTGCGTCTGTGTGTGTGTGTTTGTATATGTGTGTGTGTGTGAGTGTGTGTGTGCGTGTGCTACCTTTGGCCGTGGGCGTCAGGAGTAAGAGGTCAGACATACCTGACCTCAGACAGAGAGCCTCCAAAGGTACCCCCCCTCTTTCACCCCTTACTCCCAAACACAGCCCCACCTGTGCCCTCTGCAGATCTCAACCCAACTGTCCATACCATGATGAGGCCCACTCATCGCCATAGCAACTCACAGCTCCCCGAACGACGGGTCTCACTAACTTGTAAAAGGAGGTAAGTGTGATTAGTGGTGTGTGTTTATATGTATATGTATAAATATGTGTGTGTAGGTTAGTAGACCCCGTGTGTGTGTTTGTGTGTGTATGTGTGTGTGTGTGTGTGTGTGTGTTAAGAGGTATCAGTGGTTCAGTGGTGTCTCTCTTTAATCTTCATCATTCCTTTCCCCTCGCCCTCTGCGCCCTCCGTCGCCCTCCTCCTCCTCCTCCTCCTCCTCCTCCTCTCTCTCTCTCTCCCTCTTTATTTTTGGACTTGGAAGATGAACAGGCGCAGGTTGATGTTTTTGGCGGCCAGCAGTTTGTTGCACTCTACAGAGTCGGAGATGGGCAGGGGGACGTAGTCGGTCTCGTTGGCGTCGTTGCTGAAGGAGTGGTGGTGGATGACCGGCTTGATCCGCACGTCGTCGTACGGCCCCTTCAGGAGCAGAAAGGAGCACTCCAGCGCTGAATTCACCTGCACACAAACAACACATTCACTGGTTAACCACACATTCAAGACATGGATTTAAGATGGGGGCTGGTTTCTATTCAAGAGCCAAATGTCAGTAAAATTAGTTCCACGAATACAAAATTCAAATCTTACTCTATGTATTTGTTGGAGCTTTGGTCACAGTCTCCCAGATAGTAAAAGTGTGAAGTGTTTTCCAAAAGTGTGCAGCGCTTGTTTTGAACATTTAGTACCTGTGATGAATTTTAACATGACGGATTGATCAAATGCACCTGATGCATCTTCACAGACACAAGGATTGAGGTGCAATAAACAGAGAAGACAGTGGCCTTTGAAAATGTGATGAAAATTGGTAGCGTGCAGAAAATAAGCCTTCAGGAAAAGAAAGAGTTATTTTAAGTGGACTTTAAAGGGAGATGAATGTTGCCGACCGCTTGCTTCTCTAGTCATACCAACTTTAGTAATGACCGTTCGATAGCAATACACAGCAGTCTACCACTCCAAAAGATATTTGATGGCTAGTACTATGGCTTGGTCCCTAAATGTAGAAGTTAGGTGCTGTTCTGAGCATTATTTGTGGCTATAGAGTGGTGTTCTGGTTGAGGTTTGCACGTGTAGATGTAGACCACTGTGTATTGCTATTGTGCGGTCGTTGCTGTAGTTGGTATAATTAAAGAAGCAACCAGTGGGCAACATTCATCTCTCGAAGGGGTGTCTAACTCTGTGTTACGGTGTGTTTGACCCTAACTTAATTTTACACCGGAATATCCCTTTAAGACTGACTGCCATGGGTCGTGAAAGGGAGGAGAGGCAGCAGCTGCTCGTGGACCCTCTGACATTTCAAGATTTACTGTGATTACAAAAAGTTTGTGCGTCTTTGGGGTTACTAATCAATCAAACATTTGTACTTCCTGTTTTTTGTTTTTTTTCAGTCCCATAACTCACGATTTACCAGATGTAAATAATAAGAAATAAAAGCATGATGTAGGTCATAACACAACCTAAAGGGAAGACAGATAACCCACCAAAATAAAAGCATGACAAACGTTTCATCTTTTGTGAGGCACTGGTGATGTGGATCAGTCATGAATTGGAACATCATTAGAACTGGACGATGAAATGTTTGATAACTGCATTTATTGGTGAAGGTTGTAAAGTAATGTGTTGCTCCTCTCTTTCCTGAATTTGACTGATGTTGTTTTATTTCAAGTTTTCCCGAAATGCTGCGCCTATATTGATATTGTGATATTTTACTGCCACAATTATCATGTAGTCATGTTTCGGTATCATGACCACCATCCAACAAAGCTACAGATGATGATAGAGAAGTTGATTTTGGGGCAATAAAAGTAAAATTTTGGGCTACGTAGACAAAGAAATGTAGAAAGATTTCCAAACCAAGTCTCAAGAGGATCTCAAAACTAACTCTGATGGAGGAAAACACATAGAGGGAGTTACAATAGAAACAAAAGTGTGATGTAACAGATCTGCATTAAGTTCCTCTGAACCTCTCTGCTCTGGTAAAGGCTGTAACTTTAGTCAGCTTAACCGTTTCTAAATCAGAGCTACATCCTATAACTGTCTATAACTAACTCTGAGTAATAATGCGTAACTGGAAATGAGAGGGGCGTAAACTTTAACTTCACTGAGCAGTGAGGAGATCTGTTTTAAAAAGCCAGTTGATGAGTAAGGTTCTGGAACAAAATCTACAAATCTGAGGCTGATGAGGCCTGATGTAGAAGACAGAAGAGGAGGCTGCGTTTTTATAATCATTAGACTCCTGTTAACCAAAAATTATAGATAATGAAACATAAATATGATCTAATTAAAAAAAAAACATCAATCTGGTTGAAAGGGGGAAAAAACTGGTCTCTGTGCTGAAGAAAAACTTCCCCGTGTGTTCAATTTAAAAACAGTTTTGACTTCCACTGAGTCTCTTTAGTAAGACCGCAGTGTGCTAGAGAACAACATGTCTCCACATATGGGTTCAAACATCATCCCCAGAGCACACGGGTCTTTAAATTCACCTTTTTACTAACAACTGTCCCCATTAACTTCACTACCACTTTCACCCACTGCAGCTCTTAGAAAGTTCCTCCTCTGCACTGAACAGCTCCTCAGCTCGTCCATCTCCTACTATCAAGTCTGTTTCTTAACATTTGGCCTCCTTCAGCTCCTCTGTTTAAAGCACTTCTGCTACAGAGCGGTGAATCACGGCCCTGAGAACAGCCACTCACTTAAAAAAACGTTAAAAATAAACACGAGGACAGGGCAGCGTGTGTGTGTGTACCTTGCTTTTAAGGATGAGCTGGAAGGAGAGTGTACGCTTGCAGGACAGGTTGGGGTTGCGTTCAGAGTCGTTGACGCGGGCCTTCAGCACCCACGTCTGGTTGAGGACGGTGAAGCGCGGAGTTTCATAGTACAGGCGGGTGATGAAGTCATCAGTGCGGTACGGCCTGAACTGAACCTCTGGACAGACGCACGAGTGGAAGACAGATTTGAAGCAAGAGGAAAGGCCGTCAGTGGGAGGAAAAAGCTGTCAGTGATATTAAAGCACTTCTACTGTCAGGTTGTTTGTCCTCTGTACCTGTGAAGCCGATCTTCTCGTAGCAGAGCAGACCAAAGATGCTGTTATAAAGCTGCATGTCTCTGCGGTAACTCTGGTCCATCTCCCCCAGTATCCCCATCAGCTCCGTACCGGTCTTAGTGGGATGGGAACACTCACTCTCGTGTGCCGGCAGCTCGTGGAACGGACCTTGCCAGGGGCAGCCGATCCTCTTGTACTTACACTGCGTCACCCTGGCAACACGGAGGCGAGTGTGACTTAAAACACCAACACGAGGAGGAAGACACACAGCTTAATATAAACCGTGTCCTGTACAATGGTGCTTTGTGATGAATCCTTTTCCTGCAGTGAGTGGAAGGTACTAATAATATGAAAAGTTACTAATTAACCCAGGCAGTGAACCAGGGCTAATTAATACTGTGCTAATGATCCATGTGAGCTGAATCCAACTCAAAGAGAGAAGTCCAGGATCAGGGGGCTTTTTAGAGAATAGATGTTAACTTTCTCACAGTTAAATAACAATCATGTAAAAGCTGCTTAAATAACAATATCAGAGTTAGCTTAAAGTTTTCAGTTACACAAAGGTTGTTCACTTCTTACCTGGTTAGATCACAGCGCTAACTTATGCTGAACACCTAATGTGCTCCAAAGCTAAGAAGTGAAGGATGAGAGATAAAACCTGTCTGTGACAAATGAACCTCATTGTTTTGATGTTTTAGGTGTGTTTTAGTGTTACACAACTTATTTAGTGTTTATTTGAACTTGTTTTAACTTTTTCACTAACATTTTTTCAGTTTTGATAAGTTATCTTTGTGCTGTTTTTAACTAAATATGCAGCTTGAATGATTTACAGACGATCAAAATGTGACAGTGTCTCTGTTGTTTGGGAATGGGGGGTTGCATAATGAGTCAATATTGTATACATATCTGCATGACTGCGTGGACAGAGGTTCGAAATCTAAGCAGCTGTCGACATGTATCTGTGGTCTTTGTAAAAAAGAAAAAGGTGTTTTTGAAAGAGTGTTTCAAACTGATCTTCTCCTGCTCTGTCAATGTCCTCTTACATCACCGTTACATCACCATAAACTTCCTCTTTATGTAAGACGCGTTCAGATCCTAACCGGAGCTCATTTTTCTGCCTGACCCGACTGAAACCACCTGGTGGCTGTCGCAGCCGTCGTCATGGTAACATTTGCGTGGGCACCTCTGTCCTGAGCAGGGTCACCTGTTGCTATAGTAACTACCCCCCTAGGATTTCATGCATGCAAACTGAACTGGTCTGAGCGTCACAGACAACAAACACAGCGTCTTTAATCACTTCAGTCGCTGGTTTTTCTGTTCAGATGTAGAAGATCACAAGATGCTCAAAGACACGCTCTGTATGTGTGTGGGTGTGTGACACTGTGCACAAACACACACTAAACAGTTAAGCCTTCATGGATGTCTAAATTACAATCCCACTTTTTTTTTCTACGCCTTTTGGGTGAATCTGGGTCTGTTTTTTTATTTTAAATCTAGGTCTGTTTTAGATGATAGGTGCATTTTCGGTGCAGGTAAAAAGGTGAGCATGCTGTGTACCTGTCTTGGCACTCTTCTTTCTGGTGTCTCTCTAAGCTGGAGCGGGGAAACTGTTTTAGGCAGAAGGTGCACTCTGTCGGCAGCTCACTGACAGCCTTCTCCACAGCCAGGTTCCTGCAGCACAGGTTCTTGCTGATCTCACACCTGCGCACAAACACAAGTCAATGTTCGGTGCATTTCTCGTACACAACATCTGCGGTATGTGCAGGATGGTGAAACAAATTCATGGACGAGGTATACCAGGAAATAGCTGTCTGGGTAATAGGAAAGTTATGTTGCGCTTTGTTTTGCAATCGTTGGCTGGAATTTCAACACAAAAATTTAGACACAAGCGACCAACAGTTAAACCCTCATAAACATGCAAATATTACTCTTTGTCTCTCATTTTGAGTGTTTTTATCTCTTTACATCATTGCTCTCGTTTGTTTCGGAGTTATCGTTCTACTTTTGTCTATTATTACTTATCTGTTCTGAGTTATGAACAGGGAAGATACTGCCTGTTTTGGTGGGGGTGGAGAGATTAAGACTTACCATTGGTTAAGATGAAAATAAAACTAATCTGTAATAATGTACAGTCCATATTATGTGCAGTTTATTCAATCAAATTTGGTAATATTGTAGAAAAACAAGTTAAGGACAATAATATTTGTTTTTTACTCAAAGTTTAATATTGACATGTTTTAATGTGGTTGTTAAATCAGTGTTGATGACTATCTTGAAAGCATTTCTTCATCACTCCTCCTTCCACATGTAAAAACCGCTTCCTAATAGTCATCCATACATGCTCGTCCCAGTCTGATCCAGTTGCATTACTTTGAAGCTAGATTATCCAGATCAGGACTGGTCCTTATTCTTTGGTTGATGCTCTGAAATATTTAGAAGTCTGCCCTCTTATCGGTATGTTTGGCGTTACCTCATCAAACTTATAATAAACTATTCACCAGTGCAGAAGGGTGCTGCTTTCAGTGCTGCTTCACCTACACATATTCACCTCATCCTCAGTATTACCTCCAATCTCAAGTGAAAAAAGATCAAATATACACTTAACAGAACGCTTCAGGACTTTCACAGGACTCAGGATGGTTTTATTAAAGGGATATTCCGGTGTAAAATTAATTTAGGGTCAAACACACCGTAACACTGAGTTAGACACCCCCTTGAGAGCTGAATGTTGCCGACCGCTTGCTTCTCTAGTTATATCAACTTTAGTAACGACCGCACAATAGTAATACACAGCGGTCTGAGGAGCCACACACAAACCTCAACCAGAACGCTGCTTTATAGCCACAAATAATGCTCAGAACAGCACATTACTTCATCAACAGTACATATAGGGCAAAGTGTTTTTAACTTTGCCTGGTTTTCTTAGCAAAGAGACAAAACACAACTCACCTACTCGCCTCCAGCAGCCACTTGTTTGTAGCGAGACCTCAGGCCAGTCCATTGACTGAGGCAGGGGGACGCAGCTCAAGGAAGAACATTTATAATTTCTTTATGGAAATGCAATCAGAGCGAGACCGCGTCTGCAGTGCAAAATTAATATGGTGATTATTACTTCAAGGAAATGATAAAGAAGTGATCATAAATGTTCTTCCTTGAGCTGCGTCCCCCTGCCTCAGTTCAATGATGGACTGGTTGAGGTCTCGCTACAAACAAGCGGCTGCTGGAAGGGAGTAGGTGAGTTGTGTTTAGTCTCTTTGCTAAAGAAATCAGGCAAAGCTAAAAAGATGTTTGGTGGCTAGTGCTATGGCTGGAACCCTATATGTACTGTTGATGAAGTTAGGTGCTGTTCTGAGCATTATTTGTGGTTATAGAGTGGCGTTTTGGTTGAGGTTTGCATGTGGAGACATAGACCGCTGTGAGGGCGTGTAACTGTGTTACGGTGTGTTTGACCCTAAATTAATTTAATATCCCTTTAACTTTGTGAAGCAGTCTTGTCCTTGCTTATACTCTAAATGTATTAATGCATTTAATGTAATGTCTACATCCATGATAATCAATCAATCTGGGTTTCGACAAATCATTTGTCACAAACATTTAGAGCTTTCCTGCTGATTAAAATCAAACTCACACTTTTTAAAGTCTAGCGGCTGTTAAAAGTCACATACTCTCACGTGAAGAACTTGAAAACAAACCACAGAAGTCAACATTAGCAGAAGCAAATATGGCAAATCTTCCATCAGTTTTACAAAATTAACATTGCTTTAATGATGTAACTGTAAAAAAAAAACCTAAAAAATTGAAGTAATAGTGAAAAGTATGTGAGACGCTGAACGCTAAACATTACTGTGTTAAATGATCCAATACCAGGGGCCCCGTTTACACACGCGCCCTATTTACGGAGGTTATGGCTCAAACAGGTGCCCAGGTTGGCTTCTAGCCTGTGGCCCCCTTTCCTGTATGTCACCCCCCTTCTTTCTCACTCTGTTTCTACTCTATTTAATGTCCTGACAATAAAGGCAAAAAGCTGTAAAATAAATCTTTAAGAAGAGACTTCTCGACCAGCGATGATAACTGCAATAAACAGCCTCTCCTGATCTGCCCTGTGTCGGTTTCCATGTTCAGGGAGCTCTTTGTACCTGCAGTTGGGACATGTAGCCTGCTCCTCCTTTAGACGAGAATCAGCCAGGAGGTGGATAAAACAGCCTGCACACATCAGGTGCCCGTTGGTACACTGCAGCAAAGAGAGAATTTAGGGTGACAACCAAGAAAAGTGTTGGAGAGGAACAGACAATGATTGATTCGGATGTACAGGGAGAAGTGGAAAAATTGACATTGAACACATCATCTGGTTTGATCTTATGACACAACTGTGAACAATTTGCTGCAAGGGTTATGGCTGATTCAAGGCCGATCACTGGAGCTACTTTTGATTTTTTAGTGACATTCTTGAGTACAGTCTGGGACTATTTAGAGTTTTTGTTTTACAAGACTTGATGCGAACCACATGATGCTGCAGAAAATGATATCAGGCATGGTTGGGTGGGATTGGACCAATTTTTCTATTCAGTTTTCTCAGTATATTTTAAACTGGTGACGGGACTGAACATAATATGAGAGCTTAAAAAAGAGATTTTTGAAGGTAGTGTGTGGTTATTTTATAATTTTTTAAAATGTCGGTCTGTAAGTCTTTTTAAGGGGCTTGATGTTTTGTAATAAAGGACTTGATGTGTTAAGACTGTATTCTGTAATTGTTTAACTGTAAAAACATGTGCTTCATGTTACAGAAAAGGTGTGTAGATGTTTAAGACCAGCTGAACAATGATTTACTATAAATGTGCTTACTTAACACTGAAAAGAGCAGCTGAGGTCTCTGAGGAGAGTGTTATTGTGGGTCAAAGGGCAAAGATTAATCAAATCTATAATTTAGGTTGAGTTTTGAATGAGTCCCTGTGTGGGGTTTTTATGGGGATGGGGTTCTTCCTGGGGTCATCTGAGGGTAATTCACATTATTAACTGGAGCCGGTACAGCTGACACAGGGTCTGGGTGTGTCTGGTGTCCCAGGCTGCTGCATTAAGACAAGAGGGGCCTGTGTTGGATAAAGTATCTCTAAATTTAGAAGAAAATGTGCAAGATATTCAACAGGTTGACTCTGGGGGGGTCATGGGTTGGACACATGGGGGGAGGTTCAGATATCAGGGGTCGAGCTGTTTCTCTGTTGTTTGACGGGGGTTTTAGAGTTATGTGGGGAGGGTTTGTGATTGACACCTTGTTTACCTGGTATACAGACGCCTTGGGTAAGTCTAGGCACACGGTGCAGCACAGCACAGAGTACAGTCTCTCCTCCAGCTTTCCTGACTCTCCCTCGGGAATTTTGACCCTCTTCTTGGGCGGCTCGTCTTGGTCTGGCTCGGGCCCTTCTCGCCGCATCCCGACCTCCTCCTGCATGGCTGCAACCCCGGCGACAGCCTCAACCGCTGCCCCCACGGCCCCGACCCCCAGGCCGGCCGAGGAGGAGCCAGGGGCGGCCGCTACGCCTACTTCTCTCTCCTCCAGTGAAGACATGGCGGCGGCGGCTGTCTAGAAATTTCAGCGGAGTACCTGCCGCGACCAGACTGAGCCCGAAATATTAGCAGGTTAGCTCAGGACTAGCTCCGAACCTGTCGAGCTAATGGTCAGCTGACAGCTGGCTAACGCTAGCTCGGCTAACTGTCAGGCAGGAATGCAGCAGGCTATAATAAACACGAAGCTGCACTTATGATGAACACAACAAGCCAATGATTGTGTAATAAGGAGATCATGTGCAGAGAGTAATGATGACTCAATTAAACGGTGACTAGATTGTTAGACTTACAGTGGGGCTAGCAGACTATGTGGCTAGCTACGATGACAGAAACACAGCAGCAGTCCTCGGCCTGAACAAAAACAACTCTCAGCTGTTCCTGTTCCTGCTCTTGTTGTTGTTGTTGTTGTTGTTGGACTCCGTTATTCGCGGTGACAGCAGACAACAACGGGGTGCAGCAGCGGCCCAGCTCGGCTGCTCCTGTACCGACTGACAGTCCAGTGGACCCCCGGGAGCTATCGGTGATCAAACCCGCGGCTGGAGACAGTTCTGCGGGGACCCGTCTCTCTGCCTACACAGCCATCTTTGTTTTTTTTTTCCTGTCCGTCTCCCTCGACTTCACCCTGAACAGCCTTTACGACTCCGGGTCAGGCTCGTTATTACTCTGGCAGGAGCTCGACGATGGTAAATAGCAGAAGTTTCGCTTTCAAAAGTAAATATTTCGCTCGTATCAGCAGCTGCCTGTGTGTGCCAGGAGGAAGTTGGGCACAGCGTTGGCTGACAGCGGAATGTTTTATTGTGGCAGATGACTTGGGGTATTTAAAGAGTTTTCAATGGCGCATGCGTACTGAGCACCTGCGGGTCAGTGAATGGCAGGACTGGAAAGGTGACCAAAACCTGATATGCGACAAATTTAGGCAATAAACCAATAAAAAGACACATCCTAGATAGATGTACGAACCCTATATGTATTCACACTTTAATAGCTTTAAGTTTCTGATTTTTTAAAATTCTTTTTGGCTGGTCGTCTTCAATTTTTGTTTGTTTTTATCGTTAATTTGTTATTTGATTTGAGTTTTATTCTAGTTTTTAGTTTAATTAAACAGTTTCCTCATTATTTGGATTATTCCCAGGGGCCCAAAAAAACTATTGTTGTCATTTTATATCATAACCACCGTTTTCTTGTTCATTTGAGCTTTTTTGTTTGTTTTGTTGTTAAATTGTGAGTTAATTTTGTTATTTATTCTTACTTTTAGTTGAGCTCTCCAATTTTAGTGCCACTTTTTGTGTGTTAAATACTTATCAGGGGCAGAGGAAGTGCATTGTGCAAGAAAAACTTAAAATATCACACCATTGAAAAAGTATTCAGATACCTTGAATACCACAACCACACACAAAGGACATACCATAAAGGCCATGGTTCAGTCAAAGAGCATTCACCATATACAGGAACTAAGTAACAAAGATTACAACCACACACATCTCCTCTTATACTACTTTATTTTCAGTTTTACAAAACACACAATACAGTTTTAAGCAGGGTTTTTTTTTCTCAGTCCAATTTTACATGTATTTTAATTAAAAATGGTATTTGACAATTCGGTTTGGGTTATTTTTTTAACCACTTTGCTGTAAAGAATTGGTCAAAACTGAGGGCAGGAAATAACACCCTGTTCCTGCTGCCTCGCTTATACCCCTGTGGCAGACATGCAACAAAGTTGTAATAGTGGTTTAACTGGTTGCAAGAGACCAGGTATTACAAAACAGGATGGTAGAGGAAAGCGTTTAAACACTGATACGAGGTTACCAGCATTTATAAGCTTGTTCAGCCCTTTAGTGTCCCAGATATGCAGCTTTGCAACTTTTGAGTCCTGGGAGGGGTTAGTGTGTGTGTACAGGATGGGGGGCAGGGTGTGTGTGCTTTAGTATAGTGAGGTGGGGCAGAGTGTCAGCTGTCTGCAATCGGTGGGGACAACACTAACCCCTCCCACTGGACAGATAGATATGCCTTATTTGGTCTGTGTGGAATGGCGAGGGGACCATACCACCCTGAGCTATGCACACACACACACACACACACACACACACACACACACACACACACACACACACACACACACACACACACACACACACACACACAGATTAGCCAGTAGCCGTATGCATTCACATGCTGTCTTTGCAACTCCCAATCATCAGCCGCACAGTAGTTGGACCTGATATTGCCACAGATAACTTATTCTCTGTAGTTTTTTCAACAGTCTCTTGCCAACCCAACAAAGATACAAAACATAAATATGGCATGCAGGAGTGTTGCTGATATGGCAAACTGTTTCAAGGACTAAAATGAACATACTGGCATTTAAAAAGTGGATCATATTAGTTGCCAAAGAAAGCTAAAACAAGACAATACAACACATCTAGAACTGAAACACTATAGAAATGAACCTACAGAGTCTTTTTTTTCAAACACAACACAGCTTACAAAAGAATGACAAACTGCAATATGTACAGAGTCCTGCTTAATGCTTTGTGTGTCACTGCCCCCTCCTCATAGTCTAACACGAACCTCCATGGTTACACCACGTCATTGTCACTTCATAGTAACAGGATACACTTGTGTACAAGCTGTCAGTCAGATCCTACTCAAACAAAAGACAGGCGATCACATCAGCAGCAGTTCAATCAAGGAGAAATAAGAGGTATTGTCTGCTACAATAAAAGTGATCATCTTGATCTAATTACGCTGTAAATGGATGATTGACAGCTAGGTTAGGTCAGTGGATGTGGGAGGGGGTGTAACAGTGTTCAGACAGCTATCTAGGAGGTGATTAAGGTTACATAGAGGACAGGTGGAGCCCTGCTGATTAAAGGGTGCTTTGTTGGGAGGATGGGTGGTGTTGCGTTTAATGACCTCCAGTGGCTTGTTGTTGTTCCTGGCCGGTTGGACGTGGAGAGTGTGGAGGTGACTTCTGTAGGCCGTTTTTGTTCTGAGCTGGAGATTCAGCATGGTCTGAAGAAGCACAGAGCTGATTAGGTTTAACACCCAGGCTGGTTTCACTGGGATCTACATCTGGTATTTCCTGTCTGCTGTGCGCCCTGTGGGGTGTTCCAGTCTCTGTATAAGGGCGCTCTGCTCTCTGTTGACCAGGTTTGACCTCTGAAGCTGTGTGCACTTCAAGCTGAGGGGATATTTTCTCTGTACTCGTCTCTTGTTGCTGCTGCTGTAGTTTGTCCACATCTTTTTCTTTCTCCATCTTCATCTCAGTCTGTATTTCACTAATCTCCTCGGGTATAATTTCTCCCTCTCCTCTACCTTGACCTACTGCCTGCTTTGTCTTTATTTCTGCTGGATTGGTCTGGACATGTCCCTGGTCTCTGTCTGGTTTTGCTCCTGAAGCTGCTGTATTTGTCTGAGCTTTGTCTGTGAGCGCCCTCTGCCTGCAGGTTGAAGCCATAGCCTTTACCCAGGGATGCAGCGAGGTCTGCTCTGCTGTCAGCCGGACAGTGGGATCCGGCTGTAAAAGAGCTCTAACGAGACCTTTGGCCTCTACACACACACACACACACACACACACACACACACACACACACACACACACACACACACACGTACAAAGAAAGAGAGGGAGGGAGAGAGAGAGAGAAAACAAGATCATCTATATTTATATGGATGTTGCTCCTGCAATGACACCAATTGGACTCTTGTGTCCCTATGAAAAAACAGATACATCAATAAACAAACAAACTAATAATTTCTATACTTTTCACCTTCTGAAATAGGGTCCCAGTAGGGAGACAGAAAGTGCAGTTGTCCCTGTTTTATTAGCTGAAACAACTCCTCCTGGTCCCGATCTCGACTGCGGAATGGAGGGAACCCACAGAGGAGGATATAGAGGATGACACCCAAAGCCCAAACATCCACTGCAACACCGTAACCTGCAAAAAAATCCAGAATTAGAGTAAGAAACACAGAGGATGAAGATTCAGATTAATACAAAAGACGAAACAAAGAAGCACTGACCGGTCTCACACAGAATCTCTGGGGCCACATATGTGGGAGTACCACATATGGTGTAAACTGGTTCAGTTACAACCATGGCAAGACCAAAGTCTCCCAGCTTCAGCCTGCAGATGTCAGCAGTGACACACTCTACCTGAGAGAGGGCAAGACAAACAGAGTTAGACATAAAGGAAGTTAGAGTTCAGTCAGATCAACTTTTTAAAAATCTTACATTTCCCATAACACACACACACTCACAAAAAAACATGTGTAAGTAGTATGATTCATTAACTCAACACAGCACAAACCAACCAGTATCTGTCCCTAAATTGTTGTTTTAAATGACATTAAAGACACTCTGTGTGTATCTTTGGCAACCCCTAGTGTCCATGTGAAAAAGGTGGTCAAAGTTGCAATAATCCAGCCTACATCCTCCTGTAACTTCCACTGACACTCACCAGCAGGTTTTCAGGCTTTAGGTCTCTGTGGACGATACTTTTGCTGTGGATGAAGTGCAGAGCGTCACTCACGTCGGACACCATCAGTCCTGCCTCAGCCTCCGCAAACTTCCCCCTCTCACTAATGGCCTCAAACAGATCCCCCCCGCTCACCAGCTCCATCACCAGGTAGGAGTGGGTGGGTGTGTGGTGGTGTGCAAAAAGCCGCACTATGCGGGGATGACAGAGGCTACCCAGAAGGCTCAGTTCATTCTGCATCATGTGTTCTCGACCAATCAGCTTGGAGCGTTCAATGATTTTCACAGCCAGGGTTTGCCTGTTGTCACGACGGCAGCACTCTCGCACTACTGCAAAGTTGCCGTCTCCGACCACGCGACCAATTTCATAGCAGCGTTCGATGTCTGCAAGAGTGACATCACTGCAATCTGAGTGGAGGTCAAAGGTCAGTTGCTGCTGAACGTCTTTATGTCCCACATCTGGAAGCGGATTTAAAAGTTTTAACTGAGGAACACTTTTCTCCTCGTCTTTGCTGGTTGGCTGAGGAGGAGGAGGAGGAAGAGGGGGAGGAGGGCTTATATGAACATACACCTTCTTCTCTTCCTGATCTGTGTGACAACTTCCTTTCTGCTTCCTGGGTACAGGAGGAAGTGGGACCCTCCCTGAGAGTAGATTTGGTCGCTCTGTCACCTGATGTTTAGATCTTCTTACTAAGCAGTTTTCACATAAAGGAGGAGAGGGTATGTCTACCTCTCGAGGACTTTCTTCATGTTTGAACGGACCAATCACAGAGGGTGGTCTCTCCCTGACCCCGCCCTTGACTCGTAGTCTCTGCAGGTGGTTGGGTTTGAAAGCAGGTTTTCTGCAGGAGTCCTTTTTATGACACTTCTCAGACTGGTGTGTGTCAGTAAAGTGAGGCAGCTGTGTGTTTCTATGTGTATCAGTCTGGTTTTTGACATGTGGATTCAAGTCTTTTTCCTTCTTAGTTTGTGACTCGTCGCCGTCCGTCCCCTCACTGTACCCACTGTCCGCCTTGGCTGCTTTATCCGGCGCTGGACGCAGTCTTTTCTCCCAGGCCCGCAGAGCGTCGGCTCGGTAATGGGAGTGTTCTGGAAAAAGCTCTTCCAGAGCTTCTTGAACACTGCTCAGATCTGGACGAGCTTTACCCAGAGCCAGGAGAGCCACCTCCCCTCGAAAAAAGTCACACACACCTTTCACCTGTGAATATATGAAAAGAAACGAGCAAGAGTTGAAGACAAAAACTGAACAATTACACTTGATTTTCTCATTATATCTTAATTAACTGGAATAACCTGATTTTCTTGATATTTCTGCAGAATTACAGACTTGTTTAAAATAATTTGCTCATCCTCAGACTGTAAAGAGCAAAGGACAACAACGCATGATTATTTTTATTTATTAATTGGCCAGTTTTCTTGGTATTTAGTCTATGAAATGCCAAAAGTACAGCATCCTAATTTCATATCAGATTTTTATCTCACAATTATTTAGGCCATGAAGTATCATAATAATATTAACAACATATCAACAACATTATCAGTCAAATTCAGGAAAGGCAGGATAAAGGTGGAGCGACACATTACTTACTAAAGCACAGTTAAATCACAAAGAAACAATTTTTTATGATGTTTAAATTTAAGGTTTTAAATGTAAGAAAATTTGCTACACAAAACATTTTAAAGGTCAGGCTTTTGTTTTGAAATCTTTTTCTGTCCCTTATTTTAATTGCTTTAGCTCCTGACTTTTACAACTATGCTTTTATTTTGAAGTACACTACTTCTGGTGGACCATAGTTACAAGACTGAATGAAAACAGTTTAAAGAGCTGTTAGAAAGTATTAAAGTTCATTTAAAGGTGACTCAAAGAGGCACAAGCTTTAATGTTTTTTTGTTTTTTTTATTCGCAGTAAATCTATAAATCTCAGTTTTTAAGTGTATAATCATCTTTAAGAGGGATGCTACAGCTGGCTTGCTAGAAGCTATTTTTTGTCCTCTCTCTACTTCATTTTTTGAACTATGGGATAAAAAGCAAGTTCCTACATTTAGAGGCTGAATCAAGCAAATTTTGGACTTTTTTTCTACAAAAAGCACTAGAACAAATCATCAGCATCTTAATTCTTGGCCAATCATTTTTTTAAACAATCAATAATCAATCTGATGTAGTTCTACCTAAATGTGTTATCTTTTCCAGTTAACCCAATCAGCTGATTGATTTTATAAGCTCGGTATTACACAGTATTTGCATACAAAAACGAAGTGACACTCTTAAATCTTCAAAAGGTGGTGAGACAATGTCCTGGAGATGAAATAACTGAAGGAGCCTCCGAAATTTCAGGTGCATCATGAGGTGACTTGTTTCAGCAAATGCAACTGTTTATTTGCATAGGAGAGGCCTGCAGCACATTATTGACTGACAGTCAAAGGCCCCCAGGGGTGTCCTGCCTCTTCACGTAATCTGGGGGCCCTGTCGTAATGGGGGGGCAAAACCTGCTTTGAAGGCATCAGTCATTTCAGTTTTGTGGTAACATGTTTCTAGCACTTTGCCTGAGGTCCAACCTGTGCATGCAAAGAGGGGGATGTGGGAGGAACAGAGAGGTAGTGACTAAAAGCCCATCAGATGATCTTCTACCCTAGAGGCTGCTAAGCAGGTTACTGCGACCATGTTTGAGCCTCACCTCTCGTGCGTGGGTCGTGTACAAGCGTGTGACTCTGGCTCGGTGCCAGCGAGGAAACCCCAACGCCTCCGAGATATCCAATAGCAGTTGCTCGTAAGACACCACACCCCTGCGATTTAACAGGACAGTTACCTGAAAGACAAAGAGACAAAAATGACCGTTGTGTAATCCTTTTTCTAGTTAAGCCTCTAATACTCTGTCTACTACAGGTTTTTTTTCCTCTCAGAACATTTTAAATTCAATTTTATTTTTATAGGCAGAATTATTTCACTCTCCAACATAGATTTCTCCTCCATAAAGACTTCAAATTGGGGGACAGTGGAGGAATTCTTACTGTTGAGGAACAATATGAAAAGAAAATTATAAATTTATTTGAGCATCTCTGTAAGAAATATACCACAAGCTGACTTTTCCAGAAACCTCCAGATATGAGGGCTACAAAAATGGTGACTATGGAGTTCACCTTTCGTAGTGCACTCTGACCACAGGGCCGGACGATAGTGACCAGATGGGGCCTCTCAGCACTCTCCTCTGCATGCCGGGTGTGGAAGAGAGGGAGATGAGGAGTAGGAAGTGGAGGAGGAGGAGGGAAGTGAGATCTGTGGACCTGTCCTTTAGGGTGAGGGTGATGGGTCCATGGCTGAGGTCCACCTCCTTCCCGCTTCAACAAGAGAACTGGGGCATCTGAGTTAAGGAGCGAGAAAAACAAAGTAAGAAAGCAAGAGTTTGATTAGTCAGTGTGCTAAATAACAGTGATGGTATTCTGCAATTGTGCTGTACAGCCTTGAACACAAAGAAAACTCAGAAGTAACACAACACCATTTCCTCATCTTGTGTGAGCGCTTGTATGTGTAAACAAATCCTGCTGATCAGATTTGAGTGTTTTCCATCACATGGAGTGCAAAGGGGCCATTTGAGATTCTTTAGGCACCTTGCCCCACCATCTGAATTATTGAGGCTTCCTTAAGTCATGCACACCTACGTGCACACATACACACTTGCACATGAGTTAACAAAGGCTTGTTTGACCTGGTTAAGGCTGAGCTGAATCTGCATGATTAATGAAGCATTAGAGACCCACAGCATCTTTGACGTTTCACTTTCTGGCACCAAGGGAGACAGTGAGATGTTATCCAGCCAGGCTTTGGGGGGTCGTGTTTTTGTTTGGTTTGGTTTCCAGATGCAGGACGACACACAGAAACACAAGACTCCTGTATCCCTAACATTAATAAGACACCAGCCGGCCCCCTGAGAGTGAGGCACCACACACACACACACTTTACAAATAAGCTTTTCACAGCAGCAGTACAATATATTTTTAAATGTGGGCTTAGACTTCATCTTCTAGTCACATTACTGTGTTTATACAAGGTAATATAAAACATAGCTCTCTGACTTATTTAACACAATTTTAAAAGTTGTGTTTTTAGCCACACCTTTAATAAGACAACACAACAAAGACATTATAAAGTATTTTATAGTGACATCAATAAAGTTTTGACTTTCAGTTTAATTCCTCTATTTCGTTGACTCACCTGCTTTTCTCCATTTAGTGTCACGCGCCTCACACCCATACCGGCCTCTTTGTGATGGCGTCATAACTTAAAAAATATATATTTTTATTTTGAAAAAAATCACATGAAGTTTTTAGTAGTCCTGTTTTCCTCCATCTTTTTTAGCGGTCATTTCTGCGGCTGTGAGCGTCTAGAAAAGGTAACGGGGTCGCACTGTTAGATGACCGGACCTGTTGGAGCTACACTGGTTGCCATGGAGACCCGTCAAGTTCGACAGCTGCAGAACAAAACGCCACCGGAAATTTCGCGACTATACTATCAAAATAAAAGATCCGAATCGCTCTCAACGTCACCGAAAGTAGCCTTTCCACGGAGCAGCAGACTCGTGACAGATAAAATCAGTCTGTTTCACCCATTTCCTAAAGAAAGGATATTCTTTCTTTGTTTATCAGCGAGAATGCAAGCAAGCCGACCATTGATGTTTTATTTTGACATTTTAAACCGGAACTTTTCAGTTTTAAATAACAAGATACGCTCTGGCGAAATGTGCCTAATTGGGGGTTAAATTAGGACTCTTGTGCCATTCAAGTCGTCTCTTGATTTTTGTTTAACTTTCAAACACATTCAAAAGTTTATAAAGTTCTCTAAAAACAATTGAAATACATTGTGGCGATACACTTTAACGTTTTGTGATCATAACTGTGCAATACAAGCTGCTTCAAAGCCATCAGATTAATATGTAAATATTACCAATTAATAGATAAACAAATAATTGCGAGAATTATTTTTATTTTTTAACCTTTAAAAACAGCCCTGGTGACACTGTTTCCTAAGCTGTGGAGCAGGGCCCTAAATGGGTGTCACCAGTTAAATCAAGAGACCTTGACCAGCAGTGACGGATAATTTATAGATATATTTCTGCCACTTTTTTTTCTTTTCTATTTTTTTTAAATTATAGCTACACCTCTGACTATTTTTTTTCCACATTTATATAGTTTTGTTTAACTATTTTTTTAAAGGGGCAGAAACCCCTGATGAGGGGTAACAACTTAGTAAACTTTATTCATACAGCACTTTTCACAGAAAAAAATCACAAAGTGCTTTACAAAAACTGAAAGAGGAAACAATTATTAAAAGAAAAGAAAACGATTTTGTAAATTAGAACAAAACTATTCGGAATTTAAGGTAAAGTGAGGCCTGCTTACCAACGACACAAGTCAACATATCTGTTTATTTGCAGAAATTCAACTCATCCTCAAGTTATCTTATCCTTGATTTCCATTTATGGTGTACTAGTGGTTTTCGCTCTTGTTAAACTCTGTATGTACGTCAATGTAAAGCTGGTGAAGAATAATTTCGAACACAAAAACCCCTTATATTACAAAGACAGGATGGAGGTTATTGCGTATAATCTCACTGACAGAGGGCGGAGAAGAGCTGCCAGTCTCATGGAGAGTTGTCATAGTTACACTGATGGAATCTAATACCCTGCCTACACACACACACACACACACACACACACACACACACACACACACACACACACACACACACACACACACACACACACACACACACACAGAGTAACACACTGTGTCTGGATGATCTTTTAATACATTGCCCCCCTGCAGCTCGGTCTCCTAGGTTACAGTTAATATTGGATCAGGAAGCAAACCCCCCCTGTTCCGGCTTCTTATCCTGGGATACCCAACATTTGTATGTGTGTTTATGTGTGTCCTGTCTCCAGTGCAATGAAAAGTACTTGATGGATTTAACCCGCAGTAACACTGATGAATTTCGGATCTGATGTGGTTATAAAGCATCTTTTTGTCATTTCAAACACTTTGTGTTGTATGTCCAGTGCTTGTTAAGAGAATACCAGATCATTCTTTTTCCTGTTGTCATATAGCGGTCATCATTATATTTACAGTATTTTGATAACGTACATATAATGCAGTACCATTAATCTGCCAGCAGAAGGAGTAGTTACTATCTGTCCAGCCAGACTCAGGCCTGTTGATCCAGGGCAGAGGCTGGCTGAAAAGCTAGCTTTATCGTTATAGTTATAGAGACAGTTTATTGTATTCTGACATCAAACCAGGTTTATGCTCTTGTTTCAGATATAAAATTCCTCAGTGGTATGGCATTAAATGATACAGAATAAATCTGTATGTACATAAAGAAAAGGGAAGGACCGTCTGATCTGGTGTCCTTGAAAACCTCTGTCCTCCTTTTTTTCCTTTCTTTCTCAACTTGCAGCTGCCTCACTTGAGAATGCAAGAAGGTGAGTCCAAGAATGCAAATCTTGGGTCCATCTGCATGAGCACATGCACACACACGCACACACACACGCACGCACGCACGCACACACACACACACACACACACACACACACACACACACACACACACACACACACACACACACATGCACGCACTTTGCTGTTGCTCAGTAGATGTGCCAACAACTGCTACCACAACAGATGGAAGCAGTTAAACCTCTTAATGGTGTATAATTTCTCTAGTTTGACAGACTGTAAATAAATTAACTTTTCTGATGATTATCCAAATCTATTATTATTTAATTATTCTTTCCTTTTTTAGAAAGGGTTTTGGTTTATCAGAGAAAGTTTTTGGAACATATCTACGTATAAAAACTGCAGTTTGGTTATTGATTAGCTATTAACTCACCGTGAAGCCATTAGTTACAGTTCATCTACAGCAACCAAGGTCAGGCAAAACTCTACAGGGGGAAAGAAGTGCAGAAAAAGCCCTTTGAATGCATGCATTCATTAGAGGAAAGAGTCAGCATGGAAGGACCCAGCCTCTGTAAAACCCAGCCTATAGGACCCAGCTTTGAAGGACCAAGCCTACGAAGAAACCCACCCAACAAAGGAACCTGTTTTGAAGGACCTGGCCAACAAAAAACTACCTTTGAAGGACCTAGTCTACGAAGGACCAAGCCTCCAAATGACCAGGCTTTCAAAGGACCCAGTCCTCAAAGGACAAGGCCTACAAAGGTCTCAGCCGTCAAAGGACACAGACCCTGAGAGACCCTGCCTTGAAGGACCAATCTTATGATAGACCCATCCTATGAAGTACCCAGTCCTTTGAAGGACCCAGTTTTTGAAGGACCCAACCAATAAAGGGCCCAGCTTATAAAATACATAGTTTTAAAGGACTCTGCCTATGAAGGACCCAGTTTTTGAGGGACCCAGCCATGAAGGACTTCCCCTGCAAAGGACCCAGCCCACAATGGACCCAGACTTTAAAGGATCAAACTTAAGGAGGACCAAGCCATGAAAAACCCAGCCTGCAAATAACCCAGCCAGGAGGGATCCAGACTACAAGGGACCTACCCTTTAAAGGATCCAGCCCAGAAAGGTCCTAGCCCTCATAGAACCAAGCTTTTGAAGGACAGTTTTTTAAGGAACCAGCCTTTTGAATACCATGATCTCAAGAGACCTGGCCTTTGAGGGACCCATGAAATACCAGCCTGAAAGACCCATCCCAGGAACCCGGTCTTGGAAGGATCCACCTTTGAAGGACCCAAGCCTCAAAGGATCTAGCCTTTATGGCCTGCATAGACCAGCCAGGAAAAAGTGAATTTAGATGATCTAGCCCTCAGAGGATTATGAGCCTACGTTGCCCCCTTACTGATTTTCAGCAGGCGTACATGATGCTAATTGGGCCATCAAGCTAGCAAAGTTAGCAACACCAATCACTGTTATTTGATAACTTGTTACTTGGCCTTTTGAGAGTCTGCCATTGTGTTTGAATCAATACTCAAAGAATTAGAGAATATGTCGGATCACGAAAGCTGTTATGGGTGCATCCTTCACAGCATGGGTGGGACACATCTGTAGGCCACATTTGGAAGAGCTTTTATAGACAGGCTTGGAACAGATGTTTGAAATGAAAGCACCACAAGTGAAGTCAAATATTTGGCTTGCCCCCTATTGACCAGCTGCAGTATACGCTTTAGAGACAGTCCCTCCGTGATGCCAGATAGGACAGATGTGATTTTGCACTGTATTGCACTACAGCTTTGCATGTGACAATGCATCTGTTATAAGCCCTGATAGTGGATCTGTAGTAGAACTATTTTATGTCACAACTGTCAGAGCCTACTTGAAGGTGTAATAGAATGTATTTACACTGTTAACAGGTGAGAGAAAAGGAGTTGATTTGTAGTGTGTATGATTCACTTGTTTACAGTACATTTTCCTGACTTTTACCTGCCGCGTTCACACATGATCTCACTCTAACTTTTTGTGAAAACCTCAGACATCAGTGCAAATTCAAATAAAATAAAAAAATCCACTTTACTTTTTCTCATGTGGCCAAACTCTTCAACATTCAGGGGGATTTTCAGGAGCTCATCGTGCAAGAGTGAGAAAAGAGGCAGGATGAGTGACTGAACAATGGGTGTGGCAGCTTCCAGATGTTAACACAGTTATCGTGTTCACACAGCCACACAAACACAAGCAGAAGAAAACTAAGAGAAAGCTGGAAGAGACATCAACATTCCTTGGTTTGTGGCGTTCCCACTCCTCCTTAAGCTGTTCAGGGATTTCAATCAGTTCAGGCCCTCCTGCTACATGTTCTCACACATAAGACAGACACACTTACACATGCCTGCTTGGTTAACAGCTTGTGTGTCGAGGTTAAACAAAGAGTAGAGGGACAATAATCACTTCTCAGGTCAACAACCTTGGTAGCTGTCTGGTCTGGAAAATTGATTTTGTTATGTACACAAAGATCAGACAGGTTGAGCTCAAACACAATGAAGACTTTGCTCTTGAACTGTATTTGTTGAAATAAATATCGCCATCTGTCTTAAATGGCTCCAAAGAGGATGAGCTAACACTTCCTATTGCATATTTGAATCCTTGTGAGAGACATACAGCAACTTTCTTGGCTCACACTGTCCCGGAAAATTGAACTTTATGTGAAGTACGACCACAGTGGCATTGATCCAGGATTGCATAAGATCAAACATAGCTAACACACACATGTTGGGACTCACACACGCAGACACACAAAGCCAGAGCACAAATTGTGGGTCGTAGATAAATGATTTTGACCTTTCACCTCCTCTTTTTCTCTCCCCTCCATATGTCCTTCTCTCACACCTGTTCGAGTCAAATGTCAAACCCATGCACAGCACACATTGATCCTGTCTCTTACACACAAATGTGCCAGTTTAGACACGCTAATGGAGGGGACTTCAGGGAGAGGAGTCCAGGACAAGGGCAGTGGGACAGGGTGTGAGGTGACATAACAGTTCTCCCTATTGGCTGTTTTGTCTCCCCTTAAGTGTGTATGTAAGGGTGTGTGTGTGTGTGTGTGTGGGGGGGGGGGGGGGGGGGCATAAATCTCAATGGGCCTAGTTATTACACAACACCCAGAGATCATCAGACCATCTGCAGTTTAAGGGATTTCATCAGAAAGACTCACATGGGGATAATAGTAGTCACTGAGTTTTTGAATGAATGCTGCTGTGTGTGTCTGTAAGTACGTAAACATCTATTTTTGTGGGGACTTTTTGGAAAGTGAGGACATTGTGCCCTGTTCCCACATTTCAGTAGGCTCTATGAGACTCACCTGGCCCTGGGGTCAAGTTTTAATTTAATTTTCAGGGACTAATCTGACATTTTTTCCATGAATGTTTGGTCAGGAACTGAGCATGATAAGATTAAAGCTTCCGTGATACACTTTTGGTGCCCCTTGTGGACAAAGCAGTCTTTGATTTACTTGTCACATATTTTCTAAAGTAGTCACTTCTGACAAAAACCTCCTCCTGCTGAATTTCAACAGTCACACACGTCATTCTATTGTAAAAAAAAATATATATATATTTTGCAGACAACGTAAAAACAGCAATTTCTCTTCAGCTACTCGGCTCACATCCTCAGCAGAAGGTGGCGGTACTCCCTTATTCAACTTGTTGCCAGATGGCTGTCTCTAGGTTGACCGTTAATGTCATGTACCAAAACAATCAACAAAAGCAGTAGCAAGACAGAGTGCATGCCACACACCAACCAAAACACAGACATCTGTACTTCTTGCATGCATGCACAGCTAAGTTTTTTTTCATGGTTTTGTTTATTATCCAGGTTCCTACAATGTATTTATGGTGGTCATCTTCCAGGTCAAAATCTAACTTTAAAACGCTGCAGCATTATTTGGCTGGTTTGAATCAAAAGGGAAGAGAAAACCGACGCCACTGCACATTCTTTTGTTATATTAATGCAGCTACAATAAATTTGATTTAGTGCAGATTCAGTCATACCAATCTGTGATCATGTGTTTTAAGCCCAGTTTCAGTTGGTCTAATGTATTAAATTTATTTTGTGCAACATGTAAATGTCCTGATTGCGGTATATGCTTACTTAAATTTCTGTATTTGTATCTGTGTATTCTGTATTTTCCATCTGTACTCAGTCTGTTGTGCAAAGAACATTTGAGGATATAGTAAGATGCCATAAAAGCTATATCAGTTTTATTTGACAACCTCAGTGCAGACAAAGCCTCACACTGCCTCACAGTGCTGCCCAAGAGGGCCTTGAACCCAGATTTGACACCTACAGACTAAAAAAGTTGTATTGTCCCAGTAATCACACAAAAACATGGTTCTAAAGACGTATACAATCAAATTTAAAGTAAAATCAGCCAAGACTTGGTTTACAACATCTTATCTCTGAGTGGTTTGGTTGTTGTGATTAAAACAGACACAATCAAGTAGGTGCCATTCCGATTTGATCGGATTCACAGCAGTCTGGCTGTGTATGCAAATGACCTCACTTCTCACACCCTACTTTCATTCAAATGTTGTTTGACACCTGATTGTTTTCGAGTCCTTTCGTGACCCGGTGCATTGTTATTACCCGCAACAAATCCAACAGTGAGAGAGAGATCGTGGCATCGTTTGCATCTTGTGACTCACTTTATCTGCTGATCAACTGTGGGACCATTGCAGACACACATTTTAAACACAGGTTACACAATGATACACAGTCATCTTTAAGTGAAGTTATGTACAAATTTACAAGCATTCCTGCAAACACACTTAGAGCACGTGTTGTCCTCTGCACTCTTACATGCATTCATACCATGCTGACATCGGCTAAAGCTCAATCTTAGGTGGAAAAATTCCAAAGCAGAGGGATGATGCAGAGCAGCGGTGAGGCAGGACAAGGGGCAGAGAGGACCCTCGGGACATTCTTTTAACCTCTAAGACCCCGTTTCCGAAAAATTCCCCCCTCCCCTCAAATTCCGCCTCCCCTCAGGCTCAGTCTGTTTTTTTTCCTATTCTCTCTGTGACAGCAGGGGGTTTGTTCACAGGCCCCTCCTCACCCTCCCCCCTCTCTTTTTTCTTTTCTCTGTCTTTTATTCTCAGCGTAGATTCCTTTACTCTCCTTCTCTCTCAGCTCCTTTCTGTCCTGTGTTTTCTCCAATGTTTGATAGTTCTTCATTACGGGTATTTAGTGGAGTACAGATTTTTGCTTATTGTTATATTACAAATAAAGTCAAAGTAATGTGCAAAGAATAAAGAGGGGATTTATGTTTTAATGCCTCAGTCTTTGAACACTGAGCTTTGATCCAAAAGTCTACTATCATGGGTGCATTGAAGTCAAAGTACGAAACAAAACCCTGACAGATGAAGAAAAAGATGTAAACATAGACAAAACTTTTCTGTGGGGGTCTTCACTTTTTGACACACATCCTGTTAGCATCTTGTTGAAGTCATTTGCCAGCTGTTTTGATTTGTAATACATCAACATGGAGATGACATGATAGTAACAACCTGGTAACATGGTGCCACCAACAGCAGTGCAGGAGGACATACTTCAGTTAATAAATTGATTTGTGCCTGATGCATGAAGACTGTGACAAGGACAGTACGCTAGTTAGACTGAGCTGTAACTGTAGCTCGACTTGCAAAGGTTAAGACCCTGTCCTCTCCTCGTCTCTTACAGCCACCTACTACAAAACGCTTGATGTCCCTTATGAGCTACTGTAGAAAACATGGGGATGCAACATGGCACTCCTTCTATATCATAAAACGATAGACTGTATATAGAATGGACGCCATCTGCCTCCTTGCTGAGTGAAGCCACTCCACAACAGCACACCCTGGTGACGGGCTGCAGCATTGGTCATAAATCCCACCTCTGCCAGCCATCCTTATGGGGCTGTGGACAAATTTAAGAAATCAATTACACAGAATATGAACTTTTCTCACCCCTGCTTATTGCGTAGCTCACCCGGGGGAAACGCTGTTTCAGTGGAGTGTCATCACCGCTTGGCGACTCTCCCGCCGAATGTGCACAACGCTACTGCACAATGTGGGTTTCAGGAAATGAAGAAAAAGTACGAGAGCTTTTTTTCCATAGTATATACAGTCTATGCATAAAACACTTTCCCAGGTCATCAGTGATGACACAAAGAATTCAATCCAATATAAACTAATCTAAACTTACACCAGTGTTATACATTCAATATCTTCAGAGAAATGCTGTGAAATTCTACGCAATATACCGTTAAATGTAAACTACTTAAGGTGCCGATAGTGCTGCTTTAAAAAGAACTTCAAATTGTTCGGTGATATAAAACTTAACGTAAAATACTCTTTAGGCATGAGTCAGTCATAAATCTCCACACTCTGCATTCAATCCCGCCAAATTTGCATAGAGGCCATGACTTTTTGCCAAACGAGTTTATCACTCTCCGGCCCCCTCCTCCCCGGGCAGGGCCCCATGACGTCACGAACAGCCGGTATAAATCAGCCAGTGAGCGTTGAGCAGCAGCCGGTGGTGCTGACTACACTCTCTCCGTCTCTCTGCCTCATCTCTCACTCTGTCGCTCCTTCGCTTCGCAGCCTCTCTGTCACCCACACCCTCACACCGTCTCTCTACCCTACTGCAGACATGGCCAGCGCATTCGTGGGCACGTGGAACCTGAAGGAGAGCGTGAAATTTGATGAATACATGCAGGCGCTGGGTGAGTTACTGTTTTAATTCAGTTTAAGTGCAGAGAATACATCCATGTGAGCCTGTGCGCATGCGCGTGTCTCAGGAGAGGATGCAGTGTGACAGTGCAGCGTGCGAGCACGTGAAAAAGGGGCTGGGGGTTGAGAACCGCGGTGTTTAACCTGAGCTAGGTGACTGGAAACGAATGAGGGGAGGCAACAAAGATGGAGAATGATGTAAAAGAGAAGGAATAGAAATTTGTGACTCAGAGAGCGAAGAAAAAGAGGAAGAGTGGCTGACCGCATGGCCTAAATGCTGGAAACAAGGGAGGGGCTCCAGCTCAATGGTGGAAGAAAGAGGACCACACTGTGGGAACTCTGAATGGCAGCACACACACACACACACACAGACACACACTTGAGCGCAACATGAATGACCTTAGCTGAAAGCTGCTCATTGTTTGAGGCTATGGGAGGAATATTAAGATGGTCCCTGAGCCAAACCAGCAGCAGCCACTGGGAGGACAAAGTGGGCTTTAAAATATTTCACACATAGTTCAGTGTGAGTGAGATGGGGTCAGGTTCCTCTGGGTTTTACAACTAAGTGACAATGAACTATTTCAGTGTGTGTGTGAGTGCGTGGACACACACTGCACATGAGTTAGAAAGATTCATGCTTATTGACCTCACCATGGTACCATCGACCTGTCTGCTGATCACCATAGAAACCAAAGACCTCAATAACCTCCAGCTCCACTTCACTTGATCAATAAGGCGTTTGCACACACAGTGGCTTTTTGTCATATTGATCATGGAAACCTACCTCCTCTGTTTGAGATGAACCGGATTGACAGGCTGCCGAATAGAGCACGTTTTCTGCCGTACAAACAGAGAGGGTGTGTGAGTGGCTTTCCCCCAATGAAAATGAACCATCTTGATCCTTTTAAGGCGCACACCATGAAAGAAAATGAGTCATCATTTTGTACATCACACATGCCCAGACAGGCCAGCCAGGTCAATGTGAGACACCAAGCCAAACCGTGATAAGAGGGTTTGTAAGCTGTAGAAGACCCCAGAGGCAAATTTGCTGTCAGTGTGTCCATATTTAATCGATCTAACAGGAAATATCTCAACAACCTATCGCCTTAATGACCCCCTGGGGATTTCTCTTCTAATTATTTGTACCCTTTCCCTTCAAAAAGCGCTATCTTGTAGTGAAATTTGCTGCTTTTAGCAAAGTATTTTACCAAATATTAAAGTAACCACCTTCAACTTTGGTACCAGCACTATGTTTCATGTTTCATTTCAACACTTTCAAAGTTTTCTCCTTTTATCAAATATTACAACTTCTGCAGATTGAATGGTAAACTTCCCTCTAGTTTTTCTTGCATGCAAAGAAAGTTTAGAAAATTCTTTAATGCAGCCTTAGAACATGTGTCCTTGCATGTTAGATTTTTAAGAGATAACCATGCAGTTCTTGTGTCTCTCCTGTTTTACACAGAGAAATGAACTTGTCGCTGCCTGATGGACAACCTTTTAATGTCTGTTTGTTCTTTTTCCCTCTGTCTTGTCACCATCAAGCTGCAACTGAAATTTTGCCTGTTCATGATTTATGACAAACTATGGCTAGACTTGCGTTGTTTCGATAAGCCTCAGCTTGTGCTTTGCATGTGATGTGAGCATTTAGCCTAATGTGTTCTCTCGTTTGTGATGTTTCTTCAGGTGTGGGCTTTGCTACACGCAAAATTGGCAACTTTACCAAGCCAACCACCATCATTGAGGTGGCAGGTGACACAGTGACCGTGAAGACACAGAGCGCCGTGAAGAACACAGAGCTCAACTTCAAGCTCGGGGAGGAGTTTGACGAGGTCACAGCAGATGACAGGAAAGTTAAGGTGAGAGGTCAAGGTAGAAAGACATAGGAGCATGAACATTTGGAAGCAGCAAGTATTATTCAGTACTTATAGAGTCTTGAAGTTAATGAGGAAAGACTGAAATGACACAAATCCTGTCACAAAAGTTTTAATAAAATCCATGATTGTGTTATTAAATCAGATCATTTTGCGGTGAATCTGAGCAGGGGGACTTGCATCAGAGAGGTAAAGGGTGAAAAATGGGGATAAAGATGATTATTTCACACTACAAAATCAGACCTTCAATACAGCAGGGTTAGTTTATCCTCATTTGGAAGGCAGGGAGGATTGACCTGTGCTAAAAAAAGGAGTAGATATTCTAAAAGACGAAGTGTCAGACCTTGAGAAAGACTAAAGCAAGTAATAGCGTTATTGAAAACAAGAAGTTGTTTAAATATTGATCAACCTTGTTTTACTCAATGAACTTGTCGCTTAATTCAGTCACTGGAAATTTTACTATGGAAAAAAAAAAGAGATGGGGTTGTCTGAACATCAGGGGTGTCTTATTTTTGGGCCAATACAGTTCTGTCATTCATTAAAAGTAAAGTTAGAAAATAAAATGATCTGTATATTCTAACAAACTCTCCCTTTTTTCTTTTTTACTCCAGTCCACCGTAACAATAGAGGATGGGAAGCTGGTGCATGTACAGAAGTGGAACGGCAAAGAGACGAGTCTGGTCAGGGAAGTCAACGGCAACAAGCTCACACTGGTAAGACCTCCACTTTTCAACATTTTAAAACGTCCTATATGTGTCTTTTCTGTGCTTGAACTTGATTTTTTTTCCCCTTTCCTCTTCACAGACACTCACATTGGGAGATATTATTTCTACACGTCATTACGAGAAAGCAGAGTAAAAAAAAAAACCTCAAACACTGACACTTCCCTCCAACATCTTCATGCTTCAGCTAAAGCCCTGCACCCTTTACTCACATCATCCTGACCCGGTCAATAAAAGGCCTGTTTCTCCTTGATTTTCCTGTTGATGTTCAGGCTGTGTTAACATTTCTGCTGACTGTGACCTTCCCCTCTTTCCGTGTTGCTTTGTATAAACTGTTTTCCTTATACTGTAAGAAACACTGAATAAATTCCAATGGTTTGTTGTTTTGTTTCCCAGGTCTGCATATTTTCTTTTGTTTTGAGAAATGTGTAATGACTGGTGCCCATGATAAACCTGGGAAGTGTTAAACTTTGAATTTGCCCAAAGAAATAAGCGTGTACACTATTAAAATAAATGATAAATAATGGGATCGCTTTCAGTTATTTTATTATTTCTTGTTCAAACATGATGATTACATTTGCCCGGCAACATAGTTTACTTACTAAAGATAGGAGGTTTAGTTTACACAATTGCTACCTGGAAGTGAGCAAATCCCTTGCAGGGAAAGTAAACACTTCTGTTCAACTAAGTTACAACACTGTGCAATAAGTAGATAATTGCTGTTAGTTTCCTTCATGGAGCCTAATGTCATAGATGAGCTAGATGGGTGTGTCTGAAAATACCCAAGCTTGAGCTGTGATTGGCTGTCATGAGGGCGACACAATTGGATATCTGAGCAGATCCAAACAGTGTGAGCATAGTTTCCATCAAAGCAAGTTTCACAGGGACTCAAATCAGAGGGGGGCTAATTTTAGCCTGTGCTCTTCTCTGTGGGTATATAACTTGTGTTGGGTCTGGCTAGGTGAGGGGAAACTTTTATTTCAGCTTGGACTCCTTGTGCGCTGTGCTTGTGTGTTGATTGGTGAGTCTGTGCTTTCTAAATTAAGATCATTCCCTCCTACAGTAGGTGTACGTCATGTGTTGGTGACACTCAGCCAACTGGAGTCAGGGTTAAGAGGTGAAAGGGTGCAGGACAGTTCAGGCCAGATCCAGAAGTAACCCTGCACTCATCAAGTCACAAGACGGAGAGGGGCATACACAATATAAAAATAGAGGATGAATACAGTTGTCTTGTGTCATATACACAGCTACAACCTATATACAGACTGGTTGAGGGTAATTTACAAATGGCAATAAACCCAGTTACTGATGCTGCAGGGGAGTAAGACGGAAAAGACAAGGCTGCTGAGAACTCAATCCTTCATGTGAATAAATCCTGAATACAGAGCTGTTTGTGTTCATAATGTCCGAATCTATCAGGAAGTTTACATAAAGGGCAGAGGTCTGAACAAATACAAGTAGCACATTGAATATCAGGACATTTCTGACACACACACTAATCCCACTTTACTGTAAGAGCAGCAAAAGTAAAAATAAAATGTTCCAGAAAATGAGAATGTATTTGTTAGAGAATATACTGTATATTAAAGCTGCTGCGACTGGCTTAAAACAGGCTGAAATTCACAGTCATTGGATTTCTACTTTTCCTGGGCTGCACCAGTCTCATCCATCGCAGTTGAACATATCCTGGATTCTTTGCGTGCCAATACAATGGAGTAAGTTGATTCTCAAACTGTTATATTCTTATACTCTGTTGTAACCCAGTGGCATTGAGTAGCATCATCAACAGTTGACTGACGCACTTCTAAGACAAATAGACTTGATGTAACTGTTGACCGTTATTATGTAATTCTTCACTCCTGTGTCTGATGTGAGGAGGTTAGGTGTCAGACAAGACCAATGCCAGCACTATGAAGACATTGCTTTAATACTGCATACAGACACACCTACCTACACTCAAACACAAATAAACTGACTCATGTTAACCTGCCACCAAGAATGATAGAAACTAACATCCAAATGGTAAACTGGGTGTGTCCAAATATAAGTTAGTGCACCCTGTCTCCTTTTAAAAACAGACTTCAGTTGTAGCTTAAAGGACATCCTGTAGAGTGGGAAAAACCCTTTAGCCAAAATAAATATGATCATACAGGGTAAGCAAGTTTGAAGATTTAACTAAAATTTTCCATTGACTCACCCTATTTGTTGTTCGTAAACATACAGTTTCTAACACAAACTTACAACTCCACTTGCTAAAGCTTGGCTCCACTCCTAAAGTTGAACTGATTTGGCTTTTTAAGTTATCTGTTTGCTGCAAAGACGGGTGAGGAGCACTCAAACGAAGAGGAGTCTTGAGGCTGACCGGTGAACTCAAAAGCCCCCACCAGGGGAGGGAGGTGGAGGCGTGTGAGACTGCTGCAGCTGGAAACAATCTGTTTCTCCTCAATCCTACAGGCAGGAGTTAAGGAGCCAGGTCAGAGCAGGTCAATGGGAACAAAGAGTCCACAAATCTGCCTGATCTTGTCTGGACGTAATTAGAAGTTATCTTAAGGAATCAGTCTGTCTCTTTCTGTGTGACACTTTGACCTCACAGGTCAAGTTAAGACACCTTCCCTTACTATAACACATAAACTGAATCAGTTGGTGGGCCAGGCCATACCAAGAACTTCTATTGTTTGTGTGTGCTTGTTTTGTTTCCCCTACAATAAAGCGCCATAGTGAGTTCAAGGTCCGAGAACAAAGAGATCAAGAGGCACCTTACAAATAAAAAGACACCTTTAATGAAGCTAACAGTTGACATGCAGGAAGACGGATGTGAGTGTATGTGTGTGTTTGTGTGTGGCAAGCAAGAAGTCCCTTTTAGGGTATATACATAACACACATGTACAAACAAATAAAGGTTCAGACAACCTCAGGATATCACCACAGCTTTAAGTTCCTGTTAGGCTTACTTGTGCTGCAATACACGTCCTGTTTGTGTTTGACTACTTCCTATATGTGTGTGTGTGTCTTTGTGTTTGTGCAGGGTTTGTATGTCAGACCCCTCAAAGAGTCGCCTTCACACTCTTTATGTCTGCTTAATGGATTTCCCAGAGAGTAAGAAACCGGATAACTGTAAACTAGACGTATATTCAGAGGAGGATAGCCATACTTTCCTACCATACAGCTATCCGGTTACATGCGGTGTGTAAGCCCCGCCCTCTGTGGAGGGGCTGGAGGTTACTTTAGGTCAAACTATTGGTTCTTTTGCTTCTTCTTTACTTGATGTAATGTTTCAACTTAAATGCATGATCCTACAATGTTTTTAAAAGGTACAAAGAAGGAAGTCTGCCACTCTGTCTTGCCACAAACTTCCCCCCTTGTGTGTGTCTTAGCTGCATGCAGTGTGTATGTGTGCGTTTCTAAAGGTGTGTGTCTACCTCAGCTGTGTTTGTGCGATTTGTGTTTCTTGTGTTTCTTCTTCTTTTTATCCTCTCTGTCGTGGCGCCTCCTCTTGGTTTTGCATTCGCTACTGCTGCTGCTGCTGTCGCTGTCTGACTCCTTCCTCTCCCTTTTTCTCTTTTTCTTCATCTTCTTCTCCTGGAAGACAAAAATAAGCAGAGATTGTTGTGTAAGAATAAAAGAAGGAAAAGCATGGAGGGCAGATTTGTTTTTTCCTGATAGTTCTTATAAAGCTGCCTTTCAAAGATATGCACTGAGGTACAGATAATGCAGAAAATGTGTGGGTTATTGCATCAGATGAGTCACAGCTAAGAAAAACAGTCCATAAATAGGCAGAAGTGAGGGCCCGGCTGGACAACAAACAGAAGCATACCAACCTTCTTATTCTTCTTCTTCTTGTCAATATCTTTCTGCTGTGCACCTGTGGAGGTCTGCTGTTCTGGCTGCTGTGGCTCTGTGTCGTCCTCCTCAGGCAAAAGAGCGTACTGCAAGCCCGGTGCAGAGAAACAGTCCTTTGTGAAGTGACCTACAGAGATAAAAATATGTTCAATATTATCCACAGGTTTTTTTTTTTCAATTTCAAAAGGAATTCCAGATTTTTAAAAATTAGATGACAATTACAATCTGTTATTTTGTTCATGTTGTTTTACCTTTGCAACCGCATTTTGAGCATGTCGTGTTCAGTACAGCCTCCAGTGTGATTCTGTTGCCAGTGTGATCTCTGAACTGCTTCCGTCGCCTTGCATCCTGTCTACAATCACACACAGATAAACAACAAATAACAACAATACTTTTAACTGTACAGCAATTTTCAGATAATTAAGAATGTGCTTTACAAGACAATTATACCTGAACTAAGAGCAAATAGGGAATTAAAGAAAACAAGACGACACACTGGTTGATAAATGAAAATGTTTATGCCAGTCTGATTTCGTCTGTAAGGCTGTTTCAAATTCTGAATGCTCTGACAGAAAATGCCTTATCACCTTGAAATAGCCAGTAAAGCACAACCAGAGGGTCTCAGACAACAACCTTTTTAATAGAGAGATAAAAGCTCTGACACATATGGAGAGGTACGACCATGTTGTGCTTGAAATGTGGTTAAACGAATCTTAAAATCAATCCTAAAAGCAACTGTTAGCCATTGTGTGGGTGCAGAGCTGCTGCATTAAGAGTACTCTAAAGGCGGTTAATTGATTTTTTATTGGGACAGGTGTGTTGTGAACCAGGAGGAAACAGTGTTAATGAGTTTTTCTAGATCATTAACTAACATGGTAGACTTGATATTTCTAAGCTGACTAAAAACAGGACTTTCTCAACTTGTGGCTTTTTTTTTTGCTAATGGCTTCACATAATTTGTCATTTTTATCATGATCAGGGTTCTTTTTTCAGTTGGACAAAACTAAAAAAATTCAAGATTTGTTGTCACTGAGTTGTAGAAAGTTGTCTGACATTCATAATTTTATTTCTGCAAGATGCTGCAGATGTGTGTCTTTGCTAACACACATTTAAGCACTTACTCTGCCATAACATTATTTGGGTCCAGGTCCCGCCCCGTTCCTTGATTGACAGCTTTCATAGAAAAGGACAGCTTCACCTTGTCACCCTGAATCTGAAAAACAAAGGCCACAAAGTTGTCATCATCCTGATCAGTTTTACTGACATGACAATTAATGTGTGTGTGTGTGTTGTTACCTCTCTCCCGATAACTTTAATCCAAACTTTTTCCCCAACATCAACAATCTCTGAGGCTTTCTCGACCCGAGTGGCTGACATTTCACTCACATGAACCAGGCCTGAATGTGAAGAACAAAAGAAAGATTGACCAGATAAAAAGATACATATGTAAATAACATTTCCTGCTGATAACCACTGCAGCATCTTTAGTTTATCAAAAATCTGAGGCTCAGGTATACTGATTCCAGATCGTATTCAATTGATAAGACATTACAAATGATGTAAGAATTGTTTATACATTACAGCCACTCTAAATTCCCCCCTGACAATTTAAATCAGCTAGATAGGCTTAAAGAAAATACCATGTTTTTATTCTAACATGCTTTGTGTGGAAGCAAGTACTACCAAAAACAGCAGGTTTTCAGAGGATCTAATCTTGTTTGAATGTGGAATATACCCTTGCTTAGCACACCCCCTAGTGGTGCAAAAGAGGAAAGCTTTGTCTGAATCTGGCACGCAGGCAAAGCAGAACTCAGCCTGAAGAAATCATCATAAAATAATTATTTTGCATTATTTCCTCTTAATTCTCTCCATTTCAAAACGTGTGAAAATGGTCAGCCAGTTGTTCTGGCCCATTCCAACCTCAGCTGCCTGTACAAATTTCTTTATACAGTTATTAGACATCTTACTAGATTACAGCTATAAAATTTCCCCAAAGGCCTGAGCTGGTGGAGATAGGCTGTAAAAACACAAATTTGGTCAATTATCCTCAGACATATAAAAACCTGATTTTTTGCTCCCATTTTAGTGTGTTTATTTGGATTAAACTCTTGAATATAAAACTAAAACCAGCCTCTTTGTGTTCTTGCCTTTGTACAAAACCCAATTTCAATGAAGTTGGGAAGATGAGTAAATTGTGAATAAAAATGGAATACAATGATTTGCAAATCCTTTTCAACCCATTTTCAATTGAATATACTACAAAGACAAGATATTTAATGTTCAAACTGATAAACTTTTTTTTCGCTACATCTGTAGGTGCAAGTTAAAACTCTACTATGCAAAGCGAAAGCCACTTATCAACAACATCCAGAAACGCAGCCAGCTTCTCTGGGCCCGAGCTCATCTAAGATAGACTGATGCAAAGTAGAAAAGTGTTCTGTGGTCTGACAAGTCCACATTTCAAATTGTTTTTGGAAATAGTGGACGCCGTGTCCTCCGGGCCAAAGAGGAAAAGAACCATCCGGACTGTTATCAACGCAAAGTTCAAAAGCCAGCATCTGTGATGGTATGGGTGTGCATTAGTGCCCAAGGCATGGGTAACTTACACATCTGTGAAGGAAACATTAATGCTGAAAGGTACATACAGGTTTTGGAGCAACATATGCTGCCATCCAAGCAACGTCTTTTTCATGGATGCCCCGGTTAATTTCGGCAAGACAATGCTCAGCCACATTCTGCACGTGGTACAACAGCGTGGCTTCGTAGTAAAAGAGTGCGGGTACTCGACTGGCCTGCCTGCAGTCCAGACCTGTCTCCCATTGAAAATGTGTGGCGCATTATGAAGCGTAAAATCCGACAACGGAGACCCCGGACTGTTGAACAACTGAAGCTGTACATTGAGCAAGAATGGGAAAGAATTCCACCTTCAAAGTTTCAACAATTATTCTCCTCAGTTCCCAAACGTTTATTGAGTGTTGTTAAAAGGAAAGATGATGTAACACAGTGGTAAACATGCCCCTATCCCAACTACCTTGGCACGTGTTGCAGCCATGAAATTCTGATTATTATTTGCCAAAAAAAAAAAAGTTTATGAGTTTGAACATTAAATATCTTGTCTTTGTAGTGTATTCAGTTGAATATAGGTTGAAAAGGATTTGCAAATCCTTGCATTCTGTTTTTATTCACGTTTATCACAATTTCCTAACTTCAATGGAATTGGGTTTTGTACATATCAACAAAGATGTCGACAAGGTTAGTCTCAGTTTTGTCTTATGGTTTAATCTCTTTATTATAACACACCCCAATCTGCAAGTATTGAAAGGAGTCATGTTTTACCAACCTTCTTTCTTGTATCCTGGCAGTCTGACAAAGGCTCCGTAGGTCTGTACAGACACAACCTCCCCCTTGGAGATGCTGTACATGGGTGGAAGACCATCCAGTCCAGCAGGCTCAGGTGCTGATCCTTCACTATCAGACATTTCTGCTGTCTAGGTGCACCACAGGGAGCATTAATGGGATCTGCAAGATTATTATGAGACATTTTACATAATTTTTGTGCAATGTATACATCTATTAAGTTTGAATAGCTATCTTTCTTCACAGACCACAATTTGAGGTTGCTATTGTCTACAGAAAATAATGTCTAATATGAGTTCATAAGGTAATGGTTTTGGGACTGAGGCATAATATTGCATTGCTTTACATTTATATCCATTGCATCACTTCATCTTTAATGCATTGACAAAGATGCAAACAACCTGGTATCTTTCAGTATCATCCAGCAGCTTGTAAAAAAAATCAAAGTAAAATAAAATCAGTGTATAAAACTATAAATCCTGTAATTCTCTATTATTTTCTCTCTTCACCTCTACAGTGTTATTTTCCTCTGCTGAGGCGCTACAGAGAGAGGCTCCAGGTGTTAGGTTTAACAGAGGTCATGGCTTCATGATAAGGACTTAGAGGGGAGAAACATGTTCAGAAGTTTGAGTTTTGAACAAAGTCAGTCAGCTCATTATATTCCTGTACTGCAGCACTTAGACTCTGAAGAGAAGCTAACGTTAGCGAGCTGAGTAAAGCGATATTTCTCACAAACTAACGGAAGTAACGTGCAAAACAACGTTTTTAAAATTAACCTTTCCGTGCTCGAAATAAATGTCTAAATCTTTAATACGCCTGACAGCGCACAGAATAGAGAAGAAAAAAAACTATAATATTAGAGTATTACCTTGCCTGTTAGCGAAGCTGAATAAGTTTTGCATCCGGTGCACGAGAGTTCGACAACAAGCCGTCTGACCAATCAGCGCTGGTGCCGCTATTCTCGACCAATCAGAGGCCTCGTAGTCAGAGGAAGTACTTCAGCATTTCTTCGTTGGTGCTTTTCTTCCGAGTTCCTTTCATGGAGGACGTTCATTGATGTTTGAAAAGCAATCAGATATAATAATCAAGTTTTCAGAGTTTAGAGGAAAATTTCAGGATGATTGAACCCATGAAGAGAGCGGCCGACATGGCGGTGGTTCCTGCCGCCGTGAAGCGGCCGCGGATGGAGCTGGTGGCGGCGGCTCAGTCCCAACAACTGGTAGCTACGGTGAGTAAAATCTACTGCAGAGGCCACGTGTTTATTTATGTTTATATACGTGTTCAAACATCCGTTTATCTGTTAATACAGGTTAATATATGTTTATACAAGTTTTTATGTGATTGTACTGCTTTCTATGAGTCCATACGTGTGTATATGAGTTTAGAAGTGTATAGACATGTTTATTCGTGTTTATAATACTTCTTTTAAAGTTTCATGATATTTAGTCAGAGGCTATCAAAATACCGTCCATGACACCTGTAAATTTACCTGGTTTATACTGAAGTGAACTGGAATAATTGTTTACAAGTTAACTCAAAGCCCTTATAAGTAACTTTTTTTCTGTAGTGCCCCCTGTGGGTGATATTATGTCTCGTATCTTTATTGTTTTCTGGTTCTGTACAGCTGCAAGTGGTGTGTTATGACCATAGACAGTATATACTATGGACTAATTGGTTCTACTTCCCACACGTATACAGATTTGAAGCCAAATAGCTCTCGGTATTTCCGGGATTTTTCTTTATTTCCTGAAACCAGCGCTGCGCAGTAGCGATGCGCGCACTCGGGCGCGCAGTCGCCGAGAGTCGCTGTGATGACGCTCGGCTCAAACTTAGAGCACAAACCAGTCTTACTGTAACTACATGTCTCTGTCCATTCTATATACAGTCTATGGTTATGACACAAAGTCACCCTGTTTAGTGAATAGTGTCTAATATCATTCTAGAATTGTAAAAGGTGAAAAAAATGAGATTTTCCTTGAGAGTGCTGCCTTTCCCCATCCCGCATTCACAGGCTTTATTAATTACATCAAATCAAAATCTATTTGCTATCAGTGCAGTTTGATTCAGTAGGTCTACTTTCCTGGTCACGTGGCATTGCTTCTGTTGAACATTTTGCACCTTTTTATTAAAAATTCTCACAATTTCTTTTACCATTGACCCTAAAAATTACATTTATCTATCAAGTTGAACTACTGCAAGAATGTTTTACACCATATTTTGCAACCCTCCCACTAGTATTTATGATTTAAGATGTCTCTCCTTCAGGGCCCTCCACGAACCTCCAGCCTGCAGGCTCCCATCATGCTGATGTCTGGCCACGAGGGCGAGGTCTACTGCTGCAAGTTTCACCCCAACGGAGCCACACTGGCCTCCTCAGGATTCGACAGGCTCATACGTGAGACAACCCCAAGAAGCAGCTCATACATCTTTATTTTAATGTATTTACAGACTCTGTGACCTTCAATAACTTGTTGTGCTTTGTGTTTATTAGTGATGTGGAATGTGTATGGAGACTGTGATAATTATGCCACTCTGAAGGGTCACAGTGGGGCAGTGATGGAGCTGCATTACAACACAGACGGCAGGTATGATCAGTCCTTACTCTGGTTTATTTACGGTTTAAAAGCAGCACAGTTCAGTTAGAAACGTGGCTTTTGGCATCTTTAGCATCTAAACAGTCTTCAAAATTCTCACGTTTCAATTGTTAACATGTTGACCGTTATTGATATCTTGTTGTTTATCTCAGCATGCTGTTTTCAGCGAGCACAGATAAGACTGTAGGAGTGTGGGACAGTGAAACTGGTGAGAGAATCAAGCGTCTGAAGGGCCACACCTCCTTTGTTAACACCTGCTACCCCGCCCGCCGAGGACCCCAACTTGTCTGCACTGGTAGTGACGACGGGACTGTCAAGGTGAATGAAATCAGTCAAACAGGGTAGACATGAGAGGATTTTTACTTTGTACACTTTGTGACTCATCGTAGTACATTTCTATTTATCTTCCTGCATGTGTTTGCCACCCTTTAGCTGTGGGACATTCGTAAGAAAGCAGCAGTCCACACTTTCCAAAACACCTACCAGGTGTTGGCAGTCACTTTTAACGACACCAGCGACCAGATCCTGTCAGGAGGTATCGACAATGACATCAAGGTAACAAACTGGAGTACACCCGGTCAACTTGAACTAATCATTTCTGAGACAGCAGATTTTATTAAGAACAATATGATAAATATGAGACAAGAGAGGAAATCAGATTAGCCCTAAAGACATGTACATTAATGTCATTCACCTCAATTAATGAGTAATGATAACAGCTGACCTTGAATAAATCTTGTGTGATCCCCATACTATAAGTCTAGACTACATTTAACTTCTTTAGAATTGCTCTTTTCATGCACTCAGTCACCCACTCACTCACATACTTACTTATTTACTCAATTTACTCTCCTATTTACTTATTAACTAAACACCCACGCTTACTTTCTCTCTAACTTATTCATTTACTAACCTACAAACATACTAACTCCCCAACTTCATCACCACACTCATTTAGTCTTCAACTAACTTACTTCCCGACTTAGTAACCATAGTTAAAATACTTACATTTTTCCTACTTATTTGCATATTAACTCATTTACTTAATAGCATTTTAACTACAAACTAACAGACTAACTTTTTAGTTCTCTTACTTATTTATATACTTACTCACCATTCTTCCTAACTTAAATACTCACCTAATTATTAAATCACTTCACTTATGTACTGTCTCACTTACTCACTCACTCAATAACTAACTGCTTAACACCCACTTACCTACTTACTGTTGCGGAAAACATGTGTAGTATGCAGCATAATCAATGCAAAGGATACAGGATGAGATCTGAAGAGCAGCCGGGACATTTTTATTGTACAGATGCAGAAATCAGTACAGTTGACACAGAGTCCCTTTAGATGTGTGTTGCAAGACTTTCTGGCCTGATAACTGGAACCCTGGGAGATTATCCAAGGACATGTCACATTGTTCTGGAATTCAACAGAACATTAGTATTTCTGGGAACCCAACTTGACTTTCCTGGCAGTCATTAGGATCAACTCAACTTTTTGTGACCTGTGAAAGTTCAGGCCAACCTCTCAGTTGCCTTCATGACCCATCCTCCAAACTATCTCAGCCTATTATAAATCACTGTTATAAACATCAATAATTACTCCAACACTACATAATTACTTGCTTAATAATTATTGTATGTACTCACTAACTTACAATTTACTTTCCTGCTGAATTAACATACTTACATACTTTCTTAATTACTCATAAACTTACTTCATAACCATACAAACCTAATTAATTTCTTACTTATTCACCTTCTTACTTAAATGCTACACATACTTTCTCACTTACTGACTTTCCTATGCACTTGTTTGCTTACCTTACTAACATACTTAGCTACTCACACACTTACCTCCTCACTAGCTTACTTATTTGCTTAATTTGCTTACCTGCTTCCTTATTTTCTTGCTCACTTGCATGGACGCTAATCTACTTACTTGCTTGCTTACTTAATTGCTTGGTTGCTTACCTACTTGGAATATGGCCACAGACAAAGTAAATTGAAAAAAGGTTTATAGTGAGCCCAGGATCCTAAAGTGGCATTCATTATTCTGATACTATGTGTTGTTGTCCAAAATTTGAGGACAATTTTCATCGCTGAGACCTATTTTTTGTGAGTTTAACTTCTTCCATAACTTCTTGTTTTTGCTTTCTATAAGTGTCGCTAGTTTTATTCACTACACTCTGCTTGTCATTGCCTGTGCTGCAGGCTCCTACCTATTATTTGTGTCTACTGTTACCATGGTATAAATGTAGGATAAAAGAACAACATCCCTGCACTAGCTGACCTCTTCACTTGTGAATCTCTCGTTATGATGTTGAATGATGCTGAATCCTTGAGATTTTTGTTGTTGATGAATTATGTTGTGTTCAAGTGTTTGACTCCAGCCATTATGATGACAGCAACATTCACTGGTATGAAACCAGTATAAAGCAGGTTTTGTGTGTGTGTGTGTGTTGTGCAGGTGTGGGACCTGAGACAGAATAAGCTGATCTACAACATGCACGGTCATGGAGACTCAGTGACTGGACTCAGTCTGAGCTCAGAAGGGTCGTACCTCCTCTCCAACTCCATGGACAACACAGGTTTGGAGCTGAAGTGTGTTTTTATAACCATGTAATATATATGCCTTAATTTTTGGATTAAATTTTCTGCGGCTGATCCCTTTTCTTTAGTCCGGATTTGGGATGTTCGACCGTTTGCGCCCAAGGAGAGATGTGTGAAGATTTTCCAGGGCAATGTCCACAACTTTGAAAAGGTGACTTATAGAAACTCTAATACTTTTTTGGCTGTCTGGATCAAACCTCATCTACTACAACTGACTGTTCACATGAAACCTATTCGATCTCTAACTGTGTGCAGCTGTGGTCCAGCTTGCAATGTTCATACATGTCTCTAATACAGTCCCAATAATCCTATCCAATAATCTTTGTTTCAGAATTTGCTGAGGTGCTCCTGGTCGACTGATGGCAGTAAGATTGCTGCAGGCTCAGCTGACAGGTGAGAGGAGACACACCCACTCCATTTACACACTCTTGCACACACGTGGCTGTTTAGGGGGCTCATGTATATTTTTATTGGAAAATCTTTATTGGTTCAGCCTTGAAATCTTATACTATCTGACAACTTTTCTTGAGCTTTGTTGGGGATATGGACAGTGCATCCATCTTTTACAAACATGTTATATATGTGAGAAAGTTTTTTGTCATTGTCAGATGTCTGGAGTGAAGTATAAGGGTCTAATCCTTTAACAAGCATGCTGTTTATACTTACTGATACTAATTAGTTTGTATCATAGATAAAGCTGTTTTCTTATCTGTGTTTCTAGGTTTGTTTACATCTGGGACACCACGTCACGAAGGATCCTGTACAAGCTGCCGGGCCACGCTGGCTCCGTCAACGAAGTGGCCTTTCACCCAGAAGAGCCCATAGGTAAGTCTGACATCTGCTTCAGTCTCAGAACACATCCTATAATCCAAATTAGACAAATATGATACAGATATTTAAAGACTATTTTTGCTCTGTAAACCTCAGGACTAAGAGTATTTTTCCTTCCTCACAGTGCTGTCTGGCTCCAGTGATAAACGCCTCTACATGGGAGAGATCCAGTAGTGTGTATGTGCGTGAGAGAAAACATTTGATGAGTGTGTGTGCGTGTGCATGTATGTTCTGCCTCAGAAGTGGATGGGTGGTGTCCAACAGTGGGTTAGGAGTCTCTGTAATTTCATGAGCTTCATCTTGTCACAGAACAACCTCAGGACGCATGTTTGAAGTTTGTACCACTTAGTCACAACAACCTCCAAAATGACTCATTTTTTATGACGCTGTGTTTCTTTTTAATAAACTCTAGTATTCTGAAAAAAAAGGCTCCTGTCACGTTGATAGTTTCTTTGTGTCTTTGTGGTTTTAAAAGAAATCTGGGCTAATTTTATCAACAAAGAGTAAAAAATAGGGAACAGCGTGACCTGGTTATGCTCAGATGAGTTATTTTTGATCATTTATCTATTACATGGAAAAGAGAGGGAGGGAAAGTGTCTCTGTCTCCACTTTCTTAGTACTGCTTTCTAACCATGTACTGACAAAGTGAAGTATGCTAAGATTTGTGTATTTTGTGTAAATTTGTAGCAGTCACTGTTATTGTTGATAGCTGTGCAGACTAGTTGCTACAGCATTTAAAAAAACTGACCTTTGTTCACCTGCTTTCATATGTTCTTTTATTCATGTAAGTGTTATTTCTCACTGCCTTGGTACCACACAGTTGTCGGCCTCTAGTCTAGAGAGATGCATTTAATGGATCATTTAACACCGCAAGGGATGGGATTACTAGGAATTAATAAATAATACTTCCCGAACTCTAGTCTGTCTGACTTCAAACATTGAATTTTTGATTCAATAATAAATGAGTGTTATTTATACAACTGTTTATCTCCATCTTAGATTTCCTGTGGAAGAGCTGTTCTTTTTTTAACCTCTGGTTAGTCTGTATCCATGGCGATAAATTAATTAGGTCAGCTTTTAATTAGGGCTATGTAGAGTCATCTGTATTTGACTGAAGCTATTTTTCCAGTCTGGCTGTACAATTAATTTGGGTTTACTTGGCTAAGCAAAGCTCTGATCAGGGGTCACTTTTTCTCTCCCAACTGAAAATATTTTTGAGATTTGATGAATAAAGACGACATTCAAACTGCTTCAAAGCAAGGGATAGGAAAAAAGATAAAAATCTGCTGTGAATCAGTTGGATCTGGTTTAAAGACATCTTACAGGGGCCAGTTCTTTTGGGTTGTCAAAAAAACAAGGTCACATACATATATGATGCATCAGATACACATATTGAGGCGTATTAACCCAACATTAGATAATTCTGAATTTACAAAAAAATTATCTTAGAATTATACGTTTTTTGCCAATAGAAATGTTTGCCCCATTTTCTTAACTAGTGAGAATATGATCTTAATTCAGATATACTGAGTTTTATTCACATCAGATTTTTTCCACCAAATTACAAGATAATAATTCCATTAATTCAGAAAAACAGGGCAGACAATTCTATTTCATTTACAAAAAGTTATGCTGCTACTCTGAGTGACTTTTCTCCTTTATTCAGAATAACAGCTATAATTTCTTATTGTAATTCAGAGATAAATGTTATTAATTCAGAAGAGCAGAGCAGATTTTCCTCCTTAAAGGGATATTCTGGCGTAAAACTAATTTAGGGTCAAACACTCTGTAACACTGATTTAGACACCCCCTTGAGAGATGAATGTTGCTGACTGCTTGATTCTCTAGTTATACCAACTTTAGTAATGACCGCACAATAGCAATACACAGCGGCCACGTGCACACCTCAACCAAAAAGCCACTCTATAGCCACAAATAATGCTCAGAACAGCAACTAACTTCATCAACAATACATATAGGGTCCTAACCACAGCACTAGCCACCAAACATCTTTTTAGCTTTGCCAAGTTTCTTTCGCAAAGAGACTAAACACAACCCACCTCAGGCCAGTCCATTGCAGACTACAGCTGGGTAACGCAGCTCAAGGAAGAACATTTATGATCATTTAGGATCATTTCCTTGAAGTAAAAATCACTATATTAATCATTCTGCACTGCAGAAGCATTAGTTCTTCTGCCTTAGCATCTCAGTCTGATTGCACTTCCATGAAGAAATTATCTTAAATGTTCTTCCTTGAGCTGCGTCACCCCGCAGCAGTCCGTAATAGACTTGCCTGAGGTCTCACTACAAACAAGTGGCTGCTCGAAGAGAGTAGGTGAGTTGTGTTTCGTCTCTTTGCTAAAGACATTAGGCAAAGTTAAAAAGATGTTTGGTGGCTAGTGCTGTGGCTGGAAACCTATACGTACTGTTGATGAGGTGCTGTTCTGAGCATTATTTGTGGCTATAGAGTGGCGTTTTGTTCGAGGTTTGTTTATGGCTCCTCAGACCGCTGTGTATTACTATTGTGTGGTCATTACTAAAGTTGGTATAACTAGAGAAGTAAGTGGTCGGCAACATTCAACTCTCAAGGGGGGTGTCTAACTTGGTGTTACGATGTATTTGACCCTAAATTAAATTTATGTCGGAATATCCCTTTAAGTGAATGCAATATGCTTTTGTAGTATTGCCCACGTTTTATTATTGTTTATAGTTAACAGTTGACATATCTTGTTTTCAAAGCTCCTGTGAGGAGTTTTTGATTTGTTGTGAGACCATCAAACTAGACGAACAATTTCTGTTTATTTTGCTAATTTTGTTTTAGAGTGTATGTGGTTTCATGTGGTTTTGCAGGTGCCTCAGGTGGGCACTTGGGGAAGTAGTTTTTGGCACTTCTGCATCAGCTACATTGCCTAGGATCAGAGTCTGCCACTAGAGGGCGCCAAAATCAACACAGGCATAAAGTTTCTCACAGGATCTTTAACTATTCAGGGGTTATTGATAGTTTTTAGACTACAGTGGTGTACATTCCAGCTTCACCGACAGAATCAGCCTGTTTTTACTGATTTTTAGTTGTTATGAAGAAAGCATTGCCCTGTGATTATTAAATGGCCTCTGTAACTGCCTTCCCCCATCTCCCTCATCATCAGTGATAGCTGACCTGCCCTCAGTGGAGCTCAGTGTGTTAGTGTAAGTAGCTGAGATTAAACAGGGATCATGATTGTGTTTTTTCCGCTCTGAATCACCGCAGGCCGAGGAAGAGAGCAGCGGCGGGTCGAAGCGCTTCTTTCGGACTCTCAGATCGACGGGAGGCGGGATCAGACATTCTTCATCCTGCCTCCCGAACCTCCTCATCCTCCTCCACGGTGAGCCCCGTTTTCTTTTGTGCTCCTTTTCATGACTCGCGGTGGTGCTGCTGCTCGGCCGCGCGCACGCACGCACGCGGGTCTGCAGATTCCATGCAGCTCCTCCTCGAGGGGGTCGCGGTGACTGAGAGCCCCCACCCCCTCGTCTCTCTCTCTCGCTCTCTCCCCCCCGGCTCCTCCTGCGCCCGCCCCGGCACCGATTGTTGACAAAAGACGCTGCAAGACGGAGCGAAGGAGACTGGTCCTGGTGAGCTTCTCTGCCCGCTAACTTGACTTCTTTCCCCCCACAGTGTGAGGAGCGGAGGACCGGGTGGAGGGGAGCAGGGGTTTAGGGGAACGAGGGCTCTGTCGTTCCTAGAAAACCTTGAGTCACAGCGGGCTGCTTTGTGTCCGTAGAGGAGTGCATGTAGCCAAACGTTAGCCGTAGTAACGCTGCGGGGTCGATCCCCTCCTCCCCGCCGCCCCCGTGTGATTCACTATCATATGACGCTCATTTCTGTCTGCAGCCCGGGGTCGATTATGACAGCTTTCCGTCTCTCTTTGTGCCTTTGTGTGTCCCCTCTCTGGAAGGTGTGGCCGAGGTGATTCTGTTGTCGGTGGTGGTCGGACCGCAGCAGGCCGGCGTGAACTGGACCCCTCCTCCTCCTCCTCCTTCCCCCCTCTCCTCGCTCCTTCCTGAAAACCACCCGTGATTGGTATTTACCGACAAAACCAGCGGCCAAGATGGGTCATCCACTGTGAGAAAGGGCTCCGGACCAGCGCTAAGGGAGGAGAAGGCGGCGGCCTCAGGCAGGTCTACTCAGCCGGGAATGGTGTGAGCTGAGACGGCCAGGCAGTCTGGATCTGACTGGGGACTCGTCATTCCCCCGGAGCCTCCGCGGCCCAAAGCCGCGTCCTGAGCCCTCCAAGATGGGGAAGTGCGACGGAAGATGCACGCTGCTGGTGATCTGCTCGCTGCAGTTGGTAAGTATGTGTGTGTGTGTGTTTGTGTGTGTGTGTATGTGCACGGCTGAAGCTGCCTCTCTCAGCACAAAGATATAATTAGAGCAGCGTGCTTCAGACACGCACATTGTAATCAGACATTTTTCCTCCAGCCTCTTCGTACAGTCAGAGCGAAAAAAAGCTTGGAGCTGCAGCTGCTGGGGTGCCATGCCACATTACAGACCAGGGTGTGTGTGCCTTTGAAGCAGGGGGAGCAGGGCAGGGGGCGCTTTGGTGTCAGGGTGGTCAAGAGAGAGAGAGAGAGAGAGAGAGAGAGAGAGAGAGAGAGAGAGAGAGAGAGAGAGAGAGAGAGAGAGAGAGAGAGAGAGAGAGAGAGAGAGAGAGAGAGAGAGAGAGAGAGAGAGAGAGAGAGAGAGAGAGAGAGAGAGAGAGAGAGAGAGAGAGAGAGAGAGAGAGAGAGAGGTGGTGGTCCCGTCCTGGCAAAACCATGTGAATGTTAAGCAAGAGGGACAAGGAGGCCCTGTCCACCATCTGGTCTCCATTCTGGGTACAAAGTTAGCTGCTCCTTGTTCTACAAATAGCTAGAGACCATCACTCTAAAATGTAATAAGAGTGTAATGTGAGACTGTGGTGGGATGATGTGAACATGGTCAGCAGTGAGGGACTTGTTGTTCAGCCCTTTGTTTGATGCCTGGTTGTTTAGGGGCAGGAGGATTCAGCCCATAGATTCTCATTAGTTTGGGGGAGCTTTTGGGGGGATGCTCCTCTTTTTACAGTCGCTGGACTGGCTGGTGCTCCAGGCAGTTACCATGGAAACAACTGCGGCAGACCTGTGTATGTGTGTCCCTGTCACTGTGTGTGTGTGTTAGAGACCTTGATTACTAGTGTGTATATGTATATGCATGTGTCCTCAGTTGTGTGTGTCTGTCTATGTGTGTGGTATGTGTGTTAATCTTTTGCTCTATTATGTGTGTGTGTGTGTGTGTGTGTGTGTGTGTGTGTGTGTGTGTGTGTGTGTTTATAAATTAACAGCCCCTCCCTCTGTCCCCTAGGTGGCAGCCCTCCAAAGGCAGGTGTTTGATTTTCTGGGCTACCAATGGGCCCCCATCCTGGCCAACTTCCTGCACATCATGGCTGTCATCCTGGGCATGTTCGGCACGGTGCAGTTTCGCTTCAGATACCTCATCTTTGTGAGTCCAGGCCTCTGTTTGTCTGTCACTGATTAAACATAAGTTTGAGTTTTTCCTTTTACACAGAAACTGATGAGTGTGTGTATGTGTGTGTTTGGCAGTATGCAGTATGGCTGGTCCTGTGGGTGGGCTGGAACTCCTTTATCATCTGCTTCTACCTGGAGGTTGGAAACCTGTCTCAGGTGGGTTCTGTGTGTTTAATTTCAGATTAGTATTTCTGAAGTAACTTGAAACACTTTTATACACACTCCTGTAATGGGTAGGGTTGGGTTGAGAAACATCTTGTTCTCTTATCATTATTAACACATCATAAACATTTTGCATTTAACATCTTTGCATCTGCACAGTTTGTTGCAATTTCATTGTAATTGTGATAAGAGTATTTGCATTGAATGCATCACATAAGTTTGAACTTAAAGTTCCTCTATCTCAAAGCCTTTGTGTGACATTTAAAAGAGAACAAGAACATTAATAACAACACTGATCATTTTTAAAATGTAATTTTTCATGCTTTATATCATTGCAAAGGGGGGAAGGTGTCAGCCAAGCTGCCAAAGAAACAGCTTTATACAAAAAAGCAATGCTTTGTTTCCGATTGGATTAACGTGGCTTTGTTTTTACACCTCAACTTAGACCCATTTTATCTTTTCCCCTGACTATTTTTCTCACTTGTATTATTTGTTAGAAAAACTCCACTAAGATTTTGAGGTTATATCTAACTCAAAAATGTTTTGAGTTAGGTGTAACGCCTGTAAAGTAGATGATCTAAAGGTCTTTGGTGTCAAGCTTATCATCTGTTTTGTTCAGAAGTTGATTGCAGTATGAAAAAAACCCTGACCTGTAAAAAGTTCAGAAAATAATCACTTTCTCAATCAACAGATTACTTTTAAATAGGGCTAGGCGATAAAACGATTACGAAATTTATCGAAAATTAATTTCCCTCGATATCAATATAAATCATGGTCAATATCCTTTTCAATAGTTGGCATTCCGCCATGTTTTGGTAGACTATACAAATAGCCATGAAAAGGGGAGTTGCTCTGGGTCCACTTCGCAATCATGTGCTGAAATAGAAACAGGTAGCAAACAACTGCGTAGTAGCAGGCTACAGCTAGCTGTTGGCGAGAAAAAAAAGAAAACGAATGCTACCCCCGACAGAAATGCAGATGAAGGCTTAGCAGATGAGGACATCGTCGACAACACTGGCACAAAAACGTCGGTGGTGTGGAGGTATTTTTTGAGGTCAGACATGAAGCAGAGTAATGTGCACTGCAAATTATATCATGTACATGCACTAGCAAAGTCGGGGAATACCTAAAATCTTTTTCACCACCTGAAGCAGTGCCACATGGCAGAGCATGCAAATTGCACACGGCTACAAACCCTGAGTGGATCAAGGAGCCCATGGTGCCGAAACAGCTGACCATTCAGTCCACTGTATCTGTCGTAAAGTTACGAGAAAACATCATAGAGACACAAAGACCTGACAGATGCAGTAGCTTATTGTATTGCAATAGACATTCTACCGGTTAGCACTGTTAAATTTGTTTTTTTTTATCGTGATATATATCGATATCGACTGATATAAAAACAATATAATGTATCGTAATGAACTTTTTCCCATATCACCAAGCCCTACTTTTAAACAACTCATCATTAAAATTCTTCTTTTTAACTGAAATTGGAAAAAAAGTGCATTTTAAGTTTGAATCATTCTTATTTACGCTTAGATGAAGATTGCCTGAACGAATAAAATAAATGAAACCCCCATTTCCAAAATAATAAAGCAGCTTAAGACACAGAACTAATTGTTAGTTTTTGAAAACTATTGAGAAAGAGTCCAACAGATTCGTTACTTACCTGCTGGGAAACAACAGCCTGAATAAACAGGAAAAATTATAAAGGAATTAGGGGGTACATTGTGCTGGGATTTCTAATGAAGGCAAAGGCACAACCTACGTAACATAAACAGGTGTGAATCAGTCATTTCTTGTAACAATGATGTACAAAAATTCCCTGCTGAGTGTCATTAAAATTCTGCTGAAATGTCAATAAACCCTGCTCAAGACGCCATCCTACTATACCGTGTTTGAATGGGGTGAAGAGGAAGTGACCTATTGAACAGGACATCTTTGGCTTGAGCCTGAATAGGGTTATTGATTTAGTGGAAAACATTTTAAGAAAAAATATGGAAACTGATATTGAACAAATTACGACTCAAAGAGGTCACATCATGAGTAAAAAAGATAACTCTGAGTTAGACCTACTTTTGTCCGGTAGAGATGTGTGTCATCATCTTGCATTGTGACCGTTTAGTTTTACCTCGTGACCCTTTAGTGTGATCCCTGGATAAAATAACATAAAATGTAAATACAACCAAATATGATGTATTGTTCAGATATTTTGCGGATACACAAATTATTGAAACTGTTTTTTACCAACACATTAACATTAAGTCAAGGCTTTAATAATACTTTTCTGATTGTATGTATGCGCTCAGGACAGGGACTTTCTCATGACATTCAACACATCCCTCCATCGCTCGTGGTGGATGGAGCACGGTCCTGGATGCCTGGTAACGCCAGTGCTAGACTCTCACATGGCCCCTGACGACCACCATGTCATCACTGTGTCTGGGTGTCTCCTTGACTACCAGTACATAGAGGTGTTGAGTTCGGCCATACAGGTCCTTCTTGCTGTATGTATCTACCCACACACTCTGCCTTTAGATGGACTTGGTTTTGTCAGATAAACAGTCCAGTTTTCTCATGTCTGACCGTCTTTCTTCTTCAGCTCTTTGGTTTTGTGTACGCCTGCTACGTGAGCAAAGTTTTCCAGGATGATGAGGACAGCTGTAAGTATTTGCTCTTCTTTTAAAGTCTGCTCATCCTCCTGCAGTGTCTCCTCAGCTGATCAGATTTACTTATATCACACTATCACGGCGGCTTTAGTGTCAGTGATCCACATCTTTGATTGTTAGCGCTCATTCTTCTCTCCTGCTCGAGTCATGCTGAGTCTCTGTCACCACAGAGGATTCCCTGTGGCGGATCTGAGCTCCATCTGTGGGGAGTATTAGAGATGTCTGCTGGAATATTCCCTCCGAGTGTCCGTCTGTCTGCAGCTGAGTTCTAGTTTGTCTGCCTGGTTGTGCCATCTGGGTGTCTGAATGGGCCGTCTCCTTGAGTGCCTCCTGTGTGTTTCACTTTCGCTCAATGGAGGAATTAAGTCCATAGTTAGAATATGATATCATAGGAGAGAGGCAATGACTTAGCAGCATTATATGTGGTGTTAGAGTGCATGTAATAACACTGCTGGTAGAGATGATCCGATTTTAACATGAAATGTAAATATAATGCATCTATGCTATATCCCACCTATGTTATATTTTGAGGTAATTGAATTATACTCTTACTAAGGCTGTTATGATGTCAGATTTTCACCTTACAAATATCATGGCCTTAAAATATCACACTTATAACATTATTGAGGTATGTGCAGAGATTATCTACATTGCCAGTCCCTCAAATAAGTATCTTTTGGAGGAGATATAGCTTTAAAAAAACTATGCTTTTATTTTGATTTCTCTGCCTAGTGCTTTGGTTGCCTTATTGCCTACCCTGTAAATCTGTGCTTTTATTTTGAAGTACACCACTTGTAGTAGATAGCGTACTTATGTAGCCATAACAGTGAAAATAACGGTTGTAAATGCTCAATTGATGAATAACCTTAGGAGACACAAGCTCTTAGACTGTTTTAGATACATAATTAATCTTTGAATGTCAGTATTTGAAGTAATTATCACTCAGAGGGTCCCTAACAGTTAGCTAGTTGGCAGCTAAGGCCTCATCTCTTCTCCATTTTATGGCACGTGGAAACTGCTATAAGACTTTTGAATGGAAAAATAACAAACTTTACAAGCACCTGTCATGTTTATAAGTTTGCCATTTCACAATATTTACATTTGTTAATCTAATTATATCTACACAGTTGAAATGAGTATCAGGTTGTGAATCAAAGCTGGAGGACATCTGCCTCACGTTTCCGCCCCAAAAGAAGTAATTTCAGTTACAAAAACACAAACTTTAGTATCAGTTTTTGGTTCTGTCTTCTTGAGAAATTTTGTGTTGTATCTATGTATAAACCAACACAGTTTAGCTCTCTTACTTGATTGAGAAGGAGTAGATTTATGTATCAGTGACAGTGACATGAAGGCAGTAGGAGATGATGTATTACCTGCACCTGTAGAGGTGTACTGAGAGCCTTATCTGATGACTTGAGGGATTTTTACTGTCAAAACAGAAATTGATCTTGAAATGTGAGACTTTCTAAATATATAAAAGATTCAAAGGAATGTGAAATGATGTCATTTCCCTCTCTGTCTCCTGTTTAAAGTTGATTTCATTGGTGGCTTTGACTCATATGGATACCAGCCTCCTCAGAAGTCGTCCCATCTGCAACTGCAGCCTCTTTACACGTGAGTTACTGAAAGCTCATTTATTTTCTTTTGTATCTGCTTCAACATAAATAAAAGAAAGGATTTCCTGAGATGCAGTCCTCGACATTTTTGAAGTACATTTTCCATTCATTCACTCAGGGTATCTGAATAATTGTAAATCTAGGGAAGCCCTGAGCTAGTTCAGAGTTACACTAAATAAATACACTTAACAAAGGAGGTAAGAGTGCACCAGGTATAAATGTAAAACAGATTTAAAGCAATCAGTTTGCTCACAGCCGAGTCAAAACATGTAGGCATATTTGTTTAATTGTCTTTATATCAGGCACAGATGCATGAGACATCGCTGTATATAGTGTATATAGAATAGATGCCGTGCATACAGGTTTCTAGACATGCCTCATTTACAACGCCTGTTAGGGCAAATAGAAATTACCGAGTCTGCTTCTGTTTTATTTTTATCAAAACAACATCTTTGCAACTGTTTTTTGGGTGGGAATTTAGGGGAAGTACCGGTAGAACAACAACAGTACATACATGTAGCAGCTGTAATTTATTGCTTATGTGCAAGCTTTGATAAAACTCATGTATTTATTGCACATCATGTCATCAGTGCTATGTCTGTATTTTATCACAGATAACTCTTGTATTTTGTAGGCCAAGAAGTCTACTATCACTATGAATTTGTTACCAGAAGGAAAAATCTGCATAAGTGGCAGAGTTCATGCAGATGAACTAAAATGCATTTTTACTAACAGTGTGTGATCTCCTCCCTTCTGTACCCCCAGGGCTGGATAACTGCTGGTAGCACCCCCTTCAGGCCAAACCCTGACAGTGTCACTGTGGATGGATAGCAGCGGCGGTTGCCTTGGTTACACTCACTCTGTGTTTCACAGTTTACCCGAGGAACAGACTTAACCCCACCCAGAGGAAGTGACTTTTCTGCGTGTATGTGCGCGTGTGTGCCCGTGTCCGAGAAAGAGAAATCCAGCCCTGATAAGAATGTATGGAGCTCAGGGAAGAACCAGCATGCCAGGTGGTGTGAGGAGGGAGGGAGGGAGGGAGGTGGGAAGGGAGGGAGGGAGGGAGGGAAGAGGAGGAGCTGGGGACACCTCTGTGAAATCACTGAGGACACACTTCACTGAACTGCCAGCTCTCAACACTCCCACAAGTGTGTGTGTGCAATGTGTGTGTAACTCAACAGGACTTGGCTGGTGCTTTGTGGTAGCACCCTGGACTTCTACCACTCAATATCCCAGTGTTTTTTATTTTCTTTTATTATTTTATAATTTTGAGAGCTCGTGTGTGTGTGTGTGTGTGTGTGTGTGTGTGTGTGAGTCGGGCAGGGGCTGGGGAGGAGGGTGGGGGTCACATTATAAAAAGAGGCACAGCTTGTACCTGTTGTCGTTTTAGAGTGTGGTGATGTCAAACTAGAGCAGTCTTACGGTTTCCTTTCCCAAAGCCATCTTTATATCCTCTCACACTGTTTGGTTTTACTGTTGTCGATCAAACTATTTAAATTAAAGCTAAAGTCTGATGAGGCAACAAAGCTGAGCTAGTAAGACTAAAATAGATGAACCATTTAAAGGATCAGGCCGGTAATATTTATGTTCTTTATATGCTTGAGCAAAACTGTTGATGTGCTCATCTGTCTATGGGTACTTTTCCGGCTTTTCGTGTCTCTCCCTTAAACTTGTTTAGTCCTAGAGCTGTAGATCTTAAAGAAAGCACAGAAAATTACTGATTAAATTTTTAAAAAAAGCCTTAAAAGCATCCTGACGTAGCTGGGCAATGCCGCCTTCGGCAAATGTCCCTCAAACAGAAGTTTAGACTGCTTTGATTGCAGGTTATTTAAAGCTGCACTTCTGCTGCAACAGACAGTATTTGCAACAACTAGATGGTATTTGTGGTGTAAATCAAACAATTATGACATGATTATGGGGGAACATGCCACTAATTACAGGTTGGGAAGGAAATGGATGTCAAAAAGTAATTTACTGCAAAACAAAAAAAAATTGCTTAACTATTACCAGCCTTACCCTTATAGTTCAGATTTACTGCAAAAATCCTGCAAAACGTCCATGTCTGGGGTGTTGTTGTTTTTCAGGAAAGTAGAATAAGCAGCCTCAACATGTAATTCAGCCGATTAGGGATGCAGATGGCTTTGGGATCAGGCATTAGTGTGTCTTTTGGTGGGGGGAGCAGGGGAGATACTGTGCATGTAAATAACCAGCCAATGATTGTTTTGTTGGTTCCATTTAGAGAAAAAAAAAAGTGGGAGGTGGGGGGGTTGCATTAGGGGGTTGGGTCTGGCCGTGGGAAGAAGGTACACATCAAAGCTTTCCTTCATATCTGCTTTTTTTCTTCCCTCTTTCTTCCCACTGCAGTTCCTCTACCCTTTAGCTACACTCACCTGATCAGAGAGGGAGCTGGGTCATAAAAGAGACCCCACAGGGAAATTTACTGTAGATATAACAGACATGTGCAGCAACATGCTTTCAGTAGTTTTTGAAGATTCTCATCGGGGCAGGAAGAGGGAAGAACGAGACAGGTATGAGGTGAGGACCTGAATGAGTGTAAGCTACAGTTTGAAATAATAAAAATACACTTTCTACAGTAAACAGACTGTTGTTGTGATCTGCTGACACATAAACATCAGTGACGTAGAGTTAAATAAAATAAGTGCTTTGATTCCTGTTGTTGATTACATTATATTTATATCTGGATTATGCTGTACAAAATTATAATTTGAACAGATTGGAAGATTGTAGAAATAATACTTTACAGTAATTTTATATTGCACAAAGACAGTTTAATATGTCAGGGTTATATGATGCATTTAATGGAAACAGAAAATAACAAAACAGAACAATGATAATATTGATATTTGTTGTTATATTTATCGCACTGTGACCCATTCACTCAATTTAATTCAAACGCTATGACGCTGATTTCATCAATGTGGTGATTCATTTCTAAGTAGTCATGTTCTACTCTGACAGAAATAGCTCCTCTACATTCATAAAGTTTGCTTTTTAAAAAAGCTGCTTTCAGCTCTGAGGAAATTGTAATTTCTACAGTTCTTCAATGTTTTTTCAATGTATTCTGTTACACAAGGCAGTCTGATGCTTTGGGGCTTTTTCAGAGCCCTAAAAATCACATTAACAAAAAAAAGAACATTGAAAGGAAACATTAATAGTTATATTATCAGGGTTAAATAAGTTTAATGTGCAAAAATGAATTCTAATCTGAATATATTAGGTAAATAGCCACCATCCACAGGAGCAGCTCAAATTGAATGTTAATTTCTACAAAATCAACCATCTCAAAACATTGGACTATTGTGGAAAAGTCCAGTTTCTTGTCAGTTCTGTCAGCTCTGAAAAGAACTCCAATCAGCTGATCTCCTCTGAACACCTGCAAAAGTTTACCAAGCCTTTATTCTCTCACTCTGACTCGGTACACACAACTACAATCATGGTCCGGACTGTTGACCTGTTGTCCAGAAGACCATTTACACACACACACACACACACACACACACACACACACACACACACACACACACACACACACACACACAAAATCTAAGGTGCCTGAAGTCCACTTACAGTTTCCACAGTCTTTGATGATTTGAGGTGCCAGGTGATGTGCTGCTGTTGATCTGCTGTGTTTTATCAAGTCCAGAGTCAAAACAGCCTAAAGTCTACCAGGAGATTTAGAGACCATAGTATCTGCTGAGAAGCTTTATGGCGAAACCGATTTCCTTTTCCTGCCATAACTACCACAAACTGGTTTGCTGAGCATGGTATTACTGGTTTGACCTGAACTCCACTGAGAAGAAGACAAGAGACACCATTGCAACAATAACAGACGAGCTGAGGGAGCTATCAGAGCAACCTGGACTTCACTAACACCCTAGCAGAGCCACAGACTGATGGCCTCCATGCCACACAAATGGAGCCCTGATCATTTTTTATTGGTGTTTTATAAAATTCTAATGTTTTAAATAGTGGAGTCTTAATTTTCATGTGCTGTAAGCGAGTCTTTAAGTATTTCACTTTGAATGTGATGAGTCAGAATAAATTGAAGTTTCACTTTTTTAATAAAATTAAGGGGGGGAAATGAACTTTTTGAGATCATTTTTCATAATTTGTTAAGTCGCATCTGTAGGATTAATTCTGCCTGATTGGAAAGCATAAGTATGTTAAACAGCCTGCCCTGAATATTTTCAATTAATCACTGTGGATTTTCGTGCAGGGCTGCCATAATGTGGCAGCATTACGTCATGCACACACAGGCTGGGGACCGTTTGCCGCCTGTCTGCAGTATCAGGGTCTCTGCCGACACAATCCCAACAACCTGAGGGGTGTCACTGCAACTTGAGCCACACTCGCCCCTTTTTGCACCGTTACATACCGGAGGTGTAACGGAGCGACGAGCAGTCACACACCCGCTGACCGTGTGTCGCAGCGCGTTGCCATGGCTGCCAAGCACCTCGTTACCGAGGAGACCCCGGTACATTGTGTACAGTTACCCAAGGTTCAAACATTTAATATCCCCTTATTCAAGCAAGTCATTATCTTATATTATAGCCCTCCTTTCATGAGTTGTAAGGCAAAATAAGACTATTGTGATATTTTACTGCTTTCTATTATTCTTTTATTTTGCAGTATATAAAAGCGTCATACTCACGAACGGTTGTAATGAGCGTTTTTTTACACGCTACTTTTAACCACAAAAATAACGTGAATAAAATCAAATTAATAAGCATTATAAATACACTTCTCATTACAAACAGACTAGACACATAACAAAGAGACCCGTCCGGTATGACCCTCCCTCCCCTCCCGGTTGGCGCAATGAACCGCACGCTCTCTCTCATCTCTTCCCGTCATGCAGCGCTCTTGCCTGCTCCTCCGTCGAGCCGCCATGTTGTTGGAGTGAAAGCCTGGGGTGTCAGAGAGAAACTGGGGCCGAAATCCGCGACCATCCACCCTCTCCGCCGGTGAGTACCGACCCCTACCTGGTCGCGACACCTCAAGGCATTGTTTATTCACGCAAAAGGGCAGGTATTGTCGCTACAGCGGTTCCGAGAGGGGATAAAGAGGGGTATTTCGTGAAGCTGAAGCGCCCTTTCTGCTGCTCGCCTCCTTCCTCTCGTTGTATCGGTCTTCCGCTCCAGACAGCTCTCGGGCCTTTGTTAGCATCCGCGTCACGGGTACCTGTGCGGCTGCAAGGTCGGCAGACAAGCAGAGACCCCTTAGGTGTTTATTAATGACAGGATTATGTTGTTGGGGGGCCGCTGCGGCTGGTAAAAACACTGTATGGAGCCTGTGTTTGGCTGCCGGTTCGCCCGGGCTGAGCTTATGTCGGGAGGCCGTGTTATTGTTGGTAGACATGGGCAGTGAACCCTCCATAACAGATCCGAGTGTGAGTGAGTCAACGCGGGTGCATATAAATGAAACCCCCGGTCACCATGACGACCTCCTTACACGAGTTTCTCTTCAGTCCCCTATGGTTTTGATGTGTCATGTCTGTGGGGAGAGAGAGAGAGATGTTTGGTCTGTGTTCAGACCCCGAACGTTATCTCATGCTAGCTGCAGGTTGCTTGCTCGGATCGTCACACCCCTGTCTGTGCCCGGTATGCGGTGGATTGATCCCCGGTATTGAATAATGATTAACCCAGTTAGCTCAGGAAACACGATGCCTGTTTTCGTGTGGTGAGTTAAATTTTGGGCCATAACAGGTCGTGTACAGCTCGCTTGCTGTGCTGTGGATTTCCGGGTGATTCTGCACCTGATTTGGAGCTGTGGCACAGGAACGAGGAGCTAACATTTCGTGTTGCTGAATGAAGTGGAGCAGGAAAACAAACAGGAGTAGTGAATGATTACTTGGCAGGCTGGTTTGTTTTTATCTTTTGGGCCTGTGGAGCCGGTCAGCTCGTGTTTTTCCGTGTGCATGGAGGTGGTGTGATGCAGAGTAGTCTCAGCAGCATGCTTTTGGTGATGTTGACATGCTGACAGACTGACAAAGTTAATTACAGCATATGGCTCAGTGTAAGATGAAGTGCTTGTAATTTCGTTGTGGCCTGTAGGGACAATAATGTGAAACCGGTGATTTTAACAGAGATTAGAGCTTGTTGGATAAATAGGGGTTGTAAAATAGAAATTATATCCCTGTGAATGTTGGAAACTACTGAGGGTGTTGAGCCTAACTTTGACCATGACCACTTAACACATCAGCCTGTGCGTGCTCTGCTCATGATTTCGCCATTCTAAATAAGAGGCCATCCCACCTTTCAAAACGAACACCACCAACTCTTCTGTTAACAATGTCAGGAACCACCCTCTTCAAAACTTACTAAAAGCATACACTTGGTTGTAAGATTTTATTAAGATGTTGAAGAAAAGTTTGCACCCTTTGTACACTGAATGAACTCTACCTCTGATTTTATAACTTAGTTGGAACAAATATTATAGAAACATGTCAATTTAATGAACCCCACGAGACCACAAAGTGTCATTAACATCAGCTGACTCAGTATGTAGTAATGAAGTTATATCTCAGCTTTAGGAGTTAGAACTTCTCCTTTGACAGAGATGCGCAGCTCTTCCCTCTTAAGCAGCCTTGCACAGATTTTATAAAATGAAAATTTTTGCAAAAATGTGTCTTGAACCAGATGTGGGTACATTGAATGAACTCTACCTCTGATTTTATAACTCATTTGAACCAAATATTATAGAAACATGTCAATTTAATGATCCCTACAAGACCACAAAGTGTTATTAACATCTTTTTTAAAAGTAACAGCAAAACTTTTTATTATAACGTTTCCAGACTTTTCTATTAGACACCGTTTGTTAAGTTAGACACATCAGCTGACTCAGTATGTAGTACTGAAGTTATATCTCAGCTGTAGGAGTATGAACTTCTCCTTTGGCAGATTTTATAAATACATTTTTTTGCAGAAATGTGTCTTGAACCAGACGTAGGCTAAACATTTGTGAACATGCAGACCGGTGTCTCAGTGAAGCTTTAATCTAACATGGAAAACTTTCTCCTTGTTTCATTGAACTTGAGCCCCACACAGCAGCAAAGTGAAATTCTAAGTATACAGTGCTGACTGCAGACAGAACTTGAGAGCAAGCTTACCTGCCACCTTGCCTGCTATAAGAACAGATTTTCTAGTTTATGTCTAAAACTGAAGCTGAAACAGCTCCTCTCAGATCAAATAAGGAGCTGCTTTATGTGTCATATTCATGCCGTCCCTTATGTGGCTGTAGTCTAAAAATTTAAAATGAACTTCGGCCTCTTTAGGAGGATTAAACTAATTAAGTTTATTCATTTGAAATGGGCCTAGACATTGCTTCAGTGTTTTTTTTTATTTTTTCAGGAAGAGTAACTGAGTGCATAAAATAACCTTGTAAGTTCTAGCAGGAATGAAAATATCTACTCTCTGTGACAGTTTTGAATGAGACTGAGAATCCACTCAGTAATTTTAGTAACTACACAGAATGAAGTCTGAATCAACAGCACTGCATCAAATTCTGCTCCCATGGAAACTTCACCGTTCATTTTAATTTTGGACATCCAGTTGTATACAATGCACATGACATTCAGCACATAAAAAACACCTTCCCATCCGTATTTACAAGTGAAGCTTGTGCAGGAACAAAATTTTAAACCTTGGCATGTCTGGTAATAATGAACATAAAAAATACAACAAAGAGACTGATCAAAATGAATTGAATGTAGTTTCAGTGAATGCTGTGATTTAATCTGGATGTTCCTACTAACCTGGTAATTAGATTGTAGCCTAACATAAAAACCAGTCCAACTTGCGGCATTTGCTGAGCTGTACTCTACTTGTCTGGTTCTGCTTGAAGCTATCAAAAGTGGGCAGCAAATACAGACAGGGTGCTGTTAAGTCCCGCCCGGGCCAGGGGGGGCATGGATGGTAGCAGTCTGTTCATTTCTGTTGCTTGGAGGTGAATCTTGTTAGTTTCTGTCTGCAAGCAAAAGATGTAAAAAGACCTGAGTGTTTCTGAGTGATGAGCTGCACAACCAACAGGCTGAAGATCCAAAAGTTGGTTATAGTGAGCACAGAGATGGAGAAACAGTATGTAAGGAGATAAAACGGTTGCAGACAATATCATGTGAGACATGGCCTGGGGTAATTTAGTCAAACGGCACAGGTTGAAGCTTAGTGATTCTATTAGTCTGCTTCTACAAAGCGATTTGGTCGAATAATGGTGAGCATCAAAGCGTTTCTGTGGACCACTCAGTGGGAGCTTACCACCAAGAAAAGACTCGAGACAGAAAATATGGACTTATGACACCAAACTCTCCTCCCCGCTCGGGCAAAGTAATCCACAGACGAGGTTTTCAAAGTTTGCTCCCTGCTACTGTTGCTGCTCTAAAATGACAGCTAATGGGCTTTATTCCATCCATATAACACAGTGACGACTGTTTCTTACTAATGGAGGGCTGATTTATTGAGGGATTCATGGAACAGCTGTGGCCATGAACTTTGATCGTAACCACATGGGAGAGGAAAATGATTTAAAGGCCCATTTGTCTGATTTTGCTGTCAGCAGTCTTCTCTCATGATGAACTGCAGGATCTCTGTTATAGTTTGTCATGGTTAGATTGTTGTCAACATTAGCTTGAACAACAGTAAGGTTTTGGTGCATGTGCAGAACATTGTTAGCAAGTCTTGTAGTCCGACCAGCCGCACCACTCGGTCTGGATTTCCTGGTGATGGCAGAAGTTTGCATGCTGAACACTACACTCAGTTAGGTGTTCAGCAGGTGCACTTAAACTCATGCAAAACTCATGCAGCTCATTTAACAGCCCCGCTTACAAAGCACATGCAAAGGCTTCATGGTTTCTCCGAACATACATGCAGCTTACACGATGTTTAAACTTTTGCTTTTGAACTGTTTATTTCATCCCTCAAATGTACTGCTCAGTTAAAATCTAACCTATGATTGCTGTGTATGAACTCATTTCAGCTGTGCAGAGCTGATCCTCCTTTGTGTTTTTTTGTTTGTTCGTCTGTACAGGCTGTGGTGGAATGAGCAGTGTGTGTGTGTTGAAGAGGAAAGCAGTGCTCTGGCAGGATTCCTTCAGCCCCCACCATAGAACTACATCCCCCAGCATGCCCGTGGTGCTGAGCAGCGGAGGACATGCCCCTCCAACTGGGCAGACCCCTCAGGCCACACCCCCCAGCCAGCAGGTAAAATCCTTTTACACTTGGACACACTTTACATACTTCTATACCAACATCTCACTGGCAGCATGTCGCTGTCCTGTCCTTGTTTGGAGTCCTTCAGGGCTGTTGTACTCTCCTTCTAAAAGCCGTCTAATAAACCTTATTAGTTTGCATCACAAACTGATGCACTTCAGGGACCAGTGGCGTGTGCAGCATGCTGCTACCTTATAAGCTTCTTGTGGGTGCATAGAAAACAAAACTCAAATGTGCTTTTCCTGTCATCAAGTCTCGATCCCAAACACACAGTTTCAGTAGAGAAGCTGGTGTCTGGTTCAGTACACAGTGGCTCGTGGCATTATAATGTTGATGTTGATGAAGCAAAACAAAGTATCTGGATGTGATCGACGTTTGGAAATGTGAACAATCCAAAATCATCTACTTGGTAGGAAATGTGATCCCTCTTATGACAAAAACAACACTAGATTTTCATTATTTTAGCTGCCCAGGGCTCCGTTTTCTCCATGCTTGTTCTTATTGATAAAACAAGCTTGTCCACTTCATTGGGTCTCAGTCAGCTGGAGCTCAGCCGGCTCACAGTCAGTCCAGCAGCAGAAAACACACTTCGAGGAGGCCCTGATATTGCTGGTATGCAGATACACCTTTGCCACTCTGGGATATCTAGTCTGCACTGACTTTTTCACCAGGCTGTCTCCTGTGTTTCCAAAGACGGGGTTCTGTCTTGCTTCTGCTGATTTTTTTCTGCTGCCCAAAATGAGTTTGTGGAGACTTTGCACACGGTTGAACCCCCTGCTGAGCACCTCAGCAGTGTGCAACACTTCTAGCCAGTAAACATGCTTTACTATTTAAACAGTACGCTGAGTACACTTCTCTATTTGATGGAAAAAAAATGAACAAAAACACCTGTTTTGGTTCGCTCTTAACAATCAGTTACTTTATAGTGGATGGATGTCTCTAGTTAGTGTGTCATCTCTTCCCTGTGAGGCTGTAGGAGACAGAGGGGCTGCAGCTCCACCAAACATGCAGTGATTAACTCAGCAAAGTTTACTTTTCATTAGGTGACTGTTTTGGTACAAATATTTACTCATTAACCTGTTTTTAAATGTACTGGCCAAACAGAAAATCTGCTTATGTCTGGCATTTGGTGTCTGTTAATTTTGGACCCTGTAGTTTTCTGCTTTTTAATCCTATTTTATTTTTTTTCTTCTATTTTTTAAAATATGGGCGAGCCTTCATGCCTTCAGCTGTTGATGCTGCACTGAAGAAGTGTAAAAGTTCTTTGAGTTCCTTATAAAGAAAATAAAGTTTATGTTTTATAACTTAAATAACTCGTTCAACCAACAAAACACAGTCAGTGCTTCCCTTTGGATCAAACACAGATCTGCATCTTCTGAGAATAAGTGAATAACTTTATTTTATTCCTGAAGGGAAACTTTAAGCAGTACCATAGAGGAGTGGAGAATGATGATTGTTCTGATATTGTAAAAACACAGGAGCCCTAATACACCATACCGTCCTGACAACACATTATAGTAAATACAGTGTAATGTATCATTATCCTTGTGTTGGAGTACGTGTTGTTTTTGCTCTACCTGCAGCTCTGTTGTTGTTGTTGTTGTCACTAAAATCAGTAATGCAGATTGACAACTTAGTAAATACTAATCGTAGACCGAGTCTCCTCCATCATTTATCTCTGTTTGGCTGCATTATTCGAACAACTGCACCATAATGTACTGAACAAACAGGTGTTTCGATCCATCACCCTCTTGCAAAGCCTGTTTAGAGTAGGATCGTTAAGCCATTGTTCAGCCTTGTTGATTTACTTTAAATGTAAGAAGTTGGAAGTGGAGGGGGGTCAGTTTTCAGCTGAGCCAGCAGAGGAGGTAGTGACAGAGCTGAATTGTTGCACTGTAAATGGAGCAGCCAGCAAGATGGTATGGTATGGAATTGAACCTGTTCTGGTGTGTCGATGCCAGGAAGCTTTGTAAAATCGCACACAGGCATCAGTTTGTGCATGTGGTCTGGTTCTGCAGGAAAAACAAAGCAGGCGTGATGAAAGAGCTTTTCTGCAGGCCAGATCTCTTCATGAAAAGGTCTTAAGTTGGTGTATTTGTTGACAAGATGTCCACGGATCAAATATCCTCTATAAACCCTTTTCACACACGCACAGTGTTTTTCACCCTGACTTCACCTGGATTACTTCCTACTATGCTTCTGGTATCATCTCAGGGTGAAGTCCAGGTGAGCTCAGGTGAGAGCACAGCAGGAAATCTTACCAATAAGCCCCAGCTGGTGGCAGCGGAGGGAGCAGGCGGGGGTTGTTGATGTTTATCATGAGGCTAATGTTCTGTGTAGTAAGAGGGGCGATCGTTTTGGAGTATTAATGTTTTCAGGTGAAAAGCAGGGAGAAGTTTACTGCGAGAATAAGGCAGCAGGCCCCCAACAGACAGACAGAGGAGACTTTGTTCAGTGAGGGTGTTTGTGTGAACAGTAGAACCAGGTGAATCTTCTGGAGTTTTCCAGAATGAATGTCTGAAAACAGTTTATTTGGAATCATGACCTCCGTGTTTGGCTACTCGTGATGATAACTACATTTATTTAGAGAGGAAAATAGAATTATTAAATGACAGACAGGGTTGCTGTTAGGGATTTTGGACAACACCAAACAATATCACTGTGAACCTCACCACCGTGGACCCATTTATGAGGGCCCCTGTGGGTCATGGGCCCCTGGATTGTCCTTCAGCTCCTAGCTTTTTGTTGACAAAGAGAGAGTCACTCTGTGCCAGCTGTTAGTCTTTTATAATTCATGTTGTCTTTTATTGGAGTTCGTACAGAAACTTCAATAATGTCTTTTGTGTGTGGAACCTGAATTCACCATGACTCTGGATAACAAACTACAATGACTGAGCAAATTGTTCTCTCTCTCTCCGTCTCTCTCTCTCTCTCTCTCTTTCTCTCTCGCTCTCTCTTTCTGTGGTTCCTATCAAAGCCGGGATCTGATCATCTCTGCTTTGTTTTTAAAACCTCCCTTCCTGGTAACATGGTTGTCATTTCTCATGACTAATCTTGGGGGGGGAAAGTGAGGAACAAAGGCTAAGTAACTGCTCAGTGGATTGTGATTGGTCATCGGTCATCCCGGTAACTTTTGACTCCACCTTCTGCGTGTAAACAGATGACAAGGCCCGGCTGTTTCCAGTACATGGCGAGGGACTCTGCGATGAGAGTTCCTGATGGGGGATTTTGTGTTTACCCTCAAGATGAGTAAGACAGGAAGCTTATGCAAGCTTATTCTTAGCGAAGAAGGAAACCACTACTTTTTGCTCAGATTTGATTTTCTGAGGAGAGGATGTGGCCCCAAAATGTCTCAAACTGCAGCTGATTTATTACTGATGATGACAGAGTTTTAAAAACACAGATAATGAACTTTTACCATCTGTAAGAAAAAGCTGCATGGCTCAACAGAAACTCGGATGAATACAAGATTGTAATTCTGTCCTGAGAGTTTAGTTTTGATTGAGGAAACTTTTGTAAATTTTCTACATCTTATGAATACTGAAGATCTACTTCCTTTTTAATATTTCCAACAAGAGACCAAAGAATTGACCTCGTCCTTCGTAATAGAGGTGGGCTGTTAGAATCAAATCCAGGGTCTACAGCTAATCTAATTTAAACAATAAAAAAACTGGACTAATAATATGTTAATATTTCATGTATGTAGACCAGTGTGTTTCCTGCAGTCTTCCTCAAAAGAGTTGCGTTATGATGTTGTGGCGTTGTCTGTCACATGATTTGTCGAGGTTTGGTCCTACCTGTATGCCTCCTGTTGTCTGACTGCCTTGGAATGGGACGGCCGCTTAGGTTAGGACAACCAAACCTTTGTAAATCAGCTGACGGGTAACATCAGCTGTCTCCTCTAAGCAGTCGAATAATTTATCTAGATCTAAGAAATATTAACATGTTGATTGACTTTTTTTCAACTTCAAAACACAGAATTACAGCGATGGTGGAGAGCGGGACAGGTGTATCTATGGAAATCACTCCATTTCTAATGTCAGTAACAAGGTTTGACATTTGAACTGATGAGGAATGACAGAGCGAGCTGCAACAGCACAGCCAGGATAGTTGACTGTAAACTTGTATTATTAACATGTGTCTTATTTTGTATATTTATATGTCAAAGTGTGTGTCTGATGGGTTGTTTCTCCTTAAAAAGAGGGCCCTGACATGACCTACGGAGCTGGCGCAGCTCCTCAGACACACTCTTACCATTGCTCTTGTCAGTAATTTTAAGATAATAATCACGTGTGTGTGTGTCTCTCTGTGTGTGTGTGTCTCAGGGTGTGGCAGGTGCTGGACGTTCTCAGGATGATGCCATGGTGGACTATTTCTTCCAGCGGCAGCATGGAGAACAACCCGGCAAACATCGCTGGCCCACCGGAGACAACATCCACGACAGCCAGGTGTGTGTTTGTTCTCGGTGTGTGCATGTGTTGCACAAGTGATGGCATATCCTTGCAGTGCTGGTGCTGGTATTGTATTATGTCACGCACTTTTGAGTGCTAGAGCGAAGTTCACAGAAAACTATTCTTAACATTTATTCTTACATAACTGTAAAGTCATGCCTTTACTGTTTTTAAAATAAAATGAAACCTCCGACTGCAAAAAAAAAAAAGCAAGCAGGGTTAACGGAAACACAAGTATCAGTGGCAGGAACTGACATTTCAACATTTTACTTTAATGTCGTTATACTGTCGCCTTCTGTAACATTAAAGACAAATCAGTAACGAGTAATTTAACTGGCTAAGCTCGAGACTCTCGTCTTTGTTTTCACGTCTGACTGGTCTGTCTGTGATTGCAGGTGCGGTCCATGGACGAGCTGAACCATGACTTCCAGGCTCTGGCTCTGGAAGGACGCGCCATGGGAGAGGTGAGACGATGGGACTGAAGGTCGGGGGTTATGTGTTATCTGAAGAGAGGTGGTAGTTTGACCACTTAGCTTCAATACCTCAGCTAATAAGAGGTCATTTGGGCTGCGGTGTCAATACATAGTTGATTTTTAAAGCACAGATTACATGATTAAACTAATAAAACCTCTCCCAGCTTGAGCAGCAGCATCACAGTAGTCAAATCACTTGCTCACGGAGTCAAACTTGAATAACAGGAAATCCCTGAAAAAGAGCTGGATCAGTTGCTCAGTGGAAGGCCTCTGAGCCAGTCGTATTGTGGACTCGTGTTGTCTTTGTTTTTTCATGAGTGAAAAGCCCTGAAAGACGAGAAGAGACTGAGTGGAGATGCTTTGGGCTTACCTCTGGCATTTATTAAACACAACCCAGTCTTTCTGTGGATGTTTGACTCGTGCCTGGATTTACCTTATTGAACAAAGTCCTTCTGTGTGTTACTTTAACTTCATGGTGGATGGATTTAACACATATTGTACATCTGTACTCGGATTTATGTAAAAGAAAAAAACTGATTTCTTCTTTATTCACACCTAAAAGTGATACATGAGTCAAATCAACCTGCTGTCAAAGTCCTAATGTTTGTATCCTAATGTTCTTCCCTACAGCCAGAACATAATGATTACTTTTGTGTACACAGACTAACTCTTGTTATGACTTGATAACTGTTTATTGGATACTGATGCAGCCCAAAGGCGCTGTAGCGAGTGCACCAAACTTCTCCCACCAAAATCACATTTTCCCTGTTCGCTTAAGTTTGGCTGTGGTGCCGTCTCTGATTTATTATGAGCTCTTACATCGGTCCAATTCAAGGCTGGATCTTTTATTTAACCCCCTCGTTACACACCATCTCCAATGTGTAGTGCACGGAAGCATAACACCTCATTCCCCGTCTGACCTTCCCTTGGAGGTGCAGAATGGGACAGTCTCTCTAAGATCAGCTTTTTATTTTGCACGAATCATAAAGCACAACCTTTTGAATACTTTAAAAAATGGTCGCTAGCAGGAGTGACAGTTTGTCTTTGTGTTTGCCATCTTTGCAGTGTGGCTGAAAGTACAGTGGAGTGTTTGCTCGGATCAGGTTGAGTCTGTGCTGTTACGATCTTAAAAACTGCAGCTAAAACAGAATTGAACTGAAAAATCAACATAAAGACCCTGTGACCTGCCGAGGGTCTGCAGATGTAAATGAGCTCTCGGCTTACTCGAGTACAGAACCTCAAGCGTTAACATTTATGTTTAACTCTAAGGAATAACGTGAATAAATACTTTGATCTCTCTGTGAACACATTCTAATCTGGTCCCATGATCACACACTCCTGGTTTATATTCTAACGGGGTCTCTCCGCTGCTTTGATTGTGACTTTGTGTCACTCATCAGGTTTCAATGGCCTCGTCTTGCTTGTTTGTTTTTTTGGGAGTGTAGAGGGAGCAGCCATGGGTCAAAGTTCTTCCACTGGTGTGTGTGTGTGTGTGTGTGTGTGTGTGTGTGTGTGTGTTTGACTGGAAACTGCAATGCAGCACTGACAGTTTGACAGTAAAAACACTCAAGCCAGAATAAATGCAAAAGCTGTTCTGAAGGTTTTCTCAGATTTGTGGACTGTTCTGCTTTCCTCACTGATCATGTGTCCTTTATTGAGACTGTTCTCTTCCTCGTACTCGCAGTAAGTGCGTAAACACGTCGTTTCTCTGCGTCTTTACAGCAGCTGCTTACTGGAAAGAAGTTCTGGGAGACGGACGACTCTGGGAAAGATGGACCAAAAGGGATCTTTCTGGACCAGTGGAGGGACAGCGCCTGGGGGGCCTCAGGTATAGACCAGTTGTACTTCACCTGTGAGAGTGTGGAAGACAGGAGGCTAATGAGAATACAGAAAGATTTCACAAACTCGTAAACAAACCGCTGGATTGCTCACTGCCTGGTCTTCAAGTATATTTAGATGCCTGTTGGAAACGGAGACTGATGTCAAAGTGAACTCACCCTGATGATGAGGGAGTTTCAGATTGCTGCTGGATCGTATCAACACAGTTATTTCTGTCTGCAGTCCTGCTCCTCACTCATGCATCAAAATAAAAGCTGCAGAGATTTGAGCTTGATGCTTGTGCAAAACTTAAATTATGCATAAAACAGCCCGTTCTTTGGGCTTTTAGGTGTTTGATAAACTCTTTGTCTGTGACTTTTCCACGTACACAATGATGTAATTTGGGGTCTGTTTGGAAATTTGGATTTTCTGACCCAAGTCACAGATATTTACATAAAAACATGTTTGCTGGGGCACTGCTGGCCTCCGCAAACATAGACGCAGGCTGCTGGGGTTCATTTCACCTGAGTGTTCCCTGAGTTCATTCTGAAATCTCTTGTGTGGTTTTCAGTTATGACCGTCCACTCTCAGAGTATATTATGCTCTTATTTTGAAAGCAATCATCAGCGTGGTTTTCCTGCCTCACGCCTGGTCTCATTATGGTTTGAGAGGACTTTATTTAGTCCAGTGAAAATAAAACAGACGAATAATCTAATCAGAAATATTGGTTTGTCAGGAGGCAGGTTCGATGATCTGCAGTCAGAGCTAATAAGCAGAGAGCTCGCTGCACCGAAACACTTAATCACACAAGTCCACACAGCAGGGGATAACACAACAACAAGTGTTTCACAGAGGAGCCAATGTCAGTCACATCATAACACCTTTTTTAAACATTCATAGAGCCCACGAGAGAGTGCGACCTTACTTTGTTGGGTTTCTGAATATTTCATCTCTGGCATGAAGGATGTAAAGCTAAAAGTGTCTTTTGCAGCACAAACATCAAGTGAACGTGCTCCGAGTATGACCTTCAGCAAACTGATGTGTAAAGAAGAAAAACGCCAGACTTTTCCCTGACAGTCCTGACGAGTTTGGATGATGTTCTGGTTAATAATTTAAGGGCTGCATAAGTGGATGTTTTTCAGAGTGATCATGTCTTTGATTTAATGAAGCTTATGAAACCGTCGTCTCTCGCTGCTGCTGCTGATAAATTCAACGCTGCTGTTGAACAGTTCTTGGAAAACACGCTGCGCTCCCATGTGCACAAACGATTTATGAGCCGCCTCTTCTCTCCCCTCAGATCACTCTGTGTCTCAGCCAATCATGGTGTCCCGTCGACCCGGGCAGGGTTTCCACGGCGGGGGTGAAGTCGGGGTGGGCTCGGTGATGTCACCGCGCTCTGAGAGTGGAGGTCTTGGAGTCAGCATGGTGGAGTACGTCCTCTCCTCCTCGCCAGCCGACAAACTGGACTCCTGCCTTAGGAAAGGACCCTATGTGAGTCTGACCTCTCAATCTGTCCATCAGTGCTGCTCTGAAACCTCCTGTTTTCACATTTTCTCTCTTTTTTTTTCTCCTCTAACCACCGTCACTCTCGCTCTCTGTTCGCTCAGCTGACTGTCACATTTCCCTTCATTTCACAGGGGCAGAGGGATGGGGAGGTGGAGGAGGAGAAGAGAGAGAAGCCAAAGGCGACATTCGAGGGAGAGAAACTGAAAGAGTTGACAGAAGGTGAAGCTGATGTCATCGGTGACGTCATCAACCCCAACGGGCTGCCGGTGCAGAACGGTCTTGACGTCGACGTCAAAGAGTTTGGGTACGTCTACGATTGAGAAACTCATAATTAAGAGTCACAGTCTCTACTGAAAACCTTGATCTATGATCTGAACTCCTACCCTTGTCCCCCCTGCAGTCGTCCCCCAGGCAACATGCCGGCTCCGGGCCCAGAGGGCGATCTGCTCGGTGGTCCTGGTGGTGTTGGTGCTGAGGGCCTGACACCCTTGGGAGGGGGTGGAGGTCCCAAACCTCCTGAGGATTTCTCAGGTGTAGATCAGGGCGGCGTCACCATGGACCCCATGGAGTCAGTGATGGAGCCGCTCCAGTTTGACTACAACTCCCAGATGCAGATGGACTCGGCACCCACTGTGGGTCTATTCGATTACACCAACCAGCAGCAGGTAAGAGTCGCGGGCGCATTTCCTGATCTAATGCCGCTGCAGGTTTTTTCTGATCCTGTCCGAGTTTTCAAATAAATAAAAACAAGAGTGATAGACACAGAGGAGGACTTTTTCAAGGTTTTTGTGTATCCAGAGGTTTCTCTGAGTCACCTGTCACTGTCCTGATTGCAGCTGTTTCAGAGAAACAACGCCCTCGCAGTGCAGCAGCTAACAGCAGCCCAACAGCAGCAGTATGCTCTGGCAGCAGCACAGCAGCCTCACATCGGTAAGAAAGTGTCTTTACTGAGCATGGAAATAGAGAAACTGGGCAACTGAGCAATTCAGTTCTGCTACTGTGCTTTTGATTTGGTCTTTAAACGGTCTTTTTGTTCAGCTAATTATGATCCCTTTCACATTTATTGAGGCAGTTTCTCTTTTGTCGTTTTGCAGAAATGGGATCAATAAATACAACCACACGACAAAAAAAAACTTTTTAATAGAGAGAAAAGTGTGACCGCATGATTTCCTGCATGGCTCTAAACTGTGAATGTGAAAGGATAACAGTTACTGCTAAAACATCAAACCAACAGTGGGACCTAATCCTCTCCTTAAGTCTGTTATTTACAGTGAATTTGCAGCACTTGTGACTGTGAGGTAGCTGCAGTTTCAGTCTTGCATTTTGGGGCTAAAGATCAGCGAAGTTGGAAAAAACTCTGTTCAAGTCCTGCGGTCACTAATTCATGTTGTGTTCATGTTTCTCTGGGGGTTAGTAATGCTTTACGAGCCTTAGCACTCTTTGGGACGTGTTGTGGTCGTGCACTAACCTTTTAACAGTCTAGAGCGAATTGGTTATTAATGAGTATGAGGGGTCTTAATCATGTGGTTATCCTGTTAAATCTTAATGTGTAAAAGGGGGAGCCGTTTAACCCGGATCACTGTGTGTTTTCAGGTCTGGCCCCAGCATTTGTGCCCAATCCTTACATCATCAGTGCCGCTCCTCCAGGGACAGACCCCTATGCAGCCGGACTCGCAGCGGCAGCCACTCTGGGTGTGTTAAAACGAGCCCTCCGATCTGTTAGGATCCAGAAACCTTCCCTGATAATTAATCCCCACAATCAGGAGGAACGGACGGCTGTAGTTACTGTATTTGTTCTCATCTAGGTCCAGCAGTGATGCCTCCCCAGTACTACGGTGTGACCCCCTGGGGTGTCTACCCTGCCAACCTTTTCCAGCAGCAGGCGGCTGCAGCCAACAGCTCGGCCAATCAGCAGGCGGCAAGCCAGGGCCAGCAGAACCAACAGCAGGTCAGTCGGCCGCTCGCCAAAGAGGAGAGCTGGCACGCCGATCGCCCTTGGCTGGAGACATTTCTGTTTGTTTCTTCGGTGCCAGTAGAAATGTGCGTTCAGACTTGCTGCAGCTCTCTTTGGATCTATAAGCAGAAAACTCTGCATGGCCCGAGGAGATTATGAGCCAGTCAGCAGGAAATGTTTCATACAAATGCAGTTTCGGTTATTTACTTTTGCTGTGCTCATAAATTTAAGCTAACATAAGGAATGTGCTCCAGTCCTGGCTCTTTATTACACTCCAGCATTCGTCTCTCTCTCTCTCTCTCTCTGTCTGTAGCCACATTGTTTTTAACAATAACTGCAGAGGAATTTGTACATTACGATCCAGCACTGCACAAGAGTTGACAGGAGTGCTTTTTTGTAATATTTGACATATTTATCAGACAAACGCCTCCAATAAACTCACTCTTTCTTCTCACTTTGTGAAGGTTATGCGTGCTGGAGGTAACCAGCGACCTTTGACCCCCAGCCAAGGCCAACAGGGTCAGCAGAATGACCAGCTGGTTGCAGCAGCAGCCGTCAACTCAGCCCTTGCCTTTGGGCAGGGGTTAGCAGCAGGAGTTCCTGGTCAGTATGAGAACTTTGTTTATTGCTTTGGCCAAACTCCACGATAAAAACAAAGAAATACATCAGGGCTTTGGTGAAAACTCCTGAGATCACCAGATCTTTATTAACATACAAACTAGAACCAACGTGAGCTTTAGTTCGTCTGTTTTCCTACTGACAACAGCATGTGTGCCTCTCTCAGGTTACCCAGTCCTGGCCCCTGCAGCCTACTACGATCAGACAGGAGCCCTCGTGGTCAACACCGGAGCCAGGAGTGGTCCTGTCCGCCTCATGGCCCCTGCCTCTGTTATCATATCTCCCTCTGCAGCACAAGCAGGTAGGACACATTATCCCAATCATCCAGAAGAGGTAGAAAAAGGATTATGAGTCTGCAGCTTCAAGCCCAGCCTCAGATTTCTACTTAGAGAATCAGGATTATTGGAAATTCTGATTTGTTATTAGTGTGAAAAGGCCTAAATAAATATCTCTCATGGTGAACTAACACTAGGCGACCTGTACACTTGACCATTAATGCCCCCTACAGTCCAGTTTGCCTGACCAGTGTCAGCGCTCCAAACTGTGATTTGGCTTAGTACGCTTCCTTGGCCCTGGCACGGTTCAAACAGGTGGATTTACGTGCACGGTTCAGCTGCTCATGCATGTGCACTCATGAGGCAACTGAATTGTTCTGCTCCTACTTAGAACTGGAATCATTCTACAGCATGTTTGGGGGGTGCTGACCCAAGTGTGAGCCCCCCCTAAAGTAAACATTAGCCCCTGTTTGCTGTTCTGATGAGGTTTTACCCCCAAAAAGACTTCTGTTAATCACCTCTGTTTCCTCCCCACAGTTGCAGCAGCAGCAGCCTCAGCAGGTGGTGCCAATGGTGGGCTGGGCGGCGGGGCCAACGGTCCATTTCGTGCCATGACATCCCAGCAGCCTCAGCAGCAGGGCGGCCCCGGCGGAGCTCTGGGGGGAAGCTCTTTCTACGGATCCTCCTCCCTCAGCTCCTCCTCCCAGAGCTCCTCTCTCTTCTCACAAGGTTCAGCTCAGCCCGGACCAGGTTCTGCCTCTCTGGGCTTCAGCCAGCAAGCCTCCTCCTCTCTCGGGGCAACGCTGGGAGCCACGCTGGGCGGCTTCGGCACTGCAGGTAGGAGTACACCCGTAAACATATGATCTAAAGAGAACTGTCTGCTGTTTCACGTTAGTTATTTGTATTAAAATGGAGTTGTCAGTGATGAAACAAACAAAATGTCAGTCATGAGTATTTCATTCTGTTCAGGTGTTGTGTACTTATTCAACTCTGTCTCCCTCTAGTGGCGAACTCGAGCGGTGGCAGCGGGTCCAGACGGGACTCCCTGACAGGCAACAATGAGCTGTATAAACGCACGCCCTCCAGCCTCACCCCCATCGGCCACGGAGGCTTCTACAACGGCACCTTGGGCTTCAGTCCCTCCCCTGGTCCTGTAGGCATGCCCCTACCCAACCAGGGCCCCTCCCACTCCCTCACACCTCCACCCTCCCTGTCCAATCACAGCTCCTCATCCAACCTCAATCTTGGTGAGTGCCTCTGATTGCTTCATTGTTTTTTTCTCAGTAGTATCACTAGATAAGCACACAACTTAGAAAAATCACGACAGGAACTACACAGTGGGCAGACTCGAGGAATAAGCACCACATCATCCATCGCCGCTTTGTAACACACCAGCTCAACTCTAGTTGGTCGTGTGATTTATATGCCCGTCATCTCATCAGTTTCCAGGGATAAGACAGACATTTGAAAACAGGACATCTGATCCCGCAGTCTGGTGTTGCTCTGTGAAATCATGAGGTCCATCGGTGTGTGAAATAGACTGCAGTCTGGAGTCTCTGTTCACAGAAACGGTGGCAGCTGTCTGATATGAACAAGCCCTCTGCAAGTTGAACATGCATCCTGAGATCAGTGTGTTACTCCAGACACACCGGCCCCTCACAGAAAAAGAACTTTTCTTCTTCTTTGGCAACAGAGGACACACTTTGGTGCAGATTAGTGATTGTTTTAATCCTTTTGGCTGCTCAAGCTGGATTTCTGACCATTTCTACCAGCTCCTGCAATGTGTGTGTGATCCACTCACTCCTACACTTGTGCTACTTCTGCCCATTTACATTTAGGATAACAGGTGAGCACTTTGCTCCATTAAATCAGCGTTATAATAAGGTATCACATATGACAAATAATTCAGGCCTTTTACTTTTATTTGAATTTGAATAGTTTTCTTAAAACGCATACAAACAGCGAACAACACTTGTACCCCGGACATGAGGACAGAAGTTTTCCTGCAGGACTGGAAACTGCTGACATGACCTTTCTAACCAGCTTTAAAGGGATATTCTGGCGTAAATTTAAGTCATGGTCAGTCACACTGAGTTAGACACCCCCTCAAGAGATGAATTTTGCCGACTGCTTGCTTCTCTAGTTGTACCAACTTCAATAACGACCACATGATAGCAATACACAGTGGTCTACATCTCCATGCACAAACCTCAACCAAAAAGCCACTCTATAGCTACAAATAATGCTCAGAACAGCACCTAACTTCATCAACAGTACATATAGGGTCCCAGCCATAGTACTAGCCATCCAACATCTTTTTAGCTTTGCCTGTTTCTTTAGCGAAGAGACTAAACACAATTCACCCACTCTCCTCCAGCAGCTGCTTGTTTATGGGGGCAGCCCTGACGTGACGATAACCGAGTGCAGCGGATCATTTCCATGAAGTAATAATCATCATAATAATCATTTAGCACTTCAGACATGGTAGTTCTTCTACCTTAGCGTCTCGGTCTGATTGCATTTCCATGAAGTAATAATCATAAATGTTCCTAATTGAGCTGTGAAACTCCGCTGCACTCAGTGATCGACTTGAAGTTGGTGTAACTAGAGAAGCAAGCAGTCGGCAACATTCATCTCTCCAGGGGGTGTCTAACTCGGTATTACAGTGTGTTTGATCATAGCTTAAATTTACGCTGCAATGTCCCCTTTAGGAAAGTTTTGCAGAGTGACCTGGACTATGAAGTGCTCACAACAGTGTTGGTCACCACAGCGCAGGTCTTAGACAGAAGCTTAAACCAGACTTAAGGCTGGCCACCACCATGACTACCACTAAAACTGTATCTGTGGGTAAACACGGCAGATTAACGGTGTACTAATCTCATGAGACATCTCATCGCCTCAACATGAAGTCTCAGGATCGTCACACCCTTCTGTCGTGTCTGAGCTTCAGCTACTCATAGAGCACCCAAAGCTCTCCTCAAACTCAAGTTGAATTTCAATGTTTCAGCTTTTTTTTTTTTAGTGTTTCAGTTTCACAGGGTCTGACCTCCAGCAATCCACAGTCAGCACTAGAGTTTATCCAAAGCCGCAGTGTAATTCTTTGATTCCAGCCTCTCAAACAGACACACACTGGCATATGGCGCTGCAAGCTGTAAAAGACTGACGCAGCCTGGAAGCAGCCAACTTTAGCGGACTTGTTCTTTGGTTTTTAAGTGTAAAGGCAGGAACGACGGTGGGAATATTTTTGAACTGCTCAGCTTTGACCCCAACAGAAATGTTCAAACATCCTGAAACATGTGTACCACTGAATAATTTAAAGTTTTTGTGTTGTCTGAGGGTTTGTGTTGATACTGTAAATGGATTTTTAAACTTTTCCTGGTCAGCCGAGAGGAGAAGCGTGTTTTTAGGCTAACTCATGATTACTCATAGCAGTGCTGCCATCCAGTGCTGTGTTTCTGTGCTGCATGAGAATGAGATGATATTCCTGAAGCTGTGTCTATATTTTAATACTGCCGTGTCATCAATTAAAGAAATAATCCATGTTAGCTCATGCAAATAATGACTGCAGCAATATTTGACAGTCAGTGGATTAAGAAGGAAAACTTCTTTACATTTCTGCTCTGAGTCTGAGCTTGTGGGGATAAAAATGAAGAGCGTCGAGGTTTTAACAGTCAGCTCTCTTCTTCTCCAACCCCTCAGGAGGACTGACCAATGGCAGTGGGCGTTTCATCTCTGCAGCCCCGGGAGCAGAGGCCAAGTACCGCAGTGCCGCCAGCTCAGGCTCCTCCCTCTTTTCACCCAGCAGCCAGCTGTTCCCCTCGTCACGGCTACGCTACGGCATGTCGGATGTGATGCCTTCAGGCCGGAGCCGCCTGCTGGAAGACTTCAGGAACAACCGCTACCCCAACCTGCAGCTCAGAGACATCGCCGGTCACATCATGGAGTTCAGCCAGGACCAGCATGGCAGCAGGTACGCATAACCCAAAGTATTCACAAGGGGATGATAAAGGGAGACACCAGAGCCTCATTTAGACATTAGTCTCTGAACTTGAGGCTTTTGATGACTTTGGTATCCAGGTTCTGATCAGCTTTTTAAGCATCCTGTTTCAGTGACTGTGGGTGTAGACAGCCCGGCTTCAGAAACCAGGATAAGTCAACAGTAGAGCTCAGACAGAAAACAGGGCACTGTGGTATGTGAACATTATACCTCTGCTTCTGACGGCTGCTGACTACCTGTGCAGGTGTGACCTCAGAGAGCTGACGAATCAGTGAAACGAACATGGAAGCGGTAGAGAGAGTGATGGCCAAGACAGACTGACACCGGAGCTGAGGGCGTGTTCTAAATGTTCTTTGTCACTGTTGTTTAAAATGAGGAGGATACACCAGATCTGCAGTGCAGTGTTAGTTTTCATAGCTTTAATTAGATTTGTAAAGTGCTGCAGGGTGTTTTAGAAAATTTAAACACAGATGAGACCTGATACGATTTTTCTATATAGGAACGCCATTATCTATTCTGCTTATCAAGCCAGTTCTGTATTCTCTTCATAATTCCTGTGGATTACAAAGCAGACCCAAACAAGTTTTGTGTCAACAGCACAAATGAAGTTTCATTTCCGCCACTGCTCGGCGGAGACGGGAAAGTCTGGCCTCTGATAGGGCCTCTAGAGATCAGCTGATCCCAGATACCGCCTCTAAATGATTGCATGACCATAACAAAGAAGGCAGCCCCTCTGTTAGCCAGGGAACAACAGAAACCACTTTGTAAGATTAACTCACCGATCATTACAGATTACCTTCACTTGAGAGGGTTTGGATCCTGACAGGCGGAAGACTGCTGATATTTTTTCCTGGATGTCTCAGAAACACACCGAGTTTATCACAGGAAAGCTGCCGGTTTAATGAAGCGAGTAGTTTTTACAGTATTATGGTGTTCTGTACTGATCTATCTCGAAAGCTGATATTGCAAACACAACAACATTAAGTGATACACCACTGTGTTTCAGATTGCCCCTGTCTTCTGTCAGACACGATTCCTCCCTCGGTTGCCATTGCACAGACTGCCTCTCTGAGTTCATCTGTACCACAGACTGTATATACTATGGACAACTTGGCTCCACTTTCCGTCATTAGATGAATTTAAAGCTGAATTGCTTTCAGTATTTCCAGGATTTTCTCCACTTCCTGGAACCACCACTTGTGCAGTAGTGTTGTATGCATTCGGTGGGAGAGTCACTGTGATGACGCTCAGTTCAAACAGTGTATCCCCCGGGTGAGCTACGCAATCCTTGAATGCCCATAAGCTGTATCAAGTGTCAATCATAGAAAACATGAACCCCCCTTTTAAAAATGTAGCTGTACAGAAAAAAGAGGACTTGAGCACAAACCAGTCTTACTGTAACTACATGTCAACCTCTTAACCAGGAAAAAGAAAAAGTTAGATTCTGTGTAATACATTTCTAAAGTTTGTCCAGCGCTCCATAAGCTTTGCTGGAGGAGGTGGGATTTATGACCTATACTGCAGCCCGTCACCAGAGGGTGCTGTTCTCACGGTGACTTTACCCAGTGAGGAGGCAGACAGCGCTCATTCTAAATACAGTCTATGATCTGTACACAGTATTTTAAGGCACTCATAGACAAGTATACGGTGACAATAAGGGGGACTATCAAGAATAAAGGCAAATGAGGAGGACGGCTCAAAGACATTTTTCTGGGACAGATTCTGATCTGGAAGCAGTTTTTCGATCCTCATCCATAATCATAAACTCCTGTGTAAATAAGATGCAGAAGCCAGGCTGCAAGTAATGATCATGTAGAGGGATGTTGATAACCAGGTTCATCTGTGTGCATGAAAACAACATAACCAGAGTATGATCAAAACCAACTTAATTTACAGTCAGTCTCTATGAAAGACTACAGAGTTCTTGGTGCTCCAAATGCTGAACAAGTAAAAAAAACAATGAAGATCGTCTCGAATCTGTAGAATAGTTGTGCTCTGATGTAAATAGAGGGAAATATGCCACAGATCTGTTAGTCCATCTGCACCAGTCTGATGTTTCGAAACAAGCAGCTAAACAAAAGCATCCCTGGCCTTGGAGGAGGATATTCCAAGAGTTTCTGAATGCATTCTTGGCTGCTGAGCTGGCACCATTTAAAAAAAGGATTTCCTGCACAAAAACAACTGCCAGAGTGTTACACAACAGTTTTGTTTGTGTCATACTGTTTTGATAAATTTCTAGACGTGGGTCTCTGCAGCCACATTGTGGAAATCGTTTCTGAAAAGGGTTACATGAGGCGGGGGCTGGAAAAATCTGAGCACAAACACTTTCTGATGCTGCAGAGATCTGGACCTTCTGGAGTCTGTAAAATAAGTTATACCTGAGGAACACCAAGTCCTACAAGTTATTTACTAGCTCCTCACTGAGTGGTGTCCTCAGTTTACAGTGCAGGATTTCTGAGCCACTGTAGTCTGGTCTTGAACAGCTTTAGGGGTGTTTGAAGGCAGTGCTGGAAAACTATAAAGTTGAAAGTTCATCCCAGGCTGTGAGCGGGCTTGGTGTAAAGAAGTTTCAGAGTAACTGCCCTCAGGACGTTCCTGTAGGTTCATGCTTGATCCACGCTCTTATAGATTCCTGTTACTCTGTGCCTCTCATTAGATAGGAGCTGTGAATGTGACAGGAATGTAAGATAACCCTTTCAGGCTGTGTTCTCACAGGTTGGTTGTTAATATGTCGATGATGTGTCACAATCTCTGCTCTGCCCGTGATAAAGTCTGGGGTTCTGGTGTCTCTGTGTGTGTGTCGATGTCAAACCAACCCCGCCTCGTATGCAGACTTTATTTTTCCACTGAAATGATCTATAAATACTCTGTGACGTCCAGTCTGCACATTCCAGACGTACTCACCATCACTCTGCTTTTTATCTCTTCTTCTTCAGCCTGGCATCCATCACTTCACCTTACCGTTCACACTCCTCCTTTCTCCTCTCTGAGCTCCAGCTCCTTTTGTCTTACTGTTCCCTCAGGTTATAGATACAGGAGCACCTCTCTCTGTCTCTCTCTCTGTCTCTCTCTGTCTCTGTCTCTCTGTCAAGGCACATCTGTTTCACTTTATTGCTCTGTCATTGTCTGAAGTGTTCCTCTTCATCTTTAAGTTCATCCAAACTTTGTAAATCCCCTTTAAATTCTCATCAGGTCCATTGAGAGCAGACTGTACTCCTCTGTCTTTAGGCGTTTATTGAAGGAACACATCAGGAGGGTTCTACCTGCGGTGTCTCAAATATGCACCCTTTCTCTCTTTTCAAGGTTTATTCAGCTGAAATTGGAGCGAGCCAGTTCAGCAGAGCGCCAGCTTGTCTTCAGTGAGATACTGCAGGCAGCGTACCAGCTCATGGTGGACGTCTTTGGAAATTACGTCATCCAGAAGTTCTTTGAGGTGTGTATATAACGCTGAGTGTTATCAAAGTTTTAATTTAGAGGGAAATACCTGTCACTAATATTTCAAAACCTGACCTTCATGGTTTGACGGTGCCTGCATGGATGTGTGTTGGAGCTGGTGTTATGTTCTGGTCGACTGATTGTTGGAGCGTCTCATTTGGGATATGGACCTGTGCAAGGATGTTTAAAATCAATCATGTGACCTGAATCATGTCCTGTTGTTAGCACTTTCTCCTTGTCCAGGACAAATCTGTGATAAAGTTCTCACAGCGAAGACGAAGTCTGGAGGTCCCTTTTTTAATCAGCAGACAAGGTCACAGGGAAGATAATCCGAACAAGGTTACCCAGTGCTTTTTAACCCTTGGTTCCTGTAAATTTTAAGCTCCATCCAGCCTACTTTGTCCCCAAAACGCACATGCAGATGAGTGTTCATAAAAAAATAAAAAAAAAACATTTTTAGTACTTTTTTTGACTAAAATCTCTTAAACAACTTCAGCCCAAACCATTGAAAAAGTAATGAAAAACAAATTTGATGTATCACCCTTTTGATTCCAGTTATTGTGCACCATGTCATAAGGCTTGGGTTTATTGATTAAGTCTGCGTTCTAAACAGGTGTGTCTATTGGAGCGGAAAAACACTCTAATCTCACCTTCTTTTCTCGAGCCACGTCCTCTACAAAATTAAATGCGAGCAAATTCATTTGTTCATATTAAATTAATTTTATATATAAACATATAAAATCAGAAGATATATGTAAGATAGGAATCATTTACGACTGGTTATCTTCCTCTAACCAAAATATGACTGTGATTACGGTGACTACACGCATATGAAAATTAACCGCGTATTTGAGATGTGATATATTCTCACCTCAGTTGAAATCGTCCAAATGTCCCACTCTTAGACATCCATACCTAGTGGCACGTTACGTTTCATTCAATTCTGATGATGTTTAGTGGCTGAAATAGTGTTTCAAACATGCTAAGTCCACAAATGAAGACCTTTGTGCGCGACACCAAAGGGGTTAAAATTATGTGCTGGCACAATCTCCCACTGTCGGAAAGTAAAATTCAGAGCCCTGGTGATCGAGTGACTGTGGGAAAAAAAAAAGGTTGCAATATGTTGTTATGGTGCCATAAACATGAAGAAAAATAAGTACTCTCATGAAATTTGATGCCCCAGTCTTTAAAAATGTGACTTTTGGTTCAAAATAAAGATGAAAAAAATAATGACAAATGTCTGCGAAACAGACAGCAGGAATCGAGGGTTAATGTTATGGGACCACAGAGTGTTTACTTTTAGCTGAAGAAGACGAAGATACCTTCGTTAAATTAACTAACCGTCACAGGGTTTACGATGCAGATTACACAGAATTAAACCATTGAAAGAATTATTGATGACTTCCAAAGACCTGACTAAAAGCCATCTGCATTTACTAGTGGCCTAAAGTTTCGAGAGAAAACATGTCACTCTGCCTGTACTCTCTCCCCTTCCTCTTGACTTTTCCTCTCCATGCAGGTGTCAGAGCTGCTGTCAGAGGGCTCGACACAGTGTGGTAGAAGTAGGAGGAGAGCTGGAGAGGGGTGTTGATGAAGTGCAGAGAATAGACTGAAAGATCCAAATAATAGATGGTACAATAGGCCAATAGAGTTCTTTTTATTTCAGTTTCATCAGCTTATACATCATGTTCACAGTTATATCAGTTTTTCTTTTTTTTAAAGCTGAATTTTAAAGGTTCACAGGAACAGACATAGAGAGCTCTCCTCTGCTCAAACTGATTTCAAATGGAGCAAAAGTGTTTGTCAAGAGATCCCGCTGCTCTGAAAATCAGGCTCGAGGACATCCCACCTTATATTCCGTGTTACTTGTGTTTTTCCAGTTTGGCAGCCTGGACCAGAAGCTGGCTCTGGCGGAGAGGATCCGGGGTCATGTGCTGTCTCTGGCCCTGCAGATGTACGGCTGCAGGGTCATTCAGAAGGCTCTGGAGTTCATCCCCTCTGATCAGCAGGTCATCGTAAGTACACTTGTTCCACTTCCTGTGTGCATGTACAAACAAAGGGAACAGACTGAACCTTTGCTCTATCATGATCCTAATGAGGCTCCTCCTGCTGCGCCCGCTGTGATCTCGCGCCGTTACCGTGAGGGATAAAAGCGTCTTTGAAACGAACCACTTTAAAGGCCTTTTTAACATGCCTGCTCATAATTCAGCTGTAGAGGAGGGCGCTTTGCTCCTGGGTCACTAATTTCTGTTTATATTGCACAATGCAGCATCGATAAAGAGGTGTGCTCCTGACGCTGAAACGGCATTTTTCACCTACATTATGGTTTTTTTTATGTCGGCGCTGCGTCGTGTAGCAGCAGGTTCCTCGCGGGCTCTCCATCATCAACGATGAATGAGGCTAATGATACCACAGTTTATATGCAAATGTTGAACTGCAGGTGTTAGGATAAATCTAGCTGAATATCAACAGGAAATGTCTTTGCTTGAATTCAGTGGTTTGGGGAAAAGAGAGAGTGTGTGTGTGTGACAGAAAAAGAAAGAGAGAGATCCATCTCTCCTTAATGGACCTCAATAGATTTCTCCAGGGCAGCTGTTCAGAGCTGGCTGTTATTTGTTGGCCTGTGAGCCACCATGAAAAATGAAGGAGCAGTTGGAAAATGCTTTTAGGCAATATTTGACTCCTCACAAACAATTACACGTCCCTCTCCACATTCTTTCTCCCCATCTTCATCCCCTCCCCGTCGTCTTCCTCCTTTTCCTCCCCCACAGAGCGAGATGGTGCGGGAGCTGGACGGACATGTGTTGAAGTGCGTGAAAGACCAGAACGGTAACCACGTGGTGCAGAAGTGTATCGAGTGTGTCCAGCCGCATGCGCTGCACTTCATCATCGACGCCTTTAAGGGACAGGTGGGTCCCCCTTGTGTGGACACACAAACACACACACACACACGCGAATTATTTCCCCCCTTTCAATCACTGAAGCCTGCCAGTGTTCGGCTGTCAACCACACACACACACAGATTCTTCCTTGAGGCAGCGAGCATATTGTCACCGCCAAAGTACACCGACACACAAGTGCTCAGTCCTTCCCAGGGACATGGTACGTCACCATGGCAACAGGAACCACAGCCCGGTGGCAACAGCCATCTTCTATCCAGCAGCTAAATGTTACATTAGCATAAAGTGTTAAAGAGAGATTTGATGTGTTCATACACACACCTTATTTCAATTGGAACCAAAGGCTCCAGGTTTAGATGTCACTCAGGATGTTCTCACTGTGTTTGTGTGTGTGTCTCACATTTGCATGATAAGTAGTTGTGTGTTTTCTACCTGGCTGCTCAGATTTGTTTGCGTCAGGAATGTATTCTCACCTTCCCTGCAGGGGTTGGCGCTGTGTGCCCGAGTGTGATTATTTACGCCTAGAATACAAGCGACTTTCTGCACCTTTTAGTGTCTGAACAGAGATAAACTGATGTTGAACTCGCCCGGCTCCTGGACCACTCAGCGTACGTGTTGAATAAGTAAAGATGTGTAATTATGTGCGTCTCTCAGGTCTTTGCCCTCTCCACTCACCCATACGGCTGCCGAGTCATCCAGCGCATTCTCGAACACTGCCTTCCTGAACAGACGCTGCCTATATTGGAAGAGCTCCATCAACACACAGAGCAGCTAGTGCAGGTAACACACACACCCACACGCACACACACTCATGAATAAGCCCTCGCTGCTGTCTCCTCTCTACCAGCATAATGACACGTCATGTTTGCCTAAATAAAGCTTCTCTCAGTCCAGATTTCTGATCTCGTCTGTGTTTGATGTGACGTCAGTGCGCCAGCTGCTCCCTCACGTTTTCAGTTAATGTGTCTGTGTTTTGTTTTATTTAGGACCAGTATGGCAATTATGTCATCCAGCACGTTTTGGAGCATGGCCGAGCAGAAGATAAGAGCAAGATCGTGGCTGAGATCAGAGGAAACGTCTTGGGACTCAGCCAGCACAAGTTTGCAAGGTGAATTCCAGGACAGAGGCGCAAACTCAAGGCTGCGATCTTATCTGCTGTCTTCTTTCGCTTCTTCACGATTGCAGCCCTTCTTCTGCTGTTTCGTTTTTAACCCTCTCTGTTGCGTTTTCTAGTAACGTGGTGGAGAAGTGTGTGACCCACGCGTCTCGAGCCGAGCGAGCAGTGCTGATCGACGAGGTGTGCAGCCTGACTGAGGGCCCCCACAGTGCCTTATACACCATGATGAAGGACCAGTACGCCAACTATGTGGTGCAGAAGATGATCGATGTGGCCGAGCCCACCCAGCGCAAGATCGTCATGCACAAGGTTGGTGGACAGGAGAGGGTCGTCTGACATGTTTCATCAAAATATGAGAGTGGATTAAAGCAGAGCAGACAGGTGGTATCCTTGTGATTAAAGGGCTGGAATATTTGGTTTTAAAAGTGAGGTTTAACCCTCACATTCACTGACTTTGACCATGTGTTTGTGCATGAACAAGAGTGCAAACCATAGCTGTGTTTGCATGGGTGCTTGGTGTGGTGAATTAAATAAAATATCTGGGGCGTATCATCAGGGAGGGGGGATGATCTGCAGTACCGCTGCATGCTCAGGCTCACAGTCTGACTTTGGTGGCCAGAGAAGCAAAAACCTGAAATGGCTCTTTAAGTTTGAGGAGTTACAGCTTGTTAATTTTGCCTCAAAGGCCTGATTGACTCATGGGTAAAGTTGTATATTTGTAGTGGTAAGCAGTAAACTGGCGAGCAGATATACAGGCTGTAATCCAACAGCCAGATAACTCCCTCTACACCGCTGCCATCATTAATTATTAAGTTTTGATCAGCCTATTGGCACTAAAGATCAACCTCATAGCGGAAAATAAGGCATCGACCCATCACCCCACCTTCTACTGACATAAATTTAAGTCATTCTCAGGGTTTTTTAGGAAGCAGCACAGCTGATAACCTGATAAGTGATCATTGATTTCCAATAAAATAGGTGTTAGAGTTCCTAGAGTCACTGAAAAACAAGATTTTTCTCATAATCGTAAAGGGAGAGATCTAAGTCTTTAACTCCAGTGGTCTGTTACCTTTAATCCCCTTTAAATGAGTTCATGGTCATGTGTGTTTGTCTCCGTCAGATCCGGCCTCACATCTCCACCCTGAGGAAGTACACATACGGCAAACACATCCTGGCCAAGCTGGAAAAGTACTATATGAAGAACGGCGTCGACTTGGGTCCTCTCTGCGGCCCTCCTAATGGAATCATGTAAACCCCCCTCCCTCCCATACCTCCTAAAATGAAATCACCTGACCCCTCCCCCCCCACCACCACCTTTCACCTCACCCTCTTGATGCTGTCATTTCCCTCAGTTCCTCCCTCCTCTCCCTCCCACTCCTAGCCCTGTCTGACCTCTCAAAAGTCATCGAGCACACTTCCCCCCCCCTCCAAATCCTGCTCACCGAGGACATTGAGTACCCCTCGCACCCTTGTTACCATGACAACCGTTCGGGAGGAGCCTGTTGCTACAGGCAGCCTTAGTTTTTGTCTGATTATGTTGCCCCTCCCCCACCTGAGCCGCAGCCCCTGAGCTCAGGGAGGGATGGAGGTTGGGGGAGTGGAGAGGTGAGACCTGCTCCACTTCCCCCTCTTCTACTTTTTTTATGTTTACCTTTTTTTTTCTTCTATTTCTGATGAACCTAAAAAAAAAAATCATTTCACCTTTTTGCTACTGCTGCACACACAATCCTGCTGTCCCCACCTCCTCCTCTTCTTCTTCTTCTTCTTCTTCCTCCCATCTTAGCTATTTACCACTATGAGATGGAACGAGTATTTAATTTGTCTGACGTCACAGAATCATAGACGAAAACACACACACGCACATGCGCCATCAGCTAACCAGCAGACAGATCATTTAGCATGGGAGATTCGTTTTCTGGTCTTGCTTCTATAAATATAACGTGTATACTTGGTGTAGACCTTTGCATATATATATAAATATATATATAAAACTTTGTAGTTTTTCTGGTTTTTGATGTTGAATCTGTATCTATAATGTATCCTAGTAGTGACCACATACTTCTGACTGTATAATTGTACATTTGTAAACCCTTGTAATGTAAAAGTGCTTTACCACCCTTTTTGGTATGAGAAGAAAAAAGAAAAAAGCTCACTCTGGAAAAAAAAATCTTAGAAAAAAAAAAACCTGTGCATTTCAGTGTATATTCTCACCTCCTTGGTTGTGACATATGAGTTGTTGTATATTGTAAATTGTAATATCAAATTTTTGTTTTGAAAAGCCCTTTCTATACAGCGTAGTACTTGTACAAAGATTCGCCACGCTTGGTTTTATCTTTATCTTGTCACTGCTTAACTTAAAAACGTCGATCTCCCACTGACTCCCAATTGGACACGTTCTGTTAGACTTAGTGGTGTCTTCTGGTTTATGTTGAAGGCTTTCTTCTTCTTCTTTTTTTTTTTTCGACCTTTTTTTAAGATCTTTTTATAGGAATGCTTTACCCCATGAAATGTGTCATGAGTATGGGTATGCTGGCTGGGTGGGAGAATGAACTTTTACTCATTTAAAACCTTCTATTACCCATGACTGTTTTCAGAGGGGTAAACCCACAGATTGTACAGAGGAGATTCTTTGTGTTTTTTGGCATTTCTCTAGTGCTGTAAGTGCTGTATCATACTGTCTATGTCCTTTGGGGTGAGAGAGGCAGCCCGCCACAGTGCGGTGTACATTTGGAGCAGCCTTGTGTATATTTACTACGAGCACACCTGTAACCATATGTGTATAGTTAACAGAACCTGTGTATGCTTATTGCCTGGGCAACTATTTTTTGTAACTCCTGTTGTAGATTGTCTCTAAACAATTGTGTGATCTTTATTTTGAAAACCAAACTGAACAAAAAAACTTTGAAAATTTAACCGTCTCAAGTGTGCTTCATCATGTGTTGAATGCAATTACCGGGGATTTATTGCAGACAGGGAAAAAAATCATTTTTATGGTGGAAAGTTGGGAGGATAAGATCTATCACAGTTTATTTTGCAGCCATCTGAATAAAAGTTTTCTCCTAAAAAGACTTACTTCACAAAGCATGAATGAGGGGGAAAACAGGATTGTTCTCTTTTGCTTTCGTTTCCTCAGAAATATGGCTGATTAGCAGAGCTGGCATTTGAGCAAAGCATAAAACTGACAAATGACAACCAGCTATGTTGATCAGTTAGGATAATGACTTCTCTCAGCGAAGAACAACTTAAGTTTCGGTAATGAGTGCAGATAACAGCAGCTATTACTTTGATTCAAAGACCGTTCCTGGATTTATTATCCGGATAATTATTCACAACTGGATGAGCCGTGGTGAAAGACTTCAGTTCATCACTCCCGGCAGAAGTGAAAGGGTACTGGTATTTGAGGAGAGAACAAAAGGACAGGAAACCCACACAATAACCTGATACTCTCATAATCATACTACACATGAGTAAATGCCTGAAGCTTAACAACCAGAGATCCTAATGCACTGCAGTGTTGAGCAGATACCTCCTTCAAACAACATCCTGCTTTCTGTTTTCCATTTGCATCTTCCAAGGAAACATTAGGGCCAAGTAAACCTGCTTCTACCTGCCCACTTTCAGTCTCCATGTGGTGTGGGCTTCAGTGTAAACAGAGAGGATGTGAGTCAGAATAGTGGAGATTTAATGATTCTGAAGAGATACGGATGTTATTATCACTATGGTTTTTAACCAACTATATATAGCTTTGGTACTTTTTCATGCATTATAAAAAGGGTCAGTCTGCAACTAATTTAGCTATAACCTCAGAAAAAAATCAAACTTTGACATTAGTTGCGCATTATGTCTTCCTCACTTTTCACCCAAATATGTCCCGATCCTGCCAAGAGAGGTTGTTTAAAATACAGAACATTCTTCTCCCAAATGGTGCAGCACACAGTTAATCGCAGTCAATCACAAAACTTTTAATATGATGAAAAGTTGAATTCATCTTAAACTGTGGGCTAAATGAGAATGGACATATTTGTCAAATGCCTAATTTTTTCATCATTATGAATATATCACTAGAAACCACTTGGTTGACAAAAAAAAAGTATTTAAGGCCACATTTATTGTTGTAATTTGGCTTTTAAAAGAATCAACTTGTATTGCTAACAAAGGGTATTTCAAATCAACAGTCACCCCTTGTTAGCAATACAAGAACTTTATGTTCCAGGGACTTCTCCTTGAGGAACTAAATGGTTCATGTGGCCTGTTGTTTGCATTTACTGTGGGACTGATCCCTGAGTACAGGATGCAATATTAGGGCAGTTGAGTCACTCAGAATACTTGCTCTTGTACCTTTTGGTTCCTCTACTGCTCTGCTGGTGTCTGTGTATAAATTGTATACCAGCTTAAACTGTAAACAAGGTTAGATATCCTCTAAAACTGTTAGAATACCAGAGAGCATCCCTGAGATGTACATAAACAGAGTCGAAACTTATGTATGTTGTTTGTTTTATCGTTTGTTTTATCAGTCTGTATTGGCAAGTGTTCTGTTCTACGCTGCAGTCTGCTGGGGAGGAAGCATCAAACACAAAGATGCAAGACGTCTTAACAAACTGGTGAAAAAGGCTGGCTCTAGGACTCAAGCTGGACTCAGTGGAGGATGTGGTGGAGAGATCTACACTGAGGAAGGTGGAGTCTATTCTAAAGAACATGGATCACCCACTTCACAACACCTTGATGGACCAAAGGGCAAATGGTAGTGGACGGCTCCTCTCTCTTCGCTGCAGGACAGAAAGATTCAGAAGATCTTTTGTACCAACAGCCATCAGGCTTCATAAATCTTATGTAAATACTAGATAACTTTACATATTATGTGAGACAGCAGACTATTGAATTTACCTTCAGAGATCAATAAAGTTCTTCTTCTTCTTCTTAGATACTGTTAGGTTATGTAGAATATAATCCAGAAACTCTTTCCCCTCTTCCATGTCTGTGTTTTTAGTATTTTACATGTAAATGAACAACCTTTATTTTCTTTAATGTAAATGAAATTCTCAAGACCCGTCTCCTAAAGCCCCTACAACCCTCTCGAGCAGGAACTTTTCAAAGAGTAGATCAACCTCACAGCTAAAATTAGACCCTATAGTTCCTGTGGCAGTTCCTGTGGTGAAAAAGCACTCAAACTCATTGGAGGAATTCCTAGTCGGAGCACTAGAGGAGTTCCTTGTTGAGTTTTGTTAATTGTCTTGTATTTAACCCTCAATTTCAGGAGTTATTCAGTGTTAGTTTGAGACTTTAATGGTTAATCCTTTATAATTTATGTTTTTGCCTTTCAAAATGATTGGCTAAATATTGTTTTTTTGTTCAGTAGTCTTTTTTTCGCATTAACATGAGCTTAGCAGCGACGCAAATTGGCTCCATTTAGAGTCGCTCATCTGAATTCTTGCAACACAGGGCACAGGTGTGCTCAGGGGGGAATTTTTCCGTTTGTTTTCTTAACTGCTCAAACGTGACTCAGCCAATCACAGGACATGACAGGATTTGACCGGTACAGGTGTGTAATAATGGCGTGAAGCCAAGCGTAACCACCTGAGCGCGAAAACAAAAGGCACAAACCTGGGAGCAGCCATGACAGCCCCGCCGAGCCTCAAACATGTGAGCTGTACGCAGGAGTGTGTGTTGTGTGTCTATGTGTGTTTAAGGGGCTGCGGGTGCCTAAACGAGCTGCAGGGGGCATCCTCGCCCTTGCTCGCGGAGCCCCCCACCCTCCCACCCAGCCTTCTTAACACACACCATAGTCTCTATCACACACACACATACGCACACACACACACACACACACACCGCTCTCCCTGCCAGACTCCCAGGCCAAGCAGCGTCGCCATACGGAACATCCTGCCCTCAGCGGAGAGGGGGAGGAGAGAAAGAGAGAGAGAGAGAGAGAGCCTGAGTGTGTGTACAGAGCGAGGGGGAGAGAGCGAAGCTGAGTGTGTGTGTGTGGAGTGAGAAAAAGAGAGAGAGAGAGACGAGGTCTGGCGTCTCCCTGTTGTAAATCTTTCAGGTCCAGAGCTGAAAACTCGGAGAAACACACAGAGAAGAAGAGGAGGAGACCTCGCGGTAATCTCATTGTGAAGCTACCTGGTGACCTGGACCTGCAGCGCGTGAGGCCGTGGATTAAAAACCCTGCCTGGAAGGACGGATGGTCGCGCGGACGGGCGGCGCGCTGTGAAGTTGGACAGACTAACCGAGACACCGACAGCAGCGGCAGCTTTTGTCCCCCACCCCCAACACCACCACCACCTCCCCGATCCCCGTGAAGGCAGCGGCGGCACCGGGAGGCTGCTCTTGCGCACCCCGACCATGAAGCTGCCTTGGCTCCTGGCGCTCACGGCGCTGCTTGCTCACGCCGCCACGGTAAGCACGAGCATCAGATCCTTTGTTAACCGGGGCGCTCTCGTGCACACGGGAGCTCAGGCAATTTATACATATGTTTGTAGGTGCGTGCATGTGTGCATGTGTGTGTGTGGGGGGGGTGCGCGTTCTGTTATAGATAAGACAGAGGTAGCGGTGATCGGTAGGAAATCCTACACTCGACCTACTTATCAGCCCTTATTGGCCGGCCGTGACTCCCGTGCACCCCCACCCCCCGCTTTTACGCACACACACACACACCCACACACACGCACACACACACACACGCCTTTGTGTCTCGGTGTTGGGGTTTATCATGGCCTCGCAAGTCAGGAGGAGTGTGTGCGTGCTTGTGTGTTGCCTGTGAGTGTGAGTGTGTGTGTCGGTAATTAGCGGGTAATCTCTAATTGGGCTTGATTGCGGGTCTTTGTGCTGTGTCTCGGTTTGTGGTGTCTGTGTCACCGGCTCACATCCTGCCGGTAATTTGAGGGGCTCCAGCCATACTGCGGTTCTAACGACTTTATTACTGGGCAGGACGGGTGTGTGTTTCTCTGTGCGTGTGTTTCTCTGTGTGTGTGCACGTTTTGTGTTTATTGTCCGATCCCCAACCTGCGGGGCGCTCGGGAAGTGCAAGAAAACAGCGGCCTCGTTATGTGGATGCAGGAATCCGACTTGGGGCATCCTCCCGTTATAACCCGACTTGTGTGTTTGTGAGTGTGTGTGCGCCGAGAAGTGGGTGGGGTAACGGGGAAGTTAACGGCGATGCGGTGCGCGAACGAAGGCAGGGATGGAATGATGTCATCGGGAATCGCGAGCAGGGGGGGCTGATTAGGAATGCGTGAGCCCCCCCATCCGTCTCTTTCTCTCCACACACACACACACACACACACACACACACACACACACACACACACACACACACACACACCTCCCCGGAACCATCCACGCCGAGATTCACGCGCCCCTCATAGCACGCCCACATCTTCCGTTACCGATTAATCCAGATTTATCCTATGAGGAGGAGGAGGTGGAGGAAGAGGAGTGTGGAAGCTCATTGACTCATTCAGGGGAAAAAAAAGATGCAAGTACCAAAAATAGTCAAAACGCAGGTCTACAGAGAGCGTAAAATAAGAAGCATACCCTTCAGAGTGAGTTTACAGCCATATTAATGTACCAGGGAGCAACGAGCCAAAATTTGAAGTGCTGAGCTCTAACTTGGTGTTTCCCGAGTATCTTTGAAGTCCCATACAGTCCAGGGCAGCCTCTACTCTTGTGTTGGAATGATAATAAAAGATCTCCTCCTGACATGTTTGTCTGAGATGTTTCCATAAAGTCCATTCTCTCTGTTTAGTCTGACTGTCACACCTGTCTAAATGGCACTTTTTATTGCATTGTTATGTCTGGCTTCCAAACATATGATATCATTTAAGTGTGTCCACGTTTTCAGGGCAGAGAGAAAGTTTTCTGCTTTGGCATTTGTTTGTCAAAAGTCTGTATGGACAAGCTCACATAGGGAGAACAGTTTTTAATGTGAGCGTGGCACTTTTATTTGAGTTATTGGTAACGCTTTCTTTTATGGTACACTTATTACCAGGTAATTAACAGGTAATTACATACATTACTTTCATGTTACAACATGAAATTATCTGGTAATTACACAATAACTACTAAGTTAATACTGTCTAGCTACCAAGTAGGCCAAATTGCTCTGGTATTTCCAGGATTTTCTCAGCTTCCTGGAACCACCACTTGCGCAGTAGCATTGTACACATTCGGCGGATGAGCCGCTGTGATAATGCTCGACTCAAACAGTGTATCGCTACGCAATCTTCGCACGCCCATAGGCTGTATCAAGTGTCAATCATAGAAATTAAGAACCCCAAATAGCTTTTGAAAATGGAGCTGCACAGAAAAAAATTAGACAGTATTGACTCAGTAGTTATCATATAATTACCAGATAATTTCATGTTGTTACTAGGTAATTACCTGGTAATTACCTAGTAACAAAAGTGTACCGTAAAAGAAAGCGTTACTGAGTTATTTTGTGGTAATTCAACAGATCATACAGTGTTAAAAGTGCCCTGGTGCTTGAACAACAACAACATCAACAACAAAAAGTTGGTGTTCAAGCGACTTTTCAAATTCAAAGTTAACTGCATTTGAGAGCAGATCAAGTCAATATTTGTGTATTCAAAATTAAATGTTCTTAGTCAAATGAACTAACTGTAAATCCCTAAATATAGCCAAAGCCTTCTTGCGTTTGTCTTGTGTTACTCTTTGTAATTGAGCTTTATCATTGTATGAAATCCACTGTAGTCTTTACTTGATGGAAACAGTGACATCCCTCATCTAAGACTGATCCTGATGCAGGCTAAACTTGAAGTTCAGCGTATAATTTTTGGAAACAATTACTGCAGGGATGCCCTTGCTCGTTGCATAGAAAGGATACACACCATGGCTGTGTCCAAAATGAATCACTCAATCCCCAACCCTTAATCCCCATATGAGGTTTCACTATATAGCTGACTATGTAGTGAGCTCAATCACCAGAGGTTTCGGACACTACGTGGCAAAACGCAATGCATGACGGGATGCCCACCACCACTGAGTGACCATCGGATGGTCACTACATTTTGCAATGCTCTATGGGAAATTTTGTGTCGCCTATATGGGGCACTGGAATTAATCACTCAGGTTTCGGACACCCCTCAAAATAGCGCTAACCCCCATATAGTCGTCTTTATAGGGTTAGGGATGCATTTCGGATACAGCTCTTGAAAAACTTCTAACTTCTCTTCTTTGTCAGCAGTTTTCTGCTGCATTGGACTGATTTCGGTACAGCGCCCTCAGCTGGTGAGCGGTAGTCATTCCCCAAGACTGTCAGATATGGAAGTGCTCTGGCCTTCATGTGTGGTATAAAGCATGGTGAAGAGGTAGTTCTTGAAATTAGAATCCTGACAGGGTGAGGCCAGAGTTTGATATGAGGAGTAGAGTTTACCAACAATGCTAACACAAACTAACTCCTCTGCTTCAGTGTCAACAAAGAGCAGGAAAATGTGCAGGAACTACTGTCGGTGGAGTGATTTAACGTGTGTGATCTGCTCCTCTCTGGCATTGCTTTTGTTCAGGAGAGTGAATAACCGTTGTCAAGGGGTTTAGACCAATCAGATTCGAGTATTTAACACAGCCAGGTGATTAGTAAGGAAGTACATCTTTATTTAATTGTTAAGGATGTGATCCTGGGCTTAGCAAGGGGCCTGGACACTAAGTGAATACCGGTTGTTGTATGAGGGTTAAAGGTGGTTGTTATCCTTCAGTTTTATTCATCTGCACAATTTGGTTTTTATTTCATTCAAGGACAGATTTAACCTTCTAGCCACAGAGCATCCACCACTTTATGTGATCATGTTCAATTTCAAATGGTGATATAAATATATTTTTCAGTTTGGTTTCTAGTCAACCCTAAGTGTGAGGTTGGTTTATACACATGAAACAGTTACAGAATCCATACAAAAAGCACAGCTGACCACATTAATGCCCATTAGCTTCATTAATAATAATATAACTGCACACTTTATGAGGACTTTTGTGCGGTTAATTACCTTCGTTTCCACATTTTAACTCGGTGTTTGAGTTGTCAACATCTCAACACCTTGGACTGTCACTGTGCTGCGTCTCCTGTGATGCTTCACTGCTTTGGACAGGGGTTTTCAACGCTACACTACACACACATTACACTAAACATACACACACGCTGATGATTACTGGGTCAGACGGTTGCAATCTTTGCCAAAGATCCTCGGCCTTCCCGCTGACCTAATCTGTGTTGAAGTCTACAGATGGAGACAGGTGTGACACATATACACACACGTTTAAATATACACCCTGTTAGCTGGGCGCAGATGGATGGTGCTGCTTGGATAGGTAACACACACACGCACACATACACACACACACACACACACACACACACACACACACACAGCAGCCTATTAATTGCATGACTCACCTCAAGCAACCCAAGCCTTGGACACACAAAAGCACACACATACATGACCCACAGTCAAACGCATTTGCTGACAGGACCTTTCTTTAGACTCCCCTTAGCTTCCGACCAGCTGAGCTGACCCCTCTCTTAGTGTGTGTGTGTGTGTGTGTATATATATATAAATAAATATGTGTGTGCGTGTTTCTTCTCATGCGTGATCCCTGGTGTCATGTCTCTGTGGGTATTTCCTGTTATCAAAGGTGTGACGTCATATCCGCGCGACAGCACTTTACATAGGAGACCAGTTTTTTCCCACAGACATCTGTTGTGTCCCACGGAAAGCTAGCGCCAGTGTGTGTGCATGTGTGAGTGTTTGTGTGTGTCTCCATGAGAGCACTCAGTGTCCATCTGTCTGTGTGTGTGGGCTCAAAAATAGTGAATCTCCACTGCCAAAAACTTGTTCTCGCCAGCCCTCGCTCCTTGAAAAGTGTGCGTGTGAGAGCGTGTTTGTGTGCGTGTGTGTGTGTGTGTTTGGCGGAAAAGTGTCCTGTTCTCGAGGATCATGTTTAACGGGGATGAATCAGTGTTTTGTGCGTCCAATAGCTGACAAAGCCCCCCATAGAGAGACCAAGAAAGAGAGAAGGAGCAAGAAAGAGGAGAAAATAGCCCGAGCAAGGCGGATCGAGGGAGAGTGTGGAATGTGAGAGGCTATTTGACACAGGAAGTGGGTCCTTCTCGCTCTCCTGGAGGACAAAGTCCCCTCACACTCACGCTGGCAGGTAGAAAACACTCCCGGTGAGAGGGGGAGGTATTTCAGGTGTGTGTGTGAAAGGATGGGAGAGCGTTTGGGGGTCACCTTCCAGCAGGGAGAGGAAATGAAAAGGATCACAGCTCATATCCGGATGCCCCGACGTCTGAAGGGGAGAGCGAGAATAATGACGGCCTTCAGTGGGAAAACATCTCCCCTTTTCCCTCACCCGTCTCCCCCTTTTTACTTGTTTAGGTGTGTGTGTTAGATTCGTACACACTCATATCTGAAAGCATTTTCTTATCACCGTGGAAGGACCGGCTCTGCAGATGTGGCGCATTTGACTGAAATTAGTTTTCCTTTCTGGTGGGGAAAGTTTGAGCATTTGATTCAGCTTAGAGTGAATTTTCCATTAACTATTAAACTGATAACAGCGTGTGGGGACTGAGAAACCCGCCTCCACAATACCTGTTATTTCTGCTGTGTCCTAACTCGGAGGTGAAAGAACAATGGCTGCCCCAAATTTGCAGCAAAATTGGAGTTCTATTCACTAAAACCAACCAAAAGTTCAACTCTGCATGAAAAACTATTAGTAAGAATGAGAATAAAAGATCCGCTGTCATTATTTGCCTCATGGGAACTTGAAAAAATCTCTGGGAACTTTTACATCCGGTGTCTCAGAAATAGTGTAGTCACTACTGTGGAGTCTTATCTGGATTTTTCCTCAATAATCATGTCTTTAAGCCGTTTCATTGTGCTTTTCAAACCAAGCCACCAGTGAAAAAGGCCGTTTCTCTACTTCTTTAGATGCAAAAGAATATATCCCACAAATACACAATGATCAGGTGTATTGGTTTAGATAATTACAGTGCTAATGTCCAGATCGCATCCTTCAATCAGAAAGGATGACAGCCCGTAGGTAGCCTGTGAGGCAAACCTGAGGGGAACAAAACCTGTAATCACTCAGCACCGCTCATTAATTACTGAGCTCTTCATCCCTTGTGGAAATTACACCCTTGTTTCCAATCAGGAGATAAAAACCGGGCTTTGCACGCTTACATCAAACTCTATTGTATTTGAAATATTTCCTGCCAAACAAGCATCAGGTGTCATGGTTCAGAGTGCTGAAGCCTCAGAGCTCATTACTCCAGAGTTGGACTCTGTTTATTGGCAACCAGCGGAGCTAAAATTCAATATAATACTTAGTTATTTGGCACTGGCACTGCATGGTAGTTGAGCTCCCTGAGCAGTGAATGTAACACAGGGTTTCATGGGGTTCTTGTCTGCTGTCTGAAAAAAGCAGCTGTCTTTGCCCTCTCTTCTGTTTAGTTTGAAATAACCAAAAAATAAAGTTATATAGGCAACATCACTGTTGTCTTTTGGATTTATCTGGAATACTGGGGTTTTTGACCCTTAGAGGTGACCATTGAATCATACATGATGCTATATTTAGATTTATGAAGGGGATTAATGGCCCAGTGATATAAGGAAGATTTCAGGAATTTATGAGTCTTACCCCAAGAAAATTTTGACCCATTGACTGCAAACAAGAGTGTTGTGATGCTGGCAAAGACTAATGCCAGTTCAAGCTACAGTGTTTTCCCATGATCAGGACAAGGGCAGAATTTAGGGAGGCGCTATGGTGTGTGTGGTTGGAGCTAGCATGGTGAAACAGCAGATGTGTGTGAGAGAGTGGGTGAGTGTGTATGTGATGCTCTTGTGATAAATTTAAATAGATGGAGTGAGCCCCCTAAGTGACCACATGGGGCTGACTGCAAAAAATGAACATGCTTGAAGCCTGTTTTTGGTCTAAATAGCTCAATGCTCTCATGACACCAGCTGCATGGGGAGTGAGTTTTTTCGTAACACTTAGTTTTGGACTGATTATGGTTTCAAGACTGGCAAATCAGAGGCACAGCTGACTTGAATGACTGGTGGGGACACTGTAGCTGTTTTAAGGAGGCTTAGGGTTTGCCTTAAAAGTTAGTTTGAGTGTGCATTTCCATTTCCATTGACTGGCTTAGAAACTGCTTCATGAACAAACAGGTGATGTTGGTGATGTTGGTGATGCTATACATCCAGTTATTATGCAGTTCATGCCCAGGAGGGAAAATCGGGAACCTTTGGCCTCACTTTTGGAAAGCTGTCAGGTCCACTTCTTATACACCCTGTACAGCAGTTCTCACAAGTATTTTTACTTTCAAACTTTCAAAGCGTTTGACTCCCTGTTTAACTGGAGTTAAAATATAAGATCTGACAGCTTCTAATTTTCAGGAAAGCTGCTGTTTAACTAAATCTTCACCCGCTGATACTCGGCTGATAGGCCATGATGTAATACTGTCTTGTCTGTGTGAGTCCTCTCTGCTCACTCTGCCACTCACAGTTTTGGGAGTACCTGTTTTCTTCAATCACTCATCTCCGACACATTGTGCAACACTGAACTTTCCCAGAGGAATGTGTTTGACTCGTCCCACGAATTAGAAGGAATGCAGCCAGAGCTCCAATCCGCCCGGCTGGAAACTCCTCTCATCACAACCACTTACACAGATACACACTCACACACAGACACAAGTGCAGACATGCTTTTCTCACATATATGCACCAATGCACCTTAAAGTTCTGATTATACACACAGAGACAGAAGCACACACGCACACACACCCAGAGTTACAGTGGTGGTGGATAACGGTGGTGTGCAGCAGTTTTGTTGATTCAGTGAGTCAGAGGGAGACGGAGAACGCTGGAGGTGTTTTAGGTAGGTCAAAACAGGCTGGAAACACAGCTCGTGTAGCTGCTAAACACACACACACACTCACACACACACCCACAGAGCTTCCCTTGCAGTAATTGGACAGCACTGTGCAGACATACATACATATTCTCAGGAGAAGAGGGTTAGATGAATATAGAGAGAGGAGGAGGGAGAGAGGGAGAGGAGAGCGATGGAAAAAAGGGAGGTGTACCGACCACAGGATAATGAGAAAGAGAGGAGGAGGGGAGGGAGTCAAATGGAGAGAGGGAAGGATGGAAAAAGTGTTACGGTAATGGTGAGATGCTCGATAGCAGCGGACGAGAAAGATGAGCGAGAGAGAGAGAGAGAGAGACAGTGAGGGTGAAAACGAAGCAGAGAGCAGAAGAATCTGGAGAGGGGAGGAGTGGGAGGAGAAGATGAGGGATTTTCGGGGATGGCGAGGAAGGACGGGAAAAGGGAGGTGGTGAGGGCTTGGATGATGAGGAGGACAGCGAGAGGATGGGGCGAGACTGAAGGATGGAGATTGAAGGATGTCAAAAAAAAAAGAGGAATAAAGAGCCGGAGGGTGGGGGAGGGAGGCGTGTGCGCTGCTCACTCCCAGGAGACTATGCTCTACCTGCTCTCTCCATGGCCGTCACCATGACAACCAGCATGGCTGCCTCTGTCATAGCTTTATCCCCCTTTCAATCCCCTCCTTTACCCCCCTTTTTATCCCTCTCTTTTATTCTGTTCAAGCCGTCTTTTTTTCTCTCCATCCCCTCACATTCACAGTTTTCCATTCTCTGTTTTCTGGCTCTGCTCTTTTGTCTCTTTTTTTCTTCCACTTATCTTTTTACTCCTCTCTCCTCCACCGCTCTTTCCTCATCGATAAACTGAGCAATCCAGGAGAGAGGAGAGACGGCAGTTGTGCTTCACCTTTACAGTATGTGTGTGTATATGTGTGTGTGTGTGTGTGTTTTGTGCTATTACAGGACTCTAAATTAGAGAGCATAAATGCAGAGCTGGGTCCCATAACCACAAAGCATCCTGGGATTGCTGTGTGTTTGAGTGATCGCTATAATTTAAACCCAAAAAACAGGGAGCCTCCTTCTCACTGACAGACTTTTATGTGTGTGTGTGTGTGTGTGTGTGTGTGTGTTCCTGTATGTGTGCATCTCCACTAGCTCTGTCGTTTTCCTCTTATATTAGTCACGTTTATGTTAGTGTCTCTCTGCCCTCACGCTGGATAATTAGGTTAATGATGGGCGGGGTCACGCGCAGCTGAAACCTGGAATGGTCCAATGGGAATGCAGGAATGTAAACTTCCTGGCAGGCGGTTGATAAGAGCTGGTCGAGGCTGTGATAAGGCTGGTGTCCGTGCACTTGGCTGGAGTCTGGCCTCCATCTGACCTCCGACACTCAGCTCCCTCCATCTCCCACTCCATCTGTCAGTTTTCTGGTGGTTATTTTGTCGGCAACTTTATTGACCTTATATTTATTCTGTTGCACTTTTTTGAAAACATTTCAGTCCAGTATTTCAGAGTTCCAGCATGAGAACCACCACCCGATCGCAGAAGCAGTTATTAGTTTTCTGTATGCCACAGGGCTGTACAGGAGAACTTGAGTGATATTTGGATGTAATCTGCCTATGGGGTACCAATGTTTCATTGTTGGAATATCAAAGAGGAAGAAAGTTATGGGCAACCATGTTACTGTTCATGTAGGTGATATTTACAAGAGACATTGTAGTGCTTCAAATTTCAAGAAGATTTATGTCGCCTAAAGACTTTTCCATTTGTACTTCCAATTAGATATTTCTACTCTGTGTACGTATTTTCATTAAGGTGGCTGGATTATCAGGGTTGATATTCGGCATTTCACTGATTATCTGTATCAGCCTTTATTTTACAAATAGTCAGTACATTAATTTATTAAAAAACTTGCTTATTTAGCTCTGCTGTGGGTGCATCTTTCCCTCTGGGTCAGTTTTCTAGAACAAATCATTTGGACAAAGTTTTGTTTTTAAGTTTGTAATATTATTGATTTTGAATTTTCACAGAAAGTTTTCAGACATTGGTTCCAACTAAAAGTTATTGGTTTCATGAACTATTCATAATTGGTATTGGTATCAGACCAGGATGAACCAATATCAGTTGACCCCTTTTTCCTTTTTTTTTTTGGTTGCACATCAAGTTTTGCTTTCTGATGAACTCAGTCTCTCGTGGTTGTATGCAGCCAGCAAACATGTCTACAGCCTGACACAAAAACCATGTAAAGTCTGCACAGTCCAGTAAGATATTAAGGCTGAAAATTAATCAGGGACGTATTTGACATGACTGAGGAGTTGGAACAGGAACCAGGAGGGAAAACTCCTCTACTCTTTGCTAACTAAACTGAAGGTTACGTCGATCCACATTCCCAATAGGGAGACCACCAAAACATAACAGGCTCCAAAACTGCCTCAGAAACTTGTTGTCATTGAACCTACATCTATTTTTGAAACAGCCAATGAGTTTTCTTAGATATCACTGTTGCATCTTTTTTAACATGCATAATTACACTTACAGTAGACCGACCTTGATTTGGATCACCAAAGAACTGGGAGGATCAAACTAAAATAAGGATTAAACTTTGTTTTCAAGATGTCTGAACCTAGATTGGGAAAGAAAAAGTCAATCTCACCCTTATGAAAATAGAGCGGTGAGTAGTTTGGTTTTCTCTGGTAATATAATGGTGTCTGTGTTTTTAGATTATTACTGACCCTTTTGTGTGTGTAAAAAAATTAAAACACACACAAAAAACGTATTAATACAATCAGCGATCAGATTTTTGTTGTTGTTCCTATTTCACCAACCTTAAAAGAGTCGAACATTTTCTGCTTCCAGCCTCATAACCTCACTTTCTCCTCCTCTGATTTATATTTTTGTAAATCGATGCACTTTTGGCCGTGGGAACCAACTTATTTTATGGACTAAATAGTCCTCCACAGACTCTGGACAGGTATTGATTTGATCATAAAGTACAGGGCTGTGAAATTCTCCCTGCTTTTGTGATATAGAAGGAAAAAAAAAACAGTAAAGCCTTGCAGCAGTTGTAATTTTTGTGAAAGTTGGCTATTAGTGACACCGAATTCAACTCTCTGTGTTTAAGGGGCCCTTTCCCTCAGCTTAGAGATGTTTGTGGCTAACTGTGAATAAATGGCTATCACCGCTCCACTGGGAACCATCTTTAAAAATGGCCCCCCTCAAAGCTGTGTGAGTTAGTCTCAAAGAGTTGTAAATGAGGGCCCAGTAGAGGAGAGAGGCTGTGTATCCCTGGGGGTCCTCTTTAAGGCTCTGCAGGAAGAGGTGAAGATCAAGTAAAAGGGGAAGAACAACAAGCTAACTGTAAACGGAGGAGATTTTCTATGCGTGCAGATTGTAATGGCTTATTTCTCTGTGGTATAGTCATTTATAAGAGAGCGGCCTTCACGCCTCAGGGGCTGCTGGGTGCAGTTAAAGGGTCTCAGGTTGGCCCTTGAAGGAGAATGAATCGCTGTGTGATTTTCCCAGATGCACACACACACATGATTGGATATATGAATGTTTTGTCACCCAATTTGCCTCCATTTCATCTTCACTCGCCTTTGATCTGCCGGCGTCACGGTTTCTATTTTCAAACGACCTTCCTGTCATCTCGGTCTCTGATAACAAAGAGATTTTGTCAGTTTTGATTCACAGATATGCATTTCTGACACATGTTTCTCATCAGGGCGACGTAGAATTTATCACTTTCATTTTTAATAGATTTTCGTCTTATCTGTATTGTCATCCTCTTTGAAAATTATGGAATATTTCATCATTATTTCATTAACACTGGTTCTGTGACAGAGAGCTGCGTGTTTGCATACTGATGTGCATGCGTGTGTCCTGCGTGTTTGTGTGTGTGTGCATGTTATAGGAAGGAGACAGGAAGGGAGTATTTATAGATCCGGCCTTTAAGCGTAAAACCAGAAGGGCGCCTCCTGAGTGGTTTTATACAGGTGTGTGTTTTTACATGTGAGGCAGAGGAGGCGATGAAGGAGCACAGGGAGGCCACTTGTGCAAGAAACGAGAGCGAGGAATAACTGTGTGCGAGAGGCATGTGACTGTGTGTGTGTGCGTTTGAATTATTTAGCCCCAACGTCCCGACAGAGGAGTGAACGAGGTCAGGAGCTCATTGCTGCAACGTTTTCCTCTCTCCATCTATCTATCCATCCATCCATCCTTCCTCCCTTCTTCTTCTTCTCCTCCTCCTCCTCCTTCTGCAGAGCTCCTCGTTTTCTCGGCCTGTCCAGATAAACAGGAACTGAGTAACAAAAGGCTTCCCACATGTTACTCATGTCCCCTCAATTATCGGCGAACCATGCGGGAAAAACATCGATCCAATTAAACGCAGACATTGAAACCTGCTGTGTGTGTGTTTGCGTGCTCGTGTGTGTATGTGTGGACTCTCTCAAGTAAACCTTTCAACCCTGATTCTTTAAAGGGCTCTTTCAAAGGCGTTTGCAGTTTGAACAAGCGACTGAAGTTAATGAGCTGCGTGTGCATGTGTGTGTGTGCATGTGTGCACACATTTGAGTTTCTGCAATATTGCCTGGTGGTTGCAAAAGGCTGTCCACCTCCATGCAAGCACACATGCATGCAGAGTTGCACACACACGCACGCACGCACGCACGCACGCACGCACGCACGCACGCACGCACACACACACACCTTTGCAGCAGCAGGTGATTCATTCTTAATCTTTCATTCCAACAGTTGTGGATTAGCCCTAATCTCAGCCCACAGAGACTAAGGTCTGAAAGGCTGACTGACACCGAGAGTGTTTGTGTGTGTTTTTTCCTGTGTCTGTGCTGATAATTATTTCCCCCGTTGGAGCGTGTGTGGTGTGTGTTTGACAGGACATGATGTGACTGAGGCAGATATACACGACAGATTGACAGGCTTCACAATATCGAAACATTAGACCCAGCAGGAGGGATATGTGTGTATCAGAGTGTGTCCGCGTGTGTTAGTGTTAAAGGAGTCATGACCTCTTTTGACTTTAATTCCTTGTTTTGACATTTTCGAATCAGCTCAGTCACAGCCAATGTCAGTTTGAGTCATGTCTAAAGTTTACTTTAAGGTCAGAAACTCAACGTTATCTGCTGAAGTGATTTTCTGCACATTTTTTTCAGGGTTAAAGCTGCAAAACAAAAACAATGAATACTGATAATAACAGCTCCCAAGGGCTGAAAAGTAAGCCATTGAGGGATAAAGATAATCTGTATATAAGGATGTTACTAGGGATGCACAATCTTGGATATTTTCTGATATCTGTTATGTTGATATTTTCAAACTCATATCAACCACACACACTCTTTTCTTCATGAAGAGCCCCGAGAAACAGACATAATACAAGACAAAAACATTCCCTCTAATGAACAGGCATTCAGATGTGTGACATGAGTCTGTTCACAATATTTCAAAACTTGTGCATACATGCAACTATACATGTTGGCACACACATGCACAGTCACTGCATGCAAATATTTAATGCATTACATTTTTCTGCTGATATCAAAAATTACTTGCAGAAATGTGCAGATAATATCTAGTGATATTGATTATATGCCAATAACATCATGCATCCCTAGATGTTAAGAGACATGTAGTGATGGTTTTTAATGGTAAAGTTGCCTATTAATTAATTAGTCTGTTTTCTGCAAATCTACTATTTGATTGATTTTTGATTTTGTTTTTTTCTAGAATCAGGGACGATAATTTCGACAATAGTCAATGCCGCTGTCTTTTGAATTACATCTGTTTTATATGTTTCTGTCTACATTTATTTAAATGTTCATTCAAGATCAGCAGTTTTGTTTTTCTTTTGTTAAAGCTCCTGTGAGGGACTTTTAACTCTGCTGGTTTGTGGTGCCCCTGTGGACAGAGCAGTAACCCTGTAATTGTTGTTGATTTCATCTCATCTTTATGAAAAGGCTGTAAATAGACAAAAAAAAGTCTCCTCCCATTGTTTCTTTACAGCAAAAATTTAAAATTTATCACTATGATGCTCTGCTTTGGGAAAAGTGACAAAGGCTGTGTCTACCCTCTTTAAGGCAGTTACAGACATTAACAATTACTATATAGAAATTGTAAATCTAGGGTTAGGGTTAGGTTTGTTGGTGATCTCATTCACTTTTGTATATCATGACCAATCAAAACCTTGTCACGGGAGCCTTAATAATATACTAGTGTTTTTTATCAAGTGCTTAAAAGTGTGATAACAGCATTATATATTGGTATTGGTATTGGCCATTGAAAACCTAATATCAGTCAACCACCAGCACCCATAAACAATAGTCGCTCTATAATTCTGTGGAAGAATAAGTAAACAAATCTTCCACACAAAACACACTTCTGATGAGAGCTTTTTTCTTTGCTATGGTTCACTAAACTTGTTTAATTCCAGCTGAATGTAACTATACTGTGAAGAAATGTGAAAAAATTTAAGTTGTTATGATAGTCAACTTCATTTTTCTGCTCTTATTTCTCTCAGACTCACTGCTACAGACGAATAAATATCAGTTTTTCAAACTACTTCTCTTATTCCCGTGATGCTCCGTAACACTTACCGAGCATTAAAGTTCAATTTTTAAACCTTTCATTCTGAAGAGAAATATTTAGCTTAGCAATGCCCTCTGAACATAAATTGTATCTTTACACCTTCCAGCTCTGGGGAAAAGTTCTGTAAAATCCTGCACAAAGCGGAGAGGTGTGGAGACAGATTTGAAGGTGATTAGATATTGTGTGGAGGGAATTTGAAGAGAAGAGGTGGTGAAGGGGGGGAGCGAGGTCAGAGGCAATCACAGACAGAAGTGATATTAAAGGAGGGCTGGTGACGAAAGTGCAGCGGGGTAAAATAAGGCAAAGAAAGATTGAGGAAAGTGCCGCAGAAGTGGAGAAGAAAAGACGGACAAAAGGATTTGTTAATATATGATGGAGGTAAAAGGAGATGAGTAGCTCATCAGAAAAAGAGCATGAGATTAATAGGGAGGGAGAGAGTGAAATGATAAAAGGGCAGAGGAGCTGACGAGGTAGAAAAAAAAGGGAGATGGATGGTAGCAGAGAGAAAGACTGGTGGTTAACGCCGGCCTGTAAAGAGCTTAGAGACGGATTGTACGGAGGGAACAACCTGGACAGGATTACACAGAGAAAGAAGACGAAGGCTGTTAGAGCGAGATCCTATCACAGCCCATGAATCTCCCCGTCCTGCCGTTACACATTTCCACTGGTTGAACAGCGACCGCAAACTAGGCGGCAATCACACTTTAATTAAGGCGCGCTCGCAGTATCGAGGCATTAATGATCAGCGATTGTTATAGCAAACACTTAAGAGCTAATCTATGAATTAGACAGTCATTCAGCAGCCGTTAGTTTCTTAAATCCACCTCTTAATTAATCAGTCAGTGAGTAATGTCAACGACAGAAGGGTGGAGCTATCTTTAACCACGCTACTTTCAGCTAGTGAACACGCCGAGGCTGATGGGAGATAGAAGAAATGTCACTTAAATCTTACATAAACTCATATAATGATACCAATTAGTCCTAATTAGCTGTTAGCTTGTACCTGCCTTCCACATGTTAGCATTGCTTGACCATGCGACCAAAGTTTTTCTAAAGTTTAGAAAGAATTAAGGAAAAGTTTGACTAAGGATGTTTACTTTTTCTATCTTGTTCACCAAAAACAATACAAATCCAAAAAGGGCTATTCCGTCTAAATTCACATGCTCATTTTGTTACCAAGATAGCTCTGTGTTGGCATACAGCTCTACATTGGCCAGGCATTGATAACAGATAACCGCATGAGTCAATATGATACCTGCTAATGCACAGTTTTTATATTCACGAAACACAAGTGAGAAGTGCCGGGTAATCGATAACTCTCTGCAACTCTTAAGACCTCTCAGATCATCCCTGAATGTGAGCGACAGTTAATTTACTCCAGAGTGAACTACGCTAACAATCCTGTTCATAAGCTGCTCAGTTCACTAAAATATGAGTGCATTAATTAAATGTGTTCATTTAGGCGCATTATCGCACAACACTGACTGCATCCTCATCTCAAGTTGACTGTGTCGCCTTCCTCTCTGTCCTGTCAGCATTCAAGCTGTGTCGCTCAGCACCCCTACAGACTCTGCATCATTTGGATATTTGCAGGAAGCTTGCTGTTCATGTGGTTGTTTCAGCTGTGTGCAGCACGGTTTTTTCATTTGCATAGCATCTCTTTTGTTGAGTTGGTTTTGGACTAGCATGTGTTTTTAAAGTAGTATTTAAAGTAGATCACTAAGGCTGTCATAAATCATTTGCCCTTGTCAGTCACAGCAATTCACCCAACTTAAAGCTCTTGTAATAAGTTTTAAACATTTATTAAATAAACTGAAATCCATATTGATGCCTTTTAATGGTATCCAAAAGCAAACAAGACCGTTAGGGACAAGATTATTAGCCTTTATAGCTAGCTTTTAATGCCTGAAATTAGTATAAGGGGGTAGGTAGACCTGTTTTTTACAATTCCCACAGAAAATAATCACAGTCATGATACAAAACTCAAAACTAGCAGAACAAGATTTTTTGGGGTTGAGGACATGAGAAGCAATGAGTTATTTGTCCACCAGTTAAGTAAAAGTTAAAACTGCCACTCTCAAGAGAAACTAACCTTACTGCGTTTGACATTATAATCTCGACTGTTTTCCTCATAAATCAAACCCTTGTGCGACCTGAAAACAGCCTCCAGAAAGGACGTGGAAAAAGAACATCAAGTGCATTAGAACGCAGCCCCGGTTGTGCTCAGATTGAAGGAATATGAGTGTAGGAGAATTATAATAAAAGGGCCAAGGATCTGGTTTCTCCTGCGAGTTGCTGTTAAAAGGTCAAACATCTTGTGACCTCTTTTTTGGCTCCCGATCACAGCAATATCAGATTATTCCAAAATATAAAATAAGATTTGCAGATGTGCTGGTACAGATCATGAGCGGCTCATTAAAGAAAGCAAATGTCTTATTTCCTTATTGGCTTACAGTTTGGTTGAAGTCTTCTGACACTGCCTCTTGGAGTTAATCAGGGCCTCATGATGAATATGTGATTAGGTCACAAGCATTCAGTCTGTTTGGCTCATTAAGACAGAGACTGTATCCTGCTTTATCTCACGACCTGTGTAATTAGTGCTCGATATCAGGAGCCTTTATGATACATGAAGAATCAATCAGCTATCTGGCAACAGCTGCGGGGCTCAGGGAAAGGAGCCAGTTCGCCCAAAGCCGGTGAACCAATGAGAAAGAGCCCAGCGAGCGCAGCAAGGTCAGGCGCTCAGGAATGCCCCTGGAGCAGCAATTTGTTTACCTCCTCCGTGAATGTGTGTGTGTGTGTGTGTGTGTGTCTGGGAGAAAAGGACAGGTATGGCATGATAATAATATGCCTCATGCCCTCTGCGCACACTTGCAAAGGTGCATCCCTCCATTCCAGATTGAATTACACAGGGCTGATTGGATTTTTCTCCTCGGCATCAAAGACAAAAACACTCCTGTCTCGTTCTTCTCCTTTTTCTGCCTCTGGTTCTATCTATCCCATCATCAACCGCTTCACTTTTTCCTCTCAAGTATCCTCCATCTGCACCCAAACTCCGCCTTTGATGCATCGATTTTGCTCCTTCTTCTTGCCATTCATTCCTCAGGGTCTGTAAAGTCGCATGACAGTCATTAGCCTGATTAAACAAGCTGTAATTAAAGGAGCGCGCACACACACACACACACACACACAGATGCTGCCTTGTGATTCCTATCTGAGCCAAAATGTGATTCTCATCATGTTTGTGTCTGTTTGTATGCGCGTTTTCTCGCATGTGTGTCAAGGGTTTTTCGATTCAGGGCTGAAAAGAGACCATTGATTACCGTTTCTGAATGTACTCAAAGTGCCCCTCTCCCTCGCTCTCTGCAGCACAAAGGCATCATGGTCCGTGGGCACTCGCTCTCACACGCAGCCGCATTTCTGAGCCCTTTTGAAAAGTTCCTTAGAAACACGAGAAAAGTTCCAGCCACAGGCGCCACGCCCTCCCACTGGCGCTGCAGAAATAGGCCCATTGAGCTAGGCTGTAATCACACACACACACACACACACACACACACACACACACACACACACACACACACACACACACACACACACACACACACACTCATAAAGAATCTGCATTCACTCACCACTCTCTCTCCAGCACTTCATAGAAGTCGCAACAAAAATGCAGCCATAGATCCACCAGCCAACCAGCAGCATTCAACGCTACATCTCCCCAACCAGACATCAATACACACACACACACGCACGCACACACGCTCAGACACTCCCTGAACGCCGCTGACAAACCTTAAAACACACACCCTAGTAAGCACACAAAAACACACGGCAGCGTATTGTGGAGTGTGGGAGCGGCAGTTGTGTCAGAATCTCAAGGCATCTCTGGCTGCAGGATGGTGACACACACATGTACACAGAAACACACACAGGAACACACTCAGAAACACACACTCACTCAGAGATGCATGTTTCATAAGGTCATATATAATGGAAGAGGATTCCACGCAGAGAGGCCTTGTTTGTGTGTGTCTGTTGTTGTGTAATTGTGTGTGTGTGTGTGTGTGTGTGTGTGTGTGTGTAGCTCCTAGATGTGGTCTCTAATCCTGCTGGATTGTCAGATTAGTGTAACAGCTGGCTCCTACACACAGATATACATCTCTCTGTATCACCCCTCCTCCCATCATACTCCCTCCTCTGTACTCGGTCAGGAGCCAGGATCTATGCATTAGTGTCTGCGTCTCTGTGTGTGTGTGTGTGTGTCTGAGTGTGTGTGTTTGTGTGTGTGTGTGGCGGTCTCACAGCTCCAGTCCATTACTCGGTTTGAGACCAGCTGATGTGTCACTACACAGTCATGTGACCTCTGCAGAAAGTACAGTGAGTTTCAGTGTCTGCTGCTCATTTGGTCAGAGATACACAGATATCATCAAGGATATGAGTCAGCTGATCAGGCTCCTATAAAACATAGACGTTTCTCTCGAATTAACCCTACATTTTACTTTTAAAGATGTTTTCCTGTGCATTTACGGTCTTGATGAGTTTCTCACCCTTGTGGTTTTCTCGCTGTAACAGGGACTCATTGACACATTCAGAGGAACCTGTTCAGAAGAGTCAGATCTGTCAGGTCTTTCTGCTGACCAACTTTCATCATGAGTCAGAGTTTGATTTTAGAAACCAATTGTTTAAAGCTCCTGTGGGTAACTTTCAGTTTGTGCCACTTTTGGTGCCCCCTGTGGACAAAGCAGCACTTTCCATCACTCTTTTTATTGCCTGGCAAGTAAAAATGTCCCCCCGCTTTATCTTAGCAGCAGAATGAATCCCTAAATGTGAATATCAGCCGTGAAAAGCTTCAAAAAATCTGTTCCTCCATCATGATTGTCTGACACCTCACTGCAGTTTCAAGAATGACAAGAAACAAGAAGTCAGTGTTTGCCTTCCCCTTTTTTGTGTGCTTTTGCAAACACTCAAAACCTCTTCGAAGTAGCTATAACTAATCAATTAATCACTAAATTGGAGATATTTGTACTTTTTTTGATGCAGCTTAGTTAAACATTACAAGTGCTCCTTCTCCAACCACCCGAAAAATCAGAGACAAAACCATAAACAGACACTTTTTTGACTCATCTGAACAGTAATCACTCAGCAGTAGCAGCATTCAACAGAAACTGAGGAAATACCAGCGTCAGGGTCAGAAATGAAACCTTCCCACATACATTTCTGCACTCTTGAAAACTGTCCAAAACTTGCGTTTTCGCTCATGTCCCTCACAGCGGGAAGTCTTACCTGTTAAAAGAAGGAGGAAAAGGGTCTCAGGAGGCAGGATTTAATGTAAGAGGAGTCATTTTTATATTGCAAGTCTGTCGTCATCACCGCACCGGAGACTCCACATACACACTCAGACTTGCACTCTTGCACAGGCCTGCCAGCTCACAGTGAGCCAGTCTAGCCTCTGTAACGCCTCTGTTACTGCCTCTGGTGCCGGCACAGTGGTCCAACCATCAGCCCTCTTTCTGTAACAAAGCCACGCCATCATCGCACCGATGTTAGGCCTGCAGCAGCATAATATTGTTGTTCCTGGATGTGATTTTACATTGCATCATTGGGTTGTGGAGGTATGAGAAGTAAACACACAGCAGGAGCTTTACACACACACACACAGCACTGTCTGCCCAGCTCACAGTGAGCCTGTCTAGCCTCTGTAAAGCCTCTGATGTCGGTGCAGTGGTGGGCCGACTTGGTTTCACCACCCAACTCTCTTTGATAGAAATACTAAAGGTGAAAGGCGAAACATTTCTGCAGATATAATCAATCAGCCAAAAAGGTGATGCATTAGGGATGTGAATGCAGTGACAGAGTACATATGTAGAAGTACTTGGAGGTATTGGAAACACACAGCAAAAGAAGTCTACATTACCAAAATCCATGAATAATCTATGGTAGAATCAAATTCTGTTACAGAATAAACTTTGCATTCTTCATAATGCAAAAACAGCTGGTTTTATGTTGGTATCAATATCAGTATCAGTCAACATGAGTGTGTCAGTTTCTCCTGAGTGGAAAAGAGTATGCCAGTGAGCACAAAGAGTGTAAAACAGCTTTGTTACATACAAGACGTTCACACCAGTGGTGCTTTTATTGCATGGTGTAAACATCGTCATTCCCTCGTACTTGCTTGAGAGGAATTTAGACATTAGCATTTTATAGATACTTTAATGGGGGTCTGGCATTGAAAAAGTCTGGGTATTTGTCTTGGAATTGTTTGTTTGCGCTCTTACATACAGCTCATGTTTAATGCAGAGGCACAGTAAAAGATTAAGACTCCAGTTTACTGTTTGTCTGCATATACACTATTAAGTAAATCAGAGTAAAATCCATCACATTTTTGTAGACCTGAGTAAATTTCCATGAGGGTCAGAGCTAAAAGACAGAAAAGCATAGCTCCATGATAATTCAGTGAAGATCTGTTTTCATGTTGCAAACAGCGTGACTGCAGTAAAAACAGTGAACGTCACTGTCTTTGTTTATGATGCATGATCACTGCCGTCCTTTATCCTGCAAACAAATCAGGGCGTTTCCTGTGACTCCTTCACAATAAAGCCATTCAGCTCATCCTCACTGCTCTTTTCATGTGGAGCAGCAGCCGCAGGAAACGCTGGATTTGCATTAGTAACCTGATACTGCTCTTTGCAAACACTGAGTTTGATATCAATGAGATGAAATTACACAACACTCATACAACATTCATTCATTGTCTACTGTGATTCCCTGCTGCGTAGGAAGGTAATCCGAATCCCTCTCGTCAATGACAGACATCTTCACCTCCCATTAATACTTCTCCTCAAAGATGAAGCTGCAGGAAAATACAGGACAGAAATGTATTTATAGTTGGCAGGGGGTCAAAATGTCTGATTGAATGACTTTTGCAATCAAGTTGCAAGAAAAGAGGAATTATCCACGCAGTCAATGAAGGGAGACGGGATTCTGTTGTGTTTTTGTGTGATTTATTGGCAGTGAACCTCAGTTTCTCATTTTTGAGAGACATCATGACCTCCAGAATCAATTGTGTAAAAGAGGGCGGGCTGCCGGGCGGGCGGCCTTCCACCTAATGATGATTAATCGGTGAGCTAACAATGAAGCGAATTTTGTGCCACGCTCCGTTGGAGGTACACTGGACTGCCACAAATGGATTTTGCTTCATTGTTTTCTAACAGACGAGACAAATATTGAAAAATCTTCTGCATGAAAAGGGATTTAGATTAGCTTTCAGGAATACAGATGCAGGATTTCAGCTCCAGTCTGCACCTGTTTGGTCTCAGACCAAGCCACAGCGCCGTATACCATTTATATTTTTAGGCTCTCCGTAGGGGCATTCATCACTTAGATCATCTCTGTCCCTATAACTCAGAGCAGTAAGATAATATTAGTGCTGGGATGCTTTTCAGCTGTGGTTTGGTGCTGCTCTGAGACAGTTTCAGGGTCTGAGTGAGCTGGAATCGCAGGCTGAAGCTGGTGTAATGCCATCCTCCCACAGGTTTTGTACGGGGGAAATTAATACGGCCAACGTGGCCACGATTTGGATCAGGCACGGTTTGCACTATCAGGAATTTGATCGGCAGAATGCACTAAAAATAACAGTGGGAGGAAAAGTGTTTCACTCATTTCCTGGCTCTTACACAAACATGTTTACAGTCTTTGCTCAGCAGTTCACATTTATTGGTCATGGGGTGCGCGCGTGTGTGAAAAACTGAGACAAACATGCAGGAAAAGATCAGAAATGTATTTGGCAGGGGGACTTAATCTGCGTTTCTACCTTCCCACTCAGCGCCACTTTAAAAAAACATGCCTACAAAGATATTTTTTTTGCTGTTTGAGAGATATCACAACACAAGAAGTACAAATGCACCCATAAATGAGCCTTTTGTTTAGTGTTGTGCCCTGTGTTACTCTGAAACTAACATCCTCTGCACTTTTTCAATTAATCCCAATGTTTGATTTTATTTAAGACACGCAGAGCCACTTCTCATCTTTTAAACAGCTAATCAGCGTTAAATTGCTCTGCAGGCACCCTCTTACAAACACGAATTGATCCCTGCTTATGACCCCCTGCTGCAGCTGCTACTGCAAAGAATAACTTGACACAGAATAATAATTTCACTTTAAAATCTGGAGCCACTTTATTTGGCGTTTTCTGCATAAAGAAAGAGGCCTGGAGGCGTAGACTACAGAGACGTTCATCGCAGACATCAACGCTATGACAGTAAATGTATGCATTAGGAAAATCATTGGATCATTCTGATGAATGCTGAATGGTTTGAACCCACAGGGAGAGGGTTTTTATACATTATTTATATGTGAAAATGTGGGCATTCATCTTATTTAAAGGTACCATCCTGAGATTTTTATACTGCCTAACAGCGACAGCGTTTATAGAGGAGTTTCAAAGCTTAACAGCGAGCTGAGAGGAAGGTTTGCGATTCAGGATCTCAGTTAGAAGCTTAAAAATGGATGCATAAGTGAGCAGGCCCCTGAGCAAGAGTTTGAAGTTTTAAAAGTGACATTTTCATCCTTTTGTATCAAATATATGTTGATACAAAGTCTGATCTGATAAAGATTTTCATGCTTTTCTTAACATTTTTCTTGTGTGGCTCCTCATAGCGTCTGCAGGCGAGAGTAGAGCTGCTGTATCTAAAAGGCAGAGCAGTCCTGCTTCAAGAAATATAACCCACATATCAGGTTTTATTTGGTGCATGCTGAGTGTGTCTTTGTTTGCATGGTATTGTTTTTTTTGCCAATTAACTTAACTGGCAAGTGGGAGGAAGTCAGAGTATCAGGAGAAAACCCCCCACAGGCTCAGGGGTAGAACATGCAAGCTCCACAGAAAACTGCTTTGCATGTTCTCCCCGTGCCCACTGAGGTTTCCTCCAGGTGCTGCAGCTTTCTCCCACAGTATAAAAACATGCCACTTAGGTAAATTGGGGGATTTTATTTTGTCTGTAGGTATGAGTGTGGGTGTGAGTAGTTTTCTGTCAACTCAGTGATTGACTAGTGATGATACATGAAGTACTCCTCCTCTCGCCAGATGCCAGATGTCAGCTGGGATCAGCTCTAGCCCTTGAAACCCTTTAAGGAAAGCAACATTTGTAAGCAATAATTAAATGCTTGGCATAATGAGCCGCAGTGAGATTCTGCATCCATTACTTATTTTATTTTGGGATTAAAAAAAAAGACTCAATATCACATTTCTTTTGGCAAATAAACTTTGAATCATTAAGAATTGTGAGTTAAGCAACATCATGAGAGAAAATACAGCTGCGCAACAAGAAAATATAGATGTCATTAACGTCACCATTATTTTCACATAATTATAAAGTTTCTGGCTGAGGCTCTAATGACATTTTGTTGTGCTTTTATTTTCTGCATTTGCTCAAAGGCACCCATCTGGAGAATCAGCTCCACCAGCTGTTTATCTTGACGCACAAACTCCTGATAATAAAACAGTCATGGATGGAGACACAAATAAAGCTGCTTTTTCTTGTACAATTTCTCCCAAAAAAATCAGGAAATATTTTATAAATGTGCTTCAAATTTGTCAGAAAATCAACATATGGCTGATGTGGATCTGCCTTTCTTAATTTCAAGCACAAACATTACAGTTAGTTCTGACAGCAGAACCTCAGAGTCAAAATCAGCCAAGTCCTACAGAGACCAGCTGTAAGAAATCTCTTTTACTGTGATGAGCAGCATGGTCTGATATTGTATCTCATATTTCTGTATTGTGTTGTATCATGTTGTATTTTAATGTATCTTAGGATATAACATTATATTTTATCTTCTTTTATTGAATCATTTTCTTGGGAGTCTTATCAAACATATCATATTCTCAATAAATCCCATCTGTTTGTATTATATGATACAGAGCTCCTTCCCTTTCTCGATCCCTTTATAATAAATCTGAGTGGCTCATATCGTACATATGTGTCATATTATGTCATATTCAGTGATATTATGTTATACTGTATCACAATGTATCATGTACTATATCATGGTATAGTTTATCATTTCATGTCGCATTGCACAAACTTGTATCATAACGTACGTATGTATGATGTGTCATATCATAATGTATCATATCGACATATAAAATAACCAAATATTAGATCGTAACATGTCGTATTGTTCCATAATTGAGTGTTAAATACCCAACTATATCCTGTCATATTATATAACATGTCATATCCAAACATGTCAAATCCTGACATGTTGTATTGCAACCTAATGTCACATATCATATTATATCACAAAGATTGTCACCACTGTCTTATCTCTTCTCATAGTTTTGTTCTGTCTCATATCTTGTCTTCTATCTTATCTTGCTGTGTCATATCCTGTTATATCATGATATAATGTATCAAATCACATAATTGCCTATCATATCATATCTTATGTCCTAATGCAGTATCATTTCCTGGCTTGTCTCTTATATTATGTTATTTAATCTTACAGTCATTTCTCCTGTTGTATCATGTCACAACGTACCATATCTTGATCCTTTCTCATAGTTTAATGCAGCATCATATCTTGCCTTATCTCAATTTGTATAACGCTATAACATCTTGCCGTATATTATACTGTATTGTATCATAATGTAATGTCTCATAATTTCCTATTATGTCGTATTTTATAGTTTAATGCACCATATCTTTTGTTATTATTGTTAAGAGGTATTTCTGGGCGTTTTGCCTTTATTGGGAGAGGATAGGACAGGCAATATTTAATACTTAATGTCTGGCAATATTATTCTGACTTTCATGCCAGTAAAGCTCATTTGAACTGAATTGAATTAAATTGGATAGGACAGTGGACATGACAGGGAGTGGGGTTAGAGATTAAGGGGTAACATGCAGTAAGGAGTCACTGTCACGAAACAGACTAGGCTGACCACCTTTGTTTATGGTGCCCCTGCCTTAAGTTTTACGATCTTATGTGATCTTGCATAAATCACAATTGTTTCTCCTGCAAATTTAAAGGAATTTGCAGGAAGTTTAATGTGCTCTGAATTTATGAGAAAATGGACATAGGGTCGGTGAGAATGTTGCAGTACTTTGCTGCTCTAACAACACCAGCGGAGCTTAAGTGAGGTTCATCATGTTCAAGTGAATCAGAAGTTTCAGTCAGTTTTCAGAATCACCCCAGGTAACCCGAGACTTGCCTGCTTTGATCTGTTTGGCCGTAGCGTGCAGGTGTGAGCTGTTCAAGACCCACAGGAGTGTGCGCCTGACGTCATAGCTACAAGATACCGTCTCATCACCTGACCACCTGTGTGTGTGTGTGTATATGCGTGTCCGGCATGCGCTAGTGTGTGTCTTCGAGTGTGTGTGTCTTGTGACATTGCTGAGCCTTTCTGTGCTAATCTCTGCTGAAGGTGGCAGGTGTCTTAACCAGGCCATCACCTGGTAACCTACTCACACACACACATACACACACACACACACACGCACACTGCCCTCTGCCTTCTCGCTTGACACTAAGTGTGTTAGCGTCCAGGTTTGGCCGCCATCCAACCTGTCCAGCTGGTAAAGAGGTGAAGAGACGAGGGGGAAAAGAAGGAGATGGAGGGGGATTAGAGGTGACTTTTGACAGGGTCAGGCAGAAAAAATGGTTGTGGCGTGATATAAGTGTAAACAAGCAGCATTTTTTCCCCTGTAAACGTGCAATTACTAGAAGGGCATGTGCCAAGTGCTCAGAGCTTTCCCAGGTAGAGAGTTACCCACGGTCCATTTCAGCAGGGCTCAAACTCCGCACTCTTATCAGTGCAGGTCAGGCGGCCATGGAGAGGAGCAGACACAGAGATGGCCGTGATTCAGCGGCTGCCTCATGAAGCGTGGGCACCTCCACCTACAGAGAATTAAACTGCAGGGAGGCTGGAAACACGGCTCTTAAAGATCACTTTACCTCATTTTCTGTCTCATATTTCTGCCAGATTATTATTACTGTCATGCTGCGTTCAAGCTCCCCGTTGAAACGTCTGATTTGAAGCACTCCAGCTCAGCCAGGACACCCACATTGAAATATAAGCCATTCATTACCACAATAACTCACATTTATTCTGGTGATGCAGCTCATGAGAGGCCTTGGTACGAATCTGAGCTAGCTTGACTCTCTGATAAGAGGCAGAAATACACACTGCAAGGATGATGCAGGCAAAATTTAAAGCATTTTTATATCAGAATCAGAATTTTTAGTCTTGAATGTGTTTTTCAGAGCTCAAATACACAAAACTAATCCAAATAAAGAGCAAAAGGCTGAGGGGACCCTGTGAAAGAGCAGAGAGGACAAAATGTACGTTCTGTTTTTATTCATCTAAGCCTGTAAACATGAGGGTGCAGCTCTCAGAGGGAGTGTTTTTGTGACTAAATGAGCACCAAATGTTTGTTTAGACCACATAGTGTTTGAGGTATGTCACTAGAGTTATTTCCTGAGCATATGATTATCTAAAGTACCACATGGCATTTAAGAGTGTCTCTGCTGGTCTCTGTGGGTCCCAACCTGTCTGCCTCGAGCTGCAAGATGCTTAATGGATCAAGAAGGGAGAAAAAACTCTGTTCAGCCACCCAATTTAAATGTAATTTCTCTGACCTTTCCGGTGGAAAGTTTTTTAGATTCGGATTAATAAAGTCACATTGAAATGAAAGAGGAAGCATCTTTATCTCTATGCATCACAAGATGTATTTCAGGTTCACTTGGACTCAGAGGTGGCTGGTGTTTTCAGTCTAGGAGCCATTCAGAGTATCAACCACAGAGTACCAAACTTAGAACATCTTCATAACTTTGATTGTCATACTTTCTCATGACATGTTTCATTGATTCCCGCATTTTCTTGTTACCATCTATCACATTAAATCATTCTTTAACCTATATCCTGCACTGTCTTACCTGTCCAGTAAACTACTTCATATTTTCACAATGCATTATTATGCATTAAGATATACTCTAATACAATAAATAGAACTGTATCATATATCATATCCTATTCTGTTGAACTGAATCATATCTTATTAAATCAGATTGAATCAGATCATATCATTACATGAATCTCCAAACATCATATTGAACTTTATCATATCAAACTGTACCTTACAAACAACATGCAAATCCTACTAGGTTATTTCATTTTGTATTCAACTCTTTTTTTAAAAACATTTCTATCCTTAAATATTGAATCTCAAAGCATCATGGCAGGTTGTATTGTATTGCACATCCAGTGTTGCCCTATGCTAACGTATTGTAAGAGATTGCATTATATGAAATCATATCACCCCATATTTGGACCTATTCTAGCCTGAACTTTCTTATCTTGAGTTAGTGTCTCTTGTTACTTTGTATGATATCTTAATATACCTTGTTGTGTTGTAACCTATTGTATGCTGTCTATGGTGTAGTATGATATAGTGGTATGAAATCCTACTTTATTGTTATTGCATTGTATCACATCGTGCCATGTCATATTGAATAGTAGTGTATTGTATTGCATCATATTGTATCGTGTCATATTCTGTTGTCATATAGTATTGTATCATATCGTGTCATATTGTGTCGTATCATATCGAATGGTAGTGTATCGTAGTGCATCTTATCGTAACATATATTGTCTAGTATGGTGTCGGACCATATCGAATGGCCTTGTTTCGTATCGTGTTGCAGTGTTTCATATCATATTGTAATGGATGGTACAGAGTAACTTGTGTCATTTTGTCTGGTATTCATCATACCTTAACATATCATATCATGTCATAAAATGGTAAAAAGTGTGATTATTGCAGCATGGTTTCACCATACTGTGGCTTTAAAACTTAATATGTATAAGAGCAGCTCATCCAATTGTTAGGTGAGAAAATCTGAACACACAATTCTAATTAAGTCTGCAGTAGCTGCTACAACAGAAAAGCTGTTATGCTTTTCTATCTTTTAAACAGAAAATGTGAGAAGTTTAGTGAAAAAAGATCTGTCTCTAATAAAAGTGCACAAAACTCCTGGTTGAAGTTGATGACACAGCACTTCATTTTGAAGAATAACTAACCAGAGAGGTATGGAACGTTTCCCCAGGGACCCGTTTTATAAAACGCACAATAAATTACTTATTAAAATGTATGTGTCAGCCGGGAAAATTGGATTAAAAATATACAGAGTTTAACTTCAGGACTGTAACTAAGACAAATTACAGGATGCAAATGCCTCTACATCATGCTCGGATATTAGGGAGGATATATATATTTATAGGATTACTCATCCCCTTCCTACATACACAGCGTGGTGTGAAAAATGGCCTTAAAACCGAACACAATGGACACGACCTCTGTCTTTGTCATTGTGTTTCTGTCTCCTGCTCTCCCTCCACTCTGTGCAGTAAATGGAGGGACAGCTAGAAGAGTGGGACTCACAGATGGTGCCAGCTGAGGGAGTATTCAAATCATTCTTCACAGTATGAAAGCGCTGAGATGCTGCAGCAGCCGAGAACATTTGCTCCGATAAAATCTCACATATTAAAAAGCACAATTAACGATTATTTCTCGGAAGCAGAGCAGCACTGTATCTAGAGCTTAAATGCCTGTGTTTGTGTGTGTGTGTGTGTGTGCATGCATGAGAGTGTGTATATGTGCCAGGCATTGTGCAGTAGCAGCCGCAGCCTCTCGGGTTACTGAGGAATGCATTTGAAGTCAATCACAATGAAGCTTCTATCTTCCCAACAAGCCTGAAGGGGATCTCCATTCTCCAACCTGAACTGGACCAGCTTGAAAATCAACCAAAAAACCATCCTCACATCACACACACATCTGCTTGAGCTGTGATTGTGTGTGTGTGTGTGTGTGTGTGTGTGTGTGTGTGTGTGTGTGTTGTGCCTCCTATTGTTATCTGACTTCCTGCATCTCAGTGGAAACAGAGCTGCATACGCCCACTGTTATTACAGATAACATACACACACACAAATACACACTCCATGGTCTGATTCTCCTATAACTGTTGTATTAAACCTTGAAACACACACCTTGCCGTTGCCTTATAAGCATCACACACACAGGCACACACTTCCTTTTCTTCTTCTCTTCTGATCCGTTCATTTAAATTCCTCCTAAATTGAAATGTGGAACAAATCAGCTTCTTTGGATTATTAAAATCTGTGAAATAGCAACATTGTCTGCTCAGGTTGGAGATCCAGGCTTTGTAGCTGTAATGTAGCTGACACACACACATTTGTGGATGGGCTATAGGGTGAAATGTGCTCTGCAAACCTCGGTGTCAGCTTTGGATCACATTGCAAATGTCGCAATAGCTCTCAGAAAACGCACCTGCTTTGTCAGGACATGAAAGAAACCCTCCAAACACAGACTCTTTGTCTGCTTCTGTGTTTCTGTCCTTCAATTTTGATGTTTTTCCCTCTCTTTCTATACAAGCATACATAATTATATACTCCATCCCCGCTCCTAGATTATTTTAAAATGACTCCAAATGGCACCACGTCTTCTCACAATGGCCGCTCTTCATATGTTGCCAAATACCAGGATTGCTTCGCCTCCGAAGTACGGCTGTCATTTTACTGTTTCCTTTTATAACGAATGGGAACAAAATGCAGCGGTGGAGAGAAATTGAGGGCAACATACAGATGATTTTGGCCCCGGGTTATGCGTGCGGTGGAGGGGAGCTCATTGCGTCTCGTTGTGGTTAGTTAGTTATGTGGCGCAGGCAGAAAGTACAGCTGTTTATAGCTGCTGAAACAGAGGCAAAATGCAGAGCTGGCCCTATTGGATCACATAAAAACACACACACACACACACACACACACACACACACACACACACACACACACACACACACACACACACACACACACACTCGAATACGTCTGAGGGGCATTTGGTGTCTGCATGTACGCAAGCACCGCAAACAAAGCCTGTTATTATGCCCATTCAGACACACACACTCACTCTAATTACATACAGTGACGCACCACTGCCCGCCATACTGTGAATGAACGCGTATAATATCATAAATTAAACATGCAGAGGCATTACACATCGCTGTTCAGGGCTGAGACAAACATAGACGACGTACGTTTAAACACCAGCTCCAAAACCAGAGACTAGCCTTTGCAGCTTCCACGTCCTGGAGGGTGCTGTGTGTATAGGGGGCTTGTTAGAGGCCCCTAGGGTGGGCTCTGGGGGCTGGGTGTGTGTTTATTTAAACGTGTGGATGTGTGTTTTCAGGGGGGGAATTCAGGGGGCTCGCCTAAAGATAAGAAATGGAGTGGGGAGATGAAAGGAAAATGGGGCGAGGACGGGGATACACTGGCACTGAGTTTGTTGGGACTAACGGGGGCGGTGCGGGAGGGTCTAATCAAAGAGGGAGTCAGAGGAGCAGACTGTTTTGATGTTAGTTTTTAGGGTTGTTTATTTGTCGTTACATAACACCTTTGCTTATGTGGTTAGAGCTCTTATACGTGTGATTGTGTGTGTGCGTTTGGGACTCTGTGTGTGTGTCTGGTAGCTTCTCACTAGGAGACAGGAATTTCTGTGAGGGGCTAAGGTTGCCCATAGCAACGGCCTTCATTGTAAAACTGATCCTTGGAATAGAACTCACACACACACACGCACATAGACATATGCAGAGACACACACATTCCCACCATGCTTGCACCAAAACGCCCTTTCAGTACTTTTCGCCACTTTCAGGGTTCGACATCGCCAGGTCTCCACTCAACCTTTTACACACAAGTAAACACTCAAAGTGGGAAGCGCTCTTTTTCTCTCTCACACACATCCGTCCACTTTGTTGAGGCACATCTTCTCCCAAACAACTCCAAGTGAATTTGATTTTCAGTAGGTACATCTAACATTTCAGCTGCACCTCACACCAAGACGTGATGGACGGAGATGCTCGGGTTTCTAGATTCCATTATGCTTTTATTGGCTTTTAAAGGCATCGAGTTTCCTCTGTCTGGAGCCGGGGAGGAGCTTCCCCGCCTCTCTGAATGTGAGTGGGTTTGTTGTGGTGCTTGTGTGCACAATTAGCATCACACTGGCTAGCAAAGACAGAGCTGTGCAGGGCCTCAGGATGGTCTTTAGATTGCTGAGGAGATAGGGTTGTTTTGGTCACATTTGCAGCAGTGGACTGACTCTCTTCCAAAACCTGGAGCTAATCGGAGCCCTTTGTTCCTAGCATCACAACAGATCACTACTTAATGTGCACTGAGCTGAATCTGGGTTAGAGAGGCAGTGATGGAGGAAGAGTTCAGCTCCTTAAAGTTTGAATAAAATTAGCAACATTACACTTTAAAAGAGACTAAACATCAAAGTTTTACAGTCAGAATTTCTTTGCAAAAGCAGTATTTCTTTCTTACTTCGTTTACTTTGTTGTAATGGGATTAACTCTCATGTCATCATCCATTTCTAAATTTACGATTCACTCACATCACCAGCCCCCTGACTGAAACTCCTCCTGCCAAGACATTGCCCCCAAAAATGATACTTAGTCATGCTTTTAGTTTGATATTTTTCCAGTCTTGCATTGAGGTTGTTTTATTTCTGTGATTGCAAAATTATGTCTTTATTTTGAAATAAACTCTTATTGGTAGATCTTCAGTTAAAGAACTGTTTTAATCAGATACAAGCTCTAAAAGTTGTCCTAAAATGTCTGTAAGAGTGCCCAATCATCTCCCGGAGAGATGCTACAGCTAACTCACAGTCAAATCCTCACAGGAGCTTTAAAGCAGAGGGAAAATAAAAGCAGCAAAAACCGACAGTTAAAATACGACCTTTCAAAGTTACCATGTATCATTAAAATAAGTTTTTAGAGTATAATTTTTTTTAAAATAATCCAATCAAAAGCAGTGGTAAATGGGTGAGTCAGTCTTCAATCCCAAATTAAAAAAAGACTGTGAACCTCAATGCACCAGATTTGATTCAAACTTGTGGCCCTTTCATTATGCCCCTCTCCAAACTATTATATGCAGTGTCCCATCCTCTCCAAAGAAGGGCAAACAAGCCCAAAAATAAAGAGACTGATGTGTTCATTAATGAGACAGTTACACAAAAACAGTGTTGTTCACTGAAGTATCCATCAGATAGAAACATGGGTGATTAAAACGGCTGAAATGACTTTAAATGCTGTACCAAGATAAAACAGACAAGAAAGGGAGCTTAACTAGTCACATCTTGCACATGCTCAGTCAATGACAGATAGGAAGAACCTTCACTGATCTGGATGAAAGAGAACCAGCCAGAACCACACATACAGCAGAGCACATCACTGCCTCACCTACAAAGAACTAATGTTTAAGTCACGATCTGATTTTCCAGTCTTCATAAAAGCGACGGAAACAGCAGCTTTGGCGTTCACTTATCTAATATCTGTGTAATCTCCTATCACTCACAAACAGCTGGTACGGTTTAGTCTTCGCTCGGTGGCTGCTTTACAGGATCCTGTGTTTGCTGAGAATCTGGCAGAGTGGATTTTTCCCGCTTAGCGCCCATGTCCACAAAATAACCTTCAGAATAAAGTGCAGCTTAATGACTGTCTCCCTGAGCGAGTTCAAAGCTCTGATAAAAAGGAACTTTGTAACTGAACAGAGCAATTACTATTCTTTAGATGGGTTTGTATTAACGCAAAGTCTTTGTTGTCTCTTCTCTAGTACAAAGCTACATTTCTTCTACACACCATTTGTATTTGACAAGTTTTTGAACTTCTGTATAAACCATATCAAACCTCCTCAGGGAGGCCTTTTTCATGAGGTGTTTTCAGTCTCGATGGACATCCTGGTTAAGTAAAGGTTAAAAAAGTAAACAAAGCTGCTCCTATGAAGTATTTAATGTTATCAGCTGAGGTGAAAATCAGGTCGCACTCTGAGATGAACCCTGAGTTTGGTTCAACCTTACAGAGAGCACTAAGAGCTCCATCGCCTCTTTCAAGTTGATGGTTCACAGAGGATGTAAAAAAGTGAAGTATGAAGCAGCTTAAAATGTGGTGGAGACCAAAAACAGAGCTAGAGGAAGCTGTGATTGGATTTTCACTCATCTGATAGACACTGGGACAACTACTGGGTGCTAAACTGTATGCCTCATATACTTTCCAAGTATAGAGTCCTGGATGCAGCAGCTCATACTGCGTGTTATCCCTCACTCTTTCTTCATGTCAAAGGAAACAAATCGATATTTTTTCTAGGCTTTTTTTTTGTCTTAGTTTGACAGGGAAGAGAGTGGATAGAGCTGGAAGTGAGGAGAGAAATCAGGAAATGACATTTGGGAAAGAAACTGCAGAATGAAATCGAACCCAAGCTGTTCGCTTGTGTCATGACCTTCATGTTTAGGGTGCATGTTTAGATCGCTAGACAGGCAGTGTCTGTAAATATTTTTTTGATATGGTAAAAGTGCTGTTCTAATGTTGCTCCATGGCAGCTCGACATCTAAATACATTTGCATTTAGGCTTGACGCTTTATCCAAGTTAATATGACTGTGTGGCGTTTCCAGGCTGTTCTGCTGCCCCCTAATGGTCAAGAAAGTGTCTTATGCAAGAAAAACGTAGAAACAGCGGGTTCTTCTTATTTGGACAACTTATAATAATTAGTTAATCTTCCTGATGTCGGTTAATTATCACTCAAAACATAACTGTCTCAGTCTATATTTCTATGTGAAGAGGTGGAGATCATTTCAATGGTTTTAATCTGTGAGGATTAACAGCATTTATGATGTTTGCAAAGAAAATCTTAATTCTGTAAAGCTATTTGAAACTTAAGCTGTCGTGTACATTATCGGAGGAAATATACTTAGTAACAGTCTTAAATATGAAAATGAAAAACATTACCTCAGATAGAGCTGAAGGAAGTTTATTTGAAAACGTTTCTGGATCAATTCTACTGCGAGTTCTTGAACTAGTGTCCTGTACCGTCTGATTCCCAGCAGTCTTTAAAAGCTGCCTTGAACCGGTGTGATATGCGCTGTGGTGTGAAATGTATCTTTGCCCCTCAGAGGGGGCAGCGTCTCCTAAGTGCATGCATCTGATGCCTGTATTAGTGACCCTGTGTGATGTGTGAGTGCTTCAATGTGTTTAAACATGACAGGGATGTGGGACAGAGGTGAAAAGACACAAAGAGAGATGAATGAGGAGAGAGGAGGTGGAGGGATCAGCATCAGAGTGACCAGAGGCCGAGGTCAGCTACTTCAGAGCTCAAACCCCTTAACAATCGGACTAATCTGTCTCACTCACCCCTGAGAGAGGTCATCAGGCGAGATAACGCTCCCCTCTCCCAGGCGTAGATGAAGCAGACTCAGGTTAAGGTGCAGTGATGAGCAAGGAGGATGCTGGGAGATGATCTGCTGAGACAGTACAGTCAGATTACAGACTGCAACTGTGAAACTGAAATACGCAGCAGTATTTAATGTGGCATGTCCTCTGAAAGAGTTCAATTAGCACTGGAATCATTTACCAACAACAATATTGATCAGTTCTTCATTCAGGTCATTTATAAAGCTAATTATAAAGCTAATTATTTGCTTGATAAAGCTTCTCAACTGTGAGGATTTGCTGCTTTTCTTGGTTTCATCTCAGGAAGTAAACATCATTAGATTTAGAAATATGATCATACTCTCTCTAATTTTTGCAGACGCATCTAAGGGTGAAAAATATGCTTTAGTTTAGGGTTTAGTGTTTGTTGCACAGGGTGAGTCATTTGAAGACATTACCTTTGGCTTTTTAAAGTGAAATGAACCTTATTCTGTATTCTCTGAGCGTTTCGTGGTCTAACAGGTGATTCCTGAATGAAAGGCGCCGTTTCAAAGACAAACTGATGATAGCATTAATGGTGTAGATCAAAAGGAGCTGCTTCTCCGTCCACTGCTACTTTGCAGGCTGAGCATCACTCGTAACAGACACGTAAGCAGAGACTGAATGAAACCCTCTCTCCTTAAAAGCTTTGATGTTCCTCTGCCAAAATCCCAGCTTTAGATCGACTCATTAACTATGCTCCTCCACAGAGCCACAGACGGACAGATGTTACCCCCGTCCACACATAAAGCAGGCCCCTCTCGGCAGTTGTGTGTGCGTGTGTGTGTGTGTGTGTAATCTGCCAAAGTGGTGTCTCTTGTAAATGAAATGACAAACAGCTCGCTGCGTCTCTAATCCGTCTCCCCCCTCTTTGTGTTCCTCTTCAGGGACAGACTTGGTCACCCTCAATCGACGACGAAGGCTCAACGAGAGATGATTTCTACGATGACGAGGACCTCTACTCAGGCTCCGGCTCTGGCTGTAAGTGTGTGTGTTTTGTTAGGTAATTTGTGTGTGTGTGTGTGTATGTGTGTGTTTGTGTGTGTATGAGGTTACACACTCACGCCCTGGTTCTTTCAATCCTGACAGCTGCTGGGTTTCAATCTGCTGACCCTGAAGACCCCAACCCCCCTCAGTGTCCTCCAGTTATAGCGGCCCTGTTTGCCACATTACTTCCACAAAGGCCGCCACACACACACACACACACATCCACATCCACACACACAGACATTTTCACACCATTCAAACACCCTTCTTGGATGGACAGGGAGGTTGTGATTCAGATTTATCCGAAACACCTTTAAACACAGACACACCTTTGCAAACAAGCAGCGACCCAAGCTCTATTCACCCAGATCTTATTTGCAGTAATCAGATTACAGTCTACACAGATTAGCCCATCACACGCACACCAGCAGTCCTGTGCACCTATTTACTCACTCCTATCTGTGTCCGAACAAACTGGCCGCCAGCGTGAGGAGGAATTACCTACTTAACGTAAATCACATTGGTGTAATTCAGCCTGATTTTCTGATCTGGCTGTTGAAACTTGAATGTGGCTCTCCTTATTAAGCATGACTCATTGGGGGCTATCCTCAGTTCAGGCGCTGCGCTAACGGAGAGCAACGCTCAAAATAAATTACAATTCAGAGCAGGAGAGTGCAGCAGAGGCACCCCCTGTGGTCGAAACAGCGGCCCGGCAAATTGCTTTATCTCACACGGTGATACAGAGCCGTCTGAATCAGAAGGGAGAGCTCATTTCTAACAGACGGATGTGCGTTTTGCCTCTCAATGTGGCATTTTTAAGGCGTCAGATAAGTGTAACTGAGGCTGCATTGTTTGAGCCGGCATTTCGATATCCTCTCCAGCTCCACTGTCAGCCTTCATGTCTTTGTGCTGGTAAATTCAATTTGCTTCTCTTTCAAACCAGGGAGCGTCACAGGTCTAACAGAATGAAAGGTGCTATAATAATGCTATTACGAGATTGAAGAGGGAGATCAATCAGTAAGCACAGTCATCTCTGCTCCACTCTTTTCTCCTCAAAGCGCTTTAAGCCAGGTAATTTTGAAAAATAAAGTGTTTACATGCAGCCACCTCAGCTCTTTTCACTGCCTTTGAAAAAAAAAACTAGCCCACCTCTGTTTTTTTCTGACACAGATAGCTGCTCCCATTTACATAGTTCCCCATTTCTGTTGTCACAAAGCTAAACGAGCAGAAAATAAGAATTTGATTGCAGCTCTGATTGCTGCAGCGAGTCGTCAATAAAATCACTACCTCTGATGCTCAAGTCGTCTCACAAAATGAACATAGGGAGCTGTTTGATTGGATGTATTGACATTTCAGACAGTCCGTCTTAAAGTGCCACGACACTGATTCTGCATGTAAAGGTCAGTCATGTGGAGGTCGGAGCCAGCGGTGTATTGTGTCCCCTGTTGCTCTCCTAATAAACCAGTTTTTTTTTTAATGCCAGTGAAAAAATGATGGAGGCAACATGATGTCATCCATGTTGTCTCAGCAAGGGCTCCAAGATTTTGCCTGCAGTGATATTACTGATGCATTTACATCAAAACTGAAAAGTAAATAGAGAGACCGGGTGGTGTTGTGATGCATTAAGGTGGAAATGGAGGTGCTGGTTCAACCCCTCGCCCCAACCCTCTGATGCACGCCCTCTTCTACTCCCTACCGCCTCCCTTTCCTGTTCCTGTTCAGCTCATCATAATAGCAACAGGGGGTATGCTCATAATATAGTCATTTTGATTTTTTTTCAGGCCAACAGTCAATCATAAATTTGCACAATTAGATGCGGTTTAAGTTGATAGACATTTAGGCATGGTGTTGTTTGGATCCATCTAATTGGCTTGGGGATCCTGCGCCTGCTACTGACGTCATGAAACATGACTGACTGAGATTTCATTTTCACAATGTTATTGGCTGTATAGAGTTTTACCTGCCAGGGTTGTTTGTCTTTGTAGAGTTTCCATGTTATAGGCTTGGGACCATGAACCAATCTGACCACCAGCATAATGCGCAACAAATGCTACATTTAGTATCTGAAATTCTCCATTTATCATCATATACAAATGACTTTCATTCCTCCTAAGACCTCCAAAAAACTCACAAATCCAAGTTTGGTCACTTTAAACTTTTACTTATGGCGTTTGAGAAGGAAACTTTGCAGCATATTTTCACCATTTCCAATTCAAAAAGTAAAAAAGCTGCTCACAGTCTTTATATTTGCTTTTCATTAAACTTCACAATAACTCAATTCTAAGCTCTTCTGAGTAAAACATCAGCCTAAAAATTGTGTAATTGTGTAATATCATGAACCGTTGTGGGTCCCTGAGCTGGCCTGAACACATCTGTTACCTACACCAGGAGGTTTTGAGTTCCTCCTCTTTGCCTGTTTCTTAATCGATCTAAAGATTGGGAGAGAGCTTTCCCAACATGATGACCACTCTGGTAGATGTGTGCTTCTCTGAGTTTTTCTATTATACAGTTTTTGATTATTACTTTTAAAAAACTCACTTTTTTTTTAGATGTACCAACCACAGAGATCTTTTCTGACAAGTTTCACTCGTATGTGAGAAATTTATCAGATTGGATCAGAGTCCTGAGCCGAGTGAAAAAGAAGTGTTTTTAGGTTCAAAAAGTGTCTTTGCCACATACAAGCAACAGCTCATTTTAAATATGTCTAAAAATGCAACTCCATAAAATGTGTATGTATGTGTTTCTCTGTGTTGGTGGATGAGTGACTCATTCCTGTTAACTGGAGGGATATAGAGACAGTGAGAAAATGTAAATTTCACTGACTGACTGTAAAGACGTTTGTTTCTGTGGCATTTTTTGAGAAACTGCTGCATTTCCTTGTTTCCATCTTTGTTAAAATCCTACATTTTGCTTCATTCTGTGATCTTGTTGTTTGCTTTTAATGGTTGTACTTTTTAACAGCAATTTCTGTGATCATTTTGAAAGCCTGATCAGGGACAAAGATTTCAATTTAGCCATAGGTAGAAAACTTAATGAAGCATTTTTTCATGTTTCATAAACCTCTGAATACGTGAACAGAAGCTCAAAGGATATTTAAAAAGCCCTGTGACAATCTCTTGGAGTCAAATGCTCTTTAAGTCGTTTTAACCCAAGAGTGTGAAATGCATGCGTGATGTTGTGACTGAAAAAAAAAAAACCTCTTTAAAGAGATGAAATATATTCATAAATGCTACTCTCTGTTTGCTGACAGTCCCACAGAGCAATCGTGAAGTCATGCAACACTGCAGCTGTTTGTCCTGATGTAAAATGACAGTGACTGAAATCTCAATTAACTGCTCACAGAATGAAATTATCGAGTGTTTATTGTATAGGGAGCAGTGAATGAGCGTCTGAGGGATTGATTTCAAACACAGCCTTCTGATTTACAGTTTGTGTTGGAGTACGGGTGTGTGGGCAGGCAAGTTGACTGATGAATTTTATGTGTGACTGAGTGTGTTTGTGTTTTCTTTACTGACTCCTCCGCTTCTTGTAACGGTCTCGTTTTGAAGTTTCATTTTCTGTCTTCTCTAGTTCCTGATATCAGCATAAGGCCGACATCAGCAGGTGTGTCCTTCACCACAGAAGAGCCGCTCCTCCTCTCCACCACACAGGCAACAAGCCCCGCCCCCTCGGCCTCACCTGCAGCCGAGCCGAGCCCCGACCCTGAGGAGCCCACCGCCACATCGATGCCCACCGAGGCTGATGGAGAGAGCGGCGTGTTCTGGGAAAGGGAGAAGGAGCCGGAAAGGGAGAGAGAGAGGGAGTTAGAGAAAGAGGAGGAGAGGCAGAGGGAGCTTGAGAGGGAGAGGCAGCTGGAGCGGGAGAGAGAGAGGGAGAGAGAGAGGGAACGGGTCCGGGAGAGGGAGAGGGAGCAGGAGAGGGAGAGAGAAAGGGAACGTGAGAGAGAACGAGAAAGAGAGAGAGAGAGACAGAGAGAAAGAGAGCTGGAAAGAGAGAGAGAGTTGGAGCGAATCAGGGCTGCTGCTGCTGCTCGGACCACACCTGCCCCGCGATCACCCGCTGCCGTACCTGTGGTGACCACCAACCCGGCCATCAGCTCCTCAGAGAGTGCAGCGCCCTCTGCAGGTTCGGATGACCTGAGCACCACAGAAGAAGATGACGATGTCTACCTGTCACCTGAGCCCACATCGTTCTACCCCGGGTTCAACATGGAGACCACCACAGAGGAAGACATGGAGACCACCACAGAGTCCACACCTGAACCTACCACAGCTGTGCCCACCACCACCACCACCAAGACCAGGTTCCCCTTCAGACCAAGGGTTCCCATGACAACTGCCACTCAGGTGGCACCGACTGAGAGAACAACACGCCCACAACAGCCAACAACAGCACAGGTGAGATTTAAAGACTCACATCATCCTGGTCATAAAAGAAGAGAAGTTCAGTCTTTACGGGACTCTGAAGACCAGATCAGATCCATACAGGGAGTAAGACTCAGGGTTATGTATCTGATAAAAGGAAGATTTCAGGGTGTTAATATTTCTTAAATAGAATAGTTTGCCCACCAACAGCAGAAACCAGCACCCCCACTAGTTGCCAGGCAGCAGCACCAGGATGGGAAAAGATTTTTGGAAGGCGATGCACCAATCTGTTGTTTGCCAGAAAATGTAAACTGCAAAAAAACTCACAAGGAAACAAAAAGTTGTTTTTACAGGCAAAGAACAGACTTACGTTTACATTCAGCATCAACATCCCTCCTCAGGTATAAACACACCTCAGTGGAGGGATTCAGATAGGATCACTCCGGTCTACAGAAGTGGTCTGGCAGTTTGTATGCTCATGTGTCCTGGATCACGTTAAAGACTTCCCAGCCTCCCCATTTTCACAAATTTGTGGAGTAATAGACCGTCTTTTCACACCTGGTAAAAAAGTGATGATCAGTATATCTATAGGGGAGTATTTAAGTAACGGATCAGACTACATGTGATGGCATTATGAGTATTTCAAACAACAGAACGGTCTTTTTGAGATAAACCACAGTGCTCATGGGAACAGAAGAACAAGTCGCCCACTGTTTAACAGTATCACTTGGAGTGTTTTGAAGATTTCGTGGTGATTAAAAGGAGCTCTTTGGCGCTGAATAAAAAGCAGTTTTGGTCACGATCAAATCATTACTTGTATCTCATATCGACAGTGATGGAGGATAACACATCAAGAACCTAATTCACAAACTAGCTTCTGTGTACTCTTGACCAACATGGTTATTTTGTTCTGTAGCAATAAACTGTCGAGGTTTGATACCCGCCCTTCCTCCTGCCTGCCTCTAAACCACTGACAGCTTAATTATTTACAGACCAGAGTTGTTTCCCTGATTGGTTTGCCTCTGTTTATTTGGAGCAGTCCTGCATTAAAGTATGATGTATTTCGATTCGCCTGGTTTTCCACGTTATAATTAAGCTGCCAGGTTTTATGAAGTGCGTATACACGCTGGACAATGAACAACTTTCCATCAGTCTGAACATACAGAGACTCATTGTTTCAAATGGTGAACATGTGCCATGGAAATTTCTGGGTTTGTGTTGGTTTGGAGGGGTTTTTAGAGCAGCAGCTTCATGGAACAAAAGTGATTACATCAAATGTCAATTTTCCTCTAACCCGTTTGACTTTTTCTCTCTGTCTTAGGAGGGCATCAATGAAGTGGGCGCTGCAGGACCAAGTGGAGATTTTGAGATCCGTGATGACCGGCGCAATGATTTGGGTCGAGGTATAGTGCCAATGGATCCTGATCTGATTGGCAACACGGTGGACGGAGGAAGCTCTGCGGCCCAGCTGCCACAGAAGAACATCCTGGAGAGAAAAGAGGTCTTGATAGGTAAGACTTTCATCTGTTACACGTTCACAATGTTATTTTGTATTTGTCCTGTTCATCCAGCTCAGTCTGTGTCTCTCTGTCCAGTGAACCACTCGGTCGCCCCCCTTAGATCAACAGATTACCCGTTGCCTCCTGTATTCTTTCCCTGCTGAGATAAAGTGGCCTTAACTCACGTTAGGGTTGCACAGATTCATCACGATAAGTGAATGTGCTGCTTAGCCCCGTTTGACCCGTTGAGAACAAGCAATCCTCTTCTTGGGTTAGCTAACCCCCTTTCCTCACTCCGCTCTTTCTCTCATCATTTTCCCTCTGGGTAAATCCAATTTCTATTCAAGCCCCCCTCCCCTCCCCTCTCCTCATCCCAAAGAGCTGTTGAAGAAAGTGCAGGAGCAGCCAACTTGTCTGACCTGACTGGCTCTCTGTTTCTCCTTCAGCTGTTCTGATTGGTGGACTGCTGGCGGTGGTTTTCGCTGATTTCCTGGTCACCGGTAAAGAGCAGGAGGCAACAGATCTTAGATTAGATTATGTAGATGCCAGGCAAAGGTTTACATATGTAGAGCTTTACACGTGTAGTGACTTTTTACCCATGGAGGTCACACATTCAAGATGATATTTACCAACTTTGACTAGATTTAGCCGACTTTTATTTAAGTTATGAAGAAGTCTTTTTCTACCAGGGATTTAGGTCCTGATGAATTAAAAAGTAAATAATTATTCAAGTCAGGTTCTCAGCAAAGCAAAGATGAGTTTTATTCTGCAGTTTATCTCACAAATTTCTGCTCCATGAGACTGAACTGCAGAGCTATGAGCCACATGCTAATATTAGAGTAGCATATCAGCATTGTCAATGATAATGCCACATAAAGATATCATTAAGGCTCCATGTCCACCATAGCTGTATTTGAAATCATGAGTCCATATGCAAATATGAAAACACAGACAGCGTGCCAATGTGAGCGAGAAATATTTTGGAAATTCGCTGCAAGCAAAAAGGTGGGAGTGATGACGGGTTTATACTGATGTGTCATTTGAGATGCAAAAAAAGACAATCATTCAATAAGTGAAGTTTAGGAGTCTGCACATCCGTCAGTTCACACAGTATTGATGCAGACTGTAGCTACAGCTATTTACGGGGTATCAAAGACAATCTTCATAATTGTGCTGAAAATAATACAATCAGCCCTAATATGAATACATGACCATGACCTCAGCTCCACTTCCTGTTGCTGCGCCCACCATCTTGCCGTAAACATCATACTGTGGCTTTTGTTGTCTGCTTTTGATGTTGAGTCTTGCAAGGACATGTATGAAAGAGCAACATCAGAGGACAAAAACTCACAATAAGACTTGATGAACTGAGCCCAGCACAAAGTACAGCTAAGCTCAAAGGAATTATATTGGTTTCCAGGTGAGCTGTGAGGCCCTCAGCTACATTTTTTTGCTAATGAGACATCAGAGTTGCATAAAAGGTCCTCTGGGTTGATGGAATTATAAACAGTTAGAGGAGGCTTAATCTTGAAAGCAGTTTTCCTGACAATATCTCCTTCAACTGTCAAAATGTGGATAAACGTGGTAGACTGACTGATTTCTACTCGCGCACTCAGGCTGCTAGCGTGGCTAAAAATAGTCCTTTTTTTTAGTCAGTGATGGTAATGAAGATCTGATTTTATGGATTCAAGGAAAAGTAGTTCATCATGTCTTTTTTATGAGAAACTGCAAATGGTGCACTTGAAAGAGTGAAATTAACATTTCTCATCTCCAGTCTCACAAATGTCCTCCACAGTCAAATCGGCGACCGTAAAAAATTCCAATTACTGCGCAATTTAAAGCAAAAATTTAATTTTACTTTTTTAAGTAAGAGTAAACGGTGTGAGAAGTCAGATGGCTGAGTGTTTCTGCAGTGACAGTGCATAAAGTAAACTCCCGTTATTTTTCACTACCCCAGCTTTTGCTCTCTGATATTGGCAGTAATGAATAAACAAAGTAAACACCTCCCACGCTGTGAATGGAAACAAAGTGTTCCTCAAGCATTTTGGAAAATAAACACTTTGTTCTCTGTTTTGGCGTCGATACCAATTAGTTTAAAGAGGCAGCGTTTTTCCCATTTGATAAGCACACACTAATCTATGGCACGCAGTGAGAGTTCATTAGTGATGTGTGCAGAAGACAGTGGAGAAAGCAGAGAGCTGCAGACTGATTCAACCAGTCACATCAGGTTAGAGCGCCATGCAGCTCTGCAGGGCCAAAGTTAAGCACAAAGCTGCTGTCAACACAAAACACAAGTTAGCACACCCGGGCTCGTCACATAGCAGCTAGCTGGTAGAGACGCTGTGGTAGCTTTGCTCGGTGTTTAAAGCAGCGTGTGTTTGTCGTGTTGTAGTCTCCAGCAGGATGTAACAGTGGCTTTAATGGTATTTCAGTGTTTGTTTATGTTTCTGTGTGTTTGCAGGATCTGTGGTGGAATAGGACGTTTTTAAGAAATTCTCTTTCTGTATTTCTTCCCTCAGCCGTGATCGTTGGAGGAGTTGTAGGCGCCTTGTTCGCCGCCTTCCTTGTGATGCTGCTGGTGTACAGGATGAAGAAGAAGGACGAGGGCAGCTACACGCTGGAAGAACCCAAACAGGCCACCGTCACCTACCAGAAACCAGACAAGCAGGAGGAGTTTTACGCATAACACTCGAACTCCAGAGAGACGCACCGCACACCGAGGGAGAGATACAGAGCGAGAGAGAGCGAAGAGAGAGATACTCTAAGCCCCCTTCCCCACTCCTCCTCTTCCTCTTCTTCCTCCTCTTCTTCTTCTTCTTCTTCGTCGTTTCCCCCTCATCTGCTCGCCTCTCCTCGTCCTTCTCTCCTCTCGTCTCCAAAACACTTGAGAGCGCCTTTCTCTCTGCGGACTCAGAACTTTCTTTTCAATGAAATCCAAAAAAAGAGGACAAAAAAAGGAAAAAAAAAAGCAAATATATTCTGAAAAAATAACACATACACACGAGATGTTTTTAAAGTAAATGTTGTTATTAATATTCTACAGATTCTCTTGTTCTGTACGTAATGATATGATTATTTTGTAAGAAAAGAAGAACAAACAAAACAAAACACAAGCTCTTAACGTGTTTTCCAGCACAAAAAAGTCCCTCCTCTGTTTTTATGGAGCTGATGAAAAGGCAAAGAGAGGAGAGGAGAGGGGCAGAGCGAGCTGAGCGAGACACAAAAGAAAGAAGAGAGAGGGGTGGGCTTGACTCTGCCCCTTATCCCCCCGCCCCAAAATACACACAAAGCGTCTGGTTGGCCGCACAGAGCAGCGCGGGTCAAAAGGTGAGAGGAAAGGTCTCTTTTGTGCCTTCCATCGCTCTGGTGCTTAGACGCATAAACCAATCCATGCAACCACACACACACACACACACACACACACACACACACACACACACACACACACACGCAAGGCTTGTGTCTGCTTGAAGGTGGCTCCGACCTCCCTCTCTGTGCTTGGCCAACCAGAAAACGCTGATCAACCTCGGCGTGTTTCACAACGTTGAGGAGCCGCTGTGGAAACATTGGCTGGTTACAAAGAGGCTCGCACGCGCTCACAACGAGCCGGCGGCCTGTCTGCTCCTCTATGCTGTACAAAGACTAGTTACGGATAGTAATAATAACCAATAATATATCAATGTTTTGGGCTGGATGGTGATAATAATAATGATGATAATACCATTATAATAATAATGATGATAATAATACTTAAACAGGAGGATATGTATTTAGCAGTTTAAAAAGTTTATATGTAAATATCTGCGTATCCTTTCTGGCATCACTAACCATCTGCATGATCATGAAGAGTTTTTATTCGTCACATCCGTCATCACTTAAGATGAGCTGTGCTCTCGTCCGCCACATACGCACCCACACACACACACACACACACACACCCACACACACACACACACACACACACACACACACACACACACACGCTTACACACACATCCATACAAACACACACACAGACACACACAAATGCAGACATTTAACTTGCTGTGCATTTAAAAACACCTCATACTGTAAATCATATGATTCAAACACATATCAAACCCATCGTCATCCGTCATTTGTCATTGTAATAGTCATCACTCGTGATCAAGCGAGAGAAGTTGGTTTCAATATGTTATTGATTAGTTATGGATCAGTTGCGGGTTGGTTCAGAGTTTGGTCTGTTTGCGTAAAAGCACAACTTTGTGTCCAGTCACCACGTCATCAAATATCCCTCCACATGCACCTTCTGCATGCCTCACTTTGTTTTCCGTCTACCATTGGCTCTCTGTTCGGGGATGGGAGGGGTCTCTGGGAAGCAAGAGGGGCTTTAATGAATAACAAGGAAGTGAGCAAATGTGCAGGAAGTTGCTCCCACCTGCGGTAATTCATCAAAATCAAAACTTTTCTATAAAAGTTTGGGAAAAAGTTTGACTTAGCGTGATTGGGTACGACTTTATCCTGATACTGTTTTGAGGGAGGGGAAAATAGGGAGGGGAGGGGGCGCGGGAAGAGGAATTCACCATTATTACAGCGGCTATTTCCCATTGGGGTCATGCTCAAATGCTGGAATAATGTTGTACTGCTTATGCTGTGCCTGTTGAATAATATCCCTTAATGTTCCTTTAAAGGCATCATTTTTCAGACAGACCCATCTGCAGAAACGGTGGAGCTCTGTGATTTCTTTTTAAGAATTTACACCTTCACTATTGAATTGTATAATTTTACCAAACTTTTGTAGCTGTCAACGCCCCCATGTCAACTCAAATACAGGCCAACACACCTCAGTGTCCTTAGGGTTGGCTGTACTTTCAGGTGCTCATGAATTAAGAAGCACTACTTCATAATGATTTGTAAAATACCCTGAATTTACATGATATAAAAGCAACATTTCCGACCTGAGCGTAACCTCAGTGGAGAGTAGCCGCCGTACGAATGTGGTGGGTGTGTGGAGGCAGGAGGGCTGTGCTTCTATCTAAGAGATTGTAACAATAACCACACCAGTGCGACTGGGCTAGTAGCTTCTATTTTACTCAGTACTGTAGAACAAAAAATGCATGGGAGTCAATATTATACTAGTCTGTGTGTGTGTGTGTGTGTGTGTGTGTGTGTGTGTGTGTGTGTGTGTGTGTGTGTGTGTGTGTGTGTGTGTGTGTGTGTGTGTGTGTGTTTGTTTGAAAGGATAAAGGGGTGAGTTTTAGTCAGAATGTACTGTGGTGGAGTGTGTGTTTACCTACTCCAGCAGTCTCACGCTCTTCCACAGACCGGTAACACACCTCCTCCACTCATGTGTGTACGTCACCTGCCCCCTTGCAAGTGTGTGAGAGTACGTGTGTGTGTATGTGTGTGTGTGCGCACCATACCTAATCCCTCCACCTGTGTGTGTGTGTTTATGTGTGTGTATGTGTGAGAGCTTCACCTCGGTATTTCACAGCAGACTCTTGTGTACACTGACTAGCCTGTCGATGTGTGTGTGTGTGTGTCTGGTGTGTGTGTGTTTAGTCTGTTCGCTGCTGACTGAGGGGCAGCTGGTCCCTCACAGTGGATTTCACACACACTGACTGTCTTTTCACTGTCTGTCTGTCTTTCTGCTCCAGGACAGGCAGACAGACAACACGCCACTTTCTCACAGGCAGGAATGATCTAAACACGTACTGTCTTTTCTAAAGTGACTGTCAAAGTGTAAACATGTGTGTTTGTACCCATCTTAAGCCTGCGTAGCCAAATAAGATGTGTGCATGTGTGTGTGTGTGTGTGTCTGGTGTGTGAGAGAGAGAGCTGGAATACGGATTTGTATGTGTGTGAGTGCAGGTGTGTGTGTGTGTATGTGTGTGTGTGAAGCCCGATGGAGGCGACACTTCTCTATGTTTGCTGTTCCCATTCCTGTTTTTATACATTTGCATTTTTTTAAGGCTGAGTTTCTGTCATTGGCTGAGTGAGCGAGAGGAGGCGGATCCTCCACGCCACCGCCCTGTCACTAATCTGCCACTCTGTTCCAAATAAAAGACCTGATTGGGTAAACGTGTGCGCTCCTGTCTTTTCTTTTAGGATTCTTTGGTTTGGCAACAGCGGAGGAGGCATCCAGAAAGCTGGTTGCTTGAATGAAGCGTCTCAGACAGAGACTGAAATGAATGTTTTTTAAGACAGCAGCCTAAAATGTATGAACAATTTGTTGAGCTACAAAATGTGATGCTGCTCAAAAGCTCTTTAACAGACGATATAAAGACAAACAAAATAAGCATCATACTTCCTGTTTAAGAAAAGGCCTTACGCCATACTATCCTGTACTGCCAGTTAAAGCTGCATTAAAGGCACTGTAGGGAGTTTTCACAGGTTGGAAAACAAGGTTCAAACATGACTGTGAGCAACAAGGCCGCAAATGTCTCAGTTTTGGTGGTGTGGTGGTGGTGGTTGGGGAGGTTCTGGCCCTGCTTCCTTAAATCCCTGGGCCATTAAATAAGGAGCAAGGGCTAAAGGTAAGCCCAAGTTTCTGCATTTGAAAAGTTCCTCAAAAGGTCCCTTGTGTCTGGGGAAAGTGTCTGCATTTGAAAAGCACTTTTGTAAAAATCTGTAATAGAAAATATCTATAAACTTCTGAGACGACCCGAGGCAAAAAATGTTCAGTTTTGCTTCTGAAGACCCTCTTCTCATGCAACTTTAATGCTTAATAAAATGTTTAATTTACAACATGTTCACTTTTGAAAAATGTGCTTAGTCACTCACCCGCCAAAAGTCAGATAAGAAGATCAATACTAATCGTATTTCCTTCTGTTTCATATGAAGCTACAAGAAGCAGCTTTAGTGGAAAGGCTGGAAACTGGAGTGAAAAGCTCACGTGGTGGATCCCAGTGCCGAATTTGGAAAGTCTGCAAACTCCTCAGACTTGGCTCATTAGTCTAGCTTCCTGACATTACCATTTTCTCTGTTGAAAAAGTACCAGATACATAGTGCCATAGTGTGTGCTCTTTTCCAATAGTCTAGCTATATTTGGAAACCAAGCATGAGTAATGACAAAAATACAACTGCTGTACATGAAAGTTTTTTCCCCTGTGCATAAATTGCACGTCAACTCAATCTCTCCAGGAATCACAGTTGCTCTACTTTACTTGGCCCTGCTCCTATAATAGCAAAACCACTATGCTGGCAAGTTTGGAGATACATTTGCATTATACTGAGACAGATCCGCTGGTCTCTCGTGGTTGTTGAGGGAAATTGAATCTCTCTACCGAGGGAAAAACGGTCACAGGATGGAAACTAAGTGGTCCAGATCCTCCTGATTTCATTGGTTCCAGCATTACGTTTGTGTTTTGAACGAGGGATTTTCTTCTTGTTTGTTTCTTGTCAGAGTGAATTGAGCTTTTGAAGAAGCCCGTAAGTCGACTTCATCCCATTTGGACAGCACCAGACTAGCTGTTTACCCCTAATTCCAGCTAAGCTAAGCTAACTGGCTTCTGTTCACGTCATCTTCAGCAGGAGAGGGAATATGTGTCAAACTTCTCTGTTAATTACAAAAGATAGCACAACATTGTGAGACCCACTTCTGTCGATATTGTACTTAAATTGCTCTAATTCCTCATAAAATGTGTCATTAATCAAATTACCAGGAACAATTAAGCTGCAGTGAAGCTGAGAATTTGTTTAGCCCCGAGGGGTCAAGGTAATCCCGCTTTGTTCATTAATATAATTATGACCTGACCGTGATGTACGCCGCCTCTCAGCCCGTGTCAGCTGGGAAAGACCGCAGGCCCTCAGAGACCCGGCAGCAGGATAAACGTGTAGAGATAATGGCCATTACAGCAGCAGGAATTACAAATGAATGGAAATTACGACTCTTGTGCTCCAATTACAGGAGTATTTAGTTTTGAGAGACATTTTTCACTCATGAAGCAAAAAGGCGATGTTGTAAAAAGAGAGCTGAGAGTCTCTTTTAATTTGATAGCTCTCTCTCAAACCCCTGATTAAAGATGTGGTTTGAAATATATCTGCACAGCCAAATTCAATTTAACTCCATTTTTCAGTCAGTTTATATAAAGCAGCTTAATCTCTTGGTAAACTTTACATAAGGGCTGTTGTAGTCAACTTATGATGGAGCAGTGGGGCCACATGAAAGAACTTTTTTACTTATGAGAATAAAGTTTTGGAGCGACTTTACACTCCTCCGTAAATCTTTAAAAAATGTTTTTAAATGTTTTTTTTAAGTTACATTTTTTTTTTAAATTTCCTTATTTAGAGAGGAAAGCTGACAAGTGATTAGAAATGTGAGGAGTAGAGCGCTGGGGAAGACCTAAATGTGGCCCTAATACTCCATCACATGCACTCCTAATGCACATCCTTTAAAACTATATATATACAATATACTATATATATATAAAACAAAATGAAGCAGCTACTTGCAAGCCAGTTTTGGCAGCCTGCTGTAAGATAATTTATCTTTAAAATCTAAGATTCTGGATCAAAATATGGCAGAGCTTGCTAATGAATCAAATATTTATACTTCTAACTGAACTGTTTTGACTGTTTTTATTCAGTTCAGTATCTTGGATCTAACAGAATTGCAGTACTTCAAAATAAAAGCATATTTTACAGTGCAGCAAAACAGAAAAAATATCAAAATAAAAGCACGACGTGCAGTCTTTTTATAAGGCAGTATCTCCTCTGTGGTAGCTTTAAAGTGTTGATGTGGACAAATTGGATCGATTAAAACAGATAAAGCATGCAAATTAGTTGTGTTTATTGGTGAAGTTTATGAATTTATGTGTTGCTCCACCTTTGTTTTACCGTCTTCATTTGACTAATTGAGCTGGTTTAGTGTCAAGTTTTCCTTAAATATCCAATAATCTCATGTCATGATGGTTTCCTTTGAATGGTTTGTCGACAGATTATCTTTTTTTCCTGTGTCCACCTTCATTCAGCTGCAGCACACATTTGGCTCACACCATGAAATCTCTAAATGAGTCTCATATCTATTTACATACAGAATCCTGGTTACTGTTGCTAATCCAGGGAACGTGCTTTCGTCAGCGTGGAGCTCAGATTATCCAAAGTAACCAGGACATTGTTGCTGGAAAGACAGTCTCCTGCTGAATAATTTAATGGTGATTTTGAATGCTGTTAGCATTACAGATGAAATTCCATTTTGCCTCCACATCTCTGGGCTGGAGGAGGAAATCTCAGAGACAGACGAAACTCTGGCAAGAACAACAACAGAGAGCAAACACCTTTAGATTCATGATATGTTGAAATTGTATGAGCTGATTCTTTCAGTCTTCTGTCAAACGTGAAGCTCAGGATCTGCTGGTTGTTTTACAGGGTGGATAAAATAGACAGCTCAGCTCAGTGAGGCGGTGAGGATATATTTTAGTAACATCCGTTTAAAAGAACTTGCATGCAGACACAAAGTCTCGCTCTGGTGTTATCATGCCCCAGCATTAGCTCGGCCTTCATACCACTTGTGACCTGGCGACATTACTCACAGCCTTGTGTGCGTGAATGTTATCTGATCTGACAGAGCTACTGTAGATGTGTATGTACTATCACAGCCTCTTAACAGCCTATTTACACTCGCTGAACTCTGCCAACTCTGCACAGACAGCCAGAGATGTTATTATTTTGAAATCATCACAGAAAAATGTACTTAGATAAACTGTCCATGGGGAGGTGTGAGTTTACGGGAATAGAAATAATTCCTTGGTTTACATTCTTTGCATCAAACTAGATTAAACCAAGGTCACTTGACGAGGAAGAGGAGTCTAACAGAGAGTCTTTCCCTGGATCCTGAGAAGACAACAAGCCGTGCTGGCCTGGCTGATATGGGAATGTGCCTCGTGCAGACGATGATGTTTTTTTTAAATGTAAGTGCTCCTCTCTCTTGTGTGGGAGGGGTAAACACTGCACTGAAGAGTGGAGGTAGACTGGATGAGATCTCAGAGCCTGGGGTCCAGCCAGTACCCCATCTGGTGGGTGAGGAAGGAACAACTGCAGCGAGAAAAACTCACTGAGAGGATTTCACCTGATGTTTTTCAGAGCTGAGGAGTGTTAATGTGGACTGGGATCCAGCAGTTTAGTAGAGAGTGAGCTGCTTTATGTTTCAAGGATTTTCTTGTTGGGCCGTTTAAGATGTTTTTGCACAAAGAGGCTCAAAGGATCATCTTATTTATCCACAATTTACAGCAGTGAAGGCAAATCCACCAGACTGGACCTTCATGAGATTTTATAAAGGGATGGGGGATTATCATTTTTTTTTTTAGAAATAAACACCTCAGATCAAGATTAGGTCATGGCCTTAGTGCTCATGCTCGCTATGTGGATTTTTCCTCCAAATTAACACAAATTGTTCCTTTTAGGCCTCTGTGGTCTCAAGGATCCTCTACCACAGTTTTCCTCTGTTTAAAGAGAACAGGGGTACAATAGAAAACCAAAACATGTCATCATGTGTTAAGTGACTCTAGTGCCGTAATAGTTTATTCATTATTTGATGATGATTTAATTTACAAGGTTATGATTAGATTTAATCAAACTCTAAATGGATTTTTATTTTCGGGGCCAATCTCACAAACAATAACAGCAATAATCCAAAAATCAATTACAATGAGAAACACGAGTCCCAGCAGAATTATTATCATTACTGCACACTGAAGCAGCGACGTGGGAATCATAAAGAGATAATTGGGATTCTCAGCAGATGCATAATGATAATGAAAATCAGCAGAGGTTCGATTAGGTGTCCTTTTTCCTCAAAGACAATGCAGACTACCTGTGACTCAGTGTCAGAATAAGGATTTTAAAGCACATATTGATCTGTCAGTGGACTGCAGATGAGAAGGTTGAAGTGATACAGAGAAGGATACAGTACCTCACACCTGTACTCGGTGCTTTATACAGGTGCAGCTCAAAAAAAGTTCATTTTTGTCACATCATTTTATTTAAAATGTGATACTTTCATATATCCTTCGCCGTTTAAGATCTTTTGGTGCAAGTAGACAGATCCTTCTTTTGTTTTTTACTTCTGTTATTATGAGTGTTCTTCAGTACTGTAGTACCACATGGTATGGATGTTTGTCTGCAGCCCTAAAAGCACAACTGCTGCAACAACTGAACATTTGCTCAAAATATGTAGGACAACCACTCCATAGGCGATATACATCTACGTATGACAGCAGTGTCCTAAGGTTGGTAAGAAATATTACCTCAAACACTAGCCATGTGTTGTATGGAGAATATAGGCTGCTGCCCTCAGGAAGGAGATATGGTGTTCCAGCATATAATAAGGTCAGACTAAAAAGGTCCTTTGTCTACCAGTCGACCTTAAGGCTTAATCAGGAGTTGGGCCAGGGGTAAGCAGGGTGGTGGACTTTGGCCCCTGTCTTCATGTCTTTATGTATGTAATTTTTGTTTTCTGTCTCTCTGTCTCTGGTGGCCATGTCAAATGTGTGTATTGTCAAAGTAATACATCATATCATATCATGAACCAACACAGACTCTACAAGCACCCTGGATTCTGTGTCAATGATGGTCCTCTGGACAACTGTCAGGTCAGCAGTCTGGACCATGATTGTGTTGTGTACTAAACCAGAGTGAGAAAATAAAGGCTCAGGAAACTTTTGCAGGGCATGAGTCGATCAGAGCTCTTTTCAGGCCTGAAATACCCGACATTGAACTTTTCCACAATATTCTAATGTTTTAAGTTTGACGAGCTCTAACCATCGGGATTCAAACAAAAATGTTTTGGAATATTTCACTTTGTGTGTGATGAATCTAGATTATACGAAAGTTTAACCTTTTTTAACGTAATTGTGGGGAAAAGATGAACTTTTTTGTGGATGTTGCCATTTTTGTGATTTGCACCTGTAAATGTAATAGTGAAATTTTAGCATCTGATCTGGGACTATCCAATTTCATGATAAACTTAACCAGCAGACACATGACATCACTTATTATACAGCATCTGTTTAGATCCTTTTAGAATATGATGCCAACCTTGCAAGGATAAATCATAAACTAGCAATAAATAAATAAATGAATACTTTTAACTTAATGAAACAGCATCTTTCCAACAGTAACATAAAAAAGAGTAAGTAAATCTTAAAATAATGGTTGTTTTATTAGTGATCGATACAAAACTGTACCCTAATTAAAACCTCTTCAACTTTTAATCAATAACTTGAAATGTAAAGTCAAATTTTCTTTGCATAAAACCAATTTCTCCATGAATATTATGAATTACAGGTGAGGTTGTCCTTCTCTTTTTGTTCATTTTGCCTCTTTCAGGCTGGACCCCTGCTTTGGCCGTTCTGCTCGCTGATTGGTCGCGTCGGTTTCACCTGCCACGCGATAATTCTACCTCACAGTTGAAGGAGATAATCAATCAATCAACCGCATTAGCCCACGGTCCAGGAGCAATTTCCTGCTTGACCCTGTGCGGCTAAATTGATTAGAATAAAACGATTATTGGGTTTGACAGTCGCCATGGATGAAGACTGTGATTTAGCCGAAGGTTTTGGTAAGGACGTTTAATTGTGTCATTAGTGTATGAGCTTGGAAATGTTCACCTGCCGACCAAAGACAGGCTCGACTCTGTAGTCAAACTTTAGAGGACTTTTAAAAACTTTCCGAGTTCATAATCTGTCCTGTGAGGCGCAGCTCCCCTCGCTGCTCGGTTCCACTGAGACAATTTTAAAGTCGGTTATTAACATTCACGACCCCCTGTTTGTAGGTGGGGACAGGTTAGCTAGTTTAGCTGCAGCTAGCCGTTCAGAGTTAATTAACTGTCAGGTGAGGTGGCACGAGGAGCTGCACAGCTGGGACACTAATTAAGTCATTGCAGGCTGCAGCGCCGCGTGAGCGTGACGTTATCAGGTTCTGTTTGACCTGGAGGTGAATGGTGAAATAAGAGAGACAACAGCACCTATTTTAGGAGGTTATGAGTGCAGTATAGGCGCTGTTTGATGAGAAATAATGAAAATATGAGACCAGCAGGAGCCTCGTTATTCACCACAGAAGTATTCAGACAAACTAATATTAAAGAAGTGGAATTCAATCCTGTCAGGAGCGTTTAATCATATTTACCACATAGTTTTGGTTTTTTAGAGCTTGATGATAAAGCTGAACCTTCTGCTTGTTAGTTTGCCAGTTTAAATAAAAAGTTAGATTTCTTACTATGACAGGATAGTGAGTATCTTTTATATGGGCCAGCTGTATACAAAAAGCACACCTTTAGTAAATGTCAGCTCTGTCTGTGGTTTTCCTTCCCCCCTTTTATTTCTGCAACTTTTATAGATAAAAAGATAAATATCTTTATTAAAATTCAAACCACCAGATTATTTGGCAACAAAATACAGCCCAAAGTAACTGTCAGAGTTTAAAACTTCCCTTTGCTCTCATAATAAAAGTCCAGTTTGTAATTTAAAACAAATATGTCAACTGCAGCTCATTATATATAGTTTGTGTCAGGAGAGCTGTAGCACAAACCTATTCTAAACGGGGATAAACAAAACAGTATTTTTAATTTGCCCTGCTTCCAACAAACCAGAAACACTCAACCTATGGAGGCAATTTATGTATTTTAAGAGTAATTGTCCTTCACTTAAAGATTAGGTGAAAAAAACAGGAAACCGAAAGAAAACTAACTAACATTAGAGTCTAAACCCTGATGACCGGAGAGATTTGACCGGTTCAAATTTAACTAGAACATCTACTTTATGAGGCTTAGGCAGATCAAGAAGTAAAAGTACGCTAAAATGTGTACTGGAGGTGAAGTTTGTTAAGCGAGGAAAGAGAAAGCCGAATTTGTCACATGCTGCTGATAATGAAGACTATTCATGGCACAATGAGACACACGAGGGGATTGAGCGAGCTTCATGCTATAGGACAGAAGAAACAGCAGAAACCGAGAGAGAGAGAGAGAGAGAGAGAGAGAGAGAGAGAGAGAGAGAGAGAGAGAGAGAGAGAGAGAGAGAGAGAGAGAGAGAGAGAGAGAGAGAGAGAGAGAGAGAGAGAGAGAGAGAGAGAGAGAGAGAGAGAGAGAGAGAGAGAGAGAGAGAGAGAGAGAGAGAGAGAGAGAGAGAGAGAGAGCCGGGGGTTACATGACTGCAGCCTTGTGGCTCTGCACAACTTAACCACTTAGGCAAACCAGGGCCCTATTTTAGCCCAATTACATCCTAATGGGACAAAATGAAAGAAAGACACATCTGATTAGAAAGGTCAAAGGTTGCCTCGACTGTTATGTCATGATATTCAGGGTGAAAAATGTGTTATTTGGTGAACATTCAGTGATTTTTAAGCTTAAACTTTGGTCTTCTATTGCCTGTATTGAGAGGAACAGTCTGATTTTACATTTACTTTATTAAAAGAGAGAGCTGTGCTGTTATTTGGAGCCTCCTGTGGATGATTGTGTATCACCTGTCAGTCAGTGTTGGCCCCCTAATAAGATTTCTTTCAGGCGAATGCTGTTTTTGAAAAGTTGTCTGTATGCTCTTTGTTCCCCCGTGTGGCAGTTTCCTTTTATTCTGTGGACAACACTAAAGGGTATACACTATAACTTGCAACAGCAGTAGTGCTGAATCATACAACCCTAAAGTGGTCATTTTATTGTTCTTATGTTTCATAGCTGCTACTGTCTAAAGCTCCAAAGCCCACCTTTCCTCACAACTCTGCAATAAGGTGCTGTTGGATTTTATGTGGCTGCAGCTAAAGCCGGACTTTAGCCTCCTGGCTGTGGCTCCTGTGAGAGGGGAAAGACGGAGACTCTCTAAAGTCATCTGTTATTATATGTATGTTTATATTTTTACAAGCTAAGTCACTTTTTTATCTGGAATTACAAACTTAAAGCTCCCATAAGGACTTTTTTGTATTTATGAAACAGACTGGGATTCATTTTGGAGCCTTTTCATGATATCCAAAAACAAACAAGAGCATCAGAAACAAGATTTGATTGTCATTTTAACATCTGAAACTAGTGCAAGAGGGTCGGTGAATGCTGAGCAGCTGAAGAGACAGCCCTGTTTTTCAATTTCCACCTGAAGAACTCATAATAAAGGACACATTTGATCATCAAAAGTTAGCAGGATGAGATTTTTTTGGTTAAATATATCACTTGACAATTTAAAGGAGAGCATATGCAAAGACTGGTTTGTCCACAGAGGGCGCCAAAGTTGAGACAAACTGAAAGTTCCTGACGGAAGTTTTAGTGTATTATTCTGCACAGATCTCTTCACACTTTTTATTTCACCAGATTTCTAATTTTTTAATTTATCCTGTTTTTTGTTTTGTTTTTATGTTTAATTCATTTGTCTAGGCAATGCAAACATGTTTTTAATGCCAATAAAGCCATTTGAATTGACTGAATTGATAAATGGTGGAAAACCACCTAAGTATAATGATTTTCAAGTCTTGCCATTACTATAAGACAGAGGTTTATTTTTACAATCAAGCTCATTTAACCATAAAGAAATAATCTTTATTTCTTTTGCATATGTTAAAAATACAATAATACATCTGGATTTGTTTTAATCACTTTGAGTTTAATAGTACATTTACTTTTGGTCAAGTGCAGTTAACAGTCATCATGTGAGAATTGCGAAAGTAGTCCAAGCTCTGATAAAATCCTCTCACTTCCCTCTGCTGCAGACTGTCCAAGCCTTCTGTGCGAGGAGCTGGAGGATTTGGAAACAATAAAGGACCAAGGGAGCACAAGGAGGAGGGAAGGAGAAGATAAACAAGCATTTAATGAAAGGGCTGATGAGGAGGCAGGAGAGAAGAAGGAGAAGGAGAAGAGGGAGAGAGAAAAGAAAGTTTTCGTGTCAGAAAAAGACGTTAAGGCAGCAGAGGAAGAAGAGGAGGAGCAGGTAAAGCTGGAGTGTGGGCGGCGAGCGGAGGAGGCACAGGAGGTGCAGATGGGAGACAACACAGTGGGGAACAATGAGGAGCAGGAGGACAGAGACACAAAAGGTCTGGGAGAAAAATATGAGAAAAAGAAGAGTAGAAAGAGGCGAGGTAAGAATCAGAGCGAGCGCCTGAGAAACAGGAGAAATTTTAAAGACGCTGCTGAGTGCTTTGAGGGGGAAAAGAGGAGTCAGATTCAGGAGGTGTCAGTGATGAGCTCTGAGGGGAGCATGGTTCTGTCAGAGCCTCCCATCGGACTAATGAGCACCTGTGACCTGTCTGATCCTATTTTTCTGGGCTATGGGGGGACCGGCCTGTATCGCCAACCAGTTTCTGTCCCCCTGCTGTACTCCTCACAAGCTCCAGTCCCGATTCAGCCTGCACCTCCTCACTCCCACGGGATGAAAAGAGCCCTCAGCTCTCCTCTACCTCACAGTCTCCCCCAGCAGGGCCTCCAGCCTCCTGAGGTTAGAACCGACTGCCTGTGTTTACCAATCACCTACCAGTGATTTACTCACTGTCTTACATTACACTCTGACACCAGCTCAGGATGGGAAACTCAAATGCTGCTGTCTGATTTGTTTCAGAAAACCTTTTAAATGAGTCTGACTGATCATAACCAGACCCTGACCTGCTGGTTGGAAACTACAAAATGACAAGAAATCATAAAAATCTGGAAGAACAACCCACAATATTTCAGTCCTTGTGTTTGTTATGTTTTCTCCTCTACTCAGCTTAACGCTGCAGGAGCTCTCGTGGGTTAAGTGGGCTGTCAATCATGATGTCCCCTTTTTAAATCTTGATAACTAAAACTAAACTTATCTGAGACTTGGGACATAAATCAGCATAAACAGTCTATTCAAGGGCAAAATATTGGAAATATCTCTGAATTTAACAGCTAGTTAGTTCATATTCTGCACCATGTTGTTACTCTGGATTAAATATTTCAACCAAAATGATTCATATTTGTGAAGCTGAAACATCCAGTCTACAGAGATGTTCAGATAAATGCTTCAAAAGCAGGAGCTTTGACCTCTTCAACCTAACAGACACATTTGCGTGCTCTAGTGAAGACATCCAGGTTTCTAATAATAACTCATTGTCATGTATAATCACAGTGCAATGTGTATGAGGTGATGCACACCTACACCTTCTGCAATATTAATGATGCAGCTGTGAAAATAGCCTCCTGGATTTTCCTCAGTGTGCGGTGATGAGCTTCACCGTGAGTGTTGGAACAAACACATGGAGGATTTGATCATGTTTAACCGCGCGGACATATTTAATATCATCTTAAACTGAGAAATCCATTATAGTGTTTAATTTGCTCAAAGTTTGACACACTGAACATTTACCGAGAACTTTTTGTAAGAACTTTTGACTCTAAATTCCTTTAATTTCTTACCTCATCAAACAAAATAAGCTGTGAATAAATCAGACACTGAATTCCATTTTAAAAATATGATGAGTGCCAGGTTATATTTTCCTTTTAACAGATGGATTTCGCACAGATCTATTCCAACCAACGCTCCACACGCTGCAACAACAGGGGTCGAGGCCGATCCCTGAGCTTCCCTGTGCTGCAGGGCTCGGAGACGGAGGACGGCCTTGTGCTGCCGCCAGCGCCAAAAAAGAAAACGCGGACTCTCTACAGCACAGGTAACAGAGTGATCTTTGTGCAGGAGAGTGCAGATTTGACTATGCAAATCACTGACCTGTATTTGTGGTGTTTTTGTTTGTGTGAATGCTTCCAGATCAGTTAGAGCATCTAGAGGCTTTGTTCCAGGAGGACCACTATCCAGACGCAGAGAAGAGGAAGGTTATCGCTGCTGCGGTTGGTGTCACGCCTCAAAGAATTATGGTTAGATGGTCATTTTTCCTCACTCACTCCTCTTGCATCTTTCTCTCAGGACCCTCTTTAATCGTGTGACTTTCTTTTGAAAATGCTCAGCTGAAAAGAGAATTAAATCACTTTCCCAGATTTAAATGATGCACACAAGCATCCATGCTTGTTCCACAAAGGAGCAGGTAGCGGTTGTGCTACAGGGTTGCCGCCCTCCTACACCCCCCCTGCCCCTCCTGGTGTACTGGATTTCTCTTTGTATCGCAGTCTAACTGAACAAGTGGTATCCTGCAATTGTGACTGACTTGTAGCTACACTGTGATGATGATGATGATGATGATGATGTGGTCCCCTTTATTACTTTGACTGTGCACAAGAAGCTGCTATCAAACAGAGAATTACGATTTCCTTATGTGTTTCAACCCTGATTCTCTTCCTCCAGCTCATTTTTCCACCTCTCCCTGTGACTGTGTCTGTGCCTTTAGGTCTGGTTTCAGAACCGCAGGGCAAAGTGGAGAAAGGCGGAGCGCTCCATCCCAGCGAAGCTTGAGCATAGACAAAGTAGAGCTGGATGCAGCAGCAGCCCCTCATATCATCAGATCAATCCCACCCTGGCACCCAGCAGGTACGACAGTATTGTTCCTACAGTGTGTGATTTTGTAAACACACATGCTGCAGATTATTTATGTTAAAACTCATTTTTGTTCATGTTACATTTCCAGTAAAAGGGCTCCATATTCTGGGTACTTCACAACCAAGCTGCCTCCACTCGCCCCTGCAGCACCTTCATTCCCACCCCTGTCCAACCAGACTCCCCCATCCTACAGTAGCCTTTTGGCAAGCGTTAACAGTCCAGGTATCCAACTTCACATATATTCACACTCTTCATGAAAATGTGCTCCTAAAACAAAAGGGCTTTAACATGTTGAAATGAAACGACATAAGCTTAATCCTCGAATGTGTGTGAGGGTGTAGCGGGCAGATGGCACCTCATCTATGGTCAAGGGATTAGTAATCTTTGCCCAGAGTTATAGTATTAAACTGTTTTTAGTTGAAACTGGGCAAGAAAACAGCAAAGGTGCACCACATCTGGATCAAAGCTCCACTAGAATACTTTAACAGGCTGAGAGCTAAAGGACCTCAGAGCATCGCTACCGTTCCTCACCTCATCCTACCTTTCTCTGGCTGTCCAATGTGACTGGACTCCTGATGTGTGTGTGTGTGTGTGCACGGCTTGGTTGGCAGACAGGTACAAAATCCTGTCAGTCCAGATCAAAAGATAGGGCTAAAAACCTGCTTTAAAGGCAGGTACCCCCGATTATTTTCCTCTTTTATCACGTCATTTGATTGATTAATTTTTGATGTGCAGTCATTTTAAACAATCAGAACAAAGATGCTTTAAAATAAATTGGCTGTCCTAGTTTTGGTAAACACCTGAAAGATCAAAGTTTGTACAAAATCTCTGAAGTAATATCAGTCTGTGCACGCTGAGTTGTTTTTTTATTAGCCTGGACATAGCCTCAGGTCATCTTCAGATAGAAAAATGCAGAGTTGGTGAGCAGCATTTAAAGCTAATTAAGTTTTCTTGTACCACAGTGGAGTTTTTTCTTTTAGGACCTGCTGAGGGAAAGAGCTGCAAGAAATGTCTGATGTCACACCATTATTCATCACCTTATTCTTTGCAGAATCAACCAAACTGTGGGTTTGATCTTGTTTCAAAATTCATAATGTCTTTAGTGGCTTTAAAATTATGTAATCACAGTTTGTTGCGGGACCCACAAAGATTCATCTTAATGCTGTAAAGTCGTGACTTACTTGTGCAGAGTGTAACCTCAGTGTTCAGAGGACCTTCACCGTGCTGCTCAGGCTGTAAAATTCCCCAGAAACAGAGCTACAGTATCACTTTAATCCTCAGGTTTAATCTCTATGTTTCATCTCCAAGGTCAATCCAGAGTGAGAGATGGGGGCCAGCACCAGCTTTCATCTCAGGGGGGTTTGGCAGAGTACCACCCCCGCCCCATGCATAGCCCTCCCCCACTTCGTCGAGCCAGTTTCCCCCTTTTTACAACCAACTACAACCCGGTGAACTCCGCTCCACCTCTGCTCAACACCCTGGCTCACACCCCGCCTCTGCTCCTGGATGCTCTGGACGGGGGCTCTTCTTTGGGCCATCGTGACACCCAGTCTCTGCAGAGTGACACCAGGTCAGTTAAGCTCACAACCGACACTGACATAAATACTAGGAGATGGTTTGAACTGGGACAATGAGTACAAGACATGACAGGAGGACAGAGAATTGGCAGACTGCAGACATGAGCAGGGATCCTGTGAAATACAGATTTAATGATGCCTCAGACAGGGCCTGAAATAGTGGGGAGTCAGTTTCAGCTAGCGCTGTGTTGTGTTTAAGAAGTCATGCTGGGAGAAGTCTCAGCCAGTAATTACTTTGAACAAAATTTTGTTTGTTTCACTACAATCATGTATCACAGCGCTAAAAATCCCCCAATGCAACAGAACACAAAACCATGAATATGAATACATTTTCCTGTCCTGCTGCTGCTGGGAGACGTCTGATTCTTTTAGCACCAAATACCTCCAGGGTTTCTGAATGGCAATGTCAGTCACAGGTTGTGAACTATAACAGCAAATATTGAATGAATTTCCAACAAAAATGGTTCAATTGCAAAACCAGAATGACATCTCTTTCATCTTAATGATAGTACACTAAACTGAAACAGTAAAATTAGCAGAAATGAACTGATGTGAGCTTGTTTGATTGATTCAGTCTGGGCTGCGTTTGTCATATTTGGCTGTGTTCTGAGAGCTCCCTGCCCTACCACATGTGCCTGTGAGGTGCCAAGGCAGGTAGAGCAGCAGCAAAGACCTCTAAGAACAGAACAGAGCTAGCATCAGTGACAATGTATAAGACACTGTTGAAATAATCCACAGCAAAAATAGGAGCTTGGTTGGAGGTCAGAAAGATCACACCTAATTTTCTATGTGCACACTTAAAAAGCTGAGGCAGGGAGAGGATCAGTAAGGAGCCCTGGTGCAGAAAAGAGCAGGCATCAGTGACAATGCATATGACACTGTCAAATTAAGACACGGCAAAATAAAATTAGGGTTTCAACACTTAGAAAGCACACTTCCAAAGCCAAGGCAAGGGGAGCATCAGCAAACCCCCCAGGAACAAAACAGAACTGGCAATGCATATCTTACTGGTAAAATTAGGCACAAAATAAATAGGAACTTGGCTTCAACGTGTGTTTTAAAGCTGGAGATCACCTCTTCCCTGAGTTTTTTAATGTACATAAATGCAAAACTAAAGCTGGGAGAACCAATATCTTTAGACTCAGCAGGAATAGGAACTTGGTTGGAGCTGGATTTCAAAGCTGGGAGAGCAAACCTCCTCTTTGTCTTATGTGCATACATGTAAAGCTAAAGCAGGGAGAGCAGCAGCAAAGACCTCTGGGTACAGAATAGAGCGGGCATCAGCGTGTTGTTACCATTCATATCAGAGTGTTAATCCTCTCTGTGTTTGAGCTCCTGTGGGTATTTTAAAACAGCAGCCCGTCTCCTGCCTGATTTGCATGTAGTAAAGTGTTTTTAGTGCTTCAGTGTTGTTGGTGGTCTCGTAAATCTCAGCAGATAGGCCAGCTGCTCCAGGTCCCATTCGCAGTGAATGATGGTTCTGTGTTTTATCTGAGTGCCCTTGAATCCTGTCATTTTGGAAACTTGACCCCTTTAGAGTGGGCATTGACAGATCGCTGATGTGAGTGGTTAGGGTGGAGAGCGTATAAAGATGTTCGTGATTTTTGACAGGCCTGTGACACCTCTGCTAGCGGTACAGAATTCATCTTCTGCTGAACAGTCCTTGCAGGCTTCTTTGCCTTCAGTCTCACAACAAACACAGACAGACTTGCCTATCATTGACGAATGAGTTCAGTTAAAGGGTACAGGACCTTATTAAACCCTCATAGTAACACACAAAGTTCGGGTGTTTTTATCACTTTTTCGTGTGGTCTTCAGCTCTCTGTTTGACTTTGGGGACAAGCTAGACTTCCTGACCTCAGGGCGTCAGAACAACACCCTCTCCTACCAGCTCCAGACCTCCTACCCCACCAGCCAACCTCAGCACCAGCCACAAGCATCTCTGACCCGTATGGCCTACCTCACCCCCTCCCCCTACCTCGCACCCAACCCTCCGGATTCTAACTCTACCTCCTACCTGACCTTCGCTCCTGGAGGAAATTCTGCTGGATTGGTGACCTACTCCACAGGAGGGCCCGCTTATTTCCAGTCCCAGAACACAGGACAAATCCTGCTGCAGTCTGCTGGGCATCATGGTAAGACACTGAGGTAGACGTTTTTTGAATTTTTTTGCAGGGGGAGCACCTCTGTAGATCTTCAGCCCTGTAACATGTGACAGCAGGAGGGATGGCTGAGTTGTGGTTCTGCTCCTGGTCTAACTTATCTGCATTTCAGCCTCTTTGTCTCGCCTCCTTTTATCTGTTTGTTCATGTACAGGTGGGATTGCCTCATACCAGACGTACCCATGGGGCAGCATGTATACTCAACCCCCCATCCACCAGCGTGCCCAGTGCCCTCCTACCTACGCTGCCAATCTTGGAGGTGCTCGAGACCTCCAGCCCCCCTCCTCCACCCTGCCTCCCCCTTCTTTCTTCACCCATGGGCCCTCACATCCAAACCCCCAGCGGCCCTCACACAACATCAACAGCAGCAGCAGCACAGTCCTGCCTCCTGTGTCGACCCTTCGGCCATCTCTTCTCAGAGCAGAGATCACTCCAACCAAGGCTGCATCCCTACTGCCTTCTCAGGTCAGCCCTACCTCTCCCGAAAGCCCTCCAGTGCCCCCTAGTGTCAAAATCGAGTACGACAGCCCTAGAGAGATTCACAGTCACTTCCACTGTGACTTTTCCCCGCCAATACACTTTTGAGAGTGTTTAAGTGCTTGTTGTGTGCAAAAACATCCTGTGTAACCCTGAGTACCTTTGCATGTCTTTTCAGGTTATTATTATTATTCTTTTCTCTAAAACATTAATGAAAAAAAAACTTTTGCTGGGCTACATTTGGGCTGGCTACAATAAAAGTTCATAACTCTGTTAACCTGTAGATTTTGGCTTAAATATTTTTTCTTCGGGAGCTGGTTTTAATGGGACTCTTGTTCAGAGGTAGGGTCTTATCAGTATATGCATGTTGGTAAATCATCTTATTTTGGTTCGGATGTGGTCGGTTCTAAATGTTTTTGGTTTTTAATAACGCAAAAGGCTTGATATAGAGTCGGATGATGTGCAAAGGAAACGAAAACAGAAAAGAAAGATTGGGTAAGTGAGATATGTTTATCAGATGGATAAGATATATAGTGAAAGATATATAGTGTAGTCTTTATTACTGTGTCTGTATCTGTTAGAAACTGTGAGAGAAAGTTTGTGAACACTGTAAAAGTATATGTCAGCACAGTTAAAAACAACAACACCACAATATACAAGGATTTTTGACAAATATCAGGCTTAAGGATGCTTTTTTTTATATTTCACTTTCATTTAACTAGGTAATAACCCTGAGATGAGATGAGATGAGATGAGATCGAGACTTCTCATAAAGGTCACCTGGCCAACAGATCAGCAACACATGTCTTAATAAATATGACTTCGTTAAGAGACGGATGACAGACATTTAGTTTAAAAAAAAGAGTTAAAAAGGTGAAAGTAGTCAGAAAATAAAGAGCAGAAGCTGAAGGCACAGGTTTTAAAACACGGACTGTCTGTCTTTAAACTGCATCACAGTGCATGATAGACATCATATGAAACCACCTCTTGCATGAATACCACCTAATACATGAATAGTACATATATAAAACCTTATAAATCCATCTGCACGATAAATAGGTATAATGCATATTTAACCAAACCAAATGCTTAGTATCACTCATAAGGGTTGTTATCAAGCCTTTTCGATGCATTCATGAGGGTTTTTAAATGTGTTTCCAATGTTACCAATGTGTTAGATAGATAGATAAATATACTTTATTGATCCCAAACTGTAAAATTCTCTACCATGTCTTACTTACACAAAAACAGAGCTGAGGGACCGAGTGGACTTTAAATGAGCATACCTTTGTATGGCCTGTTTGCAGCTTAGTTAAAAACAAACCCATGCAGATAGTCTTTGGAATGACACCTGGAGGCTCATACATCTGAACACTGACGAATAGAGTAGATGGAAAAGTGTCTTTCTTTGCTTTTGTGTAGCTTCAAGAAGAACAACACAGCTGGGAGGGAACTCAAGACATGTTACACAATATGCCTCATGGATTTGCAGCAAATGCTTCAGGACCTCATAAAAGTCCTCGTCTCAGTTGATGGAAACCTCTGATTCAGGTTTTTCAGGCTAAACACTTTGCTGATTCCAGGTCTGCCTTTACGCCACAAGAGGGCACTGTTCCTTCATGTGAGTCAACCAAACGGTGTGGTGAGATTTATTTAACAGCATGTTGTTTCTCAGACATCCCTCCACAGGGGAGCGGGAGACGAAGTGGGGGGTGACAGTTGCTAATCGGATGGAGGAGGAAAAGAACGAAGTAGTTTCTAGGATAGACACATCCCAGACAATCACAGACACAGCCCAAATCCTTAATCTGTGTTGCCATCTGCTGTGTTCACACACTTACTGCACTTTCCGCTCTGTTTATTCTTAGTATGCAAGTCAGTCATAAAGGCCTCTGGAAAACGAGTCTCTCTCTTAAACCCCGCCCCTGATAGAGCTGAAGGCGTTTTCCTGAGACAAGAACACACGTCTGGGACCGGCATGTCTCTCTTTTTTTATTTCTCTCAGAAAGTAAATTTGAAAGTTTCCTGCTTAAACTCTAGTTAATATTCGAGGTTCATCGCCCTGCTGTATGTAAAGTGAAGTTTGAAGTGAGGCTGGGATGACGTGGTGGTGGGAGTACGAGAAGAGACTGCTTGAAGGGAGTGAGGAGGAGGTGGCAGGAACCAGGGGAGCAGATAAAGGAGAGGGGTGAGAGAGAGAGAGAGGGGGGCTGAGGCTGTGTGATGGTCCAGAGAACAAGGGAGAGAGGAGATGAGCTGTTGCTATGGGAGGTGGAAAGGATGATGGGTGGGCTCTGCCAGCAGGCGTGGGAGGGAGAAGGAAAAGGAGAGGAAAGGGAGGGAGGGATGGAGGGAGGGGGAGTGTGATGGAGGCACAGGGGGTTCTGGGATGAACAGAACTGTTGGTTATGTAACGGCTGTATTCGGGTTTTAATGAACCTCTCTCTTCCTGCTCACTGGCTACTGAGCTGTTACTGTTGGCAGGAGCAGCGCAGCATAAACACACACACACACACTCTCTCTCTCTCTCTCTCTCTTTTACACACACACACACACACACACACACACACACACACACACACACACACACACACATAAAACTCCTTTTGCAGCGCAGAAAACTCTCAAACTCTCACACACACAGAAAAAAAACACATAACACATTCATCTCAGGAATGAAAACCCGAGTGTTTGAGCTCTACTTCAGCTGAGTCCTGTGCTCTCACTTTAAGTCATGTATGTGCGTCCCAAAGATGAATTTTTTCGTGTATGCGTCCTTTAGTGTCTCTAATTTCTTTATACTTGTACGCCTGTGTGACTGAGGAGGGCTTCATGTCGGTTTAACTTTGTAATTAATTTTTCCACGACTTCCCTGATGTGAACAGAGGTAGCTCAGAGCACAGCTGGAGGAGGGCACGTGTATGAATGTAGGCACATATATATGCGTGTGTGTGTGTGTGTGTGTGTGGGTGTGTGCATGTGTAAGTACAGGTATGGGATGCTTCAGTCCACCCTGATTCCGCCATGTCAATATTTGCTCAGTATTCTGAGATTTGAAGAAAGGGAACTTGTTTCAATATTTATGGATGTGGTCAAACACGAAATCCTCGCAGTCTTTCCGAGCTCGGTGACTTTCTGCACACACACACACACACACACACACACACACACACACACACACACACACACACACACACACGCTGGGACACAGTGAAGCAACAGAGTTTATTGATATTAGTGCATGATGTTTATTGATATAACTGATTGAAAGTAGTAATATTTGTTGTTTAACAAAGCTGAGACACGGTTTGGAGATCCTCCAGTCCTTTGGCTCTTTGGCTCTAATGCCGTCAGCTTGTTGATCTTTTGGTTTGTTTTGAAATGATACAACAAATAGACTCGTGTTGGGTTTGGAAAAAAGAGGGGACGTGGTGGAGAGTGGCTGTGCTGAACAACAACTTAGTAGATCAAATGAGCAGGTTTGCCTTTTTAAATGTTGCATAAAACTGCAGACAAACAGAGGAGGGTCCAGATTTGACAGAGTCAGATGATCCCCTGCTTCACTTTGTTGACAGTAAACATCGGATGTGGTGTTATTTAAATGAGTCCTTGCAATAAAAAGTGCTAATCTCACGCAGTGAGGCTTATATGGAGGTATTTGTTTGTTTTAGACTTGTTTTAGATTTGTTTCCATTTACCTTATGGGTTTGGCAGAACTATTGTGATGAATATTTTTTCTAAAAAGAGCTCCCTGAGGCAGCTCGGCTATTGGCAGTAAAATAGGATTTACAGGAACATTTCCATTTCCAGTAAAAGAGCAGAAATGTCTTTTCTATATTTTACATCTCTATATTACTGCTGCTGAGAAAATAGATGGGGAGAAAATGGAAAGTGGTTTTAATAAATATATTTCTCTGATTGTGGAATGACATTGTTGATTCACAAAGTATCACAAGAGTATCACAAAGCAATAGTTATAGTGATGGTAATGAAGAAGAAATATTGATATCATCCTATACGGTAATACTGTGCATCCATAATATGGGGGGGGGGGGGGGGGCGTGTTAATAAGTAGCTGTTAGCAAACTAGCTTTAGCAGCCTTTGAAGAGATGATTAAACACTTTTAAAACTGACATTTCAAGATTTATTGTGAGTCCAGAAACAACATCATCTTGTTGCTCCGCCCTCGTCTTTTCTTTCCTCAGTCTGACAGATTGTGTTTTATTTTCATCTTTTTTTCAGATCTCACAACACTAACACTTTTGTGAAACTTTATGGCTGAATAATCATAGTGATTCAACTTAATGGCTATATTAGTTTTTTTGACACACGTGAAACAACCTGAAGTTTGAATTGAAGCCTTTTGATGATGTACAAAAACAAACAAGAGCATCACCGACATGTTTAGTGATGTTTATATTGATTTTTTAAAAGAAACTATTGTGGGGGATAGGTGTCAGCCAAGCAGCTAAAGAAAGATTCCTGTTTTTACTCTTGGCATGTTAAATATTCACAACAAAGGAGACTTTGATGGTTAAAAAACAGCAGGATGAGATTTTTGTAACAGAGACTGTTAAAACATGTTGAGGACTGTTAATAAGGCTGTTCCGCCCACAAGGGGGTGCCAAATTTGACACAAATGAAAAGTTCCTCATTGGAGCTTTAAAGTGGATTACCTTTAACCAAACTGATGAGAATGTTTTGAGAATGTAAAAATGCCAAACAGTTACAATTTAAAACCCCAAATTTTGAGGAATCATTGCTTTTTCTTTAACTCCACTGCAAAGTTAAAGCTCCTGTAAGGAACTTTGGGTATGTGTTGATATGTTTTCTGTCAAAAAAAATCTCATCCTGCTGACTTTGCCAGTCAAATTTATCATTTTTTGTGGAAACTGTAAAACAGGACTGTTTCTTCAGCTTCATGTCTGACACCTGCCCCCTTGCATCATTCTTGGGAGTTATTTAAAATTACTACAGTAGTGTTCCCAGTGGTCTTGTTTGCTATTTTTTATCACAATAAGACAAAGATACAATTTCTGTGTATTTTATAGAAGTAAAAGCGCTTTTCACTGTAGCTTTGATTTCATCCTGTTTTATGACTGGCTAAAAACTCCTTATATGAGCTTTGATATATGAAAGAATTCGCGATGTCTTACATTAAGCCAATAATCACATATTTTGCTTTTTTTTCAACCACAGTATCAAAAATATTGATGGAGGAAGTCCCTTAAAAAGTGAATTGTTGAGATTTGACAAAGAAAAGTGCAAGGCACGAATGATTGTTTTTAAAAGTCGTATTTCTATCAAGGGTGTCTTATTAACAGTTGTTTTAAAAAAGAGCGCATCTCAAAAGTATAAATTATATGAATGACGTACACTTGAGTCATTTTAGATTCTGTCTGTAAAGTTCACAGCTTTCTCTGTGTGCGGCCGGTGACGCAGCAAAATAAAAGTACAGAGAATACCAGAGTCATTTTGGAGATCTGTAGCCATGATTCAGATTGTGCTAGCTCTCAGAATAATAATGGCATTAATATTCATCTTTAGGCTCAATCAAGCACTTTTTCTGAACACTAACGCCTCAACAGTTCTCCTGTGGAACTTCAAAAGTGAACTCAGGATGAAAAACAGTTTAAATTTAATCAGAGAGCTGCCCAAACACTGATGGATGTAGGTAAAATTCATCCAGCTCGCTGCTTATGTTTTTGTTTGTCCGGCCTGCCAAGCAGACGAGGTTACATAACCTGTGTGTGTGTGACTGTGCGTGTATGTTTGTGTGTGTGTGTGTTTGTGAATCCACGTGTGTATGTTTGGGCTTTTTCATGTGTGTGCTTATGTGTCTCCTCCTATAAGCCAAGTGGCCCACTCCCAGAGATGACACGCTGCCCAGGAATAACATCTCCAAACTTTCATCTCATCTCATCACACGCACACCGCACGCACACATGCACACGCGCACACATACACACACTTGGTTTTACAGCTTGTTCAGTTCTGTCTGGTTAGTTACTGTACAGCTGGACCCCCTGACTCCTCCCTCCCCCCCCTCGTAGACTACCCCCTCAATTGCGGCTTGTTCAGGTAGAGTGTGTGGTGGTGGAGGAGGAGGAGAGGAGGGAGGAAGGGGAGGTGTAGAGGAATGCAGGGTTGGGTCGGGTGGAGTGGGATGCTGGAGTGAAAAGAGGGGTCTCTATGTGGGTTTGTGTGTGGACCCTTTAGAGATTAAAGATGTGTATGTGAGCATATTGATGAAGTGTGTTTACTCCTCTGGGGCCCCCCGACTACCTGACAGCAGAGAAACAGGCGGGAAGGAGCATCAAGGGAGAGGAAATGGGATATTTCTGAAAACGGGGCTGTAACTTTTTATCTGTGTTTTCCATTTAATGTCAGATATGGGATTTGAAAAGTCTGAATTTTACAGAACCAAGCTCTGTATATTTAATTAAAGCTCCTGTAGGGAGTTTTCCAATGTTAATGAAATAGACTGAAATTCATACTGATGCCTTCTAATGGTATCCAAAAGTAAAAAAGGTCATCAGCAGCACGACTGATGATTTTAATATCCTAATTTTTAATACCTGGAACAGGTGTGAGGGGGTAGGTGTCAGCTGAGCAGCCCCGCTTTTACAATCTACAGCTGACATGTTTACATTAAATTAAGGATTTCACAGTCAAATGTCAGCAGGATGAGATATTTGATCCAAAGTAAATACTCAAACATGTCAATGGACATGACTGCTTTGCCCACAAGGGGTGTCATAATTGACATGAATCAAAAGTTCCTCACAGGAGCTTTACATTTTCAAGTAAGTTCAGTCGTTTTTTCAATGCACTAAAAAAATTATAAAGGCATTACATACAGATCATTGGCTGGCCTGCTTTCCCATTATCTGCATCAGTATCAGTACTAATATCAGCTGTTGGAAAAACTGACATCAGTTGACCATTATTTGGTGCCGGTATGAGTGTTGGTATGGAAACAAAGCAGATACTGGTGTTGATACTGGCAGTTGTTTTGACACTAACAATAGATTTTAAAATCACACCTTTATCTGAGAGGTAACAGCCAAAACTCATGTTTAGGTGGTGTTTCAGGTGCTGGTTTAGATCATCAGTCATACAAAGCGCCCCCTGCATCGTGGCTGCAGTCCTTGAATTAGGCGGCCTGAGTTGTTCCAGTTTACCACTCCATCCATCATCCAATCCTCCTGATGAAGGCATTAGAAATTATCGACTCAAATAATGATCAGTATTTGATTCAAGTTTAAGGCCACAGAGTTTTGATATAGAAACCACGAGGAGGGAAGTTGATTGGGAGAAAAAGACAAAAACAGGTGACAAATGTTGGGTATAATTCAGCAGGACTGAACTGAGCTGAACTTCAGGATCCTTAAATTGGCTCGTATACTTTCAAGTTACACAGAAACTCATGCTTATGCAAAAATGCGCGCACACTCGTCCAACGTGCGGAGCTGCAGGAACACTGTGGGCTGTGTACGGCGACCCTCCTTCACTTCCGCACCATAAATGTGTGTTTGCTATACGAGGGAACACGGAGGAGAAAAGAGGAATTCATGTTGGTGTTTATTTGAGCTTTGGCCAAATCCAACCTGGGGCGGCTGTGTTGGCGCGCACTCTGCACCAAACCCCAGCCGCTCCTGTACCCCCAGCTAGACACACTCATACTGTACACACACACACACACACACACACACATTTACAACCCTCCCTCTCACACACACACTCATACCTGTCCATCCTAGCCATATCAAGGTGTGTTTGTCTTTCCCTGCCCACCATTTTAGGTCCTCCCTGGGCAGGTATTTCCCTCGCTTCTCAACACACATACACATTTACACACACACACACACACACACACACACACACACACTGTAGCTACAGAGGGGGGCTGTCTGTGGGCCGAGTGTGTGAAGCAGTTGCATTGATAACCTGCAGCTCACAGTCACTCAGTCTCACTTTGTGGCCGTCCCCCTGGTGTGGAGCTCCCTTCGCCTCTGCTCTGTCTCCCCTCTTGCTTCTCACTCTAGGACCATCTGTAGACACGCTCGGACCCTGTTTACCGGTCACCCGTCCGTCACGATGACACCTTCCCCGCTGTTGTTCCTGTTGCTGCTCGGCCTTGTAGGCGCTCAAGCCCCCGTGGACCTCCGCACCGCCGCCGCCATGGGTAAGAACAATGACCTCTAACCTCTGAAGCTGTTTATAAGTACACAGTTTGTGACCTGACATCTAACACATCAGAAAAGTCTCTATAAAATGACTGACACTCATGAGGTGGTAATGGAATTTTAAAGGGATATTCCGCTAAATTGATGTTTGTTACTGTAAGAATCCGACTGAGTTTGATTTTTTACATGATCAGGTTTTACTCTTACTTGGTTAACTGATTTGGATAACTGTACGTAATACAAATACGATACATTTTTATTGATTTAAATGTTAAGTGTCTTCAGGTGTCGATTTACCAATATTTATTGATTGGAAGTTATCAGTATGACAGTTTTTTATTTGGTGGGTGTTTTCTTCTTGTTGTTTTGTGTTTTTTGTTGGTGCTCATGCAAAGTTTTTTTGTAGTACATTCTGTGAAGATGTGTGTGTGTGTGTGTGTTTGTGTGTGTGTGTTCATGTGTGTGTGTATGTGTGTGTGTGATATGAAGCAGCTGGTTGGAGGGAGGGAGAGAGGTGAAGGGTGAGAAGGGAGATCAGTGACATTAACAGACGTATTAGATTAATAATAAATGATTTGATGAGGCCACAGAGAAAATCCAATGCATCCTCTTTTTTAGCTGAACTATTAACAACAAAATAATGTCAAACATTAACTTTCTTTCTTCCACATTAAAAAAAACACCTATAAGTTTGATAATTATTATTTATGCAACAAAAAATGCATAAATTTATTCATACAGGGTTTTTTTTTCTGAGTTTTCCTGTCATTCTCATAAAATGATGTCGATATAATGATCTAAAATATTTTTCAGTATCTATACTTTTCATTATTTGGTGACTTTTAATTTGATCTTTTTCTGTCCTTCATCCCGGTTTTTCTGATCCAGCCTCTCTCCATCTCTCTCCACCCCTCTTGCCTCCCTGTATCTTGTTTTTCTGTTTCCTCCCACTCTTTTTTTTTTTACCTGCCTCCATCCTCCCCGCCTCCCCTCCTCCTCTCAATACCTCCCTTCTCCTCATACTCCTCCCACCTTCCCATTTTCCCTCTCCACCAAACTCATTTCTTTATTTGTGTACCATACTTTTTTGATAGTTTTAATTGTCATTAAAACTTTATGACATGAAAACACACTTCATTATGTCTCTGTTTGTGCAGCTGCAGGTTTGTGCAAAACCCGTCCTACAGACATCGTGTTCATCATCGACAGCAGCCGTAGCGTTCGCCCTTCGGAGTTTGAGCAAGTTAAGGTCTTCCTCGCTAAGGTCATTGAAGGGCTTGACGTTGGACCCAACGCAACCCGTGTGGGAGTGGTCAACTATGCCAGCCGCGTCAAGAACGAAGTATGAGGCGGCAGCAGGCGCTCACAAGCCCAAAGCAAAGATTCAATGTGCTTTATGTCACTAACGCTGCTTTTATCCAACATTAGGTGTCCCTTAAGACTCATCGCACCAAAGCCGGGCTGATCAAGGCCGTGACGAAGATTGAGCCGCTGTCCACTGGAACCATGACCGGTCTGGCCATCCAGTTCGCCCTGAATGTGGCATTCAGCGAAGGCGAGGGCGCCCGAGTCAAATCTCCTGATATCAGCAAGGTCAGACACGATTTCACCATAAATTCAGCTTGTTAATAATGTCGATCAGGATTTCTCTAACTGGACTTTGTCTGATTCTCTCCAGGTTGCCATTATTGTGACAGATGGGCGTCCACAAGACAACATAAAGGAGGTGGCTCAGCGTGCCCGTGATGCCGGGATTGAGATTTTTGCCATCGGTGTGGGTCGTGTAGACATGAGCACCCTGAAGCAGATGGCCAGTGACCCTCTGGATGACCACGTGGACTACGTGGAGAGCTACAGCGTCATTGAGAAGCTCACCAAAAAGTTCCAGGAGGCCTTCTGTGGTAAGATGGAGGACAGAAAGAGGAGAAGATAAGGGTGTTTTTTACAAAAGTCAGAGAAGGAGAAGAGAAAAAAGAGGGTTCAGTCTTTAGTGGTGATTATTTCTGTCAGGGTGGGTAATAAGTACCCATCATCCCTGTGAAGAAAGCTGTCTGCTGCCCCCCTGTACTGAGGGTAAGGTGTCAGGACTGTCATCTTCTCATTCCAACATATTGTTTCCTCCCTTTTGTCCTCGACAATACAACAATATGTTCCCTCATTAAACCTCATTCAATATTCTCAGTGCATGAGGACATCAGGGCAGGAACAGCCTCTTGGAAGGAAATTCACTCCTGTTCTTCAGCCGGGAAGCGAGACTGATCTCTCTGTAATTACCGATCCATTAGTGACAATCATTAAACTTCTAATTAGCGATGCCCTTTGGCTCTCCCAGTCTGCGGCAGTTTGTGACTGCAGCCTGACACTTGCTCTCGGCAGCCAATAATGCCGCAGAGGTTTCATCCAAGGGTAGAGCTGCATGATGGCAGAGCTGGATTGTTATTGGATGAGCCTGTGCATCACATTTACAAGCAGATGAACAGATGTTGTTCGTTTGTGGCTCTTCCAATCCTCCCCAGCTACTAGTTTTAAAGATCCACTGGATTCATGCATCTTTATACGTACAAACATTTACTCGCAGGTTGCAGTGGATCGTTAAAAATCAATACTAGAATTTCAAACTGACATAGTCTTATTCTCTCCCCCTAACTCCACCCTCCTCCTTGTGTGTGTGTACATGCTCCGGCGTGTATCCACTGTGTGCACTCGTGTGTTCATGCACTCACACACACAGTGTCGGACCTGTGTGCCACCGGGGATCATGACTGTGCGCAGGTATGCATCAGCAGCCCTGGATCATACAAGTGTGCCTGCAAAGATGGTTTTACCCTCATGGACGATGGTCGCAGCTGCAGTGGTGAGTGTGTGTATGTGCATGTGTGTGGGAGTGTGTGCGTGTATCTGTGTGAAAATGCTTTACGTTCACTGTGTCTCCTGAGTAACACACTCCATTGTGCGTCTGACACCTCCAGCTTGCAGCAACTCAGCGACAGATGTGGTGTTCCTGATCGATGGATCCAAGAGCGTCCGCCCTGAGAACTTTGAGCTGGTTAAGAAGTGGATCAACCAGATCGTCGACAAACTGGACGTCTCTGAAAGCAAGGCTCACGTGGGTCTGGTGCAGTACTCCAGCTCAGTCAGACAGGTACGTATCTATCTAGACACCTGTAAAAATCTGTTTTCTTCTTTCCATATCAAACTAAATTTTCAATATCTCTCCTGCAGGAGTTCCCTCTGGGCCGCTACAACAACAAGAAGGACCTGAAGGACGCTGTGAAGAAGATGGCCTACATGGAGAGAGGGACCATGACTGGCCAGGCTCTCCGCTACCTGTCAGACAACAGCTTCGGCCCCGGTCAGGGTGCACGACCTGGAGTCACCAAGGTGGGCATCGTCTTCACTGACGGACGCAGCCAGGACTACATTGGAGATGCTGCCAAGAAGGCAAAGGAGAATGGTATGAAAAACGAGATGTGGACACCAGTAGACACAACAGGAAGCTTAACTTTACAAGTCCTGTGTGAAACCTGTGTGTGTGTTATGTCACAGGCTTTAAGATGTACGCTGTTGGAGTTGGCAATGCAGTGGAGGATGAGCTGAAAGAGATTGCCTCTGAGCCGACTGGAGAGCACTACTTCTACACGGCTGACTTTAAGGCGATGACTCAGATTGCCAAGAAACTGCAGATTAACATCTGTCAAGGTGAAATCAGAGAAAATAGAGACAAAAATTTAAATTTAGCTCAACATTACTAGCTATTGCAACATGGATATTGATGCAAATGCTGCTTTTTGTTTCCACAGATGAAGACCCATGTGAGTGCGACTCTCTTGTAAAGTTCCAAAAGAAAGTAGAAGATGCTCTACAGGTGCTAACAAAAAAATATATCCTTTACAGCAAGTGAGTTTGGAGAAGAAAGATGATGGTAAGGAGGGTTTTTATGCCTTTGTCAAGTTTTCTGTTCATGTGTTGCTGTCCTTGACAAACTCTCACTAGATAGCATGTCAAAGAGGATCGCCTTGCTCGAGAACAAAATCGTCTGAGGACTCCATCCCACTCCTCACTTAACATCTACACACACATATCCACAAACACACACATCTAAACAAACAAAAACACTCACAAACACACATTTTACTTCCTGTAAAATACCAACAAGGATCCCTAGGTGTGTGCATGTGTGGAAACTTTGACCTCTGCTTGGATCTTGAGCTCAGCCTCCTCTTCTTTCGGCCTCACCTTCTCCACCCTTGGGTCTCCTGGGACACAAAGCGCCGGTTGCCATGGTGATCACTCCTTTGTGTGTGTGCTCTCCGAAGGTCATCCTCCATAGCCAGCCTGTGTGTTTGTTAATAAAAGTCTTCCCTCATAGGGAAACGGTACAGTGAAGGGTTTTTATTGTTGCTGCCAGTGTTGAATTCCTCCAAAATCTGTTGTCTGTCTCTTTTAATGTCCACCAAAGCAGCACACTGTCCTCATTTGTCTGTTTATATCTACTGTTTTCCTCTTTTTTCCTACTTTTTTCCTCTTCTCTCATATCTGAAGGCTAACCTTTCTTTTCACCCCATGAAGGAATCTAATATTTAATAAGGTGTATATTTAAATATATCCCATTTAATTTAATACAAAATATAACCCCTTTACCTTTGGTGTTATTTTTATTTTCCTACATAAAAGGGATTCAGGAAGTAAATTTAACAGAATGTGAAATAAGTGAGTGCCAAATTGACTTCACAGACACGGATACACATACAATAATATCAAGAAAATCCTCCTTTGACACAGTTTAGGGTTTAAATTAAAGGTAAATATGTAAAATAAAAAAAGCATAGCTCTTCCTATAAAGAGTGGGCTCAAAGGACCACAAGGGCTTGATAGATAATGGTGCCATTCACTGACACAAATATATACAGTCACAGCTAAATGGGTAATAAAAGTAGGCTTAAACGATGAAGATAGAGATATGTGAACCAGAGGGTCACTCTTCACAGTACCAAGACATAATAAAGTCCAAGACACAGACAAAGGGTGATCCTTTCCATGACATAAATGTCATTTACATTATCAATCCGCTCCTGTGTCGTGGAGGTTAAGGAAGCAACCAACATCTGCTAAGTGGCTTAGGTTGAAATGCCAAATACATCTTTATCAGCAGGCCTTTCCTGAAAATGATACCTCATAAAACAAAGTTGCAAACATTTAGGACAGGTCGGTTTTAATGATACTTTTGAATGTTTTCATGGACCTCTGCCCTAAAGAGTCTTAACTCATTTAACTAAACTTACTTTGAATCTCAAACAGGTCCATTTGCCCTTTGATAACTATGACCTAAGTGAATGATAACCTGCACAGACATCTCCCTTCTTTCCTAATTTTGCTTTAACATAGAATTTAATGTTAAGTTGCTTTATTTAAAGTTGGACATAAAGTTTTAAGAACAGAGGGTTACTTTTATTGACATTTTCATCTATAAAAACCAACTATTTCATTATAGTTTCAAAGGTTAACAAATATGAAGAGCGACCTATAAATAAATAAACGAAAAAATCTATTCTTTAAAAGATGTGACATTTTACACTTGTGTTTAAACAGAGGTTGACAAAGTTTTGAAAGTTGCAGCAGCGCGAGCTCTCCAGCGAAAACTTTTCTACGCGTCACAGTGACGTCATTCAGGAAGTAAAACTGCTCTTCAGTCGGAGCCATAGACATAATAAAAGATAGACTCCGCATCGGCCGCTACCACGAATGGGCGCTGTCGAGAAATGCGGCCGCCATCTTGGTCCGGTCATCCGCCTCACTCTGCACCGCTGTTTAACCGGCGGAATGAAGTCTGAGCGCATTAAATGAATCATAGTTCGCTCAATACTACGTAATTTTCTTCTCTGCAAACGCCATTCAAAGAGGCATGATAGAGGCCTTTTTTTTTTTGGCGTTTTCAAATTCTCAGAATGAATAAAATGATATTTTAGAACATGGCAGCAGTGGCTGTATTATAGTATAACAATTAATCAAGGATATATTTAGGTTTAGAGCTAGGTTCCTGCTATGTCTCAATAATTATTAATAACTGGCGGTTTTAATAGGCCAATTCAATATATATTGATTTGATTATAAATTTTTATATAGTTTAATTTTATTTATCCATTTGTAGACACACACAAATAATGTCATATAGAAGCACTATTTTAATAACTGGAAAATACACACAAATATATAGCCTACATATCAAAAAGATTTAAACACAAGAACAGCATGACAGGACAGCATCTAAACTACATATCAATTTGCTTGTTGGCTACACAGCACAGAGAAATCACTTGCTGCGAATTTCTCCCTCTAACAGCAATCTCCCACTTCTTCCTCAAGTTTTTGTCCTTAGGAAATCTTCAAAATGAAACAGGAGATCACCACAAAGAAATCTTTAATAAAACAGATAATAAAACAGAGCTCACTTTCTCCCTTTTTCTTTCTATTTTATTTCTTAACGTTTCTTAGAACCTCTCTCAAACAAAAGTTTTTCAATCTAATGCAAATCTGTTGATAATCGACCAAAGTTGCTATTATTGTGAATAAGCTAGCTGTTCGCAAATGCTGTTTCCTTTTTGGAGTTGACCGATAGTCTTCCTCTTTGGCCTACAAATGACTCTACAGTCAAGTGTAATGTTTAAAAAACGTTTAATCATAACTGTGAAAAGTTATTCCTTGAGCCCTGTTCTCTGCTGTCCGCCTGCTGGCACAGGAATACGCCGCACAGTGCTCCGGCATCGCTGAATGAATGAATATGATTGACCGGAGCGTATGGGAAGCTTGACCTGACCAAGATGGCGGCCGCATTTCTCGCTGCGCAGCACCCCCAGCGGGGTCTACCTTTTTATTATGTCTATGGTCGGAGCAGCTGAACGAAATAAGCGAGTAATAACTCTTCTCTAAGTATTCTCTAAGTAGCCCCCAAAAATGATGTTAGTTTTAAAGGGGGTTATTTGTGCTCTGTAAGTCCATTTCGAGCATAAATCTCTGGCTCAGAGTGTTTTTAAATCGAGCTAAATCCGCTGTTTTTACAGCTCAGCATCTGCTAACAGCAGCTAAGCTAACGAAGCTAACCGGGTCTGCTCGGACAGGTAGCAGGTGTGAAAAAAAACTGGAGGATTTCTGTTCGTGTTAATGATTAATGGAGTAGATGACTGCGCACTGAATGAAGACAAGCCTTAAGTTTTGGGCGATTGAACCAACTTCACATCCGGCTAACTGTTGCGTTCATACTTCACCAGCTTCAGGTGACTCCGTTCAGGTGCGTCTGGATCTCTGCAGGAGATGATGGCCAGTCATCCCGGGACAGACTTCACCTGCAAAGCTAACGGAGGAAACAGCTCGGGGCGAGTACCCGGTTCTGGTCGACATCAATCCGAATCAGAGTCCGAACTGAGCCCGGCTCTGAAGAGCTTAGCTGGGCTGTGCAGCAGGGACGCGGAGGAGCGAGCGGCGGCTCTGGACGAGCTCAGCCAGGCGGTTCTGCTGTGTTTAGGTGTGGACCGGCCCGGTTCGGCACGGCTGTGTAAACAAACACTCCTGCATCTTCTGCGGCTGTCCGGGTCGTGTCCGCTGCGGGAGGTTCGAGGGAAAGCGACCGAGCTGCTCCGGACTGCACAGGTGACCACAGGGGGGAGGGGGGGTTACGGGGACTCACTGTCTGATATGATCTGCAAACTGCAACCATTAAAAACAACATATCTGCTCCGCTTCGATAAGGAACAACTCTCTAAATGTTCCTCAGTGTTTGGCTGAACTGTGCATCAATATCGGGGCTGATCTTCACCTGTTTAAAAACTATTCATCGCTCATTAGTAGTAATGTCTTTTCAGGTGATACCTTAGAGTAATCAGCTGATTATCGGCCTCTATCAGGTTGCTGGATGTTTCATCAGACGTTGAACTATCGGAGGTGATGCAAGACTTCGCTGCGGTGTGCACAAACAGGCCGGCCGGACACGCCCCCTCCCGGCGTCCTGAAAACACACAGGGACACACCCCCGGGGCTTCATTTTCACCGCTCATCGTAGCGTCTAGAAAATGCAAAACAGTCAGTCTCTTGTGCGGCTTTCACATTATAAATTTGGGAATAAGTTTGTGTTGCAATCGTCGGCCGGTGTTAGGACGATGTCGGTGAGTTTTTGCCCCTCGGTCTCGGTAGCACATTTCATGAGCTGCTCGTTATGAAACGACTCTCTCCGGTTACAGTACAGCTGCTTCAACAAGTAGGTCTGCTCAAGTTCAAGCGGATGAAGCTGCCTGCACACTTTTACAGTTAACCTTTTATTACATGTTGTAAGTTTACGTTTGGAAATGTAAAACACTGTGAAGTAACTGACACTCACGCTTTTGAGTTGGTTCGTCAAAACAGTTATGAAATTCAGGTCAAAGGTCGTTTATTTTATCTGAAAATGTTGACATTTCAATGCCAAACACGCTCTGGTTCCAGTCTCTGATTACTTAGAATTAGCAGATTTCTGTTGTTAATTTTTTGTCAGATTGCAAAAGAAAATCAACATTCAGAAGACAACTATAATGAGCAATTTTTTCATCATATTTGCTCATGCATAAGTTCGGATTTTATGGGTATTTTACTTCATTATGAGCTACTTATTTTTCAGTCTTTCTCTTGTGCAACAGGATCACGGTGTGGAAGTTCCTCGGGCTCTTGCTTTGGGTCCAAGTGCCTTCATCCATGCAAAAGAGGTGAGCACGCTGTTCTTTTTAGGAGTGTATTCATTCACTGATACTGAATAATTGCATTTGCATAATTGCAATTGCATATAAATCTATACAAAATCAAAACATGTAGCTGTCGAGTTGGTTAGTCGTGACCTAGTTCAGAGTAGTACTTAGCAATGCTGCTAACTATGCTGCTGCAACACTGGAGTACCTGTTGCTTCATATCATCAGGAGAAGCAACAGCAGACTCAGATTGCCTAAGCCAATGGCTGAAAATTAAGATTTCATGTGTGAGTCACTCTGAGCTTTCCTCTGGAGAGAAAGTGTGGGTGTAGTACCAACTTCATGCAGCTGCTTATTTCCAGCTCTCTTGAGAATATTTTCAGGAGAACCCCCTGCAAATATTGACTCAGGCACTCTTGTTTTGTATTTCCAGTGTGGTCGTCTGAATAAAAGGACTGTAGTTGTAAAGATTTGTCTGTGATGAATATGTTTGTGTCACCTCTACTCCTCAGATGATGAAAGAAGGGCCAGACCAGGACATCCTTGTTGAATCTTTTCTTTCATCGGGTCGTGTAGACCACATCACTATGGTGATGGCGCTGCACCCGGCTTACCTCAGCTGCTTCCTGAGAACCCAGCATGCCTTGTTAGAGCTGGATGGCCCTTTGCCTCGTCACTGGAGGCACTATATCGCTCTTATGGTGAGAAAACCTCAAAATCCTCTTTTTTTTAAGGGACACTCAAAAGCTTTTTTGTAATCTTATGTTAGAGAAAAAAACACTAGTGCTTGAACTGCAGGTGTGACAGATGTTTAGGATGATTAGCAATGTTTAGAAAGAAGAAAATAAGATAACCAAGCAGTTTAAAGAGACTTCCATCTGTCCACAACAACATATTTTACAATCTTGGAAGGGATAAGACAGAAACAATTCAAGTTAAAATGAGTGGAGAAGCTCTAGCTGTAGCATGTCATGGCTTCGAATCACATGATCAGCACTAAATGAGGTTTCACACCTTTTATAGAGAACTGTCGGTAAGTCGTCATGACGTGGTTTGCCTTATTTTGTTGACTGGACGTGACTTGTTACCACAAAAAGTTGCTGATATGATTAGAAGTAGTGCAAAATATCCATACAACATTATACTGTCATCCTGGTTCACACACTAGTTATGGTATCTCTGGCACCAAATATTGATATTTGATTTAAAATATGATGCTGCTCTTGATAGGGTCCTTTCAGTTTGTCTCACAGTTTCATAACTTCACGACTCTTTGGTGTACTTCTAATAACATCAGTCCTGTTGTTTGTTTTTAGAGGTATTTTGTGTTCCTTAGTTAATTAGACATGGTGATTTATTCAACGATTCAAGGAACTTTATTTGTCACACCCCACACCTTTTACAGTTTGTGGAACAAAATTAGTACCCAGGTCGGTTCATAATATGTTTGACTTTTAACCCCATATTTGCATAATTGTGACATTGTTGTTATTGGGCCCAATCTGTTGTGTTTTGTATCATGTGATTCAACTCCTCTCTTCTTACACTAAATGATGATTCACTGAACTCGAACATCCTGACAGATGCAGAGAGATTTACAGACTGGTAAAAAGTGACTCTGTTTTAACTGCAGGTAACAGCTTTGACCGTCTCACTCAGGTCACTGAAAGTGAACCATGAATCGTTTGACTCAGACTGAATCATTGGCTAAATCGTCCCAATAAGAGTGAGATGGTGTGACTACCCAGCACTTAAGTGTGTCATAGATAGGTAAACACAGCTGCAGCAGATATGATTAATTAAAGCGAAAGAAATGACAACATGGAAAGTTTTGGTCTTGTGGCTGACGGTCTTTTTTGGGGGGTTTGTAGGTCAGTAAGAGGCATCAGTGTTAACTTTAATCTGATTAATAAGTCAAAACCGAAGTTTGTTTATGTGTCCGTGTAATGGATTTAAAAAGTATCCTCATCAACCTGTTCTTATCACACAAAATCAGGCAAAAAAAATATAAAAAAACCTGAACGTTTTTGTTTGTTAATGTAAAGCATCTTTCCTTTAACTTGTATCTTTAACATTTGGACCATGTGGAGGACGATTACTGCTCCCAAAACTATGAATTAAGGCTCAACTCAAAGACACAGCTGGGGTTGAATTCCACTGTTAAACAAAAAATTAAAAATGAGTAAGTCTGAGAAAGATATTTTGTGTTATAAAATTATTAAATCGATCATTTATGGGCCCAAACATTTGCTGACGATGTTACAGTAATCGAGCTCTTACTTCAAGGACAGACTAATACGTATGTTTCCCTCTTTCTGGTGTTTTTCAGGCTGCAGCTCGACACCACTGCTCATATTTGGTTCAGCAGCACAGCGCCGGCTTCCTGGAGGCCGGAGGAGAGGAGAGCTGGCTGAGTGACCTCCAACACGCTCCAAGCAAACTCCGCAGCCTGCAGACACTCAACAAGCTGCTGGCACACAGACCCTGGCTCATCACACAGCAGCACATCCAGGTCAGACGCACCACCCACACACTGCCTGTCTCTCGCTCTCCTGCTCGCTCTTTTTAGTAATATGATTTAATACTCTGGATTTAGTCTGTATCTGAAATCACTCCCTCATTGACTCACTCACTACTCCCCTGTTGAATAATCCAATCCTTTTTGAGCAGTAAATAAACATTCGGATGAAGCATGATGTGCGTCACTAGTGGCAGGTGTAATCTCGCGTCTTTAAAATAAGATTTAGTGCTGTGTGGTGCTGCGTTTTTTTTAGAGGAAAATAAAAGCTCCTGCTGTTGACAACACTGCTCGACAAAGTGTGCCTAGATTGTTGATCTTGAAAAAAAAAGCCTGTGAAGCAGGAACAAAGGTGTTTGTGTAGTTTTGAGTGAGAGATTTAAACCCTACAGTTTAGATTAAATCTAACTATGAATGCATGGAATTGGATTTTTGGTTCTTTATGCGCACCTTTTTTTTTAAACAACACCAAGTTTCCCCTGTAAGAGGATTTACTCTTGTTTTTTCTCTCCTCTTGAATTTACTCTACTTGCTCTCGTTGTGACAGTGTGTTTGTTTTAGAACCAGACAAACAAGACAAACAGCATTTGATTCCTTGATTTAAGATGATAGATTTGTTTTGCCAGAGATGTGTCTGCTGTCTGTTTTCCAACACCTCTGTACAGCCCACATTTGTAAGCTCTCGTCTTTTGCACTCTTGCAGTCTAGATTAAAAGTAAAAAGAAAGGCTTGTGTGTAAGTGTTGTGTATTTTAGGGCAAGTGTTGATGGAAACTTACTTTCCTTTTGCTTTGTACCAAATGTTGAGTGTTTTTACAAGTTTGAATTTTGACCAAGTACCGATGTGTTATAAGAACTCAAAACAGAGCGCCATTCAGGCTGAGTCTCATCAGTTTTGTTGGTGATTTAATAATAATAATACGATCATAGGGCTGATCAAACTTAAACTTTGACTTCATGATAAAAGAAGAAAAAATTAAGATGATGAACATTTTTATTTCAGAGAACAGGAACATTCACTCAGTTCATTCAACCACTGTCAAGGTATTTCAGGCTTTCTAATCAGCAAACTCCTGTATCCACCCCACCCCCTGTGCTGGTCCTGCTCTGTCCTGCAGGAGCTCGTGTATCCCGGCGCAGACCCTCGCTGGTCATTGGCTGAACTCATCCATGCTGTGGTCCTGATGGCACATGCTCACGCACTCTGCTCATTGGTGTGGGGCTGTGGCATAAACCCTGAACCTGACCACATAGGTGGCTACACCTTCCAACCTCCATCACCCGGACACTTCCCTCGAAGCCCTCATAGCCCCGCTCATGAGGATGGCAGGCAGGAAGTGAGTCAGCTCGCCTTATTTAAAAAAAAAAAAATCTTAATTATGTCTACAGAGCTGAAGAAGGATTTGTAGATTTTTGGTAGCAAAGTTTCAAAAGCCTTTCACTCTTTGGATCCTCAGCTGGTTGATGGAGCAATGGAGGTGGAGGTGCTGATGAAGAGGATGGTGGAGCTGCAACAGCAGCAGGAAGAGGAAGAGTGCACACAGGAGGAGATGGTTACTCGCTTTGAGAGGGAGAGGAGCGAGAGCATACCCACTGGTATAAACACTCTTTTTTTTTAAAAAATCTTATCCATCGCAGATTAATATTAAACTGGTCGATGTTTATTTATTCACTTTTCCTCTTTGTTGTGTTTGTTCAGCGAGAGTACGGGGAACACCGCCTGACCTGGTGCTGCATCTGGTGGAGGATCCAGAGTTCAGATATGAGGACTTTGCTCCCAGAGGAGAGCAGGCGCCACCCACCATGAGAGCACAGGTAGTTTAGAGGATTTCAGATTAAACTGATGCACACACACACACACACACACACACACACACACACACTCCCCAGTTGATTCTATTGATGTTTTTGTCTCGTGTGCAGGACTACTCATGGGAGGATCACGGCTACTCTCTGGTCAACAGGCTCCTGCCAGACATGGGTCAGCTCCTGGATGAAAAATTCCAGGTACCCTCACCTTTAAATTAGTAGAAGTAAATCAGTGATTTACAGCGAGATGATTCAAAACCACACAAGACTCTTTAGTTAAAATATCAGGGGGTTTGTGGGCTTCTATCTTGCAGAGAACATGATTTAACATGATAATGTGAGCCTATTTGACTCATTAGTGTCAGGAAAATAAGTGGTTGGTGATGATTTGCGTGGGAAATTGAAAAATCAGAATGATCCAGAATTTGTTTTTGTTCCTTCCCCCAGAGATCTGGTGTTTTTCAGTCAGTGGAAAGAGTGAAATTCTTGACAGTTTTACCTTTTAGTGCATCTCAAAGTAACTCAAGTTAAACAGTCTAAGATGAAACATTACTCTTTAATAGAGGGGCAGACTTTGCTTTGTATGAAGGAGCCGAAGAAAAAAAAGGTGGACAAGCGATGTTTATGTTGCCGTGTCCACTCTGGCAAATAACAGTGATTATGTTTGATATAGTGAGGGCCAAAAAAGAGACCAGACATTAATACTGAAGATATCATAAGATCTGCTGTTGTTTCTGCAGGTTGTGAGCAACTTAACTTACCACAGGATGGCCATGCATGAGGGCGTGGACACCCACACTCTGAGAAAAGCTCTGTGGAACTACATCCACTGTCTATACGGGATCCGGTCAGTGTCAGACTCAGTTAAAGAAACACTTTAAAATGTTTTGAATCTCTGTCAGTATCCTTACTTGTCTATTTATCAATGACCCTGTGTAGATACGATGATTACGACTACGGCGGCGTTAACGTGTTGTTGGAGCGCTCTCTGAAAGTGTTTGTAAAAACCATGGCATGTTACCCCGAGCAGACCACAGTACGCATTTACCAAGCCTTCTGGAGACACTTCAGACATTCGGAAAAGGTACAAACCATTAAAATTGTGAAAAGGGGACGTTAAAATATCACAATGGATGTAGAAAAGTGACACCTAATAACGACGTGGTTCTGTGTGTTTCCTTGTGCAGATTCATGCAAACCTCATAGTGATGGAGGCCCGCCTACAAGCAGCTCTTCTTTACACCTTACGAGCCATCACTCACTACATGAGATGATGGACTCACCACACATTCTTGCAGATGCTGAGCCAGCTGTGATCTACCACAGCCCAACACAAGGATAGACAATCTTTTGCACATACACTGACACACATCTACACACACACACCCACACACACACTACAGTGAATGTTTGTGTTTTCATATCCTATGTTTCAGTGTTAATGTTTCTTGATGCTGCTTTGCACCTGTATATCTGAGATTTAGAGTTTGTTACTTATTTTGCACTGAAGTTGATCAGGTTTCGTTTCACCGCTCGAGCCTCAGGAGTAGTTCTGACGATCTTGCACGTCATCTATCTTACGCAGACATATGTACGCGCTATACGCCATGAATGCTGGTGAAATTAGACCTGGTGGAAATGACTCATCATGATTCAAGTGTTTCTTTTGCAGTTTTTAGCTGTTCTCTCTATGACTACCTGTGCCTCAGTCGTCTGGACTGAGATCAAAAATACAAAATAACTTGTATTTTTATATACAATAAAAAGTTACTTTGTTATCAAAATCAAAACAGTGTGTTGTGGGAATATTCTGTAGTCTATAGTCTTTGGATGGGGATTTTACAGTTTTTCAGTCCTTTTATTCACCAAAGTGTTTTCTCACATTTCCAATATAACTGTCTTCTTAATCCAGAAAAACAGAGTGAACGTTTTTGTGAATTCAATAAGTTCTCGAAGGAGTTTAAGTCATAGCTGTGGTCCGATTTTTACAGAAGCCTTTTGTATTTATTATAGTGAAAAACTCTGCTCTGTATTTCTGATTCAAGATAATTGTCTCAAATCGAAGAGATTTATGTAGGCTACAGATAAAGAAAAATTATCTTGTAATGCTAATAAGATAATCTCGAGTCAAACATTGAAAATTTGTTTTATCTGTATGATTTTTCACTTTTGATTTTTTCACTTTATGAGATAATTATCTTGCCAGTTTGGAAAGAAAATATATTTACAAACATTTTTTCATTCTAAAATAAAAAATCTGGTTAATTCAGAAAAACATGTCAGAATAGTTTTATTTTAAAAAAGTTTATTTTTTTGTAAATGTTCATGAAGTTGTGAAGAAAAGTTCTCATTTACAAAAAGCTATTTCGAAGTTTTAAGATAATTATCTCGTCTATTCAGAAAAAGGAAAAAATATCAAAAATTATGTCTCGTATTTCTGAGATACTTATCTTAAATCAGAAAAATAGGGAGAAAAAACTTTGTTTAGAAAAATAAATAACTCGTAATTCTGCGACAATTAAATCGTTAATTCAGAAAAAAATGTAGCCGTCAGATTCTCTTCAAATCCGGAGTCAATGACCTCCTTTAGTCGGAAAACTTGAATGAAACCATTATATTTAAGATTTGATAGTTGGACGTGTGTTGCTGCTCGAGCTGCATTGATCCTCCACAAGATGGCGACAAACACTTGAAGAAATGTTTAACCCTGAACAGCCAGCAAAACTTCACTGAAAAGGGTACAATTTGAACAGAGATCCAGTACATTTCTCCCTGTAGTTAAAGTTTTAAATTGATGTTTATTTTGATAGATTTTTACGGATGGACTCCACTCCGTAATGCTGAAGTGACTGCATGAATAATCCCACCTGTGAGGAGCGTTGTTTCACATTTCACTCACGGATATCACACTTTTTGTTCTGTCTTCCTGTACTTCACACCAGAGAGAGGTTTTGACAAGTCACTTCTGCACTCAGGTTTTGTCATTATAAAGCAAAATGTCTCTAATTCAAGTGTTCACTTTTAACTGACTTCTTATGCTGCGTTAATATGCGTAAAAAACATGACAACACGCTATTACAATACAAACAATTCAACACAACAGACTTCTCTATTATTTCTCACAGTTGCATTTACAGCTACCTACTGCGCACGCGCTCCACTGGGGCGGTAACGCGCATGAAGTCCGTTCACTTCTCATCGCAGTTGCGCCTCGCGAGTCTCACACGGTCCGTTCAGCGCCAGGATAGCCGGGATAACAGCGCTCTTTGTGTCAGGTATGTGTGCTAAATTTACACTCTAATGTTTAAAAAGGGCAAAAACTGTCGTAGTTTTGTGAGTTTTGAAGGGCTGGTTTGTTGTTTTTGATGAACTCTCTAACTTTTATCACCAACTGTCAGAATCAAAGGGAAAAAAATGGTTATGAGCAGGTGCTTTTTCTTGAATTACTTAAGTAGCCTATTTATTAATTCACACTCAAACTTAGATTCATTTTGTAAGCTTTAAATAGGCCCACTCTGATTGTCATCTCTTTTAAATACAACTCATACATTTAATTCGTACTCTAAAGGTGTGTAAAATAAACCAGCTGAATGAACAAACCTACATTTTATCACAGAGTCGTCTGGATATCATGAATTTAAAACAGTGTCAGCAGTTTATTCGCAGTTTTTTTTTCCAAATTGGGTAACTTTGGAGTGGTTACTGTAAAATAAAAGGAAGTTGGTAGCTGTCTATGAGAAGTTAATAAAGTGCATATCATAACTTCCACTCTTCTTACTGGTCAGACACCACAGAGGAAGTTATGTGGGACATCCTTCCAGCACAGACCAGTGATATACAGACAAAATTTATTGAAAGGTTGTTCAATCAAATGGGTTGAGTATTGGGTCGGGGTCATGTGAGATATTGTGAGAGTCTATCCAACATTTTTCTGATTTAATCAAGACTAAATGTTTAATTTGCTCCCACAGTTGCTTGTTCCTTCATGAAATGTGACTGTGATTTCCCTCACCATGTCTTTCTATCTGAAGTGTTTCTGCCTTAATGAAGGTGTTTATTAATTCATGATAGAGGAGATCTGTAGTCACACCACCACCTCTCTGTAAATGACCAATGTCCTCCTGTCTGTTTGTGTCACTCTACATTTCAGCTGTGATTGCATGAAGGCGTTTTCGTGGAATTCTAAGGCTGGAATTGAGGAAAAAGCGCGATTAAGGTGTCCAAGGCCGGACTTCATCATCACATCCTGTTTCTTTACGAGGTCAGTTCCTGTCTTTAGCCTCGGGGTTTGGCAGGAAAGAAGGGGGCGTGGAGCTGTTTCTAAGTGTGTGTGTGTTGAGGGGGGGTTACAAAGTGACATTCCTATCGTCATTCAGCTTTCCCACCAAGAGGTGACAGATATTGTTAGTTTGATATACCTGATTTCACCTGGAGATTGAATGTTTTAACCAAACCTGTCAATCCAAGCCCAGTTTTGTAAGTTTTTAGCACCTCACTTAACAAGAGGATCACTCTTCTTTATCCTATCCCCCACAGGAACTAAACCCCAAATACTTAAAATGAAGATTTCCCTGTCAAACTTCACAAAAGTCATGTAAATGTCCATGTTAGCCTCCCAATGTCAGTCCTCTGTATCTGGAGGATGTGGTGACTTCATGTGGAAACAGGACGTCCCGATGACCGAGACACCTTACTTTTCCACCCACCCCCCCTTTCCCTTCATTTGCTGTTTCGCTCCTTTTGGACTGTGCGTATGTTTGTACTCTCAATGTGTGTGTGTGTGTGTGTGTTGTATGTGAGGATTCGGTGACAGCCTGCTTCCCATTGTCCTATCATTCCTGCTGCACTCATACTCTGCATCCTGTGGGGTTTCCTGCAGATGAGGGAGAGAAATAGAAGAAAGGTAAGAAACTGATGGAGGAACAAGAAAAAAGAGGTAGAGAAGGATTGGAGAAAGTCTGGAAATTTGTATCAAAGTACAGAAAGTCTACAGATGAGAACAAGTGTGCTAGAGTGTGTGAGAGAGTGTGTGTTTCTTTGTGATTTTTTCCCTCTGAGACCAGCTTATCTGCAGTCCACTGTGCAGGAAAGGGTGTGTCCTCTGGATTTGGATGTTTGTGAGCTTGACGATGGCGGGTGAGGGTATTGTGATTTTATAACAGAGCACTGAATGCTTCAAATGCTTTGTAGCTCAGGACTTATTCACAACCATTAACTGTTGAAATTCACTACAACTGACTTTTCTACAGCTGTGAAAAGTGAGAATATACTCCTACATTTCAACATTTGACAGACTAAGCAATAACGAGTGTATGAAATATATAATGTATGATTATAGATTGAAGCCTGACCTTGACCATCTACAACATCAAAGTATTGCTCTCCTGTTAATGCATTAGTGATCATCAGAAAATGTAACACTGAAAAAGGGTGTTTTTGCTTCTGTGGGACCATAACTTCTGCTTCTTTTAGCACATTTTATTAACAGTTACAGCGTACTTTACTTCTACATGCACTCTGGAGTTTTAACTCGGATGTGAAACAGACTGTAATTAATACTGTTGGCTCTATGTGACCTACTTCAGCTAAATAGGAAATAGGAAATCAAGTGACTATTTCCATATATTTATTTTTATGCCTAAAGCAGGGTCAGTGACAGAATAATAGTTTCAAGCTCTCTGCTGGAACAGTTTTGTTTGCATTACTGTATTTTTTTGATAAAGAGATGTGGTAAGATATTTCATCAGAATACACCGCTTCCTCATGCACAGGTTAAAATTACTGGAATTGATAAGCTTCTACTTTTAAGAGTAGTTTTGTTATCATCACCCTTCATTTGTACTTAACAATTTATGCAGAAAGTATTTTTATTTCACCACATCTTACACAGCATTAGTTACCAGCTTTCTTTCCACTGCAGACCAGCCAGCTGATTGGATGATGTCTATACTGCAAATAATTATTATTCTCAAATCGCCAGTCAATATATCATTATATATCATTGCACCTATTATAAGCTACATTTACCTGGTATAAAAATAAATCTTGTTTCAAGATATTTCAAGCAAAAATTGTCTTTGCTCCTTAAAATGAGAATTAATTTTTGTTTCAAGAAATTTAAGAAATTTTTGCTTACTGTCAACATACATATGGTGCCAGTTCACAGCAAATGTTATCTCAAGATGCATTACAGAAGAGCAGGTCTAGATCATCCTCTTTATTGTATTTACAAAAACGCGACATGAAGATGGGATCAGATTGAGCCCCATCTTGTTAGATCAGACCCACTCCCATCCCGTCTTCAACCACATGAGTGAAACACTTTAGTAACACAGTATTTAGCAAGTTACAGTGGAGAGGAAGAACTCCCTTTAACAGGCAGAAACCTCGACCAGAGCCAGACTCGTGCTAGACAGTCATCTGCCGAGACTGAGCTGGGTTCAGAGAGGAGGGAGAGGGAGATAGAGAAAGAGAGACAAACAACAACAACGATTGCTTATACAGATGTACTGTACACACCTTCTCATTCAACGCATTTTCTTTATTCTCATTACTATTTAAATTGTAGATTCTCAGTGAAGGCATCAAAACTAGGAATGAACACATGTGGAATCATCTGCTTAAGAAAAAAGTGTGAAATAACTAAAAACATGTTGTATATTTTAGATTCCTCAAAGTAGCCTCCCTTTGCTTTTTTGATAGCGCTGCAAACTTTTGCTCTTCTCTCAATGAGCTTCATGAGGTAGTCACCTGAAATGGTTTTTACTTCACAGGTGTGCCTCGTCAGGGTTAGAAGTACTTCTGTCATCAAGAGCAAAGGGAGGCTATTTTAAAGAAACTAGAATATAAAACATGTTTTCAGTTATTTCACACTTTTTTATAAGTACAAAATTCCACGTGTTCATTCATAGTTCTGATGCCTTCAGTGATAATCTACAGTGTAAATAGTCATATAAAAAAATAAAGAAAAGACATTAAATGAGAAGGTGTGTCCAAACTTTTGGCCTGTACTGTATGTGTACAATTTACAGCATGTTGATAATAAAAGATGGATTTTAGTATAAGGCAACTAAAGTCAACAGGTCTGTCGTCATATCATAGGGAGGAGTAGGAAGGATCAAAAAGTTCTACATTAACTTTGTAACTGTGACAAAAACTGAGACACTGATACTAGTAGTTGGGTCTCCTGAAGACTCTTAGCACAGTCAGCCATGCTCACTAACTTCACCTTGGATAGATGCAGAATCCAACTAATTTCACACATTAATGCGGTTGGTTTTCATACAACAAGTAGTTTGGAGAAAATGCATATTTTGGGAGGCATATCCAACACCCCCATGAGTTAAAAGTGCTTATCCAGAACTTTGAAGTGTGTTTTAAATGGAGTCATTTTCAGTTTTACTTCTGTTAAGTTAAACTATGATTTAGGAAACTTTACTTTTACTTGAGTTAGCAGATTGGTTGGTTGGTTACAGTAAGATGATGAGTAAGACAGCTGAATAATAGTTTCCAATAAATCATCACTGGTGATATATTGATCGCTGTGTCTTTGGCCTGATAATAATAGTAAACTCATTTATCAGTCTGTCTTTAAGAGGTCCACCTCCATCACAGGCATCACAGTTACAGACAGCCAGTTAATTAAAAGTTTCCAGATATTATTGTCAGTCAGTTCACTTCTCCACTTTACAATGTGGAGAGGGCTGACTTGGGAAATCTCCTGTTTGCATGTCTTCATGAGCGGGTTGAAGGAAAAATGTAAATGTTTTTGTGATGGCTCAATCATCCCTTAAAATCTGTCAAAACACCAACACTGCTGCCTGCTGTCTATTGAAGAAGAAGTTTTCGTCTGAGCTTTGAAGGACTGTTTCTACAGACAGACTCATCTCAAACCACACTTCTCCTCACCAGAGGAAGCTGCTTGTGTTTCACAGTTGTCTAATTACAGTGTTTCTTCTGTGTCTGCGAGCTGCTATAAAAATCTGCTGTGAGAGCCCCATCTGTAAACTGAAATTTAATTCCGATACAACAAACAGAAGAAGTACTCGCATGAATGTAATTGAAAAGTAGCTGTTTTGTGGTAAACTTTGGCAAGAGGAGAGCTGCAATGGCAGTTGCATCATGGAGAAATAATGACAGTGTCATTTGCTGTTACAACACGGGCAAGTCTTGCAACCAGAGGCAGAGTAGTGAACTTAAGCCCCTTACTCACACGTAAAGTCCTTACAACATCCAGAACATTTCAGGAGAATAGGTCCTGTTTTTTCCCGGAAATGCCCTCACAACTCCAAAAAGTCGGTTAGGTCTTTGTCAGGGGAGGCACATGATTGGAGGATGCAGGAGGAGCTGAATCCATAATCGTTGGTTAATATCACTAAAGAATTCATAAAGACTGCATTAGACTAAATAGTACGGCTGTTTTAGGCAAACATGTAGATGTTACAGCGTTCTCACTTTTGCAGAGTTTTACATGTAGAAATTTCCAGACGATTACCTGCTGCATTCACACATGACAGGAAAATATTGGCATAAATTCAGGGGAATTGATTCAGACATTTGGAATGAGGAAGTGCAACGCATGCAAGAAAGAGGTGAAAAGCCACAATTTGGTAAGCAGATTAATTGTACTTATTCATGCTAATGATGATAGCTTTTTGTACTCTAAAATAAATTGAGATAAAAAGTAGATTTTGCCACAAGAAAAATTCAAAAAATGATTATTTCCAGGGTCTGCTTCATATGATATCTGAGTTTCATTCTTGGTTTCAAAGAAAATAAGGAACTTAAAGTGTACTGAAATAACTCTGTTGTGGTCCAAGCATATGTTTTTTGATGCGCAGACACCTCAGAGGCAGTAGTGTGCACTCACACACTCATTACTCTTCTTAAAATGTCTTTCACTGATCGGAAGAGAAACTTACATCTTATTTAAAACAGTGACTATGAAGAGCTAGTTTGCATAGGGTCATGCCTGGTGGTATGTTTTTGCGCGATTAGCATGCTTGACTGGTGAAGCCTTGCCCTATCTGTCAATGCAATTTTCTGTTTTCATCACAGGGTTTCCTTTCAGCTCACAGCCTTTCAGATAAACTGCATTATCAGGTGGCATTTATGAATTATCACAGCATGTCTGCAGAGAGGAAGAGAGCGAGAAATTTCGTCAACAAGAGCCCAAACTGAGAACAATGACTGTCCGGCAAACCTCTCCACACACACACACTCACACACACGCATGCATGCACGCACGCACACACACACACACACACACACACGCACACACACTCCTAGTGAAACTGTGTACGGTCATCTGCCAGTCTTCAAAAAGCAGATGAGAGACAGGTCAAGAGGAGATAAAGATGAAAGGGTGGAGGCTTCTTCTTCTTCTTCTGCTTCTGCTGCTTCTGCTTTTTAAGTTTTATCAGAGAAAGTAGGTCAGATGGGGGGAATATTAAAGGTTATTGTTGGAGGGTGTGGGCACAGAAAGGAATAACAGTAACAGGGAGGAAGATGTGTGTGCGTATATGTGTGTGATTGGGGTGTTTGTGGCTCTGCAGCTGCTTTTTGTGTTTGAGTGTGTGCGTGTGTGGATGGACTGTGTCCTGAGTTTCCAGGAAAAGGGGGGAGTCATCAGAGGGGTGGACAGGAAACTCAAACAGGGCTAACTTCCTTTAGTTCTCCTGATGGCCGACCTGATAATGCCTGTGTTTGCGTTTGTGTGAAAGTCACAGTTTTGAATATTTTGACCCCTCTGTGTAGTCTGTAACAGCTTTTGTTGTTTTCAACACGAGGAGGAATTTCTGTGGGTTTGTGATGGCGCAGGTCACCGGGAGCTCTTGTGTGTTTAGTCATAATGAAAGTGTTTTACCTTTTGCTGAGTTTTTGTTGTCGCTCCCTGCCGTAACCTGTATTGTTCTTCCTGTGTATGACTTCCCTCACATTCCTCAGGAGGTGGAGAGGCTGCAGCTGGAGTTTAGGCAACTTGAAAGGTTGACAGATGATCCCAGAGCTACTGTGACTGAAGTGTATGGATATTTTGAATGCTGAAAGTGTTGGTGTAACTGTCGCCTGTAGACCTTTTCAGGGCTGACATCACTGTGACACGGTCATATCAGCTAAAGGCAGAAAGAAGTAAAACTGGAGACAAACATGCATCACTGCCACAGGGTAGAGGGTGACATAGGAGTCCTAAAATGGCATGTTTTTGTGTTGTGGTGCCAGGAAAGAAGAAGCAATACCAATGTCTCAAAACTAAAATCCTACTGTATACCAGCCACCACTGCCTGTCAACAAAAACAAAGACTTTGGTTAAAGGTGATGATACTCATCTTCATATGTCATGTGTTCACTGTTTCATAACAGGATGACATTTTTATTCAGGGTTTTTATGACCTAAACTAAAATTGGGAAGGTTTCAAGAGGAATATTGGATTTTCTGTAACATTAAGTGTTTTAGCTCATGGGCTAGCTCTTAAAACGAACTGATCATTTGTCATCTTCCTCTGTGCGACTGCCATGGTAATCACAAATATAAAAGCATCCGAAGACTTATAAACCCTCAGTTTTCCTTTACTATACACTCTTTGTTTTTCTAACATGACCACATTATGTTACAAAAAAAACTACATTTGTGAAGATACCGCAACACTGTAGATTATATGACTTATTATAAGAAACACTTCACTGTCTGTTATCTTACATATCTAGAAAGATTCATGTTATCTTTTGCTGATTTTTGAAAAAGCCCCAAACAAACTGCTGGCTAATGCGTGTAAATGTTTGTTTTTGGACTCCAGCTAAGCCCCGCCCACTTAAAAACATCATACTGCTTATTAACACTGAAAGGGTATCCCGGTATCGTTCGATTCATTCCAGTTTTCTTTGGGCAACTGTTTCATACCAAAGTGCTGTCAAGTGATTAAACAGAGCTTCAACCAATCAGATTGAAGCTGAATGTGACATAGAAATGTAAAAAAACAGCAGCATACAGAGACATAGGGAACACACCTTTCTGCCCAATGAATGTGCAGTTGTTTAGTCTTCTGTTAATGACCATGGGATTTGTTTAAATGGCTCCAATAGTGGACCGAACCTTCCATCAGTGGAAGCTGCAATCATGATTTTTTACAAATATGCTGAATGCTCCTGTCATTGTCCTCTAAAGCCCGCCCCATCTTTGAATAGAGAACCATGATTGGGTCGATATATCTGACACTGAGGGGAAATCATTTGGACTGACAGTAAAAATGAAAATGAGTCAGCTCATGGGTCTGGCTAAAATTAGGCCATTAATGTAGTCCTCCAGGAGCAGTTTTTCAGAAACGGTCAAATAAACATGAGAAATGGCCTTTCTGAGAATAACCGTAAAGGCTCGAATTGAAGAATGAGGAAGAGCTGAGAAGAATTTGCGTAGCTGGCTAGTTTGCAAAGGATTTTCCCTCTTAAAATAAACGTAACGACACTGCAACTTTGTAGCAGCCCCTCATTGGCTATTTCTGTGAGATTGTGAGGTGGAATCAACTGTGCATCTAATGAGTGATTAGTGGTGGATAGATTCGCACTGTCCCTCCACTTTCAGCCACAAATTTTAGGTTGTTGCTCTAAACAAGGCACGCTTCATGTTTGCATTAAACATATAGACTCTATTGGAGAATGAAGTCCAATCAAACCCCCCCTTATGTTGATGACTATGTGTAAACACCCATGAAGGCAGTTAAAGTGTTTTACAGTGTTCTCTCTGTGTTATTTCCTCTCCATACTGGCACCAGTCTTTGCCTCGTCAACACGACCTCAAACAATGAAGCTCGATCAAAACTGGAAGTCAGGGTTGCGTACATGAACACTTTGTGAAACACATGTCAAGTTGTCAGGGACTGTCACTGTGTGTGTCAGTTAAGCCTGTTTAATGATGACATTTACAGGTAGATTTCACCACAGCACCACCTCTGACACACTTGCACGCACACTGATACAACCCCGCACACATACACGTACACACAAACACACAGCTGTTGACCAGAGCGAATGACTGAGGACTCTCTCGAAACTGCACAGCAGAAAGGGAAGTGGCTAACCTCACATCTCTCTTTGTCTTTCCCTATCTTGCGCTGTCCGCTGTCTCCTTTTTTCTGAACTTCTTTGTCTACTCACATCTCCCCCCGTGTGTCTCTTTATTAATGCTTTACTGCTCCTCAGCCTTTCTCTTTCTCTCACTCTCTCTTTCAGCTCCTCCGTCATCACTTCTCTGCCACTCAGCCCCTCCTGCCCTGCTCCCTCATTCTAGCCCTCGTCACTCACCTCTTCCTGTTTTTTTTTTTTTTTTTTTCTCAGTGGCGATGGTGATTGACAGATGATCTGACAGAGGAAGACATCAGGTGAGAAAAAAGTTAACTTCTCTTTCCCGCCTTAACTCCCCCTCCACCCACCCTTCCCCTTTTTCTCTCTGGGGAAGTAAAGTTTTATATTTAAACTTTGTAGCTTTTCGCCTCTTGGCTGAAATCTTCACACCCGGTTGTTCTCATACGCTGTGGTGACCCCCTTGTGTACTGTTGGTGTTTCACTTTCTTTCACTTTCGTCTGCCTCTTTCAGAGTCAGGCGGCTCAGACAGGATTTAGACTGAATCATACCTTCTAGTTTTACTACATTTGATCTGTCTTTTGAAGTTCCTGTTTGTGCCATTTTTGATGCCCCCTGTGGACAGAGCAGTCTTTGCTTATCTTACCCAGAACATGCTTAATCTCATCTGCTGAGTTCTGACAGTCAAATGTGTCATTTATTGTGAATATTTTATGCGGAAATCTTGAAATAGGTCTTGAGCCGCTCAGCTGACACCTACCCCCACACACCTGTTACAAACTGTCAATCGTGTTGCTGATGGTCTTGTTTCCTTTTAGATATCATGAAAAGGCGTCAATGTGAATTATAGTCTATTTCATAAATTAAAAAAAAAAATTATTGAAGCTTTAATTATTTATTTATTCTTCTCACAACTATTTTGTACTCTTAATTCTCTCTGTTTTTCTTTTTTTTTAATGCTGGACAATAGTATTATCATAAACATCATACATAAAGTTTTTAAGATCACATGTGTCAAGATTGGAGGCATTTTCGTGTGTGTGTGTGTGGGTAGCTTGTTTCACAGTTTGGAGGTCAATACAGAGAGCACGCATCATCCTTGTTTTTACCTTTACTTAAGGATCTCAAGAGGCAACTGATCAGCAGAGCTCAAAGACACAGAGCAGAGATTAGAACAACAAACAATGAAATCTTACAATAAATCCTAAAATGGACAGAGAGCCAGCAGAAAGGAGCCAGGATGGGGTATAAGTGCTCAATTTTGAAGGCCAGACAAGCAAATGTAGGCATGATGGGAAAGCACAATTAACACCAACATCTATCTATCTATCTATCTATCTATCTATCTATCTATCTATCTATCTATCTATCTATCTATCTATCTATCTATCTATCTATCTATCTATCTATCTATATATCTATATATCTATCTATCTATCTATATATATATATATATATATATATAAGTCAGCACCGGGTCCAGACACTATGACTTCAGTTTTGTTTTTTTTATTCATTTATCTATTCAACCAGGAAAGTGTCATTGAAATTAAACTCTTTCACAAGAGTATCCTGGTCAAAATTAGAGGTAGCATGTGTTGACAAAGTTACAGACGTGCAGCATTTAAGTGAACATGTCCTGGGTCAGAAAACAGGAAATCATCAGTCAAAGTATATATAGTCCCCCGCACCTTTATCCACCACCATGAGCTACTTTTGAAAAAAAAAATTGAAGAGACCACCTCTCTCAGACCCAGGCTTAAGGTGCAGCATACGTGAGAGAACAAAACTGAGAGCGAAGACTGTTGCTTCCACCATTTTTCACATTGATAGTATTCCACACAGTATATGCGAGGGGAGCATATTAACAGATATTCAGATTGACATTAAAAAAGCTTTTTAAAAATCCAGCTTAGTGGGAGAGGGTACAGTGCAAACAGCATGGGCTTGAGAATCGAACCTTCAGGGACTCCACACGGCAGGAGGCACAAGATAATACAGAGTCACCAAGTTTGACAACAAAACGTTTCTAACTCATTGAATTTTAACCAGTCTCATGCTGCATCCTTTATACCAGCGCAGTATTCTGGACAAGAGATGAAAGTAGAGTGATCAACTAAAGCAGCAGTACGATATTGAAATGGCAGATCTGCCAAAAGGTGACCTGACAAAAGGTCATTTGAAAAATATAGAAACCTGTAGAACCAGATTAGAAAAACTCAGGAACTGCCTTGAGACTTTATCTAAACTTATGAAATAAACAGAAGTATTGAGATGAGTCTGAAATAAAAAGTAGTCTACATTTCCAAACTTAAAAAGTGAACAAAGTGATGATTTTACTGTGGTGTTGTCAGGGTATTAAAAGCTTTGGGTTGGGACTTAATTAAACAATATTGGTTATTAGACAATGGTAATCAGGTTGCATTGTGAGACTGAAGATTTTGTCTCTCTGCTGCTACTTAACAATAAAAGTTGTTTCATTTTGGCCTTTACTGCTTCCTATGCAGCTAACACTGCCTGTTTTCACAGACTCCGTCTCTGCGCTGGTTATTATGGGGTGTGTCTGTTGCAAGCAGAAAAAGTCCGCCAAAGAAGCAGCATCAACAGCAGCAGACATTGCGGATCTGTCTCCTAGCAACACAGATGGAGGGTCGTCCATGGCCTTTTCTCAAGGCCGGTACTGCCCCGACCCCACTCAGACCATCCCTGACTTCAACAAGGCTTTTTCCTCCAGCGCCATCTTCCCTGGTACCAACCCACTCCAGCGGCCCGGAGGTATAACAGGTAGGACTGAGTGTGTGTGTGTGTGTGTGTGTGTGTGTGTTTAAAACTCAGCTCAGTACTTCCTTCTTTGTCACACTTGTTTCTAACCTGAGAGAAGTTTAAAGTCATAAGTTACGTGCCACTGTAACAGTTTTTCTGTCTGTAAATGCATCTTTTTTAGCTTGTCTATTCAAACAGTCAAGAACAAAACCTTTAAGTGAAAAGAAATCTTCAAAAGTACAGTGTTGTCCACATTAGTGACATGTCTGTACTCGTCAAATATATAGAAAATAATCCATAAGTTGACATACCGGACCTCCCAATACTTCAACCTACTTGACAGACCAGAGTGAATGCAGCAGCTTTAATTTTTGGGGTGATTTTATGTCCAGGCTCCCAGTTTTTAAAACAAATCTCTTAAAATGAAGTGAATTTCATTGATCAGGTTTAACAGAAATCTTCCAGTGTTCCGAACATTAAAACTTAGGAGTCTTACTTTCTTCATTTGCCGAGAGTCAATAAGGATTTTCACCCTCTATTTCAGATTTCGTGGAGCTGTACTAAGACAGGAAAGAAAAGGGTGCTCATTTAAATAGCTTGTGATTAACTTGTCTTTAGCTTGTATTTATGGGTATTTGAGGATTTTGTTAAGACAGATATCAAAAAAATCGTCCTGTTCTTCAGATCAAATGTCACTCAGTGGTATAAACTTGTGTGTACAACAGGAAACATATACGTTTGTATTTATGTCTCTGTGTGAACACACTTTCAGGTGGCGGAGTCACTCTCTTTATCGCTCTGTATGACTATGATGCTCGCACTGAAGATGACCTTACATTTCAGAAAGGAGAGAAATTCCAGATCATCAACAACACGTATGTACAAATGGCCAGAAATGCAGCTTTTCATCAAACAACTCAGGTATTTTTAAGGAGTTGCTGCTTGAAATAATGTTTTTTTTTCAAGATGTTAAAATGCATGAAACTTTATCTTCGTGCACCAGAGTCAAGATGTGTTCAATGAGATGAATCATGACTCTTAAATGGTTACTTACTTTTTTGCGTCCATTAAATGCCATAAGCTACGAGTCAATGCCATCAATTAACGCCGGAAACTTCTGGTTGGGCTTTTGAAAAACACGTTCTTTAACATTATCATGCCCTGCACTAGAAATCCTCGACATGTCTGATGTTAAATTTCTACAAGCGCACTGATTTTTTTTTGTGTTTTTGCAGAGAGGGTGACTGGTGGGAGGCTCGCTCTCTGGACACAGGCAACTCAGGTTACATCCCTTCCAATTATGTCGCTCCTGTGGACTCCATACAGGCTGAAGAGTGAGAATACACTCACACACACTCTCACATACACACACACACACAGCAGGAATATCTGTGTGCTCTGCACTGGTGGTTTACCCTGAAATACTTGATAAATGGTTGACATGATGATTAAGGTCATATCATGTGAGGTGTTGCAGGGCTAACCTATGTGTTGTTGTCATGGTAACAGATGGTATTTTGGTAAGATGGGGAGGAAGGATGCGGAGAGACAGCTGCTGGGACAAGGAAACCAGAGGGGTACTTTCCTCATACGAGAGAGCGAGACCACCAAGGGTTAGTGGACCACCGATTCAACCACAAGCTCTTACTGATAAAATCAAACAGCTTTGATCACTTTGTACAGCTGACCCCCTCTGACTGTGTCTCCAGGTGCTTACTCTCTGTCTATCCGCGACTGGGACGACAACAAGGGGGACCACGTGAAGCATTATAAGATTCGTAAATTAGACAACGGTGGTTATTACATCACCACTAGGTCTCAGTTTGACACAGTGCAGCAGCTGGTAGAGCACTATACAGGTAACACACACAATCACACACACACACATAAAACACACACAATCAAACTCATCCCCTGTTTTCTTTGTTGTTATTTTCCAGCTCTAAAGCCTTTGCTTCCTGAGGTTTAGGTTAAAATGTGCTTTAAGACCTTTGGAAAACATTTTCTTCACATTTGCAATAACAAGCACAATCCTGTGTTTCTTTTTATCAGTTCAAACTTTATTAACACTGTTGACTAATTTGTAATGGGTATTTTCTTTGATTGGAAACTTATACCTAATTATCCTTACTATTTCTTTCTCCTCTTACAGCCTAAGTATAATTCCTGCAGTTTGTAAATTCATATTTTACATGAAAATATGTGAGCTATAATTGTATAAAGACCTGAAGTGTCGCTTTTCTGCAATATAAATTGTAACATTTTCAGCTCAGTTCAGTTCAGACAACTTTACTGCTGGCAATTTGGTTTTGGCAGTCATCGTGGACTATACACATAAACCACGACACTGACAGAGATGCTCCAGCACTCTGCACCTGTGTAGCTGCTGCAAGAACAAGATGAGGCAAGAATCAAACAAATTAGATAATATTAAACAACACGGAGATAAGTCTTCAATAAATGAAAAAACAAAGAAGCTACTGGTATAATATCACGTTAGCCACTGCAGGGTTAATGCAAGAACAACCATTATTGCTATTCTTTCATTATTTTCAACTTGTTTCTCAACATTTCCTTGACTTTAATTTAAGTTGTGAATTCTTCCTCCGCTTCTTCTTTAAAGTGAGAACTTCGAAACTTTATTCATGGTTGTTTTAACAAGTCAGATTCACACCCTTCATTTCCCCTGCCCTCTAACAGTGTTAATCTGCCCCCTAGTGGCTTATACTTAAATAATAACCCTTCTGCAGGTGGTGACTTCACATCACACGATCATGACCAGCAAACTTGGACCTGTTTTAGTTTGTTTTTCTTGTAATTCATTTTATCTGCCGCTCAGACTGTGTGTTCATGTCTGTTTCTCTTTGTGCTTCTCTGTAAGTTTTTTGATTAACTTGTCAGCTGCACAGGAGCATAAGCAATCTGTCTTGTTTTTCTTTATTTCTCTGTATGCTACTTCTCCTCTCCGCCTTCTATCTCTCTCTTGTTTCCTCATTTCACCGCCTGTCTGTTTGTCTGTCCTCTCTCGCTCAGAGAGAGCGGCGGGACTGTGCTGCCGTTTGATTGGCAGTTGTAAGCGGGGCATGCCTAAGCTGGCCGACTTATCAGTGAAGACCAAGGATATGTGGGAGATTCCCCGTGAATCCCTGCAGCTGATTAAGAAACTTGGCAACGGCCAGTTTGGAGAAGTCTGGATGGGTAGGAAGGGTTGTGTTGAGTTTTGCAGAGGGAGGAAGGTGACATCTGGAGCACACCTGGATAAAGGAATTTTAGAAAATGAGCAGGTACATACAAATCATGCTTGTTTTCAGTTCACCAGAACATCAGAACAAACACATACAGTAAAGCCGTGTTTATCTGCCTGAGTCTGTCTACCTACAAGAAATACACCTCAAGGATTTGACCACACAAACACAGAAAACACACACACACTAGACAGGGTTGATAGATGGACTAGTTTTCAAATACAGCGTGTGGAATAGAAACTGCAGCAGTGAAACAAATCCTTAATAAATCCCTGTATGTGATAACAATTACACGGAGATAGCAGCTTATGAATAAAAATGTGTCTTTCTTGAACATTCAGGTGTGCAGAGATGAGCCCCTCCTCCCCTCTCAGTGCATGTGCATGTTTCATCATCTCATCTCATCTCTTTATCCCCCACCCCCCCCATCTTTTTCCTATCTGTCCACCCACTACTACACTCTGTTCCTCCTCCCATCATCACCCACTTCACTCATTCCTTTCCTTCCTGACTCCACCCTCTTCATACTCACCCCCCCCTAATAGGCAGCAATGACGGGCTGTGTTACTATCTGACCAAGCCCTGTCCTAACTGCACCCCTCTCACCCTGGGTCTCGGGCGGGATGCTTGGGAGGTGCCCAGGGACACGCTGTCCATGCAAGCCAAGCTTGGACAAGGCTGCTTTGGGGACGTTTGGATGGGTGAGAGTGACAACCTCTGACGCCCTCTAGAGGTGTAGAGGAAGAACTGTCTGTCAATTACTGTCCTGCTTTGTTTGTTATAAGGTGGTTGACATTTTGACCCAAAGACGGGAGAGATGAATAAGTAGCAGCAGCTGCTAGTGGGCTAGCTATAACCGCCCTCTTCGAGATGATTAGACACTTCTAAAAACTGATATTCAAAGACTTAGCATGAATTCCTGCCTGGGCCTGTTTGGTTTACTAATTATTTGAACATTTTTACTGACTGATTTCCTGACAGCTCTTCTTCAGTTTGGCTGGGCATTTTTGGAAGTGCTGGGATTTGAAGTCCGATTGTTTCGCCCAGTATGCTTTTCCAGTTACATATATGACCTAATCATGGTCAAAGCTCAAGCTAAAATGCGTTCCTTTTTGTCTCTAAACACAGTGAAACTTCAGTAAAAACTCACATAAATGGAATGTAGACACTGTAAAATAAAACATGATTTAATTTTAGAGCAGCAGAGAGACATAACACAGTTATTTGTACCCCAAAAAGAGACGTTTTATGTGAGAGTTCCTCAGTATTGATTCTAAGACCTTTTCCAGTTTCAGAGATTTCGACTAAACACAGGCCCTCTGTATATGAACAGATGTTGTAAGTTTTGTGTGACCATGTAGCTCAGGTGCTGCTGGGGTTACTGTGAGAAGAGTAAACCTCTCCCTCCCTCTCCTCCCTAACGTCACCTATCCCATTAGTCGTGCATGATCTTAAGAATAACTATCACCTGCATGCATCTGAAGTTTGATCCCGCGTTTGTTTCCACCCACATATTGTGTGTGTGTGTGTGTGTGTGTGTGTGTGAGTGTGTGTGTTATACAGCCATCACCTTGTCAGTTTGCCTTAAAGTGGTTTGTCTGCCTGCACAGTGCGTCTTTGTGTACCACGGTGTTAAGCGTGCACTCACATCCTCTTGTCTGTATGCCAGGCATGTGGAACGGTACCACCAAGGTAGCAGTGAAGACTCTGAAGCCAGGAACCATGTCCCCCGAGGCCTTCCTGGAGGAGGCTCAGATCATGAAGAGACTCCGCCACGACAAGCTAGTGCAGCTCTATGCCGTCGTTTCTGAGGAGCCGATCTACATTATCACTGAGTTCATGAGCCAAGGTATCAGGATAAGTTCACTGTCATACCTGTGACTCACTATAGATACGGTATGAAGCATTTAGACACAGCTGATTAAACTTACAAAGTGTGCGGACCACCACTGGGATTACATGTCTCATTTTGTTATACATGCAAAGAATGAAAACGGTGAAATCACCAGAAAACTGAGTAAATATGTAAATGTTCTGCCTTTTTTCTTTGCACTCTGACTGGATTCACATGCAAAATATGATAATTATGCAAAACTTGGTAGACTGCTATTAAATTTCCGAGCATTTATTTGAATATTAAACCTAAAACAAAACCTTGGCTCTCGGTCAATCAGAAATATTTCACCTCTTCTTTGGATCTGGACCTAAAACAGTTGTGTAATATCAGACTTTTGAGATATCTCATCCAGCACTGGACCCACAAACAAACAACAACAACAAAAACAAAACACCTAAAAAACAACTTTAACAGTGGAAAGATTTGCCAAAATAGACATTTTGGCAGCAGGCTGTTAGAGTGATCAGGGAGAAATGTCTTATTTGGAAGACCAAAGTTCAAGCCCATGCCTCCCTGCTGGGCTAAACTCTGAGTTTCTTCCAACCCAAGATACTCTTTTTGTTCCTCTGTGTATGACCTTTGACCTTTGTGTGGGGATGGCTGGAGGGCAGGTGAAACACTCCTTCAGCGGCTACTAAAAATACGAGGAAGTTGACAGAATTTGGCATTTAAATCAGCTAAATGTATCACTCTGTATAACTTTGCAAGCAAGCTCATCTCACATGAACATGATTTTATAGACACTTGTGCACAGCAGATATGAGGATGGATTATGATGTTCTCATTTTGGTTTCAGGGAGTTTGTTGGACTTCTTAAAAGACGGTGAGGGCCAGAGTCTAAAGCTGCCTCAGCTGGTGGACATGGCTGCACAGGTGAGATAAACTGGAGCAGTAAAATAGAGACTCACAAAACTGAACTTGAACTTTCTATCTCAGCTCTTTGTTTCTCTTTTTGCTCACAGATCGCTGCAGGAATGGCGTACATCGAGAGGATGAACTACATCCATCGGGACCTGCGAGCAGCTAACATCCTTGTTGGAGACAATCTAGTGTGCAAGATCGCTGACTTTGGCCTGGCTCGGCTCATTGAGGACAATGAGTACACTGCCAGACAAGGTAACAGTGTGTTATATTAAGTAAATGTCCGTGTGTGTGTGTGTGTGTATGCGTGCGTGCAAGTGTATATCAAAGAGAGCGGAGGAGAGCCACGCTTGCACAATGTGATGATTAAGAGTGTCTGCCTCTGCCTCCATGCCTATATTTTTATACATAACCTATCCTAATTATATGATTATGTGTCTTCACTGTGTTGCTATGGTTTCAGGGGCGAAGTTCCCCATCAAGTGGACTGCGCCAGAAGCAGCGCTGTATGGGCGCTTTACCATCAAGTCAGATGTCTGGAGCTTTGGCATCCTGCTAACTGAGCTCATCACGAAGGGACGGGTGCCATATCCAGGTACTGCGAGACACCTGCTGTTCAGCGTTTCATAATCCAGCTCAGTGAAGCGCTGATCGTTCTCTGCAGTGATCACTCTCAATGTTTGGTTCTGTATAAGATCACCAATTCAAAACCTGAGAAAGCTGTTTGTAACAACTTGGACATGCTTTTGCAGGTCACGGTAAAGTTGTGTTCGCATGTCCTCATAACATAAATCACTTCAAAGGGAGTTTTGAAGAAAGGTGGTGCCAGCTCATCTAAAGCCATCCTGCTTTGCAAATTCTCACACATCACGTTGTAGGCCTAATGTGTATTTTTTCTTCGCTGCAAAGTTTACATCTTGCTTTGTTGCACTGTTATGAAGGCCATAGCCCACTGAGCATTTTTTGGTCTAAAAGAGGTCTAATAGACGTCTAAATGCAGCCTAGATGGGTGTCAGTCTTCCACAGGTCTAAAAATGAACATTTTTTAGACGTCTAAATTTAGACCAAGTTTAGACCAAGTCTAAATCTGGGCCATATCTATACTACACTGTATATTGCTCAACAGCTATCATAATTATTTTGTTTAAGTACTTGGAGATCAGTTGTGCAACTCACAGTTGCTTTTTGAAATAAATAGTTATCGAATACTGGGTTAAAGCGCAACGTCTAAATTTCGTCTAAAAATATACAGAATCTAGACGGTTAAAATTAGGTCTAAAAAAAAAAAACTAGACGTCTAATAACCATCTATTGCCCAGTGAGATGTGATCCACTGGCATACCTGAATTAATTCAGATCCAGAGGTACTGTTGTTACGATGTCCCACTAGAAACAGCAAGCAGGGTTCTTGGTCTTCACCTGTACCATTACAGTAACTCAGAGTCACTCCTTCGCTCCAGCTCACACCTGAATTTCTGCATATCATTGGCCCTGCCAGAATAACTCATTATTTAGTTTGGTTGTAGTTTTGTATCTTTGAAGCCTGCAAACCCCAACAGCTGATCAGGCGCAAGAGCGAGTCGCAAATTGTGCAAAAACGACTGGGCTGTCTGGAGTTCGTTTAAAAGTCGCAGACTCAGTCTCGTCTAGTGAAAACTGTAGCCTAGCCCGCATGCTGGTTCCCCCAGCATTAATTGTAACTAACTATCCCTTTAACTTAACAAAGAATGCACTAAACAACTGCATAAAGAACTTAAAGATACACTTTGTACTTACATTCAGGACAATCCGAGTTTGGAGCTGGTGCATTTGAATGTGTTACTGAGTGTTTTAAACCATCTACATTATACCCGTTTACAGAATCTACTGATACAATTTCAGCCTTGCACAATGTGGGACACAACAAACTGAATATATCTGATTTAGAGGTGTTTTTGTAGCCAGCTCTGGGACATGATTTCTTATTCAGACTGAATATATCCCAGAGGGTTTGAAACCCACTGAGAAGAGTTTTTGACCAGTAATGAAAGTGTCTCGAGCAAACAGTGATGCCTCTGTGTGCCCTACAAAAGCTAAATACACCACCAGCTAGAAAATAGACTGTGAGACTGACCTTTACCCTGGCAAAAATCTGAAGTTAGTGTTATGTGAGACGTTTCAGAGACAGCAGGAGAAAGTTTGGCTTTCAACAAAAAATAATTAACTGTCCATTGAGAGACTTTCTACCATGTTTGCCATTAATGCTCCGTCTTTGATTTGTAACACTGCTCAGCCTCTGGTTCTCATAGCTGTCCAGATTTTTCTCTTGTCTTATTTCCCTCCTCTGATCCAGTATGTTGGTTTTTGATTTTCTAAATGTGTTTTTTAACCCTATCTGGTCTCCTGCTTCCATCCCCCTCTCCCTCCCTCTTCCCTCCAGGCATGAACAACCGTGAAGTTCTCGAGCAGGTGGAGAGGGGCTACAGGATGCCCTGCGCCCCAGGGTGCCCCGCCTCGCTCCATGAACTCATGCTGCAGTGCTGGAGGCGTGAGGCTGACGAGAGACACACGTTTGAGTACCTGCAGTCCTTCCTGGAGGATTACTTCACCGCCACAGAGCCACAATATCAGCCGGGAGACAACCTGTGACCGCACACAAACACACACAGGGGACAGATGTGGAGCAATAAAAGGACAAACAACACACACACATACACACAAACAATATTAAAATACATATCATTGCATTGTTTGCTTGTACAGTTTCCTTCTTTTGCTCGTTAACCACTGCGAGGCGTTCAGGACTGATCATTCCACCATGTTGAGGAGCAAAGTCGGGGCTCTGCTTGTCAGGCCTTGCAGTAATGTTGCTTTACTCTGTAACCATGACAACAAGGAACTGAAAGAAGATGTAGATGGTCGTGTTGAGGTGGGGGGAAGTCTGTTTGGTACATGATGTGTTCAGCTACCATGTATGTTCAGATCTTCTGACGTCTGTAACTAAGAAAAGAATTCAAAAGAGCCAGCTGTTTACCTTTGATAAAAACAGAATGAAGCGATGATAGAGACTGCAACAGGTTCCAGACGACTGTCAAACCAAGCTGCATTTAACTGAGAACATTATGCACACAAGCACAGACTTTCCACATGAGCCTTAAAGGAGGAACTAATCAAACAACGCACCTACAATGTGCCTTGAAGGGTCAAATAAAGGGCTGTTTCTTATTAAAATACCTTCAATACTGTTAGTAAAGACGAAGAGATGGTGAGGAATGCTCTTTGATAGACTGTAAGTGTTTATGACAATTTTGTATGAGCTGTCTCATTTGTTGTTCTAATTTAACTCAGACATATCTGAGCATCACAAAGGCTTCTATATAGAGTAAACATGTATACAGTTTTCATCCATTGGGAGGGCAGGAGGAAACGTTACACACAAAGGGGAACACCAGTGACTTTGGAAAGAGAGCGATTTAAATGGATGTGTAACCTTTTTGTTGATATTCTCTTGTCATGTTATTATATTAAAGATATCTTTTTCAGGTTAAGACGTGTCTGAGTTTATTTCTATGTTGTTTTAGTTAATAATAATAATAATAATATCTTACATTTATATAGCGCCTTTCAGGATACCCAAGGCGCTTAACAACACACTACAAAAACTAAATACCAAAAGCCTGGATAAACAAGTGTCGCTTCAGAGCAGACTTGAAGCGACACTTGTTTATCCAGGCTTTTGGTATTTAGTTGATGTGTCTTTAACTCTTCAATAAATCATCTTTGTTTATACATCGCCAGTGCACAACAAATGAGAGAAAACTGGTCTGGACTCTACTCTTGATGACATTGTAGACCTAACACAAGAGACTGAGTCTGGTCTTGCAAGTTCAGACCCACTCCCATCCCAACTTAAACACTTTGCAGTATTTATCAAGTTACAGCAGCAAAAGAAACTTCCAGAAACCTCGAGCAGGACCAGACCCATCATCTGCTGAGACTGGGTTGGGTTTCTTGTTGAAGACCATTTTTTTCCACGTTAAATATTAAATAGTGAAGTTATTCAATCTACATTATTTTTTTTAAAATGTATTTACTGGTGTAAATCTTAAGGACTTGTTCGAATAAATCCAATAAAAATATTTGATATGAACCCACATCTAAATTTAAAAGTCAAACTAAAGACGAAATAATGAAGAATCCTGTAGACATTTATCTAAATCAAAAAATCTTAAACTGTAGCTTTAAAGATGAAGTATCCTGTCTTCCTCCTGGCACCTTCAGTTGTCAGTCTTGCTGAATTTTTCCCGCCCTTTCTTTCCCTATCTCTTCTTCATTCACACTCCTTCTGTCGGTCTTAGAGAAACTACTCTTCCCATGATTCCAGAGGTGTGAAGTGAGGCCAACTACGGGTGCCTGGATAGCTCTGACAGTCAGGCACGTTGGAGAGGCACAGCGGAGACTGGGGCGCACGAGAGACAGAGCTGGAATTGCAGAGGCAGAGACGCACGGGCGCACGGTCGATTTTCGTCTCCCGCATACAGGGGAGTCCCGTGCCTGTCACCAAAACCAGCGCGCAGGGCTCGAGTGCGGCTGTGTCAGCTCATGAATTGGGTAACAGACTGAGCACCGACCACTCTTGTTTCATTTTTGCCCAAATTTTCCCTCCTTTTGTGTTTTGAGGAGCCTTTTGTGTTTTGTGCCAGAGGAGCGGTTTCTCCGTTGCGCGTCGGCAGAAGGAGACAGCGTTTACATTGATGTGGGAGGACTGTCTCCCCTCGACGCGGGGCGCTCAGATGGAGGAGAAAAGCTGCTCGCTGAGGGCTGCAGCCGTCAAGGCGAATGCTCCGTGACCCGCGCGAGGAGAGGAGCGAACCACCGACAGCAGCGCGAGCTCTCAGCCCCGCCAGCCGGCGTTGACACCGCAGCAGCCCCGGACCCCCTCTCTCTCCCTTGGTGAGTGCGCGTGCAGCTTCATGTGTATACAACACCTAAATTTTGCTCGGGCTCCTGTCCGCTCAGCCAGCTGTGCTGCACACCTCTGGATACGTTTCTCTCTGAGTGTTTTACATTAACCTCATCGCTGCCAGTGCTCTGCATTCAAACTGCTCGTGCTGCTGGGTCATCGGGGCTGAAGTGAGGGTATGCAGTGTGTGTGTCACTGTCTTAAATTATGTTAAACTCTCTCTCTCTGTCTCTCTCTCTCTCGCTCTCTCTCTCTCTCTCTCTCTCTCTCTCTCTCTCTCTCTCTCTCACACACACACACACACACACACACTCTCACACAGACTTACGCAGCAGTGTGGTTCAAATGAACCCTGCAACCCCCACCTTTTTTTTTTTTTTACCACTTCTCACCTATTAGCCTTTTAAACTTGATGTATTCACCTTACAGGTAAGGCAACACTATGTATTACTGCTCACAATGACAGCACACTCACAGCACTAATGCATTATGTGTTGTTGGCTGGTTTGTTTGCTGCCTGAGTGAGTTTGACTGGACTTTCTGATACTGAATTCATACGGCAGGACCAAATTCCAGAGGTTTGACTGTGAGCCCAGCTCCTGATGATGGGCAGATGTTTGCTTTACATATAAACAGGAATCACAGAGAGTCCTGGTGAGCATCCGTCCAGCCCCCCCAGGGGTTTCCATCCCAGCAGGCAGCTCCCCCCTGAGCTGTCAGGGCAGCTGTAGGCAGGACACAGCAGCAGCAGCACATCCTGCAGTGGCAACAGGGCCGGTGTGCTGAGGAGACACGACGTACTCATGGTGGTGATTATCAGCTCTTGTCTGTGCTTAACGGGGAGGGGGAGAAAAGGGGGGAGGAGAGAAGAGGGGTAGAGAGGAAGAAAGAGTGCATGAGGAGGAGAGGGGGGGGAGAGGAGTCAATGTCGATGTCTGGGAAGTGACAGTTGGTTATTTAAGGGCCCCTCAGAGACGTGCACAGGCTGCCCCAGTGCAGGTGCAGTTAGTATGCAGAGTGCTGCTCTGTCTGTCTGTCTGTCTGTCTGTCTGTGTGTCTCTCTGTCTGTCTGTCTGTGTCCCTGTCTGTCTGTCTGACTGACTCCCACTCACACAGTCTCACTCTTTCAGATGCTGCTCAAAGACTGAGTTCTCTGGTTGGACATAATGAATAATTTCCACCCTCTGAGTACTGGAATGAAAAGGAAATGGCGTTACTTTGGCGTGCTGCCGCTGTCTGTCAGACTTGTCTTGAGTGTATGGCCTTGTCTGTTTGTGTGTGTGTGTGTGTGTGTGAGTGTGTGTGTGTGTGTGTGTGTTTGTGTGCGTGTGTGTGTGTATGTGACAAACAGAGGGAATGTGAACATATAACAGCTTAGGCCTATTGTGCTTCCTACCTGTGTGAGCTGGGCTAGTTGTCATGGTAACGGCCTTGTAGCTCCGTTGATGTTCCTCCTGTCCTCATTGGCAGGGTCAGTGCACCTAACACACCACATCTCGTCTCAAAGCGCTATGTGTGTGTGCGTGTGTGTGTGTGTGTGTGTGTGAGTGTGTGAGTTAGTGTGTACCAGTGTGTATGTGTGTTTGCATGCACTAGTACTATTAAGTGTGTGTGTGTGCTGTGGAGGTACCTTTTGTTTGCACCTTGCTGCAGTTCGTAGGCGTGTGGCGTGTTGATGGCACAGACAAGCCTGAGTGTGTGTGTGAGTGTGTGTGTGTGTGTGTGTGTGTGTGTGTGTGTGTGTTGCAGTGTCACAAAGATACACCCTGCTGATGTGACAGCCGACAGCCTCAACCAATCACCTGTTTCCTCTCCCGGCCTATCAGCATGTAAGGTTGCCGTATTCAGACGTCCTCTTGATATGGAGGTCGTCATGGAGATGACAGAAGACAGAAATGGACACACTTCTTCATGTATGGATACACGCACACACGCGCGCGCGCAAAAAGCAGAGACAATTGGCACTTGTGTCAGTACAGTGTGCTGTTTTTTACCCTCTTACAGTGATGTAGAAGTTTGGAGGGCGGTACAACCTGTTGAATTGTTGAATGTGAATCTATGGGAAGAGCAGATTGTTGTCAAAGGAGGTCTGAATGGAGCCTCTTTGTAGTCTCATCCTTAACATTTTCACCTTAAAATGCAATTGCTGGAATTTTTACCACCAGGCAGAGCTTCAAAAGCAAAAACGAAAAAAACTAAAGGAAATCCTTGTAGCGGCTGAGTCTTGATGTTTAATCACAGCTGCAAATGTTTGAGATTTGAGCTCCTTGCTGGACTAGGTTTTCATATTGTGGCTACATATGACGATTGAGATTCATCCCTAGATTATTTTTGCCCCTCTCCTCTGAACCCTCCATGCATTCAGAAAGAATTTACACCGGCATCATGAATGAGTCAGGCCATTATTAGTCAGCACTTGAAATCCCTCCCAAAATACATGAGACATTAATTTAAGGTCACAGACTCAAACAATCCCATTCACAGCGAGGAATTCGGAGCAGAGAGAAGTGAATGTTTCTGCTGCTGTTGTTTTAAAATAAGAGCCGTTATCTTGCACTTCAAGGTCTCGCATGTCTGAAACGGTTTCCTACACAATGAAGTCGTACTAATTGCAATAATGAGTGATAGAAAATCTCTGATTATTTCACAACTTTTAATGTTTTCCACTTTGTAACGAGCTATTTGCAAAAAAAAAAAAAATTAGTCATCGCTTTGTCCTTGGAGTGAAGGGTCCCGTCTTTTATGACTCCTATTAATCTAATCATCACCTGAAGTGAAATAGCTTTCGCCACAGGCAGGTAAATGTGGTTCAACTCCCACACACACACACACACACACACACACACAAACACACTCAGCTGCACACACACACACACACACACACACACACACACACACACACACACACACACACACACACACACACAGAGCGTTTAACATTAGTGTAAGCAGTGTTTGTATGCTCCATTCTGTCACCTCCCACACGATACATTCATAAAAGCTCCTCCGCGCCAAAGCCACTGACTCAATAGAAGACATCTCCCCTTCTCTTTTTTTTCTCCCCACCTCCCCCATCATGTATCTGTCCTTCCCTCCTTCCTTTCCTTGACATCCTTCCTCACCTACCTCCCTCATCCTTCTCTCCCCCATCCTACAGGGCCGGTTGCAGCCGGTTTGAGTCTGACAGTAGAGAGGAAGCGTCGACCTCTCACCTCCGGAGGATAGAGGGAGAGAGAGGCAAGAGGAGAGAGATGATGGAGGGCAGCAGGGTTGAGGGGGGGTGGAGGGGGGGATGGAGCTGCGAGAGGCGAGGGAGAGGTCAAAGAACAGGAGGGATTTGTGAAGAAGGAGGGAGAGATGGAGGTGGGGGTGTGGGGTGGGGGGGGACCAGGAGCCTGGGAAGAGAGAGAGAGAGAGAGAAAGAGAGAGAGAGGACAGAGGGGTCAGGGAGGAGAAGGAGTGATAAATGAAGGGGGAGCGGCAAGGATGGATGGATGAAGCAGGGAGGGATGGAGCGCATGAGGAGAGGAGGATGAGGAGGAGAGGAAGACAGAGTGTGAAGCTGCTGTGTACCTCCCTAACAAGCTGGACAGAATCAGCTCAATTATTAAAGAGGAGCGAGAGATGGGGAAAACACGCAGACATACACACACACACACACACACACTCACAAAAGCATCTCTTAGTCTGGCGCGCAACACACTCACACTCACTCACTCACACACAGACTGACACACAAACACACACTTTCTGTAGATCAACATACTAACACATGTACAGTACGTCTGATTGCTTCTCCTCGTGCGTCAGCGTGTTGTTTTTAGTGCTGTGCGAGTGTGCGTACACATGTGTCTGGGTATGTGTGTTAAAAACAGTGAGTCAGAGGATAAGCAGAGACTTGTTAGTGATTCTCCTCAACACCCCCACCCCCCTGACTCCCCCCCACCCCTCCACACACACTCTTCAATTTGGCTTCGTCTCAATGTTCCACCAGCGTGGCTTCAATGTCGTCCCATCAATATGAACAGATAATCAGAGCACTGAGGGGTCCGTCTATAAATCCCCGCTGCGAATATACTTCTCACCTTCTTCCCTTCCCTCTCTCCTCTCTCTCTCTCTCTCTCCTCCTCTTCCTCTCCAGCCCGTTCCACCCTTGTTTCTAGTTCTCTTTCTTCTTTCCTTTTTTCCCTCCTTCTCTGAGGAAGTGTATGCCCCCAAGGGACGAAGAGATTCGCTACCTTCCAGGAGAGAAAGAGATTGTGCGTGTGCCTGAGTTAGTGAGTGTGTGCGTGCAGGGATGATAGTGTGTACGTGTGCATGGGAGTGAGAACACACACTTCCTGAGACAGGGAGGGAAAAGAGAGAGAGAGGCAGGGATGAGCAAGTGAGAGAGTGAAATCAGGAGGCTGTGGAGGGGGAGGAGAGAGGAAGAGATAAGAGAGAAAGACAGAGAAGAGTCAGGAAGAGAAGGGGGAAGATGGATGAATGCACTGCGCACTGAGCGTGCACGCGCGTGTCTGTGTGTGAAAGAGAGAAAAGAGAGAGATGGAGAGAAGCAGGTAGACAGAGAGGGACAGAAGGGGTTTCTTATCCTCTCAGCAGAAGTCATAATTTCTTCGAGCGTGCACAGATGTGTGTGTATGTGTGTGTGTGTTTATGTGAGAGTGCTGCCTCGCTCAGGCTCCAGGCCAAGACTCTAAGAGGTACAGCGGTGTATCGTCTGTGTGTAGTGTGAGCAGCATGTGTGTGTGTGTTAAGGGAGGCTGTGGCTGATGAGCTGTCAGTACCTACAGTTGGAATGTTCACAAGGCGGCCATTGTTGTTCAAACAGCCAGCAGCCTTCTCCTTGGCAACGGGCGCTGCAGCAGCGTCTCCCACAGCAACTGTGGAACAGGAGTATGGAGGGAGGAAGAGGAGGAGGAGGAGTCAGGAAGTCAGGGCCGCAGCACAGAGGCCCCTCTCCAAAACACTGGCCTCAAGGTCTGAGAGTGTGTCGGGGTCCAAGCATCTGGTTTGTGTGTCTTCCGTGTGTGAGGTAGAAAAGCCTGACTATGTTTTAGTGTGTCGGTATGTGGGCTTTTTAAGTGTGTGTGTGCGCATCCTTACTCGAACTTTCTCCATGTTTGTGTGCATGTCATCTCTGTGTGTGCGTCTGTGCGGCAGCGTTAACGGGGAACGTGGGAGCGTTTCTGTGTTTGCACCTAAGTGGTGGGTTTCATCCTCTTGTATTTGCATGTGTTGGTGCTTCCAGACAGCTCCTCGTGTGTCTCTGTTTGTGTGTGACATGTGCACGCTCCTAGCTGTTCCCAGCTGCCGCGGTTGGTCACATGACCCGGGTGAGGGGCGGCCATCAGCAGCGCCAGGAAACCGCCTCCAGGAGAAGAAGAGAGAGAGAGAGAGAAAGAGGGGAGAAATAAAGGAGAGGGAGAGAGTGCCAGAGTGAATTGAAGATGGAGGGGGGAGTTGTTGGGGAGTGGGAGAAAAAGAGAGAGAGAGAGTGGGGGGGTGAAGGGAGAGAGATCAGAGAGGCAACAGTGAGGGAGAGGAGTAAGGAAGGGAGTGATGGAGGAAGAGGAAAGGGTGATACAGTCCTCCTCAGCTTAAAATAACTTCAACAGTCAGATTGGAAGACAGTCAGATGGGGGTGGGGGGTCCTGGTTTTTGTGTTGACTAACGTTTCCAGCGACTTCTTCTTCTTTTCTGGTCCCATGTGTGCATCCTTGGCTGAACAGCCACTGTATCTGCTCTGTGTGAAGTCTGTTTACGTTAGATGTGCGTCTGTGTGTCTGAACGTCTGTCTGCCTTTTTGTTTGTCTGCACATATGGTTTATGTGTTACTCTGTTCATTTAGACGCTTTGTGTGACTGTTTGCCGTGTTTGTGTGCGTGCTCGCTCTTGGCAGGAGATACAGCAGCGCGCACTCTGATGATGGAGATCATTAGGAATTTCCTGCAGCTGGGGGAGGAGGTGGTGGAGGGAAGTTTTTTGGAGGGAGGCGGGCAGGACGGGTGGGATGTGAGTGGGTGAGAAAGAGAGGAGAGGTCAGAGTGAAGGAGAGTGTGAGTGGGTGGGAGGGAGGGTCTGCGTGTCAGTGTGTGAGTTGGACTGTCTCAGTTTGACAGACATATGTATGTGCTGCACGGAGCTGCAGTCTGCCAAAGCCTAAAGTTCAGCTCAGTTTTGGAGGGTTGTTGGTGGTAGTTTGAGAGGAAGCATGTCCGCCCGAGTGTATGTGTCCAACATTCCTCGCCCTCTTTGGCAAAATCACACACACCCCAAGCTCTGCTGGAAATTGACTGTTGATTGGCAAAGTTTGGGAGTGCACAAGTTGGTCTTTGTTACTGCTTGTTAGGCCAAAACTTGCTGCAGTCGAGGCGAGACCTTTTAACTTCATGCTGCTTTGCTGTTAGATTGCATTGAAACTTTGCACAGACTGTTGAGTAAATATTAAACTTTTCTCTGACAATAGAAATCAAATTAAAGCCTTAAATTCAGCCTGTCAGTCTGTCAGTCTAAGAAGATCTCAAAGTCGTTCAAGTTGAATTAAGTTTTTTCTTTTGTTCGTAATTGATGTCAGATCAATCTGTATGATTTATTTAGTTTATTTTTTGGCTTTTATGCTTTTATTTTAGAGATAGAGAGCTGATAGAGTAGGAAACAAGGGAAGAGATTAGGAAATGACATGGAGGAAAGAACCACAGGTTGGACTCAAACCCAGGACCAGCGTCTTTTCTTAGGGTGCGCATTTTAACCACCCAAAGCAGCACCCTCATCAATCTGTATTTGAAATAATGCTGTCATGACATCAAACTTTCATCTCACAATTATCCTGATATGATGGACAACTTTAAAATAATACAACACTATCAGTCAAATTGAGGAGGCTAGATGAGGAGGAACAACAAATTGCTTATTAAACTTAACTAATGAATGCAGTTAACTTGTCCCCATCCATTTCTAATGGAGTTAATATTTATGATCTATCCAAATCACCAGCCCTGTAAAGACATGACCTTATAAACGATTATTTGTCATGTTTTTTTCATCTTGACATTTCCTGTCTTGTGCTCAGGTTGCTTTATTGTAAAATTATTTTGAAGTGTACTCCTTCTAGTTGATGTAAACAAGGATGAAGGCAACACATTACTTCATAAACTTTAAGAAAAAAACCACATGCCTAGTGTTGTGATTTTAACGTCTTTGAAGAAGATTTGCTTTGTTCTCAAGAACATTTTTTTCATGCTTTTATTTTGATATTTGTCCGTCTCAGACTTAGGTTGCTTTCTTCTGCATTGTAAAAATATGCTTTTATTTTGAAGTATTCTGCACTAGGTAGATAGTAGGTGTCAGAACTGCGTAAAAAACTGTTAAAGAACAAATGTTCGAATGATTAGAAACCCAAAAGCACGAGATTGAATGTTTTGGGATTTACAATCACTTTTTGAATGTCTGTTTTTAAAAGTGCCTAATTATCTCTCCGAGGGCTGCTACATCTAGCTCGTTAGCAGGTGCTGCTTCTTCCTCTCTGCTCTGTTTAGTATGTGTGGCAACCAGCGTCCCATTTGCGTATTTTTCAGAACAATATCAATATTTAATTTCTGTCTCAAAAAGACAGTTATCATCTTTTCTGGTATAATGCGATGGCCCTAATTGTAAACCCATTAAATTTTGGTCCAATACATCAGGTTGTTGTTACTGTCTTACATTTTCTTGTTGTTACTTAGGAGGAAAAAACATGTAATCCTCTTGAAGAAAAAACTGGTGGAACTGAAACAAACATTAACATTTGAGTGCATGCGAGTTGTAGCACAAGCACAGGGTTCAAAACGAACTTTTTTCCCCGCTTTCCTAAACTGGACCCAAAGCATATTTCTATGTGTTTGTTTATGTTTGCTGACAGACTCAGTTACAGCTGAAAAGCCAATCTGAGTGACCAAACACTTTAAAAATAGGAACTTTATTCACCTCTGTTGCACAGCCTGCTCATGCACCACCATCTATCAGGTGACTAGAGGCAACACCTGCAGACTCTGGTCTCTTTATCGGCCTTGTGACGCAGGCATTTAAAGTACCAGTTATTTCAAATCTGATTCAATCCAATCTGTCAATCAGCCTATCTCTATTGTATTGATTTGATATCAGCTTTCAGTGTGTTTACATCTCATGTTACTGTGCTATTGACTTTAATGTGTTATGTCTCATTGACCTCTCTGGATGCACGTTTATCAAGCACATATCATAATGATAAAAGTGTCTCAAGAGAGGCTGGTGAAATGTAAGTCATGAAGTTTTCCAGGAGTTTTAGAGACATCTTTTGCCCTCTTGACTCTGATGGTTGGTTTGTGTCTGTAGAATCAGATGTACATTCTTCTGTGCTGTATGTAGGTTGGAGGCTGCCGGAGCTGCAGGTCGAGGTTGCATCAGGGTTGAGGCGGTGTAGAGGAACGGGAGTCTGATGGTAGCTGAGTTTCTGCACGGTGTCACTCAGTCTCTGTGGACCCACTCCCCCCTCCTCCCCTCATCCCCCTCTCTCTCTCTCCTGCCCTCACATACTCTTTCTCCATCTTCCTCTCTCTGTGTTTTATCCCTCCTTCTTCTTATCTGTCTAAACCTCTCTGTGGAGCTCCCCCCTCCTCCTTCCCCTCACCCACCTCTCTCACTCTCTCTCTCTCTCCCCTCCACCCCCCCACCATCCCCCCCCTCCCTTTACACCCCCCCATGCTGTTTCGGTGCTGCTGCCTGTCTCTTAGCAACAACTGCACACCCGTTAGAGCTCAGTGAGTGCTTTTACAAACACACCCAGGAAGACACACTCATACACGCGCACGCTCGCAGGAACACAAGTGCGGGCGCAAACACAACGACACTCACACACACACACACACACACACACACACACACACACACACACACACACACGCACACACACACACACACACACACACACACACACACACAAGGTCTAGTTCCTCATTGAGGGTTGCTGCTGGCAGGCCTGTGAGTCTGCAAGCCTTTGTGGCAGTGAGATAGATGGAGAGAGAATAGATCTGCTGTAGGCTACAGCTACAATGTACAGAGTGATTGTGCTTTCTGAATATTCACAACAGGGCAAGTGTCCAAACTGGAAAATGACCGCTTCTCGTCTCACAGTTGCGTGTGCACGCATACTTCCTGTTGTTTTACCCTCTCCTGTAAAGAACACTGAAACTTTTTATATGCAGATGAAAACTGCGCAACACCAGAAATATTCAGACACTCGTAGCAGAGCAGCTCTTTGCAAAACAGATTCAACAGATCATCATGTGGAAGCAGTGCGCACCATAGGCTGTTTTCCCTGAGACAATATTACGCTGTTGTGTGCTCCAAAGCCCCAGAGCTGTTCTCACTAAAACGCACCAAAACGCCACATATGACGGCAAATATACCGTTGCGGCAGCTGATAGATGCCAAGACTGTTTGCTTAAACAATGAATCATAGTGGGAGCTTTTGATTGGCTGGCATCAAAGCCCCCCACCGAGCACAGTAGAGATATTTGCATGTGCGTCTTTGTTTTGTGTGTGTGTGTGTGTGACTCTGTATGATTGCGTGTACGTGCCATGTATGTCTTTATGTGCGAATGGATGTGTGATTGTGTGGGAGGATGAAGCTGTGGGGGCATATTTGACTGTGTCTTTGTGTGTTGGTATGTGCCATGTCGCCGTGGATGCCTGCGTCTGTGCGTGCGCATGTGCGTGTGCACATGTGCAGCAATGTTTAATTAAAGCATGTGTTCTCTTCCTTCTCTCGCACACCGGTCAGATGGAGCCTTAATTAATGAATGCTGTTAATTAGACGACAGAGAAAGTGAGAATGGGAGAGAGAGACGAGGGAGTGGGGGAGGGAGGCAGGGAGGGGATGAGTGAGGGGGTTAAATAAAGTGTGTGTGTGTGTGTGTGTGTGTAAATGTGTGTTCATCTCCATGTTTGTCCGTCCCAGTTGTGTCATTCCTCTGTGCAGCAGAACATTAAGCATGGTCGGCTCCATGTGTGCAGCTCCAAACTCTGCTAAAGCAAAACTCTCCCCCTCTTCCTCCTCCTCCTCTCGCCTTCTCCAATTTTTTCTCACTCCCTCTTTAATCTGTCTGCTTGTCTCTCCTCGTACCATCCTTACCCCGTCTCAATCACGTCGTTCACATCCTTGTTCTCCTTCTGTCTCTCGCCTTGTGTCTCATACTTTCTCACCCATTCATGCTCTCATTCTCATGTCTCCCACCCAAGCTCTCCCCCTCTTTTTCTCTCTCTCCCTCTCTGTCCTCTCCCTCCTAATCAGAGCCATATGTTGGAGAGGGAGGCAGGGAGATCTGAGGATGGATGGGATTGTATTGTATGTGGAGAGTGTGGTACAGTTTTGGGAGCCAGCAGTGCCTGTGCGTGCGTGCGTGCAAATGTGGCACGCATGCTAGTATTTGTGTTTGTGTGAGCGCATGCCGTCACGTGTGAGTCTGATAGCACGTGTGGTCCAGATTTTGGAAGACTTGTGTCTGTTTCTGGCTTTCTTTACTCCCTTTTCTGCTCTGCTTAGAGTTTCTATAATCCCTCCATCGCTCCTGTCTTCCTGTCACCTTCATCTCTCCATCCTCTTAACACCTCTCCATTCATCACCTCTCTGCTTCCCCCTGGTGGCTGTGATTATTCACACATTCTCATTCTTGTTGCACCCTCCAAGTCTGGTCCTTTGTACTGCATTTGAATAGTTTTGGCAAAATCTGGCATGCAGTGTGAGTACGTTTGTGTGTCTTAGTGTGAGTGCGCTTCCAGAGCTGCTCAATTGTTTATTATAATTTATGGATTTTGACATGTCCTTACTCAAATTTGGTGAGATTAGAAACACTCAATCCCACACACACAATACACAACCGTGCGACTGTGCTAATAATCATTTAGTGATGATCCTGGGTGTGTGTAAGAGTGGAATAGATAAAGTGGCACAGGCTTACATGCGTTCCCACAGTCTGCTGCTGTGTATCGAAATGAAATATTAACTACAATTAGAGAGTTAAAAATTTATACTGCAAGTCATTCCACAATAATTGCGTCTGATGTGAGATGGTGCAGCCCCCACCAAAATACTGATTCTCGTCTGGTCTGATGCGTGCTCTGACATCATGTACTAATCTCTTATTCTCTTTTTCTTTCTGCTCCATCCTCCTCCCAATCCTTTCTTTTTCCCCCACCTTCTTCAACTCCATGTCCCTTCTCCCCTCTCTCTCTCTCTCTCTCTCTCTCTCTCTCTCTCCCTGGCTGTCTCTTTCTCTCACTCTAGCAACCATGGGCAGAAGACAGGAGCAGAGGGGAGAGAGAGAAGTATGTGAGCTCTCCACTGCAGTATTGATGACCCAATGATCCCCTGCAGAACAGAGCCAGTCAGGCAGACAGAGTGAGGCTCAACTCAGAATCAAAATCAGAATCAGAGCCACAACTCTTTGGTAAAAGCAGCCAATTTAGCCGGATACGAATGGTAAATGTAATTTAATGTTGTAATGCTGCTGTGTGGGTGGAACAGTTAATAGAGTAGAGTGCATTACAGATGAGGTTTGTGGCCCATTGCCAAAAATATTGACAATTCTATCACATCTATCATTTTTATAGTGTTTGATGCCTTACTGTTACTAATACGTAGTGGCATTGAGCTTAGATTAAACTTCTGAAGTACTAAGACAAGTTTTTGCAGACTTGCTCTCAGTTTGATATAATTGTTTTTGTTTCTATCTGCAGGTCCTTAAATCTTCTTTCCAGACGATAGAGGAAGACGACCACAAGGACAAAAGCTCTCATTTCATACAGCAGCAAATGTCCTTTTTTTTCTCTCAATACCAGCAGGTCGGTCCGCTGAATGAGTAGATTGTCAGATCACCTACATTCTGGCCAAACTGGGGCTCCAGCGGGCTTCAGTGGGACTCAGGCAAAAGACATAACATTTGTAGGGGGACTGGAGGGGCTTGCGGGACCAGAGCTCTGGACCAGGGAGCTCGGGCCCCAGGAGGGGCTCCAGGATCCCTTTAACGATGGACTGGCTCTGTTGACCTCTGACAGTTTCCCCCCCTCCTCTTCTTCTGCCCTGGCAAGGGGCCTCCACCATCAGAGAAGGCTGGGGCTCGGCACCTGCCGGCGGGGGCAGTCAGAGACTTGTGCCACCACTGAGACTCATGCATTTACAGAGACATTTAGAAACATGCAAACGCACATAGACCCAGATGTGCATGCACAGGCTGTTTCACACGCACACATGGATAATTGTGGACAAATGGATATCAACGCACAAATGGTATCTGTAGGACCAGAACGGTCAAAAACTCTAACACCAGAGGCCATACACACAACCTCACCTCAACCTCTGTCTTTGGCACTTGGCAATCATCCTGCCTCGACCAATCAGCTGGCAGATCCAGTCCTTACTGCAGAGACAGACTTGCCTTCAACCTTTTGTCCGATCCCAATTGGTCAAAACCCAAACACAGACTCCTCTGCTCTCCCTGTGGAGGCTGAGAAAAAGTATGCACTTCGCAGTTCTGGGCGTCCTCGATTCCCCTGTCACCTGCGCAAATCCTCCCGCCTCCGACGTAGTATGGAGGACGGGGAAAAGAGAGCAGGAAAGGAAAGAGGAGGAGGAGAGGAGGAGGAGGGGGTATTAGAGGAGAAGATCTGGAAGGCCAAAGAAGAAGAGGTAGCCGTCGGTGAGAAACAAGAACATTCATCTGTGGAGGCTGTTCTCCCTACACCTCCCTGCCCTACAGACATTCCTCTTGCTTTAACGGTTCCCAAACCTGTTCCCAAAGCTATGCCTAAACCTGGACCAAGACTTGGCCATAGACCTGGACCTAAATCCAGATCTAGGCCTCCACCAAAACCCGTTCACAAAGCAGCTCCAAAAAGTGTCATGAAAAGACGACAAGCAGCTCAGTCCTTGGCTCAACAGCTTTCCCCTCATCACGCCTTTATGAACGCATCCACCATCCCTTCACCCCTGCTGACAGCAAGGGAGGAACCTGTTGCAGAGTTGGGGGTAACTTCTGCCAATAACCGCAGACGTGGGCGTTTTGTTGGCGTAAGTTTATTTGTAGTTACATATCACTGATTTTCATACTTTTCCTGACACACCATGTATTAGATAGTTCCTAAAACAATCTTATATTTCACATGTTTAACGTTGGACTCTGATTTACAGGTACGGAGGATTGTGGTCAAAGTGGCTCGCATCCCTGTCAGCCTCAGCCGCCGGCAAAAGAGTTACAAAATTTCAAGTATGGAGACAGTCACAGGGACAGAGAAAGTCAATGATGGGGGCACAGAGGGTCCAGAGGTGGCTCGAGAGCCGACCGCACTTCTGCGTATGAAAAACAATGGAAAAAGCGTTATGGTGATGTTCCCCCCTGGAGAGCTGCCTGTTATTCTGAAACGCAGGCGAGGGCGACCACCTAAACAACCTCAGCCGGGAATACCAGGAGAGCCTCCCAATGCTGGGACTGCTGCTGGTAATGCAGACCAGCCCAAGAAGCCCCAGAGGAGACGTCGGACTAAGCTCCCTTGCCCTTATCCCTCTTATGTTAATGATACTAATGATGTGAAAACTGAATATGGGGATGTTCTCTCCAAACTGGCCTTTTTAAACCGCCAGCCTCCTGCCACAGGCCGCTGCTCTCCTCCTCGCTGTTGGACACCCAGTGAGCCAGAAAGCTTTCATACCCCTTTGGAAAACCCTGGGATATCCACCCTACTCCATCGGCTCACTGGGACTAGACGCCCAAGGGGAGGCAGAGGAGGGGGACTCGGGAGGGGCGGAGGACCAGCAGGGGCAAATGGGGGCAATGAGCGCAATAAGAGCACTTTCAGTGACTTCTTTGAATCCATTGGCAAGAAGAGGAAACTGAGCCCCCTGTCTGAGTTTGGTTTACCCAGAAAAAGGGGAAAGGGTGCAGGTGGGGTGGGTAGGGGAGGGGGTGTTGTAGGAACAGAGCCTGGGGGAGAAAAAGTAGTCAGGAAGAGACGGTCAAGAAAAAATGGTGCATTCAAAGGCGAGGGAGTTCCAATGGGCCAAGAGTGGCCCAATGGGGCAGGTGGCTGGGTGGAGGAGGGGGGAATGAGCAAGGAGAAAAGTTTTGGTGGGTATCAGTTCTGTGGATCTCCAAGGGGGGGCTTCTCCTCCTGTGAGGTTAGACGGGGAGGTGTTTACAGTAGTCAAGGAGGAAGCAGAGGAGTCGGGCCAGCAGGAGATGACTCACAGGGCCTGTTTGCCGGATATTTCCGGTCACTCCTTGACTCGGATGATTCGTCTGATCTGTTGGACATTTCCTCTTCACAGTCGGATCCCCGTAAAGCTTCATCAACTCCTGGTTATGAGCCATCCAGCCCAGCTACTGGGCAAAACTGGTCCCCTGCATTTCCCAAGTGGAACAGTAAGGGTGCAAGTTCTGGGGTTGATGGTTCAGCCCAGACACACTGCCCCTCAGCCAGGCCACCATACAGCTATGGCAGCCTAGCCCAAACATCCCCAACCACTTCAACATATCCCAAATCCACTCCCCCATCTCTCTCACACTCCCCCAGCTCCCCCCACCCTGCCTCTTTTGGTCATTACTCTCCTGGCTACTCCTCCTCTTCTCCTGCAGTGCCACAGAGAACCTCAGACTGCAGCTTTCCGTATGGATCTGGACAAGGTAGTAACAAGACTGGCACTGCTGGTCAAATGGGGTTTTCTAATTACCAGGCTGGAGCCAAGCGAGGCTACGGCGGATACTCTGCTGCAAGTCATTCCTCCATGGTGAGGGGAGAGTCAGCAGGACCCACATCACCAGGGGGAGGGTATATGTCTGTGGCCAAAGGCAGCCCCTTCAGCTCCTCATCCTCTCCTGACGGTTACAAGCATTACAACTCCAACCAGTGGAGCTACAGGTAAACTACCTTTGGCACCTGTTACTAAAGTGATAATAAAAAAAAGTAGCTGAGGAGATTCCAGAAAATTCTGATCTGCTTTTTCCAACAATAAACATGAATAAAATCTAAATCTAAACTAAATAGATTGGTTTGTCGCTTAATATTGACTCTATGACAGACTGTTTATATGAACTAACGGTTAATCAAATGAGCAACATTAATATTTACATAATAAAAAAGACATTTACGCAAAAAAGACAGTTGTTGTAAGTGAGCTTGATCAGCTGATGAACATGTTTACCGCACTCATATTCTGGTGAAGAGGATTTTTTGCATAGTTCATCCTAAAGACAGTCTGCAGCTCACATTTTGAGGGGATGCAAGAGGTCTAAGAAGCTGCTCAGAGTTACTGAGCTCTGTGGGTTCACTGCATCCAGTGCTTCTAGTTATTCAGATGAAGTTAGCGATGCTGAGGCAAGCCGACCACCTCTTTTGGACAATTGCAGTAGTTTTATAAACAAATCAGGACAAAGTCCAACAAGCTAAAAACCTGTATGGTTTCTGAGACATGTAGCCTGTTAGAAAACTGTCTCATCCACATCAGTTACAAAGCAGGTTTTCCCATGTATTTGGGTTTAAGTTGGAACCTTTAACCAAATACTCAGCCAACACATCATAGTAATCAATGTGTGTTATTTTTTTCAAGTTTCCAAAGCTCTGGATTTTTCCCATGCTTGATTGGTAAAACACACTAAAATGGGATTTGATTGGCTTTAATGCTAAATATCTATTTGTTACCTTGGAATCCTTTAGTTTAGGAAACATTAATGATTGAGAGTGGAGAATTGAAGTTTAGGAACCTCTGCTGACAATTAATTTAGGTGCAGCTCCAAGAAAATTAAAGTGAACAAGTTCATTTTTAGTTTGAACTTGCACAACACTCGTTATCGTCAATACTGATATATTGCAACAGCTCAGATCTTAATGATCATCTTGCTCAGAGCTGATTTTGTTGTATGATTTGTGTCTCTATATTTTGGTCTTCTTTTTCAGACAAGGTTATGGAGGGTGGTCAACTGACGGCTTTGGGCACCAGTATCATGGATACGGGGACTTCAGCTCCAATGAGTCCAAAGACATCTTGGATATCTCAAATTACACCCCCCAGAAGGCCAAACGACAACCTTTTCATGAAAGTCTCTCTGAATCCTCCTCTGACTCTTCACACCTCGGCTCCATAGCCACAGGTAGTGGACCTGGCTCCACAGGTGGCATGTACAAACACAGTGAGCCGACATCTGGTGGTGGAGAGGGGGGTCAATCAAGTCTGTCCAGCCTAGAGAAGCTGATGATGGATTGGCATGAGAGTGCCTCAGGGCCCTCATATAACTGGAGCCAAAATGTCCTCTTCCAGGGTGGGGGGACCAGCAAACCTGGAAGAGGTCGTAGGAAACGGATTGAACAAGACAAAGAAGGGGGCACTGCTTTACACTCTGATTCCCCATCCAGCCCCTCACCAACCCCTACTCCTGGACCAAAGAGGGGAGGACGGGGCAGAGGGTCTAGGGGAGGCAGAGGGGGGTTATCTCCTTGTCAAAGAGAGCGACTAACAGGAGCCAAAGGCAGGGGCAAGGCTGCTTCTACATCAGTAGCAGGAGGTACGGTGACTGTTGGTGGTCCGGACGGGTCCGGGCTATTCCAGGAGGGGCTGGACTATTACAGCGGAGACAGCAGCAGCCTCTCTCCCCTGGCCACTCCCAATCCTGCACCACCCTCGACCTTTCTCCAGGACCCCTGTGAGTACCCCTCCCCTTATTCTGCCCATCCCTCCACGCCCTCCTCTGAGGAGCGATACCCTGCCTTATACCCTGGAGAGTCATCCTCCTCCCTCTCGCCCAGTGTCTCGTCTCCCCCTTACCCTCCAAAGCCAACCCCTCCTCCGCCACAGTCCTACCACCCTGTCCCCTCTAGGACCTTTTCCCCATCTTGCTCCCCCTCCCCACGGGTGACACCCCATTGTGGTACTGCACTGAGTCCCCCACACCGCCCTCCTCCAAAAGACCCACAGTTCTCACAGTATGACTCTCCTAGTTATTGCAGTTCCCCCTTCTGGTACGGACAGACGTCTCACAGCAGCAGCCCGAGCCCACACTCCCACAGCACACACTCAAACACAGCCATACACACACACAGCAACCCACACACAAGTCCTCACGGAAATACACAAGGAAATCCACTCGCCAGCCCAAATGCCAACACACAAACACACATTAACCAGACTGCACATGACGCACACCAACACAATACACAGCAACACACAAACCTGAGTTCACACACCAACACTCACCCCGCCTCACACCTCCAGAGCAACCCTCTCTCCCACCCAAACCCCAATGCCATCATCGCACACACCAACTCCAGCATCCCCTCCCACACACACTCCAACCCCAGTCCAGGCATCCTATCCCACGCAACTCCTGCGCTCTACGAAGAGTGTAGCCCCCCCTCCACTTTGTCCCCTCACAAGCGAGATCTGACTCCCCACCCCATGAGCACAGGCCTCCGCCAGGGCCCTTTGTCTCGCTCCCCGTACCCCAAACCTACCCTGGACTCCTCACCCCATCCGGAGGACACTAGCGGCTTCTCCTTGTCCCACCAGTCGTTCCAGGCCATGGGACAGCGCTACCCCTCCCAAGTGGCTCAGGGAGGTGGTGTGCTGTGCCAGCTCCTGGACCCAACCAATGACGATGGCTTCAGCGTCACCAGCCTGTAACAGCAGGTAGGTTTAAGTGATCTTTAGGCAAGCAAGACTACCTGGAATCAGGACTCTCACCAAGCCAACCATACAGGGTGTGACTTTTTAGTAATGCATCTGTTGTGCAGTAAGCAAAGTTACAAGATTGGCAAATCAGAGGCATGGCTAACTTGACCAACAGGTGGACTTAGTGTGGCCATTTGCAAGAAGCCCAAAGGTGCCCCTCTGGTAGTTTCACAGTAAGCTAGGTTGAGTTAACAGGTTGAGCTAGGTTAATGTTGGAGTTACATTAAACCTCTGAATAAGTTTTCAAAAGTGCCTAATCATCCCTTAGAGATCTGCTACACCTGGATTTTAAGGTGCTGCTGCTGCTTCTCCTTCATCCCTTTCCCTTTTTATGTGGCAACCAGTATTACCGTGTGCTTATTTTTAGCACGATATCAATGACGGAAGGTTATCAACAAAACGACGGCCTTAGTCCTGACTCACCCTTTCATATATGTAGCACACAGCAGGAGATTTAGTTCAATTAGATTCACTTTCAACTTCTGGAAAGTACTCAATTCGGCTTAGGTAAGGGTGTCATGAGGGTAGGTAGAGTGTACAGGAGGAGGACTCCTTATTAGTAGTGATGGTTTTTGCTTTGATATCACTATTACATGAACAAGGACATGTCCCGAATATAAAAAGACGAGTGGAAAACACTGTCATTAGCCGGCCCACTTTCTTCCTGTGAACATTCTGGCCTATTACCTGCTCTGTTGACAGATTACACACTGAGATTGGCATCAAGCAGATATCCATGCATGCTGTTATTTGGCCAACTGACAAACAAGACAAACAGAAAACAAGAAAGACAGATTTCTTGTAGTTAAGTGTGTTTGCAAGACTCAAAAATTATGTCATGGTTAATTTTTCTGAATGATGGTGAGTTTATGGAAGAAAAAAAAAACTATTACTAGCTCTCAAATCTGCCTCTCTTGACCTCTTTCTCTCCTGTTTTGTTTTTCCTTTCCAGGTGCATTCGAGCTTTTACAGATTTTCAAACATTTTTTTTCTTTTTTTTCTTTTTTTTGGTAAGGAGACTTTCTTTGTGAGAGACTGTGAAATGAAGGGTGAGAATTTAGCTGCCAGCTTTGGACAGTAAAGCTTTAATTCTCCAGCACTGACAATCAAGATCAACTGCAACCGTAACACCCAAGCATGGACAGAGACACACATACACACATACACTTACACACACACAAACACACACACACACACATACATACACACACACACACACACACACACTTACACACAAGCATGTGCAGAAACACTCACTACCCATACAAAAAAAATAAAGTCATACATGTGTACACTCACTCACACACTCTGCTGGAAAGAGGGAATGGCTGAGAGGAGCTGACAGATGAGTACCAGACACTGACGGACAGAGTGTAAACCCGTTTCTTCACCCGACTGAGTCCGTCTGTGACACACAGAAGACTCTAATTCCCAGAAGTCTGTATTTCAACTAATGTTTCTAGTCCTGTTCTGTACATCTGCAATATTGAAATGCTATGATCACACCGCTCTCTCTCTCTTTGTGTCTTTCCTCTGTTCTCTCTCAACCTCCCCCCCTCTGCTAAACCAGCATAATGTGGTCTGCACTAGACCTCCAAGAAACCTGCATTTCTGTCTTTGTGCCCAAGCCTGCACAGCGTCTGAGCCCAAATCTACTTTTTGAATACCATGAGCCTAGCAAAATGTCCTGCTCTGTGCACTCCTTGTGTTGTGTACCATAAGAGAAAATGGACTTTAACCAGTTTCTGCTCTCGAAAATACCAGCATCTGTACATACGACTTCAGCTCCGATCCTGGGGCCCCCCTCTTCTCTCTGAAGGTTCGTCATCAACACGCCCTCCTCAGCACCCTGCCATGGTTTCTCTGCTCTGTGGGGGGGAAGAGAGAGGACTGCAGCATGGAGACCCAACATCCTGTGTTTTGCTGTTTTAACTACAAGGGAAAGAGACATTGAAATCACAAAACGGCCCCAAAGAGACTGTTGTTTTCTGCGTGGGAATGTGAAACAGAGAAGGGTGTGCTTGCGTGACTGCAGAAATGCATGTATTTGTGTGTATGTGTGCAATTATATGTGTTGCTGTGTGAGTGTGTGTGCGTGCGTGCCTGTGGGGTCAAAAGGAGTGAAACACCCCAGACACCAAAGTCTTGGCGGGGCCTCATTCTTTCTTTCACTCTCTCCCTTCTTTTTTCTGTGGTCTTGTGTTGTTTGGTGGTTTTTGTGATGAAAAATTGTATATCTGTCTGTTACATATCATGTATGTATCTGAGGTGCAAAATATTTAAATACACATTCTGTTCTTGCCATTGGTAATCTTGTCTTAAGCATTCTGCTTCTTTAAGAGATTAACAGAGGTGTGACCGTGTGTGTGTGTGTGTGTGTGTGTGTGTGTGTGTGTGTGTGCGTGCGTGCGTGTGTGCCTGCGTGTGTGTGCGTGTGTGTGTCTGTGTACGTTGTAGAGCCTCCCTGAGTATTGGGCTTTGCCCAGGCTGTCTGGGACTGTGAGGGAGAGAGTTCAATCGAGGACACAATTCGACAGGGAGTGAAAGGGAGGGGAGGAGAGGAATGGAGGACGTGTTGGAGGGGAAAGAAAGAAACCAGACTGAGGAAATCAGAAAAGAGTGTCAGGGATGTTTTAAAGCCACTGCAACAAAATGCAAAAAATGCTCTGTTTCAAATTTTCTCTTCCAAATAAGGGGACGCAGCGAGGCACGGTGTAAAAGCCTGGTGGTCCCCAAAGGGGTACCCAAGAGCAGACATTAAGGGACCCTATGTTCATTTAATATCCTTATGGGGGTGGTGACGGTGGTGGAGGGGGGTGTCGACTTGCTATATAATGGGGCAAACGTACATCTGCAGCTTGTGTGTGTGTGTTTGTGTGTGTGCCAAACCGACAGAGGGACTGAGAGAGAAAGAAAGCAGATGGGGGAGTTTACTGGCTGCATGTTGTGTACAGTTTGTCAACAGGCTGACTAAATAGACTCAGACATGGCCAGAGGAAATGTGTTTGCTGTGACATTCCACTGTATGGTGGAAGAGGACACGCACTGTTGACAACATGACATGACATGACAGAGAGGACGGGGCTGAGGAGCAACAGCTCTGTCTGTCCTTTCTTTTGTGCTGAATTAATGCAAAATGACAGTGTTTAAAATACCAGTTATTTTTGCTTGGTCATAAATTTACAAATAACCACGTCCAAATGGTGATTAGAAAGCTGATAAAAACCTGTCACATTTATGAAATTAGTGGTCGGAAAAAAAGAAAAGACTCATATTTACATATCTACTTTTGGTTAAGACCACTGTGAAAGTAAAATTTCTGCATTTTCTCATAGGTTATCCACGCACTGTCAAAATGTGCCAAAACAGTCTTCATGATGATCCACTGTCATTATTAAATCACAGACATATTTATGTAAGCAGCTTTTAGCCTTCTCAGTGGCTCTTTTTAGGAGTTATCTACAACAGGATACCATGTGAACATACAATATTTCCCTCTGGTGGCCAGTGTCGATGAGTGAAAATCAAACTTAAATTAAACTTAAACTTATAAATCAAGCAGCTAACATTAAACTGAGGACTTGTGCAGAGGCCTACAGCAGCCTATGACAGCCACAAGCTATGATTGTTTTCAAAAACTGCCATTTAGTGTTTAAGTTGATAAAAGATGTCCATTTCTGTCAAGATTTTTGGCCTGCTCCTTTCATTTCAAAGCGTGGCCTTAAGGGGATGTTGCCCCAACAAGGAAGGAGGCTGTGAACGTATGAGTTAGTTATGGGCTAAATAAAACTTTGGCCACGGCCAGTAAAGCCACCGTTGACCGAGGAATGCGCTTCGTCATCACAACTTTCCCCTGGGGGTCCGAAGAAGAGGGAGGAGGAGGAGAGGAGGAAGGAGTAAACAGGAGGAGGGGTGTTTTCAGCTGGGACTTTCCTCACTGCCCTCCAGAAACACTTTAATCACAGGGCACCGAGCAGGGGATGCGCACCGGTGCCGGTGCACAGAGGAGGTATGCGGACCTGTGCGCGGTGGTTGGGCCGCGGTGGTCTCCCCCTCCGCTCGGGACTTCCACTTCTCCTAATCCCGCCGTTTCTCCTCGCGCTTCAGCTGCTTGTCGTCGGGCCGCGGTTACCTCGAGCAGCGCGGCTGGGGGCGGAGGAGGAGCGGGAGGGCGCGGTGGCATTTTCCGTTCTTAGTATCGAGCCGGTGAGGGACTCACGCCAACGGGGATCCCCGTCCCGGCGACCGGATCTGGATGATGATGAGGAGGAGGAGCAGGTGGTGGATGAGGGACTGACGGAGGAGGAAGGAGCCTATGAGGATGAGAATGAGATGCTGTCGCGCCAGGTAAGCACGAAAGGTAGTTTAAACTGATGAATTATGGGAGAACTGATGCTTTAAATAACAAAGACAGAATATATTAAATTAAGTGCAAGCAGCAGGTTTTAACCTTTAATATTCTGAGGACTGTGGGCAATTCCACTTCTGAGAGTAAATAAAAAGTGAAAATAGGAGTAGCGAACTCTTTTGTTGGAAAAGAAGAGTTTGTCTTCAGCTTCAGGCTATTTACCTGAAATGAGCTTGAAAAAATTCTTTTACCGCAAGTGAGTGTAATAGCCTGTTATCAACTGTAGAAAACAGACGGGGATTTTTAGAAAAATCTCATTAATGTCTGGTAGTTTAAGAAAAATGTCCCGGTGCACTTTAATGCCCTCAAATAAAGAAAAATCTGAATGCATTTTTCCACCGTGTAAAACTATTATATCCTCTTTAAAATCTTGATGATATTTTGAAGACTTGGTAGCAATTAAATGAGTAAGAAGTTAACAGTTTCTTAATCAAAAGTTACATAAAGACTTAAAAATGTAGAGGAGGTACTCAAGAATGACATTTTGTTGTAGAATAGAAGAGAATGGGCAATTATTGCAATACATCAAACAGTCCAGGTACACTGGAATTTTTGGGCCATACCTGTAGAATCATCTGTATAAAAGGTATAAATAAATAAATCAATATCACACACACACACACACACACACACACACACACACACACACACACACACACACACACACACACACACACACACACACGCACACACACACGCGCACACACATACATATACATACACATAGCCATATCAAGAAAAAGATCAGAGTAAATAAAACTGTATTTACAAACTGTGGAAAGTACTAGAAATATTCAACCACTTGAGAATAGAATGTAAAATTAAAACAGATAGACAGAATATTGCATATTGTTGTTAATATATGACCAAAATAAAATGTCTTATAGAGTTTGACTCTGTGAAATAAGGTAAATGACACACCTGTGTTGATTAATGTCACATATTGCATATTTAAGTCATCATACAGCAGGTTCAAGTATTTAAGCTAAGTGACGACAGATGTTAGTGAGTTTAGTTTATCATTACACTTCTAGAAACACTCGTCCTCTGTGGTTTCCTCGTCCAGATTATCATTCTGGGTCAGTGCGCGGCTCTGTGAATTATTACAAACATGATGGAACAGGTGAGGGTAGGAGGGGAGCCCAGCACTGACCCCAGATCAGAGAGAGGTGACAGCTGTTCTGTCTTTAACCTTCAGCCGCACTGAGCTTCGTCCCTCATTCATGTGGGTGTCGCTGTCCTCCCTTTACCTAACCCTTCCTCCTCTTTCTCCTCACCCCCACCCCAGTCTCTTTTTTCTCTCACTGTCTCTTTTCCTGCCCAAGGCTAAACTCTGACTCATTCTAGTGAATCATCAACCCCCCCTTCCCAATAAGGTTGCCATGGTGATCACAGAATCACTGTGAATTTTTTTCAAGGGTGGGGGTTGTGTGTGTGTGTGTGTGTGTGTGTGTGTGTGTGTGTGTGTGTGTGTGTGTGTGTGTTACTGTGCCTCAAGCAAATCTGTTTCCAGCAGGACAGAGGTCAGAGGTCAGAGCACAACCTGCTCCCTCTGCACTTATACCTGGGGCATGGGGCGCTCACTCTCACACATTACAGTCATTCCTATGCATTATTCAGTCCCCTGCCTACTGCTGTGACTCAGTTCCTTGCACTGTGGTTTCAATGTATTGATATGTATATGTGCGTGTTGCCAGGTGGGACCCAGAGCGTTGGAGCTGCAGTCATGGGCGGCAGACGGGCCGTCCTTCACAGCAGAACTCAATAGGGTCATCACGTTCATCACAAGGCCCCAGGTGAAAAAAAGTCTTATCTCTGCAGAGTTTTATTACAGTTGCACATTGACAAGAAACTAGAAGAAATGTCACTAGTGTCACAACAGGCTTGAAAAGAGGGTCTCTTTGAGAGGTCTGGTAGTCTTTGGTGTCATAAATGTTAGGGGTTTGGGTTATTATAATTAGGTTTTATTTTATTATAATCAACAGTCTAGAAAATACATAAATAAACAGTGAGCAATGGCAGAATTTGCAGTCACATTTTACCTATTTATCAAGTGTCATAGCCTACTTTAAACCTTGAAATGAAGGTTTCCATTTATTCATTTACCAGAGGATATTTAATCAGAAGCTGTGAGTATATCATCGCAATGATTTTCTTTAGGTTTATGAATTTCATCTGATGAAAATAGTGAAAACCATTAAATGTTTCATGAGTGTGAATTAACAATTAAAGAAAAGAAAGATTTTTTTAAAGATTTAGCCTACTATAAAGCCACTCAAGAGCAGACTAAGACTGCTACTGATGCATGGCTGTTGGGAGTAGCATGCTGCAAGTGCTGCACATTAAAATGTTTTAAAAATGCTCCTTTTGTTATTTTATTTTAAATAGAACAAAGATTTGAGAAAATATAATAGCAATTTTAGATAATTGGAGATGTTCAAATCACATAAGATGTACCACAGGCTTGTCCTCTTGCAGCTAAAACCACCAGTCATAAAAGAGCACAAGAACAGATCAACCCTTTTGCACCAAGTGGATGCACTTGAGTCTAAAAATTGCATATGCACGGACAAAAACATGCATCTATAACTACTGCACCCCCTACTTAAAGCCCATTTGCACGGCCCTGTACTGATGCCTTCAAAAGCAACCATCAGGCTTGTATCTTGACTGTAATTTTCAATCCGTAAACTGCTGTGAGGGGGTAGATATCAGCCCAGATAACTGACAGCACACTGAGGAAACAGGGTTTTTTTCTTTTTACTTTTTTGAAGTCTTTGTCTGAACCATTACTTTCACATGTGCAGCTCAGAGAGCAGAGTTATTATTTTGTCCAAAATCAACTCAAACAGAAAGTTCCTCACAGGAGCTCTGAGTTGCAGAACTATATGTGAAATGAACCTTTCAGGTTTATCTCATGATGACCTTTCCAAAGAGTCCCTGACCCTCACACTGATATCACTAGTCTCATGTTAAGGGTTCTTTCTGGCGGTCTCATGGCATACACTTATTCATCATGGGCGTGCACACACAGCAGCCAAGAGTACAATGCTGCCAGGCCTCAAGAGTAATCAATACAAGCTTCACTTTTCATACTTCTTCACTTCTACAACTGCACACTTCCAGCGAGGAGGTTAACTCTGCAGTAATATGATCAGCCAGCGCTGTCTGTGTCCTGGCAGCAGAATTCAGCAAAATCTGGAGCTAGTGAGGACGTCCAGTTCCAGCTTGGAAACTCCCATAGAAGAGTTAAAACTTAAATATAGTGCCAAGTTCTGGGGAACTGAGAGGGAAAAATATTTGTATATTGTGTTGATTTTTGCTGTTTGTGTTCTAGTGTTATCATCAAGTGAGTCTTGCATTTAGCAGTTAACTTGAAAAGAATAACCCCTCAGTTAGTGTGAGTACTCCAGCTTTTTACAGGCCCAAGATTTCCTTTTTCTTAAGTCTACAATAAAGTATAAAAATATAGTATAATTAAAAATGAGGTATAAAAATGCAACAAAATGTAGCATTTAAGGTTCATTAAGGAGCCCAGCCAACATTAAAATGAAAAGTTTCAAAGTCTTTTAAACATTTACAAGCAGACATGTATTTTTAACATGTCTAAAAAGGGTGGAGAAGACTTTTTACTGACTTCTTCCATGACTATAACCATACAGTATCCTGCTTATTACCCTCTTAAGTTGTGAAGTCATTAATATATTGACACTAATCATTAACTTATAGAAAAATAGTTCTGGTTCTGGACATATCAGAATCAAGTATTTAACACAATAGGGTGAAAACAGTCAAGTAATATACACTTTAACACACCTCATTCACTACTTCTGTGCTCCTCAAAGAAAACTTTTCCCCGCTTTTGTATCTGTCTTTATGAAATGTTCTCACAAGTTTTGTAAGACGAGCTTTCACACAATTTCTATTTTTACTTCCTCTTGCTTTGGTTCCATGCTACAAAGTGCATATTCTCTCAGAGCTCCATCCAACCTCATCTCATGTGCGCTCTCCTCTGCTGTCCATCCTCAGCTAAACTGCTCCAGGACTTTATCCCCGGGTCAGACTCAGGCATCAGAGCCTGCAGCAGATTCTCCCCGCTGGCTGCTGTGTGCAGAGGACTGGCTCCTTCCAGCAGGAGATACACTGTGTGTTGCTTACTCTTTCAGGTGTGTCCATATGTCTTCACTCTGCATGCATGTGTCTGTGCATGTACCGTCACGCTTATACATTCATGTCACTGGCAGAGCTAGAGTAAACAATGCATATTTAATCATGCATGCAATAATCTTCAAAACACTTCTGTGCTCTTCTGCATCCCTGCCTGTCTCTCCTCTCCAGTATGGATGGAGGGGTCTCGGAGTTCCTTAACACTGTTTCGGCGCTGGGATGTCAAGTCCACAGTTTTGATCTCAGCAACTCAGATGCATCTGGCCGTCACCTTGGCAACAGTTTGGCAAGTAACCATGGAGACGGAGGCGTGGTAAGGCAGCACAAGATGTGGCTGGAGTGGCGAGCGCCAAGGAAGCGCAAGCACAAGAGAAGAAGCAACCTGGGTACTGTTTCTCAAACACTGGCAGACATCATGGCTGCTCTGGGACATCACACAGTAAGACACAAACACACACACACAAGCACACTGTGGCACACACTCACAATCACAGATATTTGGAGAAACAGTGCCAAACAAACATACCTTAGAGTCTTTTCGACCCAACATACCCAGAAAGCTCTCCTACTTCTATGTTCCCATAGCAACAGGGCTCTGCGCCATCCCTGGCTGCCATGGCAACAATTAAAGTAAGTGAATCAGACCCTGGCCCAGTTACATGATGCAGTCACAAGAGGGAGCTACGTACCCTTAGTTTAAACATGTTTAAGTTGAAATGAAGGAAGTTAGTTCATACCTACGAATAATGTCAATAAATATTTGAATTTTCCTGTAAAAAAATGATGGATAAATATGAGAAAAAGCACAGGTTGCACAATATCTAAAAATGAACATAGTGATTTCCTAATATTAGATCTCGCTCTTTACTTTTGACAAATTTTAAAGTATTAAAAAAATAATTTTTGTGTTTATTGTAAATGTAAGGGAATAATAGTGCAGTTTTAAAAAACATAGTAAGAACCAATAGGCAGACACTTAAAACACAACTTCTGGTGTTTCATTCACTTAAAGACAGGTCTACACATACACTCAAACTATTTATAAAACTCATACATCTTAAAATAAGACAGTTTGCTTGTCTGCTTTGGACATCCCACTGACGGTATCTCCACCTCTCTACACTATCCCTGTCCTCTAAAGGTTCACTTCCTATATGCTGACCTGCTCAGTGCCGAGTGGAGAGTTTTCCAGAACTGGATCGAATCAGGAACTCTCCAAAGTGTCCATCATTTAGTTGCCACAGTGCACCTGCAATGGGCTGGCTTCGAGGTGGGAGGGACCGACGAGGAGGTGCTGCGCTATTGGTTCAGCGTCCTGCATGGTCTCCAAGCTTCTGGACTGAAGCTGATCCATAGCTCTGCAGGAGAGGGTCTGAGTGTTCTGAAACAGACAGTGCCGAATGCTCACAGCACCTACACGCTCAGCTGGGTCAACACAAGACACTGACCCTCACTCAGGAATAGACACAGATGTGCACACATGAGCAGACATAAAGGACGGACTCTAAAAAGGAGAGGGTCACATTTGAAATATTTTGCAGTGTTACACTTCTTTGAACTGAACCCCCCACCCCCCACCCCCGTGTCTTTTGAGGCTCTCACACGGTTCTTAACGTGACATCTCCCCCTAGTGGACATGATAGGAAAAGCCTTTTTCTGATACCTTACATAAAGGGAAGTAGAGTTGTTTCGGCGAATGTTTCTAATTTTAGCAAATAGTTTCAGCAACAGATGGAAAGTTTTCCCCTTATAAAATAGAAAGCATTAAGTCAAAGTGACAAGTTCTGGAACAGTAAAGTAAATAGCAGCCAGTTATCTTGCAGGTTTCAACTTATTTTCACTGTTATTTTCTTTTCTTTTTAGATAGATAGATAGATAGATAGATAGATAGATAGATAGATAGATAGATAGATTTTATTAATCCCAAACTGGGAAATTCTCATTACAACAGCAATAAAAACACAAAATGAAATTCAATATAAGAAGTATGTACAATGCAGACTGAATATACTAAATATATACAATAAATACAGACTAAATACACTAAACATCCTAAGAGAAAAAAGTGAGATATAAAAAAAGTGGGCTATTGAAATGAGTAATACATATAAAATGAGTAATAAATATGAAATGTGAAATATACAGATGGGATGATAAATAAACAAACAATTTAAGGTGCTCAGTAATATGTTGTGGTAGGAGTTTTAGAAAATGGACTATACAGCAGACAGATGTGAGTCTCTGTCCGACAGATGTGAGTTATTGAATAGTGCTATTGCTTGTGGCAGGAAAGATTTCCTGTATTTTTGTGCAATTTGTGATTTTTATCAGTATCTTGTATCCCTTTATGTCACTGTCACCCCTTTCATGTGCATTTTTTATATCTCTGTATGCCTCTGTATAGCTTTAAAACTCGTGCAATAATTCTAAACACTGAAAAACAGAGACAGAGGATGTGGAAAATATTTTTGAATACTGGTGCCTTTAGTTTTGTAGAGAGGGTTTTTGTAAGCTGCATTTCTACATTTTGCACTCTGCTGTGTACTGTAAAACAAGAAATACCAAAACAATGCTGTATGCATAAAAATGAAAAAACAAATCACAATCAGACTTCATTTGTTGTTTTATTGTCTGTCCAGTGAGAACTATGAAACATTTTTCACATTTATCACTATCATGGTGTGATCTGCACTGCTTATATTAATAATAATGGTGCTGGGGGTGATGTCATGCTATTACAAATAACAGGAGAAGGATAGTGACCTAATTAATCTAGCCCTTTCTTCACAGTGAGCTCCTTTTCTTGTAGCTCAATGCCAGTCATTCCTCGGACGCGTTCCAGCTCGCTGAAGCAAACTTTGGTATGCGCTCCTGCCTCCGCCCTCCGTTACGCAGATTACGGCCAGATGTTTGCCACAAGTCAGGGCGGAGTTGCGCTTTTTACGTTACCATTTCCATATCCTGTCCTCAACTGAAATCAAGCTGACAAATGCAGCAGCCAATTAAATTGAGGAAGTCTCCAGCTCGACCAATCAGAAGTTCACATTCCCGGGGCTTCCTCGCTGTGCTGGGCTCGTCCGTCTACTGTACCGCTGAACATTTCTTGGAGAAATCTTAAGACAGGACTCCAACAACTTTAGTAAGAGAAAGCCTGCAGTTTCAAATCTTGACGGTGAGTGAAATACTTGAAGTCAGTGTGTGTTTTGAAAGAGTAAAGTGTGAAGAGACTTTTTTGGGCGATTCCTCAGAGATATGAGGCGTCTACGAGTTACTTCCTGCTCTGACAAGGCCGAGATCCTAAGTTAGGTTTTAGCTCAATCAGCTAATGTGGTGGGCGTAAAAGTCTAACATTTCCCTCCTATTTGTCGCCTTTTGTTACATAGAGGGGTATATATCTTGCTTATCTTTGATTCAAAACTGTTTATACAGTCTTTTTGGATTTCACCTAGTCTCTTTGACTGTATCGGCAAACACCATTAACTTCAGCTCTGAGCTGGACTCCCATCTGGACACAGCTGTAAAAATGTTCTACTCTTTGTCAAAAAATGATAAAAGCGAAACTATTTCAAGATGCTAACTTGTCTAAAAATGTGAGGAGAAGTCCAAACACTCGGATCCACCCATTAACATTCGTGTTTTGACCTCAGCACTTTCTGAAGCCTCAGCGTTTACATGATAAACTTGTAATTAGGAACCAAAATAGGGAATAGGAAGCATATGAGGCATAGGAGGGTATACTTACAGTACACTCTATCTGCCTGCCTGCTCTGTGTTGGTAACAGGGAGAGTTTACAGGCAGAGCAAATCTCTGAGCCCTTTGGGGAGTTGTCTTTCTCTGTTCAGATCCCATATGGCACAAGGGCTACACAGGCCTAAACGAGATAAGATATAAGATAGACCTTTATTAGTCCCATAGTGGGAAATTCCAAAAGTTATAGCAGCATAGATACAAATGCTGCTGATTAGTCTGATCATGTTTTATCAATATTGGAATCTCTATCATTGATCACAAACACTAATTTATTCCAGAGACGTTTCCCCCTGTTTGTTGCACTTTTTGCCTGTGTTGACCAAGAGCAATTGGCCAAATTTAGCATCGAACAGCATCAAAACTTCACTGTTATAAGAGTTTTGACTGAACTTTTAGGGGATAAAACTGACTGTTAAATGTGCTAGTTTCACATCAACTTGAGGGATGCTGGATGTTTGCTGAGTGTAGCAAGGCTTTAGTTTTGCTTCTGCTTCTGACCCAGTGTTTATTTATACATGTGTGTCTGGGTGTCACATGAGTATGAGACTAAATAAAGGTGGAACTAAATGCAAAAGTATCATACAGTTAGAAATACCAGATAATTAGAATTTACCGGAGCTCCCAGTGCCACTTTTATGGTATATTTTTGTTAATCCAGGGGTCCCAAATCTAAAGAGGTGAAATGTACACACATATAAAAACAAAAGCTATGATTTAAGCAGAAATAAATTATTTTCGTAGGTTATTTGCCCGTAAAGTAATCAAACTCCTCTTATTTCCTAACAGCCTCATGTTATTGCCCAATAAAATGTCCCCTCACTGTCTTTGAATCCTTTTATGTGCATAATTCTTTCCCTTAAAAGACCTGCCTCTTCTTCCTCTTCTTCTCACTCAGGGTTGGGTCCCCTCACCCACAGCACCCCACCATGCCCCTGGTTACCAGGAACATAGAGCCGCGGCACTTGTGTCGCCAGACCCTTCCTTCCACCATCCGCAGTGAGCTGGAATGTGTCACCAATATCAGCCTGGCCAACATCATCCGCCAGCTGGGCAGCCTCAGTGAGTATTTACTGTATCTTAGCAAACATGGTGTTAGTGGTTTTAACACATGGCAAAGGTGTTGCTTGTATCAAAAAACTGAAAATGTGTGACCTTGCATTTATTGTGCATGCAAAGAACGCATACTCAAAGCTAAATCATAAACCCGTGTGTTATAACTTGTGTGTCTGTGTCTGCAGGTAAATATGCGGAGGATGTGTTTGGGGAACTCTTTGTCCAGGCAGGAGCATTTGCAATCAGGGTGAACACTCTGGGAGAAAGAGTGGATCGTCTGCAGGTTAAAGTCACCCAGCTAGACCCCAAAGAAGAGGAAGGTAAGCACTCCTTAGTTTTACTGAAACTATCACTGCTACCAATACTAGGGTTCATACAGCGTATTGACATGAACTTTGGAAATAAAACACTTACTCCAGTTTAGATTATACTAAGTTTTCGAGATGATAACCTCCTTCTCCTTGAGCTGCATTAATATTCAATGTCACCCTCTCGGTTTCTCCCCCAGTCTCTCTGCAGGCCATCACCACCCGCAAGGCCTTCCGCAGCAGTCTGACCCAGGACCAGCAGCTCTTCACCAGGCCTTCTCTGCCAATGCCAGTGCAGGACACCTATGTAACCTGCAACCCTCCTCCGCCTCTCAACCACCTCAGCCAGTACCGGTGAGCTGAATCATAGATGCGTATTCTGGGCTCATCGTCATTCACAGGAGCACGATACAGGAGCAAAGATGGAAACACGTGCATGCTCATGTGGGGACGGGGGAACCCCCACATGAGCATGCCATATTTTTGTCAGGATGATGAATTATTCAGACCCACCTCTCTGATGCACACATTTCAAACTTCAGTAAGCAGTAGCTCCTACACTGTGACTGTGTTTGGTTTAATGAGCTCAAGTCTGAAAAAGAGCGAAGTTAGGGTGACAGCTTATCATATTTATAGGAGAAAACACGAAAAATCTGTAATCGGTAAGTGCAGCACTGGCATCAATGCAGAGTAAAATGAGAGTGTGAAAAATTCCAAACTCATTGCTAACAGATTAAATATGCTTTCATGCTGCAGATCTTTAGGTCATGTGATTGTTTGCTTGTAAGGAAGTGTTTGACTGTAGAAGAAGGCCTGTTGCTATAAAAGGTGTCTTCTGTAGTACTCAAAAGGGAAGTTAAATGGCTTGTTCAGTATCAGAGCTTGACACTAACTTTTTCACAAGGAGCACATGTGTTCCTAAATTGAAAAAGTAAGAAGCACACAAAGAACTTTAGGGGCACAGTGAAAATTGATCAAATAATGTGTGTCTTATTGACTAAACTTAGTAATATGATTTGAAATCAATTTTAGGTCAATTGATCACTTGACATAGAAGCTATTGAAGGAAAACTGTCTTTTTTTCAGAACATCAACCGGTAATTTATTGATGATCCCTTATTCAACACCCGACATTGACAGTGAGGGTGCCGAGTAGATTTAACCACGCTGCTCTTGCCATTCCCGGTTAAAGACACCAGTAGATCCGCAGTGAATGTCTGTTGAATCTCCTACTTAAAACTAACTTCACTGCAGTATTTACATGAAAAAACATTTGTTGCCTCTGCTGATTTTTCTTTTTTCTGCGCACATGTGCCCCTAAATACATTTTACAATTTGCACAGATCTTTTTTAGTCACAAATGCACTGTCAAGCCCTGTATACGCTAATGCAGATAAAGATTAGTTAGCAGCCACTAAGTCATGTCTAAGAATGCAAAATGACAAAACAAGCTGATAGCTGACTGTAATCATGACATGAACTTGGCTCTCTGCAGGGACGATGGAAAAGAGGCCTTGAAGTTTTACACTGATCCCTCCTACTTCTTCGATCTGTGGAAGGAGAAGATGCTCCAGGATACCAAGGACATCATGAAGGAGAAACGCAAGCACAGAGTGAGACTCAGAAAGATCCGCACAGAAGAAAAACATCACAGACGTAAAGTGATAACAAAACCGCTGAGACTGTTTCTCAATGTTTCCTTTTTGAGCAGAAGGAGAAGAAGGACCACCTGAACCAGCGAACACTCAATCCCAGAAAAATCAAGACCAGGAGGGAGGAATGGGAGCGTCGCAAGATGGGGGAGGAGTTTGTGGTGCCAAAGAACGAATTGATGTAAGTTGATGGATAAAATGTATTAGAGAAGAGCTGCTATAGTCTAAGGCCTACCTCAGTAAAAACTCAGACTCAGGACTTGAATGTAACAACCAGTCTCCCTTGTCTTATCCACTAATCTGTAAACAGAGATTTGGTCGGTATGTCCTGTCTGAAAGTGTTGACAGGAGGTTTGCTGTAGTGCTGGAAAACCGTCAACTGGGTCTCGTTCATGTTGGTAAATCTGTGTGAAGAGAGAAACTCAGATTTGATTGGCTGTTCACTTATGCCCATCATTCATAAATTGCTTGTCAATTAAACCCTGATGAAGTACATTTCATGTTTGTTACAGTTAATTAACTCATGAATTGGTAAGCAGTAAAATGAAAGTGTAAACTGGAAAGCTCAACAGATAAAATGAAGCTGCTCATTACTGCTGTAGAAGTAACTGCTCTTAATTTTATGAACGTAGTCACCACAGGTTTCACTCTTACTACTTGTGCGACCCTCTTTGACTAAATTTGAGATGTGTTCTGCTGAAGGTTTTCAGGGTTATTTCTCATAAACATGCTATGTCTGACCTACAGTGTGTTTTTATTTATCAACCTCATTTACATATCGAGGTTTCAGAAAGTTCCTGTGTCATCTGATTGTGCTGTCTTACGTCTCGCTCTAAGGAACTCCTCTGAGGGTCTGAATGGCAGTATTGGATCTGGAGAAGGCTTCAGTTCTGAAGGCCTGGATCAAAGTACCAGCTCCTACTCATATGACCCCAGCTCTCCACTCTCGCCACCTGGCACTGATGACTTCCTGCCACCTCCGCCCCCAGATATGGGGTAAGTAGCAGCTGAAATAAATGAGTGAACAAGCCCTCACAACATTCAACAACTACACAGGAACTAACTGTCAGCCTGTGATTCCTCTGTCATGAGTTGAGAATGAGCAGAAGTTTAAGGGTTATAAAGGATGAAGGTGAACTTGTTGTTTTTAACCTCCTCTTCCTCACCTGTAGGTATAATGATGGACCGGCCCCGAAGCGTGTCAGCATGTTCAGCCCAAGCCACCCACCTCCTGCTCCCCCCATGGCCACTCCTGCATCCAACTCTCGCCCCAACATGGCTCCTCCCCCTGCCCCTCCTCCTCCTCCTCCGCCTTCTGGCTTCGGAGTTCCTCCGCCTCCCCCTGGCTTCGACTCCCCGCCTTCCCCTCCCCCTCTTACCTCTGGTTCCTCTGCCTATCCCTCCCCACCTGCTCCTCCTCCTCCACCATCCATGTCTACTGTTTGTCCTCCTCCTCCACCACCTGTACCTACAGGTGGTGGTCCACCTCCTCCCCCACCACCTCCTCCTCCTCCTGGCCCTCCTCCAACATCCATGCCTGCTCCCCCTCCTCCCTCTGGTGGAGGGACAGCCCCAGCGGCTCCCAAACCTCAGCCAGAGCCTGAGGGTGATGCTCGCAGTGACCTGCTGCAGGCCATCAGACAAGGTGAGAGACACAGAACAAACACACAGACAACCAGCTTCAGACCGACCTCCATGCTAGTTGACTGAATTTGAAAAGTTCCAACTATTAACCAGTTGTAACCCTCTGTCTTGACTCCCTTTTAGGTTTCAACCTGCGTAAAGTGGAGGCACAAAGAGAACAGGAAAAGAGGGATCACTTTGGCAATGACGTGGCCGCCATCTTGTCCCGCCGTATCGCTGTGGAGTGCAGCGACAGCGAGGATGACTCATCAGAGTTTGATGATGATGAATGGTCCGATTGATCTACCTTTACCCACACTACCACCACCTCTGTATCTTTCCTCAGCTGTAAATATCCTCAGTGTGTTTCCATTCACATAACAGTCTTAGGTATCCATGAAGCAGAGGAACACAGTGTGTGCGATTTTTGAGTTTGTGCACACAGTTTTTCTGTGCCACCTGTTACTAATCACATTCCCTGACCCATTTATTTGTGTTTCCCTAATATGACAAAGATCAAAGTCTGAAGTGTAAGGCAGAGAGCACACGTCGGTGCGCGGAGTTGTGTGTTAATTTGCAGATGCTATAATTAGATGACACATTGCTGTTGATGTGAGAGAGTGCGTGATGTGATGCACGTCTCTGTGCTGAGCCTGTGCGTAAGCAAACCACTTACATGTCTGTGTAAGTGACTCAGACTCGGATACCTGAGGCTCCTGGATTAATATCTGGTTTTATCTGACTTGGTTAAAAGAATGATGGAAGGGGAACACGCACATGCACACACACGTACACACACACATGTATTTACTCTGTGGGAAGACACAGATGCCCAGACTTTCCCGCTCATTCATAGATAATATTATAAAGATGTAAAGTTTATATTGCTTGTTATATTCAATATATTCCAGATATTTTTTAAAATTTATAATTTACATCACTTTTTCTTTCCTAAACTTTCATACTCTTTCTTTTGAGTAGTAGATGAGGCATCGAAATAGCTTGTAAACAGAATCATGAATGAATAATTCAGTGTGATAAAGAGAGAATACTGGGTCATTACAGACACCTGGGGTGTTTGATGAGAGCATATTGGACATATGCAGACGTCTTACATGAAAACCATGATTCAGACTGTAGCTCTGTTCTCTACTCCTTCCTTCTGTTATTTTATATTGACTCTTTCTGGGGATAAACTCGGCTCTAATGCTTTAATCACTGTGCTCCGTGTATAATCAGGCAGCTTTTGGCCTCCTCCTGCTGCCTGCTAAGTGCCTTTTTTTGTACTGAAATTCAGCGTCAGTGCAGGTGTGTTTTGTTTGACCACACTGGTCCCTGATCAGCTTATTCCAAATATGTTAACAGCTGCCATTAATGAGTCAGATGTAGGAGCGACTGATGTTTTGTGTGGACCACATTATTTCTAAGTGCCTTTTATTTTATATGTACAATCAGACAGCGTGCTTTGCCAAAGTTCTGCTTCATCTGCCTTAAACTTCCATGTGATTATGTTATTTGAATAAAAAGAGTGGATTACAGTGACTTTTCAGATTCCTGCCCTGTGATTTGTGTAAGGCTGTGATGTATTGAATAACAAGTTTCCAAGAATGTCAGGCCTTGGCATAAGACTCCTCATGACTCATCCTCTTTTGTGTCAGCGCTGCAGACCTGCTCAGAGTGCTGACAGTGGAGGGAGTGTAAAAAGAGTGGAAAAGATAAAAGTTCCGAAAATGAGTGGGAGTGTGAGAAAAACCTCTTGCATAACCAGAGTATCCTCATGTCAAGACTGTTTTTTAAAAGGACGCGGTGGTGCATGATTACCACACTGAGAGCTGCTTAACCACCAAATAATTTAGTGCACCGGAATAGAAAGCAGTCGTCTGTGCTTAATTGAGTTAAAGAGTAACAGACAGAGAGAGACACACACTAAAAGCCTCGGTCGCAGAGAAGAGTGCTGACGTCTTCAGTAGAAAAAAGCATATTTATTATTCATTTGTATAAAAAATTCATTCATTTCAAAAAAGGCTGTGCAACATGAACATATGGTCAGTACCTTTCAAAGTGCCTTCAATAGCATGTGCAAAATAGAATCTCAGATGTCTAGAATGTTGTGTTTTCTAGAGGTTCAAGTAAATAAATCTGGACTTTGGATCACATACATCCTAGACTGTGGTAGGTTTACATTGAAAAACATCATCTCTTCACATATTAAAGTGCCTAGGGTCTTTAAATCCACTCTCAAGAACAGGGGATGCATGTCTTGTCCCTGTGATTGTTTCAGTTTGGGGATCCAGTGGATCTACAATTGGCTGAGGATGAGGCACAAAGTACACATAAGACAGTACGCTTTGATTTAGTCCCAACATGGCCGCCTGCCAGGACGTTTCAGGACGTTCTGATTCGCGGGAGGCCTTCGTCTCTACGAGGAATGCTGCTTGTGTATGTGGGAGTGTGTGTGAGTGTGGGACTTGATGTTCTGGGTCTGGATCGTAGTCAATGCAGCTCTGTGTGTATCTTGGCACACAAACAGTGATATGTCTGGCATAGATTGTGTGTGTTAGGTTGGCAAGATTTGGCAGTCTACACATCCACAGGGTAGTGGATGTGCGTGTTCTGTGTGTATCTGTGGGGGCAGCACGCCTGAAGTAACACCTTGCGGATGTCTTTGTGTCTCAGACTGTAGAGGATTGGATTCAACAGTGAGCTCCCCGCCGCCGGCACCAAGGTGGCATAGGTGTACAGAGGAGGGCTTGAGGCATCTCCCAGAAGCCCCCAGAGCGAGAAAGGCATCCAGCAGCCCACAAACACGCTGAGCACCAGGATCAGCCGAGAGAAGCCCCTCCCACTGCTGTTTTTGCTTGCATATGATTGGTTGGCAGGGAGGAAGTGCCTCTGGGTAGCGATGGCGTGGGCGTGCCGCCTCGCTACGCGGCATATCCCAGCGTACAATTGTAGGGTTACCATGACGACCACAAGGAAGCCACCACAGAGAAGGGATAGGTAAGTCCGAGTCAAAGGTTTTGCTACAGAACAGGACTTTGGTTCTCCCAGACAGTGCCACCCCATCGCAGGCCCCGCCCCAATGATGCACGCACCCAACCAGACCAGCAGCAGGAGGACTGCCGCTCTGTGACGTGATTGGCTTGAACCATAGGTGAGGGCGTGGCTTAAGGACAGGTATCGGTCCAAAGCAACACCCATCAGGCTACAGAGAGAGGCAGTGAGAGACGTCACCAGCAGTCCTGAGGTCAGCAGCTCTGACCAATCACTTGGCTCTACGCAGAACAGGAAGAGGAAATGCAGGATCAGAGCAACCCCCGCCAAAAGGTCAGCCAGCCCGAGGCTTGCCAGCAGCAGAAAAACGGGGGCGCGGAGGGAGGGGGTGGCCAGGATAGTGGTGACGACTATTGCATTTTCAGCAGCGATGAGAGTTCCTGAAACACAAAGAGCCACGCCCCACACCGTGAGGGGCGGGACCTCGTACTTTGGGGACCTATCCAGCAGATCCAGAGGGAAGAACTGTTCGGCACCTGAGGACTCATCCCAGCCCAGATCAGAGGCGTTGAGGATCATGGCAGATCAGGAGTCACACAAACACAACCTGGAAAAGAGACAAGAGGAGGCACTTTAGATCTGGAGGGTCATTAACATCTTCATCTGAGTGTTAAATACGAGGTGGCAGCAGCTGTGGAGCTGCCATAGGCTGACAGTGACAGGAGGGGAAACAACCTGGTGATGGTAAGAGGATCAAACTGTTTTACTCATGCTTTAATAGGAGTATGAGGATTAAATGTTCAGTTTGCACACAATGTTTACTGATTACATCATTCCAATAAACCACACGTCAGTCAATTAACTTATTGCTAAAATGTTCACTCAAATAAACTTTAAAACATTGCATTTAACACTCCAACAAGAGAACGATCATATCACTGACGTCACTATGTTTTTAAAAAATTAACAACTAGTATATGTGCTTCAAGCTCCCATGAGGGACTTTTTGTTTGCCTCAATTTTGGCACCCCCTATGATAAGAGCGGTCTTTGCCTAGCTTGTCTTCTACATGCTTTTGTTTGCTTTCAAATATCATTAAAGGGATCAAAATAAATGTCAGTCCATTTCTTAAAAACCACAAAACTCCTCATAGGATCTTGAATGCGTAGTAAGAGATGGTGTGGACCAAAGGTGCACGACTCCTTCATTAAACTTTGATAGAGCTAAAAATAGAGCACCATGTCTAAAAATAAATTCATTATTATTGTAGCCTCATTTTCACTGTGTTTAAAATTCACCCTATTACTGATAATGCAGTCATTTTTGTCTTATTCTGTGCATGAGGAGCAAAAGTTGCCCTTGAGATTTATTATGCTGCAGATTAATCTTCTCATATTATTTCCACATTAGGTTAGGGAGCTCCGATCTGAGGTTTCCCTCCTGTGAGTGTCCTGTTAAATCACAGGGAAGCCTCGTAACAGTTCTCCTTTTATACAGCCATGCATTCTCCAAATAAATAAACAGAGGGAGCCTGTTTATCTGGATTACAGTTTGGCTATCTGAGGAATGTGCATGTTACAAGGTTAGGATGCTTGTGCTGTCTGGTATGTTGTCTGCCTGTTCTATCATATCAGAATGTGCTGATTCTAAAAGTAAACTAATATTAACATATTCTCATGAAGGATACTGTATTACTGTTATTTTAAAGATGATTTATCTTTTTGAGGACCCCTTGAGTCTTCTTCCCCCTCTCTGTCACGTCTTCGGGTGAGGTGGTATATCCCACCTCCTGTTGTATAACAGCTGCAGGTTCATTGCACCACAGAGGATGTCCCCGGCACATGCACGCACACATGAACTCGCATACATCACACAAACTAGTGAGGATACACCAGATGATTCAATCTTACCGTATTAATGCAGGTCCAGCTTCCAATTTTTCCTCTTCTTTTATAAGATGCAGTGCAGGTGAAAGAGATGCTGATGATGCTGATTGTAGAAACGCTCGTTAAAAAAAGTAAGAGAGTCCCCGTGTTTGGCTCTGCTCCTTATTTCGTGCTGTCTTCATCAAAGTTCGTCCAGACTCTCACTTATAGCTGGTCTTTTGCATCTCCCTCTTCTTCTGTCTCTCCGGAGCGCTGACGGGATGCAGAATGGATGCTCTTGCGCGCGAACACATCCACAAGAGAGCCTGCCTGACGTCAGTGACTGGGGATCTCGACCAATCAGCTGCCGGTACTCGGGATGCGGGGAGAGCAGGGGAGGGGGGGTGATGGGGAGTTATTTCATTCAGAAAAATGCGGCATCCTTTTAGCCCCTCCCACTGCGGTTCACTCCCTTTGCTCTCATTTCTTGTAAATAACCGCCACAATTAGACCCCCCTACTCTATCCCTCTCTACAAACACACGTTTTCTCAATCAGAGCCCTTGGCAGGGATGAATGAGGGGAGATTGTTTTGGGTAGGGCAGAGTCCACAGATGTTAAACTGCAGGGCAGAGCTCAGAGCTGGAGCTGTCCGTGGTTCTGAAACGCACGAGGATGACTCATGGGGAGATGAAAGAATCACTTCATTCTATGGAAGGATAGGGGCTTGGCAAAACCCCACCATCCTTATACACTTGAATGAACTAAAAATTATATTAATGATATTGACAACAGCAAAAAAAAATAAAAATAATAATAATAAAACTGACCAACCAAATAATTATTGTCACTCATATTATCACCTACATTGTTACAATTCTGATAATAATGATAATAACAATAGTGAAATATATTATCAGTATTATTATTTTATTATTTGTCATTATTATTGTTATTTTTATAATAATAAAAAGTATGATAACTTTTATATTTTTAACTTCATGATTTTTTGTTTAAATATATAATAATTAGGCTAAGTTTTCTTTTATTTAATTCATTATTTTTCAAAATAATATTATTTTAATATAATCATACTTATACTTTTCGTTAACCTGTTTTTCGTTAACCTCTCATTAGCACTCATAGGATTATTACAGTTAGGCTATTGTAGCTGTTATTATTTTTTATGTTTCATTTTAGTTTTTTTTATTATCAATTCTCATAGTTTCTAATTGTACAGTCTGAAGGTTCAGTTTTTTCTCACGGGGCTTTCATATTAATATTTATACTACTGTAGTATTTTAGAGGTGTTATGGCTGTTTTTGAATTCTAAAGATGTGCTCCTTCTAGTATCTTGTGAGTTGTTGTATTCCTGAACAATGAAGTATCTTTATATGCAGAAATGAAACCTTCTGCTTAATAGTTTTAACAAAATCATTTCAGAGTTTATCACAGTCGAGACTGGACTCTTCTCAGAAAAAAATGGCGGCTGGTGGATATGTGATTTGATAGACATTACATCATTTCAGATAATAAAGAATAGTGGATGCACCCTTGGTTCACAGAAGGCTACACCCATGAAAAGAGCGTGTAGGTGTGGAGGGTTTCCTGGAATCCACCACCAGCATCCTAATCATCTTGCTCTCATGTTATCTAATGTAGCAGTCCCCCCCCCCCCCCGTCATTTAAGACCCCAAACACACACCCCTCCTTCCTACAGACAGCAGCAGGGAGCTGTGGCTTCCCCGGGTTGATAGTGAGCGTGGGTGCCGCAGATGTCTACGTGGTCATGCATATCAATGTGTTACCTATTGAGGAGGGGGAATCTCGCCCTGGTCGAGCCATATTAGGACACACTTCCTGCCGAATAACTCCCGCTACGTCACAGAGAGGATTTGAGGTGCAACATGTGTCACCTTCCCAATCACCGACTTTCTGGAGCTCCTCTCCATGTTCGCAAAAACCACAGCCGTGATTTATCACACTAAACTGAAGGGATACTGTGATATTTGACTATTTATCGTCCTTACATCTATTAAGGACTATTCTATCAACGATTGTCTCTCGATATTGTGTCGTAGCCTACATTGCAGACTTACACATGGTCCGTCGCTTGTGCATCGATTTTTGCAGCAGTAGGAGCTCCGGTGGAGGAGGAGAAAATCGTGTCGGCCAGCTTTGCAATACCCCAAACTGTCTTTTTTATGTTTTTCCAGCACGCCGACACACAACTGAGCCATACCGCGAAGCACAGACAATGTGTGATAGTACCCATGATATGTGGGAGTACATGAGCCACGTCCGTGTGTGAGGAGGAAGAGGAGGAGGAGGAGGATGTGAGGGTGGTGATGCTGATTGTGGAAGTATTCACTGCTCAACGATGTAAAGTGTCGTGATTTTAGACTCAGAAGACCCGATCCCGAGGCCTGTTCTAGGTGTATGACTCAGAGCATGGACATCACAAAACACTCAGCGTTTGAATGTAAAGTGCAGGTGCATATGCAGGTCTCAAGTGCAGGGCTGTAGCTGAGAGTTATAGAGCCTGGTCTTAGGAGGGCACTGTGAAGTCCGAAGTACATTCACATCAAAAACAACCCTGCAAAGTGATAAATGAGGATTTAGTCAGCCTGATTTCTAAGATGCACTTAGGATGATAGGAATGGCCTTAGCCCAACAATAGCCACTTTAGTAGAGTTTAACTGATTTGTAGGGATTTTGGTCATGCATGTTAAGACTTCAAATGTCCAAATTCTTCTAAATCCAGATTGAAGACAAATAAGTTCTTTTTGTTTATGATGATGCCAGATTTAATATTTTACATTTGCTTCTCTCTTATTGATGCTTGGCTGTATAGATCGTAAAAGTAGGGCAGTTATAATTCACACATTCTCCACACAAAAACTTTGTTTGAATTGCTCATCAGTGACAAATCAAGCATGTTTAAGAGCACTGACAAGTGACTGTGCTGTAATCCATCACATGTGGGTATAATTAAGGTTATAATAGACTGCTGACGTGCATGCCGTCTGTCACTTCATCACATGGCTTTCCAGCTCCATTGTATGTTCACACGCATTATATATGGAGCTGTCAGCTTTCGACTGGATAACTCCTATTAACAACTGTAGAAGTCACTTGTCTGATTATAATAAGCACAGTGATGCTGGTACGGTCTTTTTAAAGCAGATACTTGTCATGAAATGTACCCATTTGAATCCATGCATGAAAACAGCATCAGATTGCCTACGTTTCTTTCCCTGTTACGTGTTTGCAACTTTTATTTGCCTGCGCATAATTGAGACTAAACTAAAAAGGCATTTTTTTAGCGGTGAACTTATAAAAGGGAATGATAGATCCCAGGGTTCTGTCATTTCTGAGAAAACGCCACAAAAGTGTCCTCTGGGTTGCTCCTAAATAAAATGCCCTTTCATAGAGAATGCCCCTTCAGTACATCGAATGTGAAAAAAAGCGCTCTGGAAGCCCTTTAAGTGGACAAAATGTAAACAAAGTGCCCCCTGGATGCCTGTCCAGTGGATCAAATATAAACAGAGTGCCCATTTGCTGCCGCCTATGTTGATGAAATGTAAATAAAGTGTCATCTAGAGATGTCCTGATGGTGGAAAGAGTGTGAATGAAGTGCTTTCTTCATGCTGTCCCACTGGATATGATGTAAACAAAGTACCCGCTGGATACCGTCCCAGATAAAAAAATATAAATGAAATGCCTTCTGAATGCCTACCCTGTGGACAAAATGTAAACAAACCCCCCTTTGGATGTCCTACAATGGACAAAATATAAAGAAAGTACCCTCCAGATGCCCTCACAGTGGACAATATGTAAATAAAGTACCTTCTTGATGCCCTCCAACTGGACATAATGCAAGTGAAGGACCTTCCGTAATTGCTTCAAGTTGATACAGCATAAAAATCTACTTCTCTAGATGCCTGTCCTGGAGTAAAATGTAAACAAAGTGAGCTCTGGATGCTCTTCCAATTGACAAAATGTAAACAAAAACTCCCTGTAGTTGCCCTGTTATTATGTAATACATGAAACAAGAGCTTGCATGTCAAATAATTAAAATGTAGAATAAGTGCCGTCTGGATGCCCTCTAATAGATAAAATATGATGACTTGCCTGTAAAGTAAATAACCTTATCTTACATACATGTTTAGCTGGTGTATAAGGTTTGTTTGTTAAATTCAATACTACAGAAAGTCTATTAATCACAACTGTTCGTGTGTTTGTATCCCAGTCTTTATGGGTGCCGCTAACTTGTATTTTTTTTTTGCTCCTGCCCCTAAAAAAGCCTGGGTGCACCACTGCATCTCATCACAGGTCATGGCTTTGGAGCTAACATGCATGAGTTGTGATTAGTTTGATTAGGGAGTCATTTTCCCTCTTTGGATTCTTTGAGTTTGGGGATTTTCAAAATAAAGGTAAGAGCATCAAGTACTCAAGATAAATGTTGTGTAACAGAGGTATTTTTAGCCATGTCAGTTTTACCCTGAGGATTGTGTTGTCTGTCAATCCACATCTTCAGTCCACTTTTAAGCATCTCAGCATCTGTTGGATTAATAACAACACTGTAACCTGGTTCAAACATTTATGATGCTCACAGCATGAATTTTAAGGTGTGACGTAAAGACTTATTGTTCCCCTCAGACTGTGTAGTTGAAAGGACTTTTAGAGGCATAGAAAGATGGAAGTACATAAAATGAAACGTTGTGTAACAGGAATGTATTTTGAGCCGTGCTGGCAGTTTTGGCTCCGGGCACGGCATCTGATGCTCTGTCAGTCTGTCTGTCAGTCAGTCCATCTTCTGGCTGTTTTCTGAAATATATCAACATCTATTAGAGAAATTCAGATGAGACTTGGTCTGAAATTTGGTTGTGCCTGGAGGATATGTTATAAAACTTTGAACTCACTTTTTAACCCGAATGTTTCTGATTCTAACACTTTAGGTCACACGGTCTAGTTAGCAAACCTGATCGTGTTAATACAGCTGTGTCTTCAGGATGATGAGTTAGTATGGACGCCATGGTGCCATCTACTCCTATTTTTTTAAACTTTAAAAACCTGATATTTCACCCTCTTTAAACATGTTGGTATTGTGAAAGTCAAATACAGATAATGACATTTTATTTGGGCATCGCTGTTTTCCTCACTTTTGCTTTTGGCCTTTTTGAGGACGTGTGTGAATGCAGACTTGAGTGCATGCTCAGCCTGCTGGATTGAACAGGTGTCACTCCATCCAAACTGGTGTGTGTTTCATTAAGGAGTGAAGGTGGGCCAGCTGGTTGCCTGGACACAGAGTTTTTGTGTTGCTCATGTTACAGATCCCCGAGTCTGCTGTCTTTCTCACTGCGTCCCAGCACAGAGCCATTTCTCAATCCAAACTATCTTGATTTGGACCACCAGGAATATCCTTTTGAGGTCTAAGATTTGACGCAAAGTGCTCTGTTGCTGTCAGGATGAAGAGGCTGGTGTTGAAGGTTTTCTGCTCGGCTCTGCTGCTTCTAGCTTTGGTGCCGTTTGTGTGCTCACAGTCAGGTATGGATCCACATACACTCTTATACATTTACTTTTTTGGCTTGTTTGTTTGTCTCCACCTCCTTTCCTGGTGTCTGATATCTCCTTTTTCAGGCTTATCTGTTACAGTAATTCCTAATCATATATCCATCCATTTATAAACTTCATAGCTTGTGTTGCAAAGCTTCTTTCCAGCAGACGGAGAGTACAGATATGAGTAAATATGCTTCTTTTCTTTGGCATTATTCTTGGATTTTGCCCCCTCACTTTGTCTGTGTTGATGCTCGTAGGATGTCTCTCAATAATGAGGCAGTTTTTGTGCGTCTGTGGGTTGATAATTATACGTCTGCCAACAAACTGTTTTGAGTGACACTTCCATCCGACTGCCTGTTTTGTGTCCCTTTCTACAGATTGTTCTCGGGCTGAGTCATGTGACCTGTGCGTCGGAGACTCCATGCTCAACCTGACAGGCTGCGTCTGGAGGCTTTGTCCGACTGGTAACACACACTCAGACAAGCACACATACCTCTGACCTCTGATAGTAATTCAATCATCATGGCTGCTGTAACCTGAGCCTTCCTGGTTTGTACATGAAGCCTAAATTATTCAGTGTAACACTAATACATGCACACACACGCTAAATTGTTTATTCTGTGTCTCAGGTAATGATACAGGGATGTGTGTGACTGATCAGGGCGACTCAGCAGACATCGCTATGAACTGCAGCTGGACTAGAGTGTCTGAATTGTGCACAGGTAGAAACCACTCTAAAATTAACACATTAACATCTCTTTGTTTCTTTACTAAGTCCTCTCTCTTTAACATGTTCCATTTCAGTCGTGGAGACAGTGGCTGATGGAGGAGGTGGAGGTGACTCAGGTAAATTATATCAAGCATCGCCTTCCCTCCCCCTTCTCTTCTCTTCTCTTGCGTCAGTCAGTTATTATTCCCATAAGAGCTGAGTTGAATGTCCCCCACCACCTCTTCGTCATTTCTAGTAAAAATCCATGAATAGAAGTCTCTCCTCCATCCTGCAGTTTGCTCTGAATGGCTCATTTCCTTTCCCTCCAGGTGACGGAAACCCCCCCAATCCCTCTCCAGAGTTCTCTCAGGCCAAGTTTGACATGTCCAGCTTCATTGGGGGCATCATACTGGTGCTGTGTCTGCAGGCGGGCGGCTTCATAGCCATGCGCTTCCTCAAATCTAAAGAGCAGAGCAGCTATGACCCCATGTGAGTTTTTATGCACCCACGTGTCAGAGGACAAAGAATTTAGCGTGACTGCATCAGTTTAAGTGGGTGCATGTTAATGTGTCATTGTGTTAGTGATGTCTGTTGATGCAACAGTGGCCTCTGGTGGCAGGAGCAAACAACAGCAGCTTAAACACAGTGTTATCCCCGTTTAACATCAATCTTGATTGCATTTGATTTTGGTCTCAAAATGTAGCTTTGCTAATTGAGTCTGTGTCCATCCACTTGCAGAGACCAGCCGACACAGTAAGGATGAGAAGTATGAAGGACAAACAGCAAAGTCTGGAGGACAGCCCAGCAGTGACTCATCGATTTGTGACGACAAGAGTGTTTTTTTTCCCATAAACCCCTGTCATTCCTGGTTTGGTCTCTAAAATGTGTACCTCTTGGGGGATGGGTGTATTATTAAGTGGACATTTTTTCTCCTGTTGTTTAAAGAGTGTCTGTGCATTATTCCACTGTGTTTGTACAGTAATTATATCTCGAAAACATTTCACTGTTGCTTTCCACATGATCTGACAAAAGAGGAACAAAACAGCTTGAATTCCTCTGCTTTGGGTGATAAGCATCTTACAGTAAGCATCTTGTGGATCTGCATTAAACGCTGCTTTGACATGTGTAACTAGCACAGTGCTGTTATGGGAAAGAATGAAATTATTTCATGAAGTTAGGAGGGCAGACAAGGTCGAGACAGGAATTTAGACTTTTCCCAGAGCCTTAAAAATAGACTGAGATCATTTCTTTGAACTGTAAGAAGATATTTGTGTTGAGCTGCATCACTTCTAGTGTTTTATTGTGCATGTAACATATTTTTTATCTGCAAACTTGCCGTGAGTTTAGATTAGGATCTTAGTGAGTCATGCAACATCTACTGGTGATCTGTTTTTAAGTTGAACTGAAAGCTACACTTTTAAAGCTGTGTAACGATAATAATTTCCAGCATTTCTGGAGCAACCCCCCTCTGATTTTTGTGTTCTTTTTTTGTCAGAAGTTACACTTTAAAATTCTGTTTCATGTTTGACATTTCTGTCCTCAGTTTATGCCCTTTAATAACAGTCAAAATATGTGTGTTTCTCCACTGTTTAATCATGCTAATGCTGGTTAAGAAGATAATTGTATAGGTTTGGTTTTGAAGGGTGTGCCTCTAGAATGCAAAATTCTTCTAAAGGGCTGAATAAACCAAAGAGAAGCACCTGTTGTTTTATTTGTGGGTGTAGTACGTCATGTCTGCTTTGTGATTTGATGCTGACAGATAATCTCACTGAAATGTTGCACAAAGCTCAGAGCATATTTGTCCACACCAGCACGGTGTGTGAAGTGATTCAGCCGGATTTTAGTCACACACCCAGAATCTGAAGATAAGACTCACCCTGTAATCCGTACTGAGCATGAGCAGCAAGGACAGAGCACTGATGGAGGTCTGTGAGGGAGCAGCGGGACGGCTCGTTGGATGCACCGCTTGCTGTCTGAGCCAGGACCTGCAGGCCTGACTGAGCCTGCACAAAAAAAGTTCACCAACTGGATAGAGAGTGGCTGTCTTCCAAGTCTGTTGACAAAGGACAGAGCTGAATACTGGTCCTTTCTGCTCTGAATGCAATGCACCCACCCCCAATACTCACAAACACACTACTCCAGGAGAGGGAAAGGGAAGCACGCGCACACACACACACACACACACACACACACGCACACACACACACACACACACACATACACACACACACACACACACACACACACACTGAGTCCACAATAAAGTAACAGCAGGTTCCTTGCGCTGTTTGCAAGGTGACTGTTCTCTTTTTGAAGCAGTTACAGATCTCTGTTTGTATTTGGCTCTGTGTGTGTGTGTGTGTGTGTGTGTGTGTGTGTGTGTGTGTGCGTGCGTGTGTGTAGTAGTTGAAGTGCAGCAGCCCTAGTGTGAGGCCAAGTGTGTTTAGTAGGTGTCGACAGCAACATGGAGAAAGTTAACATCCCACCTCCACCCTGCCGCCATTTAGTGAAACATCCGTGTGTGTTTGAGTCATATCACACACATACACATACACACACACGCTGTACATGACTGTTTGTTCCGCCTCGCGCTCGGCTCCCAGCTGACCCGGTGTGGACTAAAACTCTGGAGGGTGTGTTCTCTGCGTTTACTGAGCACACAGACCTTAACACACACACACACTGTCACACACACGCTACGCATACGCTACACACACCGCACTGAGGACAACTTTGAACCAAACTCTTCACAGATGGAACATGCGGAAGCTGTCAAGTAAGGTAACACACTTTTTCTTGTTTGGGATTATGATTTTTTTCCGCTTTTTAAAAAATAATTGAGTCGGTGAGGGGGAAGTTTTATCTTTGTCCAAAGGAGAAAAAGCAGCGACAGGTGTGCGCTCTCTCGCGCTGTTCATTATGAGGAAAGAGTGTTTGCGTTGGCCAAGCTTTCTTCAAGGGGATCCATGTGCGTTATTTTGACCAGAAACTTCGATAATAGTTCAAATTGCAGCTTGATATATGACATAATACGTGTTACAGCAACTGTCTGTGTTTTTCCTGCTAGATTAAACGCAGGAATAGTTTAAATAAATTAATTAATAATCATCCAACAGCATATTTAATTGTCTAAAATAATATTATTCTAATCTATGTTGTTTCAGGTGTCAGGTTGTGAAGACTGGTCGGCTCTCCTTGCATGATATCCTGTTTGCCAAACTTCAACACGCTTTGACAGCAGAACCTATTTGCGCATGCGTGGATTACTTTAAGGTAACTATCCTGAGGGCGGTGAGGACCCAGACACGAACACATGAATTGAAAGACATGGAAGAAAAAAAAAGGTTGCACTGTGGTGCAGCAGGTTAGTTGAAGACTTACCGAAGTTTGCTTTGTCTATTTTGACACCACACTCGTAGGCTCAAACAACGTAATGACAGCAGAAAGTATGGTGGCCCTGATGGTCAGTTGTGGCTAACACGCATTTCCTGATGCGAAAAAAATTAAGCCAAAAAAAAAAATTTTTTTTTTTTTCTAAAGGATCAAAACAATGTTTAAAACTGTGACCTGGATCAGATAACACTGAATAGCCTACATGAACAGACCTAAATACTGTAAATTACTGTATTAACACAACCCTGGGATTTTTTTCCCGTTGAACAAAGGTTTCAATAAATAGAACTTTTAAAAAAAATAACTATGCCAACATACAGTTACGAAAAATATTGAAAAAGACATTTAACTGAAGTCAAAAACATTTAATGAATTACATAAATATTTCATGCAATGCCAACAAATCTAAATGCAAAAGTGTAGGGAAAAAAAAATAGGAAAAAAAATGACAACACAAAAACACAGAACAAAATGAAAACAAGTAAAACTGTGAAACTATCACTAAATGCTGAAGTTTGATTGGAAACACAACAGGATTTCTGAAAACACTAAAATGCAACAAGCTGCAAATGTATATTAACAGCTGACACTATGTGTCACAAAACACAACTGAAATAATTAACCAAAAACAATGTTTCATGGGTTTTTCATGAAATGCAATTATATACACATGATCTATTTTTCTACTTTTCTGTTTTAAAATCATTCAGCATTAAGCAAAGTAGCCTAGTGAAATATTTTTGCTCATACAGAGATAGTTTTGTGTCATATAGAATATTTTTGTATTTGATAAAATGATCGGTTGATGTTTAACAAATATTTTTACATTTTATGAAGTATACAAAAGTCTCAAAATGCTGCTTTGTCATTGTTTGTCTGTTTTTTATGGTTTGTGCAGTTTGACCTTCAGGCTCTCCTTAAGAAACATTGTCAAACCATTTTAGATATTTTTTAATGTTTGTCACAGATTATCTTGGATAGAAATACTTAAAAAACATTGAAGCGCTGCATGTTCCTCACCTTGGGGCCATAAAAAGATAAACTGAAACATTGACTAAACCTATCTTCCAGTCAAATATTGTTGCCTTTTCAGATTTTTTGTCAGCTTGTCCCTGAGAAAATGAAACACTTTTACTTCCTCAGACCTTGTAGATTATTCTGGAAAGGACAGAGTAACATTTTCAGGGATCAAAGAGCAAAAGAGAGGGAAGCACCAGTTGAGCAGACCAAAATGTTCCCGCTGCCCTTTTAGATACGCTCTGCTGTGAATGATTAAACACTGAGAAGACACAAAGTGATTCCCTGCAGAGGGATAAACACTGTTTACATTTCAGGGTGTTCTTATTAATTATCTTATATAACAGGTTTAATGTAAATAGAGAGTCATAAGAGGAGCCTGTTTGAGGTTGTGGTTGTGCTTCTCTCTCAGGGATGGAGGAGGAGGAGCTGACTGACTCTTCTCTGGACCTGAGTCACCTGACAGATGATGAGCAGTCCAGCATCCTGCAGGTCATACAGCGGGACCTGGAGCTGCGTCAGCTTGATGAAGGAAGAGTAAGGTCAGAGGTGACTGTGTGTCCTCTGTAGTAGGAAGTTTGGCCTTTGAATTGACGTAAATAGTGTGTGTTCGACTTCTTGTGTATAACTTTATTAATGTAGGATGTGATAGCAATGCAGGGTCTGATACAGATACACACAAAGCGAGGTAGGGCCTTAAATGCAGCAACGAAGACATTATTTCTGGACACAAACAGACAAAAGTTATAACATGATGTACTTATTATAGTACTAATTCACCAAATAGAAGGCAAATGAAAACTCTTGAGCTTGACTACACTAAATGTTAAAACATTTTTTGCTGCTGCTGGCTGAACCAGTAAAGCAAGGAACAGGGCAAAGACCTAAGTGACCTTGAAAATGTCTGAAGTTTCAATCGGCCAACTCACCTAAGATCAATTACTCCACTGGGGGGAGGGGGGCTTTTGTGTTTCTATTTGGGTTGTCTTCATTAGGATCTCTGATTTATGATCTGCCAGTGAACCCTGACACCTACCCCCTTCACACTGGTTTGAGGCAATAAAAGTTACAATATTAAAATCATTAATCTTGCAGTGATGCTCTTGTTTGTTTTTATGTGTTAAAAAAAAACATCAAAATGAATTTCATTTTGATTCATAAACATAAAAACCCCCAACAGGAGCTTTAATTAGTCTTTGCATTGTGGCTTTAGCAAACAACTAATATCATCAATCCTTGTCTTTGAGGAATCAATCATCTGTTCAGAGTACAAAAACTGGACAGTGGTCAAATAAGCTCATTATAAGTTCATAGAGACCAAAGCAGAGCAAATTTCACAGTTGAAAACTAAAACCTGGATATTTTCTGCACTATTGCATGACTTAGAGTGTTTATCTATTACTGGAGTAGTGTAAAACCCTCCTGGTTATCTGTGTATTTATGTCTTTTTTCTGTCAGTATAAACTACACAAGTCATCCTTCATTTTACCAGAAGTGACAACAGGGAGTGTTTAGTTTGAACCGCAGCCTCATGTCAGCTGACTTTGCGGTTGTGATTGTTGTTTGCTGTGTAACTTGTGCCTATGTTGACGCTGCAGGATCCTTGAGAAGACAGAGACAGACCCGACGCGTCTGCGCTCTCTGACCGGGGTGTGGTTCAACGATGAGCGCAGTAAACGCCACCATAACCGGGTGCCGGTTTGCACCCTGGTCCACGCTACCCTCCGGCATAGGAAGACAAAGAGCAGAGGTCAAGTTTCATTTAATGCAGTCTTGCTATCAGGAACATGTGGGGCTGTTTATTCAGCCATTTTGGGGATATCCCAGTGATGGCTCTTTGCTTGTTGTCATGGCAACAGATGTGTCCTTGACTGAACTGTTCAACGGTGAGAAGGAGGAAACCTCACACAACAACAACAACAATAACTCTTCTCCTGAAGCCGACAAAAGACTAAAGGACAGAAAAGAAGAGCGAAGTGGAGGGTCAGTGATGTGGTCAGACTCTGAAAATGTTTTTTACTCTTTGAAGCTGCTTGTCTCACATCTGTCCTTTCCTATTTACAGCAGTCAAGAGAATCTGAAGACTTTTCCTCAGACTTTACCCAGAACAAAAAGTCCAATAAGACAGGTCTGTGTATGCTCAAATTTCTTTTTATTCCTACAATAAAAAAAAAACATCTTACTCTAAAATTTTTCTCTTCAATTTCAGACTCTCCCCTACAGAAATAGTTCCTCCTCATCCAAAGGTATGAAAGCCTCTCATACACGTCTCTGTACCTCTATAGCTATGTGTTATATAACTATTAACTCTTTATTCTCCTTTTAGAGCATGAAAGAATCAATGGCCACTCAGAGGAACTCGAGGTGATTAAACCACACAAACACATACATTCACAGCTAATAATACTGCATTATACACTGGTACATACACACTGTGACTTCTAACCCCCTACTGCTTTATATTGTATCCTAACTTAACTACTTTACTGTACAATGCACCTGATTTAATCTGACACTGGCTGTATAACATGCCCTCACTGCACTTCATAACTTTAATTATTCACACCTTGTACAACAGTTATATGTACCACTTCTTTTATTTATCTTATTCTATGTGATCTTTTATTTTGTACAGATGGAGCAAAACATTTTATCGGACATTTTATCATCTATCTTTAATGATGTTCAAATCTTTTAATTTATCCACATCACTAGCTCTGTGACTGAAGACATAACCTTATAAAATGACAGTTTTTCATGCTTTTATTTTGAAACTTTTAGTCCCCACATTTTAAAATTGTGCCTTTATTTTGGAGCATAGTTAACTTCTGGTAGAATGTAAGTTGCAACACTAACTGAAAATGGATAGAAAGTGTAAATGATCCAGTTGATAAGGAACCTGAAGAGGCACAAGCTCTGACGCTGTTTTGGAGCTCTCTCTTTCTGTGTCTCCCTCTCTCCACTCTCTAAACCCAATGCAGATGACTAACATGAATCTGGTTCTGCTCAAGGTTTCTGCCTGTTAAAGGAATTTTTCCCTCTCCACTGTAACTTGCTAAATGCTGCAAAGTGTTTTACTCATGTGGTTGAAGATGGGATGAGAGTGGGGCTCAGTCTGATCCCATCTTTTTTTACATTGGGTCTTTGTAGATAGAGTCTGGTCTCGAATTGGTGCTATTCAGATTGACAAAAAAATCAATTTTTTTTACTTACACTATTTTCCTGCTAATTTTCTGCCTAATTCTGGCACTTAAACCTGAATGCCTGGAACGTTCTCATTTTTTTTCTTTTTCATGCAACAGTGGACTACAGTGAAGATTGTTAAAAAACCCCTGATGTGTTAAAAGATGCTGTATTATACAATGTGTGTGTGTGTGTGTGTGTGTGTGTGTGTGTGTGTGTGTGTGTGTGTGTGTGTGTGTGTGTGTGTGTGCACGTGGATGTGTGCGCATGCAGGAAGACTACGACTATCACAACGGGGATACTGAGTCTCTGAGCAGCAGCCTGACAGAACCAGCTTCTCTAAAGAACAGCAGCTCCACTGGCAGCCTTCAATCGGGCTACACGGTACCCTCACACACACACTCACACACACACACACACCTCAATGCATATGTGCATGCACGTACGTGCACTTTTGATTAATTGTTTACCCGGCGACGCAAGATGACTCAGCTTTAGGACAATGACGTAGGGACTGATCTCTGTTCTGTGTGTGTGTGTCTGTGTGTGTTATAGCTCAGCGGGAGCATGATGAGTTTGTTCAGCACAGGGGATTTCGGAGTGGTGGAGGTGAGGGGCCGTATCCAGTTCTCATTGGTGTATGACATTCAGAAGGAGGAGCTGCTGGTCAATGTGAATCGCTGCGAGGACATTGCTGCGGCACGCAAGAACCGCTCTGACCCGTGAGTGAGGGTGCAAGCGTGTGTGTGTGCAGTTTGAGCAAAATTTAAGACAAAATAACAACCCAAATGTATGTATGTGTGTGTGTGTGTGTGTGTGTGTGTGTGTGTGTGTGTGTGTGTGTTTGTCACAGATATGTTAAAGCATACCTCCTGCCTGACAAGTCGAGTCAAAGTAAGAAGAAAACCTCAGTGAAGAAGAAGACTCTGAGCCCCGTCTATGATCAGACGCTCCGAGTGAGACACTTTCATTTGCATATTACATAAGGCAGCATTAAACACAAATCCCCAAAATCCAGTGCATAAATCACTAATTTTAAACGCAGTGCTGCTGCTGCCATGATGTCAGTCTGGATCCTGAACTTTTCTGTTTCCTCTTTTCATGTGTTTCCTCTTTGATTCTGGATCTTATTTTGCAGTATAAAGTGAGGAAAGGGGAGTTACGTAGCCGGACCTTGAATCTGTCCGTGTGGCACGCTGAGCCTCTTGGGAGGAATATGTTTCTGGGGGAGGTCGAGGTGGCTCTGGGTCTCTGGGACTGGACCAGCACTCAGCCACTGTGGCAGGACCTGCAGCCTCGGGTAGGGAAGAGAACACGTGAAAGATACAAGATGATGTGGTGTACTAAAATATTCACACACAAATATTTACCAGAGAACCACAGGGCCTGTTGTGTACGACTGCTTCGTATCTGTAGGAGCAGATTTGGCAGCTTTATTGCAGACACTGAAAACAGGGAGGGGTGTCTCTGGTGTCTGGGAGAGCTGTGAAGGGAGAGGAAGACATGCTGTGAATTTCAACTAAGGTTTTATGTAACCGTAATGTCTTCCTGAGTCCATGCTTCTGCCTCCTTCCCTCTTTCCTTTTCTGTCTGTCTGCTGCAATCTTTTCCTCCTCTACACCAACCCCCACCTCAGGTTCATTTGAATCCAGACTCCATTAGCAGTCGTGGGACCATTGTGCTCTCCATTAAGTTCATCCCAGATGGATATGAAGGTGGGCAGAACACTCACTTAGCGGGTTTATGTGAAGTCCTGCAGTAATCACCTGTGCCTCATGTGCTGTTTCTCTGTGTATGTGTGTGTGTGTGTGATCAGGCGGTGGTCTGCCTTTGACAGGAGAGCTTCACATCTGGCTGCGGGAGGCTCAAGGTCTGCTGACCAACAAAGGAGGAGCTATAGACTCCTTTGTCAGAAGGTCTGTCTACTGTGCAACGTATGCTTGGGTTTTTCCACGAGTTACATAATGTGAAAGAGTTTGTCCTTGTGGAGAATCATAAGTAGAAAAGGACAGAAATGATCTCAATTCATAATTTTGTAGGTGCATCATTGTAACTACACCTACTATCAGCCCGCTCATATACTGCACTGGCAGGTGGGGTCACATGTACAGACCCAATCACAGTCCTCCTTGAAGGTCTGTTAAATCCGCCCTTTTAATCGATCATTCAGCTGGTTATAAAGGTGTATTTCTTCTGTCGCTTCAAGAGGCACTTTCCTTTTTGGCTGTTGCTAGCTCTCCTCTAAATCTGGAATCATTTGAGTGATTCCTGAAGAGTTGAGATGATGCCAGGCAAAGTCAAATTATCCAAAAATATAGAGAAAATGAAAAATATCCAATTTCTTTGCAACTCCTTATCTTTAAAAAAAAAACAACTTTATAGCATCTTTTGGCTCATTCTTTTGGTTGCTAGAAAAATTGCTCCACTCATACATCCTGCCATGAATCTGGTAAAAATAATCCAATATTCACTATTGATATTAAACTGTCTTATATCATGCTCCCCTCTTAAGCTACATACTCCCAGATGCCAGCCGGCAGAGCGGTCAGAAGACGCGGATGATCAAACGCTCCATCAGCCCGACCTACAACCACACCATGGTGTATGACGGCTTCCAAACCAGCGACCTGAGGGAGGCCTGTGCCGAGCTGACTGTGTGGCACCGTGACGGGTTAAAATCTCAGGTCTTAGGAGGGATCCGTCTGAGCTGTGGGTTAGGTGAGTGTTTTCCTATGCTGCTGTTAGAGTTTTCATTAAGAGGACTAACCACTTTTCTGTACCTTCATTTAGCCCTTATTATTGGTACAGAAAAACAACGTCACAGGATGGTTATGCAAGAGATCTCTGACTTTTGCGGCTCTGGTCGAGGATTTGGATTCCTGTGGAGCTCACTAACATACCGTTGAACACAGTAATGCTACACAGAATGCAGCTCTTTCTATTAATGTTGTTTCACACGCACACAAGTGTCTGTCTTCAGAATATGGGACCTGCTGGGATTCAACCAAAAGATTAATTGTGTGGAAGCACGCTAAAGTATGGACTTAAGAGTTTATGATCAGATGTGTGTGTTTGTTTTGAACACTCCCACAGTGAAGGGATTTAAATGGTGTGTGATCTTATGCAAATATTTACTCCAAACCCTTGTGTCTGAGTGTCGGGCTGTTTTTTTTCTGTACACAAATATGAAAAAAATAGGAGGATTAAAGCTCCTATAAGCAGTATTTGACTTTTTTGGCTCGCTTAAGTCAGCAGGATGAGATTTTTGCCACTACTTAAGCATGAGGGTTAAGTAAAGACTAATTTGTCCACAGGGGGCGCCAAATTTAATGCAAATCAAAAGTTACTCATTTGTTGTAAATACTTTGTGTGGAAATTGGATAAACGACTGTTTCTTCAGCTGCTTCAGCTCAGCCAACACTTACCTCCTTGCACCAGTTTCAGGCATTACAAGCAATGCTGTTGAAGTCACCAGTCTTGTTGCTGATGGTCTTCTTTGTTTTTTGATATCATTAAAAGGCATCAATATGAATTCCAGTTTATTTCACTGAAATAAAAAAAAAAACCTCACTGGAGCTTTAAAACAACCTAACCTGGTTGTGCAGTCTCCATGAAAGAGGACTACACAGCCAGGTTGACCTGCTGATAAGGGAACACCACACCTATATTTACTTTCTTACAAAGCGGCAGCCAGTAATTGTTCTTCCATGCTGGCATGACATGCAGAGGATCTAAAAAGCTTACAAAGTTTTCACCTCAACTTTGTTTGAATCTCACCCCCCCTGTCTGAGCTGAGCTGTTTTTGGAGATTAAATGAGTCCCCTGACATTTTGTGGGCTCAGAGGAAAGCTGTTTATGTATTAGGGGTTGTCACATTAAAGGGGAATGTTTGACTGGCTGGTTTATTTTATGGTCAGCTTTTAGGATGGAGCTATAAAAGCAGTGTTATGCTTCATCTACAGTGGTGTTTTCAAACTTTGTGCTGACAGTGTTTCAGTCCGATACTTCACATTTTGTCCTGTCGGCACTTCAGGCATTTCAGATGGTGGTGTCATCAGAGCGAGGTTGTTTCAGGGTTACCAGAGTAGCAGCTGTGCGGTGCTAAATATCTTCTGTTGGGCTCGGTGAAGTTTTACATGACACCAGTGTGGTAAACAGTTCTCATTTATGATCGTTCATCTTGGGGAAGCTGTTTGTCTCAGCATGGATGTTGTTTTGTTTCAAGTCGGTGTTACTGTGCTTGACGAGGAGGGTGCAGCACTCAGGATCAAACCACTGACAGAGGAGCAGCTTCTGTGTCGCTGTTGTTTTCCTGAGGGGAGATGGAGTCAGGGGAGTGGTGGCAAACGACACTCTGATGAAGTTTAGCTCGTTATAAACAGATCCTTAAGTTTTCACACTAAAACTTGGGATTATTTTGTTTGAACTGTCAGTGCTGTGAGGTTAGATTTTAGATTTTCAGGCGAATATTCAGTCATGAGGAGAAGCGGTCAGGAGTCATTGTTCTCTGTTAATGCATCTCTTTCCACGTTTAATATGAAAATTGTGTATTTCAGGTCAGAGTTATGGCGAGGCGGTAAGCTGGATGGACTCCACGGAGGAGGAGGTCGCCGTGTGGACTTCCATGATCACAAACCCAAACCACTGGATCGATGCAACACTTCCAATCAGAACTAACCTCACATATCGGTCTGACTGACGCTAACACACATTGACAATGTGACTGAAAGATTTTCCTCAATACCTTTAACCTCTTTGTCTCAATGATACACTGCTTTTGTATATATACATATCACACACACTCACACAGGAAGCAGTAGTTGTGCAATATTGTGAATTACTGGCATGGAAATGTAGTCCGGGAAATGTAGTTTTTGAACCAAATCTGTGAGTGTTTAAAAAGTTCTACTTATGTGTCTGTGTCTAATCCACTGTAGTTTATTAATTAAAAAACAAACCTAAATTAACAGACCACGTAGTGTTTCTCTCTCCTTTCTTATGTGGATTTAAAGAAAATAAAGAGACAGTTGGTGTTCATCTATAAAAAATATATAACAAGAAAATCCCAAATTACATGAACTCTAATTGATCTGACAGTATTTTTGTATCTTCATGGGTCAAAGTCGAAATTTATTTGGATAGGAAAGGCCTGGAGGTCAATGCTTTTATTTCTGTTTTTCTGAATAAGCTGACTGCCACCTTGTGGTCAGACTTTATATTTCTTTTACACATTTTTTTTTTAACAAAGGATGTTGGTGGAGAATAAAAGTGCACACAAACACAAGAACCAGGAACAAAAATATGTTCAATAATCTATGTTCAATTTTGTTTTATTTATTGCTATTCAATCCTCAAGTCCATGCCCTTTAAATAGTGTCACGAGTCAGTCTGCGCTCCAACAGTGTCAGTCGAGACTCCAGTCCAGCAGATGGCGACATTCCCTAATGCGTACATGCTACACAGTTGTCATGGTGACGGAACGTCAACACCGATCTTGGGTAACGTCCCTCGCCTCTCCGGTATCCTGACTGACTCTTAAAATGTCAGAAATGTCTGCTGTGAACAGAAAGTTGGTTCAAGCTCTTGTTGAAACAATCTCAAAACAGGTGGAGCATTGTGAGTATTCATTTAAATAAAGTTTTGACATTTAAGCCTGAGCTAAGCTAGGAGAAAGGCAAGGCAAGTTTATTTGTATAGCACTATTTATACACAAGGCAATTTAAAGTGCTTTGCAGATGCTTTACAGAAGGAAATATATTGGAAACGGAAGAGATTAAAATAATTTAAAACAACTATAAGTTTGCCAAAGATGCTGTTTTTAATTATCATCACTCATAAAATGAATCTAAATATGTCCCACAGCTACTTCAGGTAACATTTTATCTTCCTTTATAGTCAGCAAAGCAGAGGTTGAGTGCCTTATTCGAGGATTTAACAGTCTCCTTGGGGAGCGAGCTGTTCCTGATCATACAGCTGGACTAGACAGAGGCAGGTTCAGAAGCGTACTGCACAACTGGTTTGGGATGACTGACTACATGATCATGGATGGAGGTAATACTCAAGATAAACGTTCACTCACTTATTTGCCGTATACAGGCACATGTTTTAACTCTGAATACTCACAGATAAAGTTCGGACAGCATCTTGTGTGTTGTGTTGTTACTTATCACATATCCTTCAGTGTTCAGGACGTTTGACAAAGACAATGACAACTCCATCAGTGTGAAAGAATGGATCAAAGGACTGTCTGTTTTCCTTCGAGGAAGTTTGGATGAAAAAATAAAATGTAAGCTCTATCTTATATCTAAACTTAGTCTGACACAATTACAACTTACCAGACACTAATCAGGTTATAACTCTTTCTCACAACTCAGACTGTTTTCATGTGTATGACTTGAACGGCGATAACTACATCTCCAGGGAGGAGATGTTTCAGATGCTGAAGAACAGCCTCAGCAGACAGCCCACAGAAGAGGACCCTGATGAGAGAATCAAGGACCTGGTGGAGATCACACTGAAGAAGATGGTGAGTGTTTACATTCTGCAGCCCTCTCTGTTGGGATTTCTAACCCTCTAGATAACTCTGTACTTCCGTAACATCTCACATTAACTTTTCTGTAGGATCATGATCATGACGGCAGACTGTCTTTTGATGATTTTGAAAAGGCTGTGAGAGAAGAGAATCTCTTACTAGAAGCTTTTGGAACCTGTTTACCTGACACCACGGTAATGAATCTAAAGCCTCTGAAAATCAAATTCACACTAAAACTATTTATTTAAATATTTCCTTTTTTTCAGAGTATCGAGACATTTGAGAGGCATGTATTTGAGGAGCATCAGGATCATTGAAGAAACCATGTCTTTTTCCATTTTTCACTTACATACTCTTTAATAAAAATGTTCAGAACTTTTTTATATTGTATTGCAAAATTTGTGAATTAAAACAAGTTGCTATGAAAATGTGGGAATGGTGGTTTTCTTTTGTAAACGGAATGAATGATTTGATCAAATCCGACGTCTTGGTTTCACCTTCTTTTCCACAGGTTTGAGATCAGGAACTGCTCCCACCTAAGAACGTGAACAAAGTTGATTTTACTACAATAACAACAAACATCACAACTACAGTGACTTTGAAAACTTCAGCTTGGAGCTCACCTGTTTCATTGTGTTCCTGATCAGACTAACACTTGTGTTTAGAGACTCATCCTCCATGTCTGCTTTAGGTGGTTGAGGCAGTTTCGGCCCAATAAAAGCCTTATTCTTTATGGCCTCATCAGTCTGTGAGTTTTCCACCATGTCTTCCATCTTTCGTTTCCTGTTCTCCAAATGTGTCGTCCTTGGGACAAATCTGACTGCAGAGCTCTGATTCGAAGTGAGCCTCTGTCCTGGGTCTCTGTCTGAAGGGGCTTGACTGGAGCTCGTACTCTGTCTTGGCTGCTGCTGTTTTGTGTCAATGATGGCATTGTGTAATGTCCCCATTTTGTCTTCTGTTGGTGTAGCCCCAGAATAATTCATATGTCCATAGTTGTAATGTTCCTGGGGAGGGAGCGGCAGTAGAGGAAAGCCTGAATATTGGCACATGTTTGGAGTCTCCCCGGTCTCGTCATTGTGAGAAGTTTGATCTTGTCTCGTAGTGACAGTCTCTGACGTGGTAGCTGTGTCCAACGATGTGGGCTGCTCAGATGCTGACTTCTGTTGTTTTTCTCTTGCTTTTTAACAAAATATAACAGAATACAAAACATTTAAAACAGCTCCAGTTAATATCAAAATTCCTTTGAGGAGTTCTTTAGTGTTTTAGGAGCTTTAAGCTGTCGTATAAAAATGTCAACACACATTTACAGCATGACTGTCATTAAAAAACCTCGGTACAAAATGGATCTGAGTTCATAAATGTGCATAGAGAGTCAGTCTTTGTGTGATTTTAGAGCGTACCTTTATTGTGGACAGTCCTGACCACGTATCTCCTCCTGTCCTGCAGCTTTAACCTGGTGTCCTCCACAGTCTCATACTCAGGGACGTAGCACACATGCAGAACACCTCCATAGAAACTCTTCTCATCCATGTGCCGTTTAGCAGCTCTGCAACAGAAAACAACATTAACCAAACCATTCAGTCATCCTGCTTTAATGCTTTAATTCTCCTGCAGTGTATTAGTCAGGGGGCACAGTCCTAACCTGGCACTAGTAAGTCTCTGGAACTTGACGAGGTAGACCTCCGTGAACTCCTCAGCGGGGTACTCGTCCAGGGGTCTGTATTCCTCCACGACCCCGTACAGGGCACACAGCTGGATCAGCTCTGTCATCACTCCGATGGCAGGGACTCCTTGAACCATCAGATAACGAGACTCCAAATTGATGGTGTACACCTAATGATGGGTAAACATAATATGAAACTTAGTCCATTAAGTTTATATTCATGATCTGGATTCACAAAAGAAGACATCTACACACCAGCTGGTATCAGCACCATACATTCTCAAATACTTTTTGTTTTGTTTTGCTAACCCTCATGTTTGGCATATTCTTACCTTGACAGCTTTTGCTTTCCTTCCTTCTCTATATTTAGGCCTAGAAAAACAAACTTTCTTCTGTTCGTGGTGTTTATAAACCTCCGGGACGCCCCAACAGCCTGGTTTGTTGTTTACAGGTGCCGCCATCTTTCTCTAAGTGAAGTTCCGGTTTGCAGATTTCAAAATAAGATGAGAGTCTTTCTCGAATGACTCGAGATTTGACTTTTTTTAAGGTTTAAAAACTTGCCAAATTATTTTATAACGAAAAATTATTCTTAATAAAATGATATAGGAGTTGATTTAGTCAACGATTAGCTGCATTTTGATGTCTTGAAGAGAAAACCATTATATCTTTTTTCACCTCCTCGAATTTATCAAGACTACATTCTCATAACATGCTGGCTTTATTCTCATTATATCATGACTTTGCTAAGACCTTGATTTTATAACAAATTGACTGAACGAAACATAACATTACGAATTGATTTTCTTCCGAGTTTACCTTCTGAGTTTATTCTAGTGAGAAAAGGACCTGTTTTTGTTTAAAAAAGGATAATAACAATAGTATAACCCTCAATCGTTCAAAATAACTCATCAAGTGCACAAATACTAACACTATACTCTGCCGCAAGTCAGGTCTGAGTGCTTAACATCTTATTCTGAAAAGTATCTCATCTCGATGTTGATTGCTTTGGTCTGAGCTGTCACTCTCAGAGCACATCGACCCACTATGAGTTGGTTTCACGTTTTCTGTTAGCAGAGCGACCTGCTTTGCAAATCCAGAGCTTTTGCGTGATGTTCAGTAATCAGGGCATTCAGCATGTCACTGTTGTTTTTAACAACACAAAGAACTGCTTTCTTCACCTCCCGTCGAAGCTGATTTCACATCTTTCCCTGAATGAGGTAAGTTAGCCTCGCTAGCTCTACAACTATCAGTGACAATACTTACAACTATGTATTCAGCGTTTGTTGAAGTTTGCTTTTGTTGCTAATGAATTTATGAGGTTGATTTGTATTCACTCTATAGTTTAAGTAAGGTGTAGGTGTACCCCTCATATGCAGCGGACCTGGGTTCGAGTTCACAGTCTTCTTTCTGTCAATAAAGACTTTAAACCCCCAAAAATGAATATAGAAAAATTCACTGCACTTAGTTACCAGATACTTCAACCAGCAAATGTTTCGCTTTGTGTGTCTCACTCAGAACCAGGCTCTGGAGCTGTCCTGGGGTCATGGATGTCCTGTGTTCCTCAGCTGGACCCAGAACAGAACCTCCTCAAACCCGGACGAATGTAAAGTGGAGCTGTGCAGACAGCTGGGAGAGAAGCTGGGTCTGAAAGACGGAGAGCAGGTATGTTTATGCTTGAATCAAGTTAATCTGAAATGAATCTGTCAGCGACTGACTTGTGTGGTCACCTTAGGGCTTCCTGAGACCATGTCACCAGATCTCATCGCTGCATCAGGTGTTTGTGGAGCCCCTGTCACCTGATGATTGGGAGATCCTGGTAAGTCACTGGCAGGTTTGTCTTACAACAGCTATGCTCTCATGTGTCTCTGATCAATCTTTGTTTCCTTTGACCCCCTCAGGAGCTCCACAGCGCTGCACTGGAGCAGCAGCTGCTGGATCAGATCAGGGTAGTTTTTCAAGATGCTGTGTTTCCTGTGTGGGTGGACAGCCACACTGCCGTCTACATCCGAATAGGTCAGAGTAAAGACATATGTGTTGTCATATGTTTTACACATGTAACAATATGAGGACATGGTGTGTGTCAATGTTTTCAACCTTTGCATGAATACAACTTGTCTTTCACCCTGCAGGATCCCTTTCTCCATCCGTCCCCTACGGTCGCCTGGAGCAGTTCACTGAACTCGTTGTTTCTCCTAAGAGCCGTGGTGAAACAGACAACCTTCCTTCTCAAGAAAAAGCCAGCCAGGATCAGCATTTTCAGCAGCAAAATCCGGATCATTACACCCCCCCAGGACCATCTTTTGCGACTATCTCCCCTGTCCCTCAGAGCCACCAGTGGGGTGGCATCGCAGACATGAAAAGCCTGCTGCGCTACATGATAAAGGGAAGTTATGATCTGGTGAAAGAGCCTCCACCTGTGCCTGAAGTCCCTGCTCTATTTACTGACTCTGCTTACAGGGTGTGCGGCTCTCCTCCTGACTCTCTTTGCACTATCAGTCAGGTAGCAACAGGTGTGATTCATTTATTTCCTTGGAGTCAGAGCTTCGACACCGACCTAACAGGAGGTCAGCCTCCAGTTACATACGGGCTGATCTCCAAAGTTCCCTCCCCGAAAGAATCGAGGGACAGAGCCAAGGAGGCAATGGAGAAAAAGAAAAACATGGTAGCTGTTAAAGCTGCTGCAGACGGAGAAAAGAATAAGAAGGAAGAGGAAGCCATCGTGGTCAAGGTGGTTTGTCATGGTGTTGAGAAGCTAACGGGGAAAGAGAGGAATCACAGCAAGGGAGAGATCCACAGTGGAAGAGTGTGGGTAAGTGTGCTGTCCTAAAGAGGAACAGTTCCTTTTTTATCTTTTGTAACACAAGATTAACTTAATGCAACTCTTTACGCTCAGTGTGTCTTTCATTAAATTATCTGATTGTTTTTAGATCCCACAACCACTGGCGATAAGGTTGAATATCATCCCACATTCAACAGTCAGAATAAAGCCGGTCAAAGCAGCCATCAGAGTAGCTCACTCCATTCGCTTGCAGCCTCTCAATGCCCCGGTGAGAACTCGAGAGGCAATATTAGCTTTAACACATGGTGGTGTTATGGGATTTTCTCATCAGTTGATTTACTCCACTATTAGTCTGTTAACTGCTCTTTTTTCAGAGCTGTTGGTTTAAACAACCTCTCTCCTTTCCGTCCACTTGATCTTTGACATTTTTATTCAGCCCGAAGAGGATGATGAGGAGATCCAGACGACTTTCCTCGGTTGGCTGCACGCTCAGAGTCATGAACCTTTAGCCTGCCTGACTGCACGCTCTGGCAGCATCCTCCTACATGGAAATGATGGTGAATCATTTTTACTCACTTTTAAATAGATTCCAAAGAGGCTCCAAACCACATTGGGCTTCAATTTAAAGGAGGAATATGAACAACATTGTCCTGTCACTTTTTTTCTGCTCTGCAGCAAAGTTAGAGTTTGCATTGACTGTGCTGAAACCAGAACCAGACAGTGACCCTCCAGACCAGCTGTTTTTACTAACAGCTGCTGTTCTGCAGAAACAAGATATACAGGTACAAACATGCATCTTATGAAAGGAGAAAACTGTAAACTGAATATATATGTGCACAGTTTCATGCAGAGGATTTTAAAGTTTTGTGATAAAAGTTCCAACTTTTCATTGTATGTCACCAACAGGTGGACCGACAGCAAGCAGATGTGTCAGCTGGGAAATGTGCAGCTGAAACACCCAAACTAGAGCTTCCCTCTCTCAGGAGTCTTGGGTAAGTTTGGAGTTTTGATGAGCGTGTGTATGCTTTAGACTGAGGACAAGTTTTAAATGAGATAAGGCCTTAAAATGTCTTAAAAACACGTATTTTACACGTGAGAGGTCTCTAATTTTAGATGGCACTTTGACCACTGAGTGAATGTCTGACTAAACCTAAACTTCCTACCTCATGGTACTTGATTATTTAAAATCTGACTTTGAGAATTTTGTTGTTTTTGAGACTGTTTTCTGCATCCACTCTGAGGCCTCCTCTGTGATTTGATGTTTGATTTGATTTATTTGTCCTGTAGGGAGATTCGTCTTCACTGACAGTACATTGCACATCACAGACGACAACAGGCACGACATACATACCAACAATACATGACATAAATAACAACAATAATGACAAACTTAAATGACAACACAATAGCAGACACACAGATCAGCGGGGCTTGCTGTTCAGGGTGGCTATGCCTGCAGGGATCAAGCTTTTCCCCAGCCGAGCCCCTCTGAACTTATGTAGTTTCCCAATCTCATGTCATGAGACTTGATTTTCTTTGTGTATCCCCCAGACCACTCAGCTTGTCCTGACAAATGAATACTAAGTGTTTATATTGTGTAGCAGCAGCCCTCTACAGGTTGAAACGTGGTTACTGCAGTTGCTCTTTTCAAGTGGCTGGTGCACATGCTGCAGAGTAACTCTTATTTTTATCTCCATAACTTGTTTGATTTGGTAAAAAGGTTTATTTTTAATATTGTTTTCCTGAATTAGATAACCAGAAATTCTTTGAAGGGACAAACAACAATTTTAGGGGGACTTTAAAATATATAAAAAAGCTTTAAAACTGGAGATGTATTGTTTAACAGGGATACAAAAAATTGGACGTATCCGTGTAGATTGCTGTTTTTCTGCTGCACAGAAAAGACACACTCATTTTCTTTATTTGGGTCTTCAAATGACTTAAATTTGCATCAGGACCCTGCAGGATCCCTCTCAGTCTGTGTGTCTTTCTGCTTCATCTCCTCCCAGTGGGATCGAAGAGCTCGGCAGAACCGTGTTTGAGTTCATCTCCCATAGCCTTCTGGGTAGTCCCCTTTCAAGAGAGCTCGGTACCCCTGGAATAGGACTCAAAGGAGGAGCTCTGCTTATAACTGGTGCTAAGGTATCCAGTTACTTAACCTTTAAATACTGTTAAAAACGCAGATATCACTACATGTAACACAACACACAGATCGATGAGTAACAGTTGAAGCCTTGCTGTGATTTTATCCTCGATGGCGTGGTTGAATTTCTGCTGTTTCATGCATACTCACAGGGGAGTGGGAAGAGTACCCTGTCTAGAGCTCTTTGTGGTAAAGCCAGAGCTGATCTGGATGCACATGTGGAGGTTGTCGACTGCATGAAACTTCAAGGTAGAAACATCCTCCTTTGGCAAACTTTGAGTTAAAGAAAAGCAGCTGAATGTGTTTCTCATTGTGTTTGTGGTTTTCTCCTCAGGAAAGAGGGCAGAAACAGTGAGGCAGATGCTTCAGGATGTTTTCGAACAGGCAGAGTGGAGACAACCTGCAGTTGTTTTACTCGATGACCTGGATCACATAACTGGGGCGCCAACTTCACCAGAACACGAGCACGGTCCTGAGGCGCTGCTGCAGCTGCACATAGCCCAGAGTAAAACATCGACTATTCATGTGTTATATGTTTTTATTTTTATATCTTTATTGATGTAGATGCACAGACAGGATTGTGCACAGTCACAGATCTTGATGTTGATCCTTCTGGTCTGTTTACTGCTGCAGGTCTGAAGGATGTGGTGGACGATGTAGTGATTCACTCCAGCCTGGTGTGTCTGATCATCACCAGCCAGAGCGAGCACTCCCTCCACCCTTCCCTGACAGAAGTGCAGGGGTCCCACTTCATACAGGGCTTTGCACACATCCAGCCACCAGACCAGGTGAAAACACACACATATGCACACACAAAACAAGAAGAGACCCTGAAGTCAAAGTAAAAACAAGCAGCAAAACATTTCGTTTACTTTATTTTTAGGTGCAAAGAGCAGAAATCCTGCGCCACCTCATCATCAGGAAAGACAGTCTATCTGATGACACTTTTCACACCATAGACCTGGCAGCTGTTGCCAAGGAAACAGAGGGATACACACCTCAAGACCTGGTACTGCTGTTGGAGCGGGCTGTCCATGCCAGCACTGCGCAAAAAGGACTCAGCGACCAAGGTAGCAAATCAACTTAACATTTCCTGTTACATTCCCGAGTCAGTAAGAGTCCAGACGCTTTATAAAAAAAGAATACACGGTCATTTTATTTGATGCCAGTAACACAGCCTGGTTTTTGGGCCCTCAGGCAGCACTGCATGTAAAACAGACATGACTCTGCAGTGGAAATCACTGCATGCACAGGTTCAAAATAACCTCCAAAAACTACAGACTGTTATCACAGTCAGTCACTGCAGGTTTAAACTGTAACATATGAGAGTGTCTGCTAAATTACAATGAAGCAAAGAGGAAATTACATATAAACACGACCCCAGGCTCATTTAAGGTGGACTGAGGTGATGTCAAAAACTATTCTGTGGTCTGGAAAATCTAAAATGACTTTTTTTAGGGAATCATAGATACTGCATACTCTGCCTATAAAGAGGGGGAGAGCACATTGCTCAAGCGCTCAGAGTTTGGCTCACACGTCTGGAAAGGTTCCATTGATGCTGGTTTCTGCAGGTTTTATAGCAACATATGCTGCCATCTAGACAGAATTTACACAGAGGAAAAGGCCAAACCACATTTCACATGTTTTAGAAAAGCAAGAGTCCAGGTGATAAAGTGGTCTGTATGGTGCCCTGATTTGACACCTCTTGAAAACATTTGGAGTATAGATAGATAGATGGATAGATAGATAGATTGATAGAAAGATAGAAAGAACCATAAATACATAGGCAGCACATCATCTGACTTTCATGGAGGCGTTGATGGAACGGACAGCGTTTGGGAAACAGCTGTTTTGCTGTCTTTTTGTCCTGCCTTTGATGGCCTTGTCCCCTCAAACAGGGGGTGGCCCAGATGGGATGAGTCCTTTATGATGTTGGTGGCTCTCCTGACGCAGTAAGAGCTGTGAAGGTCCTCCAGTGTGGACAGAGAGCACCTGATGACCTTCTCAGTCATCCTAGTGACCCTCTGGAGGTCTTTCCTGTTCTTTATTGTGCAGCTAGAAAACCACGTACAGAGGCAGTATGTGAAGATGCTCTCCATGGTGGAACGGTAAAAAGACATGAGCAGTCTCTGGCAGATGTTCTTCCTCAGGAGTCGCAGGAAGTGGAGGATGTAGCTGAGCTTTTTTTACCACCTGTGTGGTGTTCTTGTCCTAGGTCAGTTTCTCCACTATGACCCCAAGGAAGCGGAAGTCACAGACTCTTTCCACACAGTTCCCATCAATGAGAAGGGGCTGCAAGTCTGTTTGTTTTTGTCCTGAAGTCTATAATTAGCTCCTTTGTTTTTTAAAGTGTTCAGGAGCAGATTATTGACTCTGCACCACACTGTCAGCTGTTGCACCTTTAGGTGGACTCGTCCACTTCGGTGATGCAGCTTACGACTGTGGTGTCATCTGCATACTTGATGAAGGTGTTGCTGGCATGAATGGAGGTGCAGTTTGAGGTGTAAAGGATGAAAAGCAGAGGTCTCAGCATGCAACCTTGGGGGGAACCGGTGCTGAGTGTGAGAAGTGAGGAGGTGTGGGGGCCAATCCAAACCCTCTGTGGGTGGTTTAACAGGAAGTCCTTAATCCAAAAACATGTGGAGTGAGGTAGTCTGAGGTTCAGCAGTTTCCTCACAAGACCGTGGGGTAGGATGGTATTGAAAGCTGAGCTGTCATCCACAAAGAGAAGGTGAGCGTCGTTCCCCTGCTTCTGCAAGTGGGTAAGAGCTGTATGTAGCATTGCATTCACAGCATCCTCGGTTGACCTGTTTGCCTTATAGGCAAATTGGTACGGGTCCAGGCTGGGTGGTATGAAGGTTGTGATGACGATGATGATGATGATGATGATGATTATGAGACAAAAGTTTGACACAGGAGACCCTGAACTGGTGAGCAGAAAACCTTTACTAGTCCAGACTGGGGCATTTCACATTCGTATCTCCAGAAGCTGGTCTCCACAGCTTTCAAACATTGACTGTTGATAAAATGAGGTGATGTAACACAATGGTTACTAATTTAGTTGTGCCTCTCTCTAATTTTGGGTCACCCTTTTTCAGGTCTTTGTCTCTCCATGAAAGACTTTGAACAGGCTCTGAAGGGATTCACACCTCCCTCGTTGTGGGGTGCAGATCTCCACGATCCAAGTGGAGTGGGACTGGAGAGAGTTGGGGGTCTGAAGGAGGTTCGACAACAGCTGATGGATACCATCCTGCTGCCTGCTAAGGTGGGTGTTAAACGGAACTCCAGGGTGTTTTCATACATATGGAAGCACCACAGAACAGAAGCAGTAAAATAATATAAAAGTTTGTTTTACACTTTTTGTTTTGACTTTTGAAGAGAAGACTCAGAATTAAAAGTCTGAAACCAAAATTAGCTTTAAATGTGAGACTCTTTCAATTTAGAGCTCTTATGTCTAAAGTTCACTCAAGCTACAGCAAGAACCTCATGTAAACAGTTTCTGTATAATGTGATATAATGAAAAAATGAGACTCCAATTAACCAGCAAAGTCCCAAAAAGACTTAGATCTGTATGTAGTTTTATGAGCTGCAAAGCCATTCAGAGAAGGTTGATTGTTTGGTGACTGTATAATTTATTTTGATCCTTTCTATCATTGGATTTTGGATGCCGGCAAACCTTTTTCTCTGTCACTGTTATTGGCCTGAGACTGTTACTTTTCACTGTACTGTCATCTGTAGATTTAGCTTTGCTTTGATTTGAATCGTATTATGTTGAATACCAGAGATATAAAAGCATTTTTTTCTTTTTCCATCACACAAAAGAGGTACAGGAACATTGTCTTCACACACATCAGTCGACATCACTCATCACACAGAAACACCAAACTCTTAATATTTGCTCCTGGGTCTCTGATGTGTTGCAGTATCCTGTTCTGTTCTCCAATCTCCCAATCCGTCACCGCTCAGGAATACTGCTGTACGGAGCTCCTGGTACAGGGAAGACTTTGCTGGCCAGAGCTGTCGCCAAAGACAGCGGCATGAACTTCATCAGCGTCAAGGTGGGCGGGGCTTAATGCTGCTACAGCTTGAATAAATCAGACCTGTATGTGTCTGAACTGATGCAGGACTTAAACTTTTTTCCAGGGACCTGAACTTTTGAGTAAGTACATTGGAGCCAGCGAGCAGGCAGTCCGTGATGTCTTTCAGAGGTCAGTGGACATGAAACACTGTCTCGGTCTTTGTTTCTTATTTTTAAAGGCTCCACAAACAAAAATACAGGAGATTAAAAAATACTGTTTTTCTTCTCTTTGCCGCAGGGCACAAGCTGCCAAGCCGTGCATCCTGTTCTTTGATGAGTTTGATTCCCTGGCACCCAGGAGGGGACACGACAGCACAGGTGTGACCGACCGAGTGGTCAACCAGCTCCTGACTCAGCTGGACGGAGTTGAGGGACTGCAAGGTAAGTCATACAGCAGTTAACCAGTGTGTTGTTTGTGTTCACCAAATTCACTTTAAAGGGATATTCTGGCGTAAATTTAAGTTAGGGTCAAACACACTGCAACATCAAGTTTGACACTCCCTCGCGAGATGAATGTTGATGAAGTTAGGTGCTGTTCTGAGCATTATTTGTGGCTATAGAGTGACTTTTGGCTGAGGTTTGTGCATGGAGGTGTAGATCAGTGTGTATTGCTATCATGCAGTCATTACTTAAGTTGGTATAAGTAGAGAAGCAAGCAGTCAGCAACATTCATCTCTCGAGGGGGAGTCTAACTCGGTGTTACAGTGTGTTTGACTATAACTTTGCGCCGAAATGTCCCTTTCAGATCTCATGGCTTCACAGTATTTGGTTGGCAGATTTTTGTGCCTCAGTTCTTTTCTCAAAGTTCATAATCATCTGGTGTCTATTATTCATGCCTGTCTCTGTAATAAAGGGAGCAGCATGGCCAAATCTCCCAAAATGATCTGTAACTAACTAAACAAGGATCCTGCGTGTTCACATTTGCAGGTGTGTACATGTTAGCTGCCACCAGCCGTCCAGACCTGATTGACCCGGCCCTTCTAAGACCCGGAAGACTGGATAAGTCCCTCTACTGCCCCCCTCCTGACCAGGTAACGACTTGTTCTCAGATTTTTATTGAATGTGCAAAAAGCCAAAAAAGACAGAAACTTATTCAGACTCTTTGAGGATTCAACTCAGACCTCTAATGACGGACTTCTCCCTCTTGTGTCACATCTCCAGGAGGCTCGTGTGGAGATCCTGAAGGCTCTGAGTGTTGGTGTCACTCTGGCACCTGACGTGGACCTGGAGCAGCTGGCAGCAGTGACGGAGCAATTCACAGGAGCAGACCTGAAGGCTTTGCTCTACAACGCTCAGCTTGAGGCTGTCCACAGCAGCTTGGCCTCCAGCACGCTGCATGTAAGGCTGTTTTTATCTTCTTATTTTGCTCTGAGATGGAAATGCTCTGTGCTAAGACAGCAGGGGAGGGCAAAGAAGTGTTGACCGATCTGTTTCAAGTTTAGGGTTCAAGATGGAGCTGAGCACACATTGTTTTTCCAAGTGAAGTACAGCAGAAGTTTTGTTTGCACCAAAACATACTTGTTTTCTATAACTGGACTTTGGTCTCTTTCAGGAGCTGACCTCCGGCTCTGAGAGCGACATGAGCTTGTCCTCCATGATCTTCCCGAACAACAGCAGCAGCTCTGACGACTCAGTGGGGGAAGGGGACCCAGGTGTGATTCTGGACCAGTCTATGGTTCTCCTAGAGTCCAGTGACCTTCAAACAGACGGTGAACAGTATTGCAGCAACGTCTGGAGGCTCTACTTTGGAAGCTCGTACGAATCAGAGTCGAGGAATTCACCTGTTTCAGGACTGGTGAGTAGTACGGTCAAAACACCTGTCAGTGTTAGTCACTAACAATAAAAGCCTGAATGACACATCGGCCCACTTTGAGCTCATTCCTTACCTTATCTCATAGGACTGCAGCGCATGGCTCCTGTTTCAAAACGGTTTATTTTCAAGTAGCATTTATTTTTAGTCTTAAAATCAGGCTACTCCAGTGAATAATGATGAAACAGTTTGTTGTGTTGTGCACTTTTCCAGATCATGTCCTTTAAACAACAGATTTAAACTTTAAATCTGTAAAGTAAATATTTAAAGAAACATGCTTAACATGTAGTTTACCTAAGTCCAGAAAAATTCCACAATTCTACCTTAGTTGGATAAAACTCACTCGCAGATTGTATACTCATTAACAAAGCTCTCTATTAAAAACAATGTACAAACATACAAACAGGTTAACACCCAGTTATTTCTTAACAACGTTCATTTAACAATGTTCAGGGTGTTTGATCACATGTCAGGGTGTGTGCGTGTGTGTGCGCATTTGTAAATTGTGTTTGTATATAGAAAAGTAAAATAAAAGAAACAAGAGGAAAAGGAAAAAAATAAATCATATAATATTTTTGTAGTTGTTTATGTTGACTCACTTGTCTTGTTCTGTCTGATATCACCAAAATAAAAATAAAAATAATTAAAAAAAAGTAAAAATAAAAAAAGGTATGCAGGCATCTAAAAACATAAAAAAAAATAATAATAATAATCAAAGCTCTCTATAATTGCTGTCCCCAGTGCTGCAGAAGGTTTCCACTCTGGTTGTTTGTGTCTATTTTAACTCTCCATCTCCCCTGTCAGAACTGCCACTGCGCCTCTGGACCGAACTCCATGACCCATGACTGTACCAAACCAGGGTTTCGTGACCCGAGTTGCTCTGTCCCTCCCGCCTTTATGTCTTCCCTGCAGAGCGGGTTTGAGGAGCTTGGTCCTGAGCAGCTGGAGCGGCTGCAAGAAGACATAAAAAGCATCAAGAATAGCTACAGGTGGACAAATGTAAGTAAAACATGAGCAATGAAACATTAGAGAGCTGTTGTATTCAGATATTTCTGTTGAACTTGTACTTGCTGAGTTAGAACTTTAAATTGGACACTTCTCTAATAGGTAGTGTTTGATTCTGAATTAATTAATGCGCTCTTTAACTCCTGTGGTGTGTATTTGTGTGTGTGTGTGTAGGAGGAGTGTGTCCGGGTGCGTTCAGCCTCCAGTCAGCCGGGCCTGCTGCTGTGTCAGGCTCATGTGAACTCTGCCCTGACTGTGACCAGACCGTCTCTCAGCAAAACCGACTGGCAGAAATACACAAAACTGTAAGTGTGAGGGAAAAACAGCCAACTGTGCAGGGATGAGAACAGATCACTCTGGGGGTTGGTTTATCAAACACATAAAACAAAAATGGTTTACTCTGCAAGAAGTTAGGAAATAGTGAGTTTGAGTTTACATCAAATTCGAGTAAGTATATTTAAAGGTTGAGTTAGCAGCAGAAATTGTCGAGGTTATGAGCTTGTAGAGTCTCAGCTGCAGGAGGAAATGAAAACATTTCACAGTTAGAGCTCCTGCCAAGAAACAGTAATAGAGAAATATGAGTTATTAAAGTCATTCTGTCTGTATTCAAATTTTTTATTAAGTTGAATTACTTTGTTTTGCATTTTGTGAATTGCTGGGGGGCAAAGCTGAAAAGAGAAACTGTACTATAAACTGTAGGGCTGCTGACTCATTTTTAGAGTCAAATATAAGAATAGATATTAGAAATATTGCAGTTCATCCTTTTGTTTGTCTGTGGAATCGATATAATTAAAGTCAATAAGTATATATTTAACTAACTGATTTCTCTCCTTTTTTCTTCAAGGTATGAAACATTTGGTGGTGCAGAAGACGGAAAATCTCTTCACTCGCTTCCTTTTAAACCTGGACAGCGTGTCACTCTGGCTTAATGAGGGGCTTCAATTTCGTGATGTCATTTTTTATTACTAAAAATATTAATTATGAATCTCTGATTATTCAGCACTGAGTCAGAGCTTTGAAATAACTGTAAATCTGTATTTTGTTCATATGATTCCTACTTAGAACTTTTAATCGGATATTTATGCACTGAAAATGTAATTAGTGTACATATGTAAAATGTGTATGAATTATGTAATTGTTATAATTAAAGACCCACTTCAATGAAAATCCTGTTTTTTTTGTTGTCTATGTGTTCATGTGGCATTTTTCTGATGTTAGAAGACACATCATGAGAAAAGTAAGAGCAAAGTTGCATTTCTGAGTATTTCGTCAATCAAATCGCTGTGAATCTCTCACAGACCCAAACGGCAGTTCAGACACAGTGAGATTTCCTATGTCACAAATCCAAGCTCCGCCCCCGGAGCTCCGCTATGCAGGACAAACTCTGAAAAGTAGAGAGGACAATCGTGGAACAAGCATGTGCATTAGTGGACTGCAATGTTCATAAGAAAGCTTATTATGAAGTTAACATTCATCATGTCCCCAAAGACATTAGTGTCCGAGAGCTGAATAGCTCCTATGTTACTTCTACTGCAGCGCCATGTTAGGCTACAAGCTAGCTTTAGGGGAGTGTGCAGAGCAGCGCTGTCTCTGTCCACAACTCAGAGGAGAATTGCTAATGATCTACTGGAGCTCTGCAGAAGAAAAGTCCTTAAAATGACAAAGGTAACATGATTTGGGCCAAAAACTTCATAATCACAATCTAAAGACCACTGAGAACATTTAAGAAGTAAAATGTTACTTTGAAAACAATAATTTGTGGAGATATTTCTTGCATTACTGTCTTTGTATATTTAAAAATGTGATTTTAATGTTTTGCAAGAGTGATTTTAATAATGAAAGGTTCAACGTGACTAAAAGTGTTGTTGATTCAGTCTTCTACTCAAAGTCAGCTGAAGTTGAAAATTCACCACACTTCAGTCACTAATGAGAAAGATAACGATGAGGATAAGTTGAACTGTCCTCAGACACTCAGAAGAGACAAAGTTCAAACACTTGAGTGGGTGTATAATCAGCATAAATAAGAACATATCACTCCCAACCAAGTTCTACATTTATAGAGAATTTGACTATTCAGAAAGCTTTTTGAGACTGAACTATTCATATTTTTAATATTTCATAAAGCTGCTCATCTTACTGTGATCATAATTCTTAACAGGCAAGAATGAAAGATGCAGGTGAACAGATTAAACAGGGTATGTGCGAGTTACAGCTCCCTCTCTTCATTAGGCAGCATTACAACATTAACCAAATGTGAAAATGTAAATTTGTTCAGGATGCGACTTAAAAAACTAATGTGATGAGAAAGTCTCTGTTTCAATCAGTTAAGGCTGCTTTGAATGTGAAAAACACCACAGCTGTGCAGTCAGACACAGAAACACCAGAGGACTCCAAGGATCTTGTTTAGGACTTTAAATCACAAGTCTTTAACCTACCTACATCGCTATACTGTTGTAATTGTAATTATATTTAATTTTATTGATTTAAATGTGAAACATCCACTAATGTTTTGTTGTTTATAGATTAAATCATCCACAACATCAATTAATTTCTTCATAGCCACATAGACTTTAAACAGCCCTGGAACACCGGGTTAATATGATCGACGAACTGAAAAATCTTCTTTTTCATGGTTGTTGAATAAAGGGAAAACTTCACTGGAAAATCACCAGGTCAACCAGTTTTTAGAGAAGAAGACAGGAAAAAAGAAGAAAAATCTTAAAACAGCGTGTGATGGGCTCTCTTGTTGGAATTAACCTAAACAGTTGAGCTCACCTACCTTTCCTGGAGTTAAAAGTGAACAGAAAAATCAGGTCTGTTTATAAATCTATACCTGGAGCTTCTCTACGTCTCCTCAGACTGCAGCAGAGCTCTTCAGCTTGTTCAGGTGCAGAGAACTTTCTTGACAATACTCTCATGTCAAAGAGTTTGTCTGCTGTCATGCTACACACACTCTGACAGTTTTCAGATTTGGCTCGCCTTAGTCTCATTGTCAGTCCCGCACAATGCTGCATGAAGATTATTGGGCCCGTTGGAGACAGTTTTCTACCTCCTCCTTTCTAAAAGTCTCACTGTCATTTTTTTCATCTGACATCTGAGAGGACACAAACACAGAAATGAGGAACCGTCACTCTAGGAAATCATTTTAAAATCCAGACACAGAAAGAGAACCAAAATGACATCTATGACTATCTGCAGGTTTTTCGCTCAGTGAGATAAGACTGCAGCATGAAATACTTGAATTTCTGATGCCTTTTTGATTGCTGCAAAGCAAAACTTCAGGAGAGTCAGAGAGAAGGATGAGATCGTCTCAGAAAAGCCACCTGACTGTGTTTGTCTCCACTGTCCTGAAGGTCTAAGCACAGTCCGTCTATCAGGCATCCTGGGTTGATTTCCAGCCTGTGGTTTCTTTCCTGTCCACTGTCCTGTCAAAAAGAGGCCAAAAAATAAAACTTGAAAAGTAAAAAAAAGAGGTTTCATAAAACATTTCTTCATTTCATGAATTTAGCCCAATAGATCCCTGTTTGAAGGTTTGAAAATACGGTCACCTCAGACATGGGGCATCCAGCACTAGTTGGAATGAGTCATCACTTTATTCTCTGACAGCGAAACAAGCCAAGGCCTCTGTTGCTACAACCTTCAGTATCAAGTATCAATGCCTTCAAATAAAACTGTAGTAAGGATTAGTGTGAAGTGGAAAATAATGTCTTAACTTAGCTGTTGTCTTAATATGTCTAAATATTGTTTGTGATAGGGTAACCATATTCTGATTTCCCAAAAAGAGGACACGACCACGTGGGGGGAGGAGTCACAGAGTCGCCCAAAGTTAATTTTGAGAGTTTCTCAGGTTGGACCGAGTGTCTTCTACACACTTCTAACTCAGTAAGTCTATGTGACACAAACTCAAAGTCCAGGTAAAAGAGGACATATAGTCACCCTAGTTCGTAACAACTATCTAGCTACTGCTGACTAACTACTGCTACTGTTTTGTTGTTATGAGCACCTACAGAGGAAGTAGGGCCAGTTTGTGTATTTAAGTGTGTATTTTTAGTTTCATACAAAGCATTTTACTGTAAGCTTTTGGTGGGATCTGAAAACAAAGCTGGTCTGCTGAGTCTGTCTTTGGTGAGCGTCTGTAAAGTTCACTCTCAGTAGCTCTTGGTTAGTCTCAAACAGGCTACACCATGCTGTCAGGATGAGAAAGTCTATCTCTTAACATCACTATTCTTTCTATTAGTTTGGTGCCTTTAGTAAAGTCTTTCTAAAAGATGTATTGATGCTCGTACAGAAACTCCCTGTGGTCTCCAGTACATTATCGTTTATCAAAGCCCCGTGTGACGGAACATATGGTGACTTTGGAAAACTCTCGAGTAATTAGAAGACTAAACCATGCTGTCCGGAAACAGGCCCACCTGAGGCAGAGCTTGAGCTCATGTGTCTCCATCTTCATCCTTCTGCTCCGATTCTTCAAAACACATCTCGAGTGAGTCACAGGTTCCACTTTGCACCACAGCACCTGTCCATTTCACGACATCAAGAGATATCAACCTGCATCAGAATTAGATCCTCAGCAATGTGCAGGAGAACAAAAGACTCGACATGTTTGCTTGCTGAGACTGCTTTCCACCAAAATAGAAGAAAGAGAGCGTGGTGTGCAGAAAGAGAGAAGACAGGCGGGTGGTTCAGTGATGTAAAGAGGACAATTTAAAAGGAGACGCCATTCAGGGAAGCTGAAACATATACATTTAGAAAGAAAGAGGAAAGATGACAGGGAAGTGTGGGACCGTTTTAGCTCGGTTAGGTTCTGTTTTGTCTTGGCAGGTTTGTTACCTTTCCTACAGGGGGATGACAGACAGCGGCGAAGAAAGAGTGACATTTCAAAACAACTCGGTTCAGCTCCTATCTGAGCTCCAAAAATTAGAAACGATAAACACAGAAAGAGAAAGTCAAACACATCTTATTATGGCTTGGACCGAGAGAAGAGACGTGCATAACAACAGAGAATAAAATGGATTTTGCAGAGTGTTTGATTTAAAGCATCCCTGACAAATCCACAGATATAAAGCTACAAAGATTTCAGCTTCTATCCAAAGACCACAGATCCTCAGAGGATCCAACAAATCCTAATGATTACCTCAGTTTCATAAAACTACAGACACTAACAAAGGCCGAAATCTCTTTCAAGTCTTTTGTTGAGATGTTTCCGCTTCTGCCGTTTGCAAGGTCAAGCATCAGAGTTTGTCTCCTTTAAGCAGCAGGTAGTAGGAATAAATTTGATCACCTCTAATCTGCAGCAGTTATCCAGTCATGCAGAGCGGCTGCACTTGGCAGACCATGCCCCTTGCAGGCCATTATAAATGCATTAGTCCTGGTGCGCTTGTATTACGCTTGTAAACACGCTCTGGCTGCAGCAGTGCCTTCGATCAATCGGCACGTCTCTGTCAGGCGAGATAAGACTTTAAGATTCATCACAAGATAGCGGAGATTAAGTCACTGTTAGTGCGGATGTGGAAATCAATTTCAGAGCTGTATTCATTTATCTAAATCCCAGTTTTCCTCTCTGCTGAGATGATCTCTGTCTGGGTTAATGTAGTCACTCTGCCTTGTTAATCCTGGTCCAGGGTCTACGGGGCTTCAGCTTCAAGAGAGAGCAGACATGGTTTATCTGACCAGGGAGGAAATTTACCCACAATTCTCTATTTAAGCTTTAAACATGCATGATCCTTACATGGAGTATGACCTTGGTAGATCAGCGGGGACAGCAGATTGCAGATTTTAGTACTCGGCGGTTAAATTAACACAAACATTTGCTTCTCTTTCTTCTATTTTTTTTACTCTATATTTACCTGTGATTTCCTGCTCCACAGGAGATATGGGTCTGTCCCCCCGCCCCCAGTAATCAATAACATCACGGTAAAACGTCTCCCTTGTCAGTCGCAGGTCCACGTTGGACATATTTCTCCAGTAATGTGAGACTGAGAGACCAGGCTGTGCAAACAAGTCGATACAAATGATGAGTAGAAAACTTGGAATGGCTCTGACACATCTTATTTTTTCTCTTTGCCCCTTAAACTGCTCTTTTGGCTCCATTAGATCTGTGATTTACTCAAGTGTGAGGACATTTTGTCAATAAAACCCTGAGGGAACAGCTGAACTATGGCACTGCATTCGATAAACAGCAGATGAGAAACAGCGAGTATGGTTTCTTTGTTTGTGTTGGTTTCACCCTTAATCCTTCCCTCCTCTAAAGACACTTTGATGATGTGGCACAAAATCTTTAAGTGTTCACCAGCTCCCTGACCCAAAAACTGACGTTACTATATATATACAGACGGGAAACAACAGAACTCCATCATAACAGCTGAAGCATTACAAAAACATTGTCTCTGCAGGGACTTTGTTTTTAGTTTCGGAGTTTCTGAGAGATCTCTAGCTGCCACCTCAATATGGAGGTTAATGAAATTAAAATGAGGTGATGCCCTGATTAATCCCTGAACTTCCCCATTAAGAGCTTTAATTAGGATTATAGCCTTGTTAGAAAATGCTATAGTGACCCCTAAAAACACTTGAGTTAACAAGGGCAGAATGAAGAAAAGTCCGGGTGCCATGCTTACTTGTCCGGGAGACTTTGTTCGTGCCTTGTAACATGATCAGCACCAGCCTTCATCTGATTTGATAAGTGTGTCCCTCTAGATGAGGACATGAGTTGCACCCTGCTGGCTGTAGCTCTCAGGCTGCTGTCTCACATACTGTGTGAAAATCCCTGAAAACCTCGTAATGAGGCCAACCAAGAGCTTCTTTCCTGTATGTCACGGACGAGTGCGGCAATGAAGACATCAGGGATTCCAGATAGGGGAAAATTGGTAAAAAAGCTACTTAACTGGGTTGTTTCCTCTATTAACTTAAAATGTATGCAATCATAAACCTTTGAGACCAACATAAAAATACACTTCTGTCTCCACTTCACCTCTCATTAAACCTGAAACAAAGTCCTCACTTTAAAATGAAAGATTTTTATTGTGAGACCCTGTAGGTGAGAAAGTCCTCACAATGTTCCTCCCTACATAGTGTCCTCACAACACATGTAATACATACGCACATACAGATGCACACACACACACCTACACACACACATAAACACCTTATTTTAGGTGCTTTTTGGGGACGTGGTGTAACTGAAACACTTAAAAATCACAAACCTTTTGTTACTAAACTGAAACGGTTTCTGCTTCAAGATTGGACTGAGTTGTGGATTTGGAAGAGCTCTGGTTTACCTTTAAGTTGACACAGATTTGGTCGGTTTTACCTTCTTTGATGTTTGTTGGTGCTGCAAGACATATTAGAATAATCGCACTACCAATCAGGGGGATCAAGACTATTTTTCATAAATAATTTTTACATTAATAACATCACTTTTAATTCAGCATTTTGCATCAGTACTATATATCTGCAACTTTAGTTGGTTACAGGGTAACAGGTGGGATTATGTATGGTGAACAGGTAGTTATAAATGAACTGGCTGAGAGCTGCTGGTGGAGCACATAAGCTCCAAAATGTGCCTCTAAATGTTGGCTTCACCAGCCCTTATATTGTGCTGATTATGTAGTTATAATGATTTAGATTTACAGAGTGGTATGATCCGTCAGATGAGGTTTTGACTCTACTCTACGTTTGCCTTTTCTTTTCATCATACTAAGTGGAAAACAACAGACCTGAAGCATCATAAATCTGTTCCCCCTTTGCAGTTTAACATAGCTACAAAATAATTTATATTTGGTTCACACTTTATTTCATTCAGTGTTGGACGTAGACACTTCATACTCCATCTCTTTCTTGTGCCCTCTTGCTCATCCCAGAACAATCAAAGGTGCCCTTCCCCAGAAATGAGTGTGACATTTGCAACATCTACATGCTGCTTCTGTTCAAGAAACTGGGCTAGAGTGTGACAGACTGGAAGGTAGGAAAGTGAGAGTGGTGTGTTTTTACGAGTGCGAGACAGATGCTTTTCGGCGCTGACTTACATTGCTAATGAGCACAAGGGGGGGCATCAGTACCCACTGGTGAGTGAACAATGTTCCCCTGAAGACGGAGCTCAGTGGAAGTTCCTGCGCCCAGAGGTAGATAAAGCTGTCGAGCAGGAAATAGTGTCACACACCGAGGAGTAAAGGACTGTGTGCATGGGGAATAAATATCCTGTGACACAGCCAGGCATGTAATGGGAAACCCAGGCACCAAGACCGAGTACGCACACACACAAAAAAAAGCTAAACTTAAACATTCAACTGAGAAAGAAAAGGCAGATCTTTGATAGTTCTTGGTCATAAATCTAAAAAAGTGTTTCTATGGATCTTCTGCAGAAATAAAACACATCAGTACTACAATTTGAGGTTCAGGATGTTGAAAGTTTTCACATAGCATGTAAACAGCAGTGTTTGTTTTTTCAGCAACAGCTCAGAGGACACCTGCATACTCCTTTCTTTCAGTCCAGGACAAACATCTCATCTGTACACGGTTAGTTAAGACAGAAAACTCATCTGTGGTTCTTAAATCTTTAATGTAAACAGCAGTTTGGAGGGGCTTTGAAAAATCCTAAAGAAAAAAAAAACATATCAAGGTTTTAAATAGAAAGGGAAATTATATAAATCATAATAGATATAACAACCATGATCTGTTTTTAAATTAAAAAAATACATAGACTTTCAATTTTGTGGCCACAGAGTCCCCAACACACACACACACACAGAAAAAAAGACAATTTCCCTTGACCAGAACACCAACATCCTCTTTGTTACACTGACTACTTGGCAGTTTCACAATTTTAAAAGTACTAAATTAAGACCATCGTACAAATGATGAACAAAAGAAGCTCAAATATTGCTTAGGAATGTCGTGTACAGCAGTCATTACAATGAAAGAGACTCAAATGAGGAAGAGATGAGTGTGTGTTTGTTCATGTGTTTCACAATGGTGGTGCATTGTTCTGTTGGTTTTGGCACAGCCATTGTGTAGGAGTGTACAATATGCAATAAGCAGTGGTGGGATAATAACATGAACATCATCAGAATATTCAAAGGAAAGGCTCTTAACTGGAGTACAGTGCCTTGATTTTCAGGATTAACTTACTCTAACAGTCTTCAGTATTTGTGTAGCAGTACAGAGCGGATTTCAGAGACTGTTTTGAAGGGAACTGGTCTTTATATGGACTTCAACCTCCCTCTCGTAGCCTCCTAGGAATCATGTAGCTGCCACAAATACTGCAAGTGAGAATGTGACGAGAAATACTGCTGGAAAGCTGAGGACAAATCACAAAACCCCGTCCCTCCCTGCTCCTGACCTACAACCACTGCTGCCCCTCCCCCCCACAAAGCCCTGAGGAAAAATAACAAACATAAAAAAGGACAACAGCAAAGCTGCATCAATTAAACTTCTAAGCATTTGTCTACAGCAATATTCAAGCAAAAAGACAGAGGGCGCCTGGCTGAGAAGAGGAAGTGAATGTTTCAAACAGGAAACAGGAGGAGAGTGAGAAAGAAGACGCAGGACAACCAACCACAGCCAGAACAAGTGCTTCCTGGTTTCTCCTCTCCATAGCAACCCGAAGACTGTATCCACCCCAAAACCCATAACTGAGCCCAGTAACACGCACCATTTTACTCTCTTTTGTTGTGAGACGCAAGAGGACAACAGCTCAAAACATCTGTTTTCTTTCGGTCACAGTTCACTTAGATATTTTATTGTTTTATTTGTTTTTGTTCCAGTTTGTTTGTTTGTAAGAAAAGAGTATCAGTCCAGTGAGAACAGTAGGTGCTAGGTGGGTTCAGGTTCGGGCTCCTTTGACTAGTTACAGTCGTAAACAAAGTCATAGTTACTAGGTTCTTTGGGAATCGGGGGTGGGGCCTCTGGAATCTGGATGTTCTCTAGATCCAAGAGGCGGAGCTTCATCTCCATGGAGAGGAGGGTGTCCATGTCAGATTTGGTGTAATCGCTGGTCATCTCTTTACCCAGGAGGGCGTTTAGACCGTCTGTCCACACGCAGTACTGCAGAGAGACAAAACTTTTCACTGAACAAGAAACAAACCAACACAAACACCTCCAACATCTACAAACTTTGATGAAGCCTGACGTATTTTCAGACTTGTAGCCTGCTGTAGTCAGTGTACATTACAGGCTCCAGCGGCTCTGAAGATGTGCAGAGATAAAAGAAGTGTAGCACAGAGGGAGGAAAGCTTGTGTACTCTGTGACTCAGGAGGAATACAGCAGGGACACCTTTTTCTCTCCTGTCCTAAATACAAACTACTTTAAACCAAGTTTCACTATTCAGTTTTGAGGAAGAGTGTGCGTTACCCTTACAGAAAGTCCATAGATATAAGATCTCTGAGCACAACCAGTAAAAATATTCATCATTATCTTTCTATCTTAACACATCCTTACTATTTAAGAAGTGTCATAAAGTCATAGCTCTCAGGATTTAGTGAGTGATTTACTTCTTAGTCTCTGATTGATTGTATAATTAGTACAGAGTCTTCAGGTTGCTTTAAGGGAAAGATACAAGGCCAAATACAAATATACATGTTACAGAAATAAATCCACAGTTTGGTGAGAATTACATTGTAATAAAGCCATGATAATATGAGAATAAAGTTATAATGTAATGAGGATAAAGTTGTCGTAAAGTTTTGGTGACAGGGGGCAGGCTTATAGAAGAGCAGCCAGCTGTCTGGACCAAAACGAGGAACATGGACTTGTTCAAGTCCAAGAACTTGTTAAGCATTATTAACCAGTGGACCAGCTGCTGATCCAGTATCCCTCTTCACAACAGCTGGAACATGTGTGCTAATGGTGGGCTATAGTAACACCTTTACTCGTAACATAACAATATTCTCAACAATGTTTAATTCCTTAATATGGTCCTAGTACTCTATTGCGCATAATCAAATATCTGACTCTACTGTCATCTTAATCACTCACAATGATAACAGGTCAAGATTTGGCTGGATGTAGGATTCAAAAATGTTAAAAAAACAAAAAAAAAACTACCTTTAATACTTTTGATGCAGCAAAATGTTGATAATTCAACAGAATAATACAATGAGATATTTAAAGGTTAGATGTCAAAAGTACTGAGTAATAGATAAGGAATATGTTTGAATAGATATGGTTTGTTTGATTTTCCACCAGCTGGAGATAAATATAGCATGGTCTCATGTAACATTCAGCTTTCACACTGCTTCAATGTGAACTAACTGGTTAAAGTTGATGCACACAGATGAGATGCTGAACCTGGAAGTCTTTACTTTGGATGCAAACAGACTGATGAAAAATCAAAACAGAGAGATTTCTCAGAATGTTAAAACTGGTATGTAATGATTCATTTCCAAAGATCGATCTAATTTGTGCTCCATGTGTGGATGAGCTCCAGAGCTGAACTAAAAAAAAATCTCTGTCTTTGTACAGTAACACCTTTTTTATTCAGTATGTCAGCTTACCTCGTGCTTGTCAGGAGCAATAAAGTTTAAATACTCGTCAGACTCGTAGAGGACGGAGAAGGCCAGCTCCAACACCTCCTGTAGAGAGGACAGCGGGAGGACGGAGGGGGAGAAAGGGGGAGAGAGAAAGAGACAGCAGGAGATGAAGGCAATTACAGAGAGGAGGGGTGGGGATGGAGAAATAAAAGAATAACACAGAACAGGTGAAATTCACACCACAGCGCTGCTATTCCACTGAAATCTCCCTCCTCATGGCTTATCACCATCTGTTACATCAGCTGTACATCAGCTCATCAGGTATTAGTGAAGGAGGACTCAAGAGAAATACCTCAGATGCTCTCAGATACTAGATAGAGAAACACGCCTGGGACACTGAGAGTACGATAGAAGACATGATTTTCAATGCATTCCTGCAATATCACTGAAGTTTGCTGCAGGATACGTAGTGGATGTAAAGAGGGTCACTTTGACAGATCAGAATCAGACCCACTAAATCGGCAGAATTAACAGCAAGAGACTGAAACTGCAGCTGCGGGATTCTCATCAGAGCATGGGGGTTCAGTGAAATCAAGAAATGTCTGTTTCTGTGAAAGCAACCTGGGAGTGAGGGAAACCTGCCCAAATTAAACTCAGACTTAGAAAAGCCGCTTTGAAGCTAAAATGGCAACCCCAAACATTCACTCTCAGAGATAAATGCACGATATACGGACACTTAAATACATTTTTCAAACTAACCCTTTGGAGGTATGTTTTTGTTTCATTATTTTATAAAGTTAGAGAGTTTAAAAAGACAACCCTGCAATGCTTATGCCTTGCAATAACATGCAATCTGCTCTTCAGAACAAACACATTGCTCTCTAATCAGTGCTTTTTAAAATATTTGTTTCTTGTCTACAAATGAATGCAGATCAATCCTGTCCTTCAGTGTTTGACCTGTCACTTTTAATATTTCAGTAAGCACACCTCACTTTGGTTGTCCTCTCCCTACCGCAGCCTAACTCCTCTGAACAAATCTGCACCTGCTCTGCAGAGGAAAAGGATTTTCCACAAGAATTGGACCTTCTGCAAATTACATGAGATCTAATGCGCCGGAACATTCAATCCTTCATGCTTATCATATATCCTGGAGTCATCTGCGTGATCCTCTCTTATAAATGAATGTACATAAAGCAGAGGGATGCGCTTCAGTAATGAGATGAAATGTGGAGCGTGGATGAAAAACAAACTGTACTTCCAGGTCAGTGCACCTGTTAGCTGAATTAACACACATGTCTGAGGCACGGTAAACATTGTCTTTAGTACATACTTGAAGGCATTTACTGTATGTTTTTGTTTGGATTAACAGAAAAAATTAAGGAGGTTTTCAGAAACGTGACTGCCACCAGCTCCTCTTCAGTACCCCAGGACTGGTCCATGTCTGCTTTAAGGCCTGCAGGGGTGACTTTGTCGAGTCTTGTAACAGTGAGTAATGAAATGTGCTTGTGTTCTCGTTCACGGGGCCGGGACAGGCCTGCTAGACGGCCCGCAGACCCCCCTCAGGTCATTCTCCTAGACCTGTGCTTATCGACAAGGTAATAAAGGAGACAAAGCGTGGAGGAGGCGTGCTCCTTTGTCTTCAAGGCTATTTATCCAGGATCCAATATATCAGAATCCTGTGGGCGAAGGTTTGCCGAGGCTAAGAGGAGGAGAGGAAGGGCTGGTGTGTACACAGACACTGACAGGAAAACTCCTTCATCCTGGTTAAAGGACTCTGCAGCACAAGATCGTGAGTTACTTTCAAATTTGAACAGCAAAGAAAAGATGTCAGCATGTTTTCCTCAGCTCTGGGTGATTTGTGTCTGCAGCTAAAGGACTATTCTGATATTTATTACGACACAAAAGCGCTGATGGATACGTCTCTCTCTGAACCGAGCACTGAGATGCAAGTTAGTATGTTATTTCCCCAAGCAAATTTATGTAACTCGTATCATGTTACGCAACCCTCAGAAACACGCTCTCGCCTGGATGGATGTGTACCCACCCACCCACGAGTATGCACGTGAACACACACGTGCGCACACACACACACACACACACACACACACACACACACACACCTTGTTTTGCTTCAGGGCACCCTTCTCCTTCATGTGAGGACAGTCTTTGCCGGTGATAACAGCTTTGATATCAGCCACGGGCACTGAGGAGAGAGTAGAAGTGGGTTCACAACGTCAACAACAACAACAACAACAACAGCAGCATCATCACAACATCACTGTTACGACCGTGTGGCTGCAGATGGGGGACTTCTTAAGCCATTAAAAGATAAAATACTTGCCACATCTGTGCACAGTTAGTGAAACTGATGTTAAAGGGATCTTCCGGCGTAAATATAAGTTATGGTCAAATAAACCGTAACACTGAGTTAGACACCCCCTTGAGAGATGAATGTTGCTGACTGCTTGCTTCTCTAGTTATGCCAACTTTAGTAACGACCGCACAAAGGCAATAAACAGTGGTCTACGTCTTCACACGCAAACCTCAACCAAAAAGCCACTTTATAGCCACAAATAATGCTCAGAACAGCACCTAACTTCATCAACAGTACATATAGGGTTCCAGCCATAGTACTAGCCATCAAACATCTTTTTAGCTTTACCTGGTTTCTTTGGCAAAGAAACTAAACACAACTCACCCACTCTCTTCCAGCAGCCGCTTGTTTGTGGGGGAGCCCTGATGACTCAATAACAGAGTGCAGCGGAGTTTCACAGCTCAAGGAAGAACATTTATGATTATTACGTCATGGAAATGCAATCAGACCAAGACGCTAAGGCAGAAGAACTACCGCGTCTGCAGTGCAAAATGATTATTATGATCATTATTACTTCATATAAATGATCTGCTGCACCCTGTGATCAACTCGTCAGTCGAAGAGAGTGGGTGAGTTGTGTTTAGTCTCTTTGCTAAAGAAATCAGGCAAAGTTAAAAAGATGTTTAGTACTATGGCTAGGACCCTGTATGTCCTGTTGATGAAGTTAGGTGCTGTTCTGAGCATTATTTGTGGCTATAGCGTGGCTTTTTAGTTGAGGTTTGCGCATGGAGATGTAGATTGCTGTGTATTGCTATCGTGCAGTCGTTACTAAAGTTGGTATAACTAGAGAAGCAAGCAGTCGGCAACATTCATCTCTCAAGGGGGGTGTCTAACTCGGTGTTACGGTGTGTTTGACCATAACTTAAATTTACGCCAGAATATCCCTTTAACACCGACTTCCCCTCACAGTGTCTTCAGGCTGTCTTTGCCTCCAGGGACATCCTTTGATACATACTGACTCAACAGTTTCACTCGACACTTACACTTGTCCTGCAAAGAGTCGTGGGGAACTTCTCCCTGAGGGCTCTCCTCCAGATCTCCATAGTGCAGGACTTTATGGTTCGGAGACAGGCGACAGTACCAGAACTTATCTGGGAGACAACACGGTGACAAAAAAAGACAGAGGGGAGAGACAGATTTAGAGGAGTTATGAAAAAGTCAGAGACTGGCAGCAGACACCATGAGGGATTGCATGAGTCACCCAATAGGAGAGAAAATTAGCACAGCGGAAAAAGAAAAAAAAAAATTGGTGACAGGAAAAAATGGGAAAAAAAAAGAAAACAGCCGTGAGGAAAATCCACAGATGGGCGATGATTCTCTGCATGAGGGAGGGATTTTGACAGGCAACAAAGCAGACAGTTGGCCTTCATCATTTTAGCAAATATTTCACACAGACAAGTTGAGATCTTGAAAATCTCTGCAAGCTCCTTTAAGAGAGATTAATCCTCACAATGACCCAATCTAAAGGTCTGAAACAAAAACCATGATCCTGAATCACCACCTGTCTGTGATCTCCATAGATATCTAACACATAATAGCAGCCTTTTGGTGCTATAACATGTAATTCAACATCAATTAATAAAGATTATAAGAATTACAAGGACCTCCTCCACACCAACAAAAAGCCTCTTCATGAGGAGTCGAGGGGGATTATTTAGCTGTCAGCTGATGGGATGATGTCTGCGCTGCAAACTCAGATCTTACAAACTGAATTTGTCTCACGATAAGCCAATATATCTCATCAAATTTGATAAAAGCTGCCATGATATGAGTGGTCCAAATCGGTATCTTGTTTTCAGAACTTTTCTGAGAAAATGCAGCCATCTTATTCTTTGAATTGAATTTTCTGTAGTGCTTTTATTTCTAGGAAAGGACGGCAGAGAGAGCAGGAGACAGGGAGAGGGAGCGTGTGGGAACAGAGCTGCAGGCTGGAATCAAACTGGGCCCATCTGCATGAGGCATGACCTCCATAAAGAGGCCAGTGGTGCCCCATTTGCAGCCATGTTTACTCCTTTTTGGTTTTGGCTTGTAATGAGGAGCCTCTCTGCACAGCTTGCCATGTTTTGACTCTCTTGTCTTCTCTCTGCCGTCTTCGTCTCTTTTTTCGTCTAAATCAACTGAATCTGACTCCTCTCTGCAGATTAAAATGATTGGGCTAAAGTTAGTCTGTCTGAGTCTGTGATTAAGGCTGTGTCCATGGCAAAATGCACAGCGCCATCAAAAAATAACCCACAGTTATACCCATGAAGCATAACCGATCCAAATCAAGCGTTAAACACTGCTGGGTAATAAAATCTGCTTATTAATCAGAGATGGTTGCAGGACCAAATGAAAAGTGCTGATGGAGTAAAGTGTGTTTCAGATTAGCTGGTCTAATGTGTAATTCTCCAACAGTGGGAGCCTTTAGCCACCATCTGTGTCTGAAAAGCTGCTCCCTCACAGTCTCCACCCTCCTGCCTCTGCAGCCAACCTGGTGTTCTTCTTCAGCGGTCCCCTGCCAGAGTGAGCTGAGCTGGCAGTGAGCGCCGCACAGACTGGGGAGGTCTGGCTGGCGTGTGCATGGGTGGCACCATCCAAAACATAATTGCTGAAAATAGATGTTTGACGGAGCCAGGCTGGTGCGGGGTGGCATCAGTCCACGGGGGAGTGCAGACAGAGAGATGTGTGTGTGGCAGCTGTGATGGGAGCGGTGTTATCAACTGTTCAGCTTAAGTGATTTTTTGTGCCTCTGTGCATATATACAAGCACATATGTTCCGCCTTTAGCTCTGAGACTATCTTGGATCTAATTTTATTCTTGTATCACTTCATCTATAATTGTCTTTATCTGATTCTGCTGCCAGAACGTGGGTGAACGCTCCAGAGAGACTTAACAGAATCAGGCCAAATTCTCACTTTTACTTTTGCTTTAGTGCAGCGTTTACACAAGATACAATCTCTGAGGCCCCGAGAGCCGTTACCTGCAAGTAACCCTGCACTTAAAAGATTATACAGGCAGTGCTCTTAACTTCAAAACAGCATCACTCGAAGCTTTTAGACAGATGCCCCCCCTTGTAATGGGCAGACTGGCACTCTGGTAGGTAGAGAGAAGAGTCATCTGCACTGAAGTCAGCGGAATTAATATTTCATGTTGGCACTCCAGTCCCTGCAGGCGAGAGGACTTTGAAAAAGTCGTGTATGATGCTGAGGGAGAAGGAGGCAAAGAAGAGAGGGAGGGGGCAATTTTTATCCATCTATAAATTTCACGGAGAAGTAGAGGCATCGTGAAAGTTTGTCTGGGGAATGAACTCCAGACAAAGAGCCACTGTGCTGGGTTTCTGCATTAAAGGAGCGCCACCCTGGTTTTGATTTAACGTCTCATTTCATGTGACACTGAGTGAAAACCCAACGCTATAGGGCACTTTTTATTCCAAGTTTTGCTTGCTCTGCTTCTTCAAGACAAAGTGCTCACAGCGTTTGCAATTTATGGATGGAGAGGAAGGCTCAGGGAGGAGAAGGAGAGAGGATGGACGTGTTTGAGCACAGGGAAGAAAAACCAGTGTAGGACGGTTATAAATGCTTACACATGTAGAAGACAAAAGGTATACGATGCAAAGTGTATTTTAGAGAGTGCTTAGGAGAAACAGCATGTCCTTGACTCCTTTAAAAATGCTCCGAGGCAAAGACAGCAGCAGCCGCTAGTTTGTAGAAGTCAGACAGTCAGCGTGTTGCTGCTGCAGCAGATTGAAGATGGTGTAACCCTACAGGCTAGTGTGCTAAATTAAATCCAGTGAGACTCATGCACTGCTTTATATACTCTTGTGTTGTGGAGGACTGTGCCTGAACAGCAAAAGATTGTGATGCTGTGTTTGGTGTTGCCTCTGCTAACTATATGTATGTCCTCGGCTGCTTGAGAAGTATTCTAGGATCTTCAGAAGTGAGAAGTAAACACGCGAATAGGCTGCTGAATAGAAGAGATTAAAGGTGCAGTGTGCAGGATTTTGCAGCTTTTAGCAGAACAGACTTTTTCTATGTGTAAATGGTCATCACCAGACTCATTTGCATAGTGGTGAGTCCCTTTCACTCTATTTCATTCAATCCGACCCTGAGAAGCTGCCAAATATTCCCACTCTACTTTTGGATCAGGCAGCAAAATGATCAGATTTAAAGTCTGGGTGATCGTTTCCATATGAACATCTGTCCTGCAACATCTTTGCAACTCAAATCCTTTCCCCCTTTATTTTTGCACGGCTACTGTTCCTGTAAATCCGGCTTTGACAACATCTGGATGACAGCTGTCAGGACAAATAATAATCAGGCTTTTACAGGGAATACATGAGAGTGTGAGTAGAGAAAAGAATCAACCTGGTTCTGCCCAATTTGATTTGACTTATGGGACGTAAAGTCACTGTAGGGAAACTGATGACTGTGATGAAATTACGACAAACCAACCCACAAACCTGAGCCTGACACCGAGTTGATTTAATGTAATGTGTCTTAATATGGAGACAGATTGGGGTGAAGGAAAGTGCAGAGAGAGTGAGGGGTTCAAGCCTCAGACGGATTAAATCCTTTTTGACCGAGGAGGAGAAGCCTATCATAAAGTCAAAATGCTTCTGCTTCTCTCTTTCACTCCCTCTTCACTTTCTCTCCCGTGGCAGAAAAGTGTGAAAAAGGATATTAGTCTGACTGATTTCAGCGCGCCCCGATCTAGGCTTGCCGCTGGGTTTTCACTCTATTATTCTTCCTCTCTTTCCTTTTTTTCACAGAGAAGGAATAACAATAACTCTGACAGTAAGCTAAGTCAAACGAATGTGCTTACGGATGGCTTTTCAAGCAAAATATTTGATTCTGAAATTCAACATCTCATGGTGCTGCAGACTCATATTAATCCTCACCACACTTATTACTCCAGAGCGCGAGTTTATCTCTTTTCATGACACTTTCTCTTAACTTTTCCATGACAGGAGTCCTCATATGCAGATTCATTTTGGCTCTGTGTCTTTGCATTTCTTTACAAGCCTTCTATCTGTGTTTGCATGAAGACATAAGGATTTAAGAGAATTTCTGCAAGGGTTCAAGTAAGAGAGGTGGCATCTTGCTGCATCTTAGTGTTGAAAGCTGATGGAAAAGGAGCGCCAAAGATCTCCAGTGATACGGGCAGCATTTATGTGTTCAGGCACTGTGGACCCATCTCTGTTTTCACTTCGGTGTTTCTCACCTTGCCTCCTGCGACTGCTGATTTTCCTGAAGCAGGTTCCTTCACACAACCTGTTGAGCCTCTGCTGCTTGATCAACTCCATGATCTCAGGCTGGATCTTCTCCCTCAGCTCCCTGCAGGAAAAAGAAAAAAGACACTTCATTTATCACAAAAATGAGTCAGAATTTTGTCGACCATCCCTGAACTCTGCAACCTGAAAATAACTCTTATACATTTCATTGTTTCCTGGCAGTATGTAATATTTATGGTACTTATATATTCTACCCTGATTCATGACTGTCAGGAGGGAACAGAGAAGGCTCACATGCATACAGATTCAATAATCAGGGCTGTCATAAAGCATCCTTAAAGCAAGGTAGCTGTCATTTATTCATGCATCTTCATGTACGTGAGCTTGAGTTGCATACGAATGTGAAAGTAAGCATGAATTATGCATCATTTCTGCCCGAGCTGTTTCTCCCTCTTGTTTTTTTATTTACTGTTGTCAAACTCCAGTGTTTTGGTTCAAATGTATCTTTCTGTTTTGTTTTCATGGAAATAAACATGCATATCTCAGAGGTTTCTGATCACACTTTTGTCCTTCTCCCCCTCCTCTAAGCTCCTCCACACTTGTCTCTATGGTTCGCCCTTGCCAGCTTTGAGTTTCCTCATCAGCTGCTCCTGTCATTACATTGATCTGTGGTCGGACATCCACGCCGGCATCCTCTAAAAAAACAGCTTAGGCGGAGGGCGTGGTTCAATCATAGAGAGGAGGGAAAGATGATGGTGATAGCTCGGTTTTACTCCTCTGCTAGCAGGTGAGACTATAAAAATGTCCTCTTTTCGATTCTTAGGAGTGAGCTGGAGGATAAATTTCAACAGATTATTTCTCCCACAAAAGCAGAAAACTGCAGATGATAGAATAAAAGAGCTGATGATGCATTGGTGGACTTTTTTCAGGTGTTGTAAAAAGTTAGGCACAAAAAAATGCTTTTCCTTGCTTTGCAGAAATGAAAGTTCATCCACAACTAAGTCAGTAGTTTTATCTGAGCATAGGACCTCAGAGAACCATTTAAATCATCCTCATACTGGGCATTAAAGTTAAGTCGCCTATTAAATATTAGATCAGCAGTCTTGAGTTGAGCTTCTGCATGAATTCTTTATGCAATTTCACTTCTATTTCTATGTGTAAGCAACTTCTCTGCACCTTTCTGTAAGCATTGCAAAAACTAAAAATTTCACCCATCATGAGGGAAAAATGCTTTTAGGAACTAAAATAATGAGATGATCAGATCTTGAACAGGAGACAGTTTTTTACCCTCAAAAGTCACCCTCTGCAATCACTTACAGTAGTAAACATGGAGCAGATGCTGCAGCTAACACAGAGCTCCCCAAGTGTACCATGTGACAGGCTTTGCTCATTACCGATCATGACTGTACGCTATTGATCGAGGAAAATTCCACCCTTGAGAAGCAGCGGTGTGTAGGCAGAAATCACAGTGTGGGCATGCACAGAGAGAATTAGGTGGGCCCACACCTTGAAAGCAATCCTCCTTATTAGGCTCTGAAACACTTCACTAAAATAAGACATGCAACTAGAAAAGGCTAAATGCAGATGGATTTAATAATATAGGACACATCATACGTTGTGTTATTAACAGTAAAGCACAGCCTCAGCATATAAAATGCATGAATCTGATCCATCAATCCACCCTCAGCCACAGTCGGAGGAGCCTCACAGGTCGGTTGTTCAAACACTTTGAACACTTGTTCTGTGATAAGATGTTAAGAAAGTTCCTTTTTCCTTCTTCACATGTCTAATTCAATTACTGATCCCAAAGAAGAACGACTCCTGACAAGTCTGAGATTGTTGGTCAACTTGTTTGCTTCAACTTTTTGAGAGAATAGTATCGATGAAAAACGGTTAATTCTGTTAATTCTTAATGACTGAGGGGAATTACAACTTTATCAACAGCGCTTGAAACAATAATTTACTTTAAGACACATTTTCTTCAACCTCCTCCCTCTTTGTTCTCATCTCCTCTGGGATTAATTGCCTGCTAAAGTTTGGGCTCTACCCCTCTGATATTGATCCAATAAGTCCTCCGCTGGGCATTGATTACTATTCAAAGGGACGGCCACTCTTTCTTTCTCTCTCTCTCCCTCTCTCTCTCCCTCTCTCTCTCTTGCTCGAGTGATTTTTCAATAGTGCTGGCTACTCCATTAAACACAGGCAGGACAAAACAATGTTCTCCATTACAGGGTCTGCATTCAGAATCAGTCGATGAATGATCTATTACAGACCGGCTCGCTGTGCTCACTGAGCTGCAGCCATTCAATCGAGCATTCACTGGGACTGCTGTTTGCAGACAGTCCAAACTGAATACATATTTCCAATCATGAGAGCGAAGCACAGAGGCAGCGAGCTCACAGCCAACACTTGGTTCACAAACTAAGAAGTGAGAAGAATCCCTCCTAAAACAAACAAACTGAAATTTCCCCTTTCTTTCTATCTATACCAAAGGATACAAAGACTTGATATGAATTACCTCAATGTCCAAGAGGACAGTCACGGTATATCAAACTACTTCAGAATACAATGAGGATCATGAGGATAACCAGGCTAAAGCTTTCTCTACCAAAGCTCAAAATGTTAATATGAGATCCAACTGTTGCATGATCCAGATGTTAGCAGAACTTTTCCACAGATGTCAGTTTATAGTGAAGGGTGAAATGCTTCATTTTGGGGTGCTGCACTCGCTTAATTGGTACAGCTTGCTCTCCACGAGGTTACAGAACTTGCTGCAGTGGCCTGAGTTTGGTTGATGCTGTTTGACATTTCCACTTTCTAATTCTAATTTTTCCCCTTTTCCCACCTGTGTTAGCTGTCAATAGAAAGTGGAAAACATGGCCTACATATAGTCCTCAAAATAGGATAATGGCTCACGGGTTCTTGAATGACATTTCTGGTTAATGCAATTCATGTTTCTTTGCATTCTTGTAACAACTGCACACAATTATTACTGTGAATAGAGACTGAGGGCACATCCTTTCAAACACCAGTATAGACCCTCCTGCCTTAACAGTCTGCATTCATCACAGACACACTGTATATGATCAGTGTTTCTGTCTTCTGCGTGTTATTTGACTTTCCTCTGTGCTCTTCATTTTCTCGTCTTTTATTTTATATTGAATGCTGCTGTTATTAAGTATAGCTATAGAGTGTGAGTGTGTTCATTTGGTATGATGCACTCGCTGTTGCATTGACTTGCATGAAAAGATAAAACCCAAATGAAGTCTCAAACACTCGGTGCAATATTTCTTAGCCACCTTGACTCTTAAATCAACATTTGCAGGACACAGGATGTATGACAGATGTGTGTGTCTAAATTTCACACCGTGCTGTCATCATTGTGCTATATGACGGGTCGACTCACAGGATGGGCCGGGACTGGAAGTCTTCTTGATTCATCCTCTCAGATTGGCGTATCTTCAGGATCTCTGTGTAGCTCAGGTTCTGCAGGCGACTTTTGAACTGGTCCAGGGAATTAGGCTTGAGAGTCAGCGCTCGCATGATCTGCTCCCTCACCACCTGCATTACCTGCAGAGGAAGAGAAAAAAGAGGAGGGTGAGATCATCCTTGATGCAAGAGCCCAAACTGAACACCTCTCTATTTTTAGTGGGGTCAGGGGAGCAGAGAACCGTCTGTTCAGTCCCCGACAGGATTAATAAAGTTTTTTCACATTTGAAGCCTGTAATCCAGTCTGGTGCACTGAGCCTGAAGAGGCAGAGAGCAAAGCAGAATAATTCAATAGCAGCTATTTGGCTGTTAGCCCCAGTATCATGCATCAGTGAAATGCATGACAGAACTTGCCTCTAATACCCCGGCTAGCTAACAGCATTAGTCTGGCTGAGGCTGCAGAAGCATGACACGAGCGCTGTTCCAAGTCATCAATCCCACTCATGGGGTCTTTGTGATCAGCCGAGGTGACAGTACAAAAAAAACCCACACACATCCACACATTAAAACACATCACACATGTCTGGATCAATTAGCTGAGCTTGTACGCAACGCTGTCAGGAGGTAGTGCAAGTTTACACACAGAGGTGCCAGAGGTGAATACACAAACACACACACACACATAAAATATTTAAGACTAAAACTGAGAGTCTAAAAAGAGACCATGAAGAAGACTAAGCACAAAGCTCACAGTCAACCCAGAGTGACTGTGAGCAAATAAACATCATCGTTTAACTTCATATTAGAAAAATATGACGTTAAATGTTATCCAGACTAAATCAACACAGCTGCAGAGACTGGCAGATGTGCAGCAAATCTGTCCATAATATCTGTCCATAATAATAATCTGTCCACATTCCAGCAATCTGACTGGTTAGAAGGCGGACTCTTCTGCAGGCTGATCTCTTATTCTGAAAAGTGTTTTAAGTGGTTCAAAGTTGAGAGAAAACACTTTACAAACAGACTATTTACTGTTAACAACGGTTTCATTCATAATTTAAACATCCAGACGCGACAACAGACTCTGTCAAAGCAACACAAGGTGGGGAACATTACACTCTGAAAGATTATGTTTTTTCAGATGCAGACACAGACTGGTTCTGATTTCCTGTGAAGCATTGAATTCTGTCCTGAAATAATCACATCCAGCAGTAACCAGGCAAAACCAAACACCAAACTGAGCTGTTCTTCACTGAAGATGTCAAACAGGATGAAAGCCCAGCCTGATCTGCTGAATGACAGGCCCACGCTGGTTTTTACCACCATTAATAAAGCACTTACTCCGTCTAATGTATAAATCCCCTCATCTTTCCCCATATTCAACCGAGCCCCTAGAAAAACGAGCTGGGAGCTGAAATCTTTAATGACAGCTACTTCCATTTAGCTCAGCTCCCTGATTTGCATTTTGCATAATAAGAATTTGAATGATATGACTTGCAGATTGATTCTTAAGCTGTGAAAGTGTTCAGCCTACACACTTTAGACTTGACTCATAGAAAGCGTGATTGCTGATGTGCTCAGCTTGCTTAGAAACAACAGAAAATCACCTGTGACCAAAGTTTCTCCCTCAGAGTAAGAGAGCCTTTCTCGCATTCGTGTTTATCCTGCTGCGATATTCTGCGATATTTGGTGAGAAAATAAACTCGACTTGGCTTCAGTCAACATTTCCCCGGCCAGGTTAGGCAGTGCTGTTCCAGTTTCTGCAGACGTGATGAGCAGCTCTGATTATGGATCAGCCTTGTTAGCAGCCTCCTCTGCAGATGCTGATTCACTGGATTGGTTCATACTGAGGCGAAAAAAAGAAATAGACTCTTCTCTCTCTCCTTCACTTCCCTTTATTGGATTTATCTTCTTGTTGCTTGTCTTGCTGATCAAATACTTGAGGACACTGAAGTTTTTCCAGCCTCAACAAATAACTTGTGTTCGGCTCTGTTAGAATAAAAGACAGAAAGAGTGTGGGAGGGATTTGAGCGTACTTTCTACTTGCACATACACAGAAAAGTCAACATATTTGGACTTTCTCTCATAATTGGATTGTTCCCTGTTCAATTTCACTGCGTCTCATCTGGGTTCAACAAACAAGCCCAAACCCAGGGAGCCAAGATCCCAAAACAAAGACTTATGTAATGTTTGTTCTTGCTGTTTGTACTGCAAGGCGATTACTCATCAACTTGCTGACCTCTGACCTTTATCTAGCCAGACTTAGCCAAGGGTGAGAGCAGAAGATGTGGGAATGAGAAATGAGCAATGTAAACATCCAACCAGCAGCACAAGTCGAACAAATTTAAAGACAACAAAGATGACTGTATGAACCGAATTAAAGTCTTACTCTAGTCGTTTTTTTTTCTAATTAAAAGTGTCCTCAGTGGTCTTCAAATTGTGATTTTCAAGTTTTTAGCCTGTGTCATTTTCAAGAGCTTTTCTTTTACAGAGCTCCCGTAGATCATTAGCAATTCACCTTTGAGTTGTGGGCGGAGAAAGCGCTGCTCTGCACACTCCTCTTCATGCTAGCATGCAGCCTAACATTGCTGGTGTTGTAGAAGAAGCAGGTAACATAGGAGCTTTTCAGCTCTCGGACACTGATGTCTTTAGGGACATGATGAAAGTTAACATCATAATTAGCTTTCTTACGAGCATTGCACACATACACACGCTTGTTCTGTGATTGTCCTCTCTACTTCTCAGAGTCTGGCCTGCATAGTGGGGCTCTGGGGGCGGAGCTTGGAATTGTGATGTAGGAAATCTCACTGTATCTGAACCTGCCATTTGGGTTTGCCAGAGATTCACAGTGATGTGAATGCAGAAATACTCAGAAATGCAATTTTTCGCTTATTTTTCTCAAGATATGTCCTGTAGCATCAGAAAAATGCCATATGAACATGTAGACAACAAGAAAAACACGAACTGAATCGGAGTGGCTCTTTAAGAACAGGCCTGGGAACCAATTCCCCGATATGGGATGCTGGGGCTGCACAGTGAGAGCACCACAAAAAGTAATTAACCCATTTGTAGTTTTACATCTGATAAGCCCTGAAGGTAACTCTTAGCTCCCAACATAAAATACTGAGAAAGTGTTTGATTTTCTCATGATAAGACAATTTAATCCTGGCATTAGCTTCAAAAAAGCAAATATTATCAGCCACAGTCATCACTGTGTGCTTCCTTTCTTAAAATCTGCAGCAAACGGATTCCTGGAAATCAAAAAGAGGTTTATAACTTCAGCTGAACAGAGGACGGTTGGGTCTGGGCGTGAGCTGTTTTGAGGTTATAATAGTGTTTTAATAGAGAACATTACTGATTTGGAAACCTCAACTTTTTAAAACCTTGAAAACGGGAACAGGCCATTGCATATCTGGGTCAGTGGGCGACTCATCAAAAGGTGCAGGCATGTGGGAAAGTCTGAGCTCTGAAATAAACTCAAGAGACACAACATGACCTGATCTGAAAAACTCTCTGAGAGCTTTCACGATTCACACAAAGGATGATGCAGCAAAGTCTCATTTATTTACACAGACCTACAGTGATGCTCAGGGAAGCTTTCTTGTGTGATCCAAGTGTAACTGGCATATAAGATGATACAGAACATCAGTGACTCAGCAAATAGACCTACGGACTACAGAGAGGAAGACAGAAGCTGAAACAGGGACTTTGGTTGTTTAAGAAACAGAACAGAACAGAACCCTTGGGTAATGATCATTCATTAACCCAGCCAAAACACAAATGTTTAACCTTCCTCCTGTGTTAGCTTTCTCTATGCATCCACTATGTTAACGGGTCGGTTTTGCGCCGTATTTGAAAATAAACTGTAAATTACACCAAAAACAGTTCTCTATCATCTAATTTGATTTTCATCTCTAGGTTACCTTGTTAGGCTTCGTTATCCATGAAAATATTGCTTATAATATTTTTGGTTGTGGGCCTCTGGGCCTTTCTTTGTCAGTATACCTCTCACACAGACATCTATACTGAACTGATCTCACATGTCTGGACACGTCCAACATTGTTTTTTTGTGCAGGGAAAAACATGGCAAAATGAGAATCCCTTAAATCTCACATGATTGGTAGAGGATCTGACTGTCAGTGTGGTGCCTGACAGTGCACGTATGATTTTAGTTTTTGCTCTAATTATTGCTTTTTTATCTAACCGGGTCGACAGCAACCCTAACATGACAAGTGCCATAATTTCTACAAGAGCATTTTATAATTTAGTCAATTGAATTATTTTTTTAATTGTGTTGAAATACAGGTTCCTGATAAATGTCAAAAAGTCTTGGTGCAAAAAAAAACCCAAACCAAACATTTATGCAGTTCTTTCATGCATTTAAAAACCAAAACGGGTTGGTGCAAATCCTAACACAAGAGGAGCTGGTGGCACCTGAAAACTGAAATGTCATAATTAACTGCAGGCACACCAACAATTTTACAGTCATTTGTGTAAGGGGTTTCTCGGTTCGGGCAAATTTGTCCAATTAAATCTCCCTCTTCTCCACAGTCCTATTGTTAACAAGCGTGTTTGAGGTGGTGGATAAACTGAAACTCAAAATTCTAGTCTTCTCCCAGCCTAGGTGGCTCAGGTTCAGCATGATGAGTTGATACATGTCATGTCACTGCACTCATAGACAGACGGCACAACTTTTTAACTGAGAACAAAGTCTTTTGAGTTTTTGCACCCCTTAAGCTCCTCCTGTAGTAACCAAAAGGTTGTAGCCAAATTAAAAACAAAAAAGAAACTGGCCTAACACTAAAAAGCAGGTGAGAAAGGTGAAATAATTTTGCCTATTTCAGTCTTTCTTTGGGTTAATTTTCCATAAAAACAACTGAATCTGCTTCTTTTACTGCTGAACAGTGTTTTTTTTTTGTATTCCCTCCTCGTCTGTGACACTCGAGCTGTATTTTCATGCTGGGGGGCATGTGGACAGAGAACAGCAGATTTCTAACACTCTACCTCAAGCCTCATCCTTCAGCCTGTTCCTCCTCCTCCTCCTGTTGAAACAGAAAAATGTGCAGACAAATAGATGAAGCCAAAGCCTTCAATCACGCTTGGAGAGATTCATCACTCCTGTCTACTTTTTTTAATCACAACTTCAGGGAGTTGCTGATCATAAATTTTCACTCACATACACACGCCTGTAGTCCCGATAATTAAAGCTCAAATTAATTTATTTTCCCATTAAGATTATAAATGGCCCGCCACTGTGTGTCAAAGGAAGGATCTTTAAAAAGAGGCCCTTAGAAATGGAGGGAAATTCCCTGGCAAGTATAAGAAAAGATGACTTGTGATAGCTTGAGTTTTTCAGACAATCGTTTGCAGCAACCCCGAGTCTCCAAACGATGCCCTGGATTTACAAAAACAGCAGGAACTTCTGTGTTTTGTGCTCAAGAAGATCATTAAGACCAATTTTGCTGGCACCTGCAGCTTGTTTTCTCAACACCTCCTGATCTCTGGAGACTTTCTGCCATCCAGCCCTGATGTTTCAGCAGAGCAGTCCCCGGGGAATGTTCATTAATATGCCTTGTTTGCAGTCATGTCTGCGGCAGGAAAACAATCCCCTTGGCCCATGTGGCTGCACTCCTGCTAATTAAAACTGGGAATATTCATCACATTTAATACGAACACATGGTCTTTTCACAACAGGGCGAGGGGCATTATGAATATTTTATCTCCATCTTTCTTTTTTATGAGCTTATTACTCAGAGAACACCTTGGTAGAGGTGACATGACGTCAGCTGATGAAGTTTACAGGCTGAGCTCACATTTGGGATAAATTTAGGCTCATCCCGTCCTTGCATCACCTCAGTGGGTGTCCATAAAATCTAACTGCACTTTTTCCTATTTAGCCGGAGCTGTTGATCCAAGATTTATCTTTTCTATCGTGTCCACCTTTCCTCTCTGTCTCCTCTACATTTCCCATCACGTTCCTCTAATCTCCTCCAGACAACCAGCCATCAGTCTTTCTTGTAGCTTGAGTTACAGCAGAGTAAATGTAAGCAAAAGTAATTAAACCCCGTTCTATGGGCATGAAACGAAGAGCAGGCCACACCGACTCCTCATCCTCACTCTCCTCAAGCAGGACAGTCCTGCAGTTCCTCTCCCCCTGGCATCCATCATCCCAAATGCACCAGCCGTAACAAATTATACTCTCCCTATAGCTGGCCAATCAACAGTTGCCACTGCTTCATTTAACTAAGAGGATGCTAATGACATCATTTACCAGCTGTCACTCAAACACTTGCCCGCCACTCAAGCCTGAGCGGTGGAATCCAGAGATTGTGCAGCAGAGGCGCTTTGGTGGTCAAATAATGCAGCGGTAATCACAGAATAATGGCTTTGCTGATGCTCCCTGAAAGCAATCAGAAACTCAATCTCACGTGGCGATAATGGGAACGTGGCCAAGTGTGTTCCTGTATCTGAAGCCGTGAAAAAGACCAAATGTGCATGTACAAAGAGGAGTGTTCATGTTTATTTGATAAACAGCTAAAAATCACCCTTAAGGTTCAATTCATGTTATTCAAAATAAAACAACACCCTTAAAATGAATATTTAAAGTCCCACTCCAATTATATTTTTTACTACTTAAAGTGTTCTCAGTGGTCTTTCAGTTGTGATTATGAAGTTTTAAGCCAAAATTATGTTACCTGTGTCATTTTCAAGGGCTTTTCTTCTGCAGAGCTCCAGTAGCTCATTAGCAATTCACCTTTGAATCATGGGCGGAGACAGCGCTGCTCTGCATGCTCCTCTGCATGCTCCTCTTAATGCTCCTCTTAATGCTAGCTTGTAGCCCAACATTGTCGGTGTTGTAGAAGAAGCAAGTAACATTAGAGCTATTCAGCTCTTGGACACTAATGTCTTTAGTTACATGATGAAAGTTAATATCATAATTAGCTTTGTTACGAGTATTGCACACACGCTTGTTCCGCGAATGTCCTCTCTATTTCTCCAAGTCTAACCTGCATAGCGAGGCTCCATGGGGAGGAGCTTGGAACTGTGACATAGGAAATCTCACTGTGTCTAAACCTACCGTTTGGGTCTGTGAGAGATTCACAGCGATTCGAATGCAGAAATACTCAGAAATGCAATTTTGCTCTTATTTTTCTCATGATGTGTCCTGTAGCATCAGAAAAATGCCATATCAACATGTAGACAACAAGAAAAACATGATTTTCATTGGAATGGGTCTTTAAAGATGTGCAGGGTTGTGCTAAATTTGGACACATTAAAATGCATCAGATAAAGGTGCAAAAGCAGCGCAGTCACTGATGTACCATTACTAAAGCTGTTTAATCATCAATCATTAAAATACATGAGTGCAGCTAACTGTTGGTCTACATCAGATCAAATTAAGTCCAGAGAAGTCTAAATCCCCACCTTGTTTTCCCAACAGGATCCTGTTTATTCCAGCTTTCTGTTTCTGAAGTGATAGTGACACTAAACTATGCCAACAAGGCCAACTGTGATGCCTCTTGCTCCCCGTCACCCCGCCATCTGTGCGAGAGGATGTTTTGGGAGACACAACAAAACATAGAAATCACACACAAACACAACGCGGCTTCACTCAGACAAATCGGTGTGTTTCATATTCGCTCAGTCAGTCTAGAAAAATGTTTTTCTTTCTCAGCTCCGTGTGTCAGCTCTTGTCAGTGTCATAGTTGTGATGGTGACATTGATTATTTCATATGAGACGCCTCTCTGGCAACAACTCGGGTCAAACTTTATCTCCACTTGTTTAGTAATACTGCCACCAGCAGGGATAGGGACTGTCAAATGTGACAAGAGTGATATAGATCACATTATGTGCAGTGTGAACAAAAATGAAAGATCTCTACCGTAACTACACCGTATAAAACATCACAGTAAATCTGGAACTATTGTGCTTCGAAATCCTTAGAGAACTGAAAGATGTTCGCTGAGTTGGGAAACCAAACTATCATTAAATACCAGGTTAGTTTTACTCAAAACAAACTTTCTTCTTCTCCTAACATAGTCTCCTGTGTTTTAATGAAACCTGGTTGATTTGAAAGATCACAGACTCCAGTGGGGATCTACCTAGCTTCATTCTCATTTGATCAGACAGAGATGCTCAAGCGAGTAACAAAAAGAAAGGAGGGGTTCTGTCTTTATTTGTTAACACAAGATGGTGTAACTCTTCACACGTAACTGTCAAGGAAAGGATGTGTTGAACTGTTGGCAGTTGCTCTTCAGCCATATTAATTTCCAAGGGAATTCAGTCATATCATAACAATACTTGTATATATCCCACACAAGGCTGAAGTTCCATGTGATGTTCTCAATGAAACAATCACTTGGATTCAGACTTAATATCCTGTTTAAAAAATAAAATAAAACAAATAAATAAATAACAGTGGAGGATGGTTCTTTTCTCTGCAGGACAGAGATTCAGAAGATTGTTTGCATCCACAGCCATCAGACTTCTTAATTCTTTTGTAAATAGTAGATGAGTTGAGACTCCAGACTAACGAATTACCCGTAAGGGGTCAATAAAGTTCTTGTATTGTATTGTGTTGTTATAAAGTTACCTGACTCAATCCTTTAGAGAATTTGATGTATCTTATTTTTTCCCCCCTTGTGTGAATGCAACATGCTTGTGTTCAAACACCAGGGATGTTGCTTCAGGAGTCTTACAATCTTTTCCCCCTCCAGTGCATCCAAGTAACCAAGTGTCTTGACTCCCAAAACTGCTCTTAAAGGCAAAGATGTTGGAGCAATGAGACACACTTTGAGTGGTCAGAAAACCCAAAAGTTAATCTATTTGTAAAGAACAGATACTTTCTAACAACACCATATTGACTGCTTAGCTCTGCATATCAGAGATACTATCAGAGTTTTATTTAAAACTAAAGACTGCATTAATGTAGTGAGAGCATGATGGTAACACCTTTTCTGTACATTTATCAGAGTTATGTATGTGGCTACTCTGCTGAGTGGTCTGAACAAAACACCAAACAAAAGCCAGCGGTAATGGCATTTACTTTAGAGTGCAAAAACAGAGTTAAGAAGACCCAGATCAGAATATGAAGCTTTCTTGTTAGACTCCCCTGACAGCCTTGTCATGGCTCCATGTTAAGCCTGCCAAGGGCAGCTAAGTGGAAAGACACTACTTTCATCCATTAAAATTTCAATTATGTATCCTCACCCCTCGGCTGGAAATGTAGGAAGTCACTGAATCTCAATAATATAAAATGGAGCGGTAAAGGGTGGATGTAAGCTCTTTGCTCTCTTAGTGAAAGCCTTGGGGACGAGTTAGACAGCATGACTGTGCCGCAGGGAAGAGCTGCACACATTGTATTGTGGGCAAGAGAGATTCACACATGCTCAATATACATACTTAAACCACATGAATCCTGATTTATTCCTCCTCTTACATGCATTATAGAGCACGAACAAGCACCAGCAATCAAATCACAACGCTACTTGTAAATATTCCATGTAAATTCCAAGTATTTGCACATGGAAACAACACATCTGCTGGCCTCCCTCCATCAAACATCCTTGTCCTTCCACATGAGCGGTGCGAGCTGGACGCCGGCTGTTGCTGCGAGCTGTTGTGTTGCCATATTTAGAGTGAGAGCGCTGCACGCTCAGACAAACTGTCAGAGGAGCTCTTTTTCAACAAGCAGGGTGCAGCTCGGCCCATATGGATGACTGGAGAGCAACGTCGCCTGGGAAATCGCCACTTACTGCAAGTCAAGAAATGCTGATGAAAGCAAAGAGCTGACCTTGGCTTGTGGATATTGTTGCATTAATGAGTGTTTTATTTTGACACAGTTGTTAGAAGAAATATGAACATTCTGTTGTAATTGTCCCCAGAGGGATGAGTAAATTGGCTCTGACTAAACATTAATTCAAGGACGACTTAACAGGTATTAACGGTGAACGGGACTTTCTGTACTGAACAACTTACGTAAATACCATTCGGCTAGAGGAACAAATACATAAAAGATAAGAAATGAGCTGCTGCACACTAAAGTGACTTCATTTGCTTCACTTATCTTCTCTAACACAGGAGCCTTTAAACTTTTTTCAGTTAAAGACCAGCAAATTAAATTTGCAATCTCCTCAGGACCCAAACTGTTTTTCTAATACTTTACAGACAGACTAATAACTGCTGTAATATAAACTTGTTACTGTGACAGGTTTGGATAAGGTCCAAACATAACCAAAAGGAGTCGCTTTCTGGTCCAGGTTGACTCAGGATATGTTAGGATTAGGGTCTCACCATGTCAAGTTTTCACCTTAGATTATTATGGCTGCAAAGAAAACTTGAAAAGAAAACAACCTGAAAAAATTGAGGAGACTCAGGAAAAGGATGGAGCAATGTATTACTTCAAAAACTGCCATTAAATACAATAAACTGGCATGTTATTATCAATTTCTGATGATGTTCAAATTTAGGATTTATCAAAACTTTAATGAAGAGGACATCACTTTACTGTTTGTTTGTTGTGCTTTTATTTTGTTTTGTTTTTCTTGTATTTCGACTGCTTCATTTCCCTTGTTGTAAAAATTACGCTTTTGTTTTGAAGTATACTTCTGCCAGGGTACCTTAAATTACAGAGCTCAACAAAAACAATGAAATAACAGATAGACGGTATAAAAGTTGAGTTGATTAGTAACACCAAGAGGCTTTAGCCAGCTCACCAGCAGTCTGCTACTTCTTCTTTGTCCCTCCTCTCTTTTATGATGTGTAGCAACCACAACTATAAACTTACAGTATAACCTTTTGATTATTTTTGGCACAAGATCGATATTTTATCATTTCAACAAGATTCTTACTAGAGCTGAAACGGTTCCTCAAGTACCACTATTTCAAAAATGATTGAGGAATTTTCTCTGCCCCAAGTGCTCGATTATAAACTCAAATTGTCACTGTTTCACACAGATTATTTTCAAGATGACACAACACACATTTGTCACCACGGTAGAGGGAGGAGTAGGTGTGGTTTTGATTTTTCGGAGCAGAAAAAAATTAATGATAAGAGGAGCTTTTCTTTTCTCTTCGGAGACAGCGCTGCTCTGCACACTCCTCTTCATGCTAGCTTGTAGCCTAACATGGCAGGTGTAGTATTAGTAACAAGTAACATAGGAGCTATTCAGCTCTTAGACACTAATGTCATTGGGGACATGATGAAAGCTAATATAATTAGATTTCTTACAAGCATTGCAATCCACTAACGCACACGCTTGTTCTGCAATAATTGCACTTTAACTAAAAAAAATCGTGTTTTACCCGGTTACTTAATTAATGGATTGAAATATTTGATAGCTGTAGCCCTAATTGTTACCCTCAGCACTGGCATATTGTGTCAGTCCTGTGTGTCCAAAGCCACACCATAGACACAGCCAATACTTGGTGTGACTGACTTTTACTCAGGACAATTCTTCTGCCTCTCCTTTATTTCATGGGTGCTGAGGTTTGAGATATCCAATTAAATGCCCAATTTGTGACATTTTATGCTCCTATACTTCTGTCCGATTCAGTCTTCAGGCTTTGATGATGCCATGAGTTTGTCTTTGTATTTGTGTAACCACATGATGTAAAGGCTACCTGAAATTAAGGGAAGGTAACACACTGCTCACTCATTCTCCTCCCTACACACACAGGTTCACACAGTCAATGTGTAGAAACACTCTTCAGTTTATTGAGAAAAATGGATTTACCCCTCTGTTAGGAACACAAGCAAAGCTGTAAAGGATTGAGAGTTTCTATTTTAATGAAGAGATGAATTTCCTCAGTTTTATTACCATTTACTCTGCCGATTGGTGACCCAATAAAACTCCAAATTTGGGTCCTGACCTTTAGTTTAGGAAATGCTGCTATAAAAGGAATTATTTCGTTATTTAAGAAAACTCATCAGGGGCAGTTTCTTTCTCACATTTTACCCATGATGCATTACTTCTAGGTAGAAATGTTTTCTAAAAACTCAGTTTTATGTCTTTTTGGATCTGATTAAAGTTTTCTGGGAAAGCCGACCTCAGAGATGCTCTCCATAAATAATGCAAACAATCAGGCCTGTTGAGGCTTTTGCACTAAAAGTTCAACATCACACACACAAACCAATTTTTGTCTGGGAGCTATAAAAGTGCATCAGACATATTTTCCTGTAGGTGTGCTCTGGCATGGAAATTTTCGAGTAACAGAAGAAGTGCCTCAAATAGCAGGAATACTACTGTATATCTTACTAATGATAAAGCAGCAACTGTATGTCTCTGCATGTATCCATACATAATAAGACACTCCCACACACTGCAGCTTTAGCGGAGACTCTCCAATGATTCTACTTCAGCGATCACTTACACAAAACAATATCCATCAATGAAGATATCAAATAACAGATGGGCAAATAACGAACGTAAATGACAAGAAACATTAAAGTCTTCATTTATTTCCTGATGATATCCACTGAGCGTTGGCTGAGATAAAACAACACAGTTGTTATCTTGATGCATGACAAATCAAAATGTTTGCTCTGCAGCTCTGCTTCTGCAAATCTGATGGTTTGACGCTAACGTCTGATGATCTCTGCGGCCTGATTAGTGAGCTTAGCTCTGAGATTCTCAGTGTGAGTGGGTGAGATCAGAGATCCCCCCTAGGGCGCACACGCACTGAACACGCCCTCATGAAACACTAATGCACAGAAGAAGAAAAAAGACCCTGGTAGACACAAAACTTGACATTCATTCTGCTCTTGTTACACATGCAATAGAAACTGCGAGGACAAAAAACCTGCAAACACAAGAACACTCTCACAGTTTGCTGCAATGCATGTGCAATCACACATTTGCACACTGTCCGAACGTGCACAGACAATAAAGCAAACCTTGTTAAGGGAGTAGGAGGTGAGGCAGCCAGGCAGAAAGATATAAATAGCCTGTCTGAATCTAACAAAAGAGGTGGAGGGGGTTTGAGAGACAAGAATGATGAGGAAGAAGAGGAGAGAGAGAGCAAAACAAGGAAAGGAAGACAAAAGGAGAAAAAACTATGGGTAGGTACATGAAAAAGAAAACAGCAGGTCTCATTGCAGGAGAGGAGAGGAAAGAGGAGGGGGTGGGGGAGGGGCAGATTTACTGTGCACTGATGGGAGTCATAGATGTACTGCTTCATGCAAAGCACGACAGCAGCGGTCACAGTTGTTGGCATATGGCAGCGTGAGCAGCGCCTCAACCAACTGTCCCAAGCTGCCTCCTGAAATCCAAACATGGCCCCCACCCAAAACATTTGGCACCTGCACTCACATTTATATGGTCACATCAAACCTGACCGGTCAAACCACGCAGGCTCAGATTTCATTAATCATGTATGCATGTATGTTAACCTTCTGGCAAAAGCAGAGGAACTGTCCTGCTGCTAAAGAGCAGATCCAGATATGGTTTGCATTCATTTGCATTAAGTGTCTGTAATTGATTTGAGGTGAACAGCCTTAAATAAAGCGGGAAAGGCAGCAGAATGCTAATTCCAAAGATGATTTAATGGCCTGACATAAAATGATGTGTGGTAGCTGAGGAAAGGCTGGACTGCTCCTGCTGCTGTGGGGGCTTTGGGGCTTAGGGCTCAGGGCTGCAGTGGATAATCCCACATGGGACAGGTCAGACTTCAACATGGTTGAACACAGCAGATTATCTCCTCTCCTCTGTATCACCCTGGGCATGAACAGAAATGTCAAACACCAATAAAAAAAGGGGTTTGCTCTCTTTCTATGCTGGTATTTTTCTAGGTCGAGTGCTTGTCATTAACAGATTCCTGTGAAACGGATGATCAGGTTCAAGGTCCCTAGCACAAGGACACCAATGCAGACAAAGACACAAAGGGCTTTCTCGGCTGCCCACTTTAAGTAGCCATTTAGGAAACCATGGCAGTATCATGGCTGTGCTGGAATTTATTTCTACAGAAAACTAAGTAAGTATCCTGAGGTTTCTCTGCTCAAAGGAAAGATTGTTGAAAGCATCCTCGTGTCTGTCTTTTCACTTTAAACCTAGAAGTAGGAGACAGGAGACAATAGGGAACAGGACAGCTAACCTGGCCAGGAGAAACTGTGGCACCCTGTCAAAAACCACATCGGGTTTGTTTTCATCATTTCATTTGAATAAAGCAAAAGACATTTTAGGGGGACTCTGGGGGTGCATAAAAGTGGATTTTTTACTTTTGGAAAGATTTTCTGCCAAGCTCAGCTAAACTAACAGCCAATTTAAAAATACAGATCTGAGAGGGAAGATTACTAGAGTGGTAATCTTTTGCAAAAGTCTTCTTTTAGTAAGATAATTTTCCACACTATTAGATGAAGTTTACATAAAAGAATCAGGTTTGATTTATCTACAAATGAAGAAGAACAAATAAAAGCAACTAGTTTTTTTTTACTCAAAGCTCCCAGTAGAAGTTTTTGGATGTTTGGACTCTTCATATCTCATATTGTGGTTCCTAATGTTTGAAACTAGTGTGAGGGGGTAGGAGTCGGCCAATCAACTAAGAAACAGCCCTGTTTTAAAATTTCAACATTAAATATTCACCATAAATGACACATGTGACTGTTAAAAAATCAGCGGGACTAGATTTTTGTCCAAATCCACTACTGAAGCATGAAGAGGTCAAAAGCAAAGACTGATTTGCCCAAAAAATCAAAACAGGAGTTTTAAGGACCAGCTGGTGTAAAGAATATTTTAAAAAAATGATTTTTGATTCAGACAAAATGAACTGGATGATTCATAAAAAACACCACAATCTATTATTCTTGGTTGACCTGGTAACCAAGAAACACAGTTCTCTCCTGCAAAGCCATGCAGGCTTAAAAGGACAGTAACTAGATTCCATTGTATTGTGTTTGGTCCAATACTAATGAAATCAGGTCCTGGCAGTATTTCAGGGCGCCCTGCTCTACAGTCTGATGCTGACCTCGCTCTAATCCTGAGTCAAACCCCCTCAGGCTCACTCGCTGGTTGAAGCTCATCCAGGGCTGAGAGAGAGACACTGTGGAGTGGAGGAGATCAGTGGTAGTGGCTTTGAAATTCCTCTGGTGACAAACGGTGGGTGATGGTGATGTAGAGTAATCCCATTCAGAACAACAAAGCCCAACCCCCCACTATATGTACACACACACACATACATACACACACTGTACGCTGGCACACATGATGCCTGGATAGGTGAGCTCAGAGTGTGTGTCTGCATGCAAATAAAAGTGTGTGTTTCCTGTTGTAGCAGAAGTGAGCGTGTGTGTGTGTGTGTTAATGAAAAGCCTGAGTCCTCCTCTGACATGCTCACGCCTCACTTAGCCCCATCTGTTTCTCCTCTTTTTCTTCCTCTTTCCCCATGTCCTATCTCCTCCATCTCTCCCTGCTTTTTCCTCTCCTCTCCATCCATTCTCTCCTCCTCTTCTTCTTCTTCTTCTTCCTCCTCCTTTGCAGCCAAGGCAACAACACAAACACTCCCTCTTCCTCTTTTACTACCACCTCCCCTCGCTCCATCCATCCATGCTAATTGAGAACCACTCTCTTTCTCTCTCTCTCTCTCTCTTCTCTTCTCCTCTCTTAGTACTTACATGTCACCTCCATGTTTCCAAGTGCAGTGTGATACTCTCCACAGTGATAGATGAATCCTCGCGCTCCTGCCAGAGATGAGGTTTTAATCACCCGACGGGATGGAGAGATGAGTGGATGGAGGAGGCAGATGGCTCCTTGGAAGAGCTGATTGTGGACAGTTAGCTTTAGCGTTAGCCACAATAGGAGAAGTCTCGTCTGTCAACACAGCTGGTGTGCCTCCTCCTTTTGCCTTTCCCTTTCTTCCTGTCTTCTCTTTGTGTTCCTTCACTTTCCCTGTTTGATCCTCTCTTTCAGCACCCTCCCTTGACTAAATAAAATAAACACTAAACTCCTTCTCTCCTTTTTACCTCCCTCCAGTATAATATTTGTGTAAGCCTCTCTGTCTGCCTTCCTCCCTCTGTGACTCTAAGAGCATCAGCCAGGCTGCTCTGCTTCGCTTATGTTGATCTCTGGGCTTATGCCCTGATTGGACACACGCCACGATCACAGACGCCAATGATGGTGCTGCAAGTGGATCACATGATAAATGTGTGTGTGTGTGTGTGTGAGGAGAGGAAGGTTTACATGGAGGGGGGAGGGAGGGAGGGATGAGAGAAGAAGGAGGAGGAGGAGGGGTACTGTGAGTGGCTGCAAGCTGCTACATCAATGAGGATTTTTTTTGATTTTTTTCTCTCCTGAGCAGAAAGATGAAGGAGTGATGGAGGAGGAGGAGGAGGAGGTGGAGAAGCACAGGCGTTTGCATGAAGACGACAGGCGGCCGTACGAGACAAGAGTCTGTGATAGACGCACAAAAGCACATAAACACAGGTGTGTGCGCATGCAGCGGGGAAGTGGCTCCATTTTACAGAAACAGAGCAGGAGTAGTGCAGCACAACAGCAGCAGCGGCAGTAATTGGACAGGGGTTGCCATGGAAACAGGGGAAACGGTTGCCTGACGGACGTAGCTTTGCCCTGGGAGCATCAGACTTGGCTCCATTAAACACACACACACACACACACACACACACACACACACACACACACACACTCACACACACACACACACACACACACACACACACACACACACACACACACACACACACACACACACACACACACACACTTGTTCTAAAAGCACATTTTTTTAAAACAGGAAGAACACAAGACAAAATGTGTGTTTGTGTGTGTGTGTGTGTGTGAGTGTTTGTGTGTGTCTAAAGGCTTTAGAGCGCCACGTTGTTCCCAAAGATTCATTTAAGCCTCTGTGCCTTTGTTCTAAATGAGCATAACTGCATGTAAGAGCCTGTGTGTTCCTTTGTGTCAGTGTGTGTGTGAAGGGAAGATGCTCAGTCAGCCATGAAGACCCAGCAGAAGAGAGAGAGCGAGACTTCATCTTTTAAAGAACACTCAGATTCTGCCGTGCACGTATCCAAACGCTGATAAAACCTGAACGAGGTGTTTTAGTATTCCACACCTCTGAAAGCTCAGCGGCAGCGGCAGCAGCGGCGGTATTGGGAGCTGGAGGGAAATCTAGACCTACAGTAGCAGTGTTTTGAAGTGGACGCCCTCTGAATTATCCTTGACACAGCTTATTATCCATCCACACACCCTGGAGAGGATAAATCCTCCTGTGCTGAATGAGGAGCTGGATGGTAGAGTGAATACATTTACAGATTACTCTTACAGATTAAAGTCCTTTTTATAACCGAAAATCAGACTGGTCTTAATATAATGTTTGAATTAAGCAGGTTTCCTCTCCATAAAACTGCCTCATAGGAATCAGTGCACAACTGAAGAATATCAGTGTCAATAATACTAAGAATTATGACTCTCTCTCATTAAGACATGAGGAGCCAATCAAATGCTGCCTTAAAATGCAGCAAAGCAATTAGATTAAGTGTTAACTGTAAATGTCTGACTAGCAAAGAAATACAGGCATAATAACTGAGCTTTAAGACAGTTACAGGAAATTGTAAAACATCATTCTGTTAATACACAGCAGTTAAAATTCTTCATTCAGATTAGCCAGTGCTCCTTAGCAGCGGTCTGTTATTTCCCAACAGCACACCACTACTGTGGATGAGCTCTGGTATCAGACATTAGCAGACTATTGGTGCCTCAAATGTAAAGCCTGTGCATCCTCACAGTTAAAGTGCAGGTCGAGCTGGTCAGGATGAAACCAGAAAATTTAACAAATTCATGACAAATAATATCATACAGCCAGGACGACGCTCATACATAACCATAAATAAATGGTGCAGCAATGACCACAAGCGCCTCAAATTGCTTAGCTGTCTGTGCTTTTTGTTGTATCTTTAGTCTATTGATACAATTGTTGATACTGTCAGTATGTAACAGTTATCATAAAATGGTTTAAAACAGTAAACTTAGTGCAGGTTATTCACGCTGCATCTTCTTGAATTGATGATTTTATGCACTTTTTGTTATTACACAGTGTTTTTCTTATACTCTGACAGACTAAAGGACACAAAGGAAAACCTACAGATACTTACATTTCACTGTGCTTTAAATATTCATTGACGTAATCTTTATATCTTTATCCCCTGGTTTAATCTCACTCAAAACTCTGATCCCAGGGAGCTGCTGGCCTCGTGGTCTATGCACATGCCTCATATACGGGGGTTAGGCCTTGAGCGGTCAGTCCAGGTTCACCTCCAGCCTGTATGTCTGTTTCCTATCCTGTCAACTGTCCTGTCCCAAAACTAAAACATTTTTTTTATCCCCTTAAACCTTCATCTAACTGTTGTCCTCTTACTTTACGGGTGTTTTAATCATTTTTAGTTTGCTCATACTAATGCTAAGGATTTAGAGGGATTTACACTGAGCCTCTTAATGTGTTTTTGTTTTTGGGGACATTTGTCTCTTTTCTACCGTCCTCCTGTCGATTTATTCTCTTGGATGTGAAGTCAATAACTGTGTCAGTTACAGATAAACAACTCAATTTACTGTCAACAGCTCTGGGTAAAAAACGACAAGTTTCAAACATCAGACGGGATGATGTCTCCGGAGTAATCCGAAGTTTACAGCGATACTAAGTGAGAGTCAACATTAGAGGCTGGAGCCACAAAAACACCATTTAGCTGACGGGGAGCCCTCGAGACCAAACAGTCTTAATATCGACATGCTGCTGCTGAATTTTAAACTCCCCAGGTACAGTGTGAGGAGAGATGAGGTCAGGATGGGGGTGGAGGAAGAGGCGTGTACCTAAACTTGACTGAAACCAGTTCTTGCCTTCAAGCAAAGGATGTGAAGGATGGGATCCAATAACTAGATCGTTTCCTTGAGGGAAGGCTGGTACGCCGTATTGAGTTGTCCCCCAAAATGAGCCTGAGTATGGTAAAATAGAGGATGTGGTAGTCAGTGCGAACCTATTCAAGACAGATGCAACACTTCTGAGATATCTGTCATCACAGAAGTTTCTTCTGATCCAAAGGTGGACAGGTTTTCTTTTTTCAGCTCTGAATACATAAAGATAGAGGCCAAATTTAACCAACCATAAAAAGATTCAAAAACAAGCAGTAAAGATGAAAACCCTGATGGTTATGATGATGTCAATAGACTGTGGGTGGACATGATATTTATTATTCAAGAGCAACTACAAAGGATTGGAGTTTATTTTTCATCACGACTACAATGTATGGTGATTCATTTACAGCCTCCTTCTAGAGATCAAACCACTCGACTGAGTTCCAAAACAACAACAAATACATTTTTAATGCTTCGCTGTAATTTCCAAGTAATAAAAGAGTTGCGTACTACATGTTCAACATCACATCCCAGCTGTAGCTGCAGTTTGTATCAGCAGTCTGGCTTATGAAACTCACCCGACTGCCTTCCATCATTTATGTCTGAATGAAAAAAAAAAAAAAAGGCAGGATGATGAAACTCAAGCATCACTCCATTTGTGCTGATGAACCATCACTTCACTCAAAAACAAGATGGGCAAACTCTTGGAAATTTGTTCTTGGGATTCTGGAGGCTGGTTTGCCATTAAAAGTTACTCGTTTATGCGGCACAGCTTGTTTCTACTGACAATAAAACAACAATAAACCAAAAAGCAGGTGTGAGCACCTGTCGATTAAAATAGGGGGTTCAGTGATGCAAGACTAGCCGTTTCAAGAAGGTCAAAGGTGGCGGGCATGAGCGCTGGATCTGGACCAAAACAAGTTGGAACTGTGAGTCAGACAACAGTTGCCTCGTTGTCTTTTTGGTGTTTGACTCCATAAGATAATCAGAGTCTGTCTTGCAAATTAGGCAAAAAGGAGAACAGCATCTGTTTACAGCTACATCTGATGCCCAAATGAATTCACAACGTACAATATCCGTCATAAAAAGCTCATTACTATCACCGTCTGGCAGCAAACACTCGCATGGGCAGATCTCCTGTGTGAGCCAACAGGAAGTTTTTCATCCTCTCCCAGACTGCAAAGAGCTCCAAAAGAAGATGTAGTAGCTTAATCAATGGCTGAGCCAATGCAGGCATCTTATCTTTCATATCAGAGAGGGAAAAGAAACACAAAATAACGAAGAAAAATTCAGTCTGAAAAGCCCTCGAGATGTTTATGCAGATCTCTTACTCTTCATCTGTATTCAAAACAAGAAAGGCCTCTGAGCATGTTCACATTTGCAAACATTAAAAGAGTATTTTCATGTCTTTGCTCTTTAAAAGAGTTTGATATTTGCACTGGCATCTTGGCAGCACTGTTCTAATACCTGTTAACATTTTAAAATACAATAAACTCATTGAAGAGCAACATGCCTGACTCTGTTTCTCACCAGTTTAAATAACAGGAATTCAATGGATCACAAACTCTAAGGGGCATATTTCAGCATAAAGTTTGCTTGAAACAGAAAAAAGAGTAGCAAGTATGTGCACCCCATCATTTTATATCATTGATCCTAATGTGCAATAACTTTGGGAAATAGGAATGACTGATAATAAAGGCGTCCCTTCAGGATCTGCAGATATATTTAATGGCCAAAAAGGTTATGCATTAATTATGTGACATATGCATGAAAGTATTCCAAAGTGTTGGAAACAGACAGCAGATGCATTACTGGATCATGCCTATCTGATTTGCCTTGTTTGTTTCTAAACCAACACACTGCAGCATTAGGGTTACGGGCAAAGACGACTGCAGGAGAAAGAGTTTAAAAATATCAGTTATCTGCAATCACCCAATATTGTGCATCCTGCGTTAAAAAAAGTCTTGACAGCAAAATAAATAAATCACTTTCTTGTGTGATAAAAACACAAAGACAGACAAGAAATGCTGTGTTATTGAAAATGTTTCTGCATGTATAAGCCTGCAGGTCACCAGAGGTGGCCAACTAATCCTGGAGTTTAACTACCAGTAATGAACTTCCAGCCCCCATAGACACATGAAACCATCTTAATCTTCATGCTCACTTTTGAATAAACAAACAAGTAAATAAATTAATAGGTTATTCTAAATTTAATAACATAAAGTCATAAGTTGTCTAACAGCACTCATTGGATTTTGCATTTCAAAAGAAAATCATAGCTCCAGTTCTTATGATGTGGCATCTTCATGAGTTCAGCTCTTTTAATGTTTTCTCCTTTAATTAGTCAAAGACGTGAGCCGCATCCCAAATCCCAAATCAACGAGAAATTATGAAAAAAAAAGAGAAACTGCTGTGATGAAACTAGGACTCTTCCATTTTCAAACTGGCAGCCGCTTTTTCAGACCTTCAAAAGGTTCTTGGGGCTGTCTCATCAGTATCAACAATGTGTTTGAACTTTTTCCAGCTGTGAGGAGTCTGTCAACGGCAAACTCAGAAAATCAAGTTAATCAGGGGTGCGTATTGGCAGTGAGAGTGCCCAATTTTGTCACTTTTCCAGAGTGAATGAAGCACCAACTCAAAACCTACTTCATAAAAGTTTCATATTAAATCAGTAATTATACGCAACATGAAAATGGGACACTGTTTTGAATCCATTTTACGCCGTGTACCTTGTTGAAGTCTTCACTTGTGGCTCTCATCTCCTTCCAGGTTTTGTTGAGCAGCTGGATGCAGATGCAGAAGAATTCCTCAAAGGAGCGGTCATGGGTGAAGAACATGGGGTGGAAGTCGTGACAGTTTTCACTGGCTGTGGAGGTCAAAAGAGAAAAGATGTGACCCACGGAGGTTTAAAGGGGAGCTGATGAAGCCTGTTCAGGACAGGCAGCAATCTATATCATATACAGGTGTAACCTACAGTATTCAGACTGGACTTACTAGGGAAGCACTCTATTACAGCCCTAGACATCACACTGCACCCTGATATCTCCCTCCAGCCAGCTGCAACTCTATTTATGTCTTTGTAATAAAACCAGGAAGCGTCTTACAGGAAGGTCCTCATCTAATGTCCATGATTTAACCGCTCCTGGTCGATGTCTATGCAAGCAACAGGAAAGCAAATGGAAACAGGGTGTCGGTATGAAGTGCCTCAACCAGCCTAAAAACACAAACTATCTCAGTGAAGCATACATTCTTAACTCTAGTGTAGTTTGTAATGTCACTTTTGGGAAGCTTCAACCAACAGCGGGTTAGCTTAGCCTGACAGAAAAACTGAGGCAGAGAGACACAAACACCTTCCAACACATCTAAAGCTCACTCCTTTATCACTTTCCAATCTCCAATCCAAAGTCTTGTTTGCTTTTGTAAACCATAAAAAAGCTTCAACGTGATTCAAACTATAACAAAGACATTAAAAACTCCTCACAGTGAGATGTTTTCGGTTTAACAGAGCATCTGCTGATCATCTCACTTTGGCAAGAAAACCAAGGAGCTTATTTTTTCTAAAATGTCAAACCGATGCTTTAAGAAAATATACAGTTTCTGTAAGCGTGGACCAGATTTGTGTTTGCGCCTCCTAAACTTGATCTATCTCCAATAAGGCCTCTGCTGCTGACTCACCTCCACTACTTTTACACACAGCAGATATCTGATAAAAGAGCGACTGGCTCGCTGGGCTTCAAAGGTCCTCTCTCTTCTTTTTTCTCTCCTTCACTGAGTGACTCATGCCATATGGTGGCCTACAACTTATAAATATGTAATTAGCCCTGAAGGAATGTGGCCTCTAGCTTGGATCCGAACACCTGGCTAATGCACAGCAATGGGGACACACAGCCCACCCACCCACACATGCACATACACACTACCAACACGATGGCTCAACATCACTTATGAGGTCGATGAATGATTGCTGCTGGAAAAAAAAAAAACCAACAGGTTCAGACACTTTTCTTCACTTTGAGCCAGATTCATATTCAAGTACAGGGTCATGTGAGAGTGGCAGACTGTCAGTGAAGGATTCTGTTTCGTTAGCAGGTGGTTATGTGAAATCAAAGAGCACGCAGTGGAGCAGAGGGGTCCTGCCAGCGATGAACTGTACATTTAGTTGCTTTCTTCTAACTATCCGCCGAATATACAAACAAGCTGACGCCAGGCATTGATCTGACAGCTTCAACACAGCCACTTAGTGTCAACAGTGTGCAGGATTTCCATGGCAACGGTACAGATAAATGTGAATTGATATAAACTAACTTACGTTCACAGTACACTCACATGTGTCACCTGCTCTTTCCTGCTGATGGCTGGTCAACCATTACCTAGAAATCTAGTGGCCATGATGTTTAACATTACCTTCCCTATTTGGAGTTAATGACCGTCGTCAAGGGGTTTCGACCAATCAAAACCAAGAACACAACAGAGCTGGGAGATTAGTAATAAGAGAGAGCATCTTTCCATTTAGTATTACAAACATAGCAGGAAGTTTAAAAGTTATTGCAGGGAACAACCACAAAGATTAGGATACAGTTCCCCTCAATGAAGCACATCTGTTATTGATAATTTAGCTCCCTAACAACTTCAAAAACTAAACATCCCCAAAAGACACAAGGGAACCAGCCAACTCTGTTCAAACTAAGTTCAGATTTTTCATTTTCCAAAGCCAGAGGTGGTTTATTTTCTTTATTAGCAGCACACTGGGGCATTTCAATTCCCACTTTTTGAGTGAGAGTGTGTTTGAAATAAGAATGAGAGCAGAGGGAAGAAGCCAGGGCTCTTGAGTGCCCAAACCGTATTAACCAAGAGGTAGAATAACAAGGCTTGACATTCATTCCAACTAAATTCGTCTCCCTCTCGTCGTCTGGCTCAGATGAGTGGCGGCTTTCAGCCAAAGGTTGGTTCATTTAGAGGCTTTCTGAGCAGAGCAGCGGGGGAACTGGCCCACCACAAACAGCTATGAAATTGGATGGAAAGGGTCAGGCGGCAATTGAAACTTCACGGCATAATGAGTGATGCCCGCGGGCCCCGTGCACGGTGACCTGAGCCTTGATGTGGAGCAATGGATTGAAGATGAAGCAGACAGGCGAGGTGGAGAAATCCAAGAGGGATGTGCTACTGATGCAGGTAGTCAATCAGGAAGCTAATGGAGGTGAGCCAAAACAGATGCTGACTGGCTGCTTAGTTGATGGTGCTTTCAATGCCCTCAGGGATGGAAAGAAAAACAGGAAAGACATCAAAAAGTAAACCTGAATTTGACTCAATCAGACCTCTTTTCTGAGCGAACCGCTGAAAGTTACTGAAAAAGTTGAAGTTCGGAGTGACCTCTGAAGTAAACAGGCTGTTTATTGGTAGGACCAACAGAGCCCAGAGGTGCCAAGGTGAGAGGAATTACATGTCAAGGCTTATTTGGGAGATACAGACAGTGAGCAGTCTCAGGTGGCTCTGCAGAAATTTCTCCATCTTGAGGTTTTTGCGAGGCATGTTGGGTCGCAGACAGTTTTATTACCTCTCAGCAGGACCTGATGCAGCGCAGAAATGAGGCCCGATAGGACATTGATGCTTATGATGGTTCACAAACAGTGCTCTGCATTGTAATAGTCCAACTGTAAATGTACCAAACTGGCTGCAGAGTGCAAGTCGATGAATATTTTATTAAACACACAATTCATCCACTCTGAAGAGATTACTGAGGAAGAAGGGGAATTCCTGGCAGACTTCTGAGATAATAACAGAACAGTATGGGTGTGATGTAAACTGTGAATTAAGCACAGTATATTGAGTCTTTAACACTCAGTAGAGTATGAGTGTTTAAGTTCAATATTCCCTAAAACTGCACCATGGTTCAGTCTCCTTCCAGAATTTCCAGCACTTTTGAATGTAGGTACATTTTTTTGTGCTGAAGAAAAGACTCTGAGAGGAGAAAAGGCAACAGTGAACCTCTTCTTTTTTCAAAGCTTTGCAGCTGAAATGTCATGGCTGAATCACTCCACCACTGCACAAATGCATTTAAAATTATCTGCCTGAGCGAAGAAGGCTGTGTGTAAGTGCAAAGTCATGTTACAGTGAGAGGGTAACTTTGCTCTCCGCCTTTGTAGCACAATACCAGCTCCCTTTTCTTTTCTTTCTATGAGGGGAGAAAAAAAAACTGAGTAACGCCTTAACAAAACTGGATTTTCTTTGATAAAACAGAACATCCACCGTACAGTGAAACAGCCACTAATTTGGCTGAGAGGCTGGACTGGATGTCTGGATTGAATAAGCTCCTCGGCTGCTCTCGCCCCAAATCTTTGGGCTGCACACAAACTTAATCTGAAGCTGTGAGTGTGTTTGTGCCTGTGGGTAAAAGTGACATAAACATTTTTTAAACTATATTCAGCATCACAAGCTGACCGAACTATTGGATTAATTATTAAACTGAGTCTCTTTCTTTTGTGGTGAGAAAAATGGATTTCATAAATTGTGAGAAGAGGATCATGGTGGACTGTGATGAGTGATTAAGAGTTTGGCTAAACTTCAGTCAAATTTCATATAATGATGAGCAAATATTCATCGCATAAAGACGCAACTGAGTATAACTTCTTGCTAAACAAGTATCAGTAGTTAACTTCATAATTAGTTGAAAGCTGGTTCCTTTAAATTCTCATCTCTAATGTAAAAATCTGTAGATATTATAAAACTGCATGATGCCACGACCTTTGTCTCTTTAACATTTAAGGATGAGTGCTTGTGAACCACAGAGAGCTGGGCTATCTAAGGGGTTGATACAGTTTATGTAAACTCTTCTTTCTCCACGTCCTCTGCTGAGAAACAGCCCTCTCTCCCACAGGCAGCTAACATGGTCACGGTGATGGGGTGGGCGGCTGGACACATTAAGAGCCCGAGGAGTCTGACACTTTTCGATGCATGAGTCACACAGCCAGGGACATACACACAACTACACACACACAAGCTTGTAGCTGGATGTCACGCCAGGAAACAGCGGGGTAGATATGAACTCTCTCAATTTTAAGCCACAATTTATGACTCTTTTTGGCAGACCATATGGGTCCTCAGCAGACTTTTCAGATGGAGGGAAAATAGGCAGTAATGAGTTTTCTTTGTACTCTGTGCTCTGCATCCATCTGCACAGCCAGATGTTCTTTCCCTCATTGGCCATAAAGCAGGTAACAGGACACTGCCATGACCACTTAAGGTTATACTGGAGCATATGCCCACATGACACATCAGCAAAATCAGTGGTTTATGGTTATGGAGCATTACTCTGTGACCATATGCTGCCACCAAACAATGACAAATAGACACAATTTGATGCTGGAGCCTCCTGTAAAAATGGAGAGAGTTTATATTTCTTTACAGCAAGAGAGATGAAAGTTGACAGACACCTAAATCAAGCACAGGTTGAGACAGTGACAAGTCAGTACCATTTAGCAGCATCCAGATGATCAGCAAACCAAACACTGACTAATACACAAGGTCTGAAGGGCATTTTAAAGCTCCAGTGTGGAAGTTTCTGCCCTGTGGACAACTATCTTTACTGGTCTTGTCTTACACATAAACAAGAAATGACTTTGGACAAAAAGTCCTAATTTGTCTCAAATATCTACCACGCAACTCACAATCATAGTTAATAAAGTCCAATTAGTGATTTAATTGGACACCTTTTCTTGTCCTAGTTTACAAGCACTGGGCAAGACTTGATTTATTGACCAACGTCTGCCCCCTTCCGTCATAGCAGGTGGCAGCATGCTCCTTTTTAGCTAGTTACTACTTGGCCCCTGCCAGGTTGACCCATTATGTCACATACCAAACCAATTGACAAATCCATTAACAAGTGGCCAACGGGTTGAATGTCAACTTTGCAGCTGTATATCTTCTATCAGGAAGATACCACGGCACTGTCTCTCTTGCCTCCCTCCATCTTCTGACGAGGTTTCTTTTATTACCTGGCTTTCGAGCAACATATTTATACCATTCAACTTCCGCATCAAAACCAGAGCTCTCGAGAACATCTAGGTCTATTTCAGTCTGACTGCAGTGTAAACTTGCAAGAGAAATTCCATCTCCAATTGCATTATCTTGGTATGCTGGACTATAAGAACTACGCTGTTTACATTTAAAGATCAGTTTCTCATTATTAATCTCGAACTTTTCCTCTTCCATATGGGTCCATATTTTTGTGTAAATTGTCTGAAAACTCGAGGGGACACCTGTAGATGGTTTTTCACCCAAACCAACAATCCCAGCTGAAACCTTCATATTGAACATTGGCATTAATATTAAAATCATTAACACCTTCATTGAGATTTAAATTGTAAAGTTAGACTATTTGTCACAGCATAAATCACTGTTCACACTGGTAGGATAAAATAAAAACATGACAGTATATTAGAAAACCAGTGTCTAAAAATCTACATAAACAAATCCAATCAAAGACCTTTGCAATACTAACACATTTTCTTTCATAAACTTTGTGTTTATTGTTGATTTTATCATTTTATTAAACTTTAATTAGCTTCTTTGTTGTGTACATTCATTTAGAATATTTTATATCTTGTGTTTGTAGTTACAGCTGGGGAGGCTGATATTTTGTTTTCACCTTGGCTGCTTGTGTTTACAGTCTGATGAGGATGATATGAACACACCATAAATTCTGTTAGGCAGAGGAGTTTCAAGTCACTGCTTGCTGACTTAATTAGACACAGTGATGGTCCACAACATCATGCAACATCCTCCTGACAGAAACACGACTCAGAGGCTGCACAGAGCTCTCCTCTCCTCTTTGTTTTTCTCCTGAGATGTGTGCGGCTGGGCTGAGGTCAAAGGGTCACTGCCATCTCCCTGCACTGAATGTGTGTGTGTGTGTGTGTGATGTCAGGCATGACTCAGTATGGGCCAGCTGTCGCCTGTCACGCTCTTGTCAGAGTCCGTTCAACGTGAGAACTGGAGGGCAGCTTCTGACGTCAGAGAGTTAATTACCAAACTGGACAAAACACAGATGAATTCAGAGAAAGGTGGCTCAGTATGTGTATGTGTGTGTGTGCTCACCTGTGTGTGTGTGTGTGTGTGTGTATGTGAAGAAAACAGAGAGAGATGAGGCCTCAATGCTTTCATGGCATCTGTCACGTCACCAGTGTGTGTTTTGTTTTGTGTGTGTATGTGCGAGTGCACAAAATCCATTGAAATGACCTTGATCACCTTGCAGCTTCAGTACAAGATGAATACGCAGCAAAAAAGTGTCATCCTCACTCTAATTACAAAAGCAGCATGCTCTAGTGTCCAACTGTGACAAGGAGAGTGTGTGTGTGTGTGTGTGTGTGTGTGTGTGTGTGTGTGTGTGTGTGTGTGTGTGTGTGTGAGAGAGAGAGAGAGAGTCCAGCCAGCAGCGTCAGCACCATCTTTCCGGTCCAGTCACAGATTGTGTGCGTGCAGGATGCAAAGGCAGCAGGTGTGCAGACATGCAAACCACGGCTGGGTGGATGACTTAGCAGGCTGACTGAGGACTTCTCACACCCCAGCAAACAGCAAAGCACCAATGTACAGACCCTGTTGTCAGCTTTTACAGCAAAGTCAGTTTATATATGAGGGTTACACTAAAATATGCTCTTAGAATATACAGTTAAAGAGTAATGGGAATAGAAAACCTAAATGGTTTCCTTTTTGATGCCGTCCACTCAGTTCTGCATGCCTTGCAAAACGATGACGCAACGCATCCTGAGAGCTGGTCAGCCTCCGTCATCCAGGAAAGTATCCACGGTGAACAGAAGACAGGAGCGGTTTAAAAAGCTGTCTTTTACAGCCTAATATTTTTGTTCTTTTATGAAATCAGCTCTAAAAATAGAGGTGAGGAGGAGGTGAGAGGTTAACCTGCTGAAGGTTCATTGGTTGTTTGGGAACATTTCTCTGATTTGATTTGAACTTTATGTTTAAGCTGTTTTCTTATCTGAAACATAGTAAGCAAGTGCATGACCTACACTGTAGTGACGGGTTTCACGATTACTCATTTTTACTAGATGCCAAGTTTTACAAAATAGTGGTTGATATGTAATAAGGAAGCGAAAAGGAAGGTTCTCGTGAACAGTGTAACACGAACAGCTCAAATGTGACGCTGTTCACAATCACATTTAACCAGAAAAAGACAGCAGTGTGACTCACCTAAAGCGCAAAATAGCCTGATTTCATCAAGCAGATGCAGGCAGCTGCATTGCCATGACGACAGATGTAAACACAAATGACAGCCTCACGCTGCATATTTTGGCGCCTTTGATCAACGTCTGGTTGAATACATGAAGCTGCGTTGAACACTGTCAGGATAAACAGCTGCATTTGATGTGACATAAAACATTATTTTTTAGCACGTGACAGAAGTATCGAGCCCTCTGGTCTGAAACTAGCTGACTCGTGGACAATGCAGTCACCTGGTCAACTAGACAAGTTGTTGGTGAAACTTGTAACAGTAGCTAATAAAAATAATGGAGCCCTTCATATTTTGACTCCAAGATAGATGGATACTAATGATGATATCCCTTTCATTTACAGTCTATGGTGTCAACTAGTTAGCCTTAAATTTAAGAAGCAAATGGTTGGACATATATGTCACCTTAGAGCCCAAAAATCAGGAGTTTTTTGTTTAATATGATAAATAAATCACTGAAACTGGTTTTCTTGAACCATTTTCTTCCTCCACCTGCAGGGCTGTGCTTGCAGTTTTAAATTAAGCCTCACAACTCTGGACTTCATATAAATAACAACAAATAATGAGGTCGCTGATTCAAGTTGAAATGTGAGATAAACAAAAGATCTGCACAGTGAATGCTCAGTAATGGTGCACTAAAATAAACTAGTATAGTGTTTGTTTTCATTTATTTTTAGTGTCCAGCAGCGGTTGATAACAGTGGGGAAGTGGAGCGTATAAAGGATCTCTATTTGGAGGATGACAACAGGGAAAAGTCAAAGCCCTTCTCGTCTCTGTGGTTTCTCGTTATGTAACAAAACCATTTCAGCGCTCAGTCCCCAACAATGGTCAAGATGCATTAGAGGACAGAGAGAGAAAGCAAAGGAGAGCAGCCCAGCAGACAGAGAGAGGAGAAAAGAAGCTCTGCAGACGGACAAACATATCCCACAGATCCAGCAGCCCATCTGCTTCCACACATTCACAATTCCTCTAACACAATAAGACCTGTGAGCAGCATGGAGCTGCAAGTTTTTCCATCAAGACCAGGCCCAGCCATGTATTTATTAAATATAAAAAACGCAGCTCATATCTTTCACATCTGAGTACATCAGATATGAGGCCGAAAGTACAGATTATATAAGGAGCACCTCACGCCAGATCCTCCTTACGGAAGATCTTAAAGCTGACGTGTGAGTCTGCTGTGAGTCATACACAGTCTGACTTCACAGAAATCCAGACACTAACACATGAACGTGGCTCATGGCTGCAAATAAATCATAATAATCTCCCAAAATAGTATACATGGGCGTAACTGTAATCAGTTTTAATGAAGCCAGCCTCAGACTTGGTCTAAACCTTCAGGATGATGATAGTGGGACTGTAGGAAGTGTAAAGGCGTCTCTCCTCTCTGGAGAAGATGGATCAGAAGTGACTGGCTGCATAAAATATTGAGAGTGTGTCTCTGATTCTGTCAGCTTCTATCAGAAAGAAGTTCTAAAATTCGCCTTGTTGTTTTATTGAAGTAGTTTGTTTTTTTGTGCTGGCTGTTAAATAAGATTCAACACCTCAAGATGTGAAGGTGGTAGTTTCCACAGGACCGCCTGCTGGAGAATTTAATCCTCTGGGTTGGACATGAAAATATCAAATCATTTTTTTCCAGCTGCATTGCCGTCTACATCTTCTACCCCACTCATCTTGTGTTATTATAAACTGATCCTCCTCTCCTCTGAATGTTCAGAGGATGATCACCTTCAGATTTTGAAGAGGATGATATAGTTTAAATATTACTTTTTTGTTAAGTATCATCTTAATAAGCTTTAAAGAAAATGTCACAGATCTCCCGTCAGCTAGATGATCACCTTCTGAAAATGTTCTTGATATAAAATCTCTGATTTGCACACAATGGTAGTCCTGATCCTGGTTTCACAGACTGAATTTATCCTCAAAACTATAACTCAAAACTCCAGTCTGGCTTCAGAATGTACAGCCCGGGTCTCAAACCTATCACTAGGACTGAAGTCCAAGCACATTTTACATGACTGGATTTTGATGTTTGTTGTTTCAGTTTGGGTTGAGGGGTAACTGACAGTCTGGTTTTCATTTTTTTGGTTCTGACAGGTCCGGCCCTTTGGGTTCTGTTTTCTTGATTTAGAACATTTGAGGCTTTTTATTTCTTCAAATAAAGCTGAAATTTGACATGATATGGCGACCCTTTTTATGTTTCGGTCTCCTTTTTTGTTTCTGTTTATATGGAGGCCATATCACTGCGCTCTACCCTTTCAATGTTATTTCTTAAATGATGTCTAACCTTATCTTTAGTGAGCGTGTTATCTCTGGGTTATTATAGTCTGATTGATGTCCACCACTGTAAGAAGAGGAGCTCCTTCCTCCCACTCTCTCCTTCTGTCTTGATTGGTAGCTGGGTTAACTCCAACCCACATGAGGTCAGATCTGAGCTGCTCGGTTGTAGTCCTCCCAGGAAAAAAGAGCAAATTCCTTCCTCCCTAACTTCAATGTGAGATGTTGCCTTGCATCTGTTTGTAAATATCAGACAGATTGCAAAAAAAATCTTCATGTGCACAAAAAAATGTACAAAAATTCTCAAGGATTTGCATCATCTACATGAGATGTTAACAGCCGAAGTGTGCATGTACTTCTGTTAAAAGGCTTGTTTTTTATCTCTTCATCCAAGAGGGTCTGCAAATAGAGCCTTTATGAAAAACAGTGTCAGTGTTCTCAGAGCTGATCTTCTTTTCTCCATCATAAGTGAGGGAGAATGTTTTTAAGAGCTTGATGGCAAATCATATCTGAGGAACTCCTCTGAGAAAACACACAAGTCAAATAAGCATGGCAGCACTGTCACATGCTGGGACTCGTTTCTGCCCTCACACCACTTAAGTCCAGAGAAGTCTAATGAGAGCTGACAGGGGACAGGAACACTTCCAAGAAACTCCAGAGAAACTTAAAACTTCAGATTTTCAAGCTCCAATCTGTCAAGCTTGTTGTTATTTATGGACGACAATTTATTAACAACCTTCTGCTGGTGTACCCCTGAGGCTACGAGGAGGAAACCCCTAAGAACACTTCCCCTTTAACTCAAGGCTACTACTGACAAGTGTGTAAAATGGTCGCTGACTGCCGATGAGATCCTCGTGTCATGACTTGAGGGATATTTGGGATTCTACGCGTGGCCTTTCCTCCGCCCACCATCCTCCACTTCCTTCATGATTCATGGAAGGAGACCTGCGGGAGGGATTAGCAGCAAAAAACCTTCAGACTTAAAAAGCTATTTCTAATGGGACCACTTCCTCAGCTAATGTTCAGCTAACACGAATCTTAGCATACTAATGTTTAATCTTGTATTTAAAAAAAATCTTATTCCACTGATAATTTATTAAGAGGAAGCAGAGGGAGCCCATAGGAAAAAAAAACTTCAGAGAAACTCATAAATAAGAGCAGGGATTTTAAAAACAAATACAAATGTAAATATAGCACCAAGATTTATGAAGGAAACTCCTGAGATCCATAATTTGGTCCTGATTTTGCCCTGAGCTACAGCTGATGTATTTATTACTAGAAAGAGTAATTACTGTCGGTATGTAAGAGTAAACACTCTCTGGGGTTAGAGTTGAGATTGATCCATTTAAAGTGATAATCAAAGTGTATTACATCTGAAATATTGACCTTCTAACATTTGGGAATTTAGATTTTTGGGTACTGTTCAATTTGCATAAGTAGTAAAAGGAGATGTTGTTTGCCCTGTCCACAAAACTGCGACAGAAAGACGGTGAAATATTTAAATATCCAGAGTGACCCCCTCAAAAATACCTGCAGCCTGTTCACCTATGTAGTGCTATGGCTGGGACCCTATATGTACTGTTGATGAAGTTAGGGGCTGTTCTGAGCATTATTTGTGGCTATAGAGTGGCTTCTTGGTTGAGGTTTGCGCATGGAGTAATAAACTGCTGTGTATTGCTATTGTGCGGTCGTTACTAAATTTGGTATAACTAGAGAAGCAAGCAGTCAGCAACATTCATCTCTAAAGGGGATGTCTAACTCTGTGTTAAGGTGTGTTTGACCCTAAATTAATTTTATGGTGGAATATCCCTTTAATGGCTGATATCTAATGCTAATGTCATCTTTCTGCTGTTACTCTACCTGTTTCCATCTCAGAGGATGTTGGTGTTGCTTAACATCATTTTCTCATCAATGTAGCCGCTGTGTTCATTTTTTAAATCAGACCTATGGACCAGATACCAGCCCAGGCCTATTATTGAAAATATCACTGATCCTCCTAACTGATCAATCTGTCGATCTCTACTCCAGAATTGACTGTTTATGAAGGAAGTGTGTGTTTTAGGTGTCCAAAAGGGTCCACAGAGTCAGCCCAGTTTCACACAGGCAACAGTTTGGAGCAGAAAAGCCATCCTGGACCTGATAAATAACAATGATGAGGACTCGGCATGATTCAAATTCCTCTCCTGTGACTTGGACTTAACGCAGAAAACTGAGGACTCTATTTTGGACTTGAAGTCCATGTTTATGACTCGACTACAACACTAGCGTTGAAGAGAGCTGTCCGTGGTGCTGAACATAAGCCTCTGATCTGATGGTTTCCTGCTTGGATGTGAGGGCATTATAAGAGTCTGAAGCCTATTAAGACCTGTCTGTGTGTGTGTGCGTGTGCATTCCTCCTAAGTTTAATGTGTGTCTGTTAGCACGTGTGTCCATGCGTGCACCTGCCATGTCCTGCGCCCAGCCCTCCATCTCAGCACTAAGATGCCACACTGTGAATCACCAAGCAGGGCCATTACTCACTGCACTGGGCCCTTTCTAAATAACTTCATAAATATTCTATGTGCCGGCTTAAACAGCAAAGTCGCCTCACAGACACAGATGCCATTAAACTCTGTGTTCCAGCAGACACATAGAGACACAATTAATCTTTCAGGTTCTGACGCAGGGCGAGGGTAAATGCAGGAAACAGAAAGGGTCTGAATTAATGGAAGGAGGTGATGGAGAGGAGGAACTGAGAGAGAGTGACACCTGGATAGAGTCATGAATTATGTAAGATCCAGCAGCAGCAGCACGGGCAGGTGATCCAGCCAAACAGGCTTCCTCTAACCCTTTTTCTCTACACCACATCTGCAGTACTACAAAGAACTTGACAACAACTGTGAGAAAAATGCCAAAACATCTAGAAAACACTAAATGGAAAAGCAGGATGAGGGAAAATCTGTTGGTCTGAAAGGTCACCAAAACATCTGTCTTGCCGCATTCCTCTTCTTCTGCTGTTTGTTTTGAACACTACAATGCTTTCGCTGTCAAAATTACGAGATAACAAATCAGCGCATGAAAGCATAAGAAGGGATTACAAGTCAGAGAGCGGCAGATGTTCTTTAGAGCCGCAGAGAGAAAGAGAGAGAGAGAGAAAGAAGAACAAAGCCTCAAAGAGGGAATAGAGAATGAGGAAAATTAGGCAGGAAGAAAAGTCACTTCAACAGCTACTAGCAAATCCTGCATCCATCAGGGTTTCATCCTCGTGAGAAAACAGGAGTAGAACGTCTGGCCTCTGTCGGAGCCATGGCGGCATTTCACAAGGACTAGGAGAGCAAATGAGCCGCTGAGACGTCAACGCCGTCGCCAGTAATCTGCTGTCTCTTACTTCTCCTTTCATCAATAAAGGCTTGTGGGGAGAAATAAAGGAAGGATATTTTTTTTAAAAAGCTTAAAGGAAGTGTTTCCATACGCTGGGGATTCAGATAGCTTTTACAGGAACCTTTTCAGAGAGACAGCCATGACTTTTTAATGAAGAGCTGCTGAGCACTTGTGTTCTTCTTGCTTTAATGAAGCTCTTGGCATCCACGAGCTGCTTGGCTTCACGGTTTTCATGTATCACTGTGAATGATTTAAAGGGTGCAGATACCTCAGCTGCGAAGGAACTCAGCTTTATCCCAGTTTTTTTCTCCATGGCATTTGCTTATTCAAAAAAAATGTAGGCTAAAAATTGAAGCTGTCGGGTTGCAAGAACGCAAACAGTGACCAAGGGTATACAGTGAGGGTATCAACGCCACAAACAGACTGAGAGATGCATCTTTCTCACAGCCAAACATGACATCTGTCCAGTCGTTTGTCCTTGCTTTTGTTGATAGGCAGTAGTGGCTTGTTGACATTGACATTTCAGAGACTCCTGTGTTGCCTCCTAACCTGTAGAGGTTTGCCTCTAGTTTTACTTCTTTACACCTCCAACAAGTGCTGTGACGACATAGTGATGTTGGACCTCAAAGGGTCTATCCATCCAAAGATTTAAAGCTCGTTTACAGACTTGAAAGTCATCTTACAATCGTTTGTCTGTGCGATGGAGAATCAGAGCAACATTGTGGTTAAAAAAATAAGATTTCAAGGATAAAACTGTAAGGAATTAGAGTTGTTGTGTCAGGAAAATAAAGTTGTAGTAGAGTCATATGGTAATTAGAATGAAAGATGATAAATGATTGGCTCATTTGGAAGAGGACAGACTATCAGGGAAGCAGCCAGCTGCCCAGACAAACATGAAGAAAATGGAGAAATGGTTTAATTAGAATACAAGTTTCAGATGCATCTTCCTCATATTAGGCGACAAGCTGCTGATCTGGTATTCCCCTTTTACAACATATGCTACCCACTAACTTGATACAGGTTTTTTTGTCTTAAAGCAAAGACTTCATTCTCAACAACTTTTTTCTCCAAATCTTGAATTTTTTAAATCTCATACTGTCGCCCCTATGCACCACCATGGTTTCAGACCATGAAAAGGTTTCAGTATGAGTTTTTGTCTACTTCATGTCCATTTCATTCAGCTAGATAAAAAACTCTTTTAGAGAGTTTTTAATGTATGTTGTTTTGTCATAAAACAACAATAATGGGACGTTAACGACGGCCTGAATATACTGGTTTTGTGCCATGTTACTTTTAGGGAAAAGCCATTTTACATTAAGTACAAAGTTGTCACAGACGAATATATTTCCTCAGGGCCTCATTCACTTTGTATCTGCACAGATTTAACATCAAGCTATATTTGGGTATTTCATCCCAGATTATAGTTTTGGATTGACCCACTGACCGTCAGAAAACTCTGCCCCTAATCTGTTTGAAAAGATACCTTCTGTTTTTTTTATATGCAGAGAGGGGAGGGGAAAGCAGCCAGAAATACCAGCGTAACACTTTGAGTTATTGGTGAAATAATTTGAGCATTTTTCGGACTCAAATATCACGCTTTCAAAAGAGATAAAACCTTTCAGAGACACAGACACACCCTCCACTCTCCTCATTAGTGTCAGGTATTTTCATTGTTTCTGCGCTGAAAGGTCAGCGCCATGATGACAGTCGGCGCTGAGCTGAGACTCGTTTCTTTTCCTGCGCTCCTCCGTGGGGAGATGCATCTCCATTCATCTACATTATACAGACACACACACAGGTTCTATAATGACTGCTCATTACTCACTAAGCTCTTACAACACCTGTCTGGCCCATGTTGCATCCATCCTCCTCATACATGCGTTAGTGTGTTAATTTACATTGGGCTAATGGGGAGTGTATGAAAATGCACTTAGCTGTGGATTCAGAGCAGCTTCGACAACACTGGTTCCTCCCATAAGACGCTCACAAAGCAGCGTGCAGTGTGCGAGTCTGTGCAAATATTTACTGGAGTTGACGCAAAGAGGGATGGGACATCATCATTTAGGACGCAGTGGATAAAAATACATCAAAATGTCATCTTTTCTGTCCCTGGAGATTTCGAACAGGGGATTCGTTTCATTTTATTGCCTTTGTGTTCAGTTTTACCTGAAGATGACCTACTTCTATATGTGTGGATCCTCCTCTATTATACCCCGGTGTGTGCGTGTTCTCTTATCACGACAGCAGACAGCATCTCATACAGATTTTATCATGCTCATTATGGATTCACCTTTTTAAATTCTCATCCGACCTCATCTTTTACACACATCCACACAGTTCAGCACATCATGAATATTAAATGTGGGTTCAGTCTGCTGGACTAAAAAGGACAAAACAGAGCAGCTGGGAGTAAAACGGCCCAGAGCTCTGAGTCAAGGTCACAGCTAGGATGCAGTTGAAGTTAAATTTTTATTTCCTTTTTCTTTTTACCTCAAAACAAGCAAAAACTTCAATCAAAAATGCAATTTGTGATGATGGAGAAATGCCTTCAAGCATTCTTGGGCAGATTTCCTGAAAAATCCACTCTCCTATTTGGTTCCTTTTGTGAAATCCTCACACTCACATCCTTCATTTAAATAAGCACCACCACCAAAGTCCTCTTCACAAAAACAATGGTCCTGCATTCATCCGGAGATTTAGCTCTACAGCCTGAACCCCTAACTTCATGTCGAGAGAAACCTCAGAGATAAAACCGCTCCTCTATTTTTGGGGCGAGTCCGTTTGCTTAATCTGCATTTTGAAGTGAATGTTGTTGAAGTGGTATTTCTAAGAGAGACTAAAAGGGAGGCAATTTCAGTCTGCTACAAGAGAAGATCAAAAGGGCATGTGCAGCGGAGCACATGTGGATAAGAACGAAGGAGACACTTGTGGAAAAAACACATGGGTGCAATGGAGAAAAATAACACAAGCACAACTTGACCCACAACAACAACACAAAAAAAGACAGTAACTAAAAGCTTAAAGCAGAGATGACAGAGATATTTGGGATGGTATCAGTGGATAACAGCTTTAAAAGTTTATTATTAGGCTAGCAGATATGAAATCTTTTGTAGATATGATCATCAGCCAAAAGGGTGATGCTTTAATCATGATCACGCCATGACGACTGACACATGCTGGCTGTATAGAAGTGTTGGAAACAGACAGCAGCATCATCCGTGGAAGAATGAAATGTTTCTAAAACAAACAGACCTGCCTGTTATTGGAGAAACTGCATTTTTCATAATGAAAAAAGGTGTGTGTATATATTGGTATTGATATCAGTATCCGCCAAAAGTTGATGGAAAAATATCAGAATGTTTGATATCAGCAGAAATCCAACATCCTGCATCCTTACTTATAACATTCTTGGGCAAGGACTCCTGCCTGGTAACTATATTTATCAAAATAATAAACTTTGCAGACTGCATCTCTTTAGTTATGATATCTACATTTGTGTTCGCTCACTACGTGTCCAGAATTGAAAAAGGGAGAAAGGTGTAGGCATTCTGCTTCGGAGCGGAGTCTGGCAGAGATAAGAGCGTATTAAAAAAAAGATATAAAAATTACAATATGCTTAGATATGTTCAAAAAAAAGTAAAACTACACCTTCTTATCTGGTGTTGAAACCCTGCCTGTTTCTTTTATCAGCTATATTGAGGACGGATGAAAGAATCAGGAAGAAATTTATCTGCATTTAAAAAGAAAGAGGAGGCCTTTGTTTTATGGAATAAAGTATTCTTCCCTCAAAGTTGGAAACCCTGCAGTGCAGCGAGATTTAAATCCTCCATGAAAAGGAAGCTGTGAGCGGAGGAAAAGGGCACATCAGTTTGAAACTGAGCTAAGAACGCAGCCTCCCTCCCTACAGGGAGCAGCAGGGGTCAGTCTGGAGCGGAGCTGAGACCAACTCACCCATTTAAACAAGTACAGACAAATGAAAAGGGCACATCAATTTAGAGTGGACGCAGGCACAGCGTCTCTTTCTGAGCACGCTGTTACCTCCCAGAGGCATTGTATTAGGCAGAGAGAGGCACACTGGGGGCGAGGTGCATCACTAGACTTAATAATGAACTCCTGGCAGCACAATTACTCAGTATAATAACTGATTTCATATTAACAGGAAGTAAATGTGTGGAGTTTGTGTTTTTGTGCAGACAAAAATATAAAATCTATGAATCCAGAGCTGGTTTACACCTCTGTCAAAGAAGGAGGATGAAGAGGAAATCAGCCACAGTGCTCAGTGAAAGGATGGAAGTGTGTGTTTAGACTCACGCAGCTCGCCCACTTTCATGATCTCACAGAGCATCTTGGTGAGCTCAATGCTGCTGCGGCCGAAGGGACACTCGTGCTTGTCTTCTCGACTGCTGTTCTCCAGGACGATCTAAAAACACAGACAACAAAATCTCTTCAGACCCTTCAGGCCTCTTGTCTCTGACTTTTGATAGGGCGCCAGTTTGCTTAAAATTTGGGTGTAAATTGACAAATGGATCAGGTAGAAAAAACGTTGAAACACTTTGTGTCAGGTGTAAGATAGAGCCCTAAGTGTGCCTCATGTACTGATGCGACGAACATTGTCACTGGTTTAATTCCTGGACATACTCCTGTGTTTCATGTCATTTCCCCCTTGCTTTAACCCCCACATTTATGTCTCTTTTTTCAGCTTTCTCATCCAACATGGACAAAGACGCACAAAGAATACATTAAAACACACACACACACTCACACACACACTTATATAAAGCCTGAATGCTTCAATTTCTGTGATTACAAAAACAGCATAAAGGTCTGAATACAGATGCAGATTAACGCCTCTATGTGTTGATTAATTATGTAACACTGCACTGCGCTGCTTTCATCCCATTTATCCAAAGTGGTCCAGGTGGTGGGGATGTGCACTGCTGTCTGCTACAGACTGTTTTGACAGGAGTGTCAAAGACAGAAGCGCTCTTGCCCATTAAGTACGGGCTTAAAAAGACATGTTTGTGAGGTTTTAAAGGAGGTAAACAGTCTCTAATGGTAACGTTCATTTCACCGCGCACTTCTCCATCAAGGTTGAAACTGTTGATGATAATTCGACCTCCTCTGAACCTTTCAACTTTCTGCTCTGAAGCCAAAAAACATCAATAAACTCAAAGCAGCGAAAAGTCACTCTAATTATGTGGATGGAGGAAGCACGCCATAAATGAGGCCATCAAGGTCCCAATCATTTCAGCTGCTGACAGTTTAATTTGGGAAATTGGAGGCTGTGTTTTTTTAATTCCCCTCTGGCTGACTGATAAGGACCTAGTCTGCACAAATAAGACATCTCTTTTCACACTTCCACGTCTACAGACGATGAGAGATACATACTAATAATCGGGAAAACACACACAGGTGCAGACACTGCAGATTTGAAGCGATTAAAATGCTGGATAAGTTTGGTCACAACAAATACACACTCGTTTCAGTTGTATAAGAGTGCTAAATGAATGATCAGCTATTGGGGACATTCACTGCAGTTAAGTACACTAAATACAAGAGTGTATCAAACTGAAGTATTCAATAATAAAACTAATAAAAACTGCATCTCTGCTCAGGGCCTGACACTAAAAGGACCTAAATCTTTTCTATTTTCAGAGAAACTTCAGGTTAGAAAACTTTTAGCCGAAACAAAGAAAAGAAAATTGCAAATAGGTGAATGAGCTGCAGGGGAGAAGATCTGGTACTGTAGGTAGGAAGAGAACATGACCATGAGGAAAATAATACCATCAATATCAGCCAGCAGTGCATGTGTGTGTGTGTTTGTGTGTGCAAGTGTGTCTACATGTGTGGTTGTATGTGCATGCTCACCCTGATGTAGGCGTCCTGTTGGTGCCTGGCAAAATACAACATGTTATCCAGAGCCAGCATGCCTGGAGGGATCTGAGTGAAATCCACAGCTGGATTCACATGGTTCTGTGAGGAGAAGGAGGAAGGAGGAGGAGGTTAGTGAGATTTATCCTCAAAACACACACACCAACAGACCTCTTTTATAAGCATTTAAAATAAGTTAGGAAATAGGCAATATCAAGAGCAGGCATGTATTATTTGTATCCCTGTAGGTCCCAGCTTTACTTGTAAACACGATTACTGTACATGTTGTCATTTATTCCTTATGAAGCTCAAATGTATGATTTATCCACCTCACCGACTCTGTAACTATCCTTTTTGGATTCATAATTAATCTTCAAACATCAATTTAAAAAGTGTTTAATCATCTCTCAGAGGGCTGCTACAGACAGATCACTACCAGCTGCTGCTTCTTCCTCTTTCGCTGTTTTATGATGTGTGGCAACCAGCGTAAAAGACCACTGCTATGAAGGGATTACTCTGGGTCTTACTGTATGCTTTGGAAAGATGGTTATTGTCAATAGAAGTGCATTGTGGAAGCTCTAACAAACTGTATTACAAACTAGAAATGTAGATAAAGCTGTGGGCTGCGTTGGCTGTTTCTGATGAAATGGATTATGATCACTTCACCTGGGGAATGTACTGTCTAAGCAGCACAGGCACAAGGATGTTTACCTGAGAGAGACTGAAGGTAATTCATGCTAGAGTCATCAGCAAATGTTTGATAGTTTGTGCTCAGTTTGAAGTCTTTATGGAGTGTTTATTTTTTTTACCTTTAGGCTGAATTCTGGATGAGTTAGGTTTGTTCTTTTTTAAGTTTTAAGATGAAAATGTTAAAAAACTTTTTCTTACACCTCTCACAGCCCTCAGTGAACTATCTAAAATAAAGATATTAAAGCTTAAAGTAAGTTTCTGACACCCTTGATATTTTTTCCTTCATATCTGGGCTGCTTTAAAGTTGGAAATACCTAAATTTCATAAAACAAAGTCAACACATGCCTGCTCCCCGGCCTCCACACCACTAACTCCCCTACCTTTAAATATTCCATCAGATCTGCTGATTAATGCTGCCCGCCTGTCACAGTTTATCATACTTAATTTTCAGCAGATACTTCAGAGGATTCAGCCGATTAAATCCACGGACACACATGCAAACACACCACTCTGATGCTCATCTTGACTTTAAACGAGTGAGACAGGATGGAAAGGAGGAAGGCGGCAGGAAGAGGAGGGAGGAAAAGAGAGGATGAAAGGGGGAAGGAGGACACGAAGATCTGGCTTGTCAGTTTTGTAATTCTGCCTGACAGGAAGCAGACTTCTCAGCTTAAAACAGAAACAGACACCCAGGAACACGCATGTCTTGAAAATATCCCCGCGTGTGCAAAAAATGCCTTCTTAAAAAACTTGAGGGTGACGAATTATCCAAGCTGTGATAACGCCCATCTAAAGAGTCATGGCAGGTATTTGAGTCTGTGAGTCTGTGAGTCTGCACGCAGTCTCTCACTCTGTGGGAAGCAGAGTGAGGATTTTAAGGTGGGTTTTCTCCCCACTAGCAGAGACAAGGCAGCATAACTGTCCTTATCTTTACCAAGCATGCTGCAGAAGGGCTGTGGACGGGAGGATCCATGAAAAAGCTCAGGGCTTATACCGAGACACAGAGGGGTTAGTTTAAGTTCTCCTGCAATAACCCGAGCATTGCCTGCAATACAAAGACACAAACTCCCATTTACAGAGAGTTAAAGCATGCATGCAGGTGGGGAGATGAAAGAAGGAGGAAAAAGTCGAGGAAATGCATTTTAGTGCAAGGAGATTGAACAGCCTGGAGGAGGGAAATCTGTTTAATAGGATGCATGAGAGAAAACGCGTGCAGCAGCCAGAGAAAAGTCCAAAACCAATGTATTTTCATACATTAAAACACTCACTTCCATCTGCTTTTGCTCCTTTAAAGGGACAGTTCCTATTTTTTCTTATAAAGGGTTGTGTGAGTTTTTTATTTAAGTTAGTGTATTTCCAATGGGACGAGAAAATCCTTTATTACAAGGCCTTAAAAACTTCTACTAAACCCTGTTGATGACCTGGTAGATTAAGAACTTCTAGTATATGGATGTAAAATAATATTCACATGTTACAATGCCCTTCAAAATATGAAAAAAATTATCTTGGAAGTTTGTTTCCCAGGACCTGCTGAGATCCAAAAGCTGTTTGCTAACCCTCATGATATAACAAAAGAAAAAGAAAGCATGTGCCAGTTCCTGGAGAATTGAGTGGGGTGCTGTCAGGAAGGAATAGAAATGAGGAGACTTCTGCAGCAGACCAAGAGTTTAGTGAGGAACCTCTTTAAAAAAAGAAGGAAAATGAGGTCTAGGTAAAACAACTCTGCACAGTCATGAGTTTCTCTGTCCTTTGTGGATCCAATAGCTTTATTGTCATCTAAAAAGAGAACCACGCCCTGTGCATCTGTGCAACAAATAAACCAGGATGAATAGTAGAGAGATTAATTTATTATTAATGTAATAAGCATGTGGGGTCAAAAAGTCTAGCTTTGCCACCTTTTAATACTTTTCTCCCTCACAAGGTCATCAGCATGCATGATCTGCAGATCAATGGTGCACTACTGAAGTGAATTAACCCTTTGGGGTGCTCGTTTGATTGAAAAAAGTGAGAACCCTTACAGTGTGGCCTGTTAAAAAGAAAAACCTATGACATGTAAATTTTGAAGTTGATGTTCTTGTTTGCTGTTTTTACATCATAGGGACACATCACGGTTCATAAATCAATAAAACAGTAACTAATAGAAGTTTCAACTCATGACGGACTGACAATAATGGTGTGAATCTAAGCCAGGTGGTTGTCAGCAGTGAGTTTGAATCTCACAATTACCAACGCTACTGGAGGCTGTGCTCAAGCTTTGGCAGCTACATATCAGCAGAAAAGCTGAACATTAGTGAGCTCTGAGGAGATAATTAGTGGGTTTTACAAAACGTTCATAAGCCCTATGTGTCCTGTTGTCATCTGATGTATTCATGTATGTCAATAATTTTACAAACTGAGTCCATGTGTTTATATTTATACCCAGCTAAAAGAACACATCTCCCCTAAAGCCAAAAACAGTCAAAAAACAAGTAAAAGAAGAAGTTTCCTTCATTAGATTTTGGATCCCTGTTAAGAGAGTCTGCAGGAGTGCAGACATAGAGGTCAAGCTGTGTACCCCTGTGGACTAGGATTGGAGCAAAACATGCTCTGGCCTCTTCAGAGCTGCCAAAAAAATCAATACCAGTTCAAGTGTACACTATGTTTTGGTTTTCACAGCTTCACCTTGACACCAGGCAGCCCTTCACTTTGGCACAATGTTTGTAACCTTTGTTGAAACATTCCTTCAGCAGAAAAAGGTGGAAACTATTCATGTTGTAACTGTCACTGGTGTATGACATGTTAAAAGTCAAACACAGACAATTTGGGCTGTCTCACATCTTTATACTCTTCCTTTACAACAATCACACTTTACTTTAACAACTGACTCTTTGAAACGGCTTTTAAACTTTGAAGAACAAACTCAAACTCTGAAGACTTTGACCGTGTTTCAGTCCAACTTACTATGAACCCGAGTTTCTTGTAGTCGCGGGTGTACATAGACTTCCGTTTCTCGATGCTGCCGCTGTTGTTGGGCTCACACTCCATATCGAAGGCAATTCTCCGCAGCTCAAAGATGATGTCCCTCTGAGCCTGCACACACACGCACGCACGCACACACACACAAACGGGAGAATATTGAGGTCCTGCTCATAAATCCATTTGTCTTCTCTTCCTTTCACTATTCAATAATTCAACAACTCTGGGCTGTCTGTCTGGGGTCTCACAGCACAATCTGGCTGACTGTCATTTCTCTCCTCTGTTTTTATTCTTGAGAAAAGTTAGAGGACTGCTTTTTGAAAGTCTGGCAGGATAAGGCCAACCTGTCCAAGAGTTGTTAATAAAAGATGGAGGGTTGATATTTTTCTCAGCAGCTGGACCATGCTGTCTGTCCTGGTGAAGAATTTCATTACGATGTGCACCTTTTTTCTGTGCCACTGAAACTTGCTGAATGCTGCAAAGTGCTCTGCTCATGCTAGATTAAAATGGGTCTTGATTTATGAAGTGAGACTCGATCTCATCTTAATGTTGGGTCTTTGTAATTAATCAGACAAAGAGTATGGTCTTGACCTTTTCTTTTTGATGAGCTTTCTATTTTGTATTTTTATTTTTGTTATTTGGCACAAATCAAATAAAGATTGATTGATGTTTCTGCACAGTTGTGTGGATTATCAGTGAAATGTAATGAGTATGATATCGATTTCAGACTTTTTATTATGAAAAACAGGTAAAAGTTCTCACAGATCCTATTTATGAACATTAACATCCAGACCTACATGAAAATCAAACCCCTCATTTGCATAGGGTGAGATGTCCATTGCCTTTGATTAAATAGCAGTAATTGACTTATCATAAACTCACAGGCTCAACAGTAACAATATCAGAGACTATTTGTCCTTTTACTGTACTGCCCTTGCAGCGCGTGTACTCGTATGCAAAGCTAGACAGCCAGCTAACGTTTTAGGAGCCCTCCAATAATCACACAAGACTTGACTTTACTTGTTTGAAGCTCCTTGGATTTTTGTAAAATTGAAACATTAAAGAAATAAAACACAAGTCAGTAAACATAACGTACTCAAAACAGTCTTAAGGTATCAAAATTGTTTATACTTCACTCACAGACTAAAGTCTCCAGGGAAGAAACATTTTGGGAAGCAGAAAACACAGCAGCAACATGTGTACATCCGCTCGTTTTGTCTGTGTGTCACCAAATGCAGCGTACGAAGCTAGCAAATGTGAAGTAAACCTACAAAGCTCCACACAATAAACAGAGTGCTAACTCTGATGTGATTTCAGAAGCCCGATAAACCAAAGTCTTACTCTGATGAGAAAAAAACAAGCACTAAATTTCGAAACCTTTAAAACTAGTAACTTATAAACTTATTTCACATTTTCAACTGTTTACTTTTGCAGCACAAATACATCTTCCCTACATGCATTTGATCTTTGCAGATCAATTATGAGTCTTGGTTGATTATTCGGACAATTAAGAATAAGAATAAGAAGAACTTATTAATCACCGAAGGGAAATTCAATAAGGTAATTCAGACATGATTGACATTTGTTGATGATCAGTATTGGCTTTTTAGTTTATTGATGGTGTAAAATCATTGACTTTTTCTGTATTGCTTCAAAAGTCCCTTCGTTAAACAAACATTTGTCAACCCTTCATTAGTCCATCCCTCCATTTGTATCCCAAAGATCCTCGTCTCCCTCATCTAAAGTCCCCCACCTGGTCTTGGGGATCCATCTTGGTCATCATGCGGTCCTCCAGCAGGTTGAAGGTGAGCACCTGCAGCACATACAGCTGGTGGGCCATCTCGTCGTTGATAGGTGTGGGGCTCCGGATCACGTTCTGCATGATGAGGAGGACAAACAGAGGACAGAGAGGAGAATTGAGGCAGAGGTGTTCGATTTGCAATGAGAAGGTGAGGGAAAGAGATGACACGGTTTTGGGGGGGAGAGAAAGGTGAGACAGGGGTTTTGAAGGAAGAGGGTGCGAGACAACAAAAGGGAGTAAGAGGATTTGGGAAAGAATGATGAGGATTAGAAAGAATAAGCCAGATGATGGAACAGGAGAGGGAGAAATTTGATTTAACTCAAAGAGAGGGTGAAAGACAGAAGAGGGAGCACAGGTGTGAGAGCGTGAGTACAGTGGATAATAAGCAACGTTGTGGGACAGAGGGAGAAGTGTCAGGTCTCACTTTTATTTCTTATGTCACCCTGGTGCAGAAGAATAAACCCGAGCAGAGATAAAAATAGAGAGAAGGAGACACAGGGACAGAGGGATACACTGGAGAGGTGAGGAGGAGAGACTTACACTCAGGATGATGGAGCGCAGCTGTTTCTGGGCAAGAATATGGGCCATCTCCTAAAGAGAGAGAGGAGGCAACAAAAGAAAGAACAACAGAGTTTAGAGAGGACACAGAGAAAGATGAGGCACAACAATCTACCAGCAAAATAAATACTTTTTCAGAGGGTTTCAATGTCTTAATGAAAAATGGATGAGTGATAACACAAAAGGAGAGCCACAGCGCTCTGCGAAGTCAGCAGCAGGCCGTGAAAAAAGAAAAAAAAGAAAAAACAGAAAGCCATCCCAAAAAGAATCTTAAAGAAGGGGATACTGGATGTGCTTACTGATGTCCTCTACAGTGCAAACTACAAAAGTGTGCTAAATCAAGCGTGCACTTACTGTCAGGGGACAATTTAGGATGTCCACAATGTGCTCATCAAACTACCATATCGTGTGCAGTGAGGAGACAAAGTCAGAGACAGAGAGACAGAGTGAGTGGAAGTGGAGAGAAGAGTGCCTGCCAGGAGGTACAGAAATCATTCTCTGTCAGAGGTGCAGCTTGTGGAGGGAGGAAAAAGGGGGGAGGTAAGGGAGTCAGCAGGATGAAGGACGACTAGGGCTTTACTAAGGGTCCAGTTCTTACCACAGTCACAGAAACACACACATGCATCATTAAGTATCTTTAAAGAGACAGCATAATGGCCCCCGCATGTGTGTTATCTGTGTGCAACCAAACTTTGTGAGCAGGAGCTGTCCCATAACTACTGCATAATAACCGAATCATTAAATAAAAAAACATCTCTCTGCAGAATTTTAACAAGAAGTACCGATGCAAAAGAAGAAACTGCTCACTTATCTCCAAAAAAAACAAACAAACTAGCTTTAAACTGCTGCTAATATGAATTTTAATGGAGGCAGACCCTTGAGACTCCACAAAAAGCACTGCAGCATCTGAGTGTGCTTTTATCTGTCTGCAGTGTTTTGGCTGTGAAGCTTATTTCTGCATAGCATGCCTTCAACTTTGTGTGCCGCATCCAAGAAAAGCTGCGGGTTAGCATCATTCATTATTGATGTCACAGCTCATCTTTGGACCCTTATAGTGCTGATATAAGACATCATGTGAGTACCTGCAGGGCAGAGCGTGACACAAGTGTGGGAGAGAGAGAGTGAAAGAGAAATGAGGGGCATGGTGGAGCAACTATACACCATGTCTGTCAGGAGGATTGAAAAGAGAGTTATCAGGAGCGTTTGGGCCTTTTATCAATATTCCTTTGAGTTGGTTTAACTCTTATGCTCTGCCTGAGATGTATTTGAAAGAAAGACAGAAAAATACACAAGAAGTACAGAGTTACAGTACAAAATGCTGGGATAACATATAAATACACCACATAGAGAATAATGAAAATGATGCACAGTAAAACGTCATGTGTGTTACTTGTGAGCTGTCTTACCTGTCGCTTCTCCTCTGGAGCTTTGAGGAAGAGAGCGTTTATGACGGCTATAGTGTAGGTCTGGATGTCTTGATCAGTTCTGCAATAAAGGAAAACACAAAAACAATCATTACGACATCAAGCTTTTGTGCACCTACCTGTTTGTAGTGTTGGTTTTCCACACATCTTTATACTTCAGAGAGGCACTGATCGCTTTCAATCACATTAATCAGAGTTAATTCATACAGTCTGCTGATCTGCTCACCCCTGGAGATGTGGGATGAGCTGTCCGATGGTGATCTCTTGCGCCACCTTGTGGTAAAGATCTTGACTGTTGAGCACCATGGACTCCAGGATGGCCAGAGAGCGCTGCAGCACGGCTGTGTCCGTGGCTGACTTGTTCACGTAACTGGCAATCTGGAGGAAAGGACAGAGCAGCAGAGATGAAGAGGTCACAAAAGACAGAGAAACTTACATGCACGGGAGGAAAAGTTAAAAACCCACATGAGCACAATGATTGTAAAGTGCAAATTGTGCATTTTTGAACCCAGTTAAATTTAGAGCCCAGTTTGCATACTTAACATTAATATCCTTTTTCTATTAGAACCATGTGGCAGTATGATTTGAACTAGTTTGAAGGTTTTGTATCTCAGTGAGGCTCTTCTGGTTAAACAAATCAAAAAATAAAATCTAAAAATTCCGTCCCTGCTTCATGAATTTATCACAAAAGACAGCTTAACTGTCAACCTTCATATGTGGGAATAAAAGCTTGTGCAGCAACTTTATACCAACAGTAAGTAGCATAATTGTGTCCTTCTAAAACCCCTGTGTTGTTAAATGAGACATTTTCTAGGCTGACCTTCTTGATGAAGGCCACAGAGAAAGTGTCCCAGGAGACAATGCCGTGGTCCATCAGCTCCACAAACGCCGTCAGAGTGAAGGACAGCAGGTCTCCAAAACTACAACACAACACATACAAACAGACACACACACACAGAGCAGAAAAAACTTCTCTTCAGCAGATGGTTTGGATCAATATTCTGTATGTAGCTGCAAAGCCCAGGCTTGGCTCGGATCAGAGCGAGGAATGAGCGGTCAGCAGAGACAGAGAGAGGGTTGGCGGAGAGGAGGGGGACAGGAGAAAATCATTTCAATCTTGCGACCAGGCTTGCTGAAGAAAAGAGACAAACAGACGGGGAGGAAGGATGAGAAAGGAGGTTTGCAATGCAGCGCAGACAGGCGGGCCCTGGAGAAGCAGCAGGGGGCCATCAGAGGACCAGCAGGAGCTGGGGCTGCACAGAGCAGAGATCAACTAGGACCAGAAAGCTACGCAATAGAGTATAGTCATGCAGTTACACAAATATCAAGGAAATTAAACCACTTTGCAGAGTCACAGAAGGCTGAAGCAGGGAACACATTAAACGGCTATTAAACCACAGAGATAATACTGCTAGAACGTTTATTGAGAAACCCAGAAATCACAACAGAGAGTGAGCTGCTGAAATCTGCAAATATCTCCTTGTAAACTAGAAAGCAGAATGGATACTTTCAGCTTTAAGATGACATATGGATTTTGCAACACTGACCTCTACTGTTTAAAGCTGCTACTGCACCAGCATGCACAGCTGCACTTAATCCAGATGAAGTAAAAATTCTGTTTAAAGCGTAGTTTGGATCTGCTGATTCAGTTACAGGTTTCATTGTAGATTAAGAGTTAGTTTGCAGAGCAGAGCAAAACGTTTTTAAGTAACACAGCAATGTTTTTAATAAAATCAGGAAATTAAATGATTATGATAAGAAAATGATAGGATAAAGGTTTTTACATAAATACTAACATCAACATTTTCAAAGACCCAAACATTGTAAATGATAACTCAGAATAATTGAAGGAAAAAGTCTTGAGAACATGAAAAACCCTCATATCAAGATCAGAATAAATAATTCTGTTTTATCTAGACTGAGACTGAGAACATTTTATATAAGTTTTCAAATATTTCAAAGTGTCTCTTGAACTTTTAGGCCTCTAACAAAAGAAAATAAAACTTCATGAGGAATTTTATAGCCTTAGATCATATAAAAACTCATCAAAACCTTGAATCAAATGGATGTTAAAAGCTTTAGCAGATTTAACTGGGTATTAAGATGACTCAGATGTGTTACCTATGTACTGCTAGATGGATTTAAGAAACAATGAAATTATAGATTATCTAAGTAGACAGAGTGAAAATCACCTGAATGAATCGATGGATTATGTTCTTGAAGTGTTAAAGTTAGAGATAGAAGGGAAAGTAGCTAAATCAGGGGCTGACAGAGAGTCATCAGAAAACCCCCTTGCCCAAAGAAAAAACAATTCTTAAATAGAAAACCAAGATTTGATTGAAGAAAGCTCTGAATGGAGCTAAAAGAAAAAAAATAGATGAAAGCTGAATCAAATATTTAAAAGATCAATAGTTTATGAATGATGTATTTTGTTATGTTATCAACATCAAATCTTGGCTCTCTGTTGGTGTAAGAAAAATCAAGAAGTTGAGTCAGTTACCCGAAAACCACATGCAAAGGCTTTAAGTAGCAACACTGAATTCACAGTAGAAGCCTGCATTGAGTTATTCTTTTTTCCCCATAAGGCACTGGGGCCAGAGTCTTGGTCATGCAGACTCGAAACAGCAGGTTAGGAAAAGCAAAGAGCCAAAAGGTAACCCAGCTGAAGGGGAGAGGGGAGGGGGGCTTACCAGGGCTTCATAATCTTCTGTAGTTTCTGATAGCGCCTGTAAAGATTCAAGAAACTTTGGTGTTAAAGACGGAAAACAAACAAACAACCAAAAAAACGCAAACCTTTCAGATGTAGCCGCCACAACACAAAGAAAACAATCATCTGAATGTGTTTGCAAGGAAACACGTAAATGTGCAAAAGAAAGAGGTGTCAGACCAGCGAGAACATGAGACCAGGAACTGTATATAAAGGTTGGTAACACAACAGCTTCCTTTTAAGTGAAGCCAAAATATTTAGAGCGCCCCCTGGTGACTGGTTGCAGTATAGAACCTCCTATATATTGACAGATTGGGTCAAAAAAGACAATTTAAATCTGAGCCACTTTTTTTCAAACATGGTTTCTGTCATGGAAATTAGTCCACAGTGTATCAGGTTGGTGTTTGGCTTAATATAGTTACAGCAGGGGGAGCAAAGGCATGTCACCCATATTTACATACAGTCAGTCTATCACACATAATCAAACCTTATGGTAAAAGTTCCAACAACAGCAAAATGAAATTAAAACAGATTACACCAATGGATATAAACCATCATGTACAGACTTACAGTAAACACCAGTGAGTTTGAAAATACTGTTTTACAAGAGGAGGTAAAGTTACACAAGATTTAAGGTTTTCAAATTCAAAAGCTGCGATGGATAAACTGATCAAAAACACTTAAAAGAAAATCTGGCATCTTACATTGCACAAAAGTTGCATTTCATGCACTGCACATCCTTATACACTAAAAAAAGTTGTTACAAGCAAAAGAACTCACCATGGCACCATAAAAACCTGTTTAGTTTTAAAGAAGTTATTATTTGGTGGTTTTCCAAAACAAAGGTCTGATCAACTCCATCTTTTTTTCATTTTGGTAAATACAACTTAATGTCTTAATCTGAGTTGATAGAAGGATATTACAAAGTGTGCTTTTTTATTTAAAGGAACCAAAGTCCGCTTAACTTTGACATATGACGAAGTAGCAACACCTGTACTAATAAATACAATTGGAATGACAGAGAGGGTGAGGAAATACATGTTCATGACCTTGTAAGTATGCCGATTACTCATATGTGAATCCTGTTTTTATAACCATGGATGGGGGGGGGGCAATTTTTCCAGACAGTTTAGGAACCGCTAAATAAAAAGGCTCAACATGCTTAGGTGCTGTAACAAAGATAACAAGGTTGTAAAAATTCATTATCACCCCTGATGTTCACTGAGGCAGAGACACACAGAGGTCAGAGTTAATGATAACAGGCCACAGTCAGGTCATGTTGCATTGTACACTCTGAAAACCCCACAGCCTGTTCGATATTTTCACCAGTAGAGGGCGATGTCTGCTTCTTAACTGCTTGAGCTCACATGGGCAACATTAACAACATCAACAGCAGCAGCCAGCTGATTTCCACATGAATACAATGAAGCCTCTCTGACAGATGCATCAGATCACAGCCCCGCTCTGCCCTCCAGAGTCTCCAGCGCCGAGCCTCTTGAATAATTACAGTTCTCCAAGTCGGTTGGCAGGCGCACTAATGAGCATATGTGTTCGTGTGTGTGATACACACTGATACCTATCTATGCATGTGTGTTTCATAAGCTCCTTCTCTTGAGATGGAAATACAGCTCTTGCACGCCCTCGCTGACAGACACCACTTTTAAACTCTCCAGAACTGAATGCTTGATGTGATGGTGATTTACATAGAAACACATTTAATGAAAGAACCAGACGCCGAGCAGAGTCAACATCAGTGCTGCTGCTGCTGCAAAGGATCCTTCGAACCGTGTCAAATATTTGAACAGTATATGCAAAAAAGAAGGAGACTTCAATGATTTCCTGTCAAACAGAGAGAGAGCGAAAGAGTAAAGCTAGAGGTGCTGCTTCACTGACAGAAACAGGAGATCATTACGTGGTTTCTGCTGAGGAGCTGATATTAAATAGCTGACTGCTGAGTGACCCTTTATGTACATGCAGAATAACGAGGAGTGCGAAAGCCTGTGGTTTCTACTGTGCAGCAGAAGGAGCATATCTGGACTTATCTAAACATGCCTTCACGTCATGACCGTATCTTTAGACCTGGCTCATTCTGTTTCAATCTATTTCTTCTCTCTGGTTAGAAGGTTAAATACTGAGAGGTCCATCAGGCAGAAAACCAGAGCATGCCCTCCCCGCCAGTTTGAACCTAATATCTGCACGCACGTTTGCACTTTGACTGTACTTTTCCTCTGGGTTCTTACAGTGGCCCAAGCCTTCAACTCACACTCAGTATAGTGCGCACACATACGCACAAACATACACACACACCTCCCACTGGCATCACGGCTGAGAAACTCCACCTCAGCAAAAAAAAGGTCCTCACTTTAACCTTCAGTTTGAAACAGTCTCTAGAGCGCACACACACACACACACACACACACACACACACACACACACACAGATTTTGGTTGCGCTGCACACTCAAAAAGCAGTGCTCTCCTCTCTTTATTTGCATCCCCTCACTCTAATAGTCAAATGGTCAACAAAGGTGAAGAGGAGCTGCTGGGCATGTTCTTCACAGGCCACTTCTCCTCTCCCTCAGTAGTAACACACTTGGCTGACACCTCTAAAGCGTGTGTGTGGGGATGTTACAGCCTAGTAAAAGATGAAATGTAGATTTTTGGAGTTGCGCCGCAGGTCCGAGTCAAAACAGGACACTGAAAAAAGTTACAGCTCAACTGAAAAGTTGACCTCAAAACAGGGCAGCTGTTCTCCCTCCAGAAAAGTCCAAAAAAAATGTTCGCATCAGCCCTGTAGGTGACTTTTAAGACTAATAATCATGAATTCTGCAATATTGGCTGATATCTCTGGTCCAGCAGAGTAAGTACACAACACTCAAGTACGCTGAGGACCCACTGAGACCAGGCCTCTTTCCAGGGGCGCCCTGCAGCACTACAACTAAAACAGCACCGTTTTCAAGTAGTTTAATCACATTATATAAAGTGAGTAAAAACAATTATAGGACAGATCAGTGAGCTGCTTTTACTCCAACCAATCAGAATGCACAGTGCAACTCCAGAGACCTGCTGAGGTTTACACTGACCCCAGACCTGTGTAGGTGAGATGAAATTTTCGTTAAATCAAACAGCTGTCGAGATTTGTTTGAAATTTGACCAAAAACAAAAATCACTTAATCCCAGATGAATATATTAATCTGAAGTTTCACATTTTATCCTCTGCTTTTGGCCTGATTTACAAAGATTCACCTGAATGAATTGTGTGCTCGTATTAACACAACTGCACATTTTGTTAATATGATGTAAATGGTGTCAGATCTGCCATAAATGTCCTGCAAGAATGTTTAATGATCTCGTAAGAGCAGCAAATTTCTCCTGGAACAGAAAATATAACAACAAAAATTCTAGAGGCATTGAGATGTACTTACTCTGTGCCGCTCTCCACCATCTGAGTGAGCAGCGAGATGCCGTCCAGGTTGATGAACTCCTGAGCGAAGGTGATGTCCCGGGACGCATTGGCCAGGTCCTTCAGAGCCTCCAGTTTGGCATCCATGCTGGAGGACTGGATCCGCTCATGGAGCTGGAGTGCAGTCTGGTACTAGAGTGCACAACGAGGAGGGTAAACCTCGATAAAACTCCAGTAACTTACATGGACATTTTCAGGACATTAAAACTTACAGGAGAGGTGGTCAGGCGCAGGATGGAGCCGTTCTTGATGTCATTGCGGTTCTGTGGAGATAGATGACACGAAAGCCGATATCACTAAGAACCAGGGGACACGTTTTTAACCTTGAATGCTGCAGCCAGAAACCAAAAGCAGATAATCAAACCTTTTCTGTGATGTAGAAATTGGTGGCATCAGCAATCTGTAGAGCAAAGTTTTCATGGTTCCCCAGTGACCACCTGGAAGCAATTAGACGGGGGGATTAAAGAGGAGACATTGCATTATTGGCATTAAAGGTGTAACATGAAGCTGATAAGACTAAAGCATGCATTTGACTCTTTCAAGTCCAAAGATGTATTAGTGCTGAGACATTAAAGCAGACTCACCCTTCACAGACTTCTTTAATGATTGCTGAGAGAGGCTTTTTCTGAGGAGAGAGAGGAAAACAGGATTTACTGATCAGTCTAAGCTCCAGCTCCTCCTAAAACAACAGAGTGAGCTGCAGTTACTTCACATTACAGGGCTGCACGGGCACAATAAGAGACTGTTCAGCAGGAGTCTGAACTCTGATGTCTCTCTCCTCATGTGGGAAATCTTCGACCGCATCTACTGTTAAGCTTCATTATGGTCATTGTATGTGAAACTGCTTCCAGTAAGGAGCTGCGGTATTGTACACCACAGCAGTGAGGACAGAGACAAGACAAATTTAAGCTTGTTCTTTTCCATTTACTGACATAACTTTAACTCCATTACCATGTTTTTGAAGGTGAAATGACTAGTTTTGCTTATATGATCAATCTCTTTAATATTTTGGTTGCTTTTTGACTTGAAGATGTGGTAAGGCTGGTTATTATCCCAAAATTGTGAAAGTTATCCAAGGATTTTCTGAACCTCAGGCAGTTTGCCTGTAGCAGTTTGTCAAACATAACAGGAAGTTCAGTTAACTCATTCCTACAGTCTCCAATCGGTTTGATATTTCATATACATAATGAAGGTCCGCCCCTCAACACATTTCTATTTTCCCATTTCTCAACTACAGTGATAGTGCCCCCCTGTGGAGATGCATGGTACTAACTTTCAAATACAATGCTCAATATAGTCCAAAATTTACAGGTGTGATGATCGTCCCAGCTTGACCTGATCCTTTATACATTTTTGTTCTAGTTATACTTCCACCTGTTGGACAAATGCAGCACTAACTCCCATATTAATGTACTGCCATAATGACTACCACGTATTAAAACTTGGTTGATGTAACATTTGACCCAAATACCAACCAGCTTTAAGGGGTATTCAGGTGTAAAATGAGGTTAGGGTCAAACACAACATAACACCGAGTTAGACACCCCCTTGAGAGATGAATGTTGTTTCTCTTGTTAAACATCCTTTTAGCTTTGCCTGGTTTCTTCAGCAGAGAGACCAAACACAACTCACCCACTCTCCTCCAGCAGCTGCTTGTTTGTGGGGGAGCCCTGACAAGTCGATCACTGAGTGCAGCAGATAATTTCCATAAAGTAATGATCATAAATGTTCTTCCTTGAGCTGCGAAACTCCGCTGCACTCAGGGATTGACTCCTCAGGGCTTCCCCACAAACAAGCAGCTGCTAGAGGAGAATGGGTAAGTTGTGTTTGGTCTCTCTGCTGAAGAAACAGGCAAAGCTAAAAGGATGTTAGATGGCTAGTACTATGGCTGGGACCCTATATGTACTGTTGATGAAGTTAGGTGCTGTTCTGAGCATTATTTGTGGCTATAGAGTGGCTTTTTGGTTGAGGTTTGCACGTGGAGACGTAAACCGCTGTGTATTGCTATCGTGCGGTTGTTACTAAAGTTGGTATAACTAGAGAAGCAAGCAGTCTTGGTTTTAGCAACTCGGTTTTACGGTGTGTTTGACCCTAAATTAATTTTATGCCAGAATATCCCTTTAAGGTGCACGAATGCAGCCGCTGCACTACTACAGCTTCTCCGAAGGTTTGAGAGCCTGTTCTTTGCCACTTCCAGCTTGAATATTTATTTAGTGTTTGCTTGAAACAAACTAAATAAGTTACAAGTCCCATCTGCAAAAAGTGCATAAACCAGAGCTTCTCCATCTGCCAGCTCCGATAACACCTCATCCAGCAGCTGATGTTAAGAGTGTTTAAAAGCGCCTCTTTCCTGCGCGGGGCCAATCATTATCTTTTCATATCATGAAGACATAATTATGTGCAGAAAATCCCACACATACACACACATAGCGGCATCTTTATGGAGTCACACTGTATAGAGTGCTGTGGATGATAAGATTGTCTTTAACATGAGGAGCGGAGAGGAGCTTCAAAGAGCACGAGCTGCGGTGACGAGGACTTACAGAGAGAAGATAATGGAGGCAGGATTGTGGGCTTACTGTATATGACAGACAGAGAGGCGACAGAAGGAGAGAGGCGGCTGTTATGTGAACAAAAGAAGGAACAGAGGATGAAAAAGTGAGAAATAGGCAAATTGAATAAGATGAAGGGAAAACAACAGCAAACATGGGGTGAGGGGGTGGGGGGGTGATAACAGAGGGAGGAAATGGAGGAAAATGAAAAGATTGAAAAACACACACATGAGGAGACAAATAGAGGGTGTGTGAGCACAATGCCAAACAGTATTAAGGGAGTGTGTGCTCCCTCAACACTGCTGTCTCCTTCAGACCCTCAGCTTGAAGCCAGAGTACAGTTAACACATGCAAACATGCACAACAAATACACATAAATGTCTTCTATAAAGTACTCATAACTACAGAAACTGAATCTGAAAGTTTTAAATAACAATCACAGGATTTGTTTCATGGATGAAAACTCAAAAGGAACAAAAAAGAGCTGGTTACATGACAGAAGAGTATAATAATGTGCTTTAAAAACCTGCACGAATAAGAGTTCTACGTAAAAATCCAGTTTGAAACAGAAGATATTCATTGTTTCTAAGTTCTATTATGACTTTTTTATGAGTGAGCTATCAATAGACTCAGCTATCAAAGAAACAGCAAAGGTTAGCCATATTTAAAGAGGCTTTAAAGTACTTTTGCATTGCTGGGGGCGTTTCCTTCGCTCAAATATGATCAAAGAGAAACTGTATGAATAATAAAGTAAAACATTAAGCTTTTTATTAATTATAAAAAAGGGTTACTAAAAGACTATATCAATGAAACTTTTTGTATTTTTTGATACAGAGATAAATCAGATGCTGAACTGTGCTTTTACTTCTGAGCATATTCCGCTTGTTTAACATCAATTTAAGCCACAAACATCACACTCATAATTCATATGACTCAGTTTAAAGCTAGAATCTTAATGAATTTTGAATAAAACCAATAACATTTTGCTCCCAGAGCCGCTCATTAAAACACTTCTCCTCTCTTTCCAAGTCCATCTGCAAAGTTTTCCTCATTAGCTCTAAAATCGGTCTTTTCCCTGCTCTCACATCACCCAGGACGACTCACCACACCTCTATTATCCACTCCATCGAACACTCCCACCACATCTCCCTCTGCCTTACTATTATCTGCACTCTGTGCTCCCACTGTATCCATTAAGGAGTACTACGCCTGATACAGTATATGAGTACCACAGCCCAAATTCAATCGAGCTGGGACGTAATGGGAATGTTGATAACAACAGATTTTGATGGTCTGGGAATCATTCAAAGCTGGTATTCAATTCGAACTAGTCTGAAGATGAGAATATTTGCTCATTTTATATTGGATGCTGTCAGCATGTATCACAACAGTTTGGACAGAGGCGTGTGTTGCATCAGCTCTTCTTTTCACAACACTGTGTAAACTTTTGTAAACTCCGGAGGCTAGTTTCTGAAATGTATGAAAGTTAAAAAAAAGACTTTCAGCTGCTTCAGAGTTCACGCTCTCCTATATTGTGTTATTTGTGTCATAATGTACAAAATGTGGTTAAAAGGTGTCAACTTAGGACTGTACACAGGCCAGTTTAGTGACTTATTGGTTGATATGTGCTGCGTCGACCAAAATTCTGATCAGTCGACTTGATTTTTTTCCGCATCAATTTACAGTTTATGGTTAATTTCACAAGAGGGAACATACCAAATGCTAGTGGAGGTGTTTTCAGAGGACCCCCATTAGACAGGTAACAGCCTGTCTCAGAACACCCCCCTTGTTTTCACCATTTTGGATTCACCCAACCCACTGAAGACCGGCTGGAGACAGGAAGACTGAAGAGCGTCCATGTTAATCAACGTCCGGTGATGCTGAATACAATATTTGTGTTTTGTTTAATTGCCATCCTGCGCTGATATCTGTATATTTTTACCCTGCCGAGCAGCGTCGTCCCCCACCACCGATTAGTCGATTTTTGGTAGAAAATTTCAGGGTTTTAGTCAACCAAGAATTACAGCCCTAGTTAAGTCTTTGTCATTTTTATTTTTTAGGAGCAAAAAAAAATCTAAATAACTGGTATTTTCAGCCCATACTGCCCAGCTTCAACCACTGATGCTGACTGCTCCCAAACTAGGTTGTCATTTTTACAGCAGAGGAAAGGTGTCCACCACTTCCCAAATGAACGTCCCATTTTGATTCGCTGGATCACACGTCAGTTTCTCTCTTCACTGTGGCCTCAGTCCATTTTAAACAAGCTTTAAACACGTTTTGAGTATTTGAACTCACAGACTCACTCTCCAACCAGAGAGAGCAGACTTCTGTTTTCTGGCCCTGAACTTGGACATGCTGACTCTTGCCCCGGTATCTGCCTGAGGCCTCAGCCTGAAGATGACAACAGAACCACATCACCTGCACAAAGCACAAATGACCCCTAAACTGGAGACTCTCCTCCCCCTAGCTGTGCCTCCCAACCCTGTTCATGGAAATCACAAACAAAAGCCAACGCTCTGAACCCCGCATAGTTATATGGATCAGCACTAATAGTGCTCTACCCTGTAAAGCAAACTAACCTGTGTGTCCATATACGATCACTTTGCACCGACACTAAGCTGGGTGGTCCCTCTACTCTTTAGAGCAGAGGCTGAGGGTCCATGACTTTTTAACAGTGGCTTCAGTCCACTTCAAATGGGCCTCGCCACCTTGCATTCAGCTGCAAATCACCCCGGCATTTGCTAGAGGTGCCGGGTTAAAGAGGACAGCACATCCTTATCATCTGCAAAAAGCACAGATGGACTTCTAAGGCCATCAAACTAGAGACCCTTCGGCAATCTTGTGAATAAAAATCACAAACAGAATCATAGCCAGGCAACTCTGACAGAGTCCAACAATCAGGACTTGTGGTACAAAACAGAGCTACTAAAAGGAGAACATTTGACGGGCGTATCATTTTTAAACCAGATTTAAACTTTAAATCTGTTTCTCACTGCCGTCTTCATCAAACAGCTCGAGAAGTTTGTAAATCAAAGGCATCGATCAGCCTGGCTGTCTTCTCACAACAGACCATTAAAGCTTGTTTCTTTTCTGATTCATAGAGATTTTTTTGCTCATTTACTAAATTTATTTTCTACCTGCAGACACCAGTGGCCCCTCCACCCCGTGTTCCTCCTGTTCTCTATTGCTTTTCTGACAAACAGCAACAATAAAACACTTGCTGCAATTATCTGCACTTGTACCTATTCCCAAATGTTCCTGCTCAAACGGAGGGCTTTTGTGCCTTTGGGGCATGAAGATATTCGGAGAGATGCAGATGTACCAAAACACTCTTGCAAAAACTCACACTGCTGCAAACATAACACAAAAACAAACACAACAAAAACACAACATAAACACAGAAACACTAGAAGATAAGCAAATGAATCTCCGTTCAAAGGGAAATCCACAAATACTGAGGTGTCTGGGAATAAACACACACACACACACACACACACACACACACACACACACACACACACACACACACACACACACACACACACACACACACACACACACACACACACGTGAGAATAGTAACAAGTATACATGCTGCCACACAAACACTCCCACACAAATTTCACCTCACTCGGCAGAAACAAACCCACAAAAACAAACAAAGGTACACACTTAGACACACAAAAACACACATTTTTCTTCTTTGGGTCTTAAGACAACACAAGATAGCAGAAACCCACTCCCCATCGCATGACTCAGACCACCATATGCTGCTGCAGGGCCTATTGTACAGAGAAGATACAGAGAGAGGAGGAAGAGGAGAGTGAGAAGGTGGAGGAGGGGGAGATGATGGGAGAGGACAGGAGAGGAGGAGGAAGAGGAGGCACAGAACAAGCAACAAAAGACAGGGAGGAGGAGTGAGGAGGGGGGACAAACAGGGAAGAAAGAAAAGATGGACAAGCAGGAGGAGGCAACCGAGAGGAGGAACAAGAGCAAGATGACAGGCTGAGATAAAAGAATTAACCAAGAGCAGAGGAAAGGAGGAGGAGGAGGAGGGGGCTTTGAGAAGTAAAGATGAAGAAAAGACAGGCTGAAAAAGCCCTGCTGCTGATCAGGAGACACCAAATAGAAAAAAACCCACCCTAAATCTAAACCAGAGAGCTTTACAGACCTCATGCTAAAGAAGCTGCAATCACATGTACACCACAGTTCGGTGTTTCATTCATCGGTCTGTCGACTGAGACGAAGGCTGAGGCTTCAGTTGTTACACTGACTCATAGATTGTACAATCATTAGCCCAGCCATGAGTCACACACACAGAAAAAAGGCCGTTGAGCACTGTATCTGAGGTCAAACAACACAATAATGAACATGTAATCCCACAAACACAGGAGCGAGTCACTGTTTGGGCTAATTATTTAATCTGAATGTTAACCAGATTTTGTTACATCATGGTGATCCCCAGCAGACTGGTCTTTATCTTTAGGCTGTGTAAGCATGCTCGATCAAGGGTTAAATTCCTCTAGCTTTATTGAAATAATGCTTTTTCTACAGCTGGACATTCAAAAAGCCTGAAATGTGGACTGTGATTAACAGGAGCTGTGTTATGGAAATTACTTATAATTTCAGTGTGTTAATTATAATAATAACTCTGTAATGATGCACCGAGGGAAGCTGAGAGGGTTTTATCAAAGTCAAACCAGTATCAAGGTCTGCATTTAGTCTGATCCAGAGTTAGGTTTTATAACATCCCAGGAACCAAAAACTGTGTGATTAAAAAAACTCAGAGACTATGAGCGAACTTTATAGCTCCTGTTTTGATTTTGGCACCTCCTATGGACAAAGCACTGCCAGTGAATCAGTCAGTGGGTATTTGCTGTGGAAAACAGTCAGATAAGTCCGTTTCTTTGGAGGTCTATCATTCAACTTGTCTGACTTGTCTCGCATTAGCCTGCTTTGCATGTTGATATTCATTTTTATGCCATAATATGTTCTTTAACTACACAATATTATCAGTTATATCCATACACTGCATATACTATGGACCACTTGGCTCCGCCTTCCATTATTATACAAATTTAAAGCCCTCAGCTCTCAGTATTTCTGGGAGGTTTCCACTTCCTGAAACCACCACTTGCGCAGTAGCGTTGTACGCATTTGGCGGGAGAGTCGCCGGGAGTCGCTGTTATGATGCTTGGCTAAAATAGCGTATCCCCTCGGGTTAACTACACAATCTTCGTACGCCCATAGGCTGTATCAAGTGTCAATCATAGAAAACATGAACCCCCTAATAACTTTTATAAATGGAACTGTATAGAAAAAAGAGGACTTGAGAACAAACCAGTCTTACAGTAACTACATGTTAACATCGCAAGCAGGGGGAGAAAAATGTATATTCTGTGTAATTAATGTCTAAAATTTGTCCACAGCTCCATAAGGATTGCTGGAGCAGGCGGGATTTATGACCTATACTGCAGCCCGTCACCAGAGGGTGCTGTTCTCGCAGTGGCTTCACCCAGCGAGGAGGCAGACGGCGTCCATTCTTTATACAGTCTATGGTTATATCCATTGTTTTACTTTATATATATATATGTCTATATTTGCAGATGAATAAAAATAGTAATTCTTTTGATAATTGATCGGTAACATCTCCAAAGATTGATCACAGAGCATACTTTGAATTTGCTTTCCTAATACTAACTAGAACACACATGTAATATCTCCTCTCCAAATTCCAATTATGGTTTTTTTAGTGTTATACTATTATATTTAACCTTAATAAAAACCCAACTAAAACATGACAACTAGTGGAAAAGGTCAGGAGGGAAAACACAAATTGATGATCTCACTGTAAGGTGGAAAGTATAAGCTAATATACTGTGGTGTTTACCTGCAAATATAAAGGAAAAACAGACCAAACATGAGCCTGATGTGATAGATTCACATAACAGCAAAAGTTGCTTTGTGACTCTCATAAAGCAAATTAATCAGACTCAACTGTGGTTTATTTTTTAGGCGATTAAAAGCCTCCATTATGAAATCCAGTTTCACGACAAGAGAATAATGTGGACGCTGTAACTGCTACCGATTAAAAATCATTCATTAAGGAACTTAATGAGTTCAATGGCTGGAAACTGCAAAGCTGCATCCACCACACTCTGCCAAACACACACACACATTTCACCTCTCTCAGCTCTGCAGTGTTTGTAGATAGCAAAGTTTCGAACTCACCTGGTCTATCTCCATGAGTTTCGGGAAGGCCCCCGGCCACTCAATGGCCACCTTGACGATGTCTGCTGGCGGCGGCATGGCGTGGCTGGTGTGGGTGACGCTGCCTCACACCTCTGTCACTGGTACTGGAGGAAGCTCATCCAAGTCTAAAGGACAAGAGGAAGAAATGGAGAGATGAGCAAACGGAAAAGGAGGAACTAAAGACAGAGACATGGCACTTTAATCAAGCTGTCTAGAGGTTCAAATCTGATGCAGAAACACCAGCCGACATCTTACTTTAATTAACACAAGCATTTCTCTTATATGTCTTATGAGATGTTTTTTTTTAACTGCAGACCAATTAAATTTGTAGTCACTGACACGCCGACTCTTAGGGTGCACCGTGGAGACAAATGGACTAAGTTTTAAATCAGACCAAACTGTTAATGAGGTAACGGCAGGAGAGTAAACCAAAAAAGTTCAGATGTTTTTAAAGAGTCTCTCTGATCAACAGGAGGACTCATCTCAGTCATTAAAAATCAACATTTATACAAACCGCCAACAAAGTCTCAGTACGACTTCAGGAGTCATGACTACGGAGGCTCTTTCACAATAAAAGCCTGAGAGGAAGAGAAGACCTGTGCTTTTATGCTGAAGTGAAGGAAAAAACAAGTTAACTCAAAGTGAAAGGCAAAATAAATCCTTTGGAAACAATCATGTGACGTATCAGGGTTCGGATCCTGACTGATAAAAGGATAGGACTCCTGTTGGTGTATTTGCTCATACTACCATCACAGATTCACAGGATTTCAGGACAGACAAAATCAAAATCATGGTAAGTCAGCACAAAGATGTGTGTTCTTATTGGGCGATGCCATCAATGTGACTGTGCAGCCGAATCGAGAGAGTTGTACATAAAAATGAATTCAATTTAGGATGTCAGCATGGACATCCCAAGACTAAACATTTCAACAACAGGTCGATGGAGCTTCTAAGGAGCACCATCTGTTTGATGGAGCACCCGGGCAGTTACCTGCTTCTGTCTATGTCTCTGCTCTGTAAAACATGTCAGCAGCAGCACCGATGATAGTCAAGGACCTTTTTTTTTATTTATACCAGCCTGTTAACTTTTCTGTGACTTTTTAACCCGGTTCATTTAGTATGTGGGTTCCTCTTCAAATTTTCCGTCCATATAAACTCAGCTATGAATCATATTTTTTCAATGCTGCGAGTCAGTTACTGCATACTTACTTGCAAAGTTTGAAAGATGTAGGTGTTTTTTCAAAAAATTTCAGATCATTTCATTCAATTATGTATGTGTGCATTTTTAGCGCAAAAAGGTTTTGCTTGTAAGATGATGAAAGGAGAAACCTCCTTGGTGTAAAGGGGCTAAAGTGCTGTTAGTATTTGATGAAAAAGGCTACACAAAGATGTTTGAAAAGCTGTATTTTTGTGATTCTGCATGCTCTATGAATAAAAAATAATCACAGCCTTGAACATTACACACTTTAAAACGTGCACTGAAGGCCCAGTAATGATGGTAGGATCACTAAAGTCAGATCAGTGCAGCCCTTATTTTTATATATCCTTTTTTTTTTGCAGTTCAAGTCCCCTAATGTCCCAGTGCAATATCAAATCTGTCTTTTTAAAGAAGAGCGGTTTTCTCAGCGGGAGAGGCTGCTCGAGTAAATAAAGCAAAACTCCAGGCGAAGGCAATTGACAGAGACAGGACCAGGAGGGACAGAGTGAAAAAGTGAGATAAGAGCATTTGTTTGTTTGACGTTTAGTCTCTGCTGAGATGCAGACGAGAAGCACCAAGAAAACAAAACTTGTGTTCCCGCTCTCTGGATGGTCACAACAAGATTCAGATACAGGAACAGAATCAGATTTGTAGTTTGAACCTGGTGCACGCTAATTTTTACCCAAGAACACCAACGCTCACCCCCTTTTTTCCACACACTCAAATATTGAACATATACTCCTCTCTGCTTTCTGTCTCTGTGCACGATATCTGACAGAGAAACAGCCTGACTGACCTGAAACCCCACAGCTTTCTAAAATAAGCCTGTCAGAGGCCCCATGGTGGAAAAACAGCCAACTCACAGTTGGTCTAAATCACACAGAGGAGCTTTTGGGTAAGGCCACTATGTGAGCTTGCAGGGGGTCTAATGAAACCCATCACTGCGCAGTTATCAAGCGAAAAATGTGCCATAGATTTCACCAAAATCTAAGAGAGGGAGGCATCAATAATTCACCTTCAAGCCCGTCTAGAAATCTTGGATCATCCTACTTCCTGGTGGAGGAGCCTGTTTACATTTTTAATCCTAATCTATAATGCATAAAGATGGGCTCAGATTAAATCCTGGGAGGAAACTATCGAGTACAGTACTCTGGCAGTGGATATATGAATACAGCGCGTGTGCAGAATAGTGAGTGAAAAACTGTAGGTGCAAAAATAAAGTCCAGAGATGCGTGAGTGTGTGTGTGTGTTTGATGAAAATGTAGAAGTTTAAAGACAGTTTATGTAATAAGTCTGGCCTGGCGTTGTGTCTGAGTCACCCTGTAATGATCCACATAGCCTTTATTCAAGGGCTTGTTGCCATGGCAGCCCCTGCATCAATAGCTGGAGACGTGGATGCATCTTTTTCTTTTTAATTCCGAAGCGTGTGTCGTACTCAAGTCACGTTTGTCACAACTATCCCAAACATGACTCATTCCACCCCTCCAGTGTGGATTTCTCTGCAGGATTATGCACAGGTGACTGTTTACTAAAGGTTCGAGCGACTTCATAGCATATGTTATATACTTTCTGAAAAGACTTTCCCCTGTAGCTATGTGCTTTTCTCCTTTTTAACTTGTATTTGCGAAGAAATTTGACGCTTTAAGTGTATGTTAATGGATGAGCAATGTGTTAAATAAGCAGGAAAGATAGGTAAAGACTCTAAAAAGTATGTATAGCTTGAAGAAATCTGCCTCTTTCTTGTTTCTTCCACATCTGAATAAAAGGATATGTCTCATAATGATGATGAGCCTTATTCCACTTACACAAAGGATGGGTGAATAGGGATTTCTCTGTATTATTCCACACACAATAGCCTGTTAGTCATGTATGCACAGATCATCACTCTGCTCAATACGGACTGAAGACAAAGAGGCAATAAATTGAAGCTTTAAGGCTGCCACTCTGCAGACAGGCTGTCAGGATTTTTTAGCAGAGTGATGGCAGAGCAGCTAGAGGGATTTAAATGTCAGTCTGTGGAGCTGACGGTCCACTGCTCTGGTCCAGACCAAAATATCTCAACATCTATTGAATGGATTGTTATTAAATTGGAGTCAGACGTTTATGGTCCCCTCAGGTTGAAATGTAATAACTTTGGTGATCCTTTGACTTTTTATATGGACCAAACGAGAAGATGACATTTGTACTTGTAAGTGAAATATATCACCATCTATTGATGGATTGTCTTTAAAATTAGTTCAAACAAGCCTCGGCTTCACTTTGTGCTTGGTATTCATTAGCTATTTAACAAATCCAGCTCATCTCTAATAATCATGACACACGCTAATGCTTAATTTGACCCCCTCCTCTCTTGACACAGGTTTAGGTTACCCATGTGCAGAGGGGTTCTTTTTCCGTGAGGGTGCAACACAAGCTTTATTTACAAGAAAGCTCAAGGTATGCAGTGTCAGTCCGTGTTCATGTCTCTTGAGTGTGCACCCTGTAGAAATGTGTCCATGTAAGTTTAAGTCTGTATGGCAGTGCTATCTCCTGTGGGAAAAGAAACCCACTGAGGCTGACCAATCTTGGACCACTTAGTTTTCTGGACATTGTTTACCGGCTGATTAAAAACTGTAGATAAATTTGGCAGGGGATGATGTTTTCTAGCATGTGTACTACTTCTTTGCTCCACCATTGGACAGTAATCATAGAACGGTATGAGATTCTGACAGTATAAAAACCTTTAGCAAAAGTATTAGAGTTTCAGGATATTGTGGTCACTGATAGAAAGTCTTTTCGGGGAGTCTCTGAGCTCCAATATACCGTAGATTTCCCTGGATCCCTGCTGCAGATGGTCCGCTGACATAGACCTGCCTGCTTTTCCAGCTGCTTTTCATCTCCCTCTCTCCCCTCTCTAAACCCAATGCAATTTCAGCAAATGACTGTGTAACATGAGTCTGGTTCTGCTTGAGGTTTCTGCCTGTTAAACCAAGTTTTTCTGCTCTACCCTAACTTGATAAATGCTACAAAGAGCTACTCTCATGTGGTTGAAGATCTTACCCGATGATCCCATCTTTACATTGAGGTACATAGAGATTGATTGATTGATTGATGGGGTTGCAACTGCTACTCAAAAATATGTTATTCTGAGTAAGGAAAAGGAATGTTTTTTTTCAATGTATACTATCTATTTATATTCAAAATGTCATAAAGAATATTGGGAAGTTTAGCAAATATAAATTTGTTATTGTAAAAACAGTTGGTAATATAAAGCAGAATCTGTGCACATGTTGAACAAACTGCTGAAGATGAAGCACTTTAAAAATGAAGGTCATAAAAACACATCCGGAAAATTATCATCACTGTTTGTTGCTTTTTATGTCTTAATGTTTCAGTGCAAATTCTTCCATTATTGCGTTATTTAGGCAGTGTTACAACCAGTCTGATTTCAGTCTGTTTCACCTTTGACCTCTTAACTGTATGTCATTTGTGCAGGTGCGCTTTTACGTGCCTGTGAGTGATTATCAGCAACAGTCTGGCTCAATCTTGTGTGTTTTACCTACAAATTAAGAGCTTCACATGAAGCAGCTATTAAACTGATGATTGTTTACAGCTGCTCTGACCTTCTAACGGCTCATTTATCTTGACCTGTCAGATTTTATTGCAGCGTTGTTGCCACAAACCCAGATTGCAGGAATTAGTTTCTGTCAAAATAAATAGAAAGTGCAGAGGCTTTAAAAGGGAAGACCAATGATTCAATGAATGAAAGAGGACATGAAAATGTTTTTCTGTGTGTAAACTCAAAATATTTCAATTTTTTTCTGACAGGAATCAGCTTCATCTTTCCAGCAAAGATAACAAGAGTGTATTTTTGTGTCTGTATGTGCTCATTTGGAGCACCTTTTCATCATCTTCCGAGAACTCCACATGACTCAGAGATGGCCGGCCTTGAGGATTATTGATTGAGCACAATCAAACACGCCAAGTCACACACCAACCTCACTGCTGACAGCGGCGGTAAATCCCATGAAAACAGGCTCAAATGTAGCTGAGAGACACAAAGGTTGGACAGGATGAACAGAACTGAATGATCCAACATTTATCTGATCAGCATGTTTCTTTATCACAGGGGCAGCGAGGTGTCACACCAGGATTGTCCTCAGGTATGAGCGTGATCATCATTGTTTACTGTTGCCTGGGGGCTGTGTATCAAATCTCAATCTGTTGCTCAGAAGTCAGGCCTCTCATCCTTACAGCGTAAATGAAAACTTGTTATTGAGCTCGCTGCTGTCAGGGCTCATCACGTCAGAGCAAGTGATTTACCGCAACCTGGTTGAGTTGATTATGAGGGAGTGAGAGTTTGTTTCTCACTTTGCCAGAGAAAAAAAAGACCTTTATTTTTATTTCCTGGAAAACACTCTCCAGTTTGATTAGATCAGAGCTGTTGAAAAGATGGGCAATATAAAAGCTCTCCTATGATGAAACTAAAACATTTAAAGCTCCCCCTGCTGGCTGGGTGCAGTATGGGTCATATGTCATGCTATCAGGTGGGGCATGGGTTATACTTAAGCAGCAGCCTCTATGCTTTACAAATGGAGCTACTTTAGAAGTTCTAAGAATGTAGTTCCCCAAATGTCCACTAAAGGGTGGTTCTGTAAGCACCAGAAACCACATACACAATCATTCAAAACAGCTCACCTTTAACGCAAATATAAATCAGCCTGCTATAATCCTAAATTAAATATCTTATTTCTCTATCTACAAGAGTCTGTAAATTTGTAACTTAATCCATCAACAGCTCTTGACAGATTGGCAACACGAGTCCTACCATTTATAGTAAGAATGAGAATACTGTGAACAGAAGTTAACTGGCTTAAAAAAAGATGACAGCAGGATAATGTGGGGAAACAGAGACAGATGATAAGGGGGTTAAAATGGAAGAAAATGTGTTTCCAGTTCTGATTTTAAACTTGATTTATCACACCTGTATATGTACAAGTTAATTATATGATGCTATAAATGAGCTATAACACCATGATTGACAGCTCTGCAAATAAATGTGGCTCATGCTGCGTTATGTCGATGAGCTTTCTATAACCATGAGAGTCTGCAGACCTGTGCCAACTAGAGGAGACTTGGCCATTTCACAGGAGTAAAGTTAAATGTGTGTTTTGGTTATTAGGGGGGACAGAGTGCTCCAGTCCTTCAAATAAGTCACCAGTGCAACATGCCAGTACTCGTCACAGGTGGTGCTCTGGTTATTTTTGGCTTAATGGCTTCATGAGCCACAGGACAGATAAATCTCCATCTTTATATACAGGTAATGATCTGACCCCACAACCCTCCTCCCTCCGATCATCTATCTTCTCCACAACATCAGACTTTGCACGCTTTAATCAATCTGCTCTCTACTTTCAGCCAAGTCTTTTTCTAATTTCCCCCACAAAGGACACAAATCAGCCAAAGAAAAACACAGCAGACTCCACACTGTCTTTTTTCAGCCTTTTAAAGCACATTTAAAATCTCTCATTGGTTTATTTGCACTAATATACTCCATCCTGCCAAAACCATCAAACCGCTATGCTAGCTGGGCTTTATTCCAGTGAGTTACTGTAATCTGTGAATGTGTATGTGAGCTGCTAATCTGTCTCCATTCATTCGCCCACCTGCTGTAACCAGAGAGGCATTTGCCGCTGGGTTCACAGTGGCCAAGATTCCTGAGGATCAGCTCCAAACGAAAGGAGAAAACAGTAAAAAATCTTACATTACTCTGCCACAGTAACTTGTGATCTGATCTGCAGCCCGAGGTCAAAATTTAAAGAACAAACACATCAATAAAGAGAGGGTAAGAGGAGAGGAAACAGAGGACGAGTGAGAGGGCTGTGATTTGTTTGGGCAGCAGAGGAGTGCTGGGTTTCACCTCAATAATTCATGATGTGTAATATGAGGGTCACATCACTCAAACAGGAAGTAAGGAGGGAGAGAGACGGAGGAGAGGAGATGGAGGGATGAAGGTGAAAAACATGAGGAGACATGGGCAGAGGCAATTAGGGGTGAAGGGAGGCAGACATAGTAACATGAAAGAAGGGCATTAAAAGTTGATGAAGGGAATGAGTTCCTGTAACTCAGGAAAAAGAGGCAGACAGAGGAGGAGGAGGAGGAGGGGAAGAGAGGAAGAATATGATCTAAAGAGAGAGAGGGAAGAGGACAGAAAAACACTTCCCTGCTTCTACCTGTAAATTAAGCTAAAATAATTAAATTTCCTTCAGCTGCAGACTGTTGGTTTTACAAGTTACATCTACAAAAATAAAGAATAAAGTTTCTGAGTTAATTAAATAGCTCTGCTGCAGGAGTTTTATTATTCAAACCAATGGCATTTCCCCGATTCCAATCCAAACCCTCCAATAAAAATAATAATTAAAAAAAAAATTAATAAAACTTTAAGTATAACATCCCTGCATAATGTGGAGGAATAAAATTATGCTTCTTTGCTGTACTCACAAGACTTATAACACTATGAAGTCATTCAATTCAAACTTTTAGAGGCTTTTCTGGTGGGGGAAGTGAGAGGAGACAACAGACTGACACTGGAGGCTTCAGAATGAGAAGGACACATGATCCTGCTAAGGCACATCCTCTCCTCCAGATCTCTCCTGGGACCTTTGATGGTGGTGTGAGAGACTGTGAGTGAGGCAGCAGATTTTACAAAGTCAGAGCAGCTGACTGACGCTCAACCATGATGAACCTCAAACTTAAAGGCATTAAGGCATCAGGTCCTTTCTTTCTTCTTTAACTCTGTAAAGAGTCAAACTGAAGTTTATTCTAATCATAGGCGTCTGACTCTTCATTCGTAACAGTCTAAGTACACTCATCTGCACACTTCAGACCTCCTGAGGGATCTCCCTGACTCATTTTGACACATGAAGCAGAAATGTGTCAAACTACAATCAATCTTAATGGAGCCCACCTCCTCCTGGTCTCTCCTACTAAATCAATTTTGTGACAAACTCGAAGTTTCATGAGTCTCCCACCAACTCTATTTCTAAACCGTGTCCGATGCCTCTCCTGCACCCTTTTTCTGATGAGTCTGATGCCCCAATTAACTTTTTGTTAGTCACTATAAAACCTTGTGCAGTCTCCCTCATCATTTTAATTGTGTGCACTTAGATGGCGAATTCTCAAACTGCAGACTTACAGTCAAATAACAGTATTTGGTTTGAACCCTATCTCCAGCTGTATGTATGTTACATTTGTGACGCAGATTAATTGTGGTATTCAACATCCACGCTAGTTGACTGTATTGATTAGTAAAGTAGTAACCTGCTGTTTCTGGTTTCTGGTGTTTCTAAGCACTTGAAATAAACTGTGTGCAACAGGTTTAAATTCCTGTATTTTATTAATATCTAATTTTATATTGCAGGGAGCAAAAACATGAATACTGTGAAGTCCTAGTGTTTGAACAGTAATTTAGCCCAACTCTAAAATAACTGATAATATTCTGAGATAAAAAAAATTATAAACCGTAGGTCTTAACTGTGAGAATAATCCTGGAAAAAGCTCTAAAACATGTTAATTTCGACTTTCTTGAAACTTTCTTCAATAACTGGTGGAAATTATTCAACTCTTTCATGATACTCTAAGTTTACAGGATGCACCGGTTTGATTCAAAACAGCTCTAAACCTGATATAACCTCATCCTCTGACAGCAAGACAGCTTTCCTGTCCAAAAGTCGAGACACTTACTAGGAGCTCTGACTTACCATGACTGATCTGAATCAACTGATTTCAGGCTGCAATAGTCGGGCTTTTGAGAACATTTAAATCTATTATTGTCATAAACAGCAACAGCACATAATCCAGTTAGGTCAAAGCATGCATGCAAACAATAAAATAACCTCCTAAGCTACTTTTTACACACACACAAACACACACAAACCAAGCAGCAGGGAAAGGCGCGCTGTCAATCAAAATATTCTTTTTTGGAGTGTAAAAATTAATCCTCTTAAACTTCAATATCTGGCTGCCAAAGCTCTCGTGTGCTCAGGGTGTGTGTGTGTGTGTGTGTGTGTGAGAGAGAGAGAGAGAGAGACATCAAGTCCACAGTATCATTTAAGTGTACATACTCATACTTTCACTAATGTGTATGCAAACCTGTGTGTGTGTTAGTGTGCGGGTGTGTTTTAACCAATGTGCTGGATGGATTTCAAAAGGACCCCTTCAGGCTCTTCATCTGATGCCTCTACAAAGAGCCCACCTCGCTGCAGGGGAGTGTGCGTGTGTGTGTGTGTGTGTGAAAGACTAAAACACTACGCCCTCCTCTATCTAAGAGCTCAGACAAAAGCCAGTGACATGACGCAGAGGAGGACTGAGATATTGTTGTTCTGAGTGTGTGTCGCCTCTTCACACCCACACACACTCACACACTGACTGACCAGATGACGGTCATGTTACGGCCTGGAGGAAAGTGTGTATGCATGTCACAAATACACACACACACACACAGACTCGCACATCTCGGGTTACTTAACACCAGTGTTAAAGCGATGATTTACAGCAGTCTCTTCTTCAGAGCCTGTTTCACCTCTGACCACACCCTGTCGTGCTGGTGGCTCAGAACCACATCAAACAGAGGTGTCATAAAACTGGAGGGTTCACCTGCATATAATAGCAGCAAGGACACTATCTGAGTTGTTTTCAAACAACATATACAATACTTGAATGTGTTTCAAAGTTAGGGGTAGACCAGTAGTACTTTTAAAAAGCAATAAACAATATTCAGAGACAATATGTGCTGACAAGAGGATGGAAGACTTTCTTTTCCAGTTTTGAACCCAGGATTTTCAAAACTCCAACACAAAGCTTTGCTTCAGTGCTTTTAGCAAATGATTTATCTAATCTGAAATTTCTTTAAATACAGAACTTAGACAGCCAGATGAGGGCTGAAAATCTTGTACTGTCAATATCCTGTGAGTTATTTAAAAAAATGTTTTCACCACTTAATCTTACATTAATTTCCCTATAAAGCCACTAAAACAGCAGAGTCCTTATAAAACTTCCTTTAAACATCATACTTATCAGTTTACAGGAGGTTAATGCTGTTCCCTCTGTGCTGCTTTGCAGGGATGTCTCCAGACTTTTTGACTGGGGTGGCACAACAGGAGTGTTTAGTTAGGGGTGGCCAAGTATGTGTGCACACAACAAATACTATTTAGGTACTGTACAGATACTAAATTCCTGTGTTTTAATTTTCAGCCAATCAGATGAAATCCCAGTGTACTTTTTTAGGGTCTACTAATTAAACAGGACAATCTTTTATTATCACTGTATTTATCAGATTACTTCATTTATCGCCAGAATGGTCAGCAGGATACAAGATTACTTACATATTTGAATATTCAGACCGTAACCAGTTACATTAGTTATGTTGCGTGGTCATGTGACATCTAGCCAATCAGATAGTGTTGTGGGCGGGACACTGGTGAATGAAAACAGACCCAGAGGAAAAGACACACCAGCAGTGAGGCCAAAAAAGCAAAAATTTCATATACTTTATCAGATACTTGGCCAAATATTGAATATCAGCCTGTTTACCCCTTTGCACACTAAGTTTGTACATTTTTAATGTCAATGCACATCAGCTCCAAATATTGATTACCAGTCTCCTGACCTACTAAAAACTGGGATTTGTAAAGGCCTGAAAAAACCTCCTTTATACAAGTGCAGAACAGTAGTTACATGCTTCAAATCCAAATACTTTTCAGGACATGATATGTTTTTCTTTGGGTCTTCAGAAATAGACCCTGGAGTTGGGAGCCACAGATGCAAAACCATTAAAACTTATACCAACCAGCGTCCCAAGAGTAACATGACAGAAGGGGCACGCTGCGAGTAGGAATCTTAAAAATGCTTCTATGTTAAGCTCAATCTCTCCACAAAGTGCACACAACACTAACCCGCAGCCTGCCCACAGGAAAAGCTGCAGGCACGGAGACAAAGAGCTGACAAAACAGCTACAAATAAAGGAGGAAGACAAAAGGAAAAGGGGGAAGGCTGGGGTCAGGGTTTGGAAATAAGACCTCTGAATTCAACCAAAGGAGGAAGTGCCAGGCTCTATGGGGCTTGACAGGCACATATATTTAAAAAAGAAGAAGAAGAAAACACTCGAAAAAACAGTCCTGACAAAAAACAGGCATCAAAGTTAGACAAGATTTTTCTTTTTTGGATGACGAGCAGCCTTCTGTTGAAGCTGAGAGATCCGACTGGCATGCACTGCAACAGTCTGCTGGTTTCTCCCTGTGTGACACTTGCAGGGCCTCTGGTTTTCAGTGAACTGCTGCAACCAGGATATCCTGTCAAACGTCGGTACTAGCAGCTTGTAACATCTCTCAGCAACAGCAAAGCAACCCCCAACAGAGACATGAGTGTGCTAAAAGGACACAAAGTCAACTCTTACACAGCTGGATCTGCTGTATTCATGGCTTGATGTACTTCTGTGCATGCACAAGGAGGATGTGTAAACCCTGCAGTTTCAGGGAATTGCTGAATAAGGTTAAATCGCTGCCTAAATAGCGTGTCGTGGGCAGAGCAAACATGCAATTTGACATAAACAAGTGAGTCAGAAACAATTAGAGGAGCCTCGATGGCAGCCTGCAAACCCAGGTAATCAAAATTCAGGAGCAACTCGGGGACATGGAGGCAAAAAAAACAAGACGCTGGAGAGAAATGAAATACAATATGGCAAAACTCTGATACCTCAAGGCACACAGCTAATCCATAATGCGTTTTATGGAGGAATAAAGTCATATTGCCAGGTAATTACTTTCCAATGCAGCTGATTTATACACTGTAGAAGTTTGCTCTTTCAAAAATAATAAACTACTGCCACCACATTTCCATCTCACCCCAAAGCCATGAGGCCACAACTGTCTCAACACACATCCGCTCCTTGACGTTTCTGTTCTACTTAGTTCAGATGTGGAAAAACACAACATACAGACCTATTATCCACCAACAAGCATGCCCCGCAACATCCACAGCTTCAAACACCATATACAGTGTTTTTACCCACTGGTAACACCCTGGAGGGGAAAGGAGGCAGGATGGCCGCACCCTGAGGCCTACTGCACCCTCTCGAGTGAAGAGAGGGGGAAAAACACTGTTACTATGAGAGGACTCACCCGGAAACCTTGACACTCAGCGGGCTTGGTAGTTCTCCACGGCTAAATTTAACCTGTTCAAAGTGGAGCGAGGAGGATGCCCTTCTCTGAGAAACTTCAGGCTGAGCTCCTGCTTCTCTACTTCAGCATCATGATCCACAGACGAGAACTTTCACAATAGTATGTGCACTGCTTCGCCTCGGGCATCAACACAAACGAGCAAGAGTGTGCCGAGAGACACGCACAGAAGGAGGAAGTAGGCGTTTGTTGAGAAAAGAGGAAACAGGTCTGTCGGAGGGAAAAAAGCGCTAAAATTCAAAGATAAGGAGAGTGCTGCAGATTCAGAGGCAATAAATGCATTTAAATCATCCAAGTGGATTAAAACAAACACCCAATTGAGCAACAGGGATTAATTAAGCATAATTAAACCTCATAAATATCTCATTAGAGCCCCTTCTGCAGAGATCTGTTCAGGGTAGGAAGTTAGCTTAGCCTAAAGACTGAGAAAATGGGGAACAGATAGTTTTCCTAAATTAAAATCAAGTGCAGCGTCGGCTTTTTTCTCTCACAAGGTTTTTAAAAATAGGCCAAATCTGTGAGAATTAAAGGTGCTAGAAGCTAATCTTTAGATAGGGGCAGGCTTGCTATGTCTTATATCCAAACTCCAGAGAAGTTTGATTTAATGTACTGTATATTTCACGCTGTGGGTCACAGACAGACATAAAAAAAAAGTGAGGAGCACAAAAATAAACCACACTTTCACTTCTCCTGTGGATGCAGAGCCAACAGGGTGAGTCACATGGGTCACACCGTCGCTTCAGACCGCCGCTCATAAACTGGGAGCCCAAAAGAGCCCAAATTGAAACATTGAACTGTTGGAGTAGAGCGATGACATCTTCATTTCAGACAGGGAGCTCAACAGGCCGTCTGTGCCACTGACACACTAAAACAGATGTTTACTCCACCCAGGCTGAGGTCAACTCTGGTCCCAGCGAGCCTCGTAAACGTAGACTTCCAGGACTCTCAGTGCCGACTCCAGCTCCCCATCGAGGATTAAAATGAGAAAACATTTCTACTAAGCAACCACAGAGAAAAGTAAACTCAGCTGTTGTCTGGAAGGAGGGTAAAATCGACAAAGGGAAGCTGTCTCCTGGTTTAGAACAGTTTTTTTTTTCAGTTTTTGACATCTGTTCCAGAGAGATCTGAGGAAGTGAAAAAGTCAAAAGGACATTTGTTACTAATGACTTCTTGCCACGCAGATACGATTTTTTTCTGAACTTAAGTGTCTGTCAGGGAAGTTAAGGTCTGCTGAGTCAGAGGGCTGACTGGGGACTTGGCCATGTCAAAGCTTTAGTAATCTCTCCAAACTATCTCGGTCCCCAGATGAGAAAACGTTGTTCTCTCAGCCAGAACGACCCAGCCAGGATGATCCACTATGTGAGTCGAGAACTCTTACCAAAGCCCTAAAGCCCTAAAGCAGCTGCCTGCAACTTGAAAAAGTTCTTGGGGGGATGAAACTGCACTATTGCAACACAGGACTGAATTTTTTTTAAACTCAAATTTTGACTTTAATCCCAGAAACCAGACACTGATCTCAGAATTCTGACCTCAATCACAGAAATCCAGAGAATCATTTAACCCTGAATTTTTCTCAGAAATCAGCAAAATCAGCAAAACAATGTCATAATTCTGAGCTAAAGCACACAATTCAGACTAATCTCAGAATTCAGACTTTAATCTCAGGATTCAGACTTTCACAATTCAGATTTTAATCTCAGAATTCAGCAGAGATTGACTTATTATCGACCAGGCTGATTACCTGCGCAGATATTCAGCATTTTGACGCATATCAGAATCTGCCTTTTTTTTATTTTTAAATCGAACGGCCGATAAGCGATAAATTTAAAACTGTTATTTTGGCTTTAAATTATAATAAACACCCCAGTCCTCTACAACTCACAACTACTAATAACATTACAGTGAATCCAGTAACGTTATATAAGCACCTGCTCACTCGCAGTCCCTCCAGACGTGTCTGTTTATCAAACAAGGTTGCTGATAATATTGATATAAAAATAGTCTGTGATAGTAGAGGTGTGTGTGTGAGAGAGAGAGAGGGAGAGTGAGAGAGAGCAAAAAACCTGATGAACTCAATTCAATCCACTTTTACTGCAGGGAAGCAGGTTGAGGTGAAGGCTGATTAGCTTTTAGCTTTTAATGTTAACCTGCAAGTCCACTTCCTCCTCCTCTGGCTCTAGACGCTCAGCAGACTGCAGCAATGAGGAGAATGTCTGTTATGGTAGAGACAAGTGTTTGTTTGTGTGGAAGCCACACGTAGAACTCTACAACTCACTGCTGCTAACATTACTGTGAGGTCTAATACATTAGCTGCAGCTGTCTGTTCTTATAATAAACACTGATTATTGGGGGGAAGATGCTGTTGGCCATTTAGTGTTGTTAATAGTTTAATCACTTGAAACAAGGTTGTTGATAATATTGATGAGGAAATAGTCAGTGATAATAGAGGGAGGTGTGTGTGTGTGTGTGTGTGTAAGAGAGAAAGAGAGGAAGAGAGCGAAAGAGAGAGAGAGTAAATTTCAGTTTGTTTTATTCGTTGTTTTTTTTTTGCAGAGAAGCACGTTGAGGAGATGGCTAGAGAATAGTGTGTTAGTGTGTGAGTGTTTGTGTAGGGCAATAATGGCTGTTTAAATACAAAGTTATTTTACTTTTTTTTTTCCTGTGTTGAAAGAGAGATCAGCAGAAAATGACATACTGATTGATGATGAAGTGTGTCCTGAAGCTGTCTTTGATAGTTTCTTGTAGAAAGGAGCAGGATATTGCTGTTCAAGACTTAAGACATGATGTAACTGCATAATAAAGCCTTCATGAACTGCATGGTGTTCAGGGGTGAATCAAAGAGATCCTGCTGACCCCGGGAACTCCCTGCAATTTTTGTTTTCCATTGAACTTAATAACATGTCATGTCAATTATATTGACATTTTGGAAAACCTTAGGGAGCTATTTACTTGTTTAAGTTTTTATTTTAACTTTATAAGGCATGCTGCTGGGCCTGGGAGCACCCTGCCCTTTTTACTGCACGCCTCTACTGTCTAAGATGACAAAAAACCTTTAACATGTTGCAAATCTGAAAAGTTGTTGATTGAACATATACTTAAAGGCATTTAAACAAATTTGAGTGTTAGAGTAAAACAAAATTAAGTGTATTATTTAACATTTTGATGCCAATATTTTCACTTATACTGCAAATGAATATTGGCTCCAAAGATCAGTTATTGGCCTTCTTGACTACTCATAATTGGTATTGGCCCTGAAAGAACCATAACAGTCCATCTCTTTCATCTCAAATTCAGACTTTAATCTCAGAATCAAAATAAAATCTCAAAATTCAGTCTCTAATCTCAGAGTTTAGACCTTAATCTCAGAAAGTATTTTAGGATTCTAATTTAAGTCTCAGTTTTCTGACTTTAATCCAAAAATTTCAACTAATGTTGGCACTCTGACTTTTTCCTCCCAATTTTCCTCTATACAATATGAATATTTGAACCTCCAAGTAAAAAAAACTAGTATGCAGTGTATGTTTTTACAAGTTTCCAAAAGTTTTGCAACTAACCATAGAGTTCTGCAGAAACAAGCAAGAATCGAAGCATAACACAGACGTCATTCTTCAGGGGGGTCAAGACCAGCAGCCAACTCTTGACAATCACCTTCAAGCCTAAAAGTGCTCAGGTTGAAGAGATTTGAAGAGAGAGACTTTAAGAGAGTTTTTTTTTTTAGGCGTATCAGGCCTCTCCTTGTATTGATGAAAAGCTGTTTATGAAACAACAAGCTGCAGCTGTATAACATACACGTCTTTTAACAGATGCATATTTTAGTTGGTCAGAGCCTGCACAGACTCAAACTGTCTTTAAATGTTGTTTGTTATTCCAATCAGGAGCTATTCAGAGTTAGTATGCAGCCTTGGTTGTGTTGAAGCACTGGTTGACAAAGAAATGTTCGACATGATTGCTGGTAAAGACACACAGGCTTTGGTTTTGACAGGAGTGATTTGAGGGGGATTGTTTTGCAAAGCATGAGAAGACAGATGTTAAATGCTGCAGTGACAGCGCGCCATGAAGAATTTTTATACAGTGTAATTGTGCTATTTGAACTCGTACTGATGATGTACAAATCAACATTTCTTTCTGCGTTAAGTTTTAAAGGAATAAAAAATACTGCATCTGTGTTGTATTTCAGCTGGAACAAAAGGTCGACTAATTCTATTTTTTGTATTTTGTACAAAAAAAGCGAGACTATAATTAGTTAGTGGTGTCTCTGACCCTGATTTACATTACTACATGTTGTTAATTCATAAATCAGAGCTCATGGTTACACTCAGCTCTAATGGCTCTGGATGAGAGCGTCAGGTGGAATCCTAAAAAGAAAAATGTCAATGCAAATGAGTAATAATCACATGTTGTGTTCACACCAAGTGCAAATAAGACCATCTCCTTGCTTAATTTGGAAGCACAAATGCTGTGTATCTACCCACTTAATTTGCAAGAACAACTCAATTTATTCACGTGAATGACTCGCTTGATTTACATGTTTGTATCGCATCTGCAGAGAGCCCAAACACATGTGATTATGGGAGAGAAGGGAAAGACAGGAGGGGTTCCTACATGTCAGGTCAGTCTGTTTACATTAAACATAGCAGAAGTTGTTCTCACTGTGGGGATCTGTTGAGAAATCAGACCTTCTCACTCTCTTTCCACCAGCTGGGCTCTTTTTACTCCTGTCTCAATGTCAAAAACAAGTTTTATCCTCCAGCTCAGGTGGCTGCATACTGTCTCCATCGGTCAATCCTCCATTTTCCACACAAGTGAATCCCTGTTGGTCTGTTTTTAACATACATCACTGAGATATCTCCATGCTGATTGGTGATCGTGAAACAAATATTTCCTTGAGTTAAGATATTTTCAACTCTTGCGAATAGGCGTTTGAAGTGACCCTAATTCACGTCATTTGCGCAAGTAGTCTGCTCGAGGACATGAGTCTAATCGCGTCTTTGCATTGACTTGCAAATCACTTGTGCGAATGATTTGACACTGCAGGTCAAACACAAGCTGACATCATTCAGTTGATATAAAGCTTGTGTAACTCCTTTTCATTTTCAGTCTTTCTTCTCACTTTTCAAACTTAAAATTAATTCGCACATTTCTACAGTGTCAAGGAGGAGGTTGTCAGGCAAGGATAATTCTGCCGCACCTCAGGGGATCATCTATTATTCAAAACCACATCCAAATTCATTCCACTTGAAGAGGAGTAACAAGCTTTACTTGTAATCATCAAACTCCAGCAGTCATGATCCAGGCATTTGAAATAGCATGCAGCTGTTGTGGCTAACAGAGAGCCGGGCCCTGCTTCAGTCTCCAAACAGCCCATCACCTTTCAAACAGCACCTCGCACAAGTAGGTGTACGATCACACAATAACCTGCTTCCAACATCAACACAAGCTCTCCTTTGGATGTGATCGCAACTGCCTGTGGCTGCTGCAAAGTCAACATATGCTAGTTATCTTTACACAAGCCTGCAGAAATGCACAATCCTTGCTTTTCCACAGTGATTAGGATACTGGAAAGCTGCAGATGTCCCGCTGGGAGAGACCCGGGAGGAAGTCTGAGCTGCATTAGTTTTCTTGAGGAGGACCTGTAATGTAATAATCATGGTCCATATGTGATAACAGCTTTCAATTCCTTCATCAAATTATAATTTTCAGTGCAGATGTACATGATCAGCACACATCCTCATCTGTGATCCATCAAAACCTACAGTAATGCATTAATATAATTACATTAGCAGCACCATAATGAGAGTCTCTGTATATTGTGCAAATGTGTCAGTCTTCATCTTTTTACTCTCTGCACTAAAGCCTGGAAACAAAGGATTTAAGAGAAGCAAATAAAGTGCAAATCCCCCCTTTTTTTCTCCAGTTAACAGCCTGCAGTGAAAACCACAAAGGTAACATTAATAGGTACACAACCTGCTAGCTTCAGCAGCTACCTAATTGGACCAAACACTCCTGGGTCTCTCTTCCTGCAGGAAATGTCAAGTATAGTTACACTGTTAGTTAGGTCCCACTGCCTACAGGTAGTGCAAATTTCTCTTGTTATCCGCTGTCATAGTTCAAAATTCTAACAGCGTGTTAATCCAGACTAATGTGCTGCTGATTCCTTACTTGCTCTGCAGTCATTTGATCCACATAGATTCAGGAATAAAAGGAACCTACACGGAGATACAAGCCTGTACTGTGACTATTGTGCATGCATGATAAGTGCCCACAGTCTCTTTTGATCAGTTTGATTATTTTTACAAAATCCTCACACCATCTGTGCTTATGTTAGAATTTCACAGCACTAATAGTAAAGTGTGTAGGACTATTTGTTTTACTCTGAGTGTGTGTGTGTGTGTGTGTGTGTGTGTGTGTGTGTGTGTGTGTGTGTGTGTGTGTGTGTGTGTGTGTGTGTGTGTGTGTGTGAGTAAAACAACAAATAAAGTTGAGAAAATACATCTTACATAACCAAATGGAAACGACCAACTCAGTACAAGAAAATAATCATATTTAGCTGCTTTTCTCACAATGGTGTTACTCAATCTGTTTGGTACTGTTGCATAAATGAGGGCCACAAGACAGAGGAGCTTAGAATTTTTACAGTGAGGTTAAAGGTCAATGCGGAGCCTCCTCAGCCTGTTTTCTGCCTGATCATGTGGATTTCTTTGATCAAGAAGAACAAGTATGCAGAAAGCTAGACACTGTGAGTCTCTATATTGGTATGTCCACGTGGACAAAATTGTTGGTACCCCTCAGTTAAAGAAGGAAAAACCCACAATTCTCACTGAAATCACTTGAAACCTACAAAAGTAACAATAAATAAAAAATTATTGAAAATTAAATAATCAAAATCAGCCATTACTTTTGAATTGTTGATTAACATAATTATTTAAAAAAAACAAACTAATGAAATAGGGCTGGACAAAAATGATGGTACCCATAACTTAATATTTTGTTGCACAACCTTTTGAGGCAATCACTGCAATTAAACGATTTCTGTATTTGTCAATGAGCGTTCTGCAGCTGTCAACAGGTATTTTGGCCCACTCCTCATGAGCAAACTGCTCCAGTTGTCTGAGGTTTGATGGGTGTCTTCTCCAAATGGCATGTTTCAGCTCCTTCCACAGATGTTCAATGGGATTCAGATCTGGGCTCATGGAAGGCCACTTTAGAATAGTCCAACGCTTTTCTCTCAGCCATTCTTGGGTGTTTTTGGCTGTGTGTTTTGGATCGTTGTCCTGTTGGAAGACCCATGACCTGCGACTGAGACCAAGCTTTCTGACACTAGGCAGCACATTTCTCTCCAGAATGCCTTGATAGTCGTCAGATTTCATTTTACCTTGCACACATTCAAGACACCCTGTGCCAGATGCAGCAAAGCAGCCCCAAAACATTGCTGAGCCTCCTCCATGTTTCACCGTAGGGACAGTGTTCTTTTCTTCGTATGCTTGGTTTTTGAGTCTATGAACATAGAGTTGATGTGCCTTACCAAAAAGCTCCAGTTTGGTCTCATCTGTCCAAAGGACATTCTCCCAGAAGCTTTGTGGCTTGTCAACATGCATTTTTGCAAATTCCAGTCTCGCTTTTTTATGATTTTTTTTCAGCAGTGGTGTCCTCCTTGGTCGTCTCCCATGAAGTCCACTTTGGCTCAAACAACGACGAATGGTGCGATCTGACACTGATGTACCTTGGCCTTGGAGTTCACCTTTAATTTCTTTGGAGGTTGTCCTGGGCTCTTTGGATACAATTCAAACGATCTGTCTCTTCAATCTGTCATCAATTTTCCTCTTGCGGCCACGTCCAGGGAGGTTGGCTACTGTCCCGTGGGTCTTGAACTTCTGAATAATATGAGCCACTGTTGTCACAGGAACTTCAAGCTGTTTAGAGATGGTCTTATAGCCTGCACCTTTAAGATGTTTGTCTATAATTTTTTTTCAGATGTCCTGGGACAATTCTCTCCTTCGCTTTCTGTTGTCCATGTTCAGTGTGGTACACACCTTTTCACCAAACAGCAGAGTGACTACTTGTCTCCCTTTAAATAGGCAGACTGACTGATTATGAGTTTGGAAACACCTGTGATGTCAATTAAAGGACACACCTGAGTTAATCATGTCACTCTGGTCAAATAGTTTTCAATCTTTTATAGAGGTACCATCATTTTTGTCCAGCCCTATTTCATTAGTTTGTTTTTTTTAAATAATTATGTTAATCAACATTTCAAACGTAATGGCTGATTTTGATTATTTAATTTTCAATAAATTTTTAATTATTGTTACTTTTGTAGGTTTCAAGTGATTTCAGTGAGAATTGTGGGTTTTTCCTTCTTTAACTGAGGGGTACCAACAATTTTGTCCACGTGTGTATGTCCAGTTCCCTTGTTGCAGCTTCTCCCCATTCACCAGTTTGAGCCCGGCCCTATATGACTTCATATCTGCAGGGATTATTTTTATGAGAAAAAATGCATTTGGTATTATGACCATCAGAAGCACAGGTAATCAATAATTGTTTTTCCAACCTTCAAAACAGACCTGAATTTATTCTGATGCCTGAATCCAGATGATGATATCTGAAAGCAAACTAGACCATTAGAGGCACGATCAGGATTTTTAATGCTAGAAATGGGTATAGGGAGGTGATGTTTAAAGACAACAGTCCAATTTTTTCATTTCCACATAAATGTTCACAACAAATGAGACATTTGGCTGTCAGAGGTCAGCCAGATGAAATATTTGGTTAGGAAAGACAGTGGCTGCGTTTACGAGTCATAAAATCCTACTTACAATCGAACAGTCGGATCAGAAATGTGCCATGTAAACACCTTAGTGGATCCGATTCACTCAGATCGTATTAAATTTCAGATTCAATTGTAGGAAGTAGTCTATACTGATTGACAATACGATTGATGCCACACATAAACAGCTGACTGGATTATATTCAGCTGATAGATTGGATTATTGGTTCTGCGCAAGCGCCCAAGTACGTATGGTCACGTAACGACCCTTATAGGAAATAAGACACCCAGAAGTTATGACCAAAACACAACGACTATGGTGAACAAGCAGAAAAATTAGATGGTGCTGGAAACTTTTTAATTGAAACACTGCAAGATCTGAAAACTGTTGAGTGGCTTGATGTCCGTAAATCATGCAATGGCGAGATAATTGTTAGGGAGGCTTTTTGCGCATGTCATAGGAGCTAATCAGCGGGGATCAGCTGGGCCCATAAAAACAAGGACTAAACATGGATCACTTCAATTTAAGTTAGTGTAAACAGGTCACATTCAATTCACTCAATAAAACTATTTTCAAAAGTATTGAGGAAAATGTTGCATGTAAACGCAGCTAGTGCAAGCATGTACAGGAGAAGATTAGGACAGACTGCTGTGTCCACAAGGGGGCGCCAAATTTGATACAATCTTAAAGTTCTCACAGGGGTTTTAACTCCTTTCAGTGTATTCAACAACAGCAGACCAGAACAAGTTTGATTCAACTAAGCTGACACTGTAACATTAGTTTTGATAGGGTTTCCTTTCTTTTAGAGTCAGCACATAGTGGACACATCAGGAACTGCAGCTTTTTTGCACCACTGTTCCAGCTCCTACTTTCAGCTCCAAAAGTAGCTGCTTGAATCACCGCTGTTACCTGATCAATCCCAGCAGATGATATTTTTAGATATTTAAGTGCTTATGAAACATTACCTGCACCATCAAAATACCCGAAGTGTATATTTTAAACCTCTGCACTTACAGTGCATCAAGAGCGTTACGTAAATTGACTATTACACATGTTGTTTTTACCTCCATTGCCTGTCTAACTGAAACACAATAGGTTATGTGCTCTGTTCAAACCCTTTTTTTGGCTTAGATTTAAAAATAACATGCCATCCTCCCCCGTTGCATAACTCAATATCAGTCAGCATCAAGGTCGGCGGTGAGAGCTTGAAAACAGAAAAGAGGAGCACAATTAGGTGTTTACCCTGGAAGCCTTTTCACTGCCAGTTAGAAAAATAGACAGTGTGTGTTGATGTGTGTACGTGTGTGTGTAAGGGAGCCCACAGGGCAACTGAGTCACTGGCGGTGTGACCTTCTGCTCTCGGGCTCCATTGCCCTGTTGGAAGAAGTGGAACCAGGTCAAACACCCACTCTCCGGAGTGTGTTTAGTCCATCCTCACAGAAACAGGAGGATCTAGTCATGGGCACACTGCCTGATTCAATGATGTCTTTAAACACCAATTCTGACTCTAAACTTCCTGCAGCAACTAGAAATCATTAAAACTGCAGGGACTGTTAGACTCTGACTGTAATGGGAGCAGCTAATGTACTATATTGTGTACATGCTGACTCCAGCAATCAGTGGATTGACATTTGCATCCATTTATCGGTTAGCTGGCTCAGATGTTCAGAACAAAACTCTGCTACAATGAAGACATCATGACAGACCCCAGCACTACTGTGATCTTCACCAAAGGCTTTCACAGACCTCAGATTGGAGCCTGGGGTAGATAACAGAGGTTTTAAACCCTAAATGATCTCAACCAGAGATTTGGGACAGGGAGATAAAAATGTCAGCGATGCTATGTCGACCCCAGAGGACTCCACAGAGGCTGGTCTGGCTGCAGGCCCCTGGGGTCTTTGGCATAATCAACTAAGATAGCTGAGCCATTAGGAGGAAGCTGGATGCTTAAAGGAGCTGACTGGTATCTGTACAGGGTCAGAGTCCTTAAAAGAGACCTAATAAACTTGTCCCCCTTTCATGATGTCAGTCTGAGTAAAGCAGCTTTGTTAATTTGTTCTTTATTAAATATAAGGGATGTAACGGGCAATAATTAACAGCCCATCTCTGTTTTAAAGCTGTTATCACTCTCTCATAGTGGCACTGCAGGGATACAAAACATTAATTAAAGAGAGGTAAGAAATAAAAACACACTTTCCCACTGAGGCATCTTGGGTGTCCCCCTTTCATGCCATCAAAATCAAAACTGAAGTCTCTTTTTTCTTCATAAACGGACATCAAACAGTCACACAAAACTGCAGGGAACTCCAGGGAGAGCTCAAAAGGAGCACAACAAAGCATGGCTCATTTCCACAGACATAACAGTTTGTGACGACAAACAACAAAAACCCTCAAAGTCCAGTTCTTCAAAAGCAGCGGGGAGAGAAAACATGGAGCAGTTTGAGGTTTGAGCCATTACTTCAGACAATGATTGGAGACTCTGAGGCCGCGCTCAGAGGAGCAAGCCGCCCTGGAAAAGTTCACAGGACCCCCGAGTGTGTGAGACAATGTATGGAGAGGACCACACAAAAACCCTGCCAGGTCATGTGACCGAGGCGGGGATGGATGTTGCTTTTTGGTTGGCCAGTGAGGGAAGTCATGGAAACGGGCTTCACTGTTGAACAATAGGACCACAGACCTGTTTGCATGCATGTTTCTGAGAGTGTGTGTGTGTGTATCTGTGTGTGTGAATGTGAGTTAGAGAAGGCGGGAGGCATCGTAGGATCAGAAGGGACCAGCACAGCACAGCGTTATTCATTCACAAGCAGCGAAACGCCTCCATCATAAAGTGACCTTGACTACTCTGCCAGAACAGTGAGAGCATCCACGCAAACCTCCCTCTCTCTCTCCCTCTCTCGCTTTCTCACCCTCTCCATCCGAGTGGGTGCATTTTAGAGATGGCAAACAACTGCATAAACATGAGCCGCCTTTTGGCCCAAAATAACTGACTCGGTTTTGTTTACGAAGCCGAGACTTCATTGAAAAAACAGTAAACCAGGCCCTGAGTTATGCTGGCTCCAGTTCCCACATTATGCAACTAATCAAAGCGCGTTACTGAAGGACGAATCGATAAGTCTTCTTTAGCGCAGGGTCATGGTGGTTGTGTTTTACTCTCACAAACCTGCTAGTTAGGCTAATAGAAACTCTGCTACATAATTCAAGAGCCTTATGAAACAGAAAATCAAACTCTCAGTATTTCAGGGTCAAGTCCAATTATCTGTGCGAAATACAGACCTGAATCCCACCTCCTCAGAGTGCTAAAATTAAACAGACAGCAGGACCAGAAAGAGAGGCAGATAAATGGCTCAAAAACAGACCTCAACAGCTGTTTGTACTCTCCTACTCATTCATAAAACAAACACAGTAACAATCCACACTTTGAAGTGATCCACCTTCCTTTAAAGACCCATTCTGTTGAAAATCATGTTTTTCTTGTTTCTTTACATGTTCAAATGGCATTTTTCTGATGCTACAGGACATATCATGAGAGAAATAAGTGTGAAATTGCATTTCTGAGTATTTCTGCATTCAAATTGCTGTTAATCTCTGGCAAACCCAAACGACAGTTTCAGACACAGCGGGATTTCTTACATCACAAATCCAAGCTCCGCCCTCAGTGCCTCACTCTGCAGGCCAGACTCAGAGAAGAAGAGAGGACGATTGCAGAACAAGTGTGTGGGTCTGCAGATTGCAATGCTTGTAAGAAAACTAATTAGAAGTTTTCATCGTGTCCCCAAAGACATTGGTGTCCAAGAGCCGAATAGCTCCTATGTTACCTGCCACTTCTACTACACTGGCAATGTTAGGCTGCAAGCTAGCATGGAGAGGAGTGCGCAAAGCAGCGCTGTCTCCCCCCACGACTCAGAGGTGAATTGCTAATGAGCTACTGGAGCTCTGCAGAAGAAAACCCCTTGAAAACGACACTGGTAACGTGATTTTGGCTAAAAACATTATAATTGTGATTTAAAGACCACTGTGAACACTTAAAATAGGAAAAGAAAAAATAAGATAGAGGTGAGTCTTTAAGTAAATTATCCCTGTTCATCAGGAAGGTAATCATAGTGTATCTCTCTAGTGTTAATTATAAACCAAACACACAGGTGCTACCGAGGAGGTTACTCACATACACCCACAAACACACAAAAAGAGCCATGCGCTCTGCCAACAGGCCTGAGTGTGTGTAAATCTCGGAATAGAGCAGCAGAGATTACACAAGAACAATAGCTACAGGCTGCACTCATTTCACAATGAGAAGAGAGTTTTCTATTGTGATTGAAAGCAGTAATTAAGTTAAGTTCTGATGTTCTGATAACAAATTCAGCTCCTCTAATCATGCTTTTAAACAGCTGATACAACTAAAACCTTCATGGACGAGGAGAGGCAGGAATGCCAACTTTGAAACAAGTACCAAGTTTACCGCAAGTTTCTGGCATTAAAACCTCTGATCTGCATTTTTGTCTACATTTAAGTGAAACGCTAAGTATCAAAGCTCATCTGATACACAGAGCATTTCCTCGTTAACAGCCCTACAAAAGCATTAAAGCTGAGATAACCGTCTTTGTTGGGTTTAACACTAAAAGGCTGCTAGTCCTCTGATGACTGGAGGGCTTTTTCAGACCTGCTTTGTTACATTACAGCAGCTTAACTCTCTCTGCTCACAGCGCTGGCAGGGCTGCCATGTGCTCCATCTAGTGTAATGGGATGTGAAGGATTGGGCATCCCAGGTCAGGGAATGTCCATTGCAAATGTCGACTGTGCCACCGAGGCCAGACTATGATTTGTTCGGTGTCCGGACAAACAAATACAACAAGGATTGTTTTCACACGATTACAAATCAGGGAAACCCACACGGGAGCACAGCGAGTATTCTGTCAGTGTTTACATTGCGCTGCAGATTTTCCCATGAAATTCTAAATGCAAAAAGAGTTTCTGGTGCTTCAGAGGCTTTGTGAGGGGAAGGTTAACAGAGTTTGACAAGCACTGAACACAGCTTCTGAGGCAATATTTCCAGCAGCTAGTAATTAGATTATACTGGTCCATTGTGATCCTCCTGATATAACAGTGTCCACATATCAATGTTTCTCATCTCTTACAAAGTTTTCAGAGCAGTCTTCATCTTTGAATCCATAGTTTAGTACCAGTGGGATTTTTTTAATCTGAAGTGCTGTCTGATAGATTAGATTCCTCTTTGATTTTTACTTGAGTTTTTTTTTATGTTTTAGCTCTTAGAACTTTTCCTTCTCTCTCTCACACAAACATATTAATTTAACTGAACTCTTACAGCTCACAAGCAAAGTGATGAAGTGATAGCGCTTGAGTAAAGAAGAAATTAGGAGTGCTTGTATTGATGCGTGGTGCTCCTTGGGAATAAACTGAGCTGCTTTCATGTGTTCAGATTAATTTTAGGGGGACTCCTAGTGCTCAGTAAAGAGCTGGTACAGAATTATAGTCTACGCGATCTGGTCTAGTGCACATTGTAAGATTGGTTGTGGTGCTCACAATAGAGATAGAAGGAAACAATAAAACACTATTTTTCAGTCAAAATTCCCAAAGTGTGCAAAGGTGCTCTGCAGAATCTGTACAGATACAGCCACCTCCAGAACCATAATCTGCAGATGTATGGTTTCTCTTTGCCTGCCTGCTGATGCATGCACATTGCTCCTTAGCCCTGCAGGTCCTTCCTTTATCCCTCTTTTAGAAACACACCACAATTTACATTATGAGACATTTCTGAACTGCTGCTGCAGCGATGTACATGTCACATACATCTCTTAATGGAAACGCAGTCTCCACTTAGCTAAATTCGATAGCTCAGAGGATTACCATCTCCACCGAAGCATGTAATAACCAAAAGGTCATATAATCATCATAACTCAACAAACCATAATCCTACCGCTGCCTCTTTAAGGGCTTTTAAAGTGTGTCAAGGCCTGAACCGTTGCCACCAGTCGCATTTTTAATGCACCTGCCCTCTTTTAAAGCGCCGCCGTGCCAGTCATTCTGATGTCGTATCACTCTATCCCCTGTTGAGTCGCACTAGCCTAGATCAAGATGTGCGAAGAGCCCTGGCACATTTGGGATTGATTTGTGGCTATTTTTACTTGTCCTACTTGAACTAAATCGTTCAGATACTCAGAGGAAGAAGTCAGGCGCTGAGAAAGCTCATTGAACTCTTTTAAACATATCACTGAAAGCTAAATGGTGGTAAGAGTGCGGAGCAGAGAGGTAAACACTTAAAAGTACATCCCCCAACCGCTGGCCTATTATCTCGAGGCCACCTGGATCCAGGGGAGTAAAAATTAACACGATGGGAGAGATAAAAGCCGTGTGAAAACACACCAGACAGGTTAATAAAGGAATCTGGGAAAGCATTCTCGAGTGATCTCTAACCTTAAAACTCACACAGCTGCAGCATTTCTCCGGGAGCCACACAAGCAAAGATTACTTCACTTATTAAACCATAATTCAGGAGCGGGTTCGGCCCTCAGCAGCTCTCCAACTCCAGCATGGAGAGAACAGGCTGCTGCTCAGCGACGTTGAAATTATGTTCACAGCTGATAACTACCATCACACACGTAATAGACGCTCTACATGAGCAGAGACATTATAGATGATGGTTATAGGCTCACTTGTGGAGACCTCCTGCTGTCATTGCCAGATCTGGTATAGAGTCACACGCACACAAACTCACATACAGTATACAGGCAGCATATACGAGCTGGTGTAAAGCTACACTGTGTATCTGAAAGGATTCACAGATCAGCCGTCTACTCACTGTGGCCTGGCACAAGTGACTGAGAACAAAGGAGTCACTGTGGCTGTCACACTCACTCCTCGTTACACTCACTCTTTGCTCTGCCAGCTGTCTCTCGGACCACTCCCACAGGCCTCACCCCCCCAGCTGTGGCTATACATCAAGCATCCCTTAATTCAACACACACTCATACAAAAACACACGGAACTACACAGACCAACATGCAAACCACTGGCACACATGTCTTGAGTGTTTCTGCCATTACACCCTCTTCCTGCTGACTGAACGGACTGTTTAAGTCAAAGTAATATATATGGGTATCATAATACTGCACACAATAACATTAAATAAAATCATGCTTCTTTTAATTGTCACTATCAATATTAGTACCAGTATTAGTATTAGTATCGGTATCTGTATCCCTACTGGCTTTAGGACAAGCTTCAGTAACAGGGGCACACAGACTATCAGTCTTGACTGATTATCAAGGGCCCATCTTCTGCATTTGGCCCAATATCTATATCTTCCATTTTACAGGTGGACAATAAACTTAAACAAAAAGTGTGCAAGTTTGGCTTCACTGTCAGTGTGTCCTTCACTCTGGGTCTGTTTTCTTGCACCTCTTTTTCCCACGCAAAGTCCTCCCACAACAAAGTGTAGACCAACAGCCTGAAAGTCAGAGCTGTTACTCTGCATTGATATTGATATTTTAGGAGTGAACATAAAAAGAACTGATTAAAAAGTCTGCTACTTTGGCTTTACTGTGAGTGTCTTTCCCTCTGGATTTGTCTCCGATAAACTCCTGCCTCAACACGGTCTGATTGGCTAGGTGTCACATGACAGTGCACCTTTGCCATACTGTCTATGTAATTGGTCATAGTAAACTTCTGTGTATGACATTGAAAAGCTTTAGTTTTGATTTAATATTTGATAAATGGTCCAAATTATAAATTTTGACTTTAATTTTTTTATGTCAATGCATATTGGTTCCAAATATCAGTTACTGAACTACTACAAGTGAACTACTAATAATCAATATAAATTTCGGCTAGGGCTGAGTGATAAACCAAACATGTACCAATACTGAAATTTACGACAATAACCGATGTCATTTTACCCATAGTGGTTTATTCTGTGTCCAATACATAAATAAAAGTTGGTTTGGGATGTGTGTAGGTGGGCTATGGTCTCATGTCCCTTTAAGACACTGTCCTACATCAGAGACGTGACTCCACCCCATCCAGTCTGTAACAAAGAGGGAAAGACAGGTGAGGAGATGGAGGACGGTTCAAAAGTTGGAGTGGTTGGCGCAGCGGCTGAAGTAGACAAAGTTAATGTCGGAGGGGGTGAGCAGCTTGTGGATAAGTTATCATCCATTTATTGTTATTGAGGTGAACTAATCGATATATTGTGACACTGATTTGAAGCCATATCACCCAGCCCTAATATCAGCCAAGAAAAACTGAAACAAACAAAGAAAAAAATTCTACCAAATGATACCACCAAAATGCGCTACCTGGTATCGGTTGATGCCACTCGCTGATGCAATAACCAGTAACAAATCTAGTGAGCTAGAAAACACAGCTGGTTTTATGTTGGGAATAAAAACAGCTATTACAAAAAAGACAATGGTATGGATTGTAAAGCCAGTAAAATGTCAACAACCAGTGCTAGTAAAGATGACTGTGTCAGCCAATTATCTATTTCAGGTATGTAAATGTAATGGGGGCAGAAGTTGTGCTGAAACATTGGTTTATCTTTGTCTTTTCTTGAACCTTCTCTCTGAGGCCTGCTATTGTTCTCCTGCTCTTTCATGCTTTCTCCAGCTCTTGCTCAACCTTTCCCACAAGCATGCCACACCCTGTCACCACAACAACCACCCCTCCCCTCCCCCCTCCTCCCCTCTCCTGACAGATGCCCCGTGCCCAAGCTTCAGGCTCAGCCTTTAATTTGCAAACCCCTAAACTCTGCCCTCGACCTGCTGCTTTCCACAGCCTTCCCATTATTTATTTATTTATCCCCCACATCTTTCCTTTCGTTTTAACCATATGCTGCCTCCTCCCTGTGTTTACCCACCAGCGAGCTCCGGTTCTGCCTTCCCGGTCAGTCACGAGTCAGCACCGATGCCAGCTCGGCCGCCACCCTCGCAGTGTGGTGACTGGCCGCTGCTGAGACACTTTGATCTGTCCAGAGCCTACCAAGCTATTCATTGAGGTTTTTCGAGTATTTTCTGCTTTATTATTGTGAAGCTGAAGTCAAACTCTGGGTGGGGGCTTCACTTGTGGCAAACAGGCAGGAAAAAAAAGAGTTGAAATGAGGCTGAAAGCGGACTATTTATGGACTTGGAAGAAGAACATTTTTACCCTTTTATGGGTTAATTGGATGCAACCAAAATTTATGTGGAACAGAGACACACAGAAAGAAAGAGTGGGGAGAAAGGGGGAAAGAAAAACACAAGTGGAGGGCATTCCTCAGGCTAGGCTTTCATTACTGTGGGTACGATGTCATTAGATGATGTAATCGGTGCATAGCAGCTCCATACATCTCCTCACTGAGCACATGGAAACAGACAGCAGGCATGTTTCACTGACAGCCAGCACTGTAATTGATACTGAAAAACATTAACTGCTAACTACATCATATTGACCTGCAAGGTCTTGACCTCACTGGTCTTGAAAAACAGGCAGGAAGTGGCTCACACAACAGCTCCAGTTCAGACGAGCAGGCATGTCAGTATTCAACTTCTCAAACTTTCACAACATGTCTAAACATTGTTCTACATCCGGTAGCTCTCCAGTCAGTGTAAAAAATGCCGTTGGTATTTCCTGTGCCTGTCTTCAACAGAGCTGTGTGGCCTGCAAAATCCGGCCAGACAAGTTGGACACACACTGACATACACTAACACACACACACATATACAAACACAGAGTGTTAAGCTTCGCCTCCAGACAACAAAAGAACAGACACAGCAACAAGCCCCGAAGGCAACATTAAACCCAGCTAGTCCTGCATTACAATCCCTCTCCTCTCTCTGCAGAGATCCATGCTGAGCCCAACTGAGCCGAGCTGCACCGTGCCAGTCCTCAGCTTTTAAACAAAGCTGAAAATAAGACAAGGGGTGGAAACGCCGGCACGTGTGACAGCCGTAGGAAATGGGAAACACTGATGTCTGGCCAGCAGAGAACAGCCAGGGTGACACGGGGTAAGGCAGGTGGTTTACAGATGGGGGATCTGCTCAGGCCACAGACAGAGACCGAATCTGGAGCTCAACATGATGACAAAACACTCCTCCTCGATGCTCGTTTCCAGATGGCTGTGAAGATTCAGATCTGTGTATATAGACACAACAACATATCTGGCAGGAATAACTCGAAGCAAATACACTGATAAGCACAAAACAAGTTAGCTGCTCTAAACACCAAAGTCACTCTGAAGTTCAGGGCTGTACTTACTGATGTGTTTTAGATTGTTGGACACTTTAGACAACATTAGCTAAACAGGAGTGTTAGGAGACATGTTTCTTGCTCGTGTCATGTCAGCTGTGAGCTAATGCAATGTTATCTTGGAAGGGCAGAGGGCATGTAGAAACATCTCCGCTTGTAGCAACTAAAGAAATATGAGCTCTCTGGCTCAGCTTAATCTGCTGTTCTTTAAGAGCTTCAATAAAATCCCGTAGCAAAGCTCCGAGGCCCAGAAAGACATCCACTTCGGTGTAGTGTTTTCTCCAGATTAATCACCCAGCCACAGATCGCATTTACTTGCTTCTAGCAGGTGATGAAAAGCAATGTGAGGGTGATTATGGCTTGTTTCTGCTAGCTGATCGGAGCCAAGAGAAACTCACTTCAGGCTGGCTCTGAGCTTAAAAGTATCAGCAGGAGAGACGAAGCACTGGAGCCCAGAGCAGGTCGATCTATAACAGATGCTGAACGCTGCCGAGGCAGGTCAATGTGTGGGCAGTGAGGGGCAGAGACTGGACGAAATGTATGTGCAGTTGTTCAGAGGGAAAACTGTGGTGAGAGCCTAAGTGATGGATGTAGAGGAGGCAGCAGCTGTGATGGAGGGGAGCAGAGACAATACAAGAGGACAGGGAGGGAAAATGAAGACAGGAGAGTCAGAGGGATGAGAGAGAGAGAAAAAGAGAGAAAGAGTTAGATATCAAAGTGTTGTGTTTCCCTGAATGTCCTCTTGTATTTATGATTTATTCAGACACTTGGAGGTAGCCCCTGACATAAAGAAACACATCTCCAGTCCAAGGCCTGAAAAAATGAGTAAGCCAATGACCTTGGCATGTTATGAGAGGCCCTTCTCTCCGATCGGCCTTTTCTCTCTCTGGAGGAAACAATGACGAGTTCTGACGGAAAACACTGATTTGGCATGTTGACATCACGGCCAGGTCAATTCAAATCTTCATTCAGAGCCTGTGAATTCAATCTTTAACAGATCTATGCTGTTCTACGACAGTACAAAACTGAAACTGATATGACAAGTTCTTACTTTTAGGGAGAGCAGTAAGAGGTGCAAGAGAAGGAAGGTGGAGAGAGAAGAGCAAGAGGAAGCAGGTGTGTGTGCATGTCTGAAAAGCCAAGGGACGGAAAAATTGCAACGAGAGAGAGTTTTTTAGGAGTACGTTTTTAAGAGGTTTAAGTAGCAAAATTTCATGTGATATGGTTGTCATATCAAACAATTGTGACACCAATATCAACTAAAATAAACATGGTTATGATGATTGAGCAGCCCGAAACTGTATTCCTGCTTGTGCGACAGTGTTAAAAAAAACTTCTCTTGTTTTGAGTAATATTTTAACAAATACATTTTGAGTGTCTAATAATTGTTTTAAGTGACAAAAAGCAGAAAAGATATGAAAAAGAGTACGTTGGCAGCATTAAGAGGAATGTAATCCACCCAACAAACGTGTTCCTCTCTCTCTTGGAAACAGTCCTCGACCCTGACATATCCAAGAAAACAACAGGCTCCTTTTATTTCTGGTCCACCTCACTGAACCTCCAGTCATCCGTGTTTGCTGTCCGCTGCCATCAAGGGACGACGCTGACAAGATGATGGTTGTGTGTGTGTCTCTGAGACACAGGGGGACGATATGGGGCCGACCTCTGTTTGGATTGTGACTCCAACATGTGACTCAAAGCTCACACACAGACTTGCACTAAAAACACACAATAGACACAAGACAAGATCAATCAGTCCTTTCCTGTACTTATAAAAAAAATAAACTTCCTCTAATCTTCCCCCTCTTTGTAGTGGCCCACTGTTTGTAAAGCGAGACATGAGAGGCTGAACTGACGGCAGCAGATTTCCTCCAATAAAAGGAGCTTTTCTTGGGCTTTCAATCCCAATTCCCTGTCTAGGCCTGGACGATATAGAAAAAAAGCATATTGATAAAAAATAAATCATATTGATCGATATCGATAATTATCGATATAATTATTATAATTATTTAACACATATTTTAATTGCAGCCCTGGATGTTTTATGCTATTGACCTACTTTTAATAAAGAACACACAAGCACTGAATTCAAATTCAAACCTTTATTTAACCACCTTTTTTATTTTACCACAACTGAAAGTTTTTTAAAAAAGAACTAAAAAAAAAAGAAATCAACTTAAGTGGCCTGAGTGACGTCAGTAAATACTGACAAACATAAAGACTAAAGTGACCAGAAAATCTGATAAATAAATATTTAAATAGTCTTTTGATTAAAATAAACAAAACAAAAAAATATATAAATAAACAGAATAGCTTTAGGTGGGAATAGCATACTACCAGTTTTAACTGTGTGGGAAACTGCCCACAGCCTGGTGTCTGAACACTGAAATATTTCTCCCGGGGTCGGGAGATTTATTTTTTTTAATTATCATGTGATTGACTTAATACACAAACTAAGCACGAGAAGCAGGACTTATCCACGCCGGTGTCGTGTCGTAGAATGCACCCCTGCCGAATGCACCCCCTGCTAGTAGCCATGATCCAAATACTCGCGTCTTTGTAAAATATGAGCTCATTTTCTTCCACTTTAAGAAGCTAATGAGTGGACGGGAACGTATTTCCTCCGCACCCTTCTCACCTTTTCAACCCCTGACCCATTTTCATGCCTGAAGCGCTGTGTTTGAGAAATACTTGCGGCCGGGCACTTCATATCGCGGGTCGAGAGTGGCTAGAAGCTGGTCGAAGCCAGGCTTTTCAACGGTAGTTATTGGCAGTATGTCCCTCGCTATGGAGCATGTTACTGCATGGGTGATGTCCTTATGCCGCTCGGACGCTTTGTCGTATTTTGGCAAGAAACGAAGTCCAGTTTGGTCTGCTTCACATGCTTTGTGCTGGTGCTGGCAGCGGTTCCAGAGGATTCCTCCGACGATGACGTGGAGCCGCGGCGCGGCCGACACAGCTCGTACTCCTGCGGGTGCGATCGGTTTAGATGATAAAACAAGTTGGTCGTGTTACCAGACTTGGTTTTTACTAATTCTCTGCAAATTTTGCAAACGACCGCTGGTCGCTTTTTGTCAGACTTCTAAAAACCAAAACATTGCCATGCTGGTGAACTACTGAAACCTTTTTTCGGGACAATGTCCTCCGCTTCTCCTTGCTGTATCATTTTTTCTAATACACGTGCTGTCTGTTGTGGTTTGATAGGGGCTGGGCTTGGTGCCGTAGCGTACCTGGGTCTGCGTTTGTGATTGGTTGGGAGGAAGTAATGACTGTAGTAAAAGCTACATGATAGGCTATGATGAAAAAGAAAGGGAAACTGTGTTTTTCTATCGAACTTTTTATCGACCCGTTTTTTTTCTATCGCACCACACGTCTATCGATCGATATATATTGTTATCGAATTATCGTCCAGCACTATCCCTGTCAGCACCATTTTTGCATTAAATTAAAGATAACTCCTTTGAGCAAAAGTCTTAAAGCATTTACAAGAAGCGGCCACGAAAGTCAGCCAGATTACCCTCCAGCACTTGCTGATTATACAGAGGGTCAGTTCTTGGTCCTCGAGGACTTATTAGGACTCAAGAACTCTCTCCCTTAATTTCTCTATTTGACACAGAAAACCCTCAGTGGCTAGTTGCAGATACACAGCAAATATAACAACGCAGTCACAAAATAATGTCCCACCTTTGACTAGAGGTTTGATATATTCACCCAATTCAATGAAGCAGCAGCTCGACTTTATACACTGGAGCTGCTAGTCTCTTGTTCAGCAAGAAGTTTTGGTACATGTAAATGTAATCCCTCTCCAAGTCCAGCGAAAAAGATTTACCAGCCTTCATAAGCTGATTTACATCATTTAGCATGGAAGCTAGTGTGTGATACCTGGTGTGAAACTATTTTAAATAAACTGCATTAATGTATGCGTGATAAACTCCTACGCAGTCAACTCCCAATCCAGCTCTGATCCAACATCAAACAAAAAACTCATTACCACTTCAGACAAAACCATCCATGACCTATTGGTTCGACATTTCGGCATATACTAAAAAGTCAAGAGCACGCTCCAGAGGGGGGGAAGTGCAGAAAAAACAAGGTACTGACACCGCTGAAGATAGAGGTGGGTGGTGCTGTAAGAGCAAAGCCATAATGTGAGGCTTTGGGGGATTCTCGCTCACACCTGTGATCCTTTCTAAGCCACAGAGATCCTGGGAGGTTTTCACAACGATCCATGTGTGCAGATGATCATATTTTCATGCAAGGGGAAGAAGAATAAAAGGATCTACGGTTGGTTGAATAGACTCAGGATGCATAGATCAAGAGATTTGTGGCGTGCAGATAGATGGGCGGATGGATGGAGTGATGAACAGGAAGCACACAGAGCTCAAGAGATGACCCCATTCTATTACACACCACCCATAGGGCTTAGACACACAAACACACATGCAACGCTATTATTAGGCTGCAGCTGAAGAAAACCTGTGTTTTGCACCTGGATGAGGCTGAAAAACTAACTAGAAGCTATACCATGTAAAAAAAAAAGAAAAAACACAGAAGCAGTCAAGAAATAAAAGACCTGATAGAGCAACAAAGCACCAAAATCTCCCAAACCTTTGCAGCACATGTCCACGTAAAATCAATCACTCACAAAATATTCAGATTTTCCCCCAAAAAAGGCAATAGTATATGCATCAATTTGTTTTCACAGCAACACACTGTGTACAGCTGGTGGTACTGAACAAAGATAGCTTGAAAAACAGTCAAAAACCAAACAATCTACCCAGACATACAGTCATATGGAAAAGTGCTCAAACTACTAAATGTCGAATTGTTGCAACCAGAGAGCTGTGTGACAGATTTTTCAGACTCACAGTGCCCAGTTTCTGCATACTTGTTTTTATTGATTGAATTTGCACATCAGGATGTGAGAGTGCAACTGGGTCACAAGCGGTCAGGCAGCAGAGGAAAACACAGGCTCAGGAGGCACCAATGATGCTGGTATACAGATACATGCCAGCTTTGTTGATAAGAGAAACCTCTCTGCATTGACTTCTCTCCCGTCAGTCGGTTTTGTGATGTCCTGGTAAAAAGCTGGTGTTGGTAAAGTCTGTGTGTCTATAATGACAGCTGCTGGGTACTGCTTCCCAAAACAAGTTAATGGAGACCTGAACAACAGCTGTGAACATCATCGACTTCATGTACAGATACTCTCCAATATAAGCGTGGTCTCACAGTAGCTGCATACAGCCTCATACACTCCAACAGGCTAAGATGCAAACGTCTAGCCTTTAACACAGCTGGAGGGCTCGTCTGTTAGACTTTCTGCTGGGTCAGTGGGCTGTGGGTCTCTTAGCAGAGAGATGCTAAATACCACAAGCAGGCAGACACAGAGCTGGAGAGCCGCCTCACCCTCTCACCTGCTGTTTACAGAGCTCTGCAGCAGCACCACAACTGGAATGAAGCGGGCAGAGCGAGCATGCAGAGGAAGCCACATCACATACTGGGTCATCTAGAGCTGCTTCGCTCCACATAAAGTGTAGATTTGGTCTGATAAATATGCCTGAAGATGCTCTCTCTGCTGAAACTGATTCAGAATGGACCCGAGGATTAAAAACACACAGTTATAGACACAAGAGGGAAGAGGACTAAATGCGTGTATTCCCCAAAGCAACAGCTAAGTTCGTCAGAAAACACAATAAAACACCTTTTTCCGATCTTTTCTTCTTATAGACTGTTTTCACAGAGGTGCTCAGCTCTAGATTCAGCCTGAGGCTACAATCAGTAAACTAAAGAGCAGCAGCAGCAGCACCTATGAGAGCTCTCCCCACCGTCGATGTCTGCTTTGCTGTCTGGCACCTTCCCATCGCACCTTCAGTACCTACATGCTGTTTTAATTAACTTCATACCACCGGGAGCAATTATGCAAGGTTGCATTCATCTCATTTAAGCTGCAAATTAATCTCACTCAGAGCTCGAGAACTGGTGCACCACAATGTGGAGAAGGCTACAATACCTGTATTAGAAATAGCAAGTTTCCCTGTTTATCTAAAGCATCTCCATTGGCTGCTACCACAAAGAGATGGCAGATGAATTTGGCCCTGAAGTTTCTGGTGTTACTTTAATGACGCAATTCTGAGTGTTTGGGAGGAAAACCGGGGAAATGAGTTCATTAAGATGGACAGATTGCAGGCCAAGCATCCATCATGGGGAAAACAATTTACATACCACATTTTCCCAGAGGGAGCAAGAACAGAGAGTGAGAAAGTGGAAGTGTTTGGGAGGAAGGGGGGTTCCCGTGTGTGTGTGTGCTGCAATGTTAAAGCAAATGAAGAGAAAGTGGGGGACCGAGAAGAGCTAAAAATGAGAGTTGTTAGATTGGCTGCGTGAGAGAGAAAGTGTAAAGGAGTACGCTAATGAGAGAAAGAGAAGCTGCAAAGAGGAGGAAGGAGGCGAGAGGAGAAGGAAAATCAGCGCAGAAATTGCCAAGGTTGCACCTCAGGAGGTGTTGAGAGGATGCCAAACAGTCGACGGTGTCAAACAGATACACACCAGGATCGCATGTGTGATGCAACTCAATAAGCGCGGGCGTCCGTCCTCTCCAAAAGAAACATTTCATCTCTGTCTCTTTATGCTAATCTGATTTCCTGGATTGTGTTACACTATCTCAAACAAAACAATGAAGCCATCAAGTTGAATTTCATTGCTTTATGTAGCTCATGATTAATGGTGCAAGTCTAGGCTGCTATATTGTACCTTCTCATTTTCTGTCACATTTATACAGCTATTCTCTTTTCCAATCTCTGATTTTGAAGACCCTGCAGGGATAAAGAAACATCTATTCGAGCGAGTCAGCTAACAAGAATTGGAGGTTTCTGTGGCTAATAAAACTTGTTTTTGCTTGTGTGTGCATGCATTCCTATCGATGTAAGGGTCCCTCAGGTGGCCGTTAACCTGGAATACAAGGCTCCTGGCACACTTCACTCCAAACTGGACAGCTACCGGCCACACTAAACTCCACATACCAGTTAAATGGGAGCTTTAGCTAGTGGTTTGTGTCAAAGGACAGAGTTTAAATTGCGTTCCTTGACTGCTCAGAGCAGCGCCAGACTTGAATCCAAAACCAAACATCAATCTCAAACCCACCGTCGACCACAGACAGGGCGCATGAACGAGCCAAAACCTCACGATCCTGCAACACAGAATCTTTCAGCTCAAGTATGTCGTCTTGATAGAAACTCTTATTTCCCATCAGATATCTTTATTTCCTCCAAAACAACTTCAGCAAAGAAAACCCAGACAGTTCCCTCTGACTTTCCTTTTCGATGATACTCCCTGGATGGCACTTGAAAACAAATTGCCACCCCCTTACATCCCTGGACAACAAGCTCTTGAGCATCCCCCGTACGTCTGCGCTGGAGACATGGCTGATCATGTCTCAGTGCTTCTCTATCTGGGTTATGTTTGCAGGCGTTTACTGATGAGTTGACACAGCAACGCTGGCATGTGAGCGACGCCATCACAACAGAGAGGTCTTTGGTGGCTAACAAGGCATGTAAAAGGGCTCTCACTCCATCAGTCTGCCTGGAGGGGGCAGAGGGGCCAGGAGAAGGCAATGGTGAAGCCTCTGATGGGAAGAGGAGAGAGCACTTGCAAGCTGAGGTCTAGGACATATTTCTGAGTGAGCAACTGGGAAAATATGGTGCAAGGGTTCCAATAAGGAGTCTATGGATGAATGAGGGTCTACACATGACTAGCATTATCCCGAACATTTCACTGCTCAGTGCAGCTTCATAGTTTTATCAGGCGGGGTAAGAACTCCCAAAAGACAAATCATTCAAAGGTATTTTACTGTGAAACAAACGCGGCAGCCGCAGACATTAAAGATACAATAACCCTAGAGCTCTAGATGTTGGCCTTGGTCGTAGACGGTCGAAGAAGTTGACTTCGCCACCATGAAACCATCCATTTTTTTGTGGACTACCTTCTTAAAGCCTCAAGTTGCATATATTGGCCAACACCATAGGGGTCCACCAATATTGGGTTTCAGGGCTGATACTAAGACAGGTTATTAGATGTTCATAAGACCAACCGGTATTTGGAATCAGTAAAAAGGAAAATTTGTGCCAGAACCACTTCTGTCAAGGGGAACTATTTATTCACCTGCTACAGTTAAAATTGGCAGTCTGGACCTATCTGGGAGCTTTTTGCCCGTCTGGTTGCATATGTGGAATGCTAAAGCCAATGCCAAGTAGAGCACACCCCCTCCTGTTTCATATGCATGAATGAAAAGGCAGACAGGAAGAGAAGCAGCAAAGACATCCAAGAGCACAAAACAGAGCGTCTGCTCTACTATTTCCATTTCTCTTAATGAGAAACCAAAGCCTGTGGTAGGGAGAGCACACCCTCCCTGCTATGTATGAATACTTGTAAGGGTTGGCAGAGCAGCAGCAAAGACCTGTCAGAGCAGAAATCATTGACAAGTTATGACAGTGGTGAGATCAGTCACAGAGTTAAAAGAGGGAGGCAGGGGTGGAAACAGGTTGCAAAGCAGTTTGTGGAGGATGCAGCAAGAAAAGGTGCAGTTTAAATATAGTTCCCATTTTCACATTTGCAAAGGAGGAAACCAACACAACCACCTGAGCCAACACAATGAATAACCAGGCAGCTTTTGTCCCTTTAAATAGCTTAACATTTTGAAAGTTTCCACCAACCTTGTCCAGATTCTAGTAAAGAGCTGTACTGTTATGGGGTTTGCAGGTCAATTCTGAACAAATATTCAGACAGTAACGCAGAGGACGCACAGTCATGTTAAAGTTGGAGGATCTACAATAATGGGTTTACTGGATCAGAACCAATTACTTCAGCAACCAGAGGGCAAGCAGTCACTCCTTTGTATTTCAGAATCACATGCTGCAAAAGTTTGGCAAACAGTGACTTGACACATGGATAAGGGGTCAGATGAGAACTTTTGAGACCCCTGTCGCAGCCTATGAAATTACTCTAAATTGAGATTGAAATTGTACCTACTGAGATTATTCATTATATATCCAGAGCTAAAACACTGAACCCACTGTGTAGATTCCTCTCTATCCTCTCTAATCACAGGCCCCCGGTGTGGCCAGCATGCTGGGCTGCAGTTGCATACCGCACACCGATAAAGCAGCTCTTTAATTAGCAGTGTTGGGGTAAAAAGGGAGGTTTCTATAAACGCACCACTTTGTGCATCAAGCGAGCGGCATGCACTGAGCAAACAAGCCGGTGAGCAGCAGCAGCAGCAGCAGCAGCAGCTTCGCCTTCTTCTACCTCTTCACTGCTGCAAACACACAACTTGCAGCTTAAACGCGCACTTGTTTCCTAACCAGGAAATAAATTTAAGAAAGATTCATGAATCTCCTCTCTGTTTGATTCGTGAGTCTCTGTTTGTGTTAGTGAGAGCAGAGTGAGCTGTGATGTTGGTATCTGATGCATGTCAATAAAGAACAGCGCCCAAAGCAGCTAAGGCCAAAAGTAAAGAGGGAAAAGGGAGCGATTATCCACAGAAACATGAACACCAGAGGTAACACAGTGTTATCTCGCAGCAATTTAACACACAAACACACACGCTCGCTAACATCGTCAACACTGAGCTCAAGACGCAAAAAAGCGAAAATCCAGCTCAGCGCGAACATCTCTGCAGGAAAAACGAGAAAGCTTTGACAAACCTGACGAAGCGAGGACACTTCTCCCACCAAAGCCGGAGCCGGAGTTTGTGTGTGTGTTGTGAATGTGTGTGTGTTAGTAGTGTTTTCTCTCTCTCCCTCCCTCTCTCTCCTCCACCGGAGAGATAGTGCTGATGTTTCCACTTCCTCTTTTCTTCTGCCGTCTGCTGGTTGGCGCGATGATGCCAGACAGACTGGCTGAGGGCGCATGGAGGCACCGTTTACCGAGAGCTGATCCTATACCGTATTTATGATGGTTAGGTTAATTTTAACAGCTTTTAAGTTTGTTACAAGCATTCAGACGGCACTCAGTTAGCGATTAACTGTAAACAAACTCATGTAAAAACCTTAAAAACACTCTTCTGTGCTTGAATTCAAAAGTACTCTGCATTCAAAGGCGTTGGTTTGTCTGATTTTTGGCAGGTGCAGTTAATTAGTTCAGTATTTTGGCAATTACAATTTAACATCCCCGCCAATCAGAAACAGCTGTAGATGTGATGTCATTCAGCCTCCTCGTGCACCCTACATGCTCAACAGGAGGACGCACACTGACGCTCCGTGGCAGATTATCAAGAAACGTTTTTTCTATGTTCATGATATTTTTAATTATTTCATTAATTTTTACATCCTGTTGAAACGTATGTAACCGCCCCCCCCACAAGCAAAAAAAAGGAGCACAAAAACTTGAATGTTAAAAGGTACATCCGGATGTTTTCTGTTGTTCCCAGTGATATCAATAGGCTATCACAAATTATTGAAATGAAAAACAGTAAACATTTTTCTTTCTCAGTTTCCCTGAACTACCGATCAGAATAATTGCCACTAAAAAGTAATTCAGTAAACGTTTTTATCCTTTCTTTTTTCTAAATTAACTCTTTAAATTTTCTCAGAATTTTGAGTTTAGAGTGAAATATCTGTTGGGGTAAATCTCATAATTCTGAGAAATCAGACTTCTTGGGGAAAAAAAATTAAATTCTGACTTTTTTTTTCAAGATTATGGTTATGATTCTGATCATTTTTTCCTCATAATTCTAATATCAAAGTGATTTTTTTCCCACAATTTTGACTTAAAGTTGAACAGCTTCAGAAAAAAATGTCAGGATTATGAATTTCAGAATTCTTACAGTCAGAAAAACTGAAAAGAAAAGTCAGAATCCAGTTGAGACAGAGTTTTCAGTGCCAGCAAATTCTCACTTCTAAACTTTTAAATTTTGAGAAAAAGTGAGTATTTAAAGAACTCTGACCTTGAGGCCCTCATCCCCTTCCTTATCCTGATGGTGTGTTGTTTACTGACTTACCTTTGGGGAAAATATGGCCACAGAGGAAGTTTTTCAAAGACTCTTAACAGCTGGTTTTCATTCTTCATTTGTACATAAAAGCTTCTGAACAACCACGCTTTCATTTACATTCAGTCTATGTGTATAGATATCACATTGTAAAAAAGTTTTCATAGATGTTTGATTCCTTTTTCATGGTAGATGATATCCAGTGAAATCTTTAAACCAGCCCTTAGCTCCCCTTGTGGGCAGCAGCTTCACCAGCATTTGTAATAGATGCAGGAAAATTTTGGAGATTTAACAGCAATAATGCCTAAATAAACTCTCAGACAGTTGAAGATTTCTTTGTTTGGGGCACAAAGACACAACTGGACTATCTCCAATCTTACAGCCAAGAGGGGAACACAGACAGGAACAATGCACTCAATAATTCATGGTTATTGAATGGCCTCTGGTCTCCTCACACACAGAAATGCGTGCAGGGTGGGATTATAACCTTCTAATGTTGCATTAAGTTGGGAGCGGGTTTGAAATAGCTCTGCAGTGACCCATTCAACATAATGCAACATTGTGCTTTATTGCATAGGACAGAACAGGGGCTAAATCACAGTATAGCAGCGATGCACCACGGGGCCACTGCCATTAATTTTGTCCTGATTTCATCCAGTTGCTGGTATTATTAAAGTTAAAGTGAGTGTGTGTATGTGTATGTGTGTGTTTCTGAATACGAGTAAGAGACTGCAGCCGCTCATTCTTGTCTCCGCTCAGCAGGAGCAGCAGGAGAAGGATTAATGCAGGAGCCCTGTCTGTCTCTGTCCTGGTAAATAATCTGGAGCGACACACCCAGCAGAAATCCCAGGATAATAATAAATAAATTTAAATGACAGCTTGTGTCCTCTATTAAACTGGTAATTTGACTACAGATGCAGGATGTGGAGGTCTGACCTACAAATAACAGAAAGAAAACAGATTATTCAACTCAGTGAGACACAATTTGGAAAAGCAGGAAGGAAATGTTTTGAGGGATCTGCTTAAAATGCTATCATACTTTGACTAAAATACTTCTACATGTGACATTTTGTTTTAATTTTTGCAGGCTGTGGTAGATTGGATAGTCTGAACTTTAAAGCAGCACAACTGGCACATGATTTCCCCCCAGATCTCCTCCCATTGTTAAGCTTGGTGGACTTCAGTGACTCTGGCAGTCATCGGGAAGTTCATAGAGGAGTTAATCTTTTTATCTGAGACAGCAAAGAAGCAGAGGATAGTTTTAAGCCAGATCCTATGGTTTAAAAGTGAAAGTGCTGACTCATATTGCAGTACAATGTGGCTCCGGAGCCAATAAAATGCAGAGTCACCCTTACAAGGTAAGCCGTGGATTGCTGTCTTTTATACTCCGGCGTTAGCTGCCATTCTTACCTGTTTGTATAACTCTTAGCTCTATAGAGATTGATTCAACTCGTTTTCTGAACATATGTTCCTCCTCAAACACAATCTGAACAGCGAGTCTGGCCTGGCACTCAATCTGACCTGTCCCCTGTCCAAGAAGACGGAGTGTTTCAATAAAAAAAGAAAAAGAAAAAGGCTTCACTGACCAAATTCTCTCTACGTGGCGCAACCTCCCTCTGTGACTGGACCTCATCTGGGAGATTCATTGTTCTGCTAAAGAGATGAAAAAGAAACATGACAGAGTGTTTTGACTGCAGCTGGGTTATATTCTGTTATTGGAAAGTGAGAAAAGATGGAAATAAGAGAAAAAAACAGGGTAAATACGGCCTCAATCAGCCTCCAGAATGCTCTCTTGGCCGTCTAATCTGTCACTCTTTGATGAAATTGTAATTTTGCTCATAAACGCACACCCTCCCTGCAGCACTCAAGCTCTTTAGAAAGCCTCAGACACAAATCTAAATGAAAATCTGGTTTGCCTTTTCCCTGTAGGTCTTCTGTAATTGTGTCTCTATCAGGGTCATTAGGAAGAGGGAATGTTTGTGGTGCATTTCCACAGGGATTCCTGTTCAAACTGTGCAGCCAGCGAAGGAGAAAAGCACCAGACATCCTCATACGCAGCCTAAAGGGGCAAGAAGAAGCTACTGTGAAGCTGGTCTGTGCTGCCTGACTTGATAAGTTGTTGCTGGTTGCTTAGCACAGAGAGGGGGGATCGCTCAGTGTTGCGTAAGTCACAGACTGTGAAATGATTTTTGAGAAATAGTCTCTGAAGCATCCGCGGACCGCCAGCTGAACGAGATGAAAAGAGAAATGTTCTGGAGCTCTTCGGAAGGTCAGCGCAGGACTGGACTGTCAAGTTTTTAATGACCAGACTTATGCGAGTGAAAAGATTAAGTTATAGCGAGAAGACGACGCTCCTACACGCCTCAAATCAAGGCTGAGATTATAAACATGGTTGTTTTTGCAGCCTGAAGCTGGGTAAACACAAGAGAGAGAGAGAGAGAGATCTTTATTCCCAGAATGAGGCAAAACACTCACAGACATTCTTTCCTCTCCTCCGTGGCTTTTCTTTTTTCTTCTTCAGAGCAAATCAGCATATTCCAACCTCAAATAATTCTAAATATTTATGTACAGTCGCATGCATTCGAACATTCGGGCTAGTGTGGAAAACAAAGTCTAAACTGTACTCAAACGTTTAATTAAAACTTTCCACCACTCTGCCTTAAACACACTCTACAATCAAAGTATCTAAATGCAGTGAGACAGCCGGGAGTAAAAAAATAAGGTGGAAAATACAATCTCTTAATAACACACTGTATCTATCTGCTGACATGCTTTCATACTACGAAGCATTATCTCCGAGAGCAGCAGGCTCATTTCATATCACTCCGGATTCATTACCCATGCAGCTAATGCTTTTTGACACACATATGCACCATGGCACACACACTTACTTAAGCAGTGTTTCCATATGACCCGGTGCTGTGTGGCTAACAGAGAGGACGTTAATGCGAGCCGTCAGCTCGGAGAGAAGTCATGCGCACTGGATTTACAGTTTTAGGGGTTTAACCTGCAGAGAGGCGGCTTAGAAATGTCCTAGAGTGCAATTCTGACTCTGCAGCTACATCATTCACAGTCTTCATCCAACCGTGTAGGTTACGAGAGCGGACGCCACAACGTCCAAAACGCTCAGTTCAATCAGAGCAGTCACTGGTTTTAGATGACTTGTGCTTTCGCTTCTTTTTCCTCTTCTTCTTCTTCTTCTCTTTCTTCTTCTTCTCTTTCATCTTCTTCCTTTTCTTTCGATGGTGGTCGGAGGACGATGAGGAGGAGGAAGAGGAGGAGTTGTCTGAATCGGAGGATGAGGAGGAGGAGGAGGAGGAGGAGGTGGTGTCCTGAAGCAGCTGCTGCAGCTGCTGGATCCTACAAAACAGGAAGCAGAGGAAGAGAGGGGTTAAAGCACACAGAGGAAACAAACTGATGGATGTCCGGAGTGGCGAGCATCTCAAGCGGCCTCGGGCGAGATCAAATCTTAGTCCTAATGCCGGTGTTTCCAGATAGTGGACTGAGCCAAGTACCTTCTTCTTCTTCTTCTGTTACATATTGATGGTCACTGCCAGCAGCTAAAGTGCCAGTGAAAGCTGCTGAATTTCAAGAGAAAACAGGGACACACGCCAACGATCCAGTCATCCCTCCCACTTAAAGACAGAACTGGAGCTGGGACTAATTTTAAAACGATGGTCCTCTGAGAGAATAAAGCCACTGTGAGGTGTTTAAGCTGGTTATACAAGAGACGGACCAGAAAATCAAAGTAAAACACACAATCAGCCACAAGAAGTCGTGTTTGAAGAAGTGATTTTTGATGCTTTAGACAATCCAGGACAGGATATCTCCTCTCCCTTCTCACAATCCACAACCTGTTTTTACCCCTTAAGTCCCTGGGCCATTAGAAAGTACAACCCCCTGAATTTAGATTCTTGCACCTATGGCTTAAATGCAGAGTTCCTCAAAAGATACCTAGTTCCGGCGTAAAAAACCTGCAGTTGAAAAGTTGAAAGGCACTTTTCCCCCCAGTGAAGTCAGAGACACTTTCTGTTCATGTACAGGACAACATAATTTAAAAAACGAGCCGTACAGAGGGAACCTGCAGAGCTCCTCATAGGGGCTTTAAAGCTACAGTGAGGAACTTGAAGTTTGTTTGTCTCTGGCGCCCCCTGTGGACAAAGAGACGTCTCTTATCTCATCTTGTACATGTGAAAGTGGTTTTCAGACATAAACAGAGTGGTTGCCATGAATAAAACTATATGGTTGTTTCTTCAATCACCTGGTCTGACAGCTTCCTCCTCATGACAGTTTCAGGGATTCAAAAAGAAAAGAAAAAGTGTCAGAACTGCTGCTGATGGTCTGGTGTGGTTTTGAAGGTTATAAAGAGGACCAGTTTTACTCTGAACCAGTAAAAAAACTCCTCACAGTGCCTTTAATTAGTGTCCACACTGTCTGATTCTCAAAGAGACCTTGACAGCTGTGATCATTACACTGCGATACCATGAAACTCTTATTTGAGCGTGTTACTCATCAAACTTAGTGAGAAATTCCAGAAAGGGAGATGAAGGCGGGGGGAGGAGGATGGGAGGGATACAGTACTGGAGGTCGTCAGGGAACATCTGCCTTAATTAGCTTTGAGGAGTGAGCTGGCAGTGAGAGCAGGTATCAAAAATGTACAACTTCTGAAGACACCCAGAACCTGTTCGCCATTCAGCCATGAAAGTGTTCCTGTGAGAAGTCTGACACGCTCCTGTAAGGAGTCCATCAGGCCTCATTACGGCCGGCTTGATCCCGCCGAGCAGAATGATCGTCTGAACACTCGGGATGTCACGCTACTCCTTGAAGCGTAGCTCCAGTCCTCAGAGTGAACCCCATTAGAGAAGCACTCCAGGACATGCAGATAAATATTTTAAATAAATTTCCTCCTTCGGCTTACTGATTTCAGTTTCTCCAAATGCGCCGCTGAATGAAAAAGTGATTCTGAAACAACATTTAGTCATGGATCTTTGTCAGGCTTCAGATTCACAGTGTAATACAAAACAACATTAAACTACAGCCAAAAGCTGCGGCATGCAGAGGCAAGTGGGGAGCCAAATCTCAGCAACAGCATCTATAATTCATGTAAACAGTCCTGAAAATCTGCAGAGCACAAATAAAAACAGCAACAAGAAAAGTAGTACAATAGATCGACGTTGTGATGCTAAATTAGCCTCTTTTTTTCTACCCGATGCGGATGTTCAGTGTCTCTCTGCGATTGGGAAACTCTCTGTAACCTGCAAGAAGTGAAGAACTATCAATGATTTAAAATCAAGTCCTCTGGAAGTAATCAGACTGTTTCACTTCTCTTTCCAGATGATGCCAAACTTACTCTGACAGAGACACAAAACTGAATCCTCAAAGCACCGCTGGCCTTTGAATAACCTTTCCATGCGCACGGGTGTGTATAAACTGCTTTGCATAGACACAAACGAATCGTGAGCAAACCTCAGATTCAAACATCCTGGTGTCAAACACTATTTGCGAGAAACCGGCACAGAGAAACCAGCCTACACGAGAGAGAGAGATTCAGGGTCAGTGGAGACCGTCCCACAATGCCATGACAAACAGAGGAAAAACTAAAGGCTCTTGAATGTCTCACATTCCTGTCAGACCTGGTTTTCTCTCTTCTTTCAGCCTGTCAAAGTCAGAAATCGGATTCTTTGACAGGATGTGCATGATAACAAAAAGTGTGTATGTACCTTGTTTCTTTCTCGTTTCGTTTGTTTTCCCGTATGATGTCGTACATCGGGTCTTCGTGCGCCTAAAGAAAAAACACTCAGTTATCACTCTGCCATAAACACAGCTTCTGTTTACAGTGAGAGTTCTTCTGATGATTCCAGCTCCACACTTTCAAACGGTTTTACTGATTCTGGTGTTGTGTCAGCGTTTTATAAAAGCTGCCTGTGACAAAACAAGTCAGGAAAATATGATACAGCTGCATTTATGATAATCGTTGCAGAGGCTGCGTGTGCCTGCAGTCAGTATTGTTCCATTAAAGACACACAGGCTGTGGGAAGACGTCTGCTGCCCACATGGTCCTCAGCGTAGACCAAATGTCTGTCGTTGACCTTGTTTTTACAGCTCTAAACCTACATTATTCAACTGCAGACTATTATTCTCTAAATAACTATGTGTGGGCTCCTTTTATTCTGAATGATTCACAAACTCACCACCCTGAACTGCTCCAGTTTCTGGTTGCCTTTGATGAAGAACGGACACTCCCTGTCTCCTGTCCTGTGGCCGTAGCGCTTACATCTCCAACCTGCAGCAAAGAGGGCAAACTTCAGCCTTTTAGTTTCTGGAAAGAGACTGAGGTAAGGGTTGCTGTAACTTAGATCACATATGAGCAATTTGAGTAAGTTCTAGACTCTCTGACAACAAGAGAGACGGACCGGCTGTTAAGGTTGATTAGTGGTATTTTGATTAAACTGGCAACATATCGGCGTCCGCCCTCCATCTTCTCTGAATGGCTACATTATATTATACAGCCATATAATTTATGGTCTATATTATGTTTGGCACAACCCACACAGAATGAAAGCAAAAATACAACACTATTGGACAAACTTAATGTGCCATGTTTATCAAGACACATGGAGGATATGCTGCATTAGCTTCACTACAACTGAGAGACCAAGTAGCTACGAGATGAAACAAATGGAGGCGGTGTGGAGGACTTTACATGGAGCAAAAACATTGCAGCTAAAGGGTCAAACAAACCACACTTGAAGCTTTCTCTGCAGGAATACCAATCAGTGGCACATGTTCAAGGAGATGGATAGTAACCGATTTATTTCACATGAAGAGTTGGTTAGGATTAAAATATGAGCCTATCAGCTAATAAATCAAGCTTTGCAGAATGTTCTTTTAAAGCTCCTGAGAAGAAATTTTAGGTTTGTGTCAATTTTGGCGCCCCCCTGTGGACATAGCAGACTTTGTTTTACTTGTCCTCAACATGCTTTAGTTATTTTTGATTTAAAAACCTCACCCTGCTGACTTCTGGCAAGTTTAACTGTTTATAAGTTTTATTCATAAATTTAGTTACTAAGGCTGTTTCTCCAGCTGCTCGATTGACACTTATCCTATCAAAAATGAGGATGAAAAACTCTTAAATCTTGACGCTGATGGTCTTACCTCTTTTTGATAACAGAAAAAGGCTTTATGAATTTTAGGCTATTTCATAAATGTCAAAAATCTCCTGATAGGAGCTTAAATGAATAATAATTACTCAGATTATCAATGTACCATCAACACATCTAACTGCTACATCCCTCACAGGCTCACAAAACTTAATGTAGGATTGTTCCTTTTTGCAACTTAAATCACTCACTCTCTCAAACAGCCTTGCAACATGAATTGCAAAATGCTTCCAAATGAAAGACAGACCTCCTCACACAATTCCTCTCTTGTGCTTGACTGTGTGGAGTGAAGAAGTTGTGTCACATTCACACTGTTTTAATCATTCCACTTGAGGCTGCAGCGGAGCTACCGAGGTAAACTTGAGTCTTTGTAAAGTGAGATCAGACAGACTCTCTGTTTGTCCTCTATAAGCAGTTTATGTGCTGATTCATTTACTTAGTCGTGCATATAATTTACTGCAAAGTCTCTTCATTGAATCAAACAGGAGGATGTCAAATATTTCCTTAAAGGATTAAGCAGAGCAAGTCATGTTTAGATTCAGTAGAACAAATGCTATCAAGTCAACATGGCTCTGTGTTTGTGTGTGTTCAAGGACTTACAAAGCTTGTCTGTTCAAGCAGTAAGATGAAGAGGAGTGGGATGAAGAAATGGGCCGCCACCGAACAGAAAAAGAAGTCTTTGTCTGACCAAAGACACAGAAGGTGGTCTCCACAACTCATTTATTAATATTCATATCTGGTCCTCCGTGTTTGTCAGAGAACAACAGATGTGGTGTTAGTGATTCTGTGTTTGTGGTTTCGTTTATACACTTTTTAAGACTGCAGCCAATGCAGGATGGAGGTTTGCCCCGCCTGTAGTTCTTCAACTTAAAGTGCTCCGCGCGCTCCTGCAGCTGGTACATTATGACAATTATTTGTGATGTGTCAGGAGCTTTTTCATGGTTCTCATTTCACATGCTTGAGGTAAACACAAAGAGGTGTTTTTTAAAAGAGGTACTCCCAGTTCAGTTTTGGGTCCACATTAAATATCAGACCTAAACCATTAGAGTAACTTGATTTTATTATTTAAAGCCACGTTTAAAGAAGCTTTCAGTCTGTGTCAAGTTTGGCGTCCCCTATGAACGAAGCAGCTTTCACTTATCTTCTCTGTTACAAGCTGAAAGAGCGACTTCTGACAACAAATCTCATCCCATGTATGTGACTTTTGACAGTTACAGATATCATTTATTGTGAATATTTCATGTGGGAATTGTAAGATCAGGGCCATGTTTTACACCTACTACCTAACACCAGAATCAGGTTTTTAAAATTACAGTACATAAATTGTGTATCTTGTTGCTGATGGTCTTGTTTGCTTTTGGTTAACATGAAGAGGCATCAAAATGAATTTCAGTCTATCTCATAAAGGTCAAGACATCCTCACAGGAGCTTTAAAGACATTTTTAAGATAAAGTACTCACCAAGTTTTAACAGAATATTGATGACTGCTTTATATTCTAATATAATATAAAGATAAACTTCATGTTGGACATTTATTTCCTACTTCTGTGCTCTGTTCAGTGTCCAGACTATCCAGTTTTGACCTCAGTTTCACAGACTGGGCTGTAAGCTGCACTTTTGTATAGCTGTCTGTCTGTGTGAATGTCCCAGTACTTACACTGCATCACCTTCACCTCCTTCCCCAGAGGCATCCACAGCCCCTTGGTGGGGGCGTGAGCCAAGAAGCTCCTGGCTTCTTCATTTCCAGGTTCAGCTGGGATACAGTCCTCTGGTTTGTCCTCATGCTCCTGCAAAAACAGAGGTCACTTCCAGACTTTTCTCTGGGTGAATTTTGACAGGATGTGTTGAGTCCACAACAATCCTGCTCCTGTAAACCATGGATCGGAGTGAGCAAAGTTACCTTTATTAATCCAGGGGGAGGTTTCTCATAGCTGCAGGACAGAAAGAACATGTTAATTCTTGTGCAGTAACTCTGTCAAACTTTGTTTTTATACAGATAAATATATACAGTGGATATAAAAAGTCTACATACGCCTGTTCAACTGCCCGTTTTTTTCATGTAAAAAAATTTAATCAAGGTAAATAAATACACAACTTCTTCCACCTTTAATGTGACCTATAACCTGTACCACACAATTGAAAAACAAACAGAAATCTTTCAGGGAGGTGAAGTAAAAATAAACAACTGAGATCATGTGGTTGCATAAGTGTGCACACCCTTTAATAACTGGTGATGTGGCTGTGTTCAGATTTAACCAAGAACATTCAAACTCAGGTTAAATTGGAGTCAGCACACACCTGTCACCAATTAAAGTGCCTCTGATCAACCCCAAATAAAGTTCAGCTGTTCTAGTAGCTTTTCCTGACATTTTTGTAGCCACATCTTCCAGCACAAGCCATGGTCCACAGAGAGCTTCCAAAGCATCAGAGGGATCTCATTATTCAAAGATATCAGTCAGGTGAGGCTACAAAAGAATTTCCAAGGAATTAAATATACCATGGAACACAGTAAAGACCGTCATCATCAAGTGGAGAAAATATGGCACAACGGTGACATACGAAGAACACGACGTCCGTCCAAAATTGATGATAAGACAAGAAGGGGAGGCTACCAGGAGGCCGACAGCAACACTGAAGGAGCTGCAGGAATTTCTGGCAAGTACTGGCAGTGTAGTACATGTGACAACAATCTCCTTCTGTCTTCATATGTCTGGGCTATGGGGTAGGGTGACAAGACAGAAACCCTATCTTACAAAGAAAAACATCAAAGCCCGGCTTAATTTTGCAAAAAGACATCTGAAATCTCCCAAACACATGTGGGAAAATGTCTATGGTCTGATGAAACCAAAGTTGAACTTTTTGGACATAATTTCAAAAGGTATATTTGGCGCAAAATCAACACTGCTCATCGCCAAAAGAACACCATACCCACAGTGAAGCATGGTCATGGCAGCATCATGCTTTGGGGCTGTTTTTCTTCAGCTGGAACTGGTGCTTTAGTCAGGGTGGAGGGAATTATGAACAGTTCCAAATACCAGTCAGTGTTGGCACAAAACCTTCAGCCTTCTGCTAGAAAGCTGAAGATGAAGAGAAACTTTATCTTTCAGCATGACAATGACCTAAAGCACACATCTAAATCGACAAAAGAATGGCTTCACCGGAATAAGATTGAGACCTTGAATGGCCCAGCCGGAGTCCAGACCTGAATCCCATCGAACATTTGTGGGGTGATCTGAAGAGGGCTGTGCACAGGAGATGCCCTCGCAATCTGTCAGATTTGGAGCGGTTTTGCAAAGAAGAGTGGGCAAATATTGCCACATTAAGATGTGCCACGCTGATCGACTCCTACCCAAAAAGACTGAGTGCTGTAATAAAAGCCAAAAGTGCCGCAACAAAGTATTAGTTTAAGGGTGTGCATATTTCTGCAACCAGGTTATTCTAACTTTTCTATTTTTCCCCTGAAAGGTTTCAGTTTGTTTTTCAATTGCATTGTACAGGTTATAGGTCACATTAAAAGGTGGAAAAAGTTGTCAAAGTATTTATCCTGCTGTCATTTTCTTACATCACTATAACCTGGTAGTTGAACAGGGGTGTGTAGACCTTTTATATCCACTGTATATAGAGACAGGTAAACCTAACTCTTAGCTGATGCAACATTAGTTCAGTTTGTTTACATGACTAAAAATTGGTTAAATGACATTTATAATTCATGCACAAGTTTATAAGCAGAGTGAGGAATAGTCGTTTTGCAGCTCTTACTTACAAAGTCTCCACGTGTTTCAATTTCTGGACTTCTTGGTTCAGTTTCTTCGTATGTGTTTTCAGTTTCTCCAAATCCTCTCTGGATGTTTTGGGTCTCTTGTGGTCTCGTCTCTCCCCCTTCTCTTTACTTCGCTTCCTGCTTGACATTCTGCTAATATCGACAAACTCTCCTGCCGGAAGATTATAAACTTATAAATGATGATAAATTACATGTTACTTAGTTTATTATTTGGAAAGAAATGGCGTTCAGCGAGCTAGCCAGCGGCTAACTATCTAGCGAACATGTCTCCAGTGCTGCAGTATACTTCCTGTGCAGCAGGGTTGGTTAGTTAAAGTCCAGCGCCACCTGCAGGACATGCGCAGTAACACAAGGCTGACAAAGAAGTGATTGAACGCTGCCTTGTCGATATGCTCATCAAACGGTCCGAAAAGTAAAAATCCTGCGTGATTTTATTTATAAAATATTCCGGTATTTTTTTGCCACCCCACATATATTGTTGATGTACACAGTGAGAAAAAACAAACAAACATTTAAATGATTTGGGTTTCAAACATCTATTTTTTTTATTTTTTACTCAAATAAACGTACAAATATGCACTTAAGCATACTGAATAAGAAACATAAACATGCCCTTTCATAATTTTTACTTACACTCTACTCTTAGTTTTGTAAAACTTTTGCACATATTTATTTAGTTTTTCTCTTAGTACCTCGCTATTTCCTTTATTTTAATGTCCCTTCATTTAGTATAGCAAACCTGTTTCTTAAGTGACATATTATTCATATAGTTTATTAAATAAAACTTAAAAAATGTTACATTAAATAAGGTAATTACACAATGGCTTCCCCAAACTCTTTATTAAGCAGTGCCTTTATTGACACCGTAATTTCTCTAATAACACTTTTTTTATTAAGTTCAGCGTTGTTTCTGTTTACTTATTTATTGTGGAATAATTGTTGTTATTCTATATTTCCACTGCAGGGTCCTGTTTATGATCCCCTATCCCAACAAAAATATCACCACAACATATAAGTTAGTCATTACTGATCAAAATTGGAGTTAGGTTCATGTTATACATTTGTAAATGTTAATTTATTTCCACCCCAAAACATTTCACACGTAACAACAAAAAGGAAACGTATAAACTCCTCTCATTAATTCATTCCACCACCTAAAATATCAATATTCACAAAGAATCCTCACTGGTCTCATTTTTCCACTGAGTCAAAGTAAGTTACTTTCAAACAAGGGCAAAAAAACAAGATCTGCTATCCAACAGTCTCACTGATACTTTCTGAGAAAGGCAGAGTTCAGCTGAAAACTTCACACTTTGCTCACTTTTATAAATGACCAAAATGATTCACCTTCACACGGGTTCACTTTACCAGTTTGTATTTGTATAACTGTTATCTTTAAATGAGCAGTTTACTTGTTATGCTTTTTATCTTGAGAGAAAAGTTTGGCACATGAAATGCTCCTTAACTCAACAGAGTCACTGAGTTACAAAGTTGAAAAGAAAGCAGAGTGGGGTTACCAGTGAATAATCCTGAAAGCATCCTTATTAGAAGTAGAATGATTAAACATGAATTTCAAGTCTACAAAAACAAACTTTTGAGGCACTGGGTTCACATGGCAGTAAAAATAAAGGAATAAACACCAAAGATTCACAGACTTCAAAAGTTTTAATTCAGAGTTTTGTGTCGGTGGAATACAAATGTGAGGTATTTCAGGATTTTAACACATACTGCACATTGAACAGCTACTTGAGAAAAGACAGGCAATCAAGCAGTAAGAACTCAGCAGACATTTTAAATTCCTGCTCTTCACAAAAGTTGAAGAGTGTAACCTTACAAAAAGATTTAGTCAAAGAAAGCACTAAAAGAAAAAAAAAAATAAAGTCCTGACTCATTGACAGTCAGTGAGGTTTCAGGCAGACGAGCCTGATCATTGTAAACAGAATCTGATGAGTCCCATTTTAGACAATAGTAACAAATATCTTCACAGGCAGCTGTGCACACTTTGAATATAAACGCACATACAAAAAAAGCAACAGTGGCAACAATACTTATACGTTTGTGATACCAAAATTATCTGAAGACACACACCTCCCCACTGGAGAGGGCCAAAACTTTAGGAGAGTAGAGAATTTTCAATACAAAAGAAAAATCACATGAAGTTGCATGAATTCATCTTTTTTCTAAAAAATGTGTAAGTTAAAAAATAGTAATAAAGAGAAAGAAATCAGCATGTAAACTAGCTTGTTGTGTCCCAAAAGCCACCACAAAACAAAGTTGGGTTTTCTTCAATGTTGCAGCTATTTGGTATAAACAAAGTATTTTCATATTAAAGTATTTCACTTAAAAAGTCCCCCAAATGTAGGGAACTTAAGAGGCATGTGCTTAAATAGACAAAATGAAGCACTCTCCTCTGATTGGTTCAATAAACGAGGCAGTAACCCTGATTAACAGTTGAAACAACCTGCCCAGTGCTCTCATTGCTGCGTTCAGGATACCAGGAGTGCCATTCCAAACAGCCCAGCAATAGTCGTGTTGGTGGGCAAACTGTAACCCTTCCCACTCCAGCTCGGAAACTAAGAAACTTTCTCAAGTTCCCCCTTAGCCTTCTGTGTAAACAGGTTACGACACAGGTCTGAACCCTTGTTTTTTTGAAGAGTCAGCATAAACACAAGATCAGATTGAGAACATTTCAAAGTGAGGAGAGGAAATCTTTTAAACCCCCTTTTTTGCCCCCCGGGTTGTCTTCTCGCATGAGGATCTTACTGAGACGCTGGACGACCCAGTTTTTTGGTTTGGAAGCAGGTTTGGAGGATGATGAGCTCGAGCCTGAAGTGTTGGAGGAGATGGAGGACCTGACGGAAAAAAAACAAGGGGAAAAAGAAAGATGGATATGAGTTAGAATCGAGTTACAGCATATTTTTTTGGCTGGCAGGAATAGTTACAAGTGAGCTTTCAGCATCCACATGATCTGGCTCTACCTCCGGCTGGTTGCAGTTCATCTTATGCTGAATAAATAGAAACTAAATCATTCATATGCTAACATGCCTGACACCGTATCCTCTCAGATTTCTGTGTCGCCTCCCAAATTTAGTCAAGGAAAGTTGTATCTTAAATTTTAGCTCAGGAGGATATAAATAAAGCCACCTTTAAATAACTCACCTTGGTGTATGAACAGGTGTCTTGTCTTTCCCGGGCGTCTTCGGGGTGTTCGTGTTGCTTCTGCCGGTCGACTGAGGAGTCTTGTATTTGCCAGCGCTCCCTGGTGTACTGTGGGTCTTGGAGAAGTTAGGGATGAACTCCCTATGTATGCCTCTGTGTCTGGATGTCGTGTTGCAAGTGTGGCAAGTGGCCATCTGGGATGAGAAGAGGAACAGATTCATTAATTCTGCATGGCCTGCTTCTATTATTCTCTCATACATAATAAGGTTTCCAGGTAGAGCGCACGAGCCGTTTACATGGGGATTTGTCTCAGAAATATTCAGCGGGTTCTACAAATAAAAAATATGTCTATTTGATTGGGTTATATTTCAGGGACGTGACCCAGCTGTCAGTCTTCCTCTGGGACATCCAGGAGTTTGTTTTGACTCAGTCTGCACATCGATTGGGATGATGAAATCACCCGAGGAGTGCAGAGAGCAGGATTACACACCTATGTGGAGGGCAAATGGGCTGTAATGAGAGGTGCTCGTGTGCCCATGGTGACGCAGATCCATGTACCTCCGAGGAAAAGTTCACAAAGAGGTCCAGGAAACAAAAATAAATAATAAAAACAAGGCTACTACTAATTCCCCCTTAAGTTTGTACATGTAAGAAAATAACTGAATTAGTAAACGCAGAATTATTGGGAAACAGCCTCTAGGAGAGCAAGAGAGGACTGTTGCCATGCAGTTTGATCAGTTTAAGGACACAACAACCACTGCATCTACTTCTGCTGCTACAATAAAACCTTGTTAATCATAATGAGGCGACACTTTTAGGAGTTTGTACTTGACTTTCAAACAAATTACAGACACTTTCCAGGCCAAGATTACATAAGATCCTATATTAGGCAAAGTATGCACACTTGCAAGAGTTATGAGACCTGACTGCCATTTCACTGGATCCACATGATTCAAGACAACACATGGCATCCAAAACTCCTGTCTGCGGTTGTCATGTGTGCCAGTGAACAAGTTAAAGTGCATTTAACTAGACTGAGAGTAGGAGAAACTGCAGTACATGTGTGTCAGAGGGTTTACATAGAGTGAATCATGACCAACAAATCAATAAGAGCTAAATGAAGCGCAAATCCTGTTTCAACACTTGGGTGTTATTGCTGGTCCTAGAACAGATGAGAAAAACGCTTTACTGCTGTGGTATTTGCAAAAATCAATCTTATAAATCAACAACATTTGGCCTGCACTCTCACTGACTTTCTGCCAAGTATTCACAATCAAAGACAACACCATCAGCTGAAGTACACAAAACAATCTAGAGACAATCACATTATCCCAATGAAGAGCTGACCCGAAGCTACAAGGAGCAGCTTATTTATTTAATTTCAGGGCTGAGAAGATTAAACCAACTCTAATAGTCACTCTAATAGTAAAGTGGTTAAACTTTCCTCTCTGGAGGAAACTTTCTAAACTGTAAAAAGTGCAGCCAAAAGTGCCATTAAGTGTTAGTTAAGGATTCTTCTTCAGTAACTTAAACCCATTAAGCCATCCAGAGTTGCACAAGGTTCAAACTGGTCAGAACAGACCACAACTTCAGAGGTTAGCAAGTCTGAGCTAAGCTGTCGAGAGTTATGACTGATGATGAAATGGAAAACTCACCGACACGAAGGTAGCCATTTCAGATTCTGACAGGTGTCTGTCTGTCTGTCTGTTGGTGAGGGTTGGGTTTCGTAGCACCACAGGTTCAAAGTTCTTGTCTCTAAGTGAGCCTCGCGTGGAGTGTTTACTACAGCAGCCTGTGAGTCCAGCTTTATACAAGCCAAGCAGCTGACCCACCCATCTGTGCAGAGGGGTGGGGCTCATGGGAGGCCTGACCAATTGCCTGTCAAACAGGGTCAAACAATCTGCTGCAAACACAAACTAGACTCATCTGGATGCATCTTTGACACCCAGAGGGATAAAATGTTGGAAAAAAATCTAAACTTTGAAGAGGCCACAACTTTGATTGTTATTATTTCAAGTTTTTTTCTTCTATTTGTCAGGATGTCACTGAAGAGATCCTGAACTCATGGGCTGATATGCAGCTTTGATTTTCATAACAGCCTTGAATAGAGCGGAGTTTAAGTGTGCTATGGCATGTCTGAAAACCGTCGGTATATTGGAACTTCATAGGATCAGACTTCTGTCACTGCTCATCGGCCTTTTTAATGACTATTTTATGACAAGTTTAAAGTTTCTAGATAACAGTTTCTGGACTTTTCAGAGAATGCTTTTTAGTACAGATCTTTAAGTATGTCCTTTAAGTTAGAGATCATGTTGTGTGTTTGTGTGTGTGTTTTTGGGTGATGATCAACTCTTGATCTTGGAAGATGAAGAAGCAGCAAATAATCTCTTAGATTTCATGACATAAGTAGCTGAGCCTGGATACCCCCACCCCCCAGAATGCGAGAGCCTTTAATCACTTGGTTTGACATCTATCCCTGTCAGCAGTGAATCACTTTTCATGATTTGTTTCAGCTATTTTTATAGTTTATAACTAGCTCCTTTCTGTCTCCTAAAAAGACATGGCTCTATTTCAGTAATAATGCCTCGCAATGAATAAAAAGCTTTCAACAGTAGAAACCTTTTCATGAAGCTCATTATCTCTCCGTAGGTTCAAGACAGTCGGCAGTCCTGCAAATTTGGAAAGTCTGAACTGAGAATGATTACAATCGTTGCATTGTAGGAGTCTTAACTTGAATGGGCTGTACTGATGAAGCAGATAAAGCTGGAACAAAAAGTTTTAACAATAAAAGAATAAAGCTAGGGGGGGATTATGACACTGTTTAAATATATATATCATGAAGGAACACGCTGTCTTTGAGCATCTATCTGAGTTTTCAGCCAAAAGAAATGCAGAAATAAATACTAAGACCTGGTAAAACTCTCTTTGTGGTAGAGGAAGGGGAGAAGTAGGGACTGGAACATGATGTGACTGGAAGCCAGTGAAGAGAAATGAACAGAGGAGTGATGTGCTGTTTTGGGTTGGTTGAAGACCACATGGGCTGATGCATTGTGGATCATCGAAAGGGGTTTGAATGTGAGTGCAGGGAGGTTTGCCAGTAAGGAGTTGCAGTTGTCATTACAAAAAGCCTGTACCAGGAGACAGTTATGGGCTTTGTCAGTTAAGGTCTGATCATGCTGGTGTTACAGAAGGCAAATAGGCATGACTGAGTGATTGGAGCTTAAAAAGATATCCCAACGTAAATTAAAATTCGTGTCAAACACACCATAACACAGAGTTAGACACCCCCTCTAGAGATGAATGTTGCCGACTGCTTGCTCCTCTTGTTATACCAACTTTAGTAATGACCACATGATAGCAATACACAGTGGTCTACGTCTCCACGTGCACACCTCAACCAAAAAGCCACTCTATAGCCATGAATAACACTCAGAACAGCACCTAATTTCATCAACAGTACATATAGGGTCCCAGCCACAGTACCAGCCATCAAACATCTTTTTAACTTTGCCTAGTTTCTTTAGCAAAGAGACTAAAAACAACTCACCCACTCTCCTCCAGCAGCCGCTTGCTTGTTGGGGAGCCCTGACGAGTCGATCACTGAGTGCAGCGGATCATTTCAATCAAGTAATGATCATCATAATCATTTTGCTGATGCGGTAGTTCTTCTGCCTTAGCTCTTGGTCTGATTGCATTTTATGAGTAATCATCATAAATTTTCTTCCTTGAGCTGCGAAACGCCGCTGCACACTGCGATCGACTTGTCAGGGCTGGTTGAGGTTGAGGTTTGTGCGTGGAGACATAGACCTGTGTATTGCTATTGTACAGTTGTTGCTAAAATTGGTATAACTAAAAGAGGCAAGCATCGGCAACATTTATCTCGCGAGGAGGTGTCTAACTCGGTGTACGGTGTGTTTGACCATAACTTAAATTTATGATGGAATATCCCTTGAAAGCTCTTATAAACTTTAAAAGTTAGCTGGCAGACTTAGTGTGAGTTTGTTTGAGTAAAGTCGTATTTAATAACAATAATGACTAAAACCCTCTCAAGTCTGATTGCAAATGACTGTTATGAGGAGTCTAATAAAATTTCAGTTTTGCCACTGATTAAACACCCTTTCATCACCGTTTACTTCAATTTCCTTGATGAAAACTTTCCTTTAGATCACATCCAAGCAGACAGCGTCTGTGAACGCTCAAAAACAAAGACTTCCTGTTCCTGAGCCTTAAATAGTGCTGCTGTAACACATACTGTAAGTGATGAGGGAGGCAGGCATTCAGTTCACAGCCTAGATTTTAATGAGTTCAGACGACTATCCAATTATTGCAGAGGATAAAAAAAAACCCTCACACTGGAGTGAATGACACACAGAGAGACAGCTGGCTGTGGATGGATGTTTACAGCTACAGTAAACTCATCATGTCTTTATCCTTGTGTCCTCTGGTTAACACGAGTAGCCCCACTTTCCTCCAGCCGGCCTGCATTGAAGAACCGACATGACCGACTCTAAATAAAGAGAATAAGTGCAGGAAAAATCGTGGAGACATTTCTCAGACATATTTAAGTGCCACTGTCCGCTACAAAACATCAAGGTTATTAAGACTCGACACCACAACAGTTGCTGCAGCGTCTTCCAGTCACAATAACCTGAAATTCGATACCACCAATCACGTGTACCCGTCTAATTTACACTAATCCTTAAACATGTAGTGTATGTACTTGGGAGAAGCGCACGTGAGAAAGGGCCACAGAGGGATTTGCTTCTTGGGCTGTTGACCCCGACAGTAGACAAAGCTACACACTGGCAGATGCAGCATATGGAGAGGGTGACATTTCGGAGGGTTTATCAGGAAGTACACACAGCTGGATGATTAGTTTTTGCACAGATTTAAATTTCTATTGAAACACGAGGTTCACCCTGTGGTTGGAAAAAAAGAAGCATGATTGAGTTTGAAAGTGCACAGTAGAAAAGCCGACACTCCCTCTAACCAGCTTGTAAAACAAAACACACTGTGCCAGCCAATGTACACAGAATAAATCCAAATGAAACGAAACTTTTAATTAAAAAATAGGTTTTTAAAAAAGTGCTTAATGGCTCAACTATCTGCAGAAGTTCCCTTGGGCTGAGCGATTGCGTGGGTGTGTAATGTTTTGTGATTGACTAATGATTTGATTGTGATATTTTTTTCCTGGTTGAAAAAATAGCTGTCTGACACTCTCTGCGTGCTTGTCTAGGTGTTAAACATGAAACCAAAACAGACACAGACAGCTACGGCCACAGCCACACTTCACCTTGATCCTGTACTCATATACCCCAGCTGTTCAGCTCTGGCCTCACCGCACAGAGTAGGGAACGTCAGCACCTGTCCTTCATCCTTTAAATCATAATAAGAGAGCGGAGAATCAAATATACCTCACTGACAGCCCACATAAGAGGAATAAGTCCTCTTTATTGCACAGATAAGCAGGTCTTAGCTATAACTCTCATTGGTGAAGGCTTTAAAGAGAGTCACGGCTTGCCAATTCTCCAACAGTAAATCACTCTGTTATTTATGATTTTACGGGCATGCATCCTAAGTGCACAGAGCTAATGATAAAGAGGAAAACTAACCCACAAATGGAGCAGTAATCCGTGAGATTTTGCAGCTTTGTTTCTTGTAACTGAAGTGTTTTCAGGTTGTTGTGGCATGACTCATAACTGTGACAAACTAAGATTGCAGGATAAACACTTGTGTGAGTAAGCGTCATCCTCATCATGAAATAGATCTCTACACCTGCAGGACCTTTATGTGTATTAGAGCATTTTTATGGCAATGCAGCGTGCACACCTGTGAGTAATTACACAGATGTTGCACTGGCACAGAGAAGTAGAGAAAATGGATGTTACATAGAAAAATGGTGCACATGTGCAGACACACAAGCGCGTACAAAACCACATAAATCAATCCTGCAAATGGACCCTTTCTTCTATTATTAGCCCCTGCTCCACAAATACCTCCCTTCCTGTCTTCCTCTGCAGTGCCAGAGGTCAGGCCGGGTTGATTAACTTGACCTCTGCAGTACGATACCACCCAAGAGGAGCAAGAGGAGCCCTGTGACAGAATGAGTGGCACAATTAAGTGCCTATAAGAGGCTTTTAATTGAATCAGGGGCAGCGACAATGGTCTGGGAGTGTTGACTGTGTGACAGGGTTTCCAAAAATGTCTGCGCAGTCATACGTGCAAAATATCCACGTGTAATGTGTGTGAAAGTCATTTGAGAAGACATCAATACAACACAATGCAGCCCAAAGCAGAAGAGCAGTCAGGGGGGATCAATAGGAGGCAAGCTGTGATGGTGCAGGCAGCCACTTAGTCACACTGTCTGGAGGCAGGCTGCCCGCTAAATACGCACACACAGACACCTGATCTGAATGCAGGATGGCTACCCACTGGCGTTTTAAAATGATGTCTTAACTGTTTGTCTGTTTTCTCTCTGTCTCTCTTTGTGTTGATAAAAGGTCACGTTTTCTCCAGCATCACACCAGCAGGTCTGAGTGGAAACAAACAGCAGCAGCAAAGCCAGAACAATGCCATGATTTCTCCAGCGGAGCTCAACAAGTAGGATTTATCCAGTCAGCCAAATTATTTAAAAGAAAATTAGTCATTCTCGGTGCTCGGGGTTATGTGTTTTTGTGAATTATTTATGAGGTTTTAAATGTTAATGAACTTCTGAGGCCCGTTTAATCAGACATATCTCCCTGTGGAAGAGAGAGAGAGCAGATAAGAAAATGAGATAAGCTGTGAGAGTGAATACTTCTTCACATTCTTAAGATAATATCTGTGGAAACTTTATCCAGGATGTGACATCATGGTGTGCAGTAAATCTACAGATCTTTCCCTGCTTCATATTCTGGTGTATTGTGCAATTATGATACCTGAGAGTACAAAATGAAACGTTCTATGGTGGAAAATATAGCAAACACTATTGACTGAGGTGTCTTGAGTATCATGATGAGGCCTAAACACGTGCATGATCACATGAGGGGTAAAACACCGTCTCCATTCAGTTTATTTAACACTGTTAAACCAGTAACTTCTGTCGCTGATCTGTAGCTACAGGCACTGTATCCTCATTGAAGATCAACCTGAGAGAGCTGCTGGTTGCTCTGAGAAATTACTCAGATGAGCTGATAGCACACTACCTACATTTTTAAGATGGCTATTACTGATATCTGGCTTCATACCAATGAAAAATCAAACACATAGATTCAAATTAGGGCTGCACGATTTTGGCCAAAAATAAAATCCTGATTTTTCTCACTGAAAACTTGATGCTTGATTTAGATTTTTTACTCAGTGACAACTTCACCAAACTTCACTTCAATAATAAGTTTTTTTTATCATCTCTCAAAACGAAACCACTGAAAACGATGTAGTGCATATGTCAAGCCAGTAAGTGGCGCTGCAACAGTCCCGAGGAAATGCACAAAAGACAGAAGAAGAGTATAGAGCATGCACAGGCGCCATAAAAGAGTTATGCTGTGTGTCACATAATCGTTTCAAAAGAGATGCAAATAGACATCCATACAGAGATGAAATGGTAGTCGTTTATGAATTCATGCACTTTCTGACCCATTTTCAAATAGAACAGTTTACACCCAAAACGCTGTTTCCATGTGGATGAAATGCCAATACAACAAAAAACTTTTGCATGAACTCCTGAAGTTGTTTCTGAGTGGACGGGTTGAAACCGCCTTTAGACAGACTTTGCAGCGGGGAGTTGTTTTACTCTTGATCCCAAACTGCGAAGCCGTACCACTTCCACACAACTGACTTGCTCTTGCCCTATTTAGCCACAAAGTTATCACCTTCTTTTGCAAACGTCATGTTTGTTTACACTGGTGTGCGTGGGAACTGGGGAGCACTCCCTCAGGAAGGGGGAGTCTATGATTGCCTGGAGGCGCGAGACATGATAGATAATTATTTTTTTTTTTAACATCGTCATGATCAAATAATCCGTTTACAATTTAAAATCGATCAATCGTAAAGCCCTAATTTAAATGTCTGGATTGATGGTTTCTTTCAGATTTTGATGTTCTTTTTAAGTATGCAGGCAAGAGACTCACAAACTCTGTACTGTGAGTAAAGACAGACTCCGGCCCTGAAAAACTGGAAGAGTAATATCTTGGTGTGAAGATTCTTCAATATCTGTATTATTCATAGCCAAAACTCACTCTTCAGTGTCTTGTCAGTGAGAGAGCTGCTGTAGTTCTTATTTTTTATACTTTATATTTCTCATAATGCACAGAGAAAAAAGAATCTGTTTTTTTGTAAACTGGCCGTGTGATGATCCTGGCAGCGCAGGTTCGGGACAGATCAAGAGTTAACTTGGAACGCATATGTGGCTTTAAAACAAACTAATGTCCTGAATGCAACGCAATGTCCTAATGCTGACAGGATCCATTACAGGAGCGATGTATGTGCATACATGATGAGGAGGATCCAAAGCTGAACCGTGACTGCCAAGTTCCGGAGTGGCTTTTAATAGTGGCGAGGGGAGGAGGTATTGGGGCTAATTGAGAGATGATACTTTGTTATTATGATGCAGCATCAGGTTCATGGTACAGGTTGAAAACAGTCCCTGGTCCTATGCCAGGGTACTTATGTTGAAAAATTAATTCCAGTTTCCTTGTGTGTATAGTCTTGTTAGGGTCTCCAGAAGGTGTCAGTCACAGACCCAGCTGGTTTTGACCTGCCATGACTGCTGCTACTGTACGTGTGTGTATGTGTTAGTGTGCTTAAAATACTTCCCTGAGCCCTTTGTTGAAGCCATATACACGTGAGACATGAGTGAGTGTTTCCACTTCCCACCGAGTCCCCTGTTTATATCTATAGCGCTGAAGGCCACCGCTACTGTTGCTGCCAAACACAATCCCCTCTTGTCACTCTGTCACTCACCGCTCACCCACGAGGTGTCACAACCCTCGGCGGGGCTTTCCTCTGTGCCCTGAGAGAGACAGCAAACCCTGAAACATGTAGCCCTGGCTGTCTACTGTTTCCTGTCATCTCCCGAGAGGCTTTTTCTGCAGAGGCATTACTCCAGTGAGGATAACTATGACAGAGGGATGTGGTGGGAGAGATGGCCAGGAATGAAAGGAAGAGAGGGGAGGATAATGCAGGGCACAGGGGGTGGTCAGGTAGATGATATGAGGTGAGGGAGGAAAAAACTGAAGGATTGCGGATGAGAGGTGGTTATAGGTGATGGCATAAATCAACAAGGAGCGGTTGGAGTCACGTCAGGGGAAATGGCTCTTCTGGGAAAAGGAAAGATTTATCAACCACTTATGTTCTGACACTTTGGTTTTTCTGCCTGCTTCATCCTTTATCTTGAAAATAAAGTTGTTTTCAGACAACAGTTTTTCAACTACATATCCGGTTCATGGTTTTCTATTCAACCTTCTTGGAAAAAAAACAGTCCTCCTGAAGAGCTTAAGTGAGGGCTGCATATTTAAATACACAGCTTTTCATCAAGATCAATACAATTCCTGCATTTAGTCTGTTTGGTTTCTACTAAAGCCACACAACAATGGATTTCTCTTGACATCTAATGTGCAAATGTTTTCAAACTCATTCCAGACACTACCAAAGATGTACATTAGGGATGAGAAGATTAGTATTCACCCACATGAATGGATGCATACTAAGACTTTGTGTTTTACCAAAATCACTGAGCATTCAGTAGTTTTGTTAAACAGTCTAAAACATCATTAAGCTTCAGGTACAATTCGGATGTCTCCCAAGTTAGGAGGAACACCCAAGTGGCAGCCTCTGGTCTGGAGAGATGGAGCTGATGTGCAAGTGCTGTGTTTGCAAATAATAATATATAAATTTCAGAGATACAATGTTATTTTATCTCTAAAATATATCATTTTCACAACTGTTGCTCTGGGTGGACCACAGGGGGCCTGGCCCGTCCCCAATAACCACGGCACTAACCCCATATTGTGATATGTGCCGTTTATCCAGAACTGCGTCCATCCACGTCTGTGTATTTGGTCACTGAACAGCTGGCTTATCACCCACATGAATGGCTGAATACTAACAATTTGTGTTTTACCAAAATCACTGAGCATTTAGTAGTACACAGTCTAAAACATCATTAAGCTTTGGGTATAGTTCGGATATCTCCCAAGTTAGGAGGAAGAATCAAGTGGCAGCCTCTGGTCTGGAGAAATGAAGCAGATTGTTTCTTAGTCATTTTTTTTCCTCCCCAGTACATATTGATTGAAATTATGTTCAAGTACTTGTCTTGTCTTGAGTTTAGGTAACCTTCCAAAAGTTTCTCACAATGCTTTGCCAAAATGTTGGCTCCCTTTCACCCCTAAAAATCCTTACTCAGATAGGACTGTGGTCTTTCTTCCTTTGCAGTGTTTCATTTTACTCCACTTTATCTTTATTACATTAAAGTCAGGGCTTTAAGATGACCATTCAAGAAAATAACACGATATAATCCATTTTTCCTCCATTAAACTGAAGTTGGGCACCAGAGTTTAAGCTGAACCCCTAGAACAGTATGAATGAAAGCAAACCTGAAACTATTTCTTGAAACAACTCCGCAGGGAAGTAAAAATGTTTGCTCAAATAGGGAGAGCAGAGTGAGACGTACGTGGGAGTTTGCACTACTCTCCGCTCCATTTAGGGTCTTTGCTTGTATTGCAAGGCGACAATCCAACAACCTATTTCCATATCCACTGCCGGATAACCTTTCCAGCGTGCATAAACACACCTGATTTATAAAGCGTCTAAGACACTGTACCACCAAGCTGAGGAGAGGACAAACATACATCCTGAAGGGAGTGAAATGACAAGGGATTTACACCCCAGAGTATAAATACTGCACATGACCATGTGTGAGAGTGTGAATATGCATCTTTAGGTTTCTGTCTGATGTCTTGACTTTTGGAGAGACAGAGGCCTGTATGTCTTGAGGGCTTACGATTGCCTAAGCCATAGAATGTTATACTGGATAAATATCGAAGTATTTATGTAAGCTATATACTGTGTGGGAAACAACAGAAAGTGTAACGGTAAATTTTGGCCAGGAGAAAAAAAAATGTATTCCAAGTAACAGATAACTTCAAGGGTTTCACAACAACTCTCTTCTGGAGAAATATCCCAGAACTGTTTTGACATTTGTATGAGTGCTGAGAACTAAGCAGTCATGTTGATCTGCGTCTGTAAAAACTCACACCTTGTTTTGAAGAAATGTCTGTCTCAACCTGCACACAAACAGGACAGTGAATTTATACAGTGTTGTGTTTTGATTAGCTCTCCAAGTAATCCTGCGCTTCTGTCTATTGCTGCGATGTGACTAACGGTAAGAAAAGCAGAACACTGTGTATGCAAGTATAACCACTCAACCCTGTCACAATGAAATAAACCATGAACGAAAACAAATTCAGGGTGCAAGCTCAATCAGGTCATCTAAAGTCGAGATTGAAAGCAGCGTCCTTTGATATGCAACTTAAAACATTCACCATAGTACTTCTGACTGTCCCATCATCCTAACTACGACCCCATGTCTCTGTTTTTGCAGAGGAGAGCGGTTAGCGCTAATCTTTTTATCCATGCATGCAAAGTCTCTCTCATCGGTATGGAGCCACAGAAGCAGAGAAAACCAGTCTGCATTCCTCTTCTTATGCCCTCCCTTCACGACTCTTCATTTCAAGGGATCCTCACTCTATCGCCCCACTGATGCCCCTTGAACTTCAGTAAATGAGAGGCAAGTGACCATGAAACTGGGGGTAAAAATACCTCTGAGGGCCGGCTTGGGGTGTATTGCTTTACGAGGTAGTCTCGTGACAAACAAGCATCAACACTCTCCAAGTAGACCTAAACAGTGTTGACAAATGAGTCAGAAGATAAGTGCACAGTCATGGCGAAGGCCTCAGGGTATAAACAGATCCAGTAAGAGGCTTGAATAGAGGCCATTACTGTGGTGGGGACTCATTGCACCTCCTGCTGTCTGCAGACTTTTACAACAGTATGGATTACAAACATTACACAGCTGCTGATTTGGACTGGGAGATTATATGATGGTGATAAATTTCAGTTTGATCACGGTGTTCAGCTGTGAGCATATTTACTTGATCAAACAAATCAGAAATGTGCGTGACAACAGCCAATCAGAGTCCACCTCTTCCTGCTTACTTCTGTATGTTGTTAGAGAAGTAAACAGAATGACCAAACATGGAGCTAAACGCAGAGCTGGGGGCAGCAAAATGGATGTCAGCCATGACTTTGAGTCATCCTCCAAAGATGCCATTGTTGAGAAGAAAAGTTATTCAGCATCGGTGGGTATCTCCAAAGTGACATCGAGCAATTAAGCTGATGTGCAAGGTATGTCGGTGGTTGGTGCCCTCAAAAACTGGCAACACAACAGATCTGTTTAATCGTTTGAAGAAGTACTGAGTGATTATGTGGAAAGCATGAAAATGCGAGCAGAGTTTGCACAGCCTGTCACTGTTGACGGCACTAGTAGCATTAGCAGTTTAGCCACAACTACGGGTGCAGCCAACAGACCAAAGCAGCAATCAATCATATCACCTACGTTTACATCATCTGATGTTTACATTTGAAGGTGTCTTCATTATCCCTGAGGGGGCGATTTGTTTATTTTGGGTCTTGCAAACCTGCTAAAACACTCAGGACTGTAAATTAGTTCATTGTATTATCTAGTATTTATCTACACTCACCGGCCACTTTATTAGGTACACCTGTCCAACTGCTCGTTAACACTTAATTTCTAATCAGCCAATCACATGGCGGCAACTTAGTGCATTTAGGCATGTAGACATGGTCAAGACAATCTCCTGCAGTTCAAACCGAGCATCAGTATGGGGAAGAAAGGTGATTTGAGTGACTTTGAACGTGGCATGGTTGTTGGTGCCAGAAGGGCTGGTCTGAGTATTTCAGATACTGCTGATCTACTGGGATTTTCACGCACAACCATCTCTAGGGTTTACAGAGAATGGTCCGAAAAAGAAAAAATATCCAGTGAGCGGCAGTTCTTTGGGCGGAAATGCCTTGTTGATGTCAGAGGTCAGAGGAGAATGGCCAGACTGGTTCGAGCTGATAGAAAGGCAACAGTGACTCAAATAACCACCCGTTACAACCAAGGTAGGCAGAAGAGCATCTCTGAACGCACAGTACGTCGAACTTTGAGGCAGATGGGCTACAGCAGCAGAAGACCACACCGGGTGCCACTCCTTTCAGCTAAGAACAGGAAACTGAGGCTATAATTTGCACAAGCTCATTGAAATTGGACAATAGAAGATTGGAAAAACGTTGCCTGGTCTGATGAGTCTCGATTTCTGTTGCGACATTCGGATGGTAGGGTCAGAATTTGGCGTCAACAACATGAAAGCATGGATCCATCCTGCCTTGTATCAACGGTTCAGGCTGGTGGTGGTGGTGTCATGGTGTGGGGAATATTTTCTTGGCACTCTTTGGGCCCCTTGGTACCAATTGAGCATCGTTGCAACGCCACAGCCTACCTGAGTATTGTTGCTGACCATGTCCATCCCTTTATGACCACAATGTACCCAACTTCTGATGGCTACTTTCAGCAGGATAATGCGCCATGTCATAAAGCTGGAATCATCTCAGACTGGTTTCTTGAACATGACAATGAGTTCACCGTACTCAAATGGCCTCCACAGTCACCAGATCTCAATCCAATAGAGCATCTTTGGGATGTGGTGGAACGGGAGATTCGCATCATGGATGTGCAGCCGACAAATCTGCGGCAACTGTGTGATGCCATCATGTCAATATGGACCAAGCTCTCTGAGGAATGCTTCCAGCACCTTGTTGAATCTATGCCACGAAGAATTGAGGCAGTTCTGAAGGCAAAAGGGGGTCCAACCCGTTACTAGCATGGCGTACCTAATAAAGTGGCCGGTGAGTGTACATTTGTTGTACTGTTGAGTTAAAATGGTTTTTATATATTTTTTAAAATTTTTAAGTTTATCTTATTCAATTTGTTTTGTTATTTACTTTGTATGTTAATAAAATGCTGAACTAATCTCTAGTTTCTTTAGTTTTTAGTACAGATGCTTTAAAACTGGCAGTTTAAAAAAAAAACCAAAAGTGATATCAATCGAGATCGGACGAGATGACAAAAGATATTGTGATTTTTTTTTTTGCCAAATTGCCCAGTCCTACTGAATGAACTTCATTATAGCATTATTAAAGAGTTAACATGGTCGGTACATTAACTGTCACAATGTGATGACAAACTGAGGAATGGACAAAAGAGTTGACCATTATCACCACGTAAATGTGATGTAGAGCTTTGTAATGGAACATTATTCTACCCGGCTACTTACAGCAATCAGATAATCTCCTATTTTAGACCACAACAATTTAATTAGAGCTTCTCTTGATGTAAATATTCAATCGACCTCCCTATCAGGTTCTGAATCTGTCCTTCACCAAGGTCCTCATGGTCAGGATGTCTCACACAACCTCTGCAGCATACAAAATAATGTTGCAGGGTGCAGTCTCTTCTTTTTGACTTCTTCTCTTCACCTTTCTTATCTCTTCACCATCCCTCTCCTGTGTTAGTCTCTTTCTTTTATTATTCCTCCTTTCTCCATCTGTTTCTGTCTCCCTCTTTGCCCTCAGACTCAACGGACACAAAAAGGACACGGAAAGTAGAAGCCTCACCGGTGAATCCTCGCATACTAAATGACCCAACCACATTTTAATGAGGCAGCATTTCCACCAGAGCTGCTCTTCATTAGACTCATGTCAGATCACCAGAGGGGCTCCTCTATGGTTTTCTCCTAGCTCTTTCTGCTTTAGGATGCAGCGGGGGAAAATGACCCTAATGCAGGGAGCTCCGCTGCCGCCATCCTCGCCTTAATGAGCTTATCAGCAGAGTGGGTGGGTGCTCGCCAAAATAAGCTTTCCATTTTGTCCCTGCCTGCTGCTACCCATTACGAGGAGAGAGAAAAAGTAGCACTATAACAATTCAGCGGACTGTGGGAGGGAGCGGGAGAGTGTTGACAAGGCACTAGCAGGCAGAATCACTTCTCGTACAGTTAAGCTTAATGGGACCACTGTACAGACTGTAATGATGTGGGAAACCAAGCACTCTCCTTCAAATGAACACAAATGACTTCATCAGTGCAAATGCCAACAGCAACTGGGAACAACTTATCAAGAGCAAATTATGACATGATGCATTTTTGATTACCCCTGAGATATTCTTTTGTCTAGTCTCTTTTAAAGGTCAGAGGTCAACACCAGACTACTTAAACTCAGTATAGGTCGCTGTGTAGGGAAAGTTTTCAGAGGAGTGTTCACCGTAAATGCTATAAAGATCTCTTCATCATTCTAGTTTAACACCAGGTACCTGATGTTCCTCTGCAAGGTCACTATGCTGCACTGCAGAACAATACACAACCAGGTCTGGAGGGTTGAAGTGTTATGTCTTCTTACCAGCACTGAGCAGGACTGTTGGAAACGGCTCAGCAGCTTTCTCTGCGTCAGACTCAGACGTTTGCCTCTGGCTGTCCTGCGCAGGATGCTCTGCACCCGAGCTGACGGACGCCGCTTAGGCCGCAGTCTAACCCTTTGGTTATCAGGCCGGAGCCACTGACAGCAGGACGGACACACAGAGTTGTCCTGCGCTGGACTCGACAGCTCCTGCGTTTCTTTTTCTATGGGGCAGAGAGAAAGAGACGGATTACTTGAAAATGTATCAGCAAATATTCAGGGGTGTGACTTAACAAAAGGAATCAGACCATATTACTCCTGTCCTGGCTTCTCGTCAGTTTTAGATGCAATTTTTACTAATCTTTTTCTTTCTGAGTCTGATTACGAGCTACACTGCAGGACCGCTGACAGCTTTATGTTCACACATCTGCAGCCTCAGATCACCAGGACTGTAAATGAGATTGTGCTTTTGCCATCAGGGTTTGGAAGTACTTTAGAAGTACCCTCCTGTGGAGATATAAGGCATACAGAATGAGGGAAATCTCTTCTTTTCACTTCTTAAAACTCTCCTTGAAAGACTTTCCTAAGATGTGGTGTATTTATCTTCTTTTGTTGTTTTTAACATTTTATGCTTTTAGTTCCTTAAGTTCTTTGTTTTTTGTTTCTTTTATTTCTGTTTTATTGATTCATGTTGTTGCCTATGATTGTTGTTACCCCTTTGCCTCTGCTCCCTCCCTGTGTTGTTTAAGCTTCTTCTTCTGGATCTTTTGTTCCAGTGATTTAACTTCATCTTGACTGCACTCTCCTATTGTTCATGCTGTATTTGGCTTTGTTGTTTGGACTCTTTTTCGCTGCCTGCTGCGTTTTGTTATCTTCTTGTTTATCAAAGCACAATGTAAATTTGTATTTTAAAAGCTGCTTTATAAAATAGTTATCAAATTTACCAAGCACTCATGCCTGTTTTTCTTCAGCCAAATGACACGTAAGTTTATATGCGGAACATTCAATTGAAAGTGAAATAGTGTTGTGTCGTTCATGAACGATTTGTTTAAAAGAACAGAACTGCTGAGTGAACAACATGAACGGAATCACTCCAAGACCTGATTCTTTCCTTTCTCAGTTTAGTTGACCTCAGTCGGGAGTGTGGTGTGCTCGTCGGGAGTGGAACTGCCGCCTTTGACTCTTTGGCGAACTACACACACCCACCCAGCCAGCTAGCGGGGCGGGGCGGGCAGGCGGAGTCTTGTGATTTGCTCACAGCGAATGAACGACATGTATCAGTCAGACTGTGAATAAAATGAATGACTTCCGAACGACTTGAGGCAGGCAGAGGTAGCGTCGTTTACGAACTTCCAAGCACCGGTTTGTTCACTGTGAGTCTCTCCACTTTTCCACGATATAAAAGAACAACGACTCGCGATCGTTTAGCAGGCATGCTGCTTGCTGCTGTGTTGTTTCTCTCACGTCACGATGCACATGTCGGCGGCACACAGAGAGGTGAGTTTTCCAGGGCAGGGGACTGATTCTTCCTTCACGACTTAGTGAACGAACGATGTGTCACCCAGTGAACGACGCTGTGTCGTCAGTGGGAGGGTAGGGGCTCGTTCAATGAACGAACTCCCGATCAGCGCCGCTGTGTCACTCACTGGTGTACTGCACCTTACAGCACAGGGCTCCGAAGCACTGACTGATTCAGTGACGAATCTTTCGACCGAATCATTTTAATGAACGGATTCTAAAGATTCAGTACAGTCAAAAGAACTGTTCTTCCCATCACTAACCTGAAAGCTTTGCTGTCAGTTTTCAACCCTTATCAGTCATAATTTGAGTAAAGGATGCCCACAGAAATGGATCATTTTTACTCTCTGTTGATTCTTATTGGAGTGAGACTTCACAAGGCCACGTCAGACATTACATTTTCTCCGGACACTGAGCTTCTCTCTGAGGTCACGGTGCTAATTTGGAGGAAGAAAGCTGGAGCAGACGTGCTAAATGGCACCGCTACCTATTAATGTGGTTTTTGGCTGGCGTGGACCTGCCGGTTACTGTGCGCGTGTGTGTGTGTCTGTGTGTTTGACTATGTTTGATCCCACCAGGCAGTCTGCCTCAGACAGCTGGCTGGCTCGGCTGTGTTTGGCTGAGGCTTTAGTGAGGTTTATCAACCTTGACAAATCACTGACAAGGTCCTTATTCCTGCTGCATTCGCCTCTCCATAGCTATAATACACTTTGGGGCATAACAGATAAACACAAAGAGAATAAGAATGAAATCATCTTTTTAATGGGCCATGCAGTTTCTTCACTTACCGTTTGCTTTTACGGGCCACTGCCTGAGGGAGGAAGAGAAAAGCCAAGATCAGACATTGTGAACATATACCTTCAGCAGATTACAGTAAAATGAAGCATAAACAATGTTGAATTACTTTCAAACTAACAGCAGGAGGTAGAGTTTCTCTTCCTCTGAAAAGAAAAGCATTCATAATTCATTTATCAAGCATCCTCCTTTATATTCCCATATGCTCGACTTAATTTGCATCAAAACAGCTTATCTGGAAATTGGAGCAAAGTAATAAACAAGCTTAGGGATGACTGTTAGAACAAATCTAGTTTAAGATGTTTATGATTCGATTTACTGACAGAATCCAAACAGTGATTTGTTAAGCAGATATGGTCTCATGGGAATTAGCTAAATATCAAACAGAAACAACAGTATGTGAAATTAATTCCACTTCCGAAGTGTGGTGGAAACAATATGGAGCAACTATCCAAATTATTTCAATGACCGCCCCCCCGTAAATGATCGTTGGGCTGCCACCACTTTTGGAACGCTTGCATTGACATATTTCTGAAAAGCTGCAGATAAGTCCGTCTAAAATTAGCCCGGGCTTAAAACGATGTCTGTTGTCTTCCTGCACGTGTGCCGCAGAGCAACAGAAAACAAAGGCTCGTTATGGAGAGAAGGTGGCGTGCAGATGACTGTAATCTGGGGTTGACCTGCTAGCGGCTGCTGCAGCGGTTTGTTGGTGCTCTCTGTTCACATTCTCAATCAGCCCATATGTGAGTCGATGCATTATATTTCTGCATGATTTGCAATCTCTCATTTCAAAGGCTGAGTCACTGTCCCCTGATCCCTCCACAATTTGATAATCATTGAGTGGATTAAGCTGTCAGATTATACAGAGGCTGTGTCAGGGTATACTGGAAATGAGGAGAAGCTGTTTGAGGTCAGTGTGTGATGGATCGTGACTCAGCAGAGGACTGATAATGACTCACAGGCTTTAAACATTCCCCGAAATGTTTTGATAGTTGAAGAGGATGGACTTCTCATCATTCACGGCTGACTTAAACACCTTTTCTTCAAGAGTTTGTACGTTTTGAATTCATTTACTGTGGCATTTATTTTTACTTCTGTTCATCGCCTAGCGCCCTTGACACTACAGACAGATCAATTATCTGCACTTAAAAGGTCAACTTGAGCAGATCTAACAAATCATTCAGTCTTTTCAAGCTTTTATAACTGTGTTTTTTTACTGTTGTTGTTACTGAAAGCCCCTTAGCGCTACAGCCTCTCTCTTGTCGTGCTCATCCTGTCCCTCGCCTCTTCACACACTGAAAAACACACCTGACCACTCTTGCTCCTTTCCTCTTGCTCCTCCTGTGGCTGCCTATGATAGTTTGTTCTCCTGTTGCACATGCAGAGAATAAAGCAGTCCAACACCAATCTAAGCAGCAGCCACAACTTCCTTTGTTTCAGATTGATCTGAGCTGTTTATGCTGAAGTGAGAGCTGTTTGCCTTGAAAAAACAATATCAACCAACCCCTGCTTCAGACACACTTATCAGTCATTAAAAGGATATTACTGCATAAATTTAAGTTATGGTCAAATACACCTTAACACCGCGTCAGATATCCCCTTGAGAGATGAATGCTGCTGTTTGCTTCTCTTGTCATACCAATTTCAGTAACGACCACACGATAGCAATACACAGCAGTCTACGTCTCAAAAAACCTCAACCAAAACGCCACTCTATTGCCACAAATAATGCTCAGAACAGCACCTAAGCCATAATAATAGCCATCAATCATCTTTTTAGCTTTGTCTGATTTCTTTAGCAAAGAGACCAAACACAACCCAGCCACTCTCCTGCAGCAGCCGCTGTGTATTGCTATCATGCAGTTGTTGCTGAAGTTGGTATAACAAGAGAAGCTAGCAGTTGGCAAAATGTATCTAACTCAGAGTTACAGTGTGTTTGACTTGTCACCATAACTTAAATTTATGCCAGAATATCCCTTTAAATCCATAGCCTTAATCCATAACCCTGATCCTATTTCATGAGATCATCAAATTCTGTCTAAAATGTGTAAGAAAACCATGTATATTAGAATATAATGTGCATCAAATCATAGGTGTTACTATTTTTCATCAAATGCAAAAAACAAACAAAACTAAAACAGGAAAAAAACAAAAACAGCAGGACATCTGCATGATGTTTATCTGCCACTGAAAAAAATGATATTTGTCAATCACTACATGATACTACTAATTCTGATTGCATGAAAAGATGCTTTCTTCATTATTTTGCTGCAATAAAGAGAAAAATTCTCCATAATTTCACAAACAACCACCATCAACTCGTGTGTTGAGAAGCTGGATTATAGGGGACATTCATCTCCACCACGGTCTCCCCCTTCCCACCACTTCAATGATGAGCCATCTCTTAGAAACAGAACACCACAAACACTTCTCCTACTGCTCTAATCTTATTAACATACTTGACATGCATCTCCTTTTAAGTGCACACTTGGCGGTGCTGATGATCACTGAAGATATGGGACCATTGTGTGAACTGCTGACAACTGTGAGATGCAACAGAGCGAGGGGGAAAATGTTCGGGCTGTAATGTTATGATGTAATTACAGACAGAAGTGCTGGCTGACGCAAAGTGTACAAAATGAAAGCACAGTCAACAACACCATGGAAACAGTATCAAACATCTTCATGTACCCTAGACTTTTACACACAATGACTGGTCTCTGGTAAGTTGATATGGTCAGTGTCAAACAGTGAACACTTGGATACTCTATCTCCTAGAGCACACACTGGCAGGGACCATTTATCAGCTGGGTGTGACTGGGAGAGAGCCGGGCAGGTGCCTCCTAGTCTACATCTCACATGTACGGGTTGAGGCGTCTGCCGCCTCCTGCTGAGAGGGGCTGTAAGACGAGAGAGAAGGAGACCAGTGACGTTGTATTTATATTGTGGTTGAGTATAAGGCTGTGACTAATTTAGACAACAACAGGAGGTTTTTAACCACTAGCAGAAGCTGAATGACAGGATTCAATTTGGTCAAAGCACTAATGGGCCAGGCTTCAGAGCTGAAGCTACTCATCGATAACTGATTGAGGAAAAACACATGGAAACTTCTTTTAAAATCATTAAGTAACACGACGAGGGAGTGCCTCAAGGCTGATGTGTCAGTTGATGGGTGCACTACTTTGTTCCAGCCATTGGAAAGATTGCCAGGAAATCCCATGCACGCATTTACTGCCCCATTAGCGTGACGCATAGTGACTTTGGGAATGCCCTGATTTTCCCTTTAGTGCTACTGGCAGTTCAAGGTTTTCATTTATCCAGTAAAACAAACTCATATAAACTTTTGTACAGGCATTCAGGGCACCCAGATGATAATCCCTGAGCTTATCAAGTGCCATAATGAGGTTAAAAGTTGTGGTTTGTTTTAAGGTGTAGGGCTAGGTGGTGATTTATTTGATCACATGATTGGCCAAGGACGATTTTTGAAACTCAACAACTCAATTTTCCCTTAAATTTAAGTCTCCTTAAACTTTTATACCTCATACTCTTCCCCATTTTTGGTCCTACAGAGACACACACACAACAATATCATGGCTGCCAGGGTTAATGAAGAGTGTGTTCCCAAATAGGTGCAGTCTTGTACGTTGTTTGGAACTGATATAGTTTTGCAGACCTCAAACAAATTACAGTCCGCTGCAAAGTTTGTTCAAAGGCTGTTGCAAGAGCAGGCAACAGCAAGACCAATTCAATTCAGCATCTTTAACAGAGGCATGCATTCAAGTCAGAGAGTGTGTCTGTGAGATAAAGAGGGCCACTACAACCAACAAACACCCTCTAAAGTGCAGCAAATGTTAGCGGACTCCTTTTCTCATTGAATCGTGTATGACAAGTGAGGGACACAGTAGAAAGCAGCTGCAGCGCATACTGCTAAAGATATAATGGAACAAAAAACCATGGAAAAGCCTTGGTTTATCAACATCGTTAAAACAATCGAGCTCAGGCATGAAGGATTCTTCTGAAGCTGCCCTGCCACATCTCTACAAGTGTGTACTTCAAGAGTTGGAGGGGATGTCCTTTAATTCCACTACATGAAGAAAACACAGTCAGACAGCGGCAGCTGATGCAACAAAATAACATCCAAAAATGTCCTCAGTCCAGAAGCATTTACCCTCAGTGCTGCATCATTAAAACCCATAAAGATGACCTTTCTCATCGTTCCATCAGTACCACATAAGCATTCAAAAAAACGGCACTTTGAGTTTCCTTCTTATTAACACCAACAGTGACCTTTCACTCTCCGGTTCAGAACTCCAGCCAAGCTGTGTGATTCTCATTTGCATTGGCAGACCCTCATCTCATTTTCTCCTTTCATTTATTTCTCCTCTTCTTCTCCCACTTCACAGTGGATCAAGTCCAAACATGTCACTATAGTAACAGAGTTTAGTGTTAAAATTTGGGGATTCACAAAAGCAGAGTCAAAATGATGTTTCATGGGGACAGAATTACACAAAACAAACACTGAAAATCCTGTAATAAAGCAGATACAGGCACTGTTGGTGTTTCCCCAGAGATGAGGCTTAAAGGGATATTCCAGCGTAGATTTAGGTTAGGGTCAAACACACCGTAACTCAGAGTTAGTCACCCCCTCGAGAGATGAATGTTGCCGCCTGCTTCCTTCTCAGCAACTAACTTCATCAGCAGTACATATAGGGTCCCAGCCATAGTACAAGCCATCAATCATCTTTTTAGCTTTGCCTGGTTTCTTAAGCAAAGAGACCAAACACAACTCACCCACTTTCCTCCAGCAGCTGCTTGTTTGTGGGGGAGCCCTGGCAAGTCGATTGACGAGTGCAGCGGAGTTTCACAGCTCAAGGAAGAACATTTTTGATTATTACTTCATGGATATTGCAATCAGAGTTCTTGTGTATCTTGTATGTGCTCTGCAGACGCAGTAGTCGCAGCATTTCACATAATCCCTGCACTCTGCTGCACTTGGTAACCAACTTGTCAGGACCCTATATGTACTGTTGATGAAGTTAGGTGGCTTTTTGGTTGAGGTTTGCACGTGAAGACATGTATTGCTATCGTGCGGTCATTACTAAAGCTGGTATAACTAGAGAGGCAAGCAGTCAGCAACATTCATCTCTCAAGGGAGTGTCTAACTCGGTGTTACAGTGTGTTTGACCATAACTTTAATTCACGCCGGAACATCCCTTTAAGAGCCTGTTTGTATTCACACATGTGGCACCTATGAACTGCAGTAGGTCAATACACACAAGGCTCTTTCTAGATAAATTTGAGTGCACAGTAAAAGTGGAGGGCGCAGAGGGCTTGTGCCAAAAAACACACAAATCACTATATGAGTTATGTCTGCATATGGCTTGTTGGAATGTTCCACGCACAGCATGAACAATCACTGACTTCTTATTTCAACTGAAAAGAAACATTATGTTCATTTACACATTTAGCCCCTTGACATAAAGTCGTCAGTAACTGAAATCTCTGGACATGCCTGCAGCATTGGAGAGGATCATAAATTAGCTTACATCCTGTATCATTGAAGAAAGCTAGACTGCAAACACTGATCCACCTTTTTCCTGCAGCAGTGGTTTTATTGTGCAGGAGTGTCTGTTTGTGTGTATACAGGAGTGAGTGCATGTTTGAATGAGCATACACAGTCTGGTATCAGTCTCAGGGCTGCAAAGAGCTGGAGCTTTGGCCCATTCAGGACTGAGATAAAGCAGGTGAGTGAGGAGACAGCAGTCAGTGAGTGGCCGACCATCAAACTCGAGGATAGTGGTTTCAGTCCAAGTTGATGCAGCTTTATTTTGCTGTGTACTTGGGTTATCAGACCTCTCAGTGAGGCTCCAGTTACCAGACACACAACTATGATGATGATCTTACTGGAAAACATCTCCACTCCGGCGGACACATGAGCCACAATATAGTGACGTCATTGCACATACCAGGACAGAGACATGAACATGAAACAGGCTGTCATGTTCCCTGATACCATCCTACACAACACAAACACTAACACATGCACACACACAGAAAATAGAAGTCCGACAGTTTTATAAAAGCTTTTACCGAAAGTCATCGCCGCAGTTTTACCGGAGCCAGAAATGACAATGATACTTCAACCTAATTGTAACCTGGAGGCAAACATACACACTCACGCTCCAGTCATCATCAGCTTGACAGAAGGTGCAGACAGCCGCAGAAGGCAGAAACACAATCCCTAACGAATATGTGCAGTCCTGTGTATGAGTACTGACACACATCCACAAACCACACGCTCAGTGACACACAGCCAAAACCAAAAAGTGAAGAGGATGGCACTGGAAAGCCCCAGAAGAAAACGGACAGTTGTGGTTGATTAGGAATAAAAAACATCATCACTAACCACATAGGGTGGCTTTTCAAGTGGATACAGGCAACAAAAAAGAAGACTCCTTCTCAGTTTACCAATCAACTGAGCATCCAAGGCTTCTGTTTGTCTTTAGCAGCAGTTTCCTTCTATATTTACACTCCAGCTGCAGACCAAATGATCAAATGCAGCAGTCCTCTTGGACACTCACTTTGGCATGAAACCCACCAGGTCTCATAACATTCTGGTTTGTATGTTCCAAGCTGGCCAAAGTGAAATGTGGTCAACTCCTTTTCTTTAACCACAAGTCATCATAGGAAGGGAATCTGGAGAACAGATCGATGTTTTAAAGCAGCACTGGGCTCACATGCTCCCATATAACCATCTTGACTTTGGGTTTCCCTCTTATAACTTTGGTTTTTGTTTCCATTCATGGTTTCGCCCACAACTTTCCTGGCTCAGGTCGGAGTGAAAACAAGCCCGAGGATACAGGAACATGGCTGGAACCCAACTTCAACACTGGCAACAAGAGTCCACACTCACACACACACACACACACACACACACACACACACACACACACACACACACACACACACACACACACACACACACACACACACACACACACACACACACACACACACACCCGTGGCTGAACAGATGTAGCAGCTGTTAACCTTTAGCTTTGATCGGTGTCAGTTTCACTAAGAGGCCAGCTAGTACAATGGATGAAAAAAGAACAAAGAGTAAACAAGAGCCCCTCTGCTTTGTATTTGACCAAGTGTCCTGGATTCAGGCAAATCAAATGCATCAAGGTTATACCAAATATGCACAATTTAAAGGGGCTGTTAGAGCCCCATATGTAGCAATGACCCGAAATGTAATTAATGGTCGATAATGTAAAAAGATACTGTGCCCAAAACGCCATAACTTTTTCCCCTAAATGTAGCAACTTACATTTTGGGTCAGTTATTAGATTTTGGGTTTTATTAGATTAATTTTATTACATTTTGGGCTCAACAACACTTTTGTTACATTATTGACCAATGATCACATTCCAGGCTTTATTACATTATTTTTTATTACATTTTGGGTCATTGTTTCATATTAGGCTCCAACAGGGATATTTCAGTATTTTGATGTGGGATTGTTTGAGTTACATGTCACTAGTATGTGCACTTGCCACAATGGATCCTAGTCAGTTTTCCCCCTTTAATGGGAAGTTGCTCGTAGAAACAGCAGGCTACAGTTTTCTGCAGACAGAGTCAAGTCTGCAACATGATGTAGCTAATTTTGAGAGACCTCAATCCAAGCACTCATTTTGGTTTAAGTAAGAATAAGAATAACTTTATTAATCCCCGAAGGGAAATTGAATTGTCTGTTGTCGCACAAAATGTGTCTCTAACAGTTATCTACTATTTACACAAGAGTTATAAAGTGTAATGGCTGTTGGTGCAAAAGATCTTCTGAATCTTTCTGTCCTGCAGCGAAGAGAGAGGAGCCGTCCACCACCATTGGCCCTTTGGTCCATCAAGGTGTTGTGAAGTGGGTGATGCTCTTGAGAATAGTCTCCACCTTCCTCAGTGTAGATCTCTCCACCACATCCTCCACTGAGTCAAGCTTGAGTCCTACCACAGAGCCAGCCTTTTTCACCAGTTTGTTAAGACGTCTTGCATCTTTGTGTTTGATGCAAGTGTGTTTGTGTACTGCATGCCTATGCAGGCGCATGTCTATGTTGCATTTACAGCTAAAGAAAAAAAACAAACAGGTTTTCTGATTGAAAAGTTGAGTGCTGAGAATTTCTCAGTAGAGCCACACTTGAACCAACTTGATCCAGTCTGTAAGAAAGCTGTGGCTTTGCAGGCCTGTCAGCTCTACCGTCAATTTCACATTAAACTAAAAAAAAAACGTGCTTCAAAAATACAGAAATAGCTATTTATTCTCAATTATTCAACACATATTGTATCTTCATCATAGCACACAAAAATGTGTTTGCACCTTTTCACTCCATAATTTCATGCAGGCCTAACACCCAAAATACCCACCATGATAAAGAAAACCAGGGCACACAGAAAAAGAGTGCACCTGTAATCCTTGATGAGACACACACACACACACACACACACACACACACACACACACACACACACACACACACACACACACACACACACAAAGAGGGCTTTAGAGGATTTCACCTGAAATTACTTTTGGCTTTCATTTTCGACACAATAAAGCAATCACCACGGAGTGGGACACATCATCAGATAAAGAGGGAACAGATTTCTATTCTGGCAAAGGCTCAAAAACTTGAGCAGTGAGCTGTAAATGATAACAAAAATTAGAAACAGGGATTAATGCTCAGTGTGCGTCAGTCTAATAGAAATAATAATCAGACCTGGCTCCAGGTGGCCCATTAGACAAAGACATTATCTGTTATGAGAGACCACAACCAGTGTTTGGGTCTTTTCAACAACAATGCAAAGGACACAAGAGTAGATAGGGCTCACAGACTTCCACATCTACTGAGCGGTTTGAAAGAATTTTTCTCACTTTCAATACTTTTTTTCTTTGTGAAGCTCTTGTTTTCATGTCTGTGGGTTGGTGCTTTAACAACTTCATTTTAAAAACACTCAAGACTGAATGACAGCAGTGTTTGAGCTGCATCTGGCATGCCTTTTACAGCACCTCAAATCGGAACAACTGTCAGATAACGCAACTTCAATCGGCCTTTCTAGCAATAAAAATAGCAGCTGGTGTTTTTTTCAATCCATCGAAACTACAATGACATTCATGCTTGACAATAAAAGCACTTTCAAGGTTAGATACACTCAAATATATCCTGGTTGTGGGGTTGATATGTAATCGTTGTAAATAACATTTGCACCCTTGCTAAAATTGTAGGCACCACATTATAATCTCACCCAAGAAGCCATAGAGAGCCATACAGAGAAATCATCCCAAAAACAATGAATATCTTTTCTTTCCTAGCAGACTATTTCAAATATCCTCCCAAAATATGGAAATTAAAGTTTGTAAAGCTGAAAATTTCGCTTCATTCCTTAAACCGTTATCATGATGTCATCGTATCAGGGAGTCAACCATAACGCCGGTCGAGCTGCTCCACCTAGCGGCCACTTGCTACAATTACTACAACAATAAACGACAGAAAGTAAGGAGTCAGGTGGTGAATGACTTCAAGAAGAAGAAATTTTCTCACATGAGAAACCGTGACAGCTCCGGGCATTTCTCTTCATAAAACAGCGACGCCCCGACCAGAAACTTCAGTGTTGTTTCCCCCGGTGCAGTTTTCATCTTCAGACAGGGAAGCTAACTGCTGCGGCACGTGAAGACACTCAGTTGCGACAACTCCACCGTGTTTAAACTTCTTTAGAAAACGTTTAAGTCGGCGTCAAGTTGATCTAGGGTCACTGAAACTGTGCTTTATCTGTAACAACCACTAAACACTAGAAATATTTCCATTTAACCAAGGCTGGTCGCTGCTCAGAACAACTGCACGTTAGGTCGCGAGGATCTGACGCGACTTTGCCGAGGTGCATTGTGGGAACCTGAGTACTTTAGAAGTGCACTGCAGTCGAAATTCATGATTGGACCGCTTTATTGTATTTATTTGAAGGAAGCAATCTTCTGCTTTAAATGGCTGACCCTTAAAAATCCGATTTAAAGATGTAAAATAACATAATAATGATATAACAAATGATTACGTAGATGTTTGTATTGCCAGAATTAATCTGATTTGATACTGACTCTAATGTTGCTCATTTGTGATGTGGTCAAATTGCAGGGTTAAAGTCAGGTCAGTTTGAGGTCAGGTTTTATTTCTAATTATCAATCAAAAACTACAGGGTCAAGGTGAAATTCCAACACTATGACTCAAGATTGCATTTCTAATAAGCTGCAAACAAAACAACTTATAAATTCAACATAGCCCAGCTCTACTACAGACACCCTTTGATGTCATCATACTCTAGATCTTATTGGACAGTCACTATGACCAGTGTAACACGACAGTGGAGTATGTTGACATCATTATTGCTGTATCCTGCGCATATCAGAGCGCCAACCGTCTTTCTCGAGTCAAGAAAACGCTCATCTGCCCATGTCATCCGACAAGGACTCGACTACAGTTCTCTCTGGAGTCTTAAAAAGTCCTGCTGGATCCGGGCGTTACATGCTTTGAGTCTCCAGATGAATTCTGCAGGGAGATAGAAAGCTTCAATGTGAGATTGGATATTTCCAAGGCAGCAGCAGCAGCGAGGGGAAGAGCTTACAGAGTGCGCACTGATGGATAGGCTACCCTCCTGGGTGCGGGTATTAGGAAAGGCGACCCGGTTAGACACACGCCCGGTGGAACAGAGACGTGAGATGACAAGACATAAGTTACAAAGAGCTTTTGTTCAACCCAGGAGGGAATTTAATACCGCACTGACGACACTTCTGCTCCTGCTCCTCTCGCCTCCGGACTGTCTGACTGGTGCGTTTTACGCACATCTTTACACGGAATATTCATCATTGGCATATAACGGTAAGTTTTACACCTTTGTATGTGAAAATTGAGGGACCGTCTATTCATAATCCATTACAACTTGGCATGAACATGAGTTTTAAACAGATAACCTCAGTCTGATGTCATCCTCTTAACTCCATGGTGTGCATTTTCATCATTTTGTGCTCCTGTAAGAACTTTGGAGATAAGAATATAAGGGAATAAAATAGTGATTCCTCCTTATCAGGCTGCTGTGTTGAGTATTTTTATGCCTTTTTGTCATTTTATGTGAATTGAGGTTGAAATGCAATGAATATTCTATTATTAGATTTGAAACGTTAACGGCTGTGCAGCCCTCTTCAATTCGGTTCTTTGCAGGTGACACTTCTTTCCCTCTGTGCATGGCGTGCGTGTGCGCGCGTGCGTGAACGCTCATATGGGGGGGAGAGGGGGCGCGTGCTGCCACCAGACCCAATGAAGGGATATTAAATCACTGGGCCAGTACAGAGCGCGCAGAAACTGATGGAGTAAGCTAAAGTGTGAGGGATTGCTCCTCACTTTGTCCGCGAGTAAATCTTCACTTTATCAGCCGCTGTCAGGCTGCCGCTTCAGCACAAGATTGCAATAGCCACGCGCTGCAGCTCCGCGTCAGGAGTAGTGACCAGATAAACGGATTTTCCCTCACTACCTGGACTAAATTGCTTCGCGATTCATACTGAGAGACAGACAGTCTTCTCATAGTGCCACCACATCCTTATCCCGTCTATGCTGCTGTGCTGCTGTAATGAAAAAGCTCCAGGACGGCGATGGAAAGGTAGGCTGGATGATTTCCTCTTCACTGACTCTGGGGTGTCACTGCAAATTGGCACGAATGAATGTTGTTGATGTGATGAGCCAAAAACGCACCATCAAAGACTTGTAGGGTGCTTGATGTGCAGTTAAAAATGGAGTTAATTTTCCTGCAGGGCACAGGAAACCTGACGTCTGTGGAGATCAATCAGTAACTGTGAGGCAGCACTGAAGTGTCAGGGTGTCTTTGAAGGCTGCCTGGAAGTGTAAGGAAACTGATTACCACAGAGCAACATGAGAAATTTTCCCTAAGCTTTGCCTCTTTTTTTTTTGAGTGCTTAGATTCAGCATAACAAGAGGGAACATGAGCTTTAAAATCTGTTTCGCTTGCAGGGATGAGAACCTGCAGTCTTCATGCACCTCCCTCACATTCAGGGGTGGCGGGTCTCTTCTTTCACCTCTACAGGAACAGAGACACCCCAAAGTGTCCTGTCAGCATCTGCAGGGAAAAGTAAATCCCAGCAGCGGCCAGTGAGCCGGCTATCAATCCCGAAACACAACACCAACTCCAATTATGCTGAGAAAGCTTGGGATGTGCTGTATCTCTGTGTGATTGCAGCCGTCTGTGTGTGTGGTGCACCTTTGAGACCACTACGACACTGGAGGGCTCACTTCAATCCTTTGCGTACTGATATGAATCACAATGATGTGCTGCCGTTATCTGAGGTCATCCCCCTGCAGAACTCCCCTACTTCTCAAACTGCTGAGTGTAACAGTCCAGCTTTTCCTCTAATGAGAGTAATTATCCACTTGAGTTAATAATTAATGGCAATAAGGTCACTGAGTGAGTCACTTTTCATGCTGTGTCCTGATACCCAGCTGCATCAGTTTGACTCCTTCGTTAGGGTAAACATCTTTTCTTGCTAATCATGAGCTTATCTCCAACTTTTAGCAGCTGCTGCACACATGTCTGCTCATGCATGTGTCTTTTTCATTGATCATTCTGACAATAAGACCTCTGCAGGCACACCCAGTCATTCTTCAAATCACAATGAGGATACGTAGCCTCATAAAGGAACCAAAAAAAAAAAAAAACCAAGGTTACTGCATCACTTTCCGGAAAGTCTCTGCACAGGTTGGAAGTTGTCTTGACAGCGTTCTTTGTGGGGAGTTAACATTTTCATTTACTTCAAGGACAGCAGCTCAGAGATTTGACTTCATTCACAATCAGCAGTCTGATGGCTTTAAGACGCTGTTTCATCAAGCCACTCAGTCTGATAAATATAATTTCATATTCAGCATTTGAAGTGATTACTCCCTCCATGGAGATTATTTGAGAAGAGGGCTGACTCACTCAACTGTTACTGGAAACTGCTCTGCTCCTCTTCACCCAGAGACTTCATTTCCTTTTGCGCTATTTTCGACTAAACACCCTGCATGGACTGTGTTTCTTGATAGAAGAACAAGGAAGAATCAAAAAACACCAAGTGATCTGGTTATTCGACCTTGTTACATTTTCCTCCTTTATACAGTTCTTTTTTTAACCAATGCCTCAGAGCTAAAGTCCTGATAGATTTCAGCACTGACGCCCATTTTTAGACAATGGGGGATGTGTTTCTATGGTCCTGAGTGAACCTATGCATTTGGGAAGCAAAGCTGCTGGTGCCGGCTACTTTGCAGCACCATGCATAATCAGGTTTTCTGAGAACAAAGATGTTGGTTCTATAAACAGTGTTTGTTTGGACGATCTGGGCATCCAGAACCCAAGAGAACAGTGGCTCTTTTCACAACACACCGAGGGGAAGGGACCCAGTGGAGGGACCAGCTATGTTCTCAGTAAAAAGGTTGTGTACCCCTGGAGAATAACAAAGAGAGGAGCGCGGAGGAATAGTAAAGCCTTCTTCCATTATGTGCTTTTCATAATGAAATGATAGCGGGTTGGTGTATAAAGACATACCCTTTAAAAGCACAGACAAGCGTTAAAGGTAAACACAACCTTCACAGTATAGCTATTGTATTAGTACAGTATAAAGCATGTGTAGTTTCACAATACGCAATCACCTGGTTAAACTAGGTTTTAGCTCATTTTGTGGATGCCAGTTGCTCTGCTCTCCCTCAGTACTGGACCAGTTTCAGAAATTGTTCCTCCCATCAGTCATGAGGAATAGAGCCTAAGTTGAAAAATACCAAAATTTTGCTTTAATCACATTTTGGCAGGTTACTCAGATTTATAATGTTAAAACAAGATAAACAAGCCTTTTTACATCAACTCCCTTGAATATCAACATAGGCGACTGAGTTGATGAAAAGAGACTATTAGCTAAGCAAGCGCACTTTCATGAAGTCTCCAAAATCCAACAAAAAAAGTCAAACTTTGTGTATGTAATTGAGGCAGATTCCAGACCAGACTATTCCAATCGAATGAAGTTCTGTAAACTCATTTAATATCACTGAAATTCCCGTGGAAATAAATGGACTTGTGGCTGACTCACATGTAAACTTCACTCAAAAAAGTAGGGACGCATAGTATTGTCAGCACTGCAGCTTAAAATGTCAATTAGCACAGACAAAAATATCTGCACATTTCTATGGCCGATAAGTCAAGGCATTAATTATGTACACACAATGACAAGTTTAAACATGCCCACCGCATGAGTAGGAGACAAAAACAACAAGAGAGCGTCTGCAATACCTGTAAAGCTCAAGTGAAGGAAGGCTGAGCAAAACAAGATAACAGTTTAATGCATTTTAAGACCTGTCAACCAGAACAGCATCAAGAGTGTGAAGTAGACTCTACTCCAGTCATTTAGCTAAGAAATAAAGCAGAACCACACAAAGCTTAACAAGAAAATTATCGCTGCACTCAGGAACCAGCTTTTTAGAGTGGTGGGAGATTCAGACTTCTACACCCTATTAAGGTACTTGGATGGTACTGGAGCTTATATTGATTAGACAGTATCAACATCTCAGTTTACATTTATAAAAATCCAGAATTATGCCTCTCTATAAGAAATAATTGCATTTGCTGCCTGAAAAGACCTGCTTATCATTCCTTCTTAAATCAAATCCAACTGCTGAAGAAGCAGCGTCTCCTCCTTTACTCAACAACTTGTCATATTTCACTTACTTGCATGCAAATGTATGCATGCTTGTTTTTTTGTTTTATTTTTTGCTGTCAATCTGTCACATGATGGATCGACGCGGTGATGCATTGTACTGATAATAAACAGCTTGAGTAATGGCCACGAGTACTTTGACTACTCTTCCTTTTTATTAAGGCCCTCAGACTGCCTCATTAAAGAAGAGTTTCTACAACAAGGATATCACTAAGCATACATTTGAAGTCTGGTTATGTAAATCTCTGGAATCTGGTATGCTGATTTTCCCTTTGTTCACTCAGATTATGTCCTTGTTGACGTTAGATCCACTCATGCTCTTCTTCCTGTGATCTGCCAAGAAGCTCAAATCTGCCTCCATATATAACACGTTGATCATAAAAGCCATGCTATTGTTACAGCTGGCACAATACGCTATTGTTAAGTCAACTATTGTGCAAGTCTCTGAAAAGAGGAGGCTCTTTTCAAAAGATGAAGTCTTGTGTGAGACATGCACAGCACGTATCCATTACATTCATCGTCCTGATTGTGGAGAATAAGTGCGACTTATTACTCAACATCAATACTTCAATTACGAGTCCGAGTAATTGCACACAGTGTCTGCTGCGTTTCAGCAGGCAAAGTCATTTTAGGTCTGTCAAAACCCATTGTTGCCTCGCTAATGAAAGGCAATCCACGTCAACGATTAAATGAAGGATCTGGGTGGCCTCTTTCTCGGAGGCCAGGTTGCCTTGAGCAGTTTCCATCCTTTATTAGTCCCTATTTTTGTCAAACGTCCTATATGAAGGCAGGGGAAGGATTCGCTCTGATTTCGATTACAAAAGGAGTCACCGCCCTGCAATGCCTTATGCATTTGAAGCCTAAAATCAGCTATTCCTGACAGCATGCTTCAAAAGGATCATTCCCAAGAGTTTGGCCGACTCTCTAGTATCTCTGATAAAATGCAATTCCATCCAACGCTGTTACCTTTAAAGCGTTCGAAGATTTCACTCCGGTTCAAAACCTATTTAAAATCCCAACTGTGTTTCCCTTTTTCAAATATTGTATTCTCCTTCTATCCAGGATAGGAACAAGGGTTAGATGAATTGAATTTTGCCTCTAGCTCTCCTTCCTTTTTTCGTTTGCTTCGTCCTTTCATCCGTCCTCTGAGTTCATATCCCTGTAGTCTCAAATCTAGGTTGGACCCATTTTCATACAAGGACCTTGGCAAGAGATGGAAGAAAAGTAAAGTAATTGCTAAATGCTTCACAGGCTCCAGTTTTGCTTCAGAGGCTGATGTAAGCATCTTTGAAATGTTCCTCAGACTGGGGAACGAACGTGACAGAAATGGGATAAATGTGGGATCAATGTCACGGCGAGAAAAAAAGCTACTTGATTATTTTTGTTCTCTTGCCTGTTGATGTTCCTCCTGCAGATCGAGGGCGTGTCTGTGAAGCCATGACATTTTCAGACCTTTGTTTGTGATACACAGCTCAGGGTTCACTCAGCTCTGACCTTTTAATCCCTGTTACATGACGATGGACTCCTCCTGAGAGAGAGAGACGAGCAGAAGACAAGACCGAATAACAGAGGCATGGCGTTTGTTTGGAAACTGATTGCACGCCTTCCACCGCTCTGATGACAAATGAGGGAGGAATAAAAAAACAGTCTGCCTGCAAATATCTCCAATTTCTATGCCCAACAGATCCTATTTCTTTTCAATAGTGTAATAATGATTACATTTATTCCCCATGACATTCACCGATTCTGCTGTAGGGCCTTTATATAAGGACATAGCAAACTGATCTTTTTCTGAGGACCCCTGGCACTGGTAGTCATTAACCTTCTAGTCAGGCAATTTGGGCCAGAGGAGAGTTTTTTTCCAGGTGGATGTGAGATGTGGCTGGTTTCAGCTCTTCCCAAGGTGAGAAAGACTATTTTCAGCGGGCAGGTGATGAATGTGGTGTCTGTGTGGGTGCTTCGCCTCTTTTGGCGCTCTCTTTTTTCGTTCTCATTTGATCTCCATTAGTATTTTCCTTTATTCCATTAGCCTTCGTGTTCATTTTTCCGTCTCTTTCTCTGGTCCCACCACTGTCTGTCACTCTCTCCCTCCCATTTTCTCCCATCTGCTCCCTCCGTCTCTCACACAGGATCTATTGTAATTGACTTTGCCTCTCATCCTTCCTCGGTCTCCCCCCTCTTATTTCCTTCCTCTGTGTCTCCCTGTCTTCCTCTTTATAGCGGATCAGCTGATGTCCGCCCTGAGTTGAAGGTGACCCGTCGGCTGGGCCAGGGGCTGCAACACAGGACATGGGTCCTGCCTCTCCTCCCCGCTCGTGTCTTGTGTTGCAGCCAGTGGAGCTGCCTGTCTGTCTCCCTGCCTGTCTGTCTGACTGACTGACCACCACAGCTGGACTGAGCTGCCATGGATCACCTGGACCTGGAACCTATTTCTGAGTTTGCATTGTTTTTATGACTTATCCTTGTTATTTCCACAGTTTTGAATCCATCACGTTGACCTACCATACAGTTACAAGGCAGACGGCTGTCCACCCATAAGTCCGGTTCTGCCTGAGGTTTCTGGGCTAATGAGTTTTCCCTTGCCAGTGTAACAGAGCAGCCTCAGTGCAAAAATGTGTGCTGCTACAGTGTAGACCTGCTCTTTGTGTGAAGTGTCCGAAGATAACTCCTTTTGTGACTAAGCGCTTCAACAATAAACAATAACTTATAAAAATATGAAAAATACTCCTGTTGTGAAACTAACTGTGGACTTAGCTGAGATCTACTTGCTTGAGGTTATTTTGTCCTCACCATAAATTGTTTAAAAGGTGGGAGTAGACTCAGATATATTACTGAATATCAATGCCACATTAAGAAAGGAAAAAAGGCCAAAAAAAACTTCACCTGTGGAACAAACTCCCTGAGCACCTTAGGTGCGTACAAAGAGTCAGCTCATTTAAATCAGGGCTGAAAACATTACTGTTTACTGCAGCTCTCCTGTCAGTTTCTTTTACTTCTACTTTGATATCTGCTGTTCTGTTGTTTTCAACTGATTTTAAAATACATTTTCATATTTTATTGATTTTAGGTTGACAATGCTTCATCTGTTCCGTGTTTTTCAGGGGAATAAAAAAACAAATTGGGACCTAACTAATGAAATGGGAAGACTAGGCAAAAGGCTGGGGAGCTCCGGGTCAGTGACCCACTGTAAACTGTGAACTGAAGAATGAAAACGTAGTAAGAATAAGAATAACTTCAAGGTTGGAGGTGGTAATAAGGTTGTATAAGGTTGTTAAAGGAGCACCGATCAGAGTAAAGTCATGTGGCCCGAATATTCCTTTGTGCAGTGATGCCACCTTGGCTCCCAATGAGGGTTATGAAGCCCACTTAAAGTATTGGAAATGTTATTTTTGCTGAACTTTTGGCTGATGTAGAGACTGGTTAGTGAAGGTAGAGTTGAGGGTGGTCCTTTAGCCTGTCAATCAAATAAGCCGCACCCTTGACAAGACAGATAAAGAAATGAGCAACAGAGACTAAAACTTTCTTGTCTCATGCCGTCAGCATTTAAACTCTGCAGTTAAAATCAGAGTATTAAAATCCTTCAGTGGACACTCCAGAAAACATTTCTTTTGCACGTCTACATTCATTATTCACTGAGTCTTAACACATTATTCAAAGGCAGTAATCTGTTTGGGCAGATCGCTGTTTACCGATGAGTCGGGCTCTGCTTGTGGATTCTGCTCATACATAGAAGTTTTCTTGCCACTCTCACCAAGTGCTTGTTCATGTTGGATTACTATTCGGTCTCTCATATTTGTATAACAGTTTAGATCTGCTTCATGTAAGTGATTAATTGATTGATTTATGAACTGAATAAAGTGCATAAAACATTACTCCTGTTGTACTTTGAATCTTAACAGCAGTGCGCTCAAGTGTCTTGTTAACATTCTAAACTTGCTTCAGGTCGTGTCATATGTAGCGTAAGGCTGCCGCTACTCTCCGCTGACATTTGGACTGTGACATTTAAAAGTTTGCACCATCAAGGATTATTATTCTTTTCAAAGTATAAACACAAGGGAAGCCAAATGGGTTTTTAATGAGCCTTGCCTTGCGTCAAATGAAGCAGCGTTTTTGACTTTCCCAGGGAGGAAACATCATTGGGGAAGCAATAGCCCCTGACAAGGTCAACTGAGACATACCTCAGGTGTCGGAGAGCCATGCACCGGCTGTCTGAGCTCCTTTAAATGCTTCCCCATTTTCTTCATAGTATCAGAATGAAGAGCAAAGGCAGAATCTAACTAATAGACAGCCTTGAAGACTGTTATTTGTGGTGCTTTTATTATGATATATTACTCCCTTTAAGCATATATCATCTGAATTTTCTTCAGACAAAAGAGACTTTTATTTTGGAAAAAGAACCTGTTGTTTGCCAAAGTAACGCTAGAGACTAAAGTGAATAAAAAGAAATATGAGAGATAATCTTTATGTCTTAGCACCTTCTAGAGAGACTCAGGGTTAATTAAATCTTTTAAGAGATGATCCTAATAGATGGGGTTAGTTCTCTATGTGTTTGTCTACAAAAGGCTTTCAACAAAACCGTAATCATCTTCACAGTAACAAGGGACAGAGACGAGAGATGGAACTCAGAACAGGACCAAAATGCAGCACTATGCCGCTGATACCAGCTCTAATGTGGTTGAAGTTAGAGAGTTTGGGTCCATGGGGTGTGCTTGTTTGCTATGTGTGCATCTTGGTAATGATGGAGTGTGTGAGTGTGTGCTTCAGTGCAGAGAAAATGAAGACATTTTCTGACAGGGGTGTCACTTGATTGGAATGTAAATCTGGGTGCGGGTGCTTGCTGTTTTCAATCTCCCCCTACCCAGACTGTTTACCAGAGAGATTGAAAGGAGGCTGTGTGCTGAATGCTGTGAGCAGATATTGGCTTGCTGTGTTTACCCACATGTTGGTGCAGATGTCTCAGAAGCAATATTATTTATTTACCAGTGTATAGCCCAGAGCAGCGCCAGTTATTTTCGTGACGTACCTCCCGGAGTTTTCCGTGACCTGATCTTAAGGTTGGCTTAAAGTGGAATAAAAATGAAATGGCCATTGTGACTGAGGTACAACTTTTGGCGGCTGCATTACAGTTTGACAGTAACTTTTCTCAGCCTGAATAGGGTTTTAAAAAAAAATCAAATTTCAGTCAGAAAGGATGTCATCACTCAAAAGACTGAATCAATGAATTAGTTTGAAGTTCTTGGAGTGGGTGTAAACTCTCTCACCTAGAAAGATTGATGCCACTTTTATGCCTCGCTGAATATGGAGCTACAGTTCACGGTTGTTTAGCTAAGCCTACTTTAGAAGAACAAACATAAAGCTTGGCTAAGTCTAAAGCTAACAAGAACTGCAAACCCACATTTGTAAAGCTCACGGATTGATAACAGAATAAACACATTAAATCATCTAAAAGAAAGTTTGCAGGCATGAGGACTCACATGACAATATGTGGTTCTCCGGTTGTCCCTCCACAATGCACACTAATGAATGGAATGAGAAGACTGAGGCTATGTCATCACAAATACAGACATAAAAAAGGGTGGAGGGAGATTTCTCTGCCATAAAAATTCCTGCTCACAGCACAGATGCTGTTGAATATTTCTGTTACATATGCAATTAAGCCTAATTGTACCAGGCAGACTTAAACCACTAGCCTGCCTTCTCGGTGCATGAACAATAATTACTATGTGCAAGTTGAGGTAATGTCAGCCTTTCTCGTCCACATGAAAAAACTGAGACTTAAAAATTTTGACTTTTTGAAAAAACCTTCACTGTCAGTGAGTGAAAGTGGAGTCAGCATGTCCATTATGACATCTGCCGCCATTGGGCGTCAAAACCCCTCATTAAAAACCAATAGGTGATGTCACTGAGACCACGTCCCAGTTTTAAACCGCCTTTGTGTCACACATGTACAGTCATTAAAGTAATCTAAAACAACCATAAACATCCATTCGTGACCTTTAGAGGTGTGTTTGAGTCGAGTGTGTCCTTTGAGACAGAGATTGACTCTGTTTCTCTAACGATCTCCCTCTAATCAAGTCATGCTGCTCATTTAACTCTGAATAAAGTAAATTCCCAAAATACTGAATTACCATTTAAGCAAATCATGTTACAGGGAGTCATCCCTGCTGCTGTCCCTTGATAGTGTATACTTTCCATAAAAAAAAAAAGAAAAAGCAACTTATACTTTGAACCTCTTGCTAAAGAAAGCCCCATCTTATAAAGAACCTAATTAGCTAAATGAAACATTTGCATCCAACACAGTCTGAGATCTGAGAACAGATTGCTGGGTCTTAACAAGGATTTGCTGTGCTGCATATTTTTCCATGCCAGTGCACTCTGTGTCTGCAATCAGCAGTTACAGATCGAGAGAGAGAGAGAGAAGTATCCCTCTCGCTGCAGCATTATGAACTCCCTCTGCCCTCACAACCTAGTTGGTATGGTAATAAAGCTTCAGCAACAATATCAAGTCATGGAATTTATTCAGTGCATAGTGTGGGAGAGGAAGAGAGAGAGACGAAAGGCAGGGCTGGGGGTGGGAGGAAGCTAAGAGCAAAGCCTTGTTGTTACAGGTGTGTGTCCCTCTGTGTCACAGCTAACATTTATTTCATTATTACATACAGTGAAATGAAGTCAGTGTCATTCTCTGAATAAAAGGTGACAGAATTAGAGTGGAAGAGATAAAGTTAGATACATTTCCTGTATCATATCTTACATATCATAATGTATTATAACAAAGGTAAGGTGTGGTAGTCAAAAACATAGCGTAGACACCAGGGCCTTGTTAAGTCAAATTCATTCACTTCGGTAGAGGACGGGTGGTTACATCTCACTTATTTACAAGGAGAATGAAGAAAACAGACTCACTGAGAACCCTGAGTTTGCGTTTCTGGTCTGATCACAGACTGTATATAGAAAGGATTTCAAGTTCACTGGACTGTGTATTCTTTTCAACTCCTCCCAGTCGTTGTCTGTCCCCTTCTCCAGTAAGATAAATATCTGCTCCTCACACTAGCAATCTTAGAACTGAAGAAGCTTCTTGGATAAGAGGCGAAACGTCTTCTCAACTCTACACAGTCCAGTTACCTGTTTTTAAGTCTTCAAGAAAACCATGACCTGGATGAATGAGATTCTACATGGATATATAGAAAGGACGCTGTCTGCCTCCTCGCTGGGTGAAGCCACTGCGAGAACGGCACCCTCTGGTGACGGGCTGCAGTATAGGTCATAAATCCAGCCTCCTCCAGCAATTCCTGTGGAGCTGTTGACAAACTTTAGAAGTTTATTACACAGAATATAGTTTTCTCTCCCCCCTGCTTTGCGATGTTGACATGTAGTTACTGTAAGACTAGTTTGTGCTCAAGTCCTCTTTTTTCTGTACAGCTCAATTTTTCAAAGTTATTAGGAGGTTCATGTTTTCTATGATTGACACTTGATACAGCCTATGGAAGCACAAATATTGTGTAGCTGAGTAGACTACTCATACTGGTAGCAAGCGCAGCCTGTTTCATGTATTTACTGTCAGTGTAAACAGGCTCTTGCGGCCCTACAATCAGCCTGGCCCACCACAAATGTCCTGGTTCCCCCCGTTTAGCCACTCGGGGTCTGCAGCAGTGTAATAAAGTCCTCAGCCCACAGTGTATCCATTCATTGTAAGGCTATTATGAATTTTGTTGTTTGGCAGCTGTTATAAAGGGCAACATGGCCACAGAGGGGTGTGTGAGGACAAAAAGGAGGGGGAATCTGATGAAAGGTCAGAGAGTGAGAAAAGTTTCTCTCTGGAAATTATTACAATACTTGTGCAATCACTTCACCAAAGCGAGGAACTCACAGTACCTGACTCCATCCAAGGACCCCGAGCTTTTAGAAGAGACTCCATATATAAGCACTCCCAGAGGAGATGACACAGGAGGAGGCTCTTTTTGAGCAACTTTAGATAAGAGCTTCTAAAGGGAGACTTCTGGAAAAGAAGAGAGACTGAGTGAAGGAGAGGAAGAGGATGCTGCATATTACAGAGGGGGAGCTGGAGATGGTAGGAGAGGGACGAAGAGATTGGCAGCTGGAAAAGATAAAGACAGGGAAGAAGGGAGGAGAGGGAAAGAGAATGGAGAAACAGAGATAGAAAATGGTGGAGAGGGGGAAGGCAGCAAGCTTAGATAAGTAGTGAAAAGGACGAAGCCGGGGAGACTGAGGAGAGAGAGCACAACTGAGAGAGTGACTTGGGATGATTTATTAAAACTGAGCCAGGCGGCTCTTCAGAGGCAGCTGCCACTTTTCACTGAGTTTCACACTGGGTGAGTGACAGAGATAGATCAACCAATAGAAACAAAGAACTTTTCCTGAATACCAAGTAAAAAAAAAGTCCCTAACTCTGTCTGATGAAATGGTTTTAGCGGTCACTGACCTTTGAGAAGATGTTAATTTTTTTAACAGGACGCCATTCCATGTTTTAGTATCTAATACAGGGCTAAATCATTCTGTATTGTGTGTGTGTGTGTAGTCTTTCAATGCAAGTCTGTTTACCTGCAGAAGAGCAAACCCTGAAAAAAAGAAACCTCACACATTCAAGGAAACACTCTGAAATGGAAAAAGGAGTCAGAGAGGGAGAAAGAGCGAGTGTTAGCAGACAACACAATCATCCCCGGCATCACACTGTGAGCCTTCCCTGAGAATGTCGTATAGATTTTGCCTACCTGCAAGGCACAGACAACGTGGAGGAACAATAGAAAACAGTTTCCAGGCAGAGTGCACTTTGAAGTGAGCTTTCAAAGGAGAAGAACTGACTTGCAGCATAAAAAGAAGAAAAATCAAGTCTGGGGGACAATAGGAAATATTCCCACGGTGGCCTTCAATTCGTTATATCACACTCAGTGTAGGAAACTCATGAATCTTCATGTGTGATTCTTACTATGATCCAGGTCTTGGTCATATAGAAATCAGACACACTGTGGTGATTTCACATTTACATATTATCGGCTGTACGAGTTTCCCACCCTGACCATGACGTCACAAGAATAATACTTTTCCTCTCCAATATTTCGCTGACTTAATCTGCCGTGTGCTCTTGCTGCGTTTGCTTTTCTACTTTTGGTTGTTTGTGCGTGTCTACATACGTGTGAACGCCCTTGACAGGTTCAATGAGTTGACGGAAACAATTCCGATCACAGATTTTCAAGCACTTGAAAGCTGTTCGAGCCTGCCACTGATAACGCTAATGTCAACACACGCTAAGCCTCATTGAGCTGATGGCCTGCAGTTTGAGGGAATTATGAATTAGCTTGTGATTTTAATGAAATCCAGTGTTTCATCATTGTTTTGACACCTGAGGTGAGAGTAAATCTAGGCTGTCTTCCGCCACGGAGGACGGATTACAAACACAGTACTCATAAAGAGATGTCTCTCTCACTTAGTTGAAAAAATAAACAGACTTAGACTAAGCTGGAGCAAATTACACAAGGTAAATGAATGTCAAAGCTTGCCTTTTGGATGTCATGGTCACTGCAAAATAGTTCAGACTGAAAATAGATGAGAAGAAAACGTCATTTATCATCTCAATGTCTGCTGTGTTAGATTATTTCTTTTTCATTTCTTCTTTATAGCTGATGTTAAGCAGGATGAGGAGAAGTGAATGTACATGTCAAAGTCTGCATATAAAAGACAGAGAAAGAGAAAGGCGCAAAATCAAGGCACACAAAAAAATAAACTTCTATTAAAAAAAGAGATCATATGCAAGTATGTCGACAAGAGAAAAACAAGGAGGAGAGTTGTGATAGAAAAGGAAAGTAATTTTAAAACGGACAAAAGCAGAAAGAGAAGAAAAACTAACAAGAGTCAGCCACTGCTCGAGATTAAACAGCAAAAGCTCCTAAGGGTATCACATGTGGGAGAGGTAGACAGGACACAAGAGGAGAAACAAAGGACACAGGGAGCGATACAAGCTCCCAAAGATGAGAAATGACTCTCCCGCTGACAGCAGATAGGGGTCACTCATAATAAGTGTCCCTCTCTCTATCCTCAGTGGGAGTATAGTCCAGTGCTGACTTATCAGCCACCCAGGTCCCGCAGACACAAGGTGACCTTCTGTGAATCGGCAGCATCGATGGCAGGGCGCTGCAGACTGCTGACAGTGACAGGTGTTCACTTTCAGCTCCCAGCAGCACACTGTCATTATGGTTTATTCATTTATTCTGAACACACAACAAACTTTTAAGGAGACAGAGGTCCCATGCATACTTGCACACTCAGAAACCCTGCGCTAGTTATAAGAAGGCTGGGAAATGTATTCAGGGATTTAGACATGCATATATGCTGACACCGTAGTCTGTATAAATAATGGAAGTAGCCACAGTGAGTCACTGTGCTATGTTGGTTTTCTGGGCCCAGAAGTGGCCTTATTTGGATGAGATGACTGCATTTGTGATGAGTGAGAGAATGTCCATCATGAGGTTATAAAAGCCAACCAATTTCCAGCCTGATAGATAAGCGTGGAAATGAGCAAGTTAACCATTAGCTATGAAATTGTTGTTGGTTAAAGCTGAATAGTGTTATTTCATAAGGCCAACCAAGAAAAAATTGCTTATAAAAATATTAGAGCCTATCTTGTCCTCCGAGCTGCCCACCATACTCCCTGTGAGGAAGCTAATGAAAATGGCAATACAGTGGCGCATATTTGTCAGCTTGGGTAAATAAATATATCAGAAAAAAACTGAACAAGCTGACAAGTTGTTAGATTTTGGTAATGTGGTGAGGAAATGGTGTAAAAGCGACAGAAATAGGGTATATTTGGGTAAGAGTGCCACAGACACAAACTTTCCTCTGATTGTCTCTGTATAACTGGAGCAACAAAATTATGCAGCTCAATAGAAACAGGCTCACAATTTCACTCTTCAAGGGATATTCCGGCATAAAATTAAGTTAGGGTCAAACACTGTAACACTGAGTTAGACACCCCCTCGAGAGATGAATGTTGCCGACTGCTTGCTTCTCTAGTTATACCAACTTTAGAAACAACTGAGTGCAGCAGATCATTTCCATGAAGTAATAATCATCATATTAATAATTTTGCACTACAGACACTGTAGTTCTTCTGCCTTAGCATCTTGGTCTGATTGCATTTCAATGAAGTAATAATCATAAATGTTCTTCCTTGAGCTGCGAAACTCTGCTGCACTTGGCGATCGACTCATCAGGGCTCCCCCACAAACAGGCGGCTGCTGGAGGTGAGTTGTGTTTGGTCTCTTTGCTTAAGAAATTAGGCAAAGCTAAAAAGATGTTTGATAGCTAGTACTATGGCTGGGACCCTATATGTACAGTTGATGAAGTTAGGTGCTGTTTGAAGCTTTATTTATGGCAATACAGTGGCTTTTTGGTTGAGGTTTGCGCATGGCTCCTCAAACCTCTGTGTCTTGCTATTATGCAGTCGCTACTAAAGTTAGTATAACTAGAGAAGCAAGCAGTCGGCAACATTCATCTCTCGAGGGGGTGTCTAACTCGTAGTTGACCCTAACTTAATTTTAAGCCAGAATATCCCTTAAAAACAAAACCACACAGGCAGCTGACTAAAGCTTACTTTTAGTCCTTCTGCAGCAACTAACTTACAGAAACTGTTGTCCCACTACCACACAAGGCTAGCAATGCTGAGTCGAGTTAAATACAGTTAGCTTGGCTCATCAGAAACTGTAGCTTCTAAACATCACATGAACATCCTGCGCAAGAAACACTTTCAAGAATAATAACTGTTTTCGTCAAGCACCAAGGTAACACTTAACTCTTACAACTTGGGGTTCATCACCTGGAAATGGGTCATTTGAGTTAAAGAGTGTCGCATATGTGTTTGTCCCTAGAGCCCACTTTACAGCTGAGAATTTCAGTTATAAGCGAAACAGGAATTTAATTTACTGAGGTTAAAGATCTAAGCTGAGTGAAGTGAAGATTAGGTTTTCCCTCACTATACCCTGTTCAATTATCACTGCTTCAAAGTTAATCTAAAATCTTTAAAGGTAATTCAAAAGACTCATCAAGCAGTCTCTACATTCATATTTGCAAAAAAGGGAAGATTTTCCTGAGTTGCTCTCAGTCCTTTAACGAGAGGACAGGGTACTGTTATTTACAGGAAGTGTTAAGGAGCGGCAGAGTGATTTTGGCCACAAATGGGGCAGAAAGGAAGATATTAAAAATCCTCAGTCATGTACCAGCCAGTTGCCAATTGCCCATTTGGGAGCAGGACTTAAGTGCTGCTACCGCCTGTACTACACATGATTTTCCGGTGGCAAGGAGAGGATTTTTTTATGAGGCCAGCAGCAATAAAAGCACCAATGTACAGACCCGCTCTAAACAACTGCATTGTCCCACTGCTTTTGATTAAAAGGAAGGATGACTGAGGGACAATTTCAGCAGTGTTATCAGCGGCAAACAGAGGGGCCTTCAAGCTCAGCAGGTCCCCCTTTTAGTGTGTCCCAATGCACCATATTCACACAGAAGTCATTTGTCTTGTTTTTATAAGGCTAAATTTTGACACTGTTGTGTCCCAGATTGACAATTACCTGAACTTACCTGTCAGATTTTTATTTGTTTACTTCTTTTTATAGGATTAATAAAAATACAATGAACAGCAAAGAAGATGAAAATACAAAATGTCCCTTTTCCCAGAAAAAGTGCAACATTTAAATATTTTAATGTTTGTGTTAATCCTCTTTCAGATAGCTGCTACAGTTAGCTGGTTAACAGCTGCAGCTTCTCTTTCGTCTCTCCTCGGTTTTAATCAGTGTAAAGGATCACTTCTACGACTTTAGGGTATTATCGTACATTGCATTGGTTTAAGCATGATATCAATATTCTAAAGATAAATAACGTCAGTACTGGTTTACAGGCGTCATATGACTGACATTACTTAAAATGTATTGTTATGGGATATAGTAGCTCCCATAAGATAAGATAAGATAAGATAAGATAAGATAAGATAAAAAGAACTTTATTAATCCCTGAAAGGAAATTCAATTTAATGCAGATTTGCTACTTACCTGATGTATTAATATTGCTGAGGACACAGGCTGGTCTTTGACTCTGGTAATGGGGACTCAACTCAAACTGGGCCATGTCTACTGATGGAAAAAGATGCATGTGGATTCAAGACTCGATTTGGTTCCACAGTTTTGGTAACTCAAGTGCAGCCCTGGCTAGCTAATGGTCATGCAAGGCAGGAGACATTTTGGTGTCTAATGGGTAAGAAATATGTTTTCACCTTAAAATGCAGCCCTGTCTTTCTCTAAAATTTCACTTCATCCATTAGACGCTGACTGTTTGACAGATTCTGCTCATCTTTCCAGCTTTCAACCTGTAATTCAGTGGGAAGACATTAAAACAACATTTGAGCTCCCCAGCTGGTGTATGTGGTTTGAAAAATACTCACTCAGAACAAATATGGTGAGTGCAGCCTATCTGGCCAGATTTATAGTCTGATGTGGGTTATTTTTCTGCCTTGCCACATATGTGTGTTTCTCTGTGTCCCCTCCATCACAGCTGGGATGGAGGTAATTGTGTTTCTGTGGTCACCCCATGATTGAAAGCCTCTCTTCCATTGCACTTAGCTGCTGATTGGTTTGACCTCGCTGACAGAGTCCATTCATTTAACCGACTATTTTTAAAATAGAACCTCCATCATGCTGCCTTTCACAGACAAACTTTTTTCAATGATGTAACTGTTTTAAAGTGATGGAAAATATAGCAAAATAACAAAATTTAAGAGGCACCTCCTGCAGGCAGCAATGCACAGAAAGATGTGATAAAGAAGACATTTTGAAGATATTGTGGGGCTTTTCACTTTTCTGTCTCTTAGCCTTTACAAAACACTAGTGGACTGGTATATTTGGCAACCCTGGGCAGCTTTTTATTTTTTATACATTAAAAGGGCATATATTTAATGGGGGGGACATCCAGGGGTCACTTTATATTTTCATAATCTTTAAGAGCAACCTCAGCACAGTTTTTCAGTGTTTCATCCCATGGCAGGGCATCTCGAGTGCACTTTTCATATTTCATCCATTATAAAAGCAGCTACTTGAGCTGTAGTTTATGCATTTTCCATGGAAAGGGCACTGAAAAGGGTATTTGAAATGTTTTATTGACTATCGGAGCATCTCAGAGTGCACTAAGGAGGGCGATGCCCCCCCTGCCCCCCTCTGAGTGCACCACTGTAAGGCTAAGGCAAAAGCAAATGCAACTTTTACAAGCCAAGCTGTGATTTATATCTTTGGCAGCTGTGCTATGATTCTGAATGATGACCATACATCTTGTTTTTAATTACAATCTCACGCTGTTTCCCTACAAATGAGGCTGCTATATGAACAACTCAGGTTTTAAGTCCAAAATGTAAAGAGCAAAAAAGAGACTCCTTAAGAGGAAAGCCTCAGCAGCTGTCAGAGTCTTTTAGGAAGAAGTAAATTTAAGCAATTTTACAGTTGTTTATTTTTCAGTTCGGATCCTCTTTTCGAAGGAGCAGAACCTGGCACCCGGCCTGACTCAAAAAAACTTTGTGTCCACTCTGGAGGACGAGCTGTGTTTGCATGCATCCCTCCTCTCCTCTGTTTTCTTTCCTCTCCCTCCGTCTTTATCTCTGCCTCTGTATTGCCACCCCATCCCCTCTAATTGTGAATCCAAAGTGAAACAAACAAGTTAGATGCTCACTGGACTGAATGTGGTGCGTTGCCTGGACAACAGAGGGACAAGGCCTGGGGAGTCTGGTGTTGGATGAGAGACTGGAAAAAAGTGAGGAGGTGGATGTGTGTGTGTGTGTGTGTGTGTGTGTGTGTGTGTGTGTGTGTGTGTGTGTGTGTGTGTGTCTGCATGTGTGTGTCTTAGAAACTCCCATTGGGCCCCCTGGCTGGCGAGGACTGACTGCTGAGTGGGCTGATTGGCACACGGACAACGACACCCCAACCTCCCTCCCTCCCTCTCGGCTCTTCTTCCCGCTCGCCTTTTCTCCCTCTCCCTAAAGCTGATGATACGTTGTGCACCGCGTCTACTTCTGCTGCATAAACAAGTGGATGCCGCTTTGTCCTGCAACCTTGGTATGGCCATCGAACAAACACACTACAACAAACAAACAAGCACACACACTTGCAGCCTTGGCTGGCAAACATATTAGAAAATAACACACTTGTTTCCAGTGATTGGAGTCTTCTCACACTATTAGCATGCAGCGAGGATGCAGCACAGCAAACTGACCTCAGAAACCACAATTCTTAGCTGGAGCGAGCCGAATGACACAAAGGAAAATAATCTTGTCAGGTTTTGTCTGAAGTGAACCTTTTGTCTGCCTTTCAGTGGAAGTTGTTAGCTTGTGGTTAGCTTGTGGGAGTGTGGTACCAATAATCAATAAAACAGCCAAATCAAGCTGTTGTTAAAAAGCTACTCATGCTAATTTCTGAATGAAGCAAGCAAACATCAGGTAGAATACAGGCAGAAAACTAAAACTAAACAGCACACTGTAAAGCCCAATAAGTAAAACTTAAAGAAAAACTGACTGCCTTGAAAACCCTTACTACAGCAACTTCGCAAGTTAAAGTTCAGATGAGGAACGTTCAGTTTGTGTCTATTTTGGCGCCCCCTGCAGACAGTTTTAACTATTGAGTTTGTGTGCTTACCTATTTTAAAAACCACTGTCATAGACTGTATATAGAATGGATGCCGTCTGCCTCCTTGCTGGGTAAAGCCTCCATGAGAACAGCACCCTCTATTGATGGGTTGCAGTATAGGTCACAGATCCTGCCTCCTCCAGCAATCCTTATGGAGCTGTGGACAAACTTTAGAAATTAATCACACAGAATATAAATTTTCTCCCCCCCTGGTTACGATGTTGACATGTAGTTATTGTAAGACTGGTTGGTGCTCAAGTCCTCTTTTTTCTGTGCAGCTCCATTTTTAAAAATTATCAGGGGGTTCATGTTTTCTATGATTGACACTTGATACAGCCTATGGGTGAATGAAGATTACGTAGCTCATCCGGGGGAAACGCTGTTTGAGCAAAGCGTCATCACAGTGACTCTCTGCAACTCTCCCACTGAATGCGTACAACACTACTGCGCGAGTGGTTGTTCCTGGAAGTGGAGAAAATCCCGGAAATACCGAGAGCAATTCCGCTTCGATTCGTATAATGATGGAAGGCGGAGCCAAGTTGTCCATAGTATATACGGTCTATGGTCACTGTACACTGTGACACCAAGACTGGTAGGGCATACTGGTAGAGGTCCATCATCAGAAGTACTGGGTCCAAATATCATGACCTGTTTTAGCTTTGTGATAGTTTAAAAATTTCAAGGGAAGTTGAGACAGTTAAACAGGTTCCAGTGAGCTCTTATCATTCATCTTTAAGAACAGGACAGTTTTAGGATTATCTTCAAACCAGTGGGAAGAAACCACTCATAAAAAAAAAATCAATCATAAAAGTAAAGGTAAAGGGAAAAGGAATGGCCCAAGAATTGAACCTTGGGGGACTCCATATGGCAATGAAACGAAGCCCTCAATCTGACTGAGAAACATCTCATAAATAAGACTTAAACCACTCTGAGTCACTGTTATAGTGTAATTCAAGTGCTTCTAACATCCATTATACATCAGTGAAAAGGCTGTATTGCCCTTAAGTAATCTAATTTGCATTCAACAGCATAAACCAAGGTAAAACACAGTTCAAAGTTCAGTAGCTTGCCATTTTTATGAATATTTCTCTTTTAAACTCTTAGATATGCTTTCTTTACCAGTGGAGTGATTAAAACATCAAATCACATATATCTATTAATCCTATATTTAGATTATTTACTTTTTTTCCAAATGTGTATAGCCATGTTAGCAGCATAACTCAAGAGGCTTGAATTTTTACTTCCACATACAGTATGTGAACATCACAAGAAGGATGTGTTTGTAAGGACTCTTTCTGGGAATAAGATTGACAGAACCCTGTTTCTAGGCACATGCTGGAAGAAACCAATTATGACAGTGAAGCAATACACACAATGTCCTGCTTCAAAATACAGAGATGGAATTCAGCTATGATTAATCTCACTGTTTACACTCGTGCTTCTAAGTGTGACATGTCTAAATGTCTCCAGAGAGAAAGGCCAATTAAAAACAAAGCTAGACTGCTCATTAGCAGCTTCAGTCAGCCAAAGAAGATCTTTCAGTTTACAATTTGTTGTCGAGATATAACAAATCGCTTAAATCTACTGCGGCAATGGAGAAGAAAGATTAAAATCTGAAACTCGCAATATGTACGGGACAGAAATATACAGCAACTTAAATGTCACGCAAGAAGAACTCCACAACAATATATTGTGAGATAATGTCAAATTACCTGACAGTCTGACGGGTGACTTGTCCTGTCAAACACCTCATCCTGTCCAGTTAGATAGCTCATGCTGTCAGGTAAGGAAACTCATCTTGTCAGGTTAGGTAGTTTTCACATACAGGTAAGTCAGCTCGTTAAATCGGATTATGTGGCTCATTCTGTTGGGTAGAGTAGCTCGTGTAGTTTAGGTATAGGGCTCATGATGTTATAGAGGTAGCCTATTTTGGCAGGTAGATGACTTGTACCATCAAGTGAGTGACCCTTTATGTATGGTAGCATATTTTGCCAGGCAGGAAACCTATTTTATTCAGTAGGCAGTTGATTGTGTGAAGTAGCTTTGTCTGACTTACATGTGCTCCTGTTATAAAATGACCTGTTTGCATTATTAAGTTGTGCAAAAGGATGCATCACTCTTTCACCTCCTATCTTTATGCATTTACCTGATTATTGAATCAGGAGTTACTTTTACCAAAAGGACTAGGACTACTTTTTTCCAAAGTAATTAGATTTCTTGAACCCAAGTTATTTCCCAATGGTAATCAGATTACTTGTTTTCAGATAACATGTGATTAGAGGGCGATAAAACATTAATACCTGTGTCAGCTCGACCATACTGTAAACCCTGTTTCTCAAAATGTGACCCCTCTGTTAGAGATAATGAAGAACCAACCCATTAGACAGACAAAGAAGTGGTGCAGAGCCCTGCTGTACAGTTGTCTGGTGTTTTGATACAAAATAAAGGATACTCATTGAAAAGGTTGGTCTGCCACTTCTTCTTCTGTGTGATATCATTGCAGGTTACATCCAAGTCGTTGCATTACTTCCTTCCTGTGGAGTCAGTCAGCTCTTACATTGTCTCTGTTAAGAAGTTAATAATGCATCCTGTGCCCTCTTTAACTGCTCCTCATTCGTGTTAATCCCATTGCTTTTCATTATCTTCATTATGCCCTGGCTTTCTACAGTAAACTTATTTTAATTTATGACAATTTGTTCTCTTTTTTCAAGAGCTGTTTATTGTCACTGATGCGTATATGAGCTGGAACACATAAAAAATATACTGTAAACTTCAATTAGCAGCCCGGGCAAACTCAGCCTGTCTTTATTTGAGACAGACATCCATAAGAGATGAGCATTTGGTTATTTTCTCAAAAAGTCTTTCACATCTTAGACTTATCGATCATTCTACAGCCTCAACAGTGTATACAACCCTCCTGAGACACAGAATTCAGGTAAGGGAAGTGTTTTGCAAAAAACTGGCAAATGGGAGAGGCATATGTGATCTGGACTCACCAGAAGTGAAGACCACCTGCTGGATTTACACTGTAATTATGACATATACAACATGGTGACAGAAAAACAGAAGAAATAAAATGTAGGAAAAAAAGAATAACTGTTGAAAAAAAGATGATAAAGAAAAGAGCTAATGCAGAAATAAAAAAAAAAATCAGCGAATAAACAGAAATGCTTGGATAAATTAGCATTAAACCACAGAAAAAGCCAATTTAAGCCCATCTGGAAAAAGTGAAATTACTGCCATACTGGGCAAAGTTTGATTCAACAGAGTGTATGTTTTACAGCCACTAGATGGCGCTCTTACTCGAGCTGTAATCATCTGGTGAGAGTGCCTGCCTGATGCTGTTCTCCAAATCAGCTTGACTCCTCTTCCTCAGTTTAGTCAAATAAGACAGATCTCAAACATAAACTCTGCAGCTGTTAATCTGCAGATTATCATAAAGGTGATGGAGAAATAAAGAACCTTTACATACATGATTGAAGAGTGAAAAAATAGGTGGAACTGCCCTTTAATAAAACTTGTAACAAAGAGGGTACTTCAACTTGATTTAAGACTAATTTGGTAGTATAAAAATAGATTTGTGCTTTAAAAAAATTAAGGAAACCTGCTGCCTCTGATTTTAAATCAACAAAACAAACGGGTTTTGCTCCAGATTTGGTAACAAAGGGCAATCAGGGCATGTTTTATCTATCCAGTAATTTACAGTCTGAATAGGGTGAAAGGTTGAACCACATGACCTGGACAAGAGCCTCCCTTGTATCTGTGAAAGCTCCAGATTGCTATCACGGAAATGGGACTCTTTTCAGCACTGGACGGGGGCACATCAGGCTCCGAGAAAAAGAGGTGTCAATTGGTTTCACTGGGGGAAAGAAAAGGAGGAAAGAGAAGGGGGAATAAAAGATGCTGGCAAATTACCAACTGGTGCAGGTGTTTGCCTGACAACAGGCCCCACTGGTGCACTGCAAGGGTAGTCCGGCCTGAGCAGGACCTGGAGACTATGAAAACAAACCCAGCCTATAATGGCAAACACGCACAGAGGGAAGGGTTGTTGGTGTGTGAGGTGCATTGTTCATTCATGCATTAGACGGACAGACCTTTTCAGTCTTCTGGTGAAAATCAAGACAGGATTAAGTCACTTAGCAGATCCAATTTTGTCATATATATAAACATAAATTAAGCAGCTTGATACATCTGCACCTGTTTTGTCATGAGAATCTCAAATATCTCATGCCCAGCTTGCTCAGTGTACCTCCTTAAATAATCAACTGTTGAAATATGATTGACTATCACTGATGAGAACAAATTTGTCATTAACCTTTATACTGACAGTAAAAGCAAGCTTGAAGCTACTCTGTGAGACACACCCCCTAGTCATGTGAATATTCTTGAAGCCTGGTCTCTGAATCATTGCAGCTTGAAAATGAAACTTTTCCAAAGTTTTCGTCCCGAGTCACAAGTCAGATCCAACCACGACACACGGGTAATAAAGTTTACCTCTTTGATTTGGCACAGAGAGAATACACTATAACTTTATTATCTGGAAGAGTTGAAATCTTCAGGAAAGAAACCAGAGCTGGGGGCAAAATCGTAGCAGACACATGACATCTAGTGTGGCTAGCAATGAGTGCTGCCGCGTCAAGCTACCGGAAGAGAATGCTACCAGCACCGGAAATACTACAAAATAAAGCAATTTTACTTTATTTATATATCTTTTTGTAAATCGTACATTGAAGAAATTACGAAAAAGTCAGTTCGCAATTTGTCTGTATGATACTATGTTTTATTTATCCTACACCGTTTTCCTGTCAAAGTGTTATTAACATGATACTTACTACCTTTATTGGTTTGTTTGTTTAATCGATTGATCAAACTTTAAAGCAATTTTTATTCACAGGGCATAGCACCAAGTGCTGTCCATTCCAACATGATATTAAAAACAATGAAATGAAATAAAATAAAATAAATAAGAATACAAATACAAGTACAGAATACCACCCACCCTCTTAACCCCCACTCAACACATACAACACTCATATGCTCACATATACAGATGTACACACAAGGTGAGTGCAAGTTACACATGCAAGGACTCTTTAACTTGCCACAGATGACTGAATACACCACATTATCGCCTTTAATCTAATTCTCACTAAATTAACAGTCTACTTTATTCTCAAATAAATTTTCAACTCTTTTCTTGACCTTTAAACTTTAGTCACGGTGTTACAATTTGGTTAACTAGATGTCTCTGTCCAAAGCAGTGCACTCATAGACTGTATATATACAGTCTATGAGTGCAACACAAGAAAATGATGGCAATCAATAGCATTAATATTTTAGTGATTATAAGTGACCCATTTAGATGAATAGAGAACTCTTAATTTATTCTTAATATTTCAGAATTAAACACTAACTTTATCATTGTTTTTATTCCATTGTTCTTTCTCTGGTCCTAAACCTCTTAAGTAGTCGTTTGTGGAAACTGAGTCAATAAAAAGTATGGAGACATGTCTTTTGGGTTTTTTTTCACCAAATTGTCCACATGGAGCGTTTTACTTCAGTGATCGGGAAAAAGAATCAAAATCTCACGTTTTTCATTTTTATGTATTGGTCGGATGTGGAGAAAAGTGAAAAGTATTAAATAATGAATCAGTGCCTCTTCTCATCTGTCAAACGTTGAGCGGTCATGCTTTTATTTTGAAGGGTCTCATCGGAACCAGCACTGTTACCGTTTAGGTTGAGACACAGGTCAGGAGCCCAACGTGGAGGAGAGGATGTGGGTATGCTGACATCTGCAAGCCAGAGGTTTAACTGGAAGACGACCGCAGCCGTGCTGAGTAACGAGGGCCTTAACAACATTGAAGAAACTCTGAGACATGTAACTTCATTTGAAGGTAATATTTTAACCGAACGTTTGACTTTTGTCGTGAGAAATGAGCCGTTTTAACTTTCATGCGTGCTGTGTCCAAAGTACTTTCTGTTAGCGCGTTGTTGGTGACTTATTTTGCAGTTCGTATTGCGCTGTTTGGTCACCAGAAAAGTGATGTTGTTAATCGTACTCTCGGTTTAAGTTCGTAGCTAAAATGATCAAAAACTGCAGCTTTACGTTCTTGAAAGTGCTTCGTGAATGCCTCTATTGAAAGTTGAGATTTGCCTTTATTCCTCCGAGTCACTGCTGCGCTTATCTGCAATTTTAATGCGTCATTCATTGAGAGATTAGCTCCAACATTCACCCTCCCTGCAGCGAGAGACAAATTATAATCCTGACATTAGTTTAATTTGACAGAGGAGAAGACCTGTTGCTGAACTGTTTGTTGTGACTGTCTGAGGCTATACTCGTGACTGCTTATCTCTCGCTTTTGCTCCTATAATAACAGCCTTTTCTTCCGAGCACATGATAAAACAAAAGAAGAGAGTAGGATCATTAGAAAAGCAGCTGACTCAGTACAAAAGAGCCAGATCTGGATTTTACTTTTGCTTTGAATCGCTGCATATCAGCTCATGTGAGAGGAGAGAAAACATTAGTCAAAGCTCGCCATCACTCATCAAAGCCTTGCTCCTTTGTAAAGAGCTGCTTCCAGAGCTGTATACTCAGTGAAAGCTGCAATCAGCAAAGAGATGTTTGTGTCCTGAAGAGGATTTACTGATCCTCTTTTTAAGGACTTTTCCAAACACAAAGTGGGAGAAAAGGCATCTTGGTTATGACAAGCTGCTGTTTGTATAACCTGTTCAACTGGTGCACACACTACAGCTGGTTTCCCTCCTCATATGGTTGTCTGAGAGTCAATGGACAATGTGTGGTACAGTATGCACTGACTAACAATGGAGCTACCTTTTCATTTGCCACATAAGTGATGACATATAAGAAAAAACTGTGTGTTTACCTCTGTGTAATTTACCATAGATAATTGCCTTGTCTCTTTCATTATGTTTTATTCTGAGATTTCGATCATGCAACAGGGTGAAGTAGCACCAAAGACTGCAGGCTAATCTTACCCCTCGCCTACTTTTTCTTTTCATGTGTTACTTTTTGTTTCATTCCCTCGTCTTAGCCGAAAAGTGGGGCAGGATTTAAGCTGCATCTTAGGCCTGGCTCCCCTCCTGCTCGTTCCAAATCACTCCCCAGAAAGGCTATCAGATTCAGAGGGAGTGGAAGGTGTGATGGACAGCTAATAAAGGGGGGTTTTGTCCGCAGGCGTCTCCATTTTGTAACCTCAGGACTCCCGAGTTCTGGCCAGGGCCCAGGCTGGAGTGAAAGGGTTGTGCTGCTGCTGCCTTTAAGGGACTCACAGTGGACTTTGCACCATAGATATACACACTCCCACAGAACACGTTGCACCTATATTTTCACTTAGATGCAGTTTCACTAAGTCTTGCTGTTCCTAAAGTTAACCACTTTAGCAGAAATGGGAAAAGCTGTCATTAAACTGTGGTGTAAAGAAGAGGAAGCGCTGTTTTTCATTGTGCGTGTGTGTCCATCAGTATTGTTGCTAAGGCTGTCTGGCACCATCTGGCACTGCTGTAAAAGGCACCCTGCTCTAATATTAATGCAACACAATTATGTGATTACACTCAGATCAGTGTCAACACAGCTAAGTGGCCTGTTTTTACTGCAGCCCTCTTTCAAATCCCGGTTGAGTAATCTGATCTGTCAGGCATGAATGTCCAAATTGCTGTCATTGTGTATCTTCAAATGCAGGCTAATCCTTATCTTCAGACCAGGAGCAAAGACATGTATCAATATGCAGACTTTAAATCTGGATTTTTTTGGCAACAACACCTTTTTTTAACCTTAGGTTTAGTTTGTCTGAAGACTGATACAGTAGACTGGCAAACTCTGATTTTTCACCCAGGGGAAAACAACAGAGTGGCTTAAACCTGACTGGCTGTTGTTATTCTGGTTTTGTAATGTGTCTCATCTTGACAGGAGCTGGCCAAAAGCCATAACTCTACTTGTGTCAGTCTACTTATTTTTAAAACCAGGCAATAAACAAAATGATCCAGGCATCATGTTACACCCGTAGACTGTATATGGAATGGAAGCCGCCTGCCTCCGGCAGAATGTGTAACAATGCTTTTGTGCAATGTTGGTTTTAGGAAATGAAGAATAATCGTGGAAATACTGAGAGTTTTCCGTATACTGGCGGAAGGTGGGACCAAGTTATCCATAGTAAATAGTCTATGGTTACACCATAAATAATAATAATTTAGTAATGTGTCTGCTGTTTGTTTCCTCTAAATACTTATACAGCTAATATGTGTAAGCTGTCATAGCATGAATATTAGTAAAACATTACTTTTATATATGTTGGCACAAATTTTCAGGCCTACCGATACTAACATGTAACTTTTCTAGCTTGATCTGCTGATACTGATATCATCCTGGTAATATTGTGCAGCCCTACTGTTATTTTGAAGGTTGTTACTATAGTTGCATTGAAAGTTACAGAAGTGGATGAGAAAAAGGTAAAAGAATGTTTAGAAAGTATAAAATGTTTAGTTGATTCGTGACCCGAAGAGGCACAAACTTAAATGTTGTTTTTGGATTTCATATAAAGCTTTTCCTATAAAGATTGCCAGTTTTTTTAGGTGCCCCATCATCTGCTACAGCTAGCTCTCTGGCAGCTGCTGCTTCTTCATCTTTATCTTCATCCATTTTGTGGCTACAGACTCACAGCTATTTCTTTGCGCCTTAGAAATGTTTCATTCTTTTACAAGACAGACATGGGCAAAAGTTTTCAAGCAAACACACCTGATATCATGTTGAAGAACAACAACCAAAGGTGCACAATATTATCAGCATGATATCAGTTTCAGCTGCTTAAAAAGTTTGTTGTCACTTTCGGCAGATAGTCATATTTTTGCAGATATGACTATCATCCAAAAAGGCGATGCATGTAATAATAGCTGGCACATGTTGGCTGTAAAAAAGTAGATGCATGATTGAATGTCTGTATTCAAAGCAAAACCTGTTTTTAATTCATAGTAGAATGAAATACTGTTTGTCTTGTTTGTGTGGCTCTAAAACAAACAGACTGACATAATAAGAGTAGTGGCTAATCTCCGTCATGGCTAAAGTGACTTTGAAAATGTTGGCATAACAGATATTTGCACGATCCGTTATTGTGTGTCTTAAAATCAAACATGAATGTCTGAACAGGAAATACTCCTTTAAAACGAGCAGCGTGTGAGATTCCTCCTGATGGATTGTGACAAACAGCACAACTTTGCAATCAGGTTTACCGGGTTAGCACAGCTCTCTTAGGGCTGAATCAGGCTTAATTTATGCGGCACATTAGAGCACGGTGAGCCATAATTCAGCCTCTTCCCTCTTAGCAATTTGTACTTAATGAGCATCTTAATGCAGCCCTGAGCCTGTGATTATATTTATGATGTCGGGGCTGATTACTGCAGGTCTGCTCGATCCGAGTTGTGTCCTTGAGGCACTTGTGAATTTAAAGCCTGCTGAGATCTGTCTTGGGTTTAAGTGCTTTGGTGAGAATGTTCCCTTAATTGTGACAGGGTTTGTTACTTGATTAAATCTTGATCTCTAATAGGGCCAGCTTTGATTAAAGAGTCCAATCTTATAAATTTCATCCCGTCGATAGCAGTTTCTTGAGGCTACGGTTCAGATTTCTCTCACACTGTGTACTTTTTTCCTCCCTGTTTCCATTTTATGTTTAAAAATCAATTAAAAATTGAGATTGTTGTGTTTTTATTTGACTCTATGTCTCTTTTCATCCTCCAGGGACCCGTGTCCTGCAGGGCACCCAAAGTTCAGCCAGCCAAGGTGCCCACTGACGGTTTTCCGTCATGAGGGTGCGTTTCTCTCGAAAATTGGGCACGCTAGCCAAAGCAGGCTTCTTGCTTTGGATTCTCTGGCTGGGCTACCTTGTGTTAGCACGCTCTTCTTTCCCCTCCTCTTCCTCTGCAGAGGAGGATGATGAGGAACACAATCATCAAGTGAGACAAGTGGACCTGGAGGAGAGCGGGGCTGATGGGGAACTGGGGAAGCCCCTCTACGTTAAAGCAGCTCCAGATAATAGTGCACATGGGGAGTGGGGCCGGGCCACCAAACTGAACCTCAGCCCAGCAGAGAAGAAACAGGAGCAGGACAGCGTGGAGCGCTACGCCATCAATATCTATGTCAGTGACAAGATTTCCCTCCACCGGCACATCCAGGACCACAGGATGAGTGAGTGAGTAAACAAAAAGGAACGACCCATTGCTCAGATGATGACTATTTCCTTTCCCGTGTTTAGTCTCTGTGCGTTTTTTTTCTCTTTTTCTTCTTTTTGTTGACTCAGGAAAAAAAACAACCCTATAAATGTGTGTCTGGCCTTGGAGGCAGCAGCACGAGGCTGATAGCTCTGCCATAATTGTGACAGGGATGTGTTACTCAATAGAGATTAAGTTGAGCTCCTTACTGGAATCAGTTTTTCCACTGACAGTTTGAAACAATAATGAAGGCTCTCATGATGCAATGTGGGGCTTATTGAAGCCGCTGTAAGCAGCTCTCGGCCTGGATGGATTTACTCCATCCAGAGTTGTCTTCCACTGATATGCCCGGCTCAGCCTCTGGGATGAAGCTCAGACTATGATGCCTTTTATTTGTGGATTTTCTTTCTGCTTTTGCTTTATCCTTTACTGGCTCCCATCCTAGTAAAAACCCTACCATCGTAGTTAGGAAAACCATCTGTATAAAAGCTGTTTGTTTTAAACAGTGTGAGAAAAAGCCTATATTCTAGAGGATCCTTATTTACTTTTATCAACTGTTTCATCAGCTGAGCTTTAAGAAAAAAGAAACCACTGTGCATTTTATTTCAAAGCATCAAAATGTTTGACACATTGGTAATCATGTAGCCTTTGTTACTTTAAGTTTAGATACAATAAGTTATTAATTGGTATTATATCAAAAACTCATACATTACTACTACTAAGAATAATCTTTAAATGCTTTATTAGGTTCTGCTTTAACGTAGCAAAATAATTGTCCTAAAATAAGCTTTTCTGTCTCTGTGATGGTTATCTGACTAGCACCTGTTTCCATTGTTAACTAGGTAACTAGTTCTGCCCTATCTAGTTTATGATTGGTTTGCTAGAGCAGCAATGTTGTCACTCACCTTGTCAAACAAATTAGGCTAGCTACTGGAGCACGCAATCAGATGTGGAACAAACAGTGTGGATGTCCCGAAAAGGCCCTTAGTTAAGTTGGGTTCGTGAGTGTATTCCACAGACTGTATATACTACAGACAACTTGGCTCCGCCTTTTGCCAGTATACGGATTTGAAGCCGAAAAGATCTCAGTCATTTGGTGTTTTTTCTCTTTTTTTTAAACCAACATTGCAAAGTAGCATTGTATGCATTCGGTTGGAGAGTCGCTGTAATGATGCTCGGCTCAAACAGCATATCCCCCGGGTGAGCTACGTAATCTTCATACACCCATAGGCTGTATCAAGTGTCAATCATATAAAACATGAACCCCCTAATAACTTTTAAATATGGAGCTGCACAGAAAAAAAAGGGACTTGAGCACAAACCAGTCTTACAATAACTATATGTCAACATCGCAACCAGGAGGGAGAAATATATATATTCTGTGTAATTAATTTAATAAATAAGTTTGTCCACAACTCCATACGGATTGTTGGAGGAGGCGGGATTTATGACCTATACTGCAGCCCCTCACCAGAGGGTGCTGTTCTCGCGGTGGCTTCACCCAGCGAGGAGGCAGACGGCGTCCATTCCATATACAGTCTATAGTGTATTCAAATGCTGCTTGTTACATTATCTACTCCTCAGGAACGGCGCTATAAAATGACAAACAAACTTACGAGCTAACGGCAGTTAGGTAACGCTAGTGAAGGTATCCGCACTCCCTGCCACAAAGCTAAACAAACCTAAGCCATGGGATTCTGGAAACACAACTTCCAAACAAGACATATCAACTCTCCATGTTGTGTGCTCCTCTGTACTAACGCAGAATCTGTAAGTCAGTGTTAGGGACTGATCAATATATATATCAGTTGGTTGATATGATCGATGACATAGGCCCATAGCAAGAGGACACAGATTTACAGACTGGTGTTGTCTAAATCAAAATTAATTCTGTATTTCTGTCACCCTAGAACTTTTCCCAGTGATCAAAACTCTTAAATTACATGTTAAACTAAAATGAATGAGGGAAATGTGTTTTATCTCTAGACAATACTATGAACTATCCAGCAAGCGTGTCAGTGTGATTTTAGTTCATACATATCTGATTACAATCTCTCCCTTCGAGCTGCAGCACCCCCAGGGTTGGGAATTTACAGCACATACTGTCAGTCGTCTGTATATCTGCTGCTGACAAGTACTTCCTCTCAGGCTAAACTGAACATAAATCTGTTTTAGCTAATAATGTTGTCCTTACAGAGTTTTTCCTGCTCATACTCACTGTTCATCATCAGCACTGTCTGCCGCACATTAAGAAGAGCAGTTAAGGTCCATGCTCGAGGTGATTGAAAATGAGGTTAGGTTTGAAACAAAAACAGCCTTTAAAGAGTCTTTAATGTAAAATCCATCCAGAAGAGATCTGTTTTAATCCCACATTTCAAACTCTCTAACCACGCTGCTTTGTCTCGTATTTTTGTTTTTGTACCCCCTAATATCGGTCTCAAAAACTCTATTAGTCTTTATGCAAATGAACATTTTGCAAATTTGACAGCAAAACCCCTGTGCTGTCGTGCTAAAACAGTTTTATTAAATGTAAAGGTGTGGTGTCGAGCAGAAGTGTCACTAACTCTGTCATATCCTGTGAAATCATGACTCATTGTTTTTGCACCTATTACAATGTTAAACCCTTGAGTAGTTTTTGTGTGAGTTGACTTTCTCTCTACCTACAAACTGTTGCCGCCTTGTGAACACAGAGATCACAGGAGAAACAAAAACATCTCGTATCATTTGAATGAAGATATTCTTGTTCTCAATCCCACAGGGTAGTAGTAGTAGTAGTAGTTATTGCAGAGTCAAGTTCAGGTCTCTCTCTCTATCATACACTTCTCATTCATAAAAATCAGCTATTAAAAAAGAATCTGCCTTTTTGTTTCATTTCCATACTTCACATGATCTGAAGTTCCCTTTTTGAACTTTTTTTGTCCGTCCGCCGTCGCCTTTCAGTCCCCTTTTTCTCTCTGTCCCGTTTTCTTCCTCTCTGTTTGTTCAAGTTGCTGTGGTCTGTCTCAGAGCACTGCTGTGGTATGTTGCTCACTGGTGTGATACCCTCCCCGCCCCCATCCCTATTTCTGCGGCTCTTTATTGTTTTAATGACTGCCATCTGGATTAAGAGCAGATACCTCCTCCTGCTGCCCTGATACTTGCTGAAGCTGCTCTGGCCTCATTAAAAAGACTTGTAATCCCTTCCTTGTACGAGTTCATTTAGGAGGTTGTTGTCCTCCTTATAAATGTGTACTGCACATGTGTACTGTTGCTTATTCCACTCTTCCTGTTTCTTCTTCCCACCCACACACACTCACTCACACATGCTTCAGATGCCGAACTAAGAAGTTTGACTACCGGCGTTTACCCACTACCTCTGTGATCATCGCCTTCTACAACGAGGCCTGGTCCACCCTGCTGAGGACGATTCACAGCGTCCTGGAGACGGTGCCTGCCATCCTGTTGAGAGACATCATCCTCATTGACGACTACAGTGACAGAGGTCTGATCCGCCACCATGAAAATGAGCAAATGTGGATTTTTTTTGTGTCTCAAAGAACTGACACAGAAAAGCCTTCCAAGCTCCGGAACAAAGAGAACAAAGAGATCTTTCAGTCTTTGTCGAGTTTACTAAAGCAGACAAACCAGACCCCAGTTATGTTTTGATTTTTAAGCACTGACAGCTCAGAGTCGAGCCAGTCAAACAAGAATAAGCCTCTGCTATGCATGGAGAAAAATGCTGTCTATGGAGCAGAGAACAGATCATGTGTTTGGATGTATTTCAAAGGCAACGAAAGGAAACAACCTCAGAGACAAGTCAGGGCACATTTCTTTTGATGGCAGGAAAAGGTGTAAAATGAGGAACTGAAAGTGGTTGGTTCTATCTTATTGGTCCGTAGGCCTGTCACGATAACAAATTTTGCTGGACGATAATTGTGCTACAAATTATCGCCGATAAACGATATTATTGACACCATTTTTTAAATTATAGATAATGATATTATATGATATAATAATGCGAGTACACCATGTCAAAAGTGATAAACTTTAATTTCCACACGAGAACAACACTGGTTGTTTTCGTTGACTAAAATATTTCCCTTTTCTCCCACGACGAAGACGTAACGTTGACGAGCTAAACATAAGTCGGAGATGACTAAAATGTGACGAGACGAAAGTGCGTTTACGTTGATGGGACGAGACGAAAATGACGAACAGAGTTGCAAAACTCAGTCAGTTAAACGCTCAACATATAGGAGCAGCTTCAGTCCGCTCTGACAGCTCTCATCAGCCTGCTGTGCTCCTCCAACAAACAGACACACACGCACGCGCACGCACACACACACACGTCGAGTTTTGTAGTTGACGAAAACAAAACTGGTTTAAAGCCGAAATATTCCCACACTTGGGCTGTTGCGTTCGGTTTAGACACCAAAGCTGTCGTGTTCATTCTGTTAGCTTGCTTTTCACTCACGACGCTCACTTGCAGCACTGTATCCAAAAGTCTGTGTCTGTGTGCCTGTGCGCGCGCCAGCCCCCTCGTGACAAAGACACTGAATGACTGACAGGAGGGTTCACTAACTCCGTTCATTCCGCTATAGAGCCAACGCCCCCAGGTGCTGAGAACAATGCGCAGAGTGAGACCTCTTCTCTCATCCAGCGTGTTTGGTAGCGAGAGAGGAGGAAAACAAACGCATGTCAATTATCGAGGCTGGCAAAGTTATCGACCTCGTTTTTATTTATCGAGCGATAAGGCGATTTATTGATTATCGCGACAGGCCTATTGGTCCGTTATAATGCTGGTAATCTATTAATAGGAACGAAATAATTCTGCAGAGTCATGGCGGAAATTCGTCATATTGCCTTGGGTCTTTATTTGCAGCCTTTTTAAGGGTAAACTCAAGGCTTTATTTTGATCCTGTGTGAAGGCTGTCTCGATCCTCTATACCTGAGAAAAACTGCCTGATCTCGGCTCCCCTTACTATCTCTTCTGAGCTCTCAGCCCCTCTCACTCTCTCCATCGGTAAAGGAAACTAAATGATTTCTGCAGACTCTCCGCTCTTTGTCACAGAAACTGGATATAGGAGTAGCTGAATGTCTGTTCGTCCTAATGGAAGAAGTATTTGGTCCAAAGCTAGCCTGGTCTGTGTGTCAGAGACGTTACACTATGATGATTACATCAGTTTGCAACGAGCTGCCATGACATCATTTCCCCCACTTTAACCATTCTGGCCAACTGGAACGCTAGACATGCCTCTCCCTGACCAGGACGCTCCCTGCAGACAGACAGACAGCATACTCTCATTTTTCCAACTGGGTTAAACAGGCCGACCTCGATCATCCCATGAAAGTCGGTTTGAGCCTTTGACACTAATGGTTTTGTGGGTAAAAATGTATCAGATACAAGTATTAAACCAGCTAGATTATGCTAAAAACATAGTTGAACTCACTGTTTGTAACAGGACAGAGGGTTGGGGTCAGACCAGTTGTTATCACTGACCTTTGCAGTGCTTTTGGTGCTTTTAAATGAGGTTGTGTTTACCGCGTTTATGAGAAGAGGCCAGAGGAGCGCCCTCTCTTATCATATTCACAAAGTTATAAGTCAAAAGTTTCTCAAGGCTTCCCGTTCAAATCAAATCAAATCAAAGCAAACTTTATTTTATGTTGTGCTTTTCATACGGTCCCTGCAGCGGTCACAAGTTTGAATCCGGCCCCAACCATGTACTGCATGTCCTCCCCCCCTCTCTCTTTCTATCTCCCCAGAAAAACAAAAAAAAAAAAACAAAAAACTGAAACAACCCTTAAAGGACCCCCACTCACACACACAATTGCCTTACTCCATGCAGCACTACAATCCACAGGTTACACTCACACACACAGTCTCCCCTTAAGCCATACACACACACACACACACACACACACACACACACACACACACACACACACCAATGCAGCCGCTAAGATAGTGAACATGAGGCTGAGTACAGATGAACAGTTGAGAAAGTGCCATCAGAGGAGCCGTCAGCACCAGGAGCTTAGAGCCACCCCAAAGCCACAGGACACCGACACAGGGCCAGGGGAGAGATGTGGCAGACACCTCCACCAGGAACCCTGTGACCGGCCCCTGCGACCACAGCTGACCACTGCTCCTGGTGCTGAGGGCTCCCTCAGAGGAAACACTGGGGTTCCTACAAATGATGAAAGGATAAAAACAAGTAAAAACGAAAATATGAATCAAATCAAACACAGACAAACTCAGTTACAATAAATACAACTAAATATGAGATAAGAAGCCTAAGATAGCTAAAATCAGTGGAGATAAAATAAATAAATATTAATTAAAAGCTAAGTTAAAAAGATGGATCTTGAGCCTGCTCTTAAAAACATGAACGTTCTCTCTGAGGTCCTCTGGAAGGCTGTTTTATGAGAAGGAAAGACGCCTCACCATGAGAGTGTGTCCTGACTTTAATGTTACGTGTCTGATGACGTTTTCAGATATGATAGAGCTCACGTTTAGACAATTACTATATGTTGTTATGACACAGACGGGTCTATAGTTAATAGGGAGCTGACATTCATGAAAGAACAGCTTATACAGAGTAGTTTGTTTAACATTAACCGCAAAAAAGGAGCTATGGCAAAAGGCAATAGAGATCTAGCATCCATGCTGTTCCTCGCTTGAACACCACGCCTTTCATTTTCACACAGCGTCACAAGTTTCATTTGAAGGCAGCACATGAACGCTACCCTCTAATTATATTCATGAGTCAAATTTCCTGAAAGCTGTCTTCAAATCCCCAAAATAAAGACAGAGAAAGAGAAGTTAAATCCATGAAGAAGAAGAGATGATGTCACTTTAATGATAATGTGTTTTTTTTGTGTGTGTGTTTATTCACGATAGGTTACCTGAAGTCCAGACTTGCTGAATATGTCAGTAATCTGGATCGAGTGCGGCTCATCCGCACCAAGAAAAGAGAAGGTCTGGTCCGAGCGCGTCTCATCGGAGCCCGCTTTGCCACAGGGGAGGTACTGACCTTCCTCGACTGCCACTGTGAGTGCGTCTCAGGCTGGATTGAGCCTCTACTGGAAAGGTGAGTTTGCTAGACTATATGAGCCTTTAAAACACAACTCAAAACTGACACTGACAGAATTTTCTTTTTTTTCTCCTGTGTTTAGAATCGGTGAGAACGAGAGCACTATTGTGTGTCCTGTGATCGACACCATAGACTGGAACACCTTTGAGTTCTACATGCAAACAGACGAGCCCATGATCGGAGGCTTTGACTGGAGACTCACCTTTCAGTGGCACTCTGTCCCAGAGGTGGAACGCAAGAGGCGTAAATCCCGCATCGACCCCATCAGGTGAGCGTTTAATCTCAGAGACAGTTGTAAAGTCCTGAAGAGCCACTCTGGAGGGAGGTTATATCAGGGGTTTGCTCATGAATAGGGTGCAGCTCTGCTCTAAACATAGCACTTCACCTCTAAGTCAGTCATTCATTAAGCAATCAGTTAAACTGTCATAGAGAGAGAGGGAGGGAGATAGTAACAGTAAGGTCAACAACCCTCCAAAACTGGAAATGAGAGGTGGTGTCTGAGTGTTTCTCAGCAGTGAACTCTCGTTTGAACTTGCACAGATGTGGAGGAAGCTGCTGACTTTAGTTTGGATCTTAGTCAGCAGTTCCCTGCCTGCTGCTTTAGCCCTATCACTATTCAGCCGAAAACATACAGGATCCATATTGAGCGTGTTCCATATTTGCTCCGTAGAGCAGCATTGGGTATTGCCCACAGGATGCATATTTGGAGTGTAGCAGCAGCTTAGTGCAGCCCCGGTCAGCTGGGCTCAGTATAGGGGAAACAACATGCTCACAACAGGTTGTTTTGCCTTTCTGTGGTCTATTTCCTGATAATTTGGATATAATTTAGTGACCGTTGAGCCTCTACTATATTGTGAAAAAGCAACAGGATTTTACAGTTTCGGTTTTTGCAAGTTTACTCGTGTTTAGTAAAGTAAACGATGTTCCTTTATACTGTGTTGTTACCTTCAGACAGAGTCAGCAGTTAAAAGTCCTGTTGGGGTCCACATGGATCAGGGATTGACCATCAGATTGTTTTGTGTTACTGATAAATCCATAACCAGGAAGTATTTCTCATCTACACCAACTGATACACAGTCAGGAGTCTGCATATGGTGTTTTTTTTTTTTCAAAAATCGAATGACATGCGTGGTTTTCGCGCTTTACTTCGTGTCAAGTACAATCTTCTGTGTGGATTGACATGTATTGGAACTGTAGAGCAGCACGAACAGACAGCAGTGCTGCGCTCGATACGATGCTGCGACAGAGCTGATATGCGTCCTGTATGCTTTGCTGCATTAATTAGAATGGCAACCTATTTGCTGTGTGATACGTGACGCTGCTGCCACGCTCCTAATACACATCCTGTATGTTTAGCTTTTAGTGCTCTCTGTTCCTAATCACAAATATTGGCATTTTGTTAAGAGGGACAGTATCTAATAACATGCATATATACATCAGTTGCACTTGGTCTCCTTATGTTTTCTTTAGCTTGTAAACAGGCAACTCCACACCGCTGTACAGTGATTGATGCCTATAAAATGACTTCATCAATAAGAAAGTGATTAGAGCATACCCACTGCAGATACACACACCTCCTCTGGATTATAAGTGATGATTCAAAAAAATATTTGATTTGGTTTGAAATGATTCTGAACCAATAATCTCATTAGTTTCGCTTTTTACTGTATCTGGTAAGACTCTGGCGTTGTTTCAGCTTTTTCAGGAATGAATATATTCACCCCTAGAGAACCCAGAACAAAAAGAAAGTATGTAGTTTGACATTTAGTCTGATTTAGTTTGCTGCCTGTACCCCCACAGCCAAAATGTCAGTGACATGGTAGCTGGTTCTGGCCCTCTTCCCGTTGTCCCGCTGTAGTGCGAGGGATTCTTGATCGTAAGAGTTGGGTAAAAATTTTGGCAGTGATCCCTTTCAGACAGGAACTGAGATCTTGAGCAGGTTACATCTTGTAAAGGTGAGGTCGGTCAGCTGAGTGGATCAAAATAAAAAGGCTAAATTGTTCCTGTGGAAGTGGGTGAAGATTTACCACTATTACACTGCTCTTTTCCGTTTCACTGTTTCTCTCAGGTCTCCAACAATGGCAGGAGGCTTATTTGCAGTCAGCAAGAAATACTTTGAGTATCTGGGCACCTATGACATGGGGATGGAGGTGTGGGGAGGAGAAAACCTGGAGCTCTCCTTCAGGGTGAGTTTAGCGCTTCCTGTGTTTGCCACTGTGATATATGTTTTATGACATAGTTTGTGGCCCATGTTCTTGTATTCATCCATCTAGCAGTCAACGGTCGCTGGCCGGCTGGTGTGAGAGCGACACATGTCAGTGTCAGATCACAGTCAGCCAAAGCGTCCCAGCCCGCACCCTGATATTAGCTGACACCTTGTTGTGACGCTGGTGTCGCTTTTCAGTTGTTTGCGTCAATCAAATTGGCAGAGATTTGAGGCTACGTGTGAGTTTGTATCAGGGGCACGCAAGGGTAGATGATGCAAATCGTGTGTGCATGATTTATAGTGTGTATGAGGTTTCACAGTGAGGAGGAACGGGCTCATCCCTTGAGTGATGCGTTATGCATGTGGAAGTAAAACTGCCTCTCACCGGGACTTTTCGGCATACATAATTTATGCTCAGTGAATTGGTTTGCAACCCAGCTTTTGGAGTGTTAAAAATATGGTGGGGATGAAGCTGCTGTGGAATTAAGATGGAAGGAACTGTCATTTAATGGCTGTTTGGCTCCGGATATATGGTAATGATTTCAGCGCCTGTAATTGGAACATGGCTCAGCCAAGTGTTAAGAAGGACCTTGTTAGATAGAAACCTTTTAGACTTTGAGGATGTTTTTTTATATTCTTTTTGTTTATCTTTGGTACAAGATGAAGCTGTCACAAGATGGACATTTCTGAAATAAACAAGAGCTGTTTCGGATGTGGTAGTCGTAGTACTTTAAGGAAACAAGAATTAAATTAAAGGTGGACCTGTGAGGCTTTGTTCCTCATTTAAGGAGCATTTCCAATATCATCATTTTAGCTGCTGACAGGTTCCTGTCTTTCTGCAAGAAGACATGACGACACAATAGTTTAAGGGTTTTGTTAGGCAACTTCTGGCTTACAGGCTAACTGAGTTCGTACCTCGAAGCTGGTGTTTCATTGTAAACGGTGACCCTGTGAACTGGCTACGCCGCTCACTGATGCCTCCACTTTTTCTAAACTGATTTGTATATTTGACACCACAATAACATGATAGATCAAGGTGCTATCACGACTCGTTTAGGGTTTCACCAGTTTCTGTAACCACGACAACCACTGACACATTGAGTGGAAGTCGCCGGATTACAGGGTAACTTTATCAGATATAACACTGGCTTTCTTCCATAGACTGAATATAGAATGGAGAACAGCACCCTCTAGTGACGGGCTGCAGTATAGGTTATAAATCCCGCTTCCTCCAGCAATCCCTATAGAGCTGTTGACAAACAGAATATACATTTTCTTCCCCCCCGATTGCGATATTGACATGTAGTTACTGTAAGTCTGGTTTGTGCTCAAGTCCTCTTTTTTCTGTACAGCTCCATTTTTAACAGTAATTAGGGGTTCATGTTTTCTATGATTGACACTTGATACAGCCTGTGGCAGTAGCTCACCCGGGGATATGCTGTTTGAGCCGAGCATCATCACAGCGACTCTCTCGCCGAATGCGTACAACGCTACTGCACATTGGTAATTTCCGGGATTTTCTCCACTTCCTGGAACCACTAAGAGCAATTCGGCTTCAAATTCGTATAATGAGAGAGGGAGGAGCCAAGTCGTCCATAGTATATACAGTCTATGCTTTCTACGCAAAGTGTGACTGGTCAGTGCTGTGATTGTCAGCACAAAACCATTCAGTGTCAGTTTTAGGCCTAAATGTGGAAACAATTAAAAAATATTGTTTATTATTAGTTTCAAATTGCCCTTGCTCGTTGAATTGATGAATGAACCATAAGCATACTAAAAATAACTTATACTTGGGAAGTCACACGTGAAAGAAGATCAGGTTTTAACACACAGACCAAAGTTCACCAGTTAGAGTTGCATATAAATCCAGGATGTAGTGTGCAATAAACAAAGATCTTGGTTAATGATAAATGATTCTGTGTAACTGCTGGTTCTCTATCAGGAAGATCAGCGTAAAAAGATGAACATGTACAATATCTGCTGACATCAGAAGCAGTTCATCCACTTATTGTTTCTTATTATTTCCTATCTATGTGGCTTTATGTAAAGCGAAAGTGTCTCATATGTGATCTGTCATGTGTAACCCCCCTAGGTGTGGCAGTGCGGGGGAAGCCTGGAGATTCACCCCTGCTCTCATGTGGGCCATGTGTTCCCTAAAAAAGCCCCCTACGCGCGGCCCAACTTCCTGCAGAACACAGTCCGAGCTGCAGAGGTTTGGATGGACTCGTATAAACAACACTTTTACAACAGGAATCCCCCTGCCAGGAAGGTGAGATAAATTCAAGGACCCGTTCCTTTAACCGGTTTGTCTCAGTTGGTTGTTCAGCTGCTATGAGGAAACTGGAAAATGATTCATGCTCAGACAAGAATATTTACCAGCATTGAGCTTGGTGTCAGTTAGCCAGTGCAGGTTTGTTTTCCTCATTAAAATTAAAACCCAGCAGTGATGCCGAGTTTCACCTTGTAGCACCTTGTTTATAAGACACAGAAAGGCTTATCTTTGATGTTCGAGTCTGATGTGATATGGTTCAGCTGCCTACTTCTCGACATACGATGAAACACAGTCTGGCTGACTTGGTCAGTCAGTCATGTGTGTGTTTCTGCGGTGCGTGTCGTGCCTCTCAGGTTCTGAGTACCACCATCACCATCAAACATTCATGTATCTCAGTTTCACCTCTCTGAAAAAAAGTGCATTATTAATGTCAGGGATCTTTGATCAAACAATAAATTACCTGGTCAGAGGGAGATTGAACACAGCAACTGGAAACCAGCGTCTGATCTGTTATGTTTGTGAAACTGAGTTTATTTTGTGTTAAAGTGCAAACCCTACCCACCTGTTTTTTTTTAATAACTTGCATACAATTTCGAAGAAAGTTAGTATCATGGAAAAGGAGATTTTCAGATTATTTAATAGTAAAAGGAGTTTTTACCCTGGATAGAATTTGGAGTTATTTGTTGTCTTATGTGTGGGGAAACCACATTCCTCACATTTTTTCTCAGCAACTTTTCTGCACACTGTTATCTGAAAAACACCAGAACAAAAGTTTCTCTCTGAAGGGGCTCGGTGTATCTTGAAGGCCTGGAAGTGAAATTCCGCTTCTAGGCAGAGCACATGTACACTGTGAGCAGGTGTGGCAGACTTTGGGCAGAGTTTATTACCTGTGCAAACACACTTATCTGTAGTATACACACAAAAGGTGTGACCCGTCCCAGTTAGTTTTAAGGTCAAGTTTGCTGGTCTTTCTTTCGAGTAGTAGGATCCAAGTATGAAATCCAGGATGTAAATATTTACTTTGATGGTGTGACAGTTTAATTTTGGAGTCTGTAAACAGTTCTTCATAGACTTGGTCATCTTTTAGTGAAATGTCATCAACTTCTTATCCTTGATTTCTTCTCAAGTTTTCTTGATGGTTGTGTGTAATCCACAGGAGACTTATGGTGATATTTCAGAGCGGCTGCTGCTGAGGAAGAGGCTGAACTGCAACAGTTTTGATTGGTATCTGAAGAATATTTACCCTGACCTGCACGTACCTGAGGACAGGGAAGGCTGGAACGGGGCTGTGAGTGTCTCATTTTCATGTCTGAGTTATGTTGCAGCTTCTGTGTTTCACTGACTTTTATCCTCGACATGAATCAGAAAGAAATGGTTTTGTGATTGTGTCTTGGTGTCCTCCTTAGTTTCACATATTTCCAGCGTGAGGTTTTTGTGCCGAAAGAAAATCCTCATGAAATTGAGAAGGTCCAACTGAGACAAACAAAGGGCTTTGAAACCCATTTGGACCAGGATCAGGACCATTTTCAGTTCAACACACAGTGCAGGATTTCATTGTAAAATATGCTGCACCAAAAAGCCGTCTCTGACTGAACATCCCCAAATCCGTCACGTTGTCAGGTTTCATCTTGGCAGTGATGCAGGGGCACTACACAGAAATCCATCTGTCATTGTCAGCCAATAATTTTTGTACACTGTGTATGTGCACACTGAATTACATAGGTGTGTATGAATTAAAGGTGGGGTAGGCAGGATCTGAGGAAGTACCAGATTTGAGGAGAAATCTTGAATGTAAACTCTACCCCTCCCAACCAGTTTTCCCCTCAGCTCCTCCTCTCCCCTCCGTCTCTGCTCCAACAAGCTCGCTCCTGCTCGCTCATATCGTTTCAGCTAAATTCAGATATAAGGCAGATAAATACTTCAGATAATTACAAATTGGGCCCAGTCAACGTGAAAGTAAAAAGCATTGGTGCCCTGTTTTTCTTAGTGTAAAATCAAAATGATATGAAAAAAAGTCATAATTTTGACTCTAATCACAAAATTAATGGACAAATGAAAATCTAATGGTTTTGTCTAATCATATCTGATCAAAGAGGGCTGGGACTGCATAAAAAATGAATATTTTTCAGGCTTGAAATTTGCAGAATTTATTCCCCAATATTCAGAGAAAAATCTGAATATAAAAGATTATTTTTTTTTCCATTGATCCTATCCCTCTTCTGTGTGTAAACACGAAATGTTCATTTGTTTATACATTCATATACACGCACACACACACCTCATTCACAGTAAATTGATTGTCATGATTTTTATTGTTTTCTTTTCCCAGGTTCGCAGCTCGGGAATCTACTCTGAGTGTCTGGACTATAACGCACCAGAGCACAACCCTACAGGAGCCCACCTCTCTCTGTTTGGCTGCCATGGCCAGGGAGGCAACCAGGTGCATGAAACTTTTCACACTTTAATTTTGTCTCCAACTCTCTCTCTCTCTCTCTCTCTATCGCTCGCTTGCTCGCTCTCTCATGCATATTTCCTGCTTCAATCACACAACCTGATAGGAAAAGTACCTTAAAATGTCGTCTCTTTCTACAACAAGCTGCCACAGGTGATTCACACTCTGCCAGTGTGTCCAGCATGTTTGGAATTTATGAAATGGAAAAACTAACTTTATTTTCTCCACAAATGCCAAGAAAATATCATATCGTTGATTCAAAGTACTTTTTGATTGGACACCCTCCAACTCCAGTGATGGATGGAGAAGCTGCATCAGCAGACTGTTTGTCTGTGAGGATGTATATTTAATGTTGCAGTCAGATAACCGGCACGGCTCCTCTCTGTGAATCTCCAGCCGGCTTGATATCTCTGATTACCCGGCTGAAGCCTCGCATCAGATGTCCCGGGCCACAAAAAGCACCATGTGTGACTGAAAATCAATGTTTGAAAGGCTTCCAGCTGAAACAAAAACCTGAGGGCCCTTCACCACCTCTCCCCCTTTTCCCTGGCCCACATAAGAACTAGGTTCCATTTGAAAGATACATGAGCCTCATGGGCAGGATGAATGGCACTGGCCAGGTAAATAAGTTTGTAGCCAGACACAGGGACCCGTGTGACTCTTTTATCAGGGAAGACCATTATGGGCCCCGATGCACCTGAAAGATGTATGAGATGTGAAGAAAGGGATGTGGAAGTTTGAAGACTGATTACCTGACCCTGCGTTTAATGCGAAGACTGGGGAGTGTTGCATCTTTTGTCCTGATGGGTCTGATTGTTCAAAATGACACCAGAGGGAGGAGAGTTCTGTTTGAGCTCACGGCTGGTTGATTGAAAGGGCCGGGCCCTGGTCTGTACCCATGAGATCCCTCTATAGACATGGCATGCGTGCAGCGCAGTCAGGACCTGATCCCAGAGGCGAGTCCGTGAAGTGCTCCCTGTAATCCTAGACGTAAAAAACAAGCCAAACTGGAAGATTAAGCTTGAAGAGGCAGAGAAGAGATGAAGGTGGAAAAAGAGCTTATATGGAGGTGAAAGGAGAGCTGTGGGACTCTCTTCTTCTTCTTCTTCGTTCTTATTTTTTTTTTTTATTCTTTCTTGAAATCATGCACAGTTTACAATGAATGAAACGGACATCTGACATTTGAGGAGGGAGTCAACATGGAAAGAGACACAAGGCAGGAACATTAAAACATAAAATAACATCAAACATTAAAAGCAACACGCAGTCAACAGACACATCTATATGTACCTAAGCACCCACACCTACTACCTTCACACCCATCTGTGCGTACATCAGAAGAGATGGTTAAAAAAAACAATAAAAACAAGTCATTAACATTCATTTTATCGGTCATTGAAAGTAAAATTTATCAGGAAAATACAAGATTAATCCATCCAAGTCATCCAGCAGGGATTTTCTTGGACTGAATGTCCTGAATGTATCTTCCTTTAGGACAGGATAATATTTGAAGAAAAGTTGTCTCGGTGTCATAAACGTGTCAGAGCGAGCTCTTTAACAGAAGCTGTTACGATACGGTATAATTAGTGGAAATGGTTTCAACATCAGCTGTTGGGAGGTCTGAAAAAACTAACTGTAAATCTGTCTTTTTCTTCAGTACTTCGAATACACATCTCAAAAGGAGATCCGGTTCAACTCAGTGAAAGAGCTGTGTGCAGAAGTACCTGTGGGACAGAGCTCCATTGGGATGAAGCACTGCCCCCATGATCGGGAGCCCAAACCTGCCAGTATCACCTGGGAGTTCAGAGAGGTAGTGGCCAGCTTACTTTTATACAATGACCCCACAGGAAGATGACAGTTCAGTTCTCCTTTTAAATCTCCTTCAAACTCTCTCTAATCTCTCTCAGGACGGGACTATCTACCACCCTCAGTCTGGCAAGTGTATGACATCTTACCGCACTCCAGAAGGACGCTCAGATGTGCAAGTGCGCCCGTGTGTCCCCGGAGACAAAAACCAGCAGTGGAAGTTTGAGTGGTAAGAGGACAAGGAGAAGAAGAAGCCGGAAACCTCAAGTGACCTTCTTTTATTATAGTGCAATTACTACAGTGGATGACTCTGCCACTGCCTCCACGGCTGAAGTCTGCACTCTATTTAGATGGGAATGTCGAGCAAATACAAAGGTGGTGAAAAGTCACTTTAAGCCAATGATTCACCCTTTTCAGCGCTTTGATTCCCATGTGAATAACTAAAGAAGAGCAGTCTGCAGCAGAGTGAATGAGGACTGCAAAGCAGGATTTATTGGTCTTTTAACAGAGACCAGCTGAACTGCAGACTTTAACTTTGACGTTGCTTTTCATCCAAGTGCCTGAGCCCTTGAAACAGAGTCGAATGCACATCGCAGGCATCTTTGCCATGCCTTTTTATGTCTAATGCAAGAACTTTAAACCAGCTAAACTGACCCCAATATTCAACACAAAGAAGTGCCTTTGCGAGAGCTGAAAGACAAGGTAATTCCTACATGCGAAAATCATGCTGCACTACAAAACGTTACCCTAATGTGCAATTATTGATTAATATTATTGTAAAATCCTTGTAATTGTTTGTTAATTGTCAAAAAGAAGTGATTTAAAATTGGGCAACTTAAAGACAACATGCCAGGAATGTAAGGTCAGCTGCTTGTCTCCCTACACCAGTTACCTTCTGACATGCTCCATCATGTGAGAGGTGAACCAGCGCCGTCATACCAGACTGCCTCTCTATTCTGTCTCTCATCTGCAGAGGCAGTTTCACGCTGGAATGCTGCCCGAACAAGACTTGAAGCATTTATTAAGGTTTTTGTACAAGTGCAATTTGTCCCAGAGGGCTTAAAGAGTCCACAGGAATGTAGTCATCTATTTTTCCCTGTGTTGTTGAATTAAGAAGACCCTCACTCGTCTGTCACTGTGCTTTTTGAAGGCTTGACATCCTAAGGGAGCTAAAATGAAATGTGCCGAAATGAAATGTGCCAGCGGAGTTCAAGCGGAACATTGCAAATGTTTAAAAAAACAAACCCTGGCTTGATGGGCTTGATTTTTATTCAGACGCAAAAAGCCTTAAAGGTAACACCTGTGTCACGCAATCCTTCAATTTGCTGATGCCAGACTCCTGCGTGTTCACTGTACTTGAAACAGCATCAGAGACACTCCTGTGGGTTTTGTTTTCCACTGAGGACTCTCTTTGTGTTTCTACTGGGATTTAAGGACCAAGAAAGACAATTTAACTATTTAAGATGTGTAGCAGCTGTACTTGCCGAAGACTGTTTATCACTGAGCAATGTTAAGTGTCTGTGCTACTTTGAAGTCATGAATATGTGATACTCATGCCAGTCAAAGTACACAGTGTGTCATCATGTTAGAAAACGTATGTTTTTTTGAGTGACGTTTGGTTTAAGGGACCAGAATGGGACGGAGTGCTCTGGAGAGGGAGCTCTGAAACTACTGATAATGAAAAAGGGATGATGGTGGTTACTTGATATGAAGGAGAGGGGTGGAGGTTTCAAAGAAGATTAAAGCTTTTGGGATGACTGAAAGAATAAAAAACTAACAGCAGACATTTTTTTGTCATTTTCTTTGTCTCTACAAACAGTGTGCTGTCAGCAACCACTCAGAGAAACCTCTTATCTGTATATCACTGTATGAAACAATGACATGCAGGGAAATCTAATCTAACCCACAAAGAGAAGCAACATCACTCCATTGTACTTTCCATTCAAACAGTAACAGTATTTACAGTTACATGGCTCCACCTAATGGTAGGAAACCATGTTACACACCACTCAGTCTGCTAAAGACAGTTTATTGTCTAGGTCACAGTCAAGGGGGTTTACAAAGATTTTTATTTCTGGGTTGAGGATGAGACAATTTTATTTGATCATAATTTAGTTTATTAATGGGCAAAATCATAACAGTAAAATCAACAATATACATTAGATGATCAGCTTTTACTTGACATAATTATATGGTATAATAACAGTAACAAGCAAAGCAGACAAGTCAATCGGACAAGACTGGCAATTTGTAAAGTGTAATTTTTAAAACCTGTAACCAGTGTAAGTGAGTAGGTGTCAGCCAATAAGGAGCTAATAAAAACAGTCCTGTTTTTATGATTTATATTTAAAAGTATTCACAACTAACAACACATTTGGCTGTAAAAAGTTAAAAAGATGAGTTTGTTTGTAAAAGACACTTCTGAAGCATGTAGCGGACAAGATAAGTCAGAACTGTTTTGTCCACAGGGGGTAGCCAACACTGATACAAACCAAAAGTTTCTGACAGGAGCTTTAAGACAAAGCACATCTAAATCACAAGAAGACGGGCTTCAAAGTTTAATAATATATCAAATTAAGTATTCAAAGTTTCAAATTCTTGTTAAGAACTGAATGTTTATTTATCCCAAACAGTGAGTGTGGAAGCTGGTAAATCACTACATCCTCTTGGAGCTGTAGAAGCTGCTAAATGGTCTTTTCATGCTGCAGGGTTTCCAAACACTCTCAGGATCTCTCTGATACAAATGTCTTTTCATTCTTTTATTTTCACATCACAAACTTTGACACAAATCATTACATATTCAAATTTGAATAATCAAATCTAAGGGCTGATGACTTCCTTAATTAATTAGCTTAAAAAATAATATCACACATGAATACAGCAGCATCAAAAGGCCTGCATGCTTCTTTGAGAGCCAGGTTTAGTTTTGCAAGGATATTTCCACTGTTTATGACATGGTTTTTAAACAATTTCAGGATTTAATTAGAAGAGGAAGCATAAACTCAAGAATTAAAGTCAACTTTCAAACCCTCAACATATTATGCATCAGCTATTTACTTGTGATACATCACAGTAGATAATAAGGCAGCCCAAAGGTGCTCATTATTGTTCTACATCTGTTGCATGGAAAATGTTCTCCATCATCCAGTCCTGAATAAAAACGCTCTCATGCATTAACATTAATATTGTGTCCCTGACATGACACGACAAGCCCAGTCTAGCGTGGTATATTACAACACTCAGGCTGACATGTCGCCTTCCCATGTCTCTTTGTAGTTTTCACAATATAGGTGCTCGATCAAACAGAATGCCACTCAGATTACCTCCTCGCCTTGAACGATCAGCTTAATTATTTAGCATTTTAATTTGCTTAAACATAAATTTTGTGTCACATTTCATCTTTGGTGTCAAGAGTTTTCAGATCAGTTTCACATGAGTGACAACTGGCTGCATATGAAAAAAGACCACTGAAGCAGAGGGCCCAGCTGAGGAGGTGTTGCGAGGTTAAATGAGTTTGTGGGTTTAGATGTACTGAATATTACAAGCTGAAATTGACATTGCAGATACGATTGCAAACTTGTCAGCTTCTACCTGAACTTGGACTAAGATGAAAAGGAAAGAAATAAGATTGTACTAATCAAGGAGGGTGGGTATAACTGGTTAAAAAAAAACTGAAATGTGAGAAATATGGTTTAAATAATAACAATGTATTAAAAAAAAAAAATCTTTACTGGCTCAGCTAAGCGCACCATGGTATTGCATATGCCATGATCGCAAAAAGGCCACCAAAATAGTTTTTAAAATAAATTAGTTTCAACAAAGACTTGGATAAATTTCTCAAACATTCATTTTTTAAAAAAAAGATAGAAAATATTTTGGTTTACTTTTTTAAAAATATCCTCAGGTGCTGCAATAACTTTTGTCACATTGGTGTAGGACGCTGAAATCTTTGGATTACCAGGTGACTTTTAAGGGTACAACACCGCACTTTAATGGACTTACAGGCTTAAACTCTTTCCACGTGCAGAGGCCCTTTGCTCTCTGTCTCAGTCTTTGGATTGATCACATTATAATAAAGTCAAAGACTTTTGGTCTTTGGTCATAGCAGGTTTTAGGACTCCTCACTGCTGTTATCAACCCAGACAAGGTCCCAGACAATCCACCCTTCCTGCCTGTTACTAAGACAGAAAAGCTCCCAAGTTTAAGGTCTCTTCATTATCAATTATCTTCCTTGAGTGAATTGTCGTTCAAAGATTAACCTCCGAGCCGTTACAAATGACTTTCAGTTTGCAGTTTGAGCTCGTCAGGTTACCGTAGTTCAGCCGTAACTCGCAAAACTTCCGGTGCAATTTCGCAGTTTACTCAGCCGTAGTTAATGACGCCATTTTAAAAATGTTTTCATTTCAGTGGCAGTTACCCCCAGAAGAAAAACACGGCGACATTTTTTTTATAATTAAAAGGTCAAACCCTAAGCTGACAGGAGTCAGTTTGGATTAAATGTTAAATGTAAAGTTAAATGTATGGAGGTATTTTGGCTAAACTAAAGGTTCCACTATGAAGGAATAGCACTTTACAGCAATTTATAGCAATATCTATATCAAGCTGCTGCATCAGCTGTTTGAATTTCATTGTAAAACATTCCTTATATGTTTATGCTACCCATTAATGTCAACAATTTTATACAAGAATATCACATTTTCAGGTATTTAATATCAGAAGTTTAAGCAGATGTGATTATAGGAGACAACCCTTCAATGTTTGGGGTAGCCTAAGTTAACCCCTAATGATAACTATGCTTGGTCACTCCAACAATAAAACAAAGTCTGTGCATGCCTGTCCTCCAACATGAATATAGTCTTTATTCTAATGTCTGTGGTGGAAAGGTAATTACAATTTACATCATTTTAGTACCCTTTTTTACAGGGTCTGTGAGAAACTTTTGGCTTGTGTCAATTTCGATGTCCCCGCGGACAAAGTCTTTTTTTATATTGTCTACCTCGTGTTCAGAAATTAAAAAGTTACATTTGATTAAATGTCAGGCTTGTTGATGTTTTTTATATATTTTTTTTCTTCCAAAAAGGCATTGATATTTTACTTTGAAAAGTGGACGCATACTTCCGGTCTCTGGCGAGTTGACGGTTTGCGCAAACTTCAAACGAAGTTGAAACAGCGGGGATGCAAACTTCAGCCTGGTTGAAACAGTTGTTCCTCGGTAGGCCTGCCTCTAACAGTGACTTTTGTGAAACACGTTGATTTAGGCATTGTTAGTTTGTGCTCTAAACTCCGTAACACAAGTTTTTGTTACAGGACCAAACGGAAAAGATGACGGATTTTTGATTTGACCTAGATTAGTTCTACTTAATGCGGGCGACCACAGGTGAGGCCGTCAGACAGATGACCAATGTTAATCTGTTGAGAAGGGTAATCCGAGGGTGTTAATCTGTTCACACTTACTTAAAGCTGGTTTGAACAGGGTCCAAGGGGTGGAGTATAACTGTCCTAATGTTACTCCAACTGCAGTAACGGAAGAAGTTACCTAAAACGGACTAACTAGATTGTTGGATATTTCTCCAACTGGGTTGATAAAACAGCATGTAAACTAAAATCCATCGTGTGTGGAAGCATGCGAGTCAAACGGAAATGTGAGCAAGCCCAGGAAACTTCACGGGTCACTTTTTCTTCAGCGGGAGGTGCCAACGGAGCGCCGCTCCTCGGGGCATGAAACCTCAGAGCACTTTTTTTTCTGTCTCTCACCGAAGAAGGAAGCGACACGATGGCACTTTGGGGGAGAAGGAGCCAAAGCAGGCTCATGGTTTTCATAGTTGGAGTCTTTGTGGTGGGATATCTCATACTCAACAGGCACAACTCCGGGGACGCAAGCACCGCTCATGAACGAGAGGCCCCCAGAGAAAGAGTAAGAGAGGTGGAGAATGAGGATCTGAAAAGACCCGTCTACGAGAAGCCCCCTTTGGATTTGAGCAGCCCGGGTGAGATGGGGAAAGCCGTCAGACTTAATCTGAAAGGAGAGGAGAAACAAAAGGAGGAGGAAAGCATCAGACTTCACAAGATTAACACTTATGTCAGTGATAGAGTGTCTCTACACCGCAGGCTGCCTGAGAGATGGAACCCACTGTGAGTAAATGTAACCATAAAATCATTTACTATCACTCCACTATGAAACTCCAGGGACTTCTATAATCTGTAGCTTTATCTCAAATCATGAAACATATTGTCTTAGTCTGTGCTCACTTCTACCCACTTATTTACTTCAGAGTGTTTGCTCAGTCAAACAAGCTGAAGCTCAAGGCAAACACCTTTTGCCAGATCATCAATGTGTATGTTCAGCGCTGTCTCACCTGCTCCCTTCGACAGGGAGCCATGTATTTAAACTTTTATTGCATTTTTGCTTTGAAAGGAAAATAAACACTAAGGAACTTTGTAGACCTGGATGGGTATTTCCGTCTTACACAGGCATGTAAACAGATAAGGAGGAACCAGTCCAAGGAGTTTTGTAAAGAAGAGTCAGCTCATACGAGGATGTACTTTAAACAGCCTTGTTATGCATTATGCAAGTGAATCTGGAAAAGTTTTTCAAGAATGTCCAATAAAAGTAAAATAACAATATCCTCCTCATATTGCAGCTGTAAGGACCTGAAGTATGACTACAGGTCCCTGCCGACAACCTCAGTGGTCATCGCCTTCTACAACGAGGCCTGGTCCACCCTGCTGAGGACGGTCCACAGTGTGCTGGAGACGTCGCCTGACATCCTGCTGAAGGAGGTGGTGCTGGTGGATGACTACAGCGACAGAGGTATCCGTGACTGATGGAGGGACACTGAGAAGGACAGATGTGTGGACAGGCAGAGGGCATGTGTAGGCCAGATTGACAGTTAGGACGGACAGAGAGGTTGACACGCGAGGAGGCACATGCAGGCAGGTGGCAGACGGATAGAAGGAGGGGGCGAGGAGAGAGTGATGTGTTCGCAATTAGGAGAGAGTCACGGGGAGGTAGTGACGGGCCGTGACACTCAGATGTAGATAAATGGGAAATTGAATACACATCCAGATAGACTCAGGCTGAAAGTTTCAAATTAGCTCAAGGGAGAGTCTCATACTAAGTGTAACAAGTTGCTGTCTTAAAATCTTTGGAAAGGAAATCCACAAAAATGAGGCTCATTTCTTGTTCTACATTTAAATATTAGTTCTGTAAATTAGTTCAGCTTTCTCAGTGTGTTGCTGATTGGACATTTGTTGTGTAAAGGGAGGGGTTAATGAGAACAGAAAACTGATCTGTCATCCTTTCAGCTTTTGTTTTTAGCACAATACTATAATTCTTATAGGTGTGGAAGCTTCCTTATTAACCTCCAAGCAGAAATCTAAACACGCTGTGCAAGGAGTCTTTCACAACGTCAACTGCTTTACGGGTGAGGTGGGTGTTGTCAGTGCTCAAGAGGGAGACAATGAGCTGTGTTCACTATGCGCTGCAGTGTTTTTCTGTTCTGTTCTGTGCAGCTCCAAAATATATCTATTGTACACTCAAAATTGGCCAAGGTGGTATATATTCTGTCAGTAAGCTCTAAAAGTGCTCTACTGGGAGCTCGAAAAGAACCTTTAGTATAGTTCAATGGATAAAATTAAGAATCGACAAGACTTTTGGCAAGGAATGTACCAATACCTGGAAAGAAATCCCTGAATCTACGAGCAAAGGATCAGGAAAACCGGAATGATGATGGTAATTGTGAGGAGGATGTCTTTTCTGTGAAGTAGTTCATTGATAAAACTTGTATGTGGTTCCATTTAAAGCTGTTGGAACCAAGATTTAGTATTTGAACGAATAAATGAATGAATTTATTTCGAATATGTATGCAAGGAAATAAAATAATCAAAAAATGTCATTTACATGCAAACAAGGAAAAAAAAAGAAATGAATTCTACACGTTCGAAAAGGAGAAGGATGAAGTAAATACTTTTTAAATTCCTACCTCTTGTTACTTCTATTTGAAGACCTGATGTTTGATCCAAGTGTAGTAACTGTGCTGAAAACACTTAAAAAACAATTTCTTTTCTTCGGAGTGAGAATTACACTCTACAGTCAAAAGCTAAAAGCAGATTGTAACTATCATGTTTGTAAAGCCGATCTTTTCTTGTTGGTTTCCTGCAGATCATTTGAAAGAGCCGTTGGAATGGTACTTTGCAGATCTAAAGAAGGTGCACCTGGTCCGAACGACCAAGAGGGAGGGGCTGGTGCGGGCCCGGTTGCTAGGGGCGTCTTATACCACGGGCGATGTGCTGACCTTTCTGGACTGTCACTGTGAATGTCACGAAGGCTGGTTGGAGCCGCTGCTTCACAGGTTAGAAAGCCATCAGGGGGAGAATTTAAGGACTCTTTGAGTATTTTCTCAGAGTGTGACCTTGTAGTTTAAAGACTATCTTTTTAGTCCTGCTGAAGTGTCATTGTGTGTGAGGCACTGAATAATAATTCCAGTCTGGGCTCAGTGTGCTTGAAGAAAGTGAAATTGTAAAACTTGACTCCAGAAATGATTCTTTTGTGTGTGTCTTAGCAGACTTTCTCTTCTTTTCTTCCCTAGAATCAAAGAGAAGCCATCAGCTGTGGTTTGTCCAGTCATCGATGTGATCGACTGGAACACTTTTGAGTATTTGGGCAACTCTGGTGAACCACAGATCGGAGGATTCGATTGGCGCTTGGTGTTTACCTGGCACTCAGTTCCAAAATCGGAACAGAAACGCCGCCGCTCACCTGTTGACGTCATCAGGTATGTGGGCGGGATCCCCTCATAGACTGTATATAGAATGGACAGAGTCTGCCTCCTCGCTGGGTGAAGCCACTCTGAGAACAGCACCCTCTGTTGGCTGAGTGCAGTATAGGTCATAAATCCCGCCTCCGCCAGCAAAGCTTATGGGACTGTGGACAAACTTTAGAAATTTATTACACAGAACATAATTTTTCTCCCCCCGGTTGTAATGTTGACATGTAGTTATTGTAAGACTGGTTTGTGCTCAAGTCCTTTTTTTCAGTGCAGCTCCGTTTTCAAAAGTTATTATGGGGTTAATGTTTTCTTTGATTGACACCCGGTACAGCCTATGGGCGTTCAGGGATTGCGTAGCTCTCCCGGGGGGATACGCTGTTTGTCCTGAGCGTCATCACAGTGACTCTCGGCGACTGCGCGGCGGAATGCGTGCATCGCTACTGCGCAGCTCTGGTTTCAAGGAAGTGGAGAAAGACCCGGAATTACCGAGAGCTTTTTGGCTTCAAATCCATATACAGGCGGAAGGTGGAACCAGGTTGTCCATAGTATATACAGTCTATGGATCCCCTCTATTAACGTCACAGAACAGACCGTACTTAAGTACTTCCATCACTGTTGTTGCACTCTAAAATTTCAAGATGTGTTTCAAACAGTTGTCTTTTTTTCTCTCCAGGTCTCCCACCATGGCAGGTGGTCTATTTGCTGTCAAGAAGAACTACTTTCATTACCTTGGGACTTATGACACAGGGATGGAGGTGTGGGGTGGAGAGAACCTGGAATTTTCCTTCAGGGTAAATAATTACATGTTCATATTAAACCCGTTTGTCATGACTGAGAGGCTGATCATGCTCTTGTGGTTTTGGTGGTATTTTTTTATGTCTTATAGATTTGGCAGTGTGGGGGCAGCTTGGAGATTCACCCATGCTCCCATGTGGGTCATGTATTCCCAAAAGGAGCCCCTTACTCACGGAGCAAAGCTCTGGCAAACAGTGTGAGAGCTGCAGAGGTTTGGTTGGATGAATACAGAGAGATCTACTACCATCGAAGCCCCCACGCACGACTGGTGAGTCATCAGAGGTGGTATGTGTGCGCAAATGTGTACGTGCAAGAAGCATCAAACACATCCAAGATGTATTTTAAAGCAAACTTCATAATTATGTCTTTTATGTGAGATTTTAGAGGGAAGTGGGTTTTTTTCCCACTGCTGTAGTCACAAAACTGAAAGGCTGATTAATCTCTTGATTCAACACAATGTAAACACTCTCAGTCATACCCACACAGATGCACTCTCAGCTCACACACACACACACACACACACACACACACACACAGTGACTGCGCTCCTGCTGTGGTGCAAAATCTCCCCTGATTAAGTGACACTCGGGATACATGAGCGGCAGACACTCGAGGTGATGGGTGTCAGGGCGTTCCGGTGTGTGGTTACCACCTTTCCGTGTCACTCGTTGCCAACAGTTGTCACCCACCTGTCCTGAGAGCAGGGAACCCACAGGGTGTCCTGTCTTTGTGCGCATGCATTGAGAGGGCCTGTGTGTGACAGTGTAGTTAAGTGGGGAGCTCTCTGACACAGATCAGGCGGTATTCATCTCCATGAAAGAGTAACACATCCATCCTTATACACCAAAGCTTTGTTTTTTTTTTAATTCAGACCAGGTAGAGGAGGAATAGGGTGTGTGTATTCATGTGTGTCTGAAAAGCCGAGGGACAGAATATGCATAAAGAGAGAGAGGGGTAGAAATGACAAAATATGTTAGAGCTGCAGCCTGTGATATGACATAAGCTCGAATCTTTCAGCTTTCAATAACACTGTGTAAAAATACTTGACTATAAGTAGAACCTAGTGTTTAATTGAATGAATATTATCACCTAAAGAAAGTCAAAGCTCTTAAAGATGTCGATTTATTTTCACTCTAATCTCAGACCCAACACTTGCATTTCTGTTGTATTTACCCATTTACATCAATCAACCGAACAGCTGTTTTGATCACCTTTAAGGCACCCGGTTAAAGCCACTTATGTACCAAAAAGACAAACATATCTCTAACTAACTGGCACCTCTGGCCTTTTGAGTGGATCAGATTGACCTCTAGTTGTCCTTTTAAGCACTTTTTGTGGCCTCATTCATCCACACACTGGAATTGTAATTGCAGTACTAGTCACTCACTCTTAATTTGCATTTTAGTGGCACTTGCACTGATCATTAGTTTTGCCTTGCTTGTATCGCACAGTAGCACACAGCTCGTCCTTTTGTTGGTCCTCCCCGATCTCCTCTATCGATGGCAGACTCTCCTGCTCCTGACTTCCTGACTGAATAAATTGATGATGAATTAAGGCTGCTGGAGTCAAACCACGAGCATCAATCATTCAGCAGTACCGCTGAGCCCACAGCAAATAAAACTAGAGACTTTGCTCCTCGCTGTCCTGTAACTCACTAATCATGATCACCCTCACACACACACACGCGCGTGTGTATGTGTAGCCTTAAGGTGTTTACTCAAGCAGGTGTACTGTTTGGGGATACAACAATGTGTGCCCACAGACGTCTGTCAAACACCTTGGTGGATCCTCTTGATCTTTCCTGAACAGGATGTTGAAGCAGCATTGTGTTTGAAGGACTGTAACTGTGTACTCGTAACAGTGTACATGCATTAACTGTAGATGGTGCTGTTGTGTGCCATTTCAGCACAAATTCATGCTGTAAATCCACTGCAGTAGAAAGAGCGTCAACATTTAAGGGCCTTTAATTCATCACATATTGAGTTGAGTAACGCTGTGGTGTAAATTCTTGCTGTAATTGAATCTCAGGGCTCTCAGGCTAAAAGTTAGGCACAGTTTTTATTTTCTGTCTTTCTTTTTTTCCAGGAAGCCTATGGAGATGTGTCAGAGCGACTGGAGCTGAAAAAAAAGCTGGGCTGTAAGAGCTTCAAGTGGTACCTGGAAAATATTTTTCCAGAAATCAGCGTCCCAGAGGATCACCCAGGCATGTTTGGGATGGTGAGAGCACAACTGGACGACTGTTTATCAGTTTAAATGTGCCTACTGTCTCCACTTTGATTGGATATCAGTTTTCTAATGATGGGACCCTTTTTTGGTTGCTGTAGCTGAAAAGTCGGGGCAAGAGCGACTACTGTTTTGACTACAACCCATCCAATGAGAACCAGCCATTCGGCCAGAGGGTCATCCTTTATAGTTGTCACGGCATGGGTCAGAACCAGGTAATGGAGAATCGCTTTAATAAGCCATGGAACAAAAAATGTATGTGCTTCATCACAGTTTGTTGTGCTTGAAATGATTTTCTAAAACGCCTGTACACTGTGAACAATGCACCGCCTTCAACCTCAGCAGGTGTTTGTGTTTCATCCTGTTCTGTGCCTCTGTTCCGGGTTCACACTAGTCACTATTTCTGTCTATTTACTTTAGGTTGATATTCGAAAATATTCCCCGCTGTGCCCTCGGACTTGATACTAAAAATTTATCAGGGGTCTGGCAGTAAAAATTTAAGGGGAAAGTTGCTTTGCCTATTTGTATGGAAGCGTATTGCATTCACCAAAAAAAAAAAAAGCTCTGTTTTTAAGAGTAACTTTTTCTGTTCTTCAGACTAATTTTTTTTCTGTTTTTCAGAGTAATTCTTTTTTTCTTTTTCTATTTTTTTGTTTTGTTTTTCAGACTAATTGTTTTTCTGATTCTGATTTAAAAACAGACACTTTCATCCCCCTCTGCTCGATTCATTAGAAGCAAACATGGCCCACTTGTTGAGTTTAATCAAGTTTTACTTTCTCCTGGGTTTCAGACACTGGGAGATACTCCTTTCTTTAAGTCAGATAGATGGAATCATCACAAGTTTGTCTACTTTGCACAGGCACCTCAGGATTTGCATACCCTATGTTTAACTAACAACATGCTTTACTCTAATTGACCCCATAGTCGAAGTTATGGAGGAGCCGGAGAATCCGCTGATTTGGAGCAGCTGTGGTGGTTAACGTTATCGGATTGTATGAGATTCTTGCAGGATTTTGAAGTATCTTGTTTAGTCAGGAAAAAAAAAATAGTCTGAAAAACAGAAAGACAAAAAAAAGTACAAAAAACGGAAAAAAATTGCCAGAAAAACAGGAGAAGTGGGACAAAATATTAGTAAAAAAAAACAGAAGAAAAAAATATTTAGAAAAACAGAAGAAAAAAAAATAGTCAGAAAAACAGAGACCAAAAAAAAGTACAAAAAATGGAAAAAAATTGCCAGAAAAACAGGAGAAGTGGGACAAAATATTAGTAAAAAAAAAACAGAAGAAAAAAATATTTAGAAAAACAGAAAGAAGAAGAAAAAAGTAGTCATAAAAACAGCACAAAAAAAAAAAAAAACAGTTTCCTTTTTTTTGTAAGTGAATGCAATACGCTTTTGTATATATGCTCACACACATGTAAAGAAATTTTAAGAAGTTTTGCACATATGTGAATACAGCTTATATTAGCTGTGAAGCCCCAATTAAAAGTGGAAAAGTTGGACCAGTTCACCAGAAGTACATTTATTTAAGTGACACTGATATCTAATGAAGTTTAATTCTATTTACGCTCATTTTTTGTCTGTCTTTTGATTCTGCAGGAGTGAGTAGCCAGGTAGTTAGGTTCTTCACCTCAGCTCTGTGCGTATTTTCGTTAGTTAGTTTCTTTTACCTGATAATAGGCTGTCTATTCACCTGAGACACCTGTAATCATGATCACCGACAGCTGCCCAGACTCATTCAAAGGATGATGAATCATCTCAGTTCACAGTTAGCCACACGGTTAGAAGTTTGAGTCTGACAAATCTGTGAATAATGGGCCGACTCGCTTTTCCTGGGCCGTTAAACGATTCGCTTACCTTTATACTCAGCGGTTGACAGAAAGAGCTGTGAAATTTACCACTGTGGTTTCAGCAGCCCTCTGTGGACACACGCTGATATTGTCTCTGTAGAAAGTTGGCTCAGCAGCACTTGTGCTGTCTGTCTGCCTCAAAAATATTCACCTCACACGTTCATTCATAGTCTGCGCACACATCAGCAGCAGCAGCCTGTGCGTTTGTGTGTGGGCGAACTCCGACATGCACATGGAAGTCTCTCAGAACACGCCGTTACTCTCAGTGTTACAGTTTCATTTGCCAGATGTTTGCTACAAAGCAGTGCACATCTGAGAGGATGTAAAACACAAGCTAGGATCTAGAGAGGGGGAACGACATCAGTAAAGAACCACAAAGTGCCTCAAGAACAAGAACACTGTGTCCTTTCGCAGTGATGCCGCCTATCCTTTCCCTCTGAGTCACACAGATCCATGTATTTATTCATATGCAGCAGGCACCCATTCTTCTACACAGACAGACATGCTTTTGAGGAGTCTGTCCACCACTTTGAAGTCAAGTGTTTCTCTTGATCCCACTGCATGACAAATCCTTGATCAGGGAAATTCTTTGTTTTTGTGTCCTGCAGTTCTTTGAACACACTCCAGATGGTGAGATCCGCTATAACACAAGAGAGCCAGCTGGATGCATTACAGGTGACAACATCAGCACCTACCTGACGGTCCAGAAGTGTAGGAAGAAAGGGGAACCTGTACCTGCAGACCAGAAATTTGTCTTACGGAAGGTATTATTTATCTATTTTAACTTTCAGTTGCATTTGTTTAGCCTAGATTTGACCAAAAAGGTGTTGTCTGGGTCATCTATGAGATATCTTAATTGAGGTTCACAAGTTTGCCTCTCTGAGTGTCTTTTGAGTGCATTGAGAGGAGTCAGATGAGGTGGCTTGGGGATCTAATCAGGATGCCTCTAGGACGCCTCGCTGGTGAGGTGTTCAGGGCACGTCTCACTGGTAGGAGACAACAGGGAAGACCCAGGACATGCTGGAGAGACTATGTTTCTCAGCTGGCCTGGGAACTCCTCGGGGTCCCCCCAGGGAGAGCTGGACGAAGTGGCTGGGGCAAGGGGGGCCCCCGCGACCCGACTCTGGATAAGCGGCTGAAGATGGATGGATGTATGGAGTAACTTTTTGTAGTACCAGATGTCCTTTGTAACTTTTCAGGCTACTTATGAGGCAGACCCCATTTTTCTCCACCAACCAAGAAGGTCATTGCGTATGCCTTAATTATCATATACATGCACAAGGCAACCGAATACTGATTTGGATGTTGTTTACCATGGTAACGGTAGATGCTAAGAAGCATTCAGGTCACAGCTTCCTAATTCCGAAATGTGAATCCCAGCAAACTAGCGGGCTGTGATTCATCATGCAGATTCTGCAGGTTGTTTAGCATGTGCTGAGTATCGTCACACCACACTAATATCAGCCACGCTTTCAAAATGTAAATGGACCCAAGAGGGATAGGATGGTTTAAACAAGGGCAGAGGGAACAGGAGAGAAGGGAGGAAAAGTGACCTAACATGCAGAAAAGGGCAGATAAGCTTTAGTGCCATTAAATTAGGCTGTTTGAGATAAGATGGGGTATGAAAATTAAACCGATAATATCACTTTTATGATACTTTTTCATGTGTTTCTAGGACGGGGTGCTGTTTCATGATGGGAGCCAGAAATGTGTCCAGGCTATGGACAGGACAGACGACGGGAAACCGGCCCCCTCACTCCAGCCCTGCTCTGACAGCCCCCTCCAGAAGTGGTTCTTTCAGGAGAAGACATAATGGTATCAACGCAGAAAAAGTCCACAATGGTTCTTCACTCAGATTCTGAGGATTCTGGTTGAACCTTAAAGGAGTACGAAAGAGGCGGGGTTTCTGCTTCACTCCAAACGTAAACACTCGCATATGTTTGTGCCAGCTGGATTTTATGGAACAGGAGTAAATTATATAGATAGTCATGATAATCAAATCAAATCAAATTTTATTTACATAGCGCCAGTTCACAACAGTCGTCATCTCAAGATGCTTTTTAAAGAACAAGAGCAGTTCTAGACCACGCTCATTGTTTGATGATCAAGAACCAACCTAAGATCAAGTAATCAAGAACCATGTTAATATATTTGAAGGATGTTTCTTTGCTATTTGAGACTATTAATGGGAGGCAGGGGCTCACAGGGATATTTCTGCTATTTCTAATCAACAGGATGCCACGTCTCAGTGCGGAATATTTACCAAATGGCTGAGTGACTTCTGTTCATGAACAGAGCCACCTTAGGTTTACACATCCTCCTGTAGAGGGGGCTAACGCGCCTCGTTACAGGTTTCTTCCCTTTCACTGCGTTCTCTATTTGTCAAAGGAAAGTGGGGCAAATCTTCAGGTGTTTTGTAAAGAATATTTCAGGAGTGCTTGCCACTCTTACGCACACAGGCTTATAAGAAAGCCTCAGATCACAGGCATTATGCAAGTGCTTAGTACCTCTTCAACTTAATCACTGTACTACTGATAACAGCAGAAACTCCAGTCTTATTTCAGCCTTCCTCGAATGAAGTAATTTTGCAATGCAAATTCGGCTGAAGTAAAATGACATGGGCCAGTCTGCAAGTTTTGACATTTTCCTCTTCTTTTTCATGTTGTGAAAGTTGCTAAGCTTTAAATGACTCGCCATATTTGTGGACTTACTTCATGTGGAAACCTCAAATAATGAATTTTCAGATAATACTACATTATTATTGCTCCAATGTAGTCTCATCCCAACTAGAGTCCATGATACTTTCGACATATTCACCTTAAAGGGATATTCTGGCGTAAATCTAAGCAATGATCAAACACACCGAAACACCGAGTTAGACACTCCCCGAGAGATGAATGTTGCTGACCACTTGCTTCTCTAGTTATAGCAACTTTAGTAACGACCGCAGGATCGCAATGCACAGTGGTCTATGGATCCACGTGCAAACCTTAACCAAAAAGCCACTCTATAGCCACAAATAATGCTTAGAGCAGCAGCTAACTTCATCAACAGTACATATAGGGTCCCAGCCATAGTACTAGCCATCAAACATCTTTTTAGCTTTGCCTTATTTCTTTGGCAAAGAGACTAAACACAACTCACCCACTCTCTTCCAGCAGCCGGTGGTTTGTGTGGGAGCCCTGGCGAGTCAATTACTGAGTGCAGCGGAGTTTCGCAGCTCAAGGAAGAACATTTATAATTATTACCTAATGTAAATGCAATCAGAGTTCTTGTATATCTTGTATGTCAGTTTATAAATGTTATTATCGAGGGCCGGCCAGGAAATGAGCGCAGATGAGCATAACATTTTTAACTTCACAAATATTTGTGGGGGAACTCCTGAAACAAAAGCAAGATTTTGCGTTAAGTCGAACGCGATTGTTTATCTCATGAAGAGTAGGGAAACAGCACGAAGGTGAAGAAGAGAAGTTATTCAAAACATACAAGATACACAAGAACTCTGCAAATTTGCATTGCATTTCCATCAAGTAATAATCATAAATTTTCTTCCTTGAGCTGCGAAACGCCGCTGCACTCGGTGATCGACTTGTCTGGGCTCCCCCACAAACTAGCAGCTGCTGAAGGAGAGTGGATGAGTTGTGTTTAGTCTCTTAGCTAAAGAAACAAGACAAGGCTAAAAAGATGTTTGATGGCTAGTACTATGGCTGGGACCCTATATGTACTGTTGATGAAGTTAGGTGCTGTTCTGAGCATTATTTGTGGCTATAAAGTGGCTTTTTGGTTGAGGTTTGCGTGTGGATCCATAGATCGCTGTGTATTGCTATCGCTCGGTCATTACTTAAGTTTGTATAACTAGAGGAGTAAGCAGTTGGCGACATTTACCTTTGTAGGGGGTGTCTAACTCTGTGTTACGGTGTTGTTGTTGTTACTTAACTTTACACCGGAATATCCCTTTAAAGTAGTTATTTGTGCAGTTTTAACACTAAAATTACAAGATTTGGCTCCTGTTCTGTTGCTTTATCCACTCAGATGCCATTAAAAGTGCCTCATATGCAAAAAAGATTTAATTTAGGAGGCTTTTGTATTGAATCTTTATTTTGCCAGCCAATGATACAAAAAGAAAACAGCTCCCAGAGTTGTACGAAAGCATCTGCACACCTATAAAATGCACCCTCCCCTGCTGTGCATCCAGAATGTACGGCCAAGAAAGTGCTCCCTGGAGTGTTCATACATTACTCTGGTGGGCTGTGCTGATTCGGGCACACCATATCTCTGTTTCCATCCATCAGAACCGGATAACTATAGATCCCTCTGCTCCTGGCTGCGGTCACTTGTAGCTATCCCTTAGGCTGTGTAGAGTCGCCGAGGGGGGGAACAGCGGAGGCGTCGACAGTTGTTGGCTTCTCCAGAGTGCCGGGATGCCAGATGGCTTCCTGATTGATTTTCTGGTCCTCTCCCAATTCTTTATCAGCACCTCTCCTCTTTCGGTGTCAGAGGGGTGCAGAGGAGGACTTATCTTCTGGACTCACTCCAGCCAAATCCTCCTCACATGAGCCGTCGTTACTCATGGGCTTGAGGTGTGATTTATGGATCGAAGTCTACAGGAGTACAGTTTTTGACAGCACGGGTAGATAATGGAGGAGACTGAATGAAGCAATTTGTGACCTCTTCCTTGCCATTAACCTTCACAGGCTGCTGGCTCATCGGCCCCAAAGGAGCTCTGTTAGGAATTGATGCCCGCAGACGATCGTACCTCTATAGATTTTTCCTATTGATTTCTGAATGTAAACTCACAATAAGATGAATTGGTGGTGAAAAAGACGGTTTCACCATCACCACAGTCCAGACTTTGTTGAACCAGGATCCTTCTTTTTGCCAAATATAACAAATGTACAGTCAAGTGTACTGTAGTGATGCTGCAGCTACGCAATCACATCGGAGGACATGAAACGAGCTTTAAGAAACGGCACCAGACGCGGGTTTATTATGTACCGTCGCTGTACGGTTAAAGAACTGGAGGCTAAAATAAGAGCAGAAGACAGTCCAGTATGACCATCATTGATGGTGTTAGCAATCCCAACTGTCCTAAAAGGATTTAGCAATGATTACGAGAGGTGTATTGTTGTACGGACAATACTAAAGGGAACTTTTCTCTAAATTGAAAGAATGAATTTGCAAATGGAAATGCCAAAAGAGGCAAACTGTGAACTAAGGCTGCAGTATCATACCTGCATTGATAATAAAATGTGCTACAAAACAAGTAAAAGGTAAGGCACCCAGAGTTCATAGCGATAGTCCTCTACCCTGGTTGCCATAGGAGAGACGAAGAGGAAGGAGCAGCTGATAGCAAGCTAGCTGTGGCAGCCCTCTGAGAGTTAAAAGGCACTTTTTAAACAAACAGATATTCAGGATAGTAGTGAATCCATAAACAGCATCAGCCTCTTTAAATAACAGTTGAACATTTACACTCTCTGACTGTTCAATCTTGTATTATCTTGTATACAAAAAAATCAAAAATATTTCTATTGGGTACTTCCACAGCTCTGGAGTAAACAACAAACCTTTTTTTGTTTTTTTTGTTTGTTTTTTTTTTACATGCATAAACTCTTTAATCTGTGGTTAAGGGTGGTTAATTTATTGTCTCCATTACCGTTTGTTATTCCACTCATGTAAAATATGTTTGCACCTTTTTTACGCTGTATGCTGACACGATATGGTTCATGAAGCTGCAGTGAAATTGAAAGCTGTGATCATATCTGTCTGCTCGGTTATTTAGGGGTTTTATGTCAACCACCAAGTGTCGTAAACTTGTGATACTCCAGGAGTCTGCATTGAAGCCCTTAAACCAGGAGAGCGGCTCATTACACTGTCTCCAAACCCCGAAACGGAGGAGATTTTTCAGTTATTGAAATGGGAAACACGTACAACAATGATGGAATTGAACATGATGTTTGGTGTATAGATACTACAGCAGAAGCAAGTGGCCTTATCATGTATAAAAATGAAGAATATTTTTGTATTTGATCCTGAAAAGGATCATGTGGATGTCTGGTGTTAATGTATCTGATCAACTGTCAAAAAAGTAAAAATATAAAGTTGGATTTTCTCTTTTTCTTTTTGCCTTCTGATTTTAATGTTTGTCTTGCCTCCTAAATGTAAAAACTGGCAGGTTTATTCATGAAAAATATCTCACAAATCAAATGTTTTGCATCTCCATTTCATGGTGACTCTAAATGCAGAAAAAAAACTAGGTTATCATCCGTGTTAAACTGTGATGGAGATATGAATCTAGATACTTGGAGGGTAATGAAAGAAGAAAATGAGGAATAGAAAGCGGAGAGAGAGTTTGCCAAGCGTATCTGATTGGTTTGATCACCAGCTGCTGTGTTAGATGTTGAAATGTCGTGGCCGCGCCAAGTCACTCTGTTCCCCCTGGTGTTGATGCTCTGCCCTGCAGTCTCTCCCAATTACTCACTGATGATGCTCTGCTGTTTGTTTCGTAGGATCCTCAAAGTGAACAGGCCAAGCAAAGGTGACAGAGGCATGCTGGATACAAGCTCTTTACTGTGGAGTAGCAAAACAAACCTATATTCAATGTGAGTGCATCTTCAAATTTCAAACGATTTGTACTCTGCATGAGACAAGCTGTGTCCCTCTCGCACAGGATGACATGCTCTGAAGGAAAACTTGTCAGAAAATCTTCCTATTCTGACAAACTCGGCTGCTTCTTAAAAAAATGAGAGGCGCTGCAGACGGCTGTGACGCTGCTGTCTCCAGAACTGCTCATCCCTAATCTTTTTCACGCTCCCCTGTGAGAAAGGCAGAGCAAAGCAGCGCTATAAAATATCCTAAACTTGGTAAATGCATCCACAGAAACGTTGCTACAATCTCTGTGCACAGCATGCTCGTCGTTTTTGATCTGCTGTGGCATACATACAGCACCTCTGCCTCCTTCAGCCCATATGTGTCTTTAATGATAATGCAAAACAAGACTCCCCGTGGTGCAGGTCTTTGGAGATGCTCAAGCTTCAGTTGTCAGGGAATGAGAGGAGGAGCTGCACACACTCACACACACACACGCACGCACACACACACTGACAGAAGGCCATTTCTACACTGCATGTCTGTTCGCTTTATGTAATCCCCAATACCCACAACAGCTCAGGAGCAGTGACTGTTGGCTGCATACATTAGGTGACACACTTTTCGCTTTCAGGAGGGACTCCAGACGGTGCAGTAAACATGTGAGGCCCAGATACAGAGAGAGCATCGCTTTTCATATGCAGCGTCACAGCTGGGCATCACGCAGAGAAGACGGCACTGAAGTCACTCAGTCATTTGGTAAATTTGTCAAAAGAGCCATAAATGAATATCCCACAGTTTATCAGATGCGTCTGATTAATGTCCCACTGTTTACTTGCTGAACCATAAGTCTCATTTCCAACTTGTAAGAAATTTACTCAAGTTGTATTTTTCAGGCAGGAAGAAAAGACATGTAGAGCTGAGCTTGTCGGCTTGGGGTGTCCCAGTACAACTTTGATACTTCCGATACAATGCCGATATTGTAGCCTTCAGTATCGTACGATATCGATATTGATCCGATATTGGCGCAAACTTGTGCATGACAAGTTTTGCACTCAGCTGTAACGTTTTTTTCAGAATTAGATGAAAAATACTGCCATACGGCCAACATCACTCCTACTCCTTGCTACTTTGTTAGTACCTTAGTACACGCAGTTGTTGTGATTGCGTGGTCTTTGCATGCTGGATCTGGGCACTGCTAGATAGAGGTGCTGGTGTAGAGTCTGGAATGGACTGCTTGTAGTGCTGGAATCTGAGATTTTAGATGTTGGCCAATATTATCCAATATTTGTTTTTTGCTGATATTGGATCGATGTCAATATCAGATTAGGACATCCCTACTGTCAACTACAGACGTAAAGAAGAGCAACTGTGAAGAGGCAAACTAATTTTTGTAGGAGATTTATTTTACTCATCACTGGATGCCTCCTCTGTGGGGACCTTAAGGACTTCGAGTTCATTGATGGTTTGCAATTTTTGCAAAACATGAAAAATACTATTTTTCATTGATGGAAAAATTCTTGCTTGTCTGAATCATTCCAGGAGTGGATATTCCCCTTTGCCTGTCAAGGTTACTGCTGGTAATACTCTTTTCAATCAGACCCACCGCTGCTGTCACAGTGAAGTACACTGTATCTTTGTTGGTGTCATCAATGGACCGGTCCATGATAGTGAGTTACTCTCTACTCACTTGAAAATGTTGCAGAGATGATTCTGACTCTGTTGTACACTAAGGCGGTGATTTAATATCTGCTGACATGCTTGTTTTCTCCCTGATATGATTTCGTCACGTCTGAGACACTCACTGAATCCATCTCAAGCTTAAACTGTACAAAAGCATGGATGATACAACAGCTCTCCCAAAGTGAAGCTGAAACTTCCCCAGCTCCCCATGGTGACTGGGTGTAATTTGCACAGTTTACTGGTGTTGAAAAATAAATAGAATCTTTAAGTGTTTAAAACTGCAGTTCCTTATCTGTCCACTGGAAGCTGGCTGCAAAGGCCCTGGTGACTGCATTAATACTGTGTTAAAACATCTGTTTTCACAGTAGAAGTGGGAATGTTTATGGCATGGTGCAAGCAATTTTGAGGTCTGAATAACCCATGTATGGTCGAAAAACAGACTCAGTTTGCAACATAACATAACTTTATAATCTTTATCATAACTTTAACATAACTAGATTGTGTATATGCTTCAAGTGGCCTGAGTGTTCTGCTTAGCAAGTTAGCTTCGGCAGCCCTCTGGGAGACTGTTTAGCACCTTTAAAAACTAACATTCAAAGGGTTAAGCATAATTTTATTGCCAGAGAATTAACTTTCTAGCTGTCCTTTTAACTGTTTTCTTTGGTTCAAAATCTTACAAATAGTGTCTTTCAAAATAAAAGCAGATTTTTGCCAAGCAAGAAATAATGCAACCCAAACAAGAGATAGGAAAATGTCAAAATAAAAGCATGAGAAACAATTGTTTTATGATGCAATGTCCCTCCGGAGAAGTGTCAGTCACAGAGCTGATGATGTTGATTATGAATTTGAAAATCATTAAAAATGGCCAATAACAGGTCAGTTAATTGTGTTTACTACTTAGGTTCATGAAGAAATTGAGTTTTGCCTTCCTTCAGTTTTACTGATTGTGTTTCATTTTCAAGTTCTCTGTAAATATCGTGATCTTTTGTAGCAGTTCTGCTGTTGTATGGTGCTCCAACACCAGCAGAGCACAGGCCTTGTGGAGTGTGTGTTACGACTCTGCTGGTGTATTTAATGATAAGAAGCATTTTTATGCAGAGAGAAAAAATATCACACTTGCTGCAGTCTGCCACTCTTCACTCACCCACAGCAAATGGACATGTTGGAGGGTGGAAATCTGAAAATATTTCACTTCCAATTTAGATTATATAATTTGGTATAGGAAAGGAAACAATACAACAGTTTCTCCATTTTTGCACCTTCTTGCTGAGATTCTGTCAGTTCTCCTCTGCAGTTCTTCCATACTCCATACTGTATTTGCGTTCCTTCTCAGATGCAGTGTTGAAAACCTGTCGAAGACTAACTCGGATTTGGCAGAATTTCTGTACTTTAGTTTGCTGAAGAGAACACGAGAGTCACATTGATTCACACCACAGCAGACTGCGATTTTTCACAGCCTCCCCCAGCATAGCCTACATTGACAGAATTCCTCTTTAATGTGTTCCTACGAGATAAAATGCTTCCACAGGCGATTAACCATTCCACCCCTCTCCCATTCATTTCACTTCATCAGATTACTTGATTGCTTGCTAAATGGACTGCCTCTCTCCCCCCAGGGAAATACACTGTATGTATTTCCTCGGACAAAATGAGATATGCTGGATTTATTTCTCCTCACATACTGTGTTTTTTAGACATTCGATCAGCCTTGGTTTGGTTTAGTTCAGTCAAGTGTACCTCAGGTCCAGAGATATTATTAATCCTTTCCAAAACATATTTTATATTCTGGTCTACATAGTGGCCCTGAGCTGTTTTAGACTTTCAGGCTGTGAATAGTGAAATTGGAAAAGTATCAGTGTGGCTTACAAATGATGTCGAGTGAATTAAAAGAGGTTTCTCTTCGAGTGTTGCACATATTACCTCCTGCAACCAGGTTGTAACCACTGAGACTGTTAGCTCCCTGAAGACCACCTGCTGTTAATTTGGTACATGTATTAAAGGAACAGCTTGACATTTTGAGAGGTATCTCTTTTTTATGTCATACTATGAATTTACTAAATTAACTGTTCCACTGAATTTATGCTGAATGCAACCAAGCCACAGTTTGGCATGGCATAAAATGAATGGAAACTGCGAGCATAGAGCTAGTCAAATTATTATTTTGCACCCAATTTCAAATTACAAACACACTTATTGTACATATTTGTTTGTTCTGATCATAGACTGTATATAGAATGGACGCTGTCTGCCTCCTTGCTGGGTGAAGCCACTGCGAGAACAGCACCCTCTAGTGACGGGCTGCAGTATAGGTCATAAATCCCTCCTCCCTCAGCAATCCCTATGGAGCTGTGGACAAACTTTAGAAATTTATTACACAGAATATATTTTTTTCTCCCCCCTGCTTGCGGTGTTGACATGTAGTTACTGTAAGACTGGTTTGTGCTCAAGTCCTCTTTTTTTCTGTGCAGCTCCATTTTTCAAAGTTATTAGGGGGTTCATGTTTTATATGAATAACCCCTATGGGCGAACGAAGATTGCGTAGCTCACCCGGGGGATATGCTGTTTGAGTCGAGTGTCATCACAGCCACTCTCGGCGACTCTCCCACCGAATGCGTACAGCGCTACTGTACAAGTGGTTGTTCCAGGAAGTGGAGAAAGTCTCAGTAATCCTGAAAGCAATTCGGCTTCAAATTTGTATCATGACTGTAGGCAGAACCAAGTTGTCCATAGTATATACAGTCTATGGTTCTGAGCTACTGTAGAAACATGGCGGTGCAAGATGGTGGCCTCTGTAAAACACTTATTTGTGAGTAACAGAACAAGAAGATTTTTGTATTTAGATAATTTTTTAGATTTTTTACCCCATTTCTACCAAGTCTGCTCTGCTTAAAGCTTCACGCTGCACTGCAACAAATAAACAACCCTTAAATAATTAAGCTTTGTTTTTACAAATGTTGCTTACAGGACTACTTTCTGTCTGGGAACAGTAACTTCTCCAGATGCCTTGTTGATCCCGTTACGACTTAGCCTAACTTAAACAGCACCAGGCAAGCAGCTGCGATACAAGATGCCATCTGTCATTGGTGTTTGCTTAGGTCCAGGTCGTAAAGCATTGTTGCATTTTGGTTGTAGTCATTTAATAGAGATACAGCTTTGGGTATAGTTAGGATGTATTATCCATCCCTGATCCAGATTTTTGTTAAACAAGTTGAAAGAGTAATGTTTGGCCATGATGTTTAACGTCTTCAGATACGCTGGAGAGATAATGTGTTGAGTTCATGTGAGTATTTGCTGCATGTGTTGTTTCCAGACACGGCTCAGATATGGTTGAGTGATGTCTGCTTGCTGTTTCCTCATCCCTGTCCCCGGAGATGTAATATGTCCTACACCTTGATGTGCTCCTGATTTGCGGTGCTAAAGACATTGACATTGCTATTCACAGTGTAAGATTAAATTGAATTCTGCCTTCTCTTGAGGGCCTTTTTCACTTTAGGGGGGCAGTGATGCAGGGCAAATGAACAGATCCCTTGCTGTCTGGGTGTAGTCATGTGTGAATTAAACGCCTCATCACTCTGCAGAAACAGCGTCAGCTTTGTAAGTTAATTGTGATCGTGTTGCACGTTAAAAGTGTACACACAAGCGCGGGTCTATCAAACAAAATACAACCTGACACACCAGTTTAAGACGTCTATTGTCAATTCTTTATTATAATCGGCAACATATTCTAAGCTTATCCAGCCAAAAAAATGTGTTAAGCATCATTTTTTTGCCAGAGAATTAATTACTGTAGTCTATTAATCTTATCTGTTGGTGCAGAGGCAGAGGATCAGAAACTGCAGAGGGAAAAAGAAGCAGGAAGCAGTCAAGCTCCAAGCTGAAGCATCTGAGAACTGGCTAATGTTCTTTTAAGAGAGAGGCAGCACTTAGAGTTCTTTAGCAGTCGCCAAGTCTGAGGGAGAAAAAACCCCATCCCTGCCTCTGCATAATTCATTACCTATGTGATGATGATGATGATGTGCTTAGTCAGACAGACAACCAGCTACTCTGGCAATGGAAATTTAACTCAGATTGATGCAGCATACACATGATATTAATCATCTAAATCACTGAGCTGATGCCTTATCCAGTTTTGATAAAACAAATTCATCTCTCAAGCCAGTTCTACTGCCACACAGGGTACATTTTACAAGTAGTTTCACTTTAGTACAAGGTAATGCAGCAAATGCCGGCTCCCTGTTGGATAATAAGTCTCAGTATATTGATGTTTTGGGAAATGCTGATACTCTCTTGCCAAAATGAAAAGGTTATTTTCATCTGTCTGTACGCCAGAGAGCAAAGATGGGTATTCAAAAATATGTCAAACTTTGTCTTCAATATTTGACCCTCAAGATCAAGTCTTTATTTTTAAAACTAGAGGATGTTTTAAGGAGTTATGGTGTTAACAATGGGAGTTACACAACCTTTATGGCCCTGCATTGACTAATTAACAATCAATAAACCCTGGTAATGATTTAAAGGTTATCAGATTTCTCCTGCTCGAGCAGCTGGAGTTTCCTCTGCACACGCAGCCTCTCTGGTGCCAGCCTGGTTGGGCAGCAGAGCATCATGGGTGCACGGTTCCAGTGAATGCCAGCGCACGAAGGGTGGGTGGGGGGTATCCGGCAGCGAGCCGAGTCCCTGACCTTTCTTGTTTATCGATCAATAAGGCTCAACATTGCAGGGCTCCGGAAATCTCTCAGCAGAGAGACAAGAAGCAGGAGACTCATGCTGTCAGATGTTGCGCTAATTGCTTGTGGTTGCTAACCTCACCTGCCCCCTACTGCAGGGATCTCAGTGGAACCATCCAGGGCCCTCTGCAACTGGGACCTTCAGTGGATTGCAAGCCCTGGGACAGTGGGACAGTTTGCTTTGTTTCTGCTGGGTCATGTCAGGTAGCATGTGTGCATGATTAACCACAGGGTTGTTCATCCTTAAATGTAAATAATGTAAAGATGTCACCAACACGATAGTTTTTGTGCCAAGAAAATGATCAACTATTAATATAGAGTATTTATATATGAAATAGTGAGGGACTCTGAGGACCCAACTCTATTCGCTCTACGGAGTCTCTCTCTACTGTCAAAGGACAGCTGAAGACCCAGTTCTTTAGAGAACACGATGCACTTAGCCGGACTAATCTCCACTGTTGTCCCCAGTGGTTGAATGAGTCTTCCAGCTTCAGTTGACTTGCACTGTCTTGCTCTACTCTGGGAATTTACTGTATGTTCAGTGCTTGAGTGACCCGGCTCTTGGTACCTTGGTAATTTTGTGGTGAAGACAATTGATGGTGATGATGAAGGGTCTTAAATTGATTGATTGCCTCATTGTTGATGTTCCTTATTTTATACATATGAAAAATTAATAATAAAAATAAAATCTTTATTCACTGTTATGTCTTTTACACTGTACTTCTCATATGTACGTCCCTTTAGATAAAAGCGTCTGTTAAATGACATTGTAACATTTTAATATAGTGACTGCCATCTTTGGGTTTCATGATGCCTCTTCAGGCGCCAGTAGATAACATCTTAAGAAGGGACAAATTATACGTACTGTATAATAACAGAGAGCGTATAGCTCATACAAATGCAGTTTTTACTGCTATGGAAATGTGGTTTACAATCTTGGTGATAACAATGCATTATACAAGCCCAATCTTTAGTGTATTTCAAGCCCCTACGGTATTGATACCGTATATGAGAATAACCCAGAAAATACACCTCCCCGGATAAGAACACCTGCTAAAGCTCCCTCTTTTCCCCCTGCTGAGTGCTCACACTGCTCTGGGTAAATACCCTCTTCTTTGAATAATTTTACCAAAAAGTGACAGGTGAGCGATGCTCAGCGGGCAGTGGTGTGGAAATGCTGCGTGTAGGACTGTGTTCGTTGCTGGTTCTGAGCCTGCAGACATGTGGAGGAGTGGCAGTGAGCACGGCCAGCTCCTCTTACCGCCTAACTCTGCTTTCATAGCCTTGCTTTCATCAGGCTCGAGTGCCTCGGCTATTAGACCTTTGTGCTGTGTTGAAGGGGGGGAAGCGAAGTGTGCCAGGCTGCTTGGCGGGGTTACTTTCCAAACTGCTTCCAACAGCACAGCGGCTCTTTGATTAACTGCTGAAATTATGATTAACCATGAGAACTTTGATTCCTTAAACATTGTGGATGAATAAATCAGGTCAGTTTTTATGTATTTGTAGTTTGCTTTAGCACAAAAATCTATCAAGTGTGATGCAGGATATTCATTTTAAGAGTCTGTTGTAAATAATTCCACATATTGGGGGCACAGAAATCATAGCTCTATTTTTTAAGTATCAGATGGAATAAATTAAAGAGGGTCCAGAAGGCCAGTTTAGCATAGATGTAATATACAGGGTGAACAGCCAATGAGGGATCTATGGATAAAAGATACAAGTGTCTATTTCACTTGTGTGCCATGAAGACTGGCCAACCTAATTATACAGAATACAATGATGGGTGTCATATGGCTCTTCAGTCATAAATCTAAGAGAAGAGTGAGAGATTGAGTCCAGAGATTTGAGTGTGGAGGCTGCAGCATGCCTATGGTTGATACCACCAAAATCCAGAACTGAGAGAAAAAGCATAAATCTAGTTTTGTTTGTGTGAAATACAAACTTAAGACTAATAAGTGTATTTTAGAGGGTGCTAAGAAAACTGTATATGCTCGACAGTGAACTGCGCAGTGTCAGCAGTACAATACAGAACTGTATCATCAGCATAGCGATTGATGTTAAAGTTAGTTATAGGTGATAATGTTAGCGATGTAGATAGAAAATAAAACACAGCAAAGGATTGATCCTTTTAGAACACCAATCAGAAGCTCTGAATAAATATTAACCAGTTTTACACATTGTAACTCTTAAACTATTGTAAAAATGGCCCCACAAAGCATCTTCTTGGAAACAGTATCATTAATCACTAACCAGGCAGCAGAAACGGTGCTGTGCACGGGCCTGAAACCAGACTGGTAAGCACACAGGATGGAATATTTTGAGAGAAAGACTTAAAGTTTGTTATTGGCCTTGAATTCCAGAGTTTTGCCTTATGGGGTAGTTTGGATATTGGCCAGCAATTATTGGGATCACCATTGTCCTTTCCCTTGTGCAAGGAAGTCACCTGAGCATTTTCCAGGTATTGAGAGCTTTGCTGGAAAGAATAGATTAGAAATAGGTGTGATTTGATACCTGATGAAAGGTAAGGGGAGCTTTAAAAAGAAGACATCAAGTGTATCTGCTTTGTACGATTTTAATTTGACCCCATTTTAAGCCTCTAGATTAATTTCTTTAAGGAATTCTGAGCCTGATGGATTAAAAAACTAAAGGAAAAGTCAAACCTCAGTGTTTGAATTATATTTTTGTTTCCAAAGTCATGATGGCAATGCTTCTCATTTTTTTGTATCTGATGTATTGCAAGAGGAAGAAATACACACAGACACGTATCTCCCTTCTGTTCCCTTCAAACAGATTATGCTCACCACCTGTAGATGCTTTCACAATAAATCTGCAATTTCTGTCCTCACATTTCATTCTGTTCCCTCATTCCCTACTCTCCAAATTGCTTCTCCACTCCCTCTGATATCTGAATTATAACAGTGTCACTATAGTAAACACAGTTGAGACACTTGCAGAGCTTTAGAGCATCTCATCATATCCATCTACCTGCAGATTCATCTCTGGGTGCCACATAACAGCCCTTTCAGAGCTTTAACAGAGTTTTCTTCCTATGCCAACACACTTCCATAGTGCAGAAACACAAGTGTAGCAAGGAGAGACATGCAGAAACAAAATCTATTGAGTGTTCGCAGCCAGAGGCAGACTCTGGGACTATGAAGCTGCTGCCAGAGAGGAGCGGGTGAGTGAGTGGCAGGTGGCCTGGCCCCAGGGACTCCTAATGAAGAGAGTCGGCCTGCCTGCTTATCGATCCAGCCACATCAGCTGATCGGATGCCTGGCTGACTGGCAGACCACGGGAGGGGAAAGGAGGGAGCGGGGGGGTTTTAATGGGCACCTGGGGCAACACACACACACACACACACACACACACAGGACAGAAACTTTGAGCACCTTGAGCGGAGTGTAATAGTGTGTTTACAGAGTTGTTTCAGTTCACACATTTGTTACTCTAGAAGAAGTATGAAAGACGGGCAAAAAGTGGAACTTTTTTAATGAAGTGAAAAAACACAAGGAGAACCTCTCTAAAGGTCAATTCTAATGTCTGTTTCTGTGCCAAACTAGCTGGTTTATAAAGTCTCATTGGGGAAACTGCTCTGCTTAAAGCTCTTGTGGGGTGTTTGTAGTCGATAATGAAACAAGGCCTAATGAATACCGATGCTTTAATATAAGCCAAAAAGCAAAACAAAACCACCAGTTACAAGACTATTTCTTAACAGCAATTTTTTAAAACTGCGGCTGGCAAATAAGAGTAAATTGAAGCAATTTACTGCAAAAACAAACAAACAAACAAATAAAAATGTCAGTTTTCTGCACGATTCATGAATAGATGCACATTAATGGATGCATCTAACTGATCACAGCAAGCAAGATGGAATTTTAGTTTTTTTTTTAAAACATATATTTAATAAGCAAAGGAAATTACATGTTTTGCTATTTTTTTCCACAGGGGGCGGCATAATCAACACAAACAGAAAATTTCTTACAGGAGCTTTAACACCATGTAGCTTAATTTAAAGCTTGTGTAAGGACCTTTCAGGTTTTGTCAATTTTGGTGCCCCCGTAGACAAAAGGTGTCTTTATAATGCTTTAACACTGTCTTCTTCTCCTTCTTCTTCTTCTTCTTCTAATAATAATAATAATAATAATGAAGATTCTGCTGATTTCAGAGAGTCAAGGTATCAGTTTCAATCCGTTTTATTACCGGATAAAAAATCCTCATAGTACATTTCAGTTAAAAGCCATTTAAAGCTCCGATTGGGAATCTTTATCCAGCTATGAAACTGACTGTATTTAACACTGAGGACACTCTATGACCTACAAAAATATAAACAAAATCATGAGGGTAAAGACCGACATTTTCAGTTTTATCATTTTTAGCAACTGGGATTCCTGTAAGGGGGTAGGTGTCAGATGTCACCCTCGTTCCCTACTCTCTCTCCCTCCCCCTCCCTCTCCGTACTCATTCTCTCTCGCCTTTCCCCTATCTTGTTGTCTTTCTCCCTCCCCCTGTCCTCTCCCCCTCTCCCCTCTTCTCTCTACATTCCACCCCAACCCAGCAGCGGCATGGTGGCTGTCTAGCATGAGGCTGGTCCTGCCCAAGGTTTCTGCCTGTTAAAAGGAAGTTTTTCCTTGCCACTGTAACTCATGTTAGTTGAGATGGGCCAAAACCCATCTTAGGTTGGTTCTTGATCATCAAACAATGAGCGTGGTCCAGACCTGCTCTTGTTCCTTGAAAAGCGTCTTGAGATGACGACTGTTGTGAATTGGCGTTATATAAATAAAATTTGATTGATTGATTGATTGAGATGTCCCAATTTTCCAGAAAATGTTTAAATAAGTGAAAATTTTTAAAGTTATAAAACAGTCTTTGCAAGATAAATAAATAAATAAATGTTTTAGGCAGGAAATATCCAGCAAAGACATATCCTGTCCAAAGGGGACGCAAAAGTCAAATGAAAAGTTGCTCACATGAGCTTTAAGTAGAGTACAGATTGATGAAAACTTTACTCATGGCCTCACAAAAAGCATTGGAATGGTATTGTTTGTATTTTGAGAGATGAGTAGCTTGTTTGCTGTTTAATTAGGGAGCAGAGAGGACTTTAAAGCATTTTTGCACTCACATTGTTCAGCATGAGTGTGCGGGAGTGGGTGAAATAGGCGTGAGTCAGCTGTCTTTAATATGGAACCTCTTTCTTCTCTTTTAGCGCAGCACATGAAAAGCAGAGGCGCAAGAAACAACAGCTGTCCGCCTGTCAGACTGTAATGCAGCATTTCTAAGCCACTGTCCTGCATAATACAGATGCACACAAACACAAGCACACACCCTCTCTCTCTCACACACGCACCTCTGCCATCCCAGATGCTCCTTCAAGCTCATTATTTTGGGGACAGCCAGCTAGTGGCCTGTTTTGTGTGTCGGGTAATGCATCTTAAGCCCAGCTATCAAATATGAATAAAGCTCTGACTTCCTCATTCATCTTTCATGCCTTTCATTTGTTAAGCCATTTGCCTGCAAAAATATTAAGCATGTTCTCCTACTACTGTGTATTATGTGGGTCTATTACAGAGCTGAACATGGTGCTCTGGTTTGTGTGAATATTATTGTTCAGGGAGGATTTAGTTAAAATATTACCCAGAATGAGGCTTTATGATCATAATTGATATTAGAAATTTTCATTTCATGGTTTGTGTGACTCATGATTGAGTTTGCATAATGTGCTAAACAGGCACAAGTGTTTCTTGCTGCCTGTGCATCATTTCCAATACTGTATGTTGTAGTTTTCAGCATTACTGCACACATATATGCTCATCTTAATGCATTTTTTTCACCTCATATGCATAAATAAGAGGGAATAAAAATAATTTGCATGTATTCTATACTTGAACATATTTGCATACACATTTATAGCCCCTCTGTTTTGAAAGCCTGTGATACTTATCAACATGCGCATACAAGAACATCTTGTCTTTGAAGATGATTCTTCAGATTTGTGTTCTGTCAGTAACATACAAGCTTCTGCGTAAAAATTTAACTTGCAGTTGATTCAAGTGTCAAAATAAGAGCTGCCGTAATAATCAGATTTTCACCTGATGATAATAGTAGCCATAAGATATGACCAAAACTATATATAACTATATACTCTACAGAGATCCTTGTAAGCAGAAAAACTTCAGACTATCCTGAAAAGTCTATATTTCACTGTCTAGGAACAGTTCCTTGGTTAGGTGTCAGGCTAATAACCCAGATATAAGTGCAGCTCTCTGAGGCATTTCTTTGGCTGAAAGCTGTGCCTGTTCACATCACACACTCTGTTCTGGATCTGACAAAAAAACACACCAAAATTGTGCAAGTGAGCTGTTTATCTGCACAAGTGCACATGGACTTGACACTGCTCTCCAAAGTTCACATTGCTGAGCCATTAGGATGTCAGCTATCCACAAGCAATCAGTGATCCATACAGAGTGAGGAGTTCAGAGGATGCAACTCTTCTGTCCATTATGAATAGAAAAGTAGAAACTATATTACTGATTGGAGCTGTCTTCGTCATGGAGAGCCAAACCAACCGGCTCACACATCTTCATCCAATTTCTTTGAACCTCTTAAGAGTGTGCGTCTCTTTGTCTTAGTGGATGGAAGGACTTTTGTATAATTAATGCTGGTGTGGTGAGCCAAGGCGGGAGGTCTTGGAAAACCTTTATCTCCTCCTTCCATCGGCTCAACACGTGCATTGCAAGTGGCCACGTGTACATACATCGTCTCATTTTCTTTGACCTAAAGAAACACTCAGATTCTTTGTTCTCCACCACTTGATTTAATTTCCCCTCAATTTCTCCCCTAAACCCTCCGACCTTCTCTCTATTTTCTTTTCATTCTCCTGAGAGGCTCTGTATTATCACTCGGAGCGACAGTTTGCACAAGAGTTTGTGCACAGAAGGATGGCTGTGCATGTGATAAGTGTGAGGGTTGCAGTTCAGTATGTGTGCATGCGCCTCTCGGCCTGTTTGTCTATGTATGACAGTATACTGGCGCTCGCCTTTGTGTGTATTTATTTCTTCATACCCACTAATTAGAGTGACAGTTTTTATTAATAGTTTGGGGCTACTGTGTGATAGCGTGACTAGCTTCTCTACTAGCTCGTTTACCCTCTTCTCCTGCCACCCTGGACCTTAATTATCAAGCGGGCGGTCTGACATCCAACCACTAAAACAAAGATGACACATTGACATGTCGTCACTTTGGACTGGACCTATTAAATCCTGAGGTTATACTATATTATGCAGACTAAGTCCACTGCTCCTTATAGTTCCCACATATTTTAGAGTCTATATTATCTGTGCACACAACCCTGCATATAGGGAGTGATTAATCCATCTCAGAAAAATAAAAACACAGCAGAAGGCACTGATTGGGAACCAGTTTGTGCCATGGATGCCATTGAAACTGTAGTATGTTGATGTATTTTTTGTTGTTGTGATAGTAGGTGGGGTCAAATATACATTGAGCGTGACTCAGAGAAAACAGCTCCTTCTGGAATGTGGGAAAATTAGCATGTTCAGATCAAAAGCATGCCTGTTTGTGGATCTATTTTCAGACTGTACTCCTTGTCAGAGGGAGCTACATCCCTCTTTTGTTTTCATGGATCACACATACTGCAACATATAATAATCTATTCTAATAAGGCACGTATATATTGCAAACCTATACAGGATCACATCTTTTCTTTTTTTTTTTAATCAAAGTATGTAGCCTGATTTGTTTGATATTTCCAGGCTGATGTCGTGCCCTTTTTTAACCTTGTTATATTCAACCTGCAGGCATGTGAAACTGCCATTAAAACGATCAGCCTCGCTCCAGAGCAGCCTCGCCGTACATGACGTTGGAAACATTAATTGTAAGTGTGATTATGTAAGACATAGTTCTTACTGTTACTAAGATTTGACAGTAATCAAAATAGTGTCCTCCCACAGCACAGCCGCAGATGAAGCTCCTTTGAAGGCAGTGGCCTACTTTACACAGTCTCCTCTCATATTCCTGATTTAATTTCAGAATGAGATAAGAAAGGCTATGATAACTTGTTCTGACCAGGACGGATGTGGCATACCTGTTCAGATGATCTCTCCTGGGTGCAGGGGAAGATGTCCTTTAAAGGTAGGGTAGGCAGGAATATGTTAAAGAAGCACCTTTTATGTAGTGTATGTACAAAAAAAGCTTTTAATATCAGTCAATAACTATTTGTCATTGATGACATTTGGTAATATCACAATATCACTGTGTTTTGTTGTGTCTGTGTAATCAAAATTTTAAAATTTTTAAGCGCTCCGCTCTTTCTTACTTTAAATAAAGCCATTCTCCGCCTCCCCCATCCTGATTGGTTGTGAGGCAGACGCTGTTCCCCTGTGTCATTCAGGAGCCCAAACAAAGTTAGCGTGATACAATATCAGACAGAAGAAACCAACCAGAAAGTACAGAAAACTGGGCCCCATTTGTAATTATCTGAAGTATTTATCTGCATTATATCTGAATTTAAATAAAACGATACAAGCAAGCACGAGTGTCTGTGGGCGGGGCTTTCTGGAGCAGAGGAGGAGCTGAGGGGAAAACTGGTTGGGAGGGGTAGTGTTTACATTCAAGATTTCTCCCCAAAACTAGCATTACCTCAGATCCTGCCTACCCCACTGTCAGGCCTGGGCTTAAGGAAGGACTCAGACGCAGAGGTTCAAAGATCAACAATGCTTTATTTTGAAAATCGTCTTCTTTCTCAGTTGATAGAGTGATAAACAAATAGGCTATGAAAACCTTCTATATCTACTCTAATGGTAAACAGACAAAACAAGCCAAGACTGAACAAAAATTCACTCCAAAAGGGAGGAAAAATTAGTAGGCTGATCTTCTCTAATCTCTAGAGGAATACCTATGAAAATTTATGAACAAAATGCTCCAAAAGGAGGGAAACAACAGAGGCTACAAACTTAACTACACTGCACTCCTAAGCTAGAAAAACTGTAAGAAAACAAAGTCACTCCAAAAAGGAGGAAAAAACAACAAGGCTATGAAACAGAAGCTAGATCTAGAAACTAAACAGGGAAAAACAAACTACAACAGAAAACCACTCTTCTAAAGAGGAAACAAGGATTATCAAAAATACAAACATGGTTATCGAGCAAGGCTGTGGACATGAAGGCTGGAGGAACATGACTAAACGAGACACTCTGGCACAGGACAAAGGGAGACGCCGCCTATAAGACACATGAGGTTAATGGGGAACAGGTGGAAACAATCAGGGATCAGGGGAGACACAAGAGGAAGGGCAAGTGACCTGAAACAAGAGGAGAGTTATTTTTTCAAAATGAAACATGAAAATGACAAAACAGGAAAAAAACAGGACAAGACATCCCTCACTGCGTTGTGACACCCACCATTAAGTCACAAACCTGGAGAAAGCATCTTCTGTCTTTTTTAACATGAAAGTGAGCCTGGAGTGTGCCCTGCTGACATACTGCAAACCTGATAGCTAGTTTGATTTACCTTTGTTGATTTTTCTTCATCAGCCAAAGCAGCCACAGTTCATCATGCTCCTTTGCCGCTCAGCTCTTTTGCAGTACATTCAGGTCGCTTTAACATCTGTTTTTCTTAGCGATAAATCCAGCCACACTCTGGAAACCCTTGTAGGTCACCGACATCAAACCACTCTTATGAATACATTTCCCGATTCCTCAAGGACACTTGTTTCTGTGAAGAAATACTAACACAATGGCACAACAAAGAAAATGTATTCAGAGTGAAAGTTTTTTCTTGAGTTAATCTAAAGAAATTTACAAAATGAAGCCCTCCTATGATAGAGTGTTCTCAGAATACTAATGTTTATCACCGAGTAAACTTTTTAAGCATTTAAATGATAATAAATGAGTAAAACTGATCTGAATGAACCCAATCACCAGTCACCACTGTGCATTTCTTAATGCCAGTAATGGCTTCTACTCCTTCCTACATTGATAAAAATATTTTGACACTACATTAACATGAACAGCATGGTACAAGGTCTAGACAAGAGACAAGCAATGAGTACCAATAAAATATATATAGTTATAGTTATAGTTTATTTCGGCTTTGAAACAAGGTATATTCCATTCAGTGACATTTCAATTACATTTGTTTCAGTAATCATACTGTTAGGCCGAAAGGGTATAGGCTGAAGCTAAAAGCTTATAACGCCTACCCCATTTAAATGAAAGACAAAAGGAAAGACAAAAAAAAAAAAAAAAAAAAAAGAAGAACAAACGGATAGTACGACACATGGTTTCATGTTGTGCTGTAAGACAATGTTCAGTAAAAGAAGGGACGAAAAAATGGGGAAACTGGCAGTCAATGGATGTTTCTCTACTAATTTTAGGAGTTTCAATGTATTATTTTATGAACAGAAATAGCCACAAAGCTTACTAAAGGATGAAAGAAAGCTTCACAGATGCCACCTTTTTTTTAACAAGCAAAAAAAAAAAAAAAAGACAGATGTCCTTACCAAAAAACACCCTCAAAACTAATGTTGCTACATCATCCATTGAACAGCTACTGCTTCAGTGTCCAACAAAGAAAATCCATGACCCGTTTTTCTTATGTCCTCAACCAGACTGATGTGTTGAATACTCCTGCTTCTGCAAAGACATAGCAGAATGAACTGGGTGTGAATATTGATGAGGATAAATGGGAGGTAATCTGGAATAACACAAGGAAGATCTCAGTGTGTAATTGTGCAAGATTGCTACAATTTAAAATCCTGCACTGCTTGCAGATCTCTTCCAGCCAAGGGCATTAAATGAACTCCCAAACTTCACCTCTGTGTCTAAATTGTAAAATCTCTGTGGAGACCTCTTCGCATTGTGTTTGGTTTTGCTCTAAAATTCATACATACTGGGTTGATATTCTACATGAGCACTTGGGTAAAGGGGTTAGACATTTATTTCCAAAAAAACATTTTCACTCTTGAAAGTGAATTTAGTCTGTCATAAATTTTATTAGAATTGTGTTCAGACCAAAAAAGATCATTTTAAATTTGTTTTATACATCAATTGTGGTATCTATGAGCTACAACATGAGGTCAAAAACCTAAAATAAAAGTCCACCATTTTATCTTAGAGGACTAATAAATAACAGTTGTTCTGGGGTAAGTTGAGCCATTTGGCCAGTGGTAAGTTGAACCAGTGGCTTGACTGAGAAAGTGAAGGAGTCTGATAAGAGGATCAGAGTTTCAGTTCAGAATGTTGAAATGTGTTACTTTTCCTTTTAAAAAATACAGCTGTGAATGTTCTGAATCACTTAAAGGCATTCTCATGTTAAAATGTCTTTTTACAAAACAGCTTTTTAGCAGTTATATGCAATAATAATAAAAAGAGTTATTGTACTAGTTGAAAATCATATGATAGATAATAATACACATGAATGTAAAGAAGTGACTGTTATCTAGGGAGAGAGAAAGTGAGGGAGGGCTTGTTTGGAAGGTGGGGGGTAGCAGGGATACGGCTCAACTTACCCTGACTATGCTCAACTCACCCATACTCAGGGTAAATTGACCATAGGAGACCACTTTTTTTGGAAAACTATATTATCAAGACAGTTATGTTTACACTCATTCTGTTGGTTTGCAGGGATGAACAGCATCTTGAAATATATGCAGATACACCTGTTAGAGACAAAATTATGATTGTCTTGATGTAGTGATCTGAAAGATGAAAAATGGCTCATCTTACCCCACTCTCCCCTACTGTCGTTTCAACATTTGCAAGTATTGTACTTTTTTTTTGGTGGTGGAGGAATAAGTAAGAACCATCATGTGACTTAATGTAAAAGTAAAAATCCTCCTAAAAGTAAAATAAAGATAATTAGACAAAAATATATACTCTCCGAGAACTGTCCGTACACAAGGTGCGCGTCACTTCCGGGTTTCATCTTTACGTGAACAAAAACGCCGCGCGCGACTGTTACAATATACGCAAACAAACAAACAAACGAAAAGCGTATTTTAGGGCCCCGTGTAGCCTATGAGAAGTATACCAATGTTTTATAAGCAAAGGTAAGTGTTCATACTACCTGTGGGTGTTCTTGTTTTAGACTTTTTAACTTTTGTCGTTGAACGTTAGCTCAAAGAGTAAACAGTGGATAGCTCGCTGTTTGAGAGACGTCGATTCATCCTCTAATCCAGCTCACTGTAATGTAACTGTAACGCCAGCTGCGTGTGTTGGTTGAACATGTAACCCTCAAGTTTAATTAATTAAACAGTAGTCAGAAGCATTATAAAGTCCACAAAGGCTACTATGGTGACGCAGTACGTAAGTCTACACGCCTGACACGTACTTACCATCAGTTATCACACTTGACATGACACGTTGTTTTATACTAGAGCCTGTAAGAAGTCGTTGTCTTGCTTTTTTCCGTTTATTTCTTGAGATCAAATCACTGCCATGCATTCTTGAAATTGAGTCACCCTTGTATTTGCAGAAAGCCAGTAACAGATGAAGTGATGGACCTATGAGGAACTAACTTCTTCGTCTGATGGTGCATTATTTCATCCTGCCCTCTCTCTCTCTGCATGGGTTTGGCTGGTCCATCTTACTGAGTCAGGAGCCAAAAAAGTGAGTCTATTCTGGTGAATATAATTCTTGAGTTTAAAAAACGCTTTATGGGGCCGACAATCTGCTGCCTGATAAGTTTTATAAAACTAATTTTGAAGCTTTAACCATCCTTCCAAGTTGCAGTTGATTAAAATGTCGACTAAAGTGAGAAAGATGTCGAGGCATAAGATCCTAGAAGTGCTGCAAAACACTTTATGACATTTTTAAGTGGCAAATTTACAGTCGAGTTGTGTCCATCAATAACAGAACAAACTTCTTCAGATCACAACAAAGTTTTTATAGTCAGAAGTTAACTGTAAGGCATCCCAACAAAGACTACTGTGAGTTATCCGTCTTCTTCATCACAAAAGGAAATTTCCCAGTTGACAATGTGCAGTTTTTCATCTTTTTCAAGCTCATAAAAAATTCATTCTCCTTTGCCATGCATGGAACACGCCCTGTTGAAGAATCGCTCCTCTACTTGTTGGTATGCATGGGATTCGCAGTACTGTGACTTCAGATTCTGAAACCAATTATTCAAATAGCTGCCACTGTAACTCGCAGGGCAAGCGTGTCGAGAACAAGGGGAAGGAGCATCTCAGAGATTCATAATAAAATGTTCCCTGCTGTACTGTGGAGTTACTTGTATGCACCATTTCAGGAGAGATAGAGTCCGAGGACCTTGGTTGAAGTCTTGAGATCAGTCATGTGTGAGATAACTTTGAACTAAGGTATAACGCACCAGGAGGAATGAAAATCTATCCCTGTTTTTACCTACATTACATGTATATTCATGCTCTAGTCACAGTAACACCATATACTGCAGCAGATTTCATGTCTATTCAAATTAGCCTCAGGGAAAAATAAACCAAACTTAAGACTTTGACCCATTGCAATTAAATGTTAAATTGGTAATGGGATTAGAGGATAAGTAGGAAAACTTTTACATCCCTCTTTCTATCAAAACCTCCAGCAATTTGAATCAGCAAAGCAGACTGTCTCGATCAAGTATACAGTAACTCTAAAAGGTAAAAACTGTAACAGATTAAATTTTGATAAAAGAGACATGAAGTTGATTAATAATCCATCAGCGTGTTCAGGTATTGGCCCTTTTTTGAAATCAAGCCACAAAGAATCTGCATGGAAATTCCTTTTGTGAGCACAACCATCTGAGCTGTGAAATATGAGAGCATCAGAGAAATCATTTGTCATTTTTCATTCATGCTGGTCTGAATACCTGGCATTTAACATTCATAGAGCATCTTGTGGCATATTGTCAGAGTTTTGGTGAGGGATGTCCTCGGGCAACCCCATTAATCTCTATTAAGCAGGGACATGTCAGCAGCTCTATATGCGTGTGCGCGTCTGTGTGTGCATGTGTGCATGCGTGGTTTGGATGATGCATCCGTGAGTCATTTCAGCATTGAAAATCAAGTGTTTGGCAGGACAGTTGCTTAAAACCTGGTTATGTGCTGGCTTGTTTCTGATTGATTTCCAAGACCAGCACAAGAGACTCATTTATATTTCCAGAGAGGTTATGTCCAGGTTGCATCATCACTCAATGTGGTCCTTTTATTGTAAAGCTTCATAAAGAACAAAGTAAATCACCTGAGGGCTGTGCCTTGGTTTTTACATGTTTAGTTTGCTAGATGCGCTATCAATCCTCTCGTGTCAGGCTGTCTTGTCTCTTTTGTGGAGAGGCTGGAAGAAAAGAGGAAAGACTATAAGCCAGGTTTTTGCCTGAATTCAAACCCAGAGAAGACCTCAGGCTTTAATCAAGATAATTATTTGTAAATCTATATACATTATATTTACATATTTCTTTTGGCATGGCTGCAAAACAACTTGACACCCATGGTGATCTTAAAATACATTTTATGCGATGTTTAATACATTTTTACAATTACTATTATAGTTTTACACTGGAAAACACAAAAGATAAATATTTTTCCTGTAGCTGGTCTCTACTATTTCTTAATGGTCTGTAATCTTACAGCCATATGGGGAACTTCACTTGTAGCCAAAATGAAGACATTATTCCAAACTTCACCAAACCAGCACTGTCTAATGTCCTTTTTTAAAGGTAACTGGTCACAGTGACATGACCCTGCTTCCCTCCTGGTTTCTGTGTTTTATTCTTTAGATCAGTTTTCAGTGTTTCCTGTTTTATTCTGTGGTAGTTGATTCCTTGTGTTTCTAGTCTGGTTTTACTTCTCTAGTTTTCCCTCCTTCGTTAATCACCCATGGGTTTCACCTGTGTCTCGTTTGCCTCACCTGTTGCTCATTTCCCTGTGTGTATATGGTCCCTGTCCTCCCCTCCGTCCTTGTTGGTTCATTGTGTATGTTATATCTGCCAGTTCACCGTGTTCCTGGATGTGTGAATCCGTAGTTTCCTTGTGTTTTTTTTCCCCCCAGTGCTTTTTGTTTGATTTTGCCTTTGGGATTTTTTAGTTGGACTCTTGAAGTATTTTTTTGTTGCTTCTCATTTAGTTCTTTTAATAAATCCTTTTTTCCCGGGTCCATTTTTGGGTCCTTTTCCATTGTTCAACCCTGCGTTGTGACACACAGTTTGTTAAACTCACCAAATTAAGGTGAGAAAAGTTGTTTGTTTGGAAAATGACATGTGGACATACTTCTGGTTTGTAGGACACACAGCAATCATCAGAATGAAGAAGAAATATCTTGGCTTGGAAGAAGGCGCTGATCCATCCATGAGTCCAGGTACTGCACCATGAATCATTGTATCTTGAGTCATGATGTAAGATTTCATCTCTGATTGCTCAAGCACCAACGTCTGCATAATTACATCAGCGTTTGCCCTTCATAGCTCACAAGTTTGTTCCAATTAGTGGTGATATATTGGCTTGACATCTCGTTTGGAGAGTACGCGCAGATTGCAGTGCCATGATTGAAAGCTTAATGAATGATTCATAATCTGAAATGAAATGAACATTTTCATTTGGGCATCTGAAACAATGATTGGCTGGACATGTAACGATTATACATTAGATAAAGACAAACTGTGTTAATGTCCAGGTGTCGATTGATTGTACCTGGAGCTGTAGCTGCTCTATGAAATTAAGAGTAAGACTGAAAGAACAAATGTCAGAGTGTTTCATTGAGAATAAAAGCGTAGTTTGCCTCCTGACTTCTTAGAATTAAATTTTCTGTTTGATGTTGTGATCCCCCTGTATTCCTCTGTACTATCTGGGTGCTCGAGGAATATTTTGAACAGGGAAGTTTGTTGTCTTGTGTGAAACACAAACAGATGGGACGACAAACCTGACCTACTTCTTCATCTGGACCATTTTGAATAGAAAGAGGGATGATTACTAAGTGGAGAGAAAAGGAGAGTTGTGTGTGATTAGTTCATTTGACAGATGAATAGAAATTAATTACTTCTTTTTTTTCATCCCATTATATCACTTCCTTTTTTTTTTTTTTTTACTCTTCCATTTTGCACAATGTATGCACATGCTCTCTGCACTTTGATTACAGGAAACTTTTCCCCGCTCAAATGTTTCCAATGATGTAAATCAGGAGCCTCACTTTACTCACTTCACAGATCAAATTGTGTACAGAAACATAGTGTAAAGTGGGATAACGAGATCCTACCACATTGCTCTTTGATGCGTTAGGTCGTAGGATTTGGCAGAATTTCTCAAATGAAGAATGTGTTTGTGAGAGAGGGAGCGAGAGCGAAAGAGAGAGGAAGACCTAGATTACAATCCTCCAGGGCTGTACCCAGTTCCTCTGATGTGTGCATGGAGCTGCTTGGCCTCGTGATAAATGACCTGTGTTTTAGGAAGCCAGGAGGGTCAGCTCTGCTATGTCAGCCATGACAGCTTTATGCTGTAGAGCTCTAATGAAAAATGGGGAAATTGGTCGAGTCAAAGGATGATAAAAATCCTGTTTTTATAACGAATATTTGCAAAGCTGGGGCTATTTCATGACAGCCAATTTCTGGAGGAAAGCCCACCGAGTGCATCCATTAAAAAAAAATAAAATAAAGTTTACAGACAGTATATTTTAATAGCCCCGCACACACTGACATTAGCCTGTCCAGAATGATTAAATAGTTTACAGTTGCAAGACAACAAGACTTGTATTCACAGCTGTTCTCCGTAGAGTGGGGGAATATAAAGCAATGCCGCAGTTTACACCTGTATGCAGGGGTATCAGAGTCGGGGGAAGAGTGGGACTGACTAATTGGGGCCCCAGTGGGGAGGAGAGCCCCTGATGAGCCTGAAATATGCGTAATGTTTTTTTTCTTTTCTTTTTTTTTATCCCTCAAAATTGTTGCTGTCATAGCTAAACTAAAACTGATAAGAGAGACAGATACTTGTCTGTTGGAGACCCTCTTACCCCTACCAAATGCAAATTGACACAATCGTGCTGACTGCAGCCAGTAGACTCAAGTAAGTCAAGTGAGTGATGCAGCAGGTAGCACCATTCCTCCTTCAAAATAGTCAAAGTCAGGGTGTGAAAAGATGAAAAGAAAGAAAGCTTAGGGAGAGAAACTCAGTTTAAGAACAGTTAAAGCAGAAACTATCAATCTAGATTAAATACAGTCCGTCTGAACTCTGGTACCTTTTGATCATACAGTATTTAAGCTGTATGTTTTATATCTATAGCTTTGTCATGTTCATTGACCCCTCAGCATCATTACAGTCTCACATGACCTCACAGTTAAGACAGTCAACTTTGAGGCAATAGTCATGGGGTTTACTAGTGAGCTAGCATAATGTGTTCAGTATCAATGTATTCATTCCAATCCAGGTCTATGGTTAGAGAAGTTTACCTGTCAACATAGAGACACAACTGTTTGCACAGTGACAAAGAGAGATGGGGAAAGATCAGACTCAACCAAAATGGCGCCAAAAGATGTGGAGGGCTAAATCTGGTTTTCATATAACTCTGCATGGATGTCTCAGTCTGTGGCGATACACTTAAACTTAAACTCATCCTCATCCTGAATAGAAAGCGCATTACATTCGTGATTTTACTCTGACACCTTTTAAAGGAACCCCTCTAATCCTATGTGCAATTTTACATATGATGTATCTTTAAGGTCAGACCGTATACCTCTGTTCTGAAACCCAGATGAATCTAATGATTTGAAAAGCATTCGTTTTCCCCCATGTGCAGACTGCGGTCACCCCCTGGCAACATACTCTGTTTACATTGCGTTCTTGTCCAACAATTCCATGAATTGTTGTCACAAAATATTGCAAGGGTTGCTCGCAGTTTGGACCTCAGGGCTTGCAGGACAAGGAAATCCTTTCACAGTAAGAGATGAATAAAAATGTGTATATTCTGCCCCTGGGGAAGGAAGCACAGGTAATGGAGTAATGTACACATGTCAACAGGGGCAGAGGACAAGTTTCACTGGAGCAAAGAATAATAGTCTTGTTCATTTCAGCACCATGGACAGAGAACTGGGGTTTCACATACTGGATAGTTTGCTCTCCATGGTGCTGATATTCTGCTGCATTTTTACTCCAAGTAAGAAATCAAGTTATTTTCAGCTGTTTTATGGCACTATAATGAAACAGACCAAACTAACTATCGTTCTTTTCATGTATATGCGCATGTGCACTTGTACTGTAAAAATAAACTCTGCTTTTGATCCTGTTAAAACAGTGACACCCCCTTCCTTAACTTCTTTTCTGGCTGACTCGGTTTGTAAGACGATCAAATCAAAGTCTAAATCCCTTTTAATATTTTCCCTCTGTTACTTTAAATACCCATTTATTCTTTATTATCATGGAAATTCTCTTTTATCATCTGGTGGCGAGTTTTTATTGCTCATAGAAATTGTACCTTTTTCTCTGTATCTTATTTCTGCATGACCACTTGGCAATTTACTCTTTGTTATATCCACGCCAATAAAACATATTGCATGAAAATGAATTGAACAGGCAGCTATTATGTCTCATCACACTCAAGGATGCTCCAGCAGGCAGGTGAAGCAGGTACAGCTACATACAGAATCAAAGCTCAGCTGCCAGTGGGAACAATCTCACCATCCCTGGGGATAAGCATTTATAATGAGTCACTAAAAATATAGCTGTAAGAAGTGTTTTCGATGATGCTGCTGCTGTTGTGACCGAGTTGAACACGCGTATACAGTCCTTGTAGATTTTAAATAGCCTGCTCTATGCATGTCTGAACCGCCGTCTGCCACCCATAACATAAAAGCCGTGTAAATCACTCTTTGCTGTCAAGCCGCTGATGAGTCTGCCCTGCATAAAGCCTCTGCAGCCTTTCCACCAGGCTGTTGTATCCCTCCTCTCCTTCTCCTCTCCCTCCTCCTCCTCTCCCTCCCCTGTTTCCTCTCCTCCTCCACATTCACTGCTCCCTCTTGCGCGCGCGGCGAGCAGCAGCAGCAGCAGCAGCACAGGCTCGGGCGCTTCTCTGACGCACCACCGGAGATGAGCATCCCGGTCCCACAGGCTGTCAGGGCAGACTCTCTCCACATCTCCCCTCCGGACCTCTGCGGTCAAGCGTTCGTTTGTCTTTAGTCTGTTTTCCTTTTTGCGTCGTTGTTCATCATATTCAGCTCTGTGTGTTTTTCTTCTGGGATGCCCACAGTTGCCATCGGCTGGGAATTTACTTCGGAGGTGATTTTTGTATCTGCAACAACTGTCAACGAGAAAGTGATTCATCCCTGCCTTCACGGTCCAGGGTCTTCTTTTATCGGGACATCCTTCAGGACATTCCTTTGCTTGTAAGATAAGTGGTTTGGATGAAAGGTGGGAAGACAGGGCTGTTTTGACAGGAGATCGTTTGGATGACGGACATCGAGACGCAATAGCGCGAATCTGCGCCCTTGGAATATTCTTATAGACGCTGATATACAGTAGAAAGATTTTTTACTGTTTGCAGTTGTAACCCACACGACGAGTTTGCCCACTGCAGGGGCTGCTGCGTCTTTCCTGTCAGCTCCGCTTTGAGATACGGTTTTCTTGACGGACGGGCGTCTGAGCATCCCGGACGAGCCCCAATCTGCGATGCCCAAACTGTGAGGGGGGCTCGGGATCTCGTTTGGTCACCCAGCGCGGTCGCATGGCTCCAGCCCGGAGGGACTGCAGCGGCTGGGAGATGTTCCTCCCGACGGGATGCCTGCTGCTCTCTGTTTTGCTGCTTCACCCAGCTCTGGCCAAGGTGTGCAACGACCGCACCAAACACGGACAGGACAACAGCTGGTTCGCCAGGGACGGGGAAAACTTGCCCATCATGGTTCTTATGCCCATGAACGAGTCGGCCCTGATGAGCAGTATCAGCCAGGGGATCGAACCGGCCGTGCAGCTGGCCATCCAGCACATACGGGAGTCCAGGAAGTACTCATTCTCTCTCATCACCAAAATCTACGACACCGAGGTAAACAGTCAGGCTAAATCCCTCCACTAAGCTGCCGCTGGTTGGCTCAGGCGTGTCAAAACTGTTGTATGTGACTTGTGTATGTGTGTGCCCGTGCGCGCGTCTCTGTATATGGCGCGCGCATTGCCCCGCAGCGCTCCACACATTGCGCGTCCAAGGGGAAACGCTGGGCTCTGTTATGTTTGGTATGTGTGCAGCCTCGTTATTGCGCAAAAGTCAGCTGCTTTCACTTTTTACTAGATGACATCACGCTGTTGTTGAGCGTCTTCCACCGTGTCGCCGCTGTCGCCTGTCGCTGGTATTGAATTTCGATGTAACCTGGCTTCATAAGGCACTGCATCACCCGGGCACTCCAAAGGCGCTCTCTCCTACTGTCCCCACATTGGATGCTTTCATGGTTACTGCAATCTCAAGGCTGATGATGATGATGTAACTGTCAAGCAGCGTTCATCCAATTGGATTTTAATAACACGCTGCATTTGGTCTTTTTGTTATTGTGGCTTTATAAGGTTGTGTTTGTCTTAAGCCTGCGCTGTGAAGATTTTTAGTCACGATTTGGTGTCTTTTACAGATTAAAGAGCTGCCTCTCTCAGTGCCTGAAGATGGCAGTAATTGGATGTACCATTTCGTGTTACTCCTCACACCCCCTGACTAGAAATGCATCTTACTTGTGAAGCTCCCTGATCCTAATCCCTTCATGTGATAACATTAGAAACAGGAGCGTACCCTTTGTGGTCTAGTTTAAGCCCCCCTAAGATAAAAACCTCCTAAATCTTCACAGTTTGTTCACTCTTGAACTTTTCTCATATAAACAGAAGCAGGCCTTGAGGCTGATAGTGATGTGTGTACCTTTGGGGACACATCAGAAGAATTAAAAGCTGCTGAATGTACAGTTGTCATGCCAACATATAAGGATTCTGAGATTGTGACAGATCAGTTTAACAACTTAGCAAGTCAAAAGTTTACTTTGACATGACAATGACTTAATGCATCATTAATAAATAATTACCAACTATGTTAACAGTTTACACCCTGAAATTGCAGCATTTCATTTAGTTTCTCGTCTGTCACACAATACATACAGTGTACAGGTGTGTGTCTGTGCGACAGAGCGCACACACATCTCTGTTGACAGAGGTAAGCCCTCGCAGGCAGCATGCGCTCAGACCACAGGATTAATATGCTTTTATAAGAGTTATGATTTTTCCACATCTACTCCCTGGTAACGAAAGATGAGCTGGAAGCGAGGGGTCACTGGGCCAGGCTGACATGCGCTCACTGGGAAAGTCTAATGGTGAGGCCGGTTTCTAATACTGGCAATCAATGGGAACTCATGAGGACAGTAGTTGATGACACAGCACGGTGGTCAGGGGGGCTAAACGCTAACGCTCTGTGATGCTGCTGGTCCTGGGATGTTTGGCACTCTGATTCTTTGATCATGCTATTAAAATAACTTCCTGTCTTCATCAAAATCTTTGATATCTTCCCTGAATTAGCGCAGACTTTTGTTCCTCTTATGCTGAATTTTATAGACACTCTCCTTTTTTATTATTCCGGTTGTTTCACCCCCTTTAGACATTTGTTACTGCTCTTGCAGGATTGTATTTTAGTAGCCCCTTAATCAGAAATAGCATCTTACCAGTAGCTTGGAGTTTATTTACAAGCCATTGGAAATCATTTCGCACAGCCTATCATGGTTAAAGTCAACAAAACAAGAGACCACAGGGAGTACACTGAAGTGCAAATGGCATGATAAGAAAATACTGTTATTATTTACAGGAGATATTAAAGAAGCAGAGACTGGAGCAGGAGAAACATGATTACAAGATCCGAGAAAGTGTTATAGTTTGTTTGTATCAGGTGAAGTGGTCTTAGGTGCCCTCGGTGTCTGGAGGCAGGGGGAACCTCTTCTCCGGTTATTGCTGTTGGGTTGTTGACTGTATTGCTTTTAAAGCCTCTGACATGTTTATAGGCACAATAATATGAAGTAAGTGATGGGGATACTATTCACAGTTAATCATACTTGTCTTCATGTGTGTTTATTGACCTATTATCTTTTAGTTTCACATGAATAAAAGTCCACACACACACACGCACCCAGCTTCCTCATATACCACATGTTTATGTCAGAAAACAATACACGCATCAGTGCGTTTGCAGCAGCTAGCAGCAGGCCAAGTGTGTGCCTCTGTGTGGGTTTTGTACACATGTTTGTGTGTGTGTATGTGTGTGCACTGGGATTTATCCTGGCAGATGTAAGTAATCAGTCCCTGAGCAGAGGCTCTTTATCCCTTTATCCTCTGTCGATGGAGCCAGGGGTTGACGGGGCAGGCCCGGTCCATCCCCTGGTGGTGTGAAGCTGGGTGGTGGTGCTGCTAGAGGTAGTTGTGTTTTCTTGGGAGGACTGGCCCTCAGCGAAAGGTCTAAGAAAAGAGGCCTTAAAGCAAGACAGAGGTGGCTAGTTGTTGTGGGATTGAAGAAAAGCAGATGCTCTGATGTGGAGCTTCTGAAAATTAGATCTTGAGTTGAGCTTTAAGATCAGGGTTATCAGGCAAAAAGCCAGACTGCAATGCATCTCAAAAGTATCTGTATTGTTGCATGGGGAGACAATTCAAATAAGAACATTTGCTTTAAAACCAGAGCGTTGCAGGTAGAAAAGAAGCGGGCTGGATTATATCATCTGGGAGGCTTAGTGCTGAAGCTGGAGTTGGTCCTTCGCAGCAGCAGCTCTGAATGTGCGAGTGTGGGTTTTAGTGTAACCCAGCACTGATACTGTAACTCTGCAGGCTTAGCTGATCAAAGCTTTGGAGAGGACAGGAGGCACTGGGAGAGGATGGAAGGGAGACTTTGGGCAATGAGAGCGTTCTAGGCTAAGCTACGCTAGTTCACCAGCTTATAGGATGTGTGACAGGCCCTAGAGAGGAGCCACTCAGGAAAGGATCACGCTCAGTTACCCATTAAATGAAGAGGTAGAAGGTTGTTGCATTATGAGTTCAGCATTTCAAAAGTTATTAAAAGTGATTGTGTGGGAAAATGTGGGCCAGGATAATAGTGAAAGTAGATTGAGTTATGTACTCGTTTTATTCAGTGAGAGTTTTTGCCAGCTCTGTGTGCTGTTATTAAAGCATACTGTAGTTATAACCAGACTCTACTGTAAGTGTGTATGAAGAGCGCTCTAAGGCTCAGTGACAGTGAATACCTAAATTCCTGAGGAAAGAGTGCAGGGTTACAGGTTGAGGGAGGTTGGTAATAAGCAAATTTTAGTGAATTTACCTTTAGGCCTTCTAAGAAAAACTGAGAATTGAATCATTTCTCCAGTCTTGGCTTCACTTTTTAGGCTACATCAAGGCAGGACAACTGATATTTAAATCATGGATTGGCAGATAATGTCTTAAAAGGTTATTTTTACTGCATTGGCAGTCATGTAAATGTATAATCAGCATGTAGAAAAAAAAGAAGACCATTGGATATGTGCTTACAGTGACAACTTTAGTGTACCAATGTATGAATGGAGTGAATTCCACACAAGACTGTATGGACGTGTTTTAAAGCATCATACACAGTCAACATATGACTAAACGATTATATTTGAAAAAGAAGACATTTTAATTAGAATCAAATGTTGTTTGTCTTGTTGCCAAAAACATGTAGACTTTTGGATTAAGAGTAACAGATAGTTAAATGCTATTGCTGGACAGACAGGAAAAAAGCTGTTAATACTTTAGTATCCATATTTGTTTTGGCTAAAACAAGTTTGAAACTATCAGGTGTCAACAAAAACCCGATTTAGTGTATCCCTCATCTCAATCGTTTACATTTGAGCTCCTCAGAGGAGTTTTGAGCTGGTTATAAAGCAGACGGATAGCAGTGATACATATGTCAGATAAAAGAGAGCAAAATTTTGGTCAGGAATGCACATGTAGTGAATAAAATCAGCGCCGCTTGCTCTGTTCACTGGGGATGCCAACATAAACGCAAAACTGTTCAGAGTTTCTCACAGGAGCTTTAACAGCAAACCCCAAAATCTCAAATCTAGAAATACAGTTAAGCATTGACATTGTTGTATTTATTTGCAATGCGACTGCTGAGTTACTCAAGTGACAACTTGCAGGGGACTTTAGATTTGCTGTTTCGGCAATTTATGCTGCAGAAAGTTGCATTTTCTAATATTAGTCGGAGTGCAAGTGTTACATCTTATACAGTTTAGAAACCAGGAAGAGATGTTGCGTCATCCCAGTCTACTTTTAGGTTAAAGATGTAAAGCCACATGTGGACCATCCATCTGCAATGATCCATAACTGCTTGTTGTAGCTAAACATTTTGTTTAGAGGTGTGAGAGTTTTCTTCCAAGGAGACTAGAAATTCAACAACAGCCGCTGAAATCTCCTTCACTGTGTTCATCTTCAGCAGCCGGCACTCCCTGGAAGAAATCTGAAAATTGAATTGCAGCACTTTTAGGGACTGTGCTTCCTTGTTATCATGTTTCCTATACTCCGGCAGTCAGAGAGAAGTGAACACATGTATTTTTAAAGGCAAATCAATGCCAGTACTAAGACACAGAGTCTGTAGTGCACCAGATACAGTATGCAGATGGGTATTTATAGCATATGACTGTCCATCCATGTAGTGTTACGGCCCCCCTGAGACTCTGCTAGCAGTGACCTGTGTTTAGAGATACTACACGCAGAAAGTATACACTGCTTCCCTTGCCCTCTGCTGAGGACTAGATGCAACATGTCACATTTGTGCACGTGTTCGCGGGCATGAAACCACCACCATGCTCACAGCACCCCTCTAAGCATGTATAAGACGTTCTGTCATTTTGTCTGCAGAAGTTAGGTTTATGGTGGAGGAGCATTACCATAATGGAGGTCAGAATGCTGCTAAGCATAGGTCTTAAGTCACACTGAGCCTTTGGTAATCCTGGGTTTGAGGAGAATTTATTGCAGCGAACTGTTTGCTTTGTGTATAGTGTGAGCCATTTCTATATTTATTCAAAAACAGTATGCTTGAGTGCTTTTTTGCCGACCTCACTGATTCCCACTCTCCAACCAACCATTGAGTTTTTGTGTAAAACAACCTGACACAGGCCACGCTAAAGCAGCGCCTTTGGACATCTTATATGTCAGGGACTCATATTATACGCCACGTTTTATCTAAATATCTGGCATCCATGCAGCACAGAGGCGGTGACCCAGGGGGGTTCAACAAAGATTGCCTGTCACTGTCCTTAGAGGAGGGTGAATATTCAGGGCTAGTCGGGGGAAAGCAGCCTGTGACAGCATGGGTACTCTTCAGGCATACAGAAAGTGCTGAGTGTGGCTGTATCCACTGACCCGACACAGATAGTGGGGATCGATGTGCAGCAGCCCTTCTCATAGAACGAACAGGATCTCAGGGGAGAATCAGAGAGAGAGGAGAGGGAGGGTGAGGGGTGTGTGGGGCTTTGAGATGGAGATCCCGAAATAGGATTATATCATCTTCTTTGCAGGAAGAGGAAATGGCCAGCCTCTTAATTCTTATTGCATTCTAATGTAATGCCATTTGGGTTGTTTCTCTGAGGCTACGTAACTTAATGGCCATGTGAAGAAAGGCAATTACTGCATGCAATGAGGTATGCACCACAGATCAGTTAAAGGCTCTTGAGTTAGTGTGTAGCTGTGTCAGTGATCTGATTTTGCATGTGCGTAAAATTGTTTCTAATGTGTAATTTAAATGTGGTTTTCACTGAAAGACACGTTTAGAGAAACAAGGGTTCCTACTTGAATTAATTCCCTAAAGTTGAGCAATAATTGCTGACCTTTGTGTGTTTGAGTCCGGCTGCCAGAAGCCTGGAGGGTCTGAACAAGACAACCAGGACTGAACTTAACTTATAAAAGGGCTGATGCGAGCCCTGAAGCTGTATTCATGGCTCATACTGTGATATACAAGACAGAGTAATGCATATCAATACATGCATGTAAGCCCATACATATGCTGCAGATTTCATCCCCTCACCCCTGCACACTCAGACCTGTTTCCTCTCTTTTCACACATCCATACACACATACACAGCATATACGCTCACACATATGCTCATAGCTGGTATCAATAGACTGCCCTGCAGCACAGCCCCAGGTCAGGACAGTGTGGTCAGCTGAGCAGTTAGACGTGGAGTGATCTGCCTAAGAAAAAATGGACACAGTATCATGACATCGCTTTACTTTCCTCACTGTCAGGAAATAGTCAGAAAGTCTGCTCAACTGTGTTACCCTGCAAGAAGCCTGTTTTTGTATTTTTAACTCTCCTATTTCTTAATATTTCTTGTCCATTTTGACTCTCTATTATCCCTGTTATTTGCAGTTGATGAAGATATCAGTCAATCAAATTTTATTTATATAGCGCCAATCCACAGCAGTCATCATTCCAAGACGCTTTCCAAAGAAAAAGAGCAGGTCTAGACCACGCTCATTGTTTGATGAATTTCCAAGACCCAACCTTAAGATGGGACAGATTTGACCCATCTCATCTAACATGAGTGACAGTGGCAAGGAAAATCTTCCTTTTAACAGGCAGAAACCTTGAGAATACAATACAGTAATACAATAATATCTGTGGTGGAAGACTGTAAAGAGGATGCAAGCCTGAATTACAGGCATTCAATCTTTAGGGACCTAAATAACGTAACGTGACACAATAACCCCGAAGGGCTTCATCTAATCACGCTAATGCTCAAAACATGTTTCTCTTACCATCTCATCCTTTAACTACAAAAGGCCAAACCTCCCCTCCACACGTTATTCCATGCTGTGTTACTCCATCCTTATTTTACAGTAAACCCTTTTGCTAACGTGTCAATAACACGATGCTTAATTTGATATAATGTAGTCTAATGTATTTCGTGTGCTGGAATTCAATGGGTGAGATCAAGTGTGACAAAAACAAATTAGCCCTTTGGCCTTTTCCACCCTGCACCTTTCATTTTCCTGAAGTGGGTTTCAGCATGATTCACTGAATCTAATGTAAGTCAAGAATAAAATAAAGCAAGAGAGAGTTCGGAGTTATCTCTTGTCTGCGCAATCACCCCTGCAGGGCCTGATGTGCTGACCAAGTCGAGAGCTAATCGCACGAGAGGGGCAACAGCTAAATTCAATTTCAAAAGTACCTTAAGCAAGTCCCGTTGGTTGCTTGCTAAGCAGTCAAAATGTGCGTTTCTGCATGAGCGCTGCTGGAGGTTGTGGAGGCAGGGGGAATAGTCTGCACGTTAGATGTGTGGGTGGGAGTATTTATGCGAGTTTCTCAACAGCTGGTGAATGTAATTCCTCAAGATGGACCCAATCACCCCACACTGATATTGCTTAAAATCAAGCGTTTGCACAGGAGCCCCCAGCTAAAATGCAATACAGCAGAAAGCTGCTGTTAAGGGCTTTGCTATCATTACGCCACTTCTCTTATTTTGACTCTCTGCTCGTCGATGGGTTTGTACTGCATTTATAATCGGCCTCACTGTTACTGGACTGTAATTTAGCTCTTTGTTCGCTCATTGAACTTAATAATATTCAGTCAAGTGCCCTGTTGTCAGCTCCATCACTTAGATGGTGCTAAATGGATGAAAAACTAGCAAAAAAAGCGACCACATTAGATGGAGAACACATCGGAGGCAGAAAGAGTTCAACCTTTTTTAACAAAGGAGAAAAGAGTCACAATGATAGTAAAACACTTAAACGATATCTTCTGTCATCCTCCATCACCTGGAAAGATTGATTCACTATCTACAGCTCCACATATGTTCACCCTGGATTCATTGCATCTTAATTACAACCAGGCGGCGTGTTTGTGTTGTGAAAGCTCTAATGAATGAAGTTTGTGATAATCAATTAGCTTTGAAATGAATTTGTCATTGTCAAGTTTTAATCTTCCTTTTTTTGTGCCGTCTTATTGTGCTCTCCCAGCAGATGCTATGATGAGACATCTGTTGGCTTGCCCCCTCCTTGTCTTAATCTTTTCTTCTCTCCCAGAGACTCCACTGTTGTCTAGATGCTCAATGACTCCAAAAGGTGGTAAACCAAGCCAGACATCTGGCTGCCATCGAGACTAAACAAACATTTTCCCTGCGTGCCACATCGCTGTACTTGGGTGCTTAGGGAGGGACGCTCGCATTGAAGTCACCCAGCAGACAGATACAGGCTGAGTGGATGCATAAGGAGCTGCCGTGGGATGTAGAAATGTGGACTTAAGGTAGGATAAGGTAGAAGAGGTGCTGAGACTTAAAGTGAGGCAGGAAAACTCTGGAGTGCAATTTCAAAGACGCGTTGGGAGGTTGGGATGAAAAAACTCCCATCTTTATTCAGTACTGCTGACAATCCTGACAAGATGGCTGCTGCCATGTCGAGTGCATCGAGTGCAGTCACTCCGTCTGGCTGCTTTTGCTGGTGCATCTATAAAGCTGCCATTGATCTCCAGCCAAGCCATTTGCTCAGACAATTATCACAGTGAATGTTTATCGGCTGCTATAGCTTGTTCCTCTGCAAAGCTACAGCAAAAAAAATCTCTGTTTCTCAACCCCATATGTGGTGTGAGCGTTAGTATTCTGTCAGTATTTGAGTTTTTTGGGTTGGTAAATGGTCTCAGAATGATATTCATGACTGCAGTCTGTTTACTCAACTCTGTTTCATGCAGACAGGATTCAGGAGAATATGTGTTTGTGCGTTATGGTTACGACACCCAAGAGAGGTGCCCTGCTGTTACCCGTCTGGAGAATTTCCATCACTTGAAGGCTGTGTGAGTGTGACTGAGAGGAGGATGCTGTATGTGTGAAACGGGTTTAAAATGTTTTCCAACGCTCCTTTTTTTGACCTTTAACCTTTAAGCAAATCTGATTCCCATCACAGCCTCCCTCTGCACTAGCTGACCCTTTAAAAGGATGACTTGTTTAATGCCTAAAATCCACTTTGTCAAAGATTATTATACCTCAGTCCTTAAAATTCTACCTCTCCCCGTTCACTCCATCACTGTCTGCTTTTTTCACTGCTCATCTCCTCCACCCAACCACACACAGACACACACACACACACACGAACAGAAACAACACAACACATGCGTCCCTGTCCCACTCCCATGAGTGGACAGAAATGAAAGGATTAGGGTGGAAAGGGTGTGCCGTTGTCATTAGAGATTGGACAAGTACTCTGAGCATGCCCCTGTCTGTTGCTCTCAAGGGGGCCCGGCACAGAGCAATAAGCAGAGAGAGTGTGTCCTTGTCAGTCCTGTAATTATATTAAAGCTCGTGTAATTCTTGACAAAAAAAAGAAGAGAGGAGCCTGCCATCGTCTGCTTCTTAGAAAATGGTGTGTGTGTGTGTGTGTGTGCGCTTTGGGTGCACGTGTGTATTCGCTGTGCACTTTCTCATCAAAGAAAGTGACTTTATGTCCACACATGCAGGATATGTTTGACCTGTTGTGTGTGAGTGTTGCCGGTGTATTTGGGTGGTCCTGGCAGACTGCAGCATGTGTGATTGTACCATGTATGAATGGTATTCCCAGGGGTTAACGGCACTTAACACTAATTCCCCGGGGGCAGGCATGTTGCCATGGCCACAGCTGGGTGTGAGTGTGTGGAAACTCCAGGCAGGTAGCACACAGGAACACAGCCGTTTCTTGCTTTGTCTCTGTCTTTCACACCATGACATGCACCCACTCACACTTTTTTTTTTCCCGCTATCTTGTAACAGCAGCAGCAGCCCCCCATTCCCCTCTGCACAAACATGCACACAAACAGCACTACCCTACTGAGGCTGGCTTTGAAAAAAGACTAACATTTACATAATTGTCCCTTTTTTGTCAAAGCACGCAGGACAATTCACTCATTTCATCTGCTGCAGCTTTTTTTTTGTAACAATAACATGCAAACAGATGGTGACTAACAGACAGTGTTTATTTCCTGTTGGTAACAATATCACCTAACAAAGGAAGGTCACTCTTCAAAAAAAGCTGTATGCATCTTGTTCAGTCACATTGTGTGCTAGCTTATTTAGAGATCTGCTCCTCTGCTGTTAATATGTGGCAGTCTCATGCGAGGACATTTTGCAGGAACTTTTAGAGACAGACTGCTCTTTAGGGTAAAATTTTGCTGCTTTCAAACGTGATAAAGTGCGCAGTGAAGCTATAAACTGTCATTGTCACTGCTAAGAGATGCTTAACAGGAGCATCACATGTTTTAAGTAGAAGGTTGGATTATTGATAAAAAATATCTCATAATTCTAGAGGATTCAGCTGGTAAAGATCATTGATAATATTTAGCACTTCTCAAAAAATGTGTAATAAACAAAAATGAAGGATTGACCAGTTATTGGCCTCAGCTGATTATCAACATTTGGCTTATCATGAGTATTTCTGTCTTATTCTAAAGAAGGCTGATACAACTCCATCAGTTCAAAAAGTGTGCTACTTCGGCCCTGTCAGAGGTGTGTCATGTCCTTTGGGCCTGTTTTCATTCACTTCTCTGCCTCAACCACATGTCCCGCCCACAACACCATCTGATTGGTTGTAAGTCACATGACTGTGTGATGTAAATGTACTGTAAGGGTCACTGTAATTCTTTACTTCCATGTATGAAGCTGAAGGTTCTGTTTTACATATTTTTTTTTTTTTTGCTAAAGGCATTTAAACATAGCCCTAATGTCAAGATTTGGACATACAGTTCTCCATTTAATGCCCATTGGTACCAAATATTGGTTCTCAGTTTCATATGATATAACTATGATATGTTACCTCGTTATTCTTATCAGAATTATTGGGTTAAATGTGAGAGATGTCTTGTGTTTTCCAACTTGTTAATGAACATTTAGAAATAAGTAATTTTTTCACCTTATTTGTTTGTGTCTGATCTTTTGACAGGATTCATCAGCATCATGTTTTTTAAAGATGCCCAAATAACACCACTGGTGTTTTGTAATCTTTCGCTCGATATTCCATCATCACAGCAGGAGGTTTGCCTGAATAGGGCTTGTAACTGACGTGCATTTTTCAATAGTCCAGAACTGAGAGAGTACAGAACTTTCATTATGTAACATGGGGCATAGCTTCTACAACAATGCATCAGCAGGAGGAACTTAATTTTACCCTCCCATAGCTTGTATCGTTGCTTGTATCAGATGTGAGAGGTAGTGAGTGTAAATCATTGATAAGGAATGAAATGAAAAACACAGAAGAAAGAAAAATGTCGAAGTGGTTGGTGAATATACTTGGGTGGACTACCCAGGTACCGTTAGTAAGTGAGAAATACTGGACTTGTCTTTTCCAAAATGCCCTCGATATTGCAATATTTCGATTTCACACTCTGTTAACACAACAATGGTTTTTTATCTTAGATCATATATATCACGCAGCTCCGGGTTTCAGTCGCTTTGATAGGGAGCTTTTGAAAGCACCTGTTGAAAGCCCAGCCTTCACTGTTTCATGTCACAGAAATAAACTGCTGTATTTCTTTGCATTAATCATCCTTGAACAATATCTCGTGCTTTTGTGCTCATCCAGCTGTGAGGAAGCAGACTGTCAGCTCATGTTTTGCTTTTCTCTCTTCCTGTGTGTGCCATTTAGATTTTGCAGTCATCAGACATTGTAATCCTCTGCGTGTTTTCCAGTGTTTTTTCTTTTTTTTTTTCTCTGTAATCAACTACACTCTGACGGTATATATGCATGGCTTATCTGAGAGTGTGACTGTTGTGGTTTGTTGCTGGTAGTGGACCCCAGCATGCGTCCATGTGCAGCTCTCTGCTCCAGCAGTCTCTGATACACATCGGACTCTTTGTCCATTCACTGGCTGCCCATAGTGGCTACCACTTTCCTATCCATAATTGCTAGGGGCTGTTAGTAGAAAGCAGCCGGTGAGCCCTTTGTGTGCCAAGAGCGATAACAACAGACAGTGGAATCACAGATGTAACCTACATATACACACTTTCTGCCACACTCCCTGAGTGCCCATGCTCAGCAGCAGTGGTATACACATCTGTCATGCCCATCCAAAGCAGGCAGTCATGCCACATACGATCACAAAAGCCTGTGCAATGATGATAAGAGATCATTTGAAACCAAGCTCTATCTGCTGTGGCTCACTCCTAATCTTTGTGCTTCAACATATGCCTGTGTGTGTGTGTGTGTGCGTGTGCGTGCATGTGGTGTATTGTCATGGATGGGTAGGTGGATAAATGGAAAGCATAAAAAGATTATTTTGTGCTTTCTTGTGTTCTATCAGTGGACTTCTATTCTGTCTGTGTAAAAAAATTATAGTAACAACCTGGCTGCATTTCCTGTGTAACTCATTTTGATGAACAAATTCAGTCCACAGCCTAAAACACACACCCAGTGTGTGTTTCCCACACACACACCTCTGCTCAATCCATCACACACGAAGCAGCTCAACCGTAAATGTTGCTCTGAGCTTCTCTGCATGTTGCAGTGGAGTCATTCCTCTTTGGTTAATATGCCTCTAAACAAACCGTGTTATAGGCTATAGAGCGCTGATTGCTGCAGTAAAGAGTGGTTACAGAGGCTGCGTCAGACCGCGGCTGATAGATGGTGTGGGGTCCTGATTGGAGGGACCCGCGGTTGCCTGTCTGACTAATGAACTGTTACTGTAAAGCAGGAGCCTTTTATTGCCTTCTTTATAGGCAGAAGAGGGTGCACTTATGACTGTCTCCTTTAACTAGCCAATTTCTTACAATGTACACACACACGCGTACAAGCGCACACACACACACTGAGCACTAGTATGTACAAACAGATCCTTACCAGAGTCTGGGTCCCCCCTAAAGAATAATGATCTCTGGTTTATGTGGAAAGAGCTCGATAGAGAGCTGGTTGACTAAGAAAGCAGAGGCAGCTGGAACAGGCTGGTCAGTAACTAATGTGGTAAATGTTAAAGGTTTCGGTACAATGCCCATTAGATTTGGCTTGAGTCCTTCAACGTCAGGCCTACTCTGTGGTTGTTAGATGCAGCAGCGAGTTCAATAAAATACAAGAATGGTAAAAATTGATTTCAAGTAGTGAAGCTGTGAGTCACAAATTCCTTAATTTACTTCAAATCAAATCTACCTTGATGCTAAAAAGATGATAAAAACAAAGGTCTTCCAACTGTTAGCATGAAGAGGATAAGGACTCCAGTCCTCCTCAGCTTTCACAGGCGACTCTAAGCTCCTTTATTTCCTCCAGGACCCTTCATTGATCAGCTCCCTGAGTTTGTGTCATTAAGGAACAAGGGCTCTTCGGCGTGTTTCATTAGATTGCCTGCATGTAAAATGACAACATGACATTTAGATTTTCAGGGGTGTTGCAAATAACCCACGAGTAACTGTGTAGTGATCAGCGGCGTCCTACATCATCCCACTTAACTACCAGCGTTACCAGATCTCCTGAGAGAAGCAAGCAACCAGCTCTATGAAAAAAGCCCAAAATAAGCCCAACAAGCAACCCACCACATCCCACAGGACTCTAAATCTGCTGAGTGTTTGCAGACAACAACACGGCACGCCTGGTAGTGCAGCACCCATGTGTTTGCCGCATACGCTAAGACATGCTGAGTCCCAGGTAGCGCCATTTAAAAAAAAAGAACTCATTTCGAAAGTGTGGCAGCTTTCATTTTGTTGTTGCTGTGTGCCACAATTAATTACGTGAAAGGGAATCCCTGCACATTTATTATTACATTATGCATTAGCAATGGCAACATTATAATAAATACAGTTAACATAAAAAATTTGAATAACTGAATTTCTTTGAATAACTTAAATTTTTAAACTTAAATTAAAAGAAAAGGGTTTGAATTAGTTTTTTTCATATTTTTCCCACTTATTGCCACTCACTCTCACTCTGTGTCCATGCTCATTTCTCTGTGACTCTAGCGTACATGAGCAAGGTGCACCGTGTGAGTGTGTTAGGGGGTGTGCTGAGTACTCGAGCAGGCACGATTCAGGAAATGGTGGTCTGGAAAGGACAAACTGCCTGCTGCACTTGTGTTTTTCTTTGCTTTTGTGGGGAGCTGTAAGATAATCAGAGGGAATTCACATACAGAAAAACAAGCCCAAATAAGCAACTACTAGTTAAAAACAAGCCCCAAACGAGTTATACAAGTGAGAAAAACAAGCCCAAAGTCGCTTATAAGAACACTTGCATGCCCACATCACAGACATGCTTCCACCTGTCCAACAGTTCACTTATTTACAATCATAAATGGCAGATTCTTCTGGGGGGGTTGGGGTTAAGTAGAGGTACAGTACGGTGTCTCAGTGGAGCGGTGAAGTGTTAGTTGATGTGACTGTGTTCGAGTCTTTTTTCGTGTTGTGCTGCTTGTAGCATATGTCTCTGGGATCTCCTGGAATCCAAAGGCTGTTGAGTTTCTGCAGATCAGTTCAACAACTGTGGCTAATGTCAAGGAAACTGGTGGACTGACTGCGAAACATGGACCGGACTTACAGCATGAGTAACTTATCTGGATTTGATTCTTTTCCTCCTGCTATTCTTTTTTAATACGCTCATTTGCTTTTGAGTTTCGATGTTGTTTTTCTTTAACGATGACCTTCAGTGGATTGATCTGATATTGTTGTGAATGAGCCGATAAACAAAATGTTTTTTTGTGTGTGTGGTTGTGACGAACTGAGGGGAAGAAATCTTCGACTGGTTTCTTTAAATTTCTGTTTTTCAGTTCATACTAATTCCTGAATTTGCATTTGCCTCTGTTTGTGGTTATTTATTGTTTTTGCTCTTTGGTTGTGTCTATATTTGCTTTTTCATAAGACTTCTTGAGACCTTTGTATGATTGACTAAAATAAAAAGACCGTGACGGACATTATCGGGCTGAAAAAAACCCCTAATTGGTATCCTGGCACCCTTGGAACCAATCAGGATCACAGATTTTCCAGGATGACTAATATCAAGTTTCTGCAGAAAGTCCTTAAAAGTTCACCAGTTCTTTGAATGTGAAATGATAAAAGATATTTCTGATATTTGAAAAAGAAACTGTGAAAGAAAGATAATAAATAAGAATCCTACCAGTCATGAACTGTTTAAGGTGGTCACAATGATTTAATGTTCTCTTAATCAACATATCAATAGTAAACAAAATGCATCTAGAAAAAAATATTCTAGATTTTTATTCTAAACTTTGCAGCTTGAATTTTTATCTGTATTACTATAACTTTTGCTGCTGCGATCGCCTCATTTCCTTCTGACAGCTGCCAAAGAGAGGTCCTACTTCAAACTGCATACATGCTCAATCTGAGCTCCGCTGTGTCTGCAGCCAGGTCCCTCTCAATAAATGACATGACTGAAAGAGAAATAATTTCTCATCGCCCTGCAGTGTGAAAGAGTGTCAGTTATTCAAGAAACTGCTCACACTGAGCCACTCAATAAAAGTATTCATGTAAAAAGCCCTGAGTTATTTTATTGGCACCTTGTAAATGTTCAGCCAGATTCTTACATAATCGATGTCCTTTAAAAGTACTCGAAACATGACAGGTTAAAAGTTTTATTGTACCTGTGCACAACAAACCCCGGCCCAATAAAGGGATATTCCAGTGTAAATTTAAGTCATGGTCAAACACACCGTACCACCGAGTTAGACACCCCCGTCGATAGATAAATGTTGCTGACTGCTTGCTTTAGTAACGACTGCACGATAGCAATACACAGCGGTCTATGTCTCCATGCGCAAACCTCAACCAAAAAGCCACTCTATAGCCACAAATAATGCTGAGAATAGCACCTAACTTCATCAACAGAACATATAGGGTCCCAGCCATAGTACTAGCCACCAAACATCTTTTTAACTTTGACTGATTTCTTTAGCAAAGAGACTAAACACAACTCACCCACTCTCCTCCAGCAGCCGCTTGTTTGTAGGGGAGCCCTGACGAGTTGATCACCGAGTGCAGCGGAGTTTTGCAGCTCAAGGAAGAAAATTAATGATTATTACTCCATGGAAATGCAATCAGAGCTCTTGTGTATCTTTTATGTACACTACCGATGCGGTGGTTCTTCTGCCTTAGCATCTCAGTCTGATTGATGTGTATTACTATCATGGGGTCGTTGCTGAAGTTGGTGGAACAACAGAAGCAAGCAGTTGACAAAATTCATTTCTCGAGGGGGGATCTAACTCAGTGTGTTTGACCATGGCTTGAATTTATGCCAGAATATCCCTTTAACATTCCCATTTTTATGTATAGATTTAGAAAGAATCCTTCAAACATGAGAAATCTAAGATCATAAATGGCACGTTGAATGGAGAGTTAGGGGCGATATATTTAGTATAATCTAATAATCCTCACCTCAGACGGTCTTATCTTGGGATAACACTATTTACATGATTAGATGCTCTTACTTTCATGCTTATTTCTTGCCTCCATCCAAACACACAGTAGTCTTTGCCAGAAAGCAGCTCCTCTGTTCATGCCGCCCAAATGCCTGTATTGATTCATGGCTTAAATCAGGGTGATGACGGCAGAACGGCTGTTTTATTCTCTCCTTTGGGAAGCCTCCAAGAACAACCGATGCCACACTTTGCTGCGTCTGAACAGAATCTGACTGCACCTGAATTTCATCACTTAAAAACCATCGGCTACATCATGTTTTACTGGGTTTTTGCATAATGTGACGCTCCATCGCCACAGTTGGATGCCTGAAGATTGCACTCCTGGGGTTTTCACCACTTCTGCCAGAAGACAACGTCCACCACTTTGCGCGCCTGCCATCTTTTATCAAACCCTTGCACTATGTGAGATTTTCCAAGGTAAAATACACTCTTGGGAATGAAAGTCACAAGCCATATTCAACCACTTCCACACACAATACAAGAAGGATAAAGCAATTATCAGAGCAATTTGTATGGAAAAAGAAGCTTTCATACTGACAGGAGATTGACAAGCAGGCTGTCTTTGAAATAGTGGCATGCATTAACAGGAAGACATCCATTTTGCAGTATCACAAGCTCGCCTGAGCAATGTATCATTCCCATACTGTCATGGTTATTGGGGTTTCATTTGCTTTTAGTGTCCCAGTTGTATGTGATTGATGTGCCCAGAGTACAGAGAGTGCTGGTTGGACTGATGACACCCCAAGCCGTGAGGAGGAAGGATGCCTATCAAGTTAATTCAATAGAAAGCAGTTCAGGAGTAAATGAAATTTCATTATACCACGTAAAGCAGATGATTCCAAGGACCATCTGGAGGAAAGAAGGACATCACTCCCATGGTGTATTCATATCAGCATTTACACTCACATAGACAGAGCTATCACAGCCCTGTGTTGATGTAGCAGTAGACAAGCTGTCTATTTGCAAGTATAGTGCAAGGGTAGGTGTTTATATTCTGACAGAAAAGTCTGCCGTCCTTGGTGTTGCAGTAGTTTGAAGAGTGTAAAGTTTGTTTGCATGAAGCCTCTGCCAAACAGCCTTGATGCTAATTTAAAAGGTCCACTCCCTGCCAAAGGCATCAGCTCCATTTTACAAGCGCTCTAAAAGAAAAAAAACAACTAACTCCTGTCCACACCGAGCAACAGTCCATGTTACACTAATTACTACCCTTATTAGTATTCTAGTGGAACATTAGCAATTAGCATAGCCATTAAAAGCATGAGGATCTCCTGAGGGGGAAAAACGGAAGAAAAACAAAAATAAGGCAAAAATGCCCGTTTTAGCCATTCTTACACGGCTCTGTGAGTGCAATTGCATTTTCACCTTTCGGCCTCGCCAGACTAATGTTTGATGGCTGCTTTAACTATGCAGTGTTTGTAATGTATGTAAATTGTGCAGAAAGGAGACATCAATTAGAGTCGACTGTGTGCACATGCTGTGCATTTATTCATGGAGTTGGTAAACCTGCTAATTATACGGTATGTACCACAGTCAACCATTGTAGATGTAGTTGGTAGGATAATGTAAACACAGCCAACCGCGCGGACACTCAAGAGTCTGTCCTATATAAAAGAACCTCAGCATACATTGAAAGCTTTGCAGAAGATGTGGTGCAATGCTTGATTTGTATATTTTTGTGGGTTTGTCTTTTTTTTCTTTTTGGATGTATCCTCTGAACTTGAAAAAGAATAAAAAGACACACAATCCTGGATACATATTCAGGAATATTTAAAAGTGGAACGCTGAACAATTCTCTTGCGCTGACCTGTTGCTCCATGTGTTCTCATTGAATAAATGAACATGCCTCGTTTTCATCACATCACTGCTTTGTAGATGTATGAATCAGAATTAAACATGGTCCCTGGCGGTTGTTGGCAGCTCCCCTCAACATAAATATTATCCGTATGTCACAACTCTGTGCTACTCTGCTCTGTTGACTAGCTCTTACACACAGGGGAGCTTCTATTGATTTCTACAAGGCCGTCACGCCAGCTTCTCCAGCTCACTGAAATCACATTTTCAGGACTGGGTCTCCTGCCTCTCACTGTGTGCAGAATCCTATCTTTTCTGTTTTGTGTTTCATGAGATTTACAGGGTTTCTAGCTTCTTTTATGTGTATTTCCCATTTTTTTTCTGTTCAGGGATGTAAAATGTGCTTCAGACTTTTTTTATACAATTTAGCCATTTTATTTTCACCAATCTCATATTTTTCCACGAGGTTAAGACATAGAAAATCACAGGAAAAAGTGAGAACAGCGTTAAGAAAAAAGCATTTTCAATGCGGTAAAACATAAGCAGTGCATTTTAAACAAATTATTCTCACTTCTGTGTTATTAGCCAAAAAAGGAAGTGTTGATAAAGGGAAAAATGTGTCAGAAAACACTGAGGCTAAAATATTTAGTTGCTGACATATTGTTTCCTCTCATGCTGTCAGTGGTGTAGCATCAGCAGGAGGATCATTGTAAACACGCTCTTTTCCTCAAGGCTGAATGTGACAATGTTGGCAAAAGGGTTACGGGGTCACCACCTTTCCTCTCTCTCTGATAAAAGGGCAAATGTAAATGTCAGCAACGTCTGAAAGAGAAAGAGCGTCTTGCAGCTAAGGCTATGTGGAATAAGCTGTGACAGATGGGAGAAATAAAAAACAATAGTGATTAGGCGAATGAAAGCAGGATTTTATAAGTTATATTTACTGTCTAAACACAACATATAGTTTTATTATGTTGGAGAAACTTGTTATGTTATTGCTATAAAATCGATGTTTATTTTGCTTTTTTTGTGTACTTACAGTGAGCTAATGGAAAAGACCCATAAGATAACTATCATAGAGATCATCCATGTTTTTTTTTAAACCATATAAATCCTGTAAAATGACTGCAATCCTTTTTGCTGTGGACTGTGTTAGCCATTGATTTTTATGCAAATTTTCTATTGACTGGATTCCATTGACCAGTCATGGTTGGCCCTGAAGAAATAAGTTTAAACGCTGCCTGTCATTTAATGGTGCTAAAAAATAAAAAGCTACGCATCTAAAAAGATTCATTTTTATCATCTGTTGCACCTTTTTTGAATATATATAACAAAAACATATGAAAAAGTTTTGGAGGGTCTATACTCATCATTATCTCCCAAATCACAGAGGACCTTTCCTTCAACAGAAGCATCGTATCACGGCTTTCTTCCTCCATAACAAAGACAACCAAGAATAACATTAGTGCTGATTTAATTCAGTTATTTATGAGTATAATTGAAATATTAACGTAGCTGCTGACACTCTGGGGACTGAAGGTTCAGCTCCAGCACAACTCACCAAGGAAATAATATTTTATTTACACATTTCTCCCCCCTCACATCACAATCCTTATACTCAAGAACAAGTCCCAGGACAGTTTTTTGCTATAATGGATATGTAAAGGATTTGTCAATGTTATAAGTGTTTGTTTTGTGTGTAGCTGACTTGTACTCTAAGACATCTGATGCATTCTTATGGGAGTACATAAGGATAATTAGGAGGCTGAACAAGAGGGTTACTTTTTAGTGAGCAGGCCGAGGGAAATAAAAAAGATTTATGGAGAAACAAGCAGAAAGGATGGAGAAAAGATGTGATTCCAAGAGGTAAACAGCAGGATTTTTGGAGAGGAAAAGGGAAAAGCATGGTTCATGCTGAATCTGACTGATACAAACACAACTTGACGTGCTTACCTCCTTCTAATGATGTGAAAAAAAAGGTGTGTACCGTAAAATTCAGACTGGCACAGAATCACTGCACGAATGGTTTGCTCTCTGCAGAACTAGCTTAAGCCTCTCTGGCACGTGGCTTCTTGTCCCTGTACCTACATCTCTGCATCCATGTGTGTCTCATTACATGAGTTTAATTGTGCTGATATGCATCTGTGTGTGTATCTTATGCAAGGTTGTGTGCATGTGCGTGCCTCCCAGCTAGTCATTTGGGGTTGCTCGCTACAGAGCGAGGAGGAACATGACAAGTGTGCCGAGCTTGTTGCGGGGTGTTCTCAGACAGTAGGGGGTTGAGGAGGGGGGTGAGCCTGTGGAGGATTGAGGGTGCTGGGAGGCCATGTGCTGCTACTGTCACATGTCGCGGTTGGCACAGGAGCGGGCGCGGAAAACACCACCCACCGGGAACTGTGGGTGTGGGGGCTGGGATGAGCAGGATGGCTTTGGAGCTGGCACTTATTCCCCAGGCTTTGTCAAAGAGAGGAGAATAAAACACAGTGAGATAGATCTGCCACCAACAATCAGAGCAGTAGCACACATTCTGCGTGTCACTAAGAGTAAGGCGTCTGAATCCTCTTTGTGTACTACAGTATGTTTACAGTATCTTTAGGGACACAGACGACCATGTTACTTTTTCATCGTTCTGATCATACCCCTTAAAATAACACATCTCTTTTGGCCTTTTGTAAATGTAGGGTGACCATATTCTGAATCCCCCAAAAAAGGACACTACAACGCGAGGCAGACAAATTTTGAGGATTTTTTGAGTTGGGTCGAGGGTTTTTTTACACGCTTCTAACTCAGTTTAGAGCTAAGCGGAAGGGCAGAGCAGCAGAGAGCACTGAGGCGCTGCACTATTTTATAATGAATGAATACATGTTCAAGGGTTAGAAACGTGCAGGGCAAAAACAATGGTCTTTGATGTGAAGATAGAGTACATGCTACACAAACTCAAAACTAAAAGTTTAAAAAAACGACATTTTATCTCTTTCTTTTTTTAATCATTGACGGAAACTGGTTTTCATACAAAACCCCGGACATTTGAAGGATTTTATTAACTCCTCCTGGAAAGGCCAGACAGCCCCCCAAAAGAGAACATGTCTGGGTAAAAGAGGACGTATGGTCACCTAGTAAATGGGCTCTTTTATTTGCTTAGAAAAGGTGATTGCAGCTGTTGTGTTAACATTTTGTAGTTTGTGGTTCACGGTTTAAAAGCCCTATCATTCTGGTAGCCAATATTTTTGTTTTTGGAGGAGGGAAGAGCTGCAAATCACATCTTTCTAGATAGATTATCTGGATTGTGATGTATTTGCTGTTATCACATTGCGACATGATGCGCGTTTGTTGGTTGATGATCGATTTGATGTGATGTTTCATACATGTAATTACTTTATATCTACTTAAGAAAACCCCCTGAGATAAAAAAAAGAAGTCTAGAAAAATCAAAGTTGCTGTCGACATGAAGTAAAAACCTTTATGTCATTTTATTGGTCCATGTTTCTTGCAAACTTGCAGATTAGTGGTTTTCTGATATTGGTTTTTCAACCACCAATATCAATGCTAATGATTAAAGAGGAGGTCGATACCACTTTGCTGTAATTTACATTTTATAGAACACAACAATTTCACACTACCGACAAATGAGAAACAAAACTGCTGAGTTTGAATGAATGTTAACTCAAATAAACATGATAAATTGGTCGATCTATGGCAGATGAGTACATGGACCAAATTGTTAATTATTGCATGTATGCATCAATATTAATATATCCTACACCCTGTTGCATTATCTAATGAAAAGATCCTGTGTTAGCTGCTGGGCAGTAAAAACAGAGCTGGTCTTATGTGTTGGCTTCACTCAGCAGAGCCACTGATTTCTGCTACTTCTCAAGATAATGTCACCAAGGTTAGAGCTGGATTTGACCTTCGGTATCGGGTCGATCTTTCATTTCACACCCTCTTAATATGTGTCAGATGAAATTAGAAGCATGGAAGGACTTATATCTCCAGGGATCCTTACTGCTGAATGTTAAAAAGCTTTGCCTGAAGCCAATCCTGCATTGTTTTGTAACTCAGAGTATTTGTATTTCTGGAGCAGCAAGTTTGTAATGGACCTGTTTTGCATTGACCAAAATATATACGCAGTCCTGATTAACTGCAGCAACTAAAACGTCCTCGTAGTGTGATACCACAATAGTGCTTGACTGTGAGGATGATTTTGAGTCAAGTTATCGATTTGAAGAGTTAAAAGCTGATTTTTTTTAAAGACAGGTCATCCACTCTCTGTAAAGAAACACTAAAGCTTGGACAGATGCCATTCGATTTTTTTAATCTTTTGATTCTCATTTTTCTCAGTTACTAAAGCTACACAGAAAGTCCTGTATGCCTCCCATACGCCTCCACTCAGTCCCCAAGGACATGGATCATTAAGTGACTCGTAATTCCTGTGTGTATCAAACAACATCACAAAGAACCGGAAAGGGCTAGCGAGTAAAGAAGAGTTTGGAACAGAAACTGTTTTATGTGGAAGCTTAATGTCACTTTTGGCTTTGTGTGTAACAAAATAAAACATCTCTTTCTTTTCTTATTTTTCTCAGATCTCTCATCCTGATACTATTCTGTACTTCCCAACTTTTCAGACCTTTTTGACACGTGTCCAGTAGGAGTGGGCCAATACATCAAATCTTCAGTACATCACTATGCGTCAGGTGACGGTCGATTACAATTGAGGATCAGATGTATAAAAATCGATTATTTACCATAATAGTGGAATTACAGAAACACAAGTGCAGCCGCCTGGACAGTTTCAAGGGGCAGACTCATAACAGACTGTTAGCCAACATAGCGGCAGCAAATTTTCTGGATACTTTCATAGAGCGTGAGGTTCACACTTTGGGTTTGAAATCCAGCGTGTGGAGGTATTAAATTATTCTGTTCTCATTCTGTTCATCTGCCTCTTATTAAGATTTAAAGTTGCTTTTGGTTGTGGATTCCAAGTTCCCGATAAGCCCATATATAACATTAGCCTCTATAAAACTGAACTAAACATTTCATTTACTCAAAACAAGCAATCTGCGTACTTGCTGCACCTCAAAGAGCCTGACAGTCAATCAAACCAGTGACTGAGATGCTAATTCACTCAGACATACCCTGCCAGGTCAGGGAGGATATTTTGGATCATGTCAAGAAAACTCAGAGGGTAAAATCATGAATTTTACATGTCTGGTGCTTGAAGCTTTTTTAAAGTCTATTAAATCACAGAAGGACCGTGCTCATCACCTTGACCAGTTCTTTATCGTGTTATGTGTGTTTGTGTTTCCTTTTTGAAATGACTTGTGAATAAGAAAGAGCGTTTTGACAGGTGTGGTCCTTTCTACAAGACGCCTCATCTCATTCAAATCAAAAGACATCTCAAGTTAAGATCAAAAGAAACCAGATACATCAAGGCTCAGTGTCACAGAAAAGAGGGAATACATTCAGTATGTTAATGAATTATTTCTGCATTTCACATTCAGTTGGGAAATATTTAAAAGCATGTGATAAAAATAGAGCCAGGGAGAGTGCCAGAGAGACACGACAGACGAGGAACGAAACAAATTAAGAAACAGGGAATAATGCTATCTCCAGAGGAAACCTGCTACCAGGTTGTGTGTGAGTGTGTGTGTGTGTGTTTTCATGCTCATGTCAGTGTAAGGCCCAACATATGTCAAGGTGCCTGGTGCAGCAGGAACTTTAGGAAAAACGGTGAGGTTTCCATAGAAACAGCCGCCTGTTCCCCATAAATACTGAGACTTGCCACACAGGCCACATTTTCTTTGAGACCAGTGTTTCCCCGTTGCCCTTCATTCCTGCTGTTTGATCCTCAAGGCAACTGATAATCCACACCCCCACACTTGTATTACAACATCCCTTGTTCCCACTTTAATTTCTTTCTCCTCATCACTTCTTCTTCTTCTTCTTCTTCTTCTTCTACATTTACCCTCTGCCTGGTTATGATGGATGTCTGCTGTGTGCAGAGTACGGCGGCCTGGAGGAAACATTCTGTCACGAATCATCATTATGAGCCCAAGGACGGCTTGTGTTTAAGCCGGGGACCCTGGTGCTGTCATGTCCCTTGATTATTGTGTAACAGATTGATTAACCCTCCAGTGGAAGCGGCCCTTTTCATCACGGTGGCAGCAGCACTACTCTCTGGGGTGTCACTTTGTAAATATTTGTCCCCCTCGCTCGCTCCATCAACAATTACACATGTTGCACCATTGATTAACACACCCATAAAATCAATGCCTCTGAGGTGATGCGTCTTTTATTTACATGTGGCACAGCTGCAGGGGGTGGACAGCATCAATAGGTTTTCCCGTAGAAGTTTTTACATGGTGACAGGCGGACCGCGAGGAAACTCTGTAAACTGTGCATTATTTATTGAGTTATAAATACGACAATGCCCGTGGAAGGCATTGTTTATTTACGCCAGGAAATAACCTAATAGTAATGAATATTTCAAAGCTTTACAGAATGTATTTTATCATGATTTTTCAGAACACATAAAACTGCAAATCACAATAAATCTTTAAAAAATGTATAAAAGTAATTAAAACCACAGTTATACCCCATCTGTAGCCGATAGTCTAAATTTGGCATATTTAGTTAAAAGTATGGATTAGGAAGAAAACACATACATGTGAGAAATCCCTCTGACATTTTAATCAGCAAAAAGTCACAGAGGAAGACTTATTGTTGTCGCTTGTTGCATGTCTGCGCTCCTGTTCCAGGATTAAAAAAAGGGAGGAGAGAGAGAGTGAGAGATTTCTTGGATTTAATCTGCTTCTAACTTTCTCTGAATGGAACATTAAACTGCTGGGGAAAGTCTGAGCGAGAGTCACTCTCCATCTAATCTGCTGATTTGGCTCTGGGCGAGATTAAGGGTTAGGGTTCAGAATGAAAGGGAGAGGGTGAGAGAGAATAGCTGAAGAGATGAGATGACGGAAAAGAGCGGATAGAGATGAGAAGTCGAGGCAGGGAGGGAGGGAGGGAAGGGGAGGCTGAGCGGGGTTGATTAGAAAAGAACGAGGAGAATTGTGTAGGAGGAGATAAAAATGCTGCAAACATCAGGAGGAAGAAAAGGCCCGTTTTATCTTTATTATCAGGTAAAATCCAAGAGGCCGTATGGATTTATTTAGGGGCGGGGCACTGGTGATGATGGATGAGCCTGCTTGGTGATCGGAGGTCACAATGTCCTGCCCTCTTTTAATGAAGCTGTTGACAACACAGTTACTCAGCCCTTTTCACAAACTGTCACTTAATGACGTGACTGCAGCCAGCAGGTTAGCACATGCAGATAGATGGAAAGACTGATGAGAGGAGGTGTCAGGTTTTTTTCTGCAATTGGTTGCACCAGCGTGGTTTCTTTCTCTGCTGTTTAACTGAATGAAGAATTTTGCTCTACAGAAGTCTGAAAAACAAGCTGAGCTTCAACCCGTTAGAAAAGTGGAAATTTTTAGCCTGAAACCATTTAATTCAGTATTTTTTATGAGTTTTAATTTGCAGGTCCATTTGCTTTAGATCATTCAGCTTCCAGTAAAAGTCCTTTCATTGCTACAGATTTAAGTGTCATTTTGGATATTATTTTTTACATTTTACTGCCTTTCCTGCTGGTGCTCCTGCAGTGCTCTGTCTAAAAACACCTGTACTATAAAAAAGATAAAATTTAACCGACAAAGCTGTAATGTGGCTCTGGTTCTTCGGGGAAGCAGCCAGGTGGTGAATACTATGTCCAGTTTGCGGACATTTGTCATTTTTTTCATCCTTACTTTGAGCTGAGAATCACATTTTTGAAGATTAGGGCATCAAATTTGTTGAGAGTTCTTATTTTTCTTCATATTGAAAAAATAAGTAGACAAAGTAGGTTGGATGGAGCTTAAAATACAGAAATTGGCACTACAAAAAAAGATTTAAATGCACCAAATTTTAATTTTACTTCTCATCATTGACGGGGCCCAGACTCTATTAAAAAAAATTGATCTAGGTCATTATGGGAAATATGACTATTTTGTGTTTTTTTACCATTAGTAATAACCATGACATGGTGCACAATAGCTGGCATAAAAAGTGTAACATCAGATTTCTTATTCATTATTTTTTTAATGGTCAGGGCTGAAGTTGTTAAAGAGCTATGAGTCGAAAAAAGTAAAAAATATAATTATGTATAATTTTTAAACACTTATCTGCATGTCCATTGTGGGGACAAAGTAGGGTGGATGGAACTAAAATACAGAAAAAAGGAAATTAAATGTGCCAAAATCAATTTTACTACTCATCATTGACGTGGCCCAGACTCTGTCAATTTCTTTTTTTTTTTTTAATCATCTTGGTCATTTTGTATGGGAAATATGGTATTATTTTTAGTATCATTAAAAATAACAGTGACATAGTGCACAATAACTATCTTAAAAAAAGAGTGTAAAATCAAATTTATTTTTTTTAATGGTGAGGGCTGAAGTTGTTTGAGAGATATTGGTTGAAAAATGTAAAAAAAAAAAAAAAAAAAAAAAAGGTGAATGAATACTTTGTGAACACTTATCTGCATGTCCTTTTTGGGCACAAAGTAGGCTGGATGGAGCTTAGAATGAACAGGAACCAAGGGTTAAATTTGTTGCTCTGATGTCAAAAACTTCAGTTTAACGTACATGATGCACCTTTTTGATTTTTACTTGTATTGCCAAGCGACTAATATCACAAACTGAGTTAGAACAGGTAACAATACCTTTTCTTTAATCCAGCAAAGTCAGGCACAGATTTATCCTTGGGCTGTTTTGCTTCCGTGACCTCCCTCTGTGATGGATTTCCATTTTCCCATCTGATCTGAGCCCAGGGTCTTTGATTACAGCAACAGTTCTTTACTATTTATCCCTCACAGGCTTAAAAGCTAAAGGTGGGTTCAAGTTGACGCACTTCTTCCAGGCTTTCAGATGCACCTCCAGTGATGAAAGACTCCATTTTTCTTAGAGTATCAGAGGGACTGTCTTTACACAAATGCAACATGAAAGGATATTCCCCGGGTATTCCTTCGCCGGGGTCTGCAGCCTTAAGAACATGCAGCCAGGGGTCTTCCCCCCTCTTCGTTTGACAGCCCTATTTGTCTTGCCTGGTCAAGCCTATTCATATGGCTCACACTGCTAGAAGTACAGGAGTGCTTGAGTTTATTTATAGCAGCATTTCAGAGCTCGTTCTTCAGCCTGGATAGCGGTGCTCGCGTGCAGAGTACGGTGCAGATAAAGCCTCTCTTCAGTTTCACCCTCAACATCTCTTAATTCTCCTTACTTTAACCTTGACACTGTAATGGGACCACTTGAACGTTCAGTCAACACACGCTGAATCTGCTCACACTCGCTCTCAGACTTTGTGCATATCCTGTAACTACGCCGGTGTGTAATTGGGCTTCCCCTTGACATTTCCTGTCAGAGAACACCTTCTACAAACATGCACTCAGCTGCTCTTTGTGCCTTCCTCTTTCATCAAACCAATATGTGTGTTTAAGAAACATACAAAGGATTCCTCTTCTCTAAACAATTTGCTTGCCGTGCGATTTGTAGCATGAGTGCGAGCATGAATAATGTAAATCTGTGGTTTTCTCCCTGAACCCCCTCCCTGCATGGATGTTTGAAGCAAGGCTAATATGAAGTGTTTCAAACCTGCAGGGCTAACAGAGAGGAAGTCTTTAATGAGCTGGGATCCCTACTTTAGAGTATGTGTTTGTGTGTGTGTGTGTGTGTGTATGTGTGTGTGTGCAGTGGTAAGCTTTTCTCTGTTTGTGTTTATCCCTGTGTTGTCCTGTTCTCCACACGTGTGGGTAAGACCGTTGAAGATTTCTCCTGCAGCGCTGACACATGGCAGTTATCAGGAGGGAAACCAGTGTGTTCCTCTGATGCTCAAGTCCCCCAGTTTTGTTGATTTCGTCTGTATCCCAAATCCAATGTGTAGGAAGGAGAAAAAGAGGCAAAAAAGAGATAGCGGGAAAAACCAAAACAAAGACAGAAAGAGAGTTTGGGCGATTGAATTTACACCTGAACCACGTCAGAGGGGCATTTCCTTGCAGCTGAGGCTGTCATGGCAGCGCGCGCACAACCAGGACTAGACACACTCACGCTTTGAACCTTTTCCACAACAACACACACATAAACTCCCTCTCTTTTCCCACCCTGCTCAAACCCTGAACAAGCAGGCTCCTGGTTCCACACCAGTAGCTAAAAAGATGGGGATCACAGCTGACACTTGTGCCGAAGAGAGGAAGAGCAAACACTGCCAGCTCTCCCCCCTCCTCTCTCTTTTTTTCTCTGTCTATCTGCTGCTGCTCTCATGGTCCAGGCCTCCTTTTGCAGGGCATTTAACATTTGATAGCCGTAATGCATGGCCCTCTCATGGGCTTTAAGACACAGCTCTGGTTTATTTATCAGACTGAACCGACTTAGCTGAAAGAGGATATTCAGATTGGAGGACAGAGTTTTTAAAAGTATAGTTAAAAGGGAGATTGTGCTTGAATAAATAAGCATAAAGACTTGATGACTTGTTCACTCAGGTGGTCTGCATCACTCCCTCTCATCTAAATTACAGAAATTTCATATCTGCCCTAACATCCTTTCTCATCTTCGTATTTTCTTCTTTCCTTTTCTTCTGCTGTTGTTTGTCTCCCCTCTAAGGTAGGGTTTAAGGTAGACTACTGTTTTTCTCATGAAGTTAGCAGGAAACTGTGGAGCGCAACACTCTAAAATCTGCCCAGATGCCCATTAGTCCAGCAGCTTGGCCCAGCTGATGGGAACACAGATCAGAGGGCAGACAGTACAAGTCCCCACTGGCCGTGCCTGATAAAACATCCTGTTTCACCAGCAGTGTCAGAATGGAGCCGTCAGTGGGCCGTGATGAAGCCACAAAAAGGCTGGTGGAAAAGAGGGGCTGCAGAGGAGCGGGAAATGTTTTCAGTGCAGATTTGTAAGCTTGGCTGACAACTAGTGCAACCAGCAGACATGGCACTGATTTATTTAGCTATCCCAGCAGTCAGAACTGAGAGTATTTAGTTTTGTAGAATCTAATAACCACACTTTTTTTAAAATGATTTTGAGCCCAGTACCCGGTGTTGGAGTGCTTTATCTGAGTTTGAGGAGAGAGTCAGTGTCTGTATTGTGCTCATACTTGCATGATATCAGCCACTGAGCCAGAGATGGTTAGAGCGAACAGATGCATAGCATATATTTGGGCTCATAACTCAGAACTGGGTAGTTTGACAAGTAATTGAGAGCAAAACTGCATGATTTCCAACATCGGCCAAAATAAGCTCTCCACAGCATCAAATGCTACTGTTTTGTTTTTGTTTGCTGCATGCTGTCCAGTTAAATTCTAACAGCATAGACAGCTGCTGGACAAGAGATGTGACTTCACTGTATGTAGTGAGACTGATCAGGTCTTAACTGCCGGCCCCTAAAAACAGAGTGCTGGGTACGAGGGTTTGATCTGTTGTTCCCTTTCGGCCCGGTTTGTTGAGAGCTATTCTGGATGTCATTCCTAACATGATAAACAGTTGATAAGTAAACCTTGTACTGAATGTTGTCATATATTATCATAAATACCGTATAAATTCTCGCACTACCCCGTAACTACTGATCACAATCAGGGGTGTAGCAACAAATTCTGGGCCCTGTACACTCTCAATGTCAGTGGGCTCCTATCCGTGCCAGTGCACGAGGTGCATGAGGAAAAAGAAAAGAAAAACAGGATTTTCACGGGCCCCTCTCCTTACTCAGGCTCTGGGTATACAGGTCCACTTTTCCCCACCACTACAACACCCATGATCACAATAATAATGCCTGCATGACAGTCAGAAATAACAAATATTACTGAGGTGAAGCAGTAAAAAGACAGAAATGGCACTGTAGCATCATAGTTCACAAAATCTTTGTTGGTGGTTTCCAGAAAAGACAGAAATGATAGTGGAGGTCAAATTTAAGCTGAGTCATTAAAACCAACGTTAATGTTTTTCTTGTTTACTTGAACTAAGCCTGAAAATTACCAAGTAAAAGTTTTGATTTTCACAGGAGACAAACCAGCAAAAATGTTGCTGTGCCTTCAAAACTTCTATTCTCCTCTTGCCAAAAAAACCTAGAGGGAACACTGCAGGGCCTTCATTACTTATCCTCAATTCAAGTATTTGTTCAGTTGTTTTGAGGTGTTTTAATTTGATATAAAACACTTATTGGCTATCAGGCCACCTGAAGTACTCAATATAGCAAAGAGCACGTCAATCATAACCTGACAATTGCACGGCACTCTTGACATCTGACTTAAGTGCACTTAGGACTCACATGTGAGGCAGCGAAGGATACATTCATCTCAGTGCAGTGTGCAATCACAGCAGGTTATATGAAAAAGAGAGCTATATGGTTACTTGACAGTTCAGATTGCCAAGAGGCCTTTGGTTTAATGCAAACATTGTGATGGTTGAAGTTATCTAAATTCTCTTCTGTTTTCTAATTTGATATTTTCTGTCTCAGGACAGTGTTTTCATTTCAGGGTATTAGGCTTGTGTTTTTGGTCTTTGTTTTATTTTTATTTTTATTTTTTATTGAGATGTCCTGATGCACTTTTCCTTCCTCATGTTTTAGTATTTGGACTTGAATATGAACAGATGAACCCCCCCTCTTGATAATAGCATGATTAAGAATATACATAATTATGATGAAAAAGCACTTAAAGCACTTATGACTAACATTTTGCTCGTTTAGTGCAACATTACAATCAATCCAGACTCTCAGGTCCAGACTCTTGGTGCTGCTTGTCGTAATCACATGATTAATGACCCCAGACCAGGAGGCCTAGAGTTGTCATAGGTCTTACAGGCTACAGTGTCAGCTTGGTGCACTGACTGTAATGCTTGGGGATGATAGCGTCTCATTTGAACAAGTCTAGATTGTTTTTTTTCTTCTTTGAAGCATGAGAGAGAGAGAGAGAGAGAGAGAGAGAGAGAGAGAGAGAGAGAAAGAAAAAGGGCAGCAGGAAACGAGGGATTGAGCGAGAGGGCAGGCAATGATCAGTGGGAGTCAGCCTGGTGAGAGGAAGTCAGCTGGGACCCCCAGAGCCCAGTGATTCACCGCCACATGAATAAAACACACTCACACGCACACACACACACAAACGCACAAGCTAACATGCACAGCTGTGAGCTCACAGACTGACACAGGTTAGATTTTGGGGACGTCAGGACACATCACTGTCGAGTTCTTTCTCTGTATGTGTGTGAAAAGTCAGTTCAGGACTAAGTTGGTGGATCACACAGTTTGTTTTTCTCGGTCCGTCACTGTTAGCTTTCATTTTTCAGCTGTGTTTGCTTCTTGATATATATGAAGGCAGCTGAGAGTTTTATTCTGCTGTGCTCGAATGTAGACGCTTTGTTTTTGAGCTCCTTTGTCCAATTTATCATTAACTCAGTCGTAGTCTCATTCATGTGAAGACAGCGACACGATTTTTCTTCTCTGTGTACATTTTCATCTGTCAAAACCGTTCTGTCTTGTCTACAAGAAACATCTGGGTTAATGACCATAACACGTTTGTCTGTGTTATTACTCAACTTCTGCAGTCTGTCGCTGCCATATCTTTCACCAGATGTTGGGATTTTGTTGATTTTTCTTTTTGCCATGTTGTCCATTAAGAACCAGAGGAGCACTTCTTTTCTGTTGGTTTTTCATGCAAACAGAAAAGCAAAGACGGCTATTTCACGGTATGATTGCATTTTGCAATTAATCTGTGGTTCATGCACACCCAACCGTAGGAGCTGATATTTATGGATCACTGATCAACAATTAAAGTTACGCCCCTGACAAACATACCGCTCTTCACTCATTTGAAAAATTTATATTTGAGATGATTTCTATCAGAGGAGATTATCGATCCATCTGTGTGTCAGTCTGTGTGTTTATGCGGCCTAATAGTTCTTAGTAGGGTTGTGCATCTTAGGCATAAGGCAGATACGATACACATCTTCATACAATGTCTCCAATCCACTATATTAAAGATACATGTGTGGCATTACGCGATGCAATAGGATATGATTCACACCCAAATTACGATACAGAGCTACTTTTAGGGCTTTGCTCAGTGACTGCCCTATCTATCTTCTAACTTTGATTAAGGATCTGCTTTTCGGGGAATAGCTTTCAGTTTGGTATTTTACAACGAGGCTCCAAGACATGGAGGAGGTGTTTAAAACCTTTGTTTTCTGTTACACTGTCAGGCTGAATATCTTTGCAGATGAAGAATGCAATAGCATACGTTATTTCCGTTGAGCACGTGGCGTTGTTAGCAAGCGGGGCATGGAAGAAACTTCCAGTACTTTGCTAACCACTTTTGGAGCTGCACGGCTGCAGGCGCATCTGAGCTGGATGCAGGGGAGGCGGGGGCACTAGCAGACCCCTCCAAAACCCGTAGTGTTGCCAAACTTTGGATTTACAACTCAAGGAGGGTACATTTGCTCAGCGTCCGACAAATTTGTTTACCTTACTCCTCACACTCCTGCACTTCTAGTATTCATCTGCGGCTTATGTGATGCATCAGCAGAGCTAATACTTAAGTTCGTACGTCTGCAAATCCGAAGAAATTATGCCCTCCAAATGGTTTGGTAACCTAAAAATAAAAGTAATGAATTAAACAGATTGGGTTGTATCGATACAGACATATGATAACGATACATCTCAATGTGCATTGAAAACTGCAATCACTCTGTTTTTCGACTGGTGCACCCGCATCTTGCGGGCGCGTGACCGCGTATCAATACATATCAGTTAATCTTCTCATCCCTATTTCTTATACGTTTGTGTAGTAGTCATGTTTGACGCTCTCATCAGGTTTGAGCATGCTCTGTCCATTTAATGGCTCAACATAAACCTATTTTAAATAATTTCTGCTGTATGCTCTTCCTCTCATTGGTGATGTTCTGCCTGGTAGTCATGGATCCCTGTGCCTAACCACACACCATCAGTCCCTTCCCGAGCTCATCAGCTCTATCATCCAGATCAGCCATGTACTGCATCAGACAGCCCTTTCCAGCGTCCCTGCATTGTGTGGCTGGTTGGGTCAGATACGCTGTACATAAGTGCCTGAGGCAGACTCTGCTCTTCACTGAGACCAGCCTCGGTGATGCTATAGAAGAGAGAAGGATGCTGGAAAACATGACTACTCAGTGAACCAGAAACAGAGCTTTGTGTACACTGTGTTAGCAGTCTATGATTGTCTGAGGCTAATGAACTGAATTACATTAACATAGCAAAGAGGCAACATTTAGGCATTCAAATTCTCAGACTTGAATTTAATAAGCTGGGTTTGTACTAAAATGCAAAATAGCAGAAGGATAAAAAACGCAGTGGCTAACTTGCTTTTCAAATGAACACACTGACTCAAATTTAAATTTCTGCTGCAGAAAAACTCATTTTTATATAATATGCAAAATGGACAAGGTTAAGGAGAGTTGTAAGCCTCTTTGTTTCGGTCATATTTTTCAAGAGCCGTGATATAAATGACTTATAAGATAGCCATTTTAGAGTTAAATTGAATATAAAAACAGTAAGGCAGCTGTCACCGCAACATGCAAACTTGAGAATCAATGGGCTCCTTTTAGCTCACTCCATGATGAGAAAAGTATCCAATTAAACCCAGGAGATTGAGGCCATGAATAAAAAATCCATCTCCATGAGTGTTTTGTAACATGACGATACAGAATGTCTGCAGTAGTCCTAAAGAAGTGCTGGAAGTCGCCCCTGAAGAGCAGTAAACCTCTGTGTGTGTGTCTAATATTACATTTCTCTGCAGCAAACCACCGTGTCAGCATTTTCCAGCACTTCGCCCAGCAACTTTAACAAACAGCCTCACAGGAATCACAATTGCAGTACCATAATTCATAGTTAGGATATGCTTCTCAGCAGTGCTTCAAACAAAGTATGATGTGGGGATATTTGGACAAAACTTTAACTTTATAGACCTTTAGGGTCTGCAGCATTTGGAGGGCACTTTTTAAGCCTAGTGGCATCATAGCAACATTTCCCATTTCATAGGCATGAGTCAGGTACACCCTTTGTGGCTCAACATATCCAAAGATCAACTGCTCACCAACTGCAACGGCAGACTCTCAGGCAATTGAGTAGTATATTTTAAAATCTGAGTCATTTGTTTCAACTTACTGTCAAGTGTTAAAAAAGACATGGGCATTAGAAAATTCATATTATCTTTAAATCAAAAACTAAGTTATGTGACTGTACTCAAGTCTAAGTTGCCAGGCAACAGGAGCCCAGCTTAGTAATGAAAGGTTTAGGGCAGGAACAGCTGGTGACCCCTGTGGACTCTTGATTCAGTTCAGCCTGAGTGGTCCATGCAAGCCGGGTTCTCTAAAGGAAGCAACCCTGAAATTGGAGCGCAGCTGCTGGAGATCATTTATAAGACCTGAATCAGTTATCCATGAGAAAATCTTTTCAGGGGCGCCCATGGCCTGAACATTTGAAAGATCTTACCTGCGTGGAGCTGTAACAGACAGGCCTCCTGGTCTTAGCGCTTCTGTGTTTACAGCTTTCATCAGTTGACATGCTGTTGTGGAGTTTCTGGACTTGGCCAACAATGAGGTGGAGTTGTTTTAACATTGGGACGAGTTTACTGTTTGATTCGAGAGAAAGGGGAAACAGGTTTGATTGACAGAAAATAACTAGACTGAAATCAAAATGAAACTAAACCAAAATGAGCTTGATTTTTCCAAACAGTGATCGTTTTCCCTCATCAGATGAAATGATATGATTCAAAGAGAGCGTGTTTGTCTGTTTTGTGTCTCTAATGGCCCATGATCCAGTTGGGTACCTCTTAACTGGGTCTCTGATTGACTAAATTTCTAACTAAAAGTCTCTTTGAATTTTCATACTTTGCTCAGCAGCTTAACTGAATCTTGGGTAAACGTAGCTCTCATAAGGGGCAGACTTTTTGAAGTTTTGAACCTGTTTTCAATTGATTTTAAACTAAAGTGACTATTCCCACAGATACACAAAATCCTTAAATGCATCTAATGTTACAGAAAATTTCACACAGTTTTTAAACATGTTTCAAGTGATCCAAAGTACTGATGCAGATTTTTAGGTGTTTTAGTGTCAGAGATGGCTGATTGATCCATGTCTGTGCACAGACTGTACGTTTGCATGTGTATGTGTATGTGTTTGTCTGTCTAATTGCGTTTCTCCAAGTCATTCGAGACCTTTCTTTGGGTGTGCAGTGAGCTCAGTGAGAGAGTGTGTGTGACACACACTCAACACAGCTTCCTGATGAATTGGTTTTGTTTAAAAAATACATTGTACTTCTTATGCAACCATGGAGACAATAGCAGTCAGTGATTTTGCTCTCATTCATTCTCACTCATTATCTCTCTGTTTCTCTTGTCGACTTCTGCTTTCTATCACACACACACACATCGAACACGAGGACAAGAGAAAGCAGCAGAAACAGCATGGACACACACACATAACACATGCGCAAACACACACACACACACACCCATGCTTTTGGCTGTGGACCTGTTCAAATCTGTAAATACCGTCACATGAAAAAAACCTTTTTCTCCCCCAAATGCTGGTGAGGCAGTTAACCCTTTCAACAGGCTTCCTGTTGCCATGGCAACGTGCTGGCTGACCAAGCGGGATGCGAGTGAAAATCCCATTTCCTTGGCGACCAGTAGAGACATGCAGAAACATCAAATACGGTGTGTTTGTGTATGTGTGTGTGAGGAAGGTGAATGAGCTGATGTGTGGAAATGTGGCATGATCTCATCAGAGCTCTCACCTCCCAGCTTTGCATCTCATCTCCACCACCAATGATGAAACAGACTGTAAGTAAAGGGGTGGGATTTGTTCCTGTGACTGACATGGTGTCTAGTTTTACCCCCCCCCCCCCACACACACACACACACAGGTGAAGTTCCTGTTGCTCCCCATAATGACTGCTTTCCTCGTTATCTAGCAGCGGTTTGCGGTTATGTGAGCGAGAACGTAGAGACATGAAAAGAGAACAGTCTCCTGCTCATTCTGCCTCTCCTCCTCGGTTGAGCTGATGAGAGAGAGAGAGAAAGAGAGAGTCATGAGCCAGTTCCCTCTCTTGCATTCTTCTCTCTCATGAATCTGCCCACGCGCTGCCTCCCACCCACATCATCGCAACAGTGATGGAACTTTTTCCTGCCTCCTCCCTCGCTCGTTTTCTCACTCTCTGCTCCTTCTCTCCCTCCCATTCACTTGCTCTCATCCCTTCTCTAGCTGTCACGCTTCCTTCCACAATTTGTGTCTTCCTTTTCCATGCACTCTTCGTTTGTCATTCTTGAACTTTACCTTCTTCCCTTTGCCATTTTTGCTTTATTTCTGTCTCTTCATACCGCCCTCGCACTGAGCACATTTTAAATAATTTCTCTGCCTGTGTGTGTGTGCTTGTGCGTGTGTGTGTGAGTGAGTGAGCCATGTGCCTCCATTGGAGCCTGAGCCATTTACAAGATTTGAAGTCTTACCCGTCATTTTAATTTTGCAAAGATCTTTATATTTGATCTAAGTTTAGTAAAGCTTTCATGGGTAAATTTGATTAAGATTAGCAAAAAGTTAAAGCAGAAGAATCTCAGTTATTGCACTGCGACTACGCCAGGAGACTAAAGCACATTTAATTCATCAGCATTTGTCGAATCTGAAATAAGCGTGCTGACACACTGCTGTGAATTCCTCTAACATTCCTACAACACAGAAAACTGAGGCTGGGATACAATGGCTCTGAATCCCTGTATTATTCAACAGATTTATTCCACCATCAGAGTTTCAGCATCATCTCTAGGGGCAGGTGAATGAGAGGGGAGCAGTTTTCCGCGATCACAGCCGGCAGAGGTGCCTCATCAAAGGCCTTCTGCCCTAACCCGCTCCCCCAGGGGGCTCTGCCATCCTTCAGGAGACACATCAAACACATGAAAGGAAAAAGCTCCAGAGTCACACTCCTTTGGCTCCATCACAGTGCTCTGCGTTTATCATCATACCTGACTGCCAGTTATTTCCTATGATGCTCAGTGGTGAGGCTTCCTGAAATTGCCTCAGAGTCTGTCGGTTTGGTTTGGTTTGATCCGCCTTTTCAAGCTGCTTTCAGACACAAACCATATTTAAGTGTTGGAGTAGTTTCATATTTGATCAGATCACCACCTTGTTTGAAACTGGAGTGTTTCACACATGAACACATCCGGTAATATCTTTTTTGGTACTACATTTAAAAGCTTTTTCTACTTGGCAGTGCCAATTTGATCCCCATGATGTTTGCTGGTGGTGAAAGCTAACAGTACAGCTCCCAATTTTACCCTCACAGAAAAATATCAGTCGACATTCTCCATCTGCTGTAACAGGGTTGAGCAACACAGCATGACTGACAATACAACATGTGCTACATGGTTCACAATAGCAATACTATGATAAAACAGCAATTCTGCGCTATTATGTGATATTTAATGATATCTGATTAATAGAATAATTAAAAAAAAATGCTCCATAAAGGTGAGGTGCTGACTTGATAAGATGAGCAGTCCTGTGAGGTGTCATACAGAAGAGACATGTTGACAGTGTTGGGGTGGTTAATCATGATAGTAATTCGTTACTGGTAACTAGTTACTTCTGTGAATTGTAATGACATTACTAGTAACTGCCTTGAAAAGTAACTTCTCTACTTATTACTTTACTTTCCCGTTTCTTAATTTACCGTGTAGAGGTACATGTACGAACATCACAGCCCAATCATCTCTGAGCATAGTCCGCATTGTTTTGTTTATTGTATATAATAGGACTTTCAAAGGCCACATGATTGGGTCGGAAAGCACCATCTTCTCTGGCAACTTTTTGTTTATATTCGGCAGGGAGGCTGCGAGATAGCGACACAGTGAGAAAAAAAAACGCCCAAGAAAAATGAAACCCGCGAAAGATGCATTTTGTCACAGACTCACAAGCAGCACGCATACTAGCACAGACCACTTTAACAGATCAGAACTTTGCGCATAGAGAAACACAGCTGATGTAACCCAAAAAGGTGCGTTGCAATTGTTTAGGAAAGTCATTAAGTTACAGATTTTTTTTAGTGTAGTGTGTTTCTTTACTTCGTTACCCCAAAAAGGTAATATCGTTGATGTAATCCATTACTTTGTAGTGTGTTACCCCCAAAACTGCATGTTGAATACAACTAAAACTGAAACCTGTTAAGAGTATCACATTAAATTAAAAATTAAATATCCTGTGCTCGACTTTTGACACTTTTATTGTACCAGTCAGGCCAACAATAAAAACACCACATCCATGTTTGTCCTACTACAGTCAACACCTAACTTTTAGCTTTTGGTGCAGTGTTTATCTTGATTGTCAGTTGCTTAAACAGTGACTTTTGACAGTCAAATTTATCATTTATGATGATGATTTCATGTGGAAATGGTAAAAACAGGGCTAACTAGCTGCTTGACTGACACCTGCCCCCCCACACTGGTTCCAGGCTTTGAACACAATGGTATAAAAATTGTCAGTCTTGTTGCTGATGGTCTTGCTTACTTTTAGGTGCCGTGAAAATTCATCACTATGAATTTCAGTTTATTTCATAAGCATAACAACTCCTGTATGCTAAAACATTGCAGTATCTATTATTATTCAATATCCAAGGTCCCTGGTTTGATTTCTTGGGGGGAGCCTCAGAAAGGGGCCTCTATGGAGTTTGCATGTTCTCTCATGTACTTCACAGTCATGGTCATAAGGATAATTGGTCACTCTGAGTAGCCTGTAGATGGTTGTTTGTCTCTATATGTACTGACGGCTTGTCCAGGGTATACGCTGCATCCTGCTCAATGACGGCTAGGACAGGCTTTGGTTGCCTACGACCCCAGGGTACATGTTATAATGGATGGATGGATGGATGGATGGAAAGAGCATAGAGGCTTAATAACATGAAAAACTTTATTCACATATGATTTGAACTTGAAGCTGAGGAGCGAGTGAGCAGCAGTGATCACTTGAGGTGAAGTAGAAAGAGACAGTTCTGTAAAAGTAAAAAAATATAGAAGTTAAAATCAGATTTTCTGATTCTTTCACAGTAGTTACACTCTCAAAAACTTAGATGCATGTGCACACCTCAAGATTAACATACAGGATGGTGCTGAAGCTGCTTCTTCTTGTTTGATACATGTGTCTCTGCTCTGCTATACACCACAGACACCACACTACTAAATTTTCTCATTCACAAGTCTGCAATTATATAGACATTTGTTTGGTCCTTTTAGCATCCAATAAAAACCCATAAGGTTTATGTCTGCAGCAGACAGACAGCAGCTGAGAGAAACAGCGATGTCACCTAATCCCAGGAGATGTTTTCCATCAGTCCTGGCCTGCAACTGTTGACAGGGAGCCTCAGTGCTGCACAATGATGGACACAAATATAATGACCAAATTAGTAAGAAAATGATAAAACCAGGATAGAGAGCACACACGGCTATCAGTGGCACTTCTTTTCTGCCATCATGACAGCTCTATAACATATTCCTCCACATTCTAACCTACAGATTTCTTCACTCCCAGCTGTAGCCGACGATGTTCACAGGGAGCGATGGGGAGGGGGGGCACAGATGCAGCCATCTTGGAGGCACTGGTGCATGCCAGCGTCTGCTTGATGAGTTCACAGAGGAAGTAGTTCATCTTCCTCTGCTGTTATTTTATTCATTACTGCCTGCTAGAGAAGGGAACAGACACATACACACACATATACACACACACATGCAGGCAATCAGGTGGGCAGGTGAGCAGAAGCACACACATTTTCTCTGTAGCTTGTTTTCCTTCTTATCTTGGCCCCTCTTCTCATCACCTTTTATTTATTTTTGTTCATTATTTTCATCTCATAATGGTTATTCTTGTTTATCTGCTCCGTATACTCCCTTCCTCCATGGCATGTCGCTTAGGCTCATTACTGTTGCCTGAGGCTTTTAAACACATCTTTAAATAGTCGCACTGAAGCCTTCTGAGGATTTAATGGAGATATAAGAAACGGTTAGCCTGCGGTGGGGCTCTTCTTTCCTGTGTTTGTCTTTTGTTTTGTCAATTTAAGATGAACCACTCTGGCCTACTTGTGGCGGGGGGCAATTAGGAGTGAACCCTTGGGCAGTTGCTGTTGAGGATTTCCGGGTTTCCTCACTTGAGGAAACAACAGTGGGTTGAAAATACACACTTGTACACAAAGTGAGACACAGAGTCAAAGGTAGGAAGCACAAAGGGCAGCAGAGCGCTGCGCTCAGGCCCTGCAGCTGTAGTTATTTCAATGTTGCTTCTTGGGCTTTTGTATGACACGTTGCGTGTGAAGGATGTTGGTTTGCTGAGAAAGAAAAGAAGCCGTTGGGCATTTCCGAGTCAAGAGGGAAGGTAAGATAAAGACAGGGAGAGAATATCTGCCTGGTAGCTCATGCTTACCACAGCTCAACAACACTCATTAAACTTAGCTGTCTGGGCTGTAGGAAGTTTGTGAGATTCAAACTGAAGAAGACTCATATCCCTCCCTCCTGCAGGCCATAACAACCCCTGAATGAGACTCCATCTCTGTGGCTCAGTCCTGAGATGGATATAAGTTCTGATCTACCCTTACTGTGGTCTGGCTTTGGGGGGCATTAGACTGGTCTCTGGTCATGTTCCAGGGTTACACACAGCAGTGTTTGGTGCTGTGATGTAGAAAAATATATATATTTTACCTTACCTTGTATTGTTTTGTGCATTTGCTCAGGTCATCTTGATCTGGTTGATATTGCTCAAAGGCATCTGGACTCTGTGCGATCTTGCTGCTCACCGAAAATGTGTCTTTGATTATTGTGAAGGCAAACCAAGCAAGAGTTTTGTAAAGAACTTTCCTTAAAGTCTCACTCAGATTGTTTTTTGAAAATTTTTTTTACTACTTAAAGTGTTCTCAGTGGTCTTCAAATTGTGATTTTGAAGTTTTTAGCCACAATCACGTTACCTGTGTCATTTTCAATGTCCTTTCTTCTGCAGAGCTCCAGTAGCTCATTAGCAATTTACCTCTGAGTCATGGGTGGAGACAGCGCTGCTCTGCACACTCCTCTTCATGCTAGTTTGTAGCCCAACATTATAAGAAGAACTTTATTAATCCCCAAACGGAAATTCAATATTACTAGTGCAGCAGAAGTAGCAGGTAACATAGGAGCTATTCAGCCCTCACACATTAGTGTCTGTGGGGACATTTATTGCAATCTGCTAACGCACGCGCTTGTTCCGCAATCGTCCTCTCTACTTCTCGAAGTCTGGCCTGCAGAGCGGGGCGCCAGGGGCGGAGCTTAGAATTGTGACAGAGGAAATCTCACTGTGTCTGAACCTACTCAGAAATGCAATTTCGCATTTAGTTTTCTCATGATATGTCCTGTAGCATCAATAAAATGCCGTATGAACATGTAGACAGCAGGAAAAAAATTGGCGTTGGTCTTCAAGAGTTAGTACTATTTCTATGTTTGGGTTTCATACACAAATGTCTCATTTCAATGTTTTCAGACATTATTTTAATCCATACTGGAGCATAAAAACACAACTAGCCAAGAGTGCAGGGTTGGTAGGCAAACATGTGTGATGTTAGGGGTACATGGGTTACAAGTCTGATGCATTTGTCATCTGAATGAGGTGGTACACTCATGAACTAGTCATCCAGGAACAAACAAACACTCTGTTCTCTGAAACATTATTCTGTCATTCTTTCTTCCCCAGAGAAATGTTGGTATTTTCCCAAAAAGTATGTTTAATTTGAAAGCATGGGATGGTTGCACCTGCTGTGTGTCAGGTTTGTCTTAGTTGGGGGGTAAAGTTCACACTAACTGTTGGTTTGGTTGCACCATGTGGATGTTAGTGTTTTGCAGGACTGTGTAGATGGTATGTTGTGACCTTTTTGCACAGAGGCCACCATGCTTTGCTATTAAGGACCACATATGTGTGTGTCTGACTGCCAGTGATACATGACGGAATAACAAGTGTTTCTCTCCCCTCTTCTACCTAATAAACACACACAGAAACACACACAGGAACACACACATACACACACAGACTCCTGCATCCTGTCTGTCTTTAAGGTCCAGTGGACTCTGATTTATTTATGAATAGCAGGGGTCGATACTGACTTTAGGGCTTAACTCTTAAAGTCTATTCGTATTGACAGCATTTGTGGTCTTCATTAATATTAAATTTGGATGCCCTGACAGTTTTACACTCCTGAAGGATTGCAGCGAAACAAAGTTTTGGACTTCACTGTAACTTTGTGGATATTTCTGACAGGAGGGCAGTGCTTGATTCTGCTCTGACTGTAGCAGATTGGACATTTCCTGCATTAGATTAAAAGAGTGCACCCTTGTGAAGTTTTCTTTATGTTCTTGGCCTGAAAGCATGAATCTGAGCCAAAGTGGTCTGTAAATGTTTGCCTTGACCGTTGCGGCAGCTTTGATTTACTCAGTTTTGATCTGAGGACTTCGAAAGAGCAAAAGGTATTTTACTCAGGTGACAAGATAAAAAAAATCAATAGGACTCATTCTGTTACAAATAATGCTGCAGGAAATTAGAAGTGCTGTTGGGGTAAGAGTCTAACATTTCAGATGGTGGGAGAGATGTGAGAGGCGTTGAAGGAGATATAAATGGAGCGCTTAGGTTGATCAACATTATGTAATGCTTTTCCAAGCTTCCATTCAGGCTTTCTTTCCTATATGTGGTCTCCTTACATGTAATTTAGAATAGCTACTTAGCTCTGTCTTCAATTATTCAGACACACACACACGCACACACACACACACACACACGCCCGGACATCATGATAGGTGATGCAGTTGCAAAGAGTCACTGGTGATGACTGTCACTTGTGGTCCCATGGGTGGCTCAGTGGTCAGAGATTGGGATGTAACAGAGGAAGACTATTATTGTGATCCACTTAATTATTCATCCATGAAAGAACTCAATACCCCGAGCAAGAGAGAGAGAAAGAGAGAGAGAGAGAGGGGACTTTGGGTTGACATGAAACACAGCTGTCATCTGCCAAAACTGTGATAAAAAGCTGTATTTTAATGCATCCCTCTCATAAATAAAAAGAGCATTTACAAAGGAAACAAGTCATTTTGTAAAGCAGATTTAAAGTCATTGATTTAATTATTCGATACGAGATAATGATGGTGTTTCATTTCTGATACATTTCAGTTGAAGTTTGCAGAAACTGGGAAGATAAAGCTTCAACAAAAGGCCTGTGAACTTCAGTCGTAACATTTCCACACCGCTCTCCTGGTTCTTCCTTCATTGTCCGGAGGCATGTCAGAGCTTATCTCACCTTTGTTCCTCACCTGTTTTGACTCATCCGGCAGTGGAGTGTTTCCTTACAGATTAAACCTACTTTGCTTCTTCTAGTGGGAACACAACTCAGCCCGCTTTTTTTACGGCCAAACCAAATCCAAACACTGCTCCAGTGTGTTTTTAACAATACAGCTCGCCCCCACTTCTTTTCAGAGTGCATGGATTCCAGCATCAAAACCTCATGAACAATTGCTCCAAAAAAACAAGAAGCAGTGGTGAATGTAAGAGTCAGAGGAGGCTTTTTTTTTTCACGTGTTGTGTTTACATACCAGCAGAACCACCTTTGATGGGATTAGAATCACTAAAGATGTGCTTTAGCGGGCCTGGGAAGCTGCAAGCAGGGAGAATGTGCAGGGATTTATGCATTTTTGATGCAGCGTGGGGAGGAGTGGAACTCTGAAAAGGCTGCATGACCTACTTAGAGAGCCGTGGAATTCAGACGACTCGTCATGCCACAGAAAAGAGAAGAAATCTCACTCTCTCTCTCTCTGTATGTGTGTGTGTCAGGGAGAAGCATGCAAAGTGTGCTCTTTGGCATGATCTTCTCTGCCTGCTGGTGTTTCTTTGTGAGGAGTGTCACACGTACACACACATGCACACATGTGCACACTAAGTCCTTTTGAGCGTGCTCCTTCTTTTTTCCCCTCATTTCTGTCTTAACTTTGCATTACTTTGAGCATCCTGCGTCTTATTTGGAGCTTTTGTGGCTGTTTTATTTAGAAGGCTCAGTAATGAAGAGACATCTTGCAACACCTCTGACCACAATCCACCGGGATGGTGCACACGCACACACACGCACGCACGCACGCACGCACGCACGCACGCACGCACGCACGCACGCACGCACGCACGCACGCACACACGCACACACACACACCATCACTTTGATCCACACAAACACTGGACGAACAATGGCTTTTCCCTCTGTCCCCATTTAAGGGAAAAATGCAATTTTCTGTGCGACATGGCCTTGTACACAAATTAATTTCCCTTTGCAGACTAGCTCCTTTCTCTTCTCCTTTTTTCCATCCATTCCTCTCCCTCTCTTTCTCTGTAACTATGGCAACCCTGTGTTGTACGTCAGCTTCTCAAACGAGACAGTATTGTCCGACTGCTCAGGCTGTCACATTCCAGCTTTACTGTCACCCTGTGGGACGACACAGCCACTCTTTCTTATTGCTCCCATGTCTCTCTAGTCACCTCAATGCAGGCCCGTCAATAAGCGATTCATTAGAAACGACAAGCACTCCCCATCAATGCCTTCAGCTGGAGAGCTTATTTGGCCCGGAAATTAGCCATTGTGAGCAAGTCAACCACCTGGTCGCATGGTGTGTGTGTATATGGTGTGTGTGGTGACTGATGATTGTAGACACTGTTGGCATGGCCCTTAAATATGCGCAGGTTGATGAATCCCAGAGTGTGTGTGTGTGTGTGTGTGTGTGTGTGTGTGTGTGTGTGTGTGTGTGTGTGTGCTCATGTGTTTGTGACAGTAAGTGCATCTGTGCTGGTGGCAGTGGAGCTCCTATGGTTAAAGTGGCACTACTGCTCAAATACAGATGGGCTCACACACAGGGGTGCATGGAGAGGGGTGCCCTTAGGTTGACTGCCTGTCAACACCTAGAAGCAGTAATGTACAGTGGTGAACAGTAAACTCTCTTTATTCGTGCGGATGATTTGCGCGTCAACAGAGTGTTTAAAATCTGTGGATAGATATTTATGCTAATTCCAATAGTGATCCTTGCCAACTCAACCGGTTCGATCAAGTGATAGACAATGTTTTTTTACAATTTACCAGATAATCTGACCTCCTCACTCACACTCCTCCAGGCGAGCTCCTTTTTATTTCTGTTATTATCAAAAAAGCCGTGGATACTAGTGAGGGGGAGAGTCTCCATCAAACATGGTAGGAGTGAACCACGTTCAGCGGATTGCTGCTTTGTTTTGGTTGTGGAAGGCCCACAACCGTCTGAGATGTAGGCGTCACCGTGTCTGGGTCTCCTCCAGTAGCTGTGCCCAGATGATGGTAGTTTATGGCGGTATTTTTGGGTTACCCAAAACCTAATTTGACAACCTGTTGGTGAGGGTCGGTGCCGGGATATCCCTCCAGGATACCAATTTCGGGCGCTCTATCCCAGCTGCAGAGCGCCTGTCCATCTGTCTACTGTGGGTAAAAGGATTTCTGTATATATTTTCACGCCAGTGAACATCTTCTGGTCTGTTTTCATGCGTCACCCAGGAATCTTCACGCTGATTGGTTGTCGCGATGCGAATATCCACTCAAGTTGAGAGCTTTTCAACTCTTGTGAATTCATGTCCGCTCAATTTGCGTGAACGACTCACTCAGTTTAAGTCATTCGCGCCGCCCAAGTAGTACGAGAATCTGATCGCGTCTTTGCATTGACTTAACATGTAATTCATTTGCACGAGTGATTTTACTTGCACTTAGTGTGAACGCCCCATAAGTGTATTGTGCCTGTTTACCATTGAGAGTACTACCTAAGTCAATCTAAACAGACCTATGATCACACAAGAGTGCTGTTTGTGACTTTCATGATGATCAGAGTGATTTAGGATCAGGTTACAAAAGAGACTGTGAGTTAATTAAAAACACTTTGTGAGCCCAAAGTTAATCAACAGCACCAATGAGTTAATAGATAGTCTCTGCACTCAGATAATACGAAACTCAACTCAAAAAGTAAAAGCCTAAAATCAACTTGCCACCTACAGCTGACGTTGTTGCAGTTTGGCTAATTGTAGTAAAAGAGTGAAAAAAAAAGGTTAAAAATAGATGTCTTTGTCATGATGTCACACTTTATGTGGGAAGATGAGTTAAAGTAGTTTTGATGTCCCACAGTATAAACACTTAATGAACTCTAGAATACTGGATCTTCCTCTCACCTCTTGTGTACACCTCAGGTCAGTTGTTTACAGATATACTTGAAAATATCCCCTCCAGTCAGATCTCCAGAAACACGATCTCAGTCTGTCACTAAGACCAATGAAGACCTCAACTTCCCGACTCTAAATGTACACTTTCTCCTGTATCTTTCATTTCACTTGGCTGTCATAATCCATTCATCTCCAGCAGCTAGTCTGCAATCCTCTGTGCTCTCCTGTCACTGACTATTTAATCAATTTTCAGCTAACGTTAATGATTGATAAGCACATTTGCTCGCCATGTTATGCAAGTCCACTCTTTCAAAGCATCCTTTTGAAAAATACGGTTAGGTGATTAACTAAGACATTAATTGGATCGAGCAGAAAACTGCAACGTTAACATCCAGAGAAGATGTGTTAATGATGCAGTGCTTACAGCCACGACCCTGATAACTTATAATGAGAGGGAGAGAGAGAAAAAGCAGGAAGGAGAGGTGGGAAGGAGTTTCCACACACGGGAAGAGGATGAATAAGAGAGAACCAATGATGACACTGATGAAATGAAGAAGAAGAGAGTGGAAAGGAAGAGAGGGAAATTTAAAGAATAAAATCCAAGTCCTCAATCCAAACAGGGACCAGCTCGGCTGGGATTCCTGGGAGGATGCGTTCTGCTGTAACAAGATTGATGTGCGTAGACAGAAGTATCCTGAGGCTGCACAGAGGGACTGCCTGAACTGTGTCCTGCTGTATCCTACTTAACCACACACACACACATACACACACACACACACACACACACACACACACACACACACACACACACACACACACACACACACACACACACTTACAAACCTCCATGCACACACCCACTCTCCAGCTATAACAGGTTGTCTTTTGAATCAACTTCCACGTGCCTACACTTCCCAGACTCCCATCTGTCTTGTGTGGAATGAATACAGGTCCTCTTTGCCTTTTCACAAATTTGTCCATAGATGGTCCTCCTGATTTCGAGAAGGATGAGTAATGCACCCGTGTTTGTCCTCCTCAGACCTGACTAAATGTCAACAGCAATAGCTGCCCTCGTTTTCCACTCTCTAAATGGCCGTTATTAGATAACCAATAGTAGAAAGGACTGCTGGCAATGTCATCTGAAAACCAGAGAACAAACGTGACTTGTGTGATGATTGAGGTGGGAAAAGCGTCCTTTCCGAAGACATTGTCAAAGAGGTCCTATCACAAGCTGCACTTATGTTATTACACGTGAGGAATTAATAAGACAATACTAAACACTAAACAACACTAAAATCACTGAAAGGATGACGTGAGCGCAGTATTTCTTGTTTTCATCCAGTTATTTCACATGCCAAGTAACTTCAACCTCAATTGATTTTTGCTATTTTGCTTCATCTTAAGTTGTTTACAAGTCCCTGACAACTTGTTATTAAAGTGTGTTGTGGTCTGTGGCTCTGGAGGAGTTTTATAACTCCCTGTTGTTAATCTTCTTGATGTCTGAAGGGTCATCTTTATTGGTTTAAGGATTTAAAACTTGTTGAAACAAGTGTTTAAAAAGTTGTTTGATGGAAACACGTTTCTAAGTGAGCGGCGGAGGTGAAACAAAAACACAGTATTCGTGTGCCTTCAGAATCAGGATTCAAAAGAGTTTTTAAAACAGTTCAGTTTACATTTGGGGACTGGTAGGTGATACAGAGTCCGCAAATGTAAACGGAACTGTTTGAAAAACTAATTTGTGCCCACCTCAATTAGGTGTTTAAATAATGTTTCCTAAAATATATTTGGATTTTGCAAAAATGTCATGGTGTTATCTTATCTTTTTGGTCTTGCTGTGTCTTATACCTTGTCATTGTTATTTGCTGTGAGTGTGTGTCTTTTGACCATTTCTCTGAGATTCTTGTGCAATATGTGTATGTGCAGTGTGCGTGGATTGTGTGACTGTGTCTTTGATAGGTCTAATGCTTTGTGCTTTGTCATCTATTGGCATTGTATCGTATTGTAAAATAAATAAATAAATAAAAAGGCTTGAAATGCTTGAAATGTAAACTCAGACTAGCTTTGGGGATGCAGTGTCAACCAGATGAGTTGCTTTTATCGAGATGAAACTTAAGCCACACTTGCGTACAGACATCTAGTTTCAGAGGTAATTAAGTTGTCAAATTGCCACTCATGGTAATTGGAAAGGAAGCAGGACACTTCCCATGCTGAAATTCCAGATCCCTGGAGAGATTGACCTTGGTTTAACGTAATACCAAGAAGTAAATTTCTGAAATGTTAAAATGTTAATAATCTGCCAGACATGATAATGCAAACTCTATACAACATGCGTCAATTGTTATGATTTCATTCTTGCATGCACACACAGCTCCTCCACTCTTGGAAAATCATGTCTGAATGCCACTCGTGCTCTGTCTCTATCATGCTGCTTGGTTGATGCAGACCATCATGATCTAGTTTGTGTATGTCTATTAGACGTATAAAACAGTTTTTCATCTCCCTGTACTCCTAACTTGGACATGACTAATGCTTTGTGCTCTGCAGACAGCACTATATGAGGTAAACAGACTGGAGAGGACTAATAAAAAGTTGAGGCAGGGACTTTTAAATGTGATTTATTTGATGGCATAGGTCAGTGATACCCAGCAGAGTTTGTTTATTTACGTTTGGAGAGGATTTTTTCATTAAAACTGAGAGGGAGAAAAGAGACAAGAGGTTGTTTAGGACAAAAGCTTCACTCTCCCTAATTGATGGAAAAAAAACAAAAAAAAACGAAGGATTTTATATCCTGCCTTATTATTCAGTTTATGACCGGCTCCAGAGGAGGGAGAAAGAGAGGACACAATCTTACTAGTATCTTGAAGGGAAGCAGTTTTTCATTTTGAATTCATGCGAGGTTGTGCTGTCAATGATTGGACAGAGGAAACATTTTTATGCGTATTGCCTCAAGAAAAAAATCAACAGTGGTGCATTTTATTGTAGCTGATATCACAACTTCCCAGACCAGAATACTAACAAACTTGGACATTTTGCTTTTGTCTGCAGATGCATTAGTCGCCTGCATATCAGCACTCCACTCAATCACTGCTGTCCCATGTTTCCTCTCGCACTATATTGTATGCATTCATATGAGAGAGGCTTGGACCTAATAATAAACTCTCTAGATTTCCTCTTCTTACTTCTCCTAGTCCCACTTTTTCCTAGTTATCATCATTCATGATTTAGCTGATAATTCTGCTTTGGTATCTCACTAGTTTCCATGAGTAAAGCTTTGATGATCTCTTTTGGTCTTAGGTTTTTGTCAGGTTTGACAAGTTTTGACTTATTGGTCTGAGTTGTCATTTATAAAGTTATAAAGTTCCAACATTAATGCTTTTGGAAGTTGACAATAGGTACTGATCCATCTTTAAATTTATTGAAATATTAAATATGGTAGACAAGATGGCTGCTTGCAAAACAGACCAACACAGGCATTTGGAGCAAGTTGGAATTTCATTGGCTTTGTCCCAGTAATCAACACTATTGCCATGTGTTGGTCAATTGACTGTGATCTTGGATGTAGATGGCAGCCCTGCTTTACATCAAATGCTCCCCCCTTGTTTTGCAAAGTCCTGCAATTATAGGAAACAGTTGTACGCTATGAAGTTATGGTTTTACTGAAAATAGCATGCAGAATCAGATAGTTAGCTCTCCTGAAGAGATCTATTTACAGCTATTAAAGCTCCTATGAGGAACTTTTGGTTGTGTTGATTTTGGTGCTGCCTTTGGACAGAGTAACATGCCTTCTCTCTTCACTGGTTATGTCCTGTACATGTGTAAGTATTTTCAAAATATTGGAGAACTTTCCCTGGTGGTCCTGTTTAATATTGTGGATTATAATGAGACCTCATGGTTAATTTGATCCAGTCTCTTACCCAGATAAAAATTCCTCTCAGGAGCTTTAACTAATGCAGAATTGTCATCAGACATTAGTCAATAGGTTCAAAGATTTCATTATGGTGGATGTGTTTTGCCTTTTCACTCTCTACTTAAGTACCTGTTGCAGAGAATTGCCAATATTTTTGCTGCCAATATTTGAGAAACAAACACTTTGGATACTAAAATCCAGTTCTGCACTCTACTGAAAATGTATAAATATCTGTGTATAATCTTTAGGGTGACAATGCAACTTTTACTTAAAATAAACCAATCAGACCAGACCAATTGACATGCTTGTACATGCTTTAACCACTTGTATGTTGTCATATAGATAACATTTTTGTGCAAACATTGTGAACTCATTCATCACATTTGGTCGAAGGTCACTTTCCACCTGATCATATAGTTAGTGGTGACTTGTTTGTGGACCAAGTCTGGGGTAGTTGATAGACCAGAGCCATTATTAGTAATATTTTCTGTAACACTTGTAAGCTGCTAAAAATCCCACTTCCAGACTGCAGTCCATAAAAATTGCACTGAAAAACTAATGAGCAATGAACAAAATGAAAGAAATAGATTAATTTTACTTGATTTGCTGCTTTACTTCAGATGCTTTTCTCTCTGGGAACTGATTGGCTCATTTCACTGGGATTACTTTGTTTCACCCCCCTGCTGTTGTCAGGCCATGTCAAAATCACAACAACCTGTAGTCAATTAGCACAGCGTCTGCTTCCAGCACAGCACAGACTGTTAATAAAGGCACAATGTGTTCACTTCATCTTTAATTCAACTGACCAGTCTGAGCTCATCTCTTATTCGTGATTGAGCTCTTTGTGTTTTGTTACACACTTGTTGATAAAGGATTATTTCTCGTGTGTCTGTATTCGACAGGGGGATAGTTGGTATTTTAGTGTGTGTGTGTTGTGGAGCGGAAAAGGCGAAGATGAGACTTGTCACCACCGCAGAGGCGTCCAGAATGCCATCATGGTTATCCTGGTGGCCATCTGAGCGCTCCAGAAAGCCAGGGATAGATTGAGTTCAATAACAAGAGCCAGACTGCAGGGAGAGAGGAGGCAGCTAAGGGTAAGCAGACGTCAGTTTGAGCAGCACAGTCAGTCTGTCGCTGTGGATTTTAAAGGCCAGCCTCTCCCCAGACAAGTCACTGTTTCTCTTGTTTTTTTTTCTCTTCTGGTGTCGTAAGGATGCAACGTGAAGGAAACCGATTGGAAAAACAAGTCCATCTCTTTTCTCTGGTCTACACTTTACTCTCTTTGTCAAATCTATGTGCGCTCTCCTCTGGGGTCTGCTGTCTAAATGTTTCCACAAGGAGCCTTGGTCTTTACTGTAATCACACCCATTCTTTCCTCTCCTTCTTATTCCCTTTTTCCTCTTTGTGTTTCTCTTTTCAGCTTTGACTATTGTATGTATATCTATATATATCTATATATATATATATATATATATATATATATATAGTAGTTCCTTCAGCCTGTGAATTACCTGTCAGCAATGTCTCTCTAGTCATTTAGAGTGAGAAAGAAAAGGCCCAGTGGACCTGTGAATTACACAGGGGCTCATCGATGGGGAACAAATAGCCCTGCTTCTTAAAGATCTTATGTCTCTGTGTGTATAATGATGATGGCGGACAAGATAGGTCTGCTGCTGCTGCTGTGAGAATTTAGTCAGCAATGGAGGGTATTGACCCCAAATGGCAATGAATGACCCAAGTCAACTCAAGGGAGTCCTCTTTATCAAATTGCTATTGATATACTCTTAAGATAATCAAATTTAGTGTAGTCCAGCTACATTTTCTGTATGCTGAAATCGTGAATCCTTGCTAAACTGTCGCAGACTCCTGCCCCACCTATTCTTGCCCATTCTTCCTTTGCACACCGTAGTTGGTATTGACAGCCATGACAGAGTTTAGAGGATTAGTTTGGTTGTTACATGGGGAAATAGATAATCTCCTTTAGATCTGACCTGTTGGCTGCGCCCTGATAACTCTATAAGGCTTTATAATACCAAGCATATGTTTTAGCAACCGCTGGGTTCAGCCCTGGCTCACATTTTCTCTCCTTGCGAGGAGATGTAGAAGTATTTCAATGTGGAGTGCATGCAAGAGGCAGATGTAGACACAGGTGGAGACGAACTCTCTGCAACCGCTGAGCAAGAATAAGGGGTTGATGTGATGTTGATATGTGAATCTGGGGATGCACTTTGAGGGGGCTTCAGCACTGTTAAAGTACTGTATTTTTCTGTGGACTTTGATTGGCTGAAAGTGGACAAAGTTTTTGGACACAAGTTTTGTGTAATGTCCCCAACCTGGTTCAACAACAAAGAATGACTGGATGTCATTCACCAGAAATACTCGTCTACAACGGGATCATTATCTGACGCTACTGTACACTCCGCTGTGGTGTGTCCTCGACTGCCTAATTGGTGATCCTGCAGATTTGTTGTGATTGAAGAGTGAGCCAGCTGCTTTGTGCAAGTGGACGAGCAGCCTGATATTTGTGTTTTATCTTGCTGTCTGTGGTGTAGAGCCCACAACACTCCCACGAGGTGCTTCTCAGATGTTTTGGTGTTGTGATTGCAGCTCATGTTCTCTGTTTTTGTAGACAATCATAGCTGTACAATGTTTAGGTTATCCTCTGCTGGATCAAACGACAAAACACTTCAGATGGTTGGCACTGAGAAACTGTGCTTTGAATCCAAATGGGGCAAAGCGTTAAAGTTGGAATATGAACTTTTCCCCTAAAGTTTGAACAAGTACTCGAACTTTGGATAAAAAGTGACAGCCATACTGATACAGTAGTTTCATACCTTTCCTGCAAATGCTCTTTTGATTCTTGAATGTCACTTGCAACTATTATTTATCACACAAAGAATCATATTAGAGCAAATTATCTTCTGAAAATGGCAAACAACAACAAAAACACAACTAACAGTGTAATATAAGTGGAGTTTATCAAAATATCGGATGTAAAGGTACCAAATATCTCCTTAAATTAAAGCTGTGCAGTTCATTTAAAAGATTATCTTTTCATTCTTTCTATTTCCACGTATCGGTGCATTTTTAAACCTTAAATATCCTCCAACTTTTGCACTATTACTGGCCCAGATTTCATGCAGGATGAAGAGAAGTCTTGTTGTTGCCACAGACATCCTGTTCACACCGGCTATCAAACCATAAGTGCACTTTCAACTGTTTGTACATGGCATCACTTTATCAGCACAGATAAAGCAACAACATTGTATACCACATGAAACCTGTAGAGACATTTCTGAGGAGAAATTCTTGAGGATTTTATTCTCAGTAATCACCTGTGCTGTTGGCCCTGCCATGAATAAATGCAGTGTGTTAAGAGCAGATTGCTTCTGACATCAGATCAGGCTCTCCCCCTCTCCCCTCCTCCTTTACTCTCTCCCTTATACTCACACGTGTATGTGTGTGTGCAGGACTGAGCCTCAGGTTGCTGATTTGGGTGCAGTAATTTGCCATTAGATGAGGGACAGGTGCAGCTGCCTCTGTTTGCAGCGCTAACAAGGCATTTCATCATGGTTAGCTCCAGCCTGGCTCTCTGATCAGCTCTTGTTCTTGTCACAATATCCCACACATAAGGGCACACACACTGGTATACCATACACATACACTCCGGTGATCTCTGCATGGTTGTTCCAAGTATAGAGCTGGTCAGGGTGGAGGGTTTGGTGTCAACACAAATAATGCTTCACAGGTGTGGTCAGCTTCAGAATACAGTTTTATGGCTTCACCTGTGTGTAAGAAGTATGAGCTACTTTAGCATCCACAATAACCAATATTGAGGCTTGAATGCAGTCCACCATTTGTAAGTCAATTGGAGAGTCCTGGTTTAAAGACCCACTCCGATGAAAATCATGTTTTTCTTGTTGTCTACATGTTCATATGGCATTTTTCTGCTGCTACAGGACATATCATGAGAAAAGTAAGAGCAAATTGCTTTTCTGAGTATTTCTGCATTCAAATCACTGTGAATCTCTGGCAGACCCAAACGGCGGGTTCAGATACAGTGAGATTTCCTATGTAGCAAATCCAAGCTCCGCCCCCTGAGCCCCACTATGCAGGCCAGACTCGGAGAAGCATAGAGGACGAGCGCAAAAAAAGTGTGTGCGTTAGCGGATTGCAATGTTTGTAAGAAGGCTAGTAATGATATTAACTTTTATCATGTCCTAAAGAAATTAGTGTCCTATGTTACCTGCCACTTCTACTACATCAGTAATGTGTGAACAGTGTGAAGAGGAGTGTAAAGAGCAGCGCTGTCTCCACCCACTACTCAGAGGCAAAGTGCTAATGAGCTACTGAAGCTCTGCAGAAGAAAAGCCCTTGAAAATGACACAGGTAACGCTATATTGGCTAAAAACTTAATAATCACCATATAAAGACTACTAATAAAACTTAAAGTTGTTAAAAAAATGATGGAAGTGTGACTTTAAATAAAAAAACCCTCTTATGTAGGGGTACGAGAAATTACAAGGATATACTGCAGACAAAATGAGGTGCATGCTTTTGTTGGGGCTAAAGATCCAGTGGTCCACAGAGAAGTTTCCAGTTGTTTACTAGTTCATTATGTAGCATCTGTAAAAAAAAAAAAAAAAAAAAAGCCCACTAGCTCAGCTGGTATCTCCTAAAGACAGTAAACAATTATGGCTTAGTAATCGTGGTCGTTGCCTCTCGACTGGGAGTCTTGCGGTTAGATCCTAGCTTCCACAGTCCACATTTCTAAGTGCAAACACCTAACCCTGCTCTACAGTGGCAGTGGTGTGTGAACGAGTATGACAACCACTTTACATAGCTCTCTCTGCCTTCAATGTGTGAGTGTGCATGTGAATGTGATGTGTGGTGTTAAAGTGCTTTGAGTGGAGAGACCAGAAGACTCGAGGAGCTCCATATAGGCACAGTCCAATCAATAATCACAGTCCAATATTATCAGGAAAATTTATGAAGAAAATAAAAGCGATTAACTCACGTCTTCATCCATTTCTACTGAATTCTGAATTTATGTTTTATCTACTTCTTTGGAGAAGACAAAACCTCATAAAATAATTGTTTCATATTACTATTACTTTATGTTTATTTTGAGGAGGATAACAATATTCTGATTTTTGAAAAGACCCGTATATTATTAGTACCAGTGTATCATGAAGGCCCTGTCGTGTTTGGTTACGATATTCATGATTTAATTCAACCAATTTTAACTCAAAGAAATTCAACAAAGGGCAAACCCAACAATCACATTTTTACTTAGTGTTGGTTTTTGTTATGGTGAAGTACAAAATAATGGCTCTCCAACAAGTTAAATTATAAAGTAAACTGTTAAAGCTGCCTTACCTTTGCTGTCTTTGTGATTGTTTTAGGTAATTTACCATGAAGGTTCATTCATGAGGCCATTCTGCAGCAAACAGAGAGGCTATTTCTCTTAAAGATGTGTTTTTTTCTGAAGAAGTTCTCGATTTCTTTTTTGAAGAATAATAAAGGCTTAAAAAATATGCAACAAAAGAGAGTTTTACTCTGACCTTACAGAAAGCTGTTTCTGAACATTTGGCCTAATTAAGTGTGATTTATCTGTAGCACAAAAACAGGGAGTTAATGTATTCATAATGATAAATCAGTAAGGGTGAATCTTAGCGGCTTTGTCTAAAGGTCAGAGGAAAAAGAAAGAGAGCGCAGACCGTGGAGGGTGTGAAATGAATTCCTCCTTGGCTGGCAGTCCCATCAGAAGTATCTTTTAAATGGAGGGGGTATTTTGTGCTTACTCACTACACTGAAATGTCAGACTGAGGAGGAGACAAATGAGGAGTTCTATAGTCTGAACATTGTGACAAGGATCTCAAATCCAGCCTGGATGTTGTTGAGTCAGATTCCTGTGTGTGTGTGTGTGTGTGTGTGTGTGCATGTCAATGAAGAGCAGGATATGTCATTGTTGTAAATATCAGTTTGGTGTTGAATAGATACGAGTTAAAATATCTACTTCTTATGCTTCAATTTCCATCCTCTCCCACCATCAGCCCTCACCCCACTAACTCCTCCACTCACACACAGTAACACACAGTCACACGCACACAAACACACACACACACCTTCCTTGGCTTCCTCCCAAGGCGGTCAAACAGATTACTACGGGCGTTAACCCCATCGATCTGCTCCAAATGCCAGGAATTAGATTTCAGACTGGGGAGGAGAGAAATAAAGTGCTGTAGTATTTCTCGCCGCTCGACTTGAGCGTTAAGTGCTGCTATGCCTCTTTCCATGTACCAGTTTTTCCTCAGAACTTCCTCCTGTTATATTGGTCTCACTTTATAGATTGTTTGGAACATATTTTTCAGGGAAAATTGGGGTTTCATAGCTAAACCTCAGGGGAAGCTGCTTGGGAGACCTTGAGATATACATAGAAGCCTCAGTTTTGCTGAGGTAATGGAGTCTTTTTATCATATATAGGGGAGGAAGAGTGGGCCATGTGCTGGAATATATCAGTAAAGTTTGGATTGGGTGGAAAAAAAAAGTAGTATTTTTGTGTACTTGTTGGACTGTATGTGAAGCTACTAAACCCTTGTATCACTCTTACTGTCAGGAATGACTCCATTGTGGGGTTACAAAGGAAGGCAGGTTTATAACACTGCCTGATACAGCTTTATTAGGCCATGCTTAATGTCAGACCAATACGTCTTCACTCTCTCTCCTCCTATTCAGCTGCTTGTTGGGCCCTCTCTCTCTTGTCACCACCTTTGCTATCTCCATGTCCCTCCACTCTTTATGTCTCTTTATAGCCCCCTTCTCTCCGCTGCACCATCCATCTACCACCGAGCTCACCGGGTCTCCATAGCTGAATAAGTATTGATTAATGTCCGACTGGTTTTGCTACCTAATGACAGGCTAAATATAACCACCTCTGCCCAGTCCCTGCTGTTGCCTTCTCCCTCATCTTGGTTCAAAGTGTGGATAGTTACACCGTTGGCATGACAACACAACAGTCAAGGCTCTGTGAGCAGTCACAACAGCTTGTGTGCATGCGTGTTTGCCAGGCACAAGTAGGAGAGGATGGATGAGGAAGGAGAGAAAGAGAGAAGAACAGAGAACGTGAGAAAGAGGATTAGCTTTTGTAAAACTTAGTTTTTTTGATTTTGCATGAATTAATTAGTCCAGCAGTGCGACGGTCTTTTGAGAAAATAATGAGAGTTTGAACATTTGGTGAGTGTTAATTAGTTTACCAACAGAGATAAATATTTTTCTGGAATTTTAAAATCATTTTTTGGTATGCTGTTATAAATCAAAAACTTGTAGTTAACTCAGGACCACTTTTGCTGAAAAAAGAATCAATTATTTCTGTGAAGAGGTTCCATCTGGCAGTATGACGTTGTTTTAAGAGCTCCCTGTGCATAAACACCTCTCCTCTCTTTCAGGTGCATACTTGAAAGCAAGCTGGCAGGGAGAGTATCAGCAAAGACCCTTAGGGTACCGAACAGAGCAGGGATCAGTGGCAGTACACAAAAGCATGGTGAAAGAAGGAGCTGGAGTGGAGGCGAGCTCTTAAGAGGAGGAAGCAGCAAGAGTTGGCAGCTATTTAAAGCAGTTTAGATACAACAACCATTTGACGCTTGGATGTGAAGAAGGTAATCACCTGTCAGCTGGCGTCAGGTAAATGGATATACTGTGTGCTGAGCTTGACAACAGCCTGCCTGAACAAGCATATTGCTCAGTAGTAGCATCTTCATAATTTTGTACTGGCCCTTTTAAATGGTTGGAAAACAGTCCAAGTTTCCAGCGACATTGTTAAAATGCAATTAAAAGAGGGTTGGTGGTGGATGGTGCATGTGAGCTAATCATGACTTTAGTGGCCTGCCTGAACTAACTCTAAATCAAGAACCCCGTTTAAACATGTACCCAAAGGTTTATTGAGTCGTGTTGGTACTTTGAGAGCTTTCTTACATTTCAGAGATGAAATTAAGCCAGCAGATTCATCATGATTGAAAATAATGGCATGCTGTAGCTCTACATTTGACCTGAATATATCTGATTTCCTATTTAAAGAAATATAACTGGAAGAAAAGAGAAAAATACAAAACTGTTACAGAATCAAAACGGATCAGATATATCAGATTTGAAAAGATGGGAACACTGATGGAATGTAAAATAACCATGAGTGATGTCTCATACTGGTTTCTTAGCTGTAAAAATCAAGTTCAGAGTTTGGCTGATGCCATGTTTGTTTGAACAGAAGTTATCATTTTGGAAGGAGAGGAGCTGGAGAGGAGTGGAGGATTGGCAAACACTGAGAGTCTTCACCTGTGGCCAATTTAATAATAGCTGCCAACACTCTGAATTTTCCACCTGTAAAGAAGTTATGGAAATGAAACCACCGCTTCAGCCCAGGCTGTTAACCAGGCTGTTTATATCTGCTGTAAAAAGTTTATTTGAACATGGAGTCTAGTAGGAATATCTTTAGCTTGTAGAGTAAGCCTCAAGTGGACACTGGCTGTGATTTTGCACACCTGCATTGCACCAGTGGAGGTTGCCACTTGGGAACACCTGGTCGAAGAGTGCGGTCTCAGTCACGCTCATTTCAACAGCAGGTTACCATATTCTGTCACTTTTACATGCTCTGAAGCCATTTTCTTCACTCGGCTGAACATAACCAGTCTTTGCCGCCTACACCACATTGTCACTCTTCATATTTAATCATCTTAAACCTGCAGTATCAACAGGCTCTATTGTACTCACATGGACAAGCTGAGTTGCCCACATTACTTCTCTGTTGCATGGTAACCAAGAGAGAGTGGCAATCCTGGCAGCCCACCTTGTTATGGCCAGCTGGAGAGAAATGAATGGTGAGAGTATGCAAATGGGAGATGTTCTGTAATAGCGTGCTGCTTTATTCAGCTGTGAGGCCGGGATAAGGAATCCCCACTGTGTCTAATCACATCTTCTCCCTCTAATTTCACCTGAGGCACATCTACAATCTAGTCTATTTTTGACTGACAATACAACATACGCTACTCTTTGTACGCCTAGGAGAGCCTGTTTATCCCACTAACTGATGTTCGATTTGAAAATTAGACAGATATTAACACACGCAAAGCTGATGACTAAAACGCGGTGTGTGTTTGAATCAAAGCTAATCCTCAGAAAAAGAGAAAACTCTGTCCCCATGTATGAGCCGTGTTACCTGCCGCTCTCTGTACAGTTACCCACAGATGGCGCACATGCCTGGTTAGACGTCCCATCCCTTCATGTTCAGTTTTTCAATCTGTGCCGTGCAGACTCGGCCCTGCTTGTTCTTCAGTGGGAAATCTCATCCAGCAGCCGCCTGATGGCTAACAAGGTCAAATAACTCTCCAGATGAGATGGACTCTGTCAGGAGGTGCCAACACGCACGCCACCTGCCATTCAGCCAGCCAGCCAGTCAGACAATCAGTCAGTCAGTCCATCTATCTGCCCGCCACACACAGAATCACATCTTGAATTGAGCAGCAATAAAGAGAACTGAGGCTGGAAGTGTTCACCGTTGATAGGAATATCATTACAAACTGTGGAAATCACAGCAAAACCAGTTAGCCAGCTCTCATAGCAATCAATAAGAACCTGCACTGTTTTTTCCTCCACTCCTCTCTCATGTCTCTTCTTTTCTCTCTCTCTCTCTCTTCTTTCACTCACTCTTTCCCTCCGGTTGCTATAGTGACATGAAATGGCTGCAGCACCGGATCAGAGGCGGGGGCTTGCTCTTGCTCTTGCAGCCTGTGAGATACATTGCTGTACACGATGGTTTTCAAAACACACGAGGATTCAATTACAGTGTGTCAGCATGTGCCAGAATGTGTGTGCAGAGTAAAACATCTCCGATATTATTTAAGATTTTTTCTCATCTTTTTTTTTCCCTGAGCAGATTACATTACAGAGAAGCGTAGAGGGTTTTCTTCTGTAGCGCGTCCATCAGAGTGTGTCGAAGTCTAATATCACTAAGAGAGGCAGTTTTTCTTGCACAGGTTTCTAGTTTTTGATTTATTGACTGACTTGAAGGGGTCTCAGATTAGAGTGTCAAGCGTGTCAATGGTCCAGCTATTTATACAACTTACTCTCTCGCTTTCTTTGTCGTCGTTGTTGAATATATGTCACGCTAAATATAGTTTTCTTTGTCTTTTTAGAGCTAAATCTAACTTCTCTCCTCTCTTTCTGTCTCTCTGTCTACTTATTCCCCTCCTGGGTGTCTCCCATTTTCTCCACCTCCCCCTCTCTCTGTCTGCAGTGTGACAACGCCAAAGGGCTGAGGGCCTTCTTTGACGCCATCTGCTACGGCCCCAAACACCTGATGATCTTCGGCGGGGTCTGCCCATCTGTGACCTCCATCATTGCAGAGTCGTTGGAGGGCTGGAACCTGGTGCAGGTAGGATTTGCACTGAAGCGTGTGTGTGTGTCTGTGTGTGTGTGATACAGACCCTACAGTATGCACACAGTTTTTGAACACTAGTGTCATATCAAACTGGTCAGAAGTGACCCAGGATTGATCAGTTTTGTATCTGAAACCCCTGCATGGGCATCCTGATAGTTTCGTTCTCATCCTCCAGAAAAGCAGTGTGCAGATATAATCCAGGATTTTCAAGGGGCTCCAACTCATGGATTAATCCTTGATTAACCTTGGCGGAGTGGATTTCTAATTGGCGTTGCTGTTTTACAATCAGACACAGATTCAAATCTTGTTGCAGCACAGAGCTTGATCTCAATTTTCAAATTCAAGCTAAACTCCCTGATAAAACAATCGGAGAGGCCTTCCCTGTTTAATAGTGACATCCATAAACAGGTGTCAGGGTTGTTTTGTGGTCAGAGTTATGACTGAACCCTGTTGATATCAATTGTCTTGCAGGTTTTATAAAATTGATTTTATAATTTAATCATCACTGTGACATTTGCTGCTATTAACGTATCAAAGCTTTATAGTTTTTTTTGCCTTTAGGCACTGAAAGCAGCTCATTCCTACATCTGGTAAACTTTTGACCCCTCCCCATTATTGCACACAGTTTCTTTGACCGTGCACAGACTGCTCTACCAAAGAAGGGAAATGCCTCATCCAAAGAATACATTCCATTTGCTGCAAACTCCACAAAGGTTATCAGACACAGATAAGGAAGAAGTGAAGCTTGTGCTCGGAGGAGATAGCAAAATATTCAAGAGGCTGCATTTTGAACTGAATGTCACATTACGTGGCATATTTCCTCTGCTCGCAATTACTGAATCTGCTACTTTTCATGCTCCCTTTTGCTCCTCATCTTGTCAGGGTCACTCAGGATTGAAAAGCCGGGCAGGATGAGGGAATGAAAGGAGGTCTAATTTTTTGTTTCAGTGTTCACAAAAAAGAGGGTTTCCAGCCAGAGTTGAATTGCTCTTAAGTGTGTGTGTGTGTGTGTGTGTGTGTGTGTGTGTGTGTGTGTGTGTGTGCCTCTGTGCATGCATGTGTGTGTGCTCTGTTTATTGGCTTGTTTGGTAGTGATTACCTGTGAGAAGTGTGGTTGTAATCTTGTGCTCTGCAGAACTGTCCGCGTGGTTAAACGTGATCCCAACCCAAGCTCATTTTGTTGTTAACACAAAAACCTAACACCTGGAAAAATCCACGAGTCTTAGTCTGAGCTCACACACATGTCTGTACAGGGACAAAGTCTATGAGGAAGAAATGTGAGAATTAGGGGGTCAGAAAATACAAAGTTTAGAGAAGATGAACCATCAACTGAGGAAAAGTCTATTTTCTTTTCAACATTCCCCAGAAATGAGACGTGTTTTGCTTCCATATCACAGTCTTGTCCTCGAAAATATCCCATAGACTGTAGTTGATACAGTAAAATTGGTCCATTGTGCTCATCAGGACCTCATGCTACTATACTCTAAGATGCAAGCTGTCTTTGCAGACCTGTGCTGTATCCTCAGCAGAGTATGACTCACATAGCAGCCATAATATGCTCTAGAAGTCTGCAGAAGGACACGTCAGTGGATGTAAACAACACACCAGATAGCTTTCAGGTGTTCTGGGGGGCGCAAATGTGCAATAGAACGGCACCTCCCTGGTCAGCCATCAGCTTGAGACGCTTTGCTCCGTTGTTGAGCTCATTGACTTCCATATGTATCTGCTGAATGGGTTTATCTCCCTTGTGTGGGCGGACATACAGTTAGTGTGAGTATTACTATGAAAGTGCTTTAATGTAGTATGTGTTAGTGGCTGACAAGTATCAGTTTTCCCATGGCTGTTACAAATAATGAGAGAGCAGGTCAGCCAGTAACTTATAGATAATGCTGATATCACTTACTCTGGAGATGTTGAACAGGGATGAACATGACAGATGTTTATACCAGAAGCAATATAGCTCTGCCTTATTCTGAAAAAGTCTGCTACTGTAGCCCTGTTTCAGGTGTGGCTTTCTCTTTGAGTCTGTTTACTTTCTCACATCTAAGGTCCCGCCCACAACTCCATCTGATTGGCTAGAAGTGCGATCGATTGGACTGTTATTAACACCAGTGTATCACATTCAACTTTCCAGTTTTGATAAAACATTTTCTCTAGTGTACTTTTATAAACTAATAAGGGGACTAGAAGTTTATTACTAGTACACTAATTGTATACCAAGAAGTTTACTTTCAAGAATGCTTCAAGTGTACTTTTATAGACTAAATTTGGCCAATTTAGTCCAGAGAAGTTTACTTGTAAATACACTGGTAGTATATTTGTATCAGTGTACAAAGTATTTATATTTGAGAAGCATACTCAAATGAACTTCAGTATACTTCATAAAATGTACTTGACTTTTTTGTGGTAAGGAAAGCTAGAAGGCTGTATCGGGGAAAACTTAAGCTTGTTGATTGACTTTACACATTTTTATGTTTTTCATCTTACGTTAAATATTATATCAGAGACTTGTCAAGATCTGCTCTCTCAAAAACATATAATTCTACCCCGTTTTAATACTTATAGGTTGTATTGAATCAGGTTTAAGTGCATCCAAGGATACCTTCAGCACTGCTTTGAACATTTTATTTCTTAGAAAGTCATGTAAGTAATTTTTGTTTGATTTCTTGCTGGAGAAATATCAACAAATGAAGAGAGCTTCCCTCAGTATACCCTCACCATAACAGTCACTTCTGCATTGTCGCTGGGATAAATCAAAGCCAGTGTCAAAGTCAGATCCAGTGTGCTCTATAAGAAAACCCTCCAACAATAGTGATCCTCCGTGTGCACAGATGGCATGTCACAGTGATCAGATTGCCAGCAGCATATTGTTAATCTCAGTACATGCTGTGTGTGAAGATTGACCTGTGTGTGACACTCAGTGTTTCTATCTGGCGTTGCTCTACAGATGTCTCCTTTGTCGACCTCCCCTCACACACAGTCGCATTTTGTAAATCAGTACTGTACATGTGCTAAAATGACCGCCCAAGCAAATTAAAATGGTGGATGAAAATGCTTCCAGGGCCGATGGACAGATGGCGAGGAGCGGATTGAGAGAATGACAGAGGAATAGACAGGCAGTCGCTCACATAGCCTGTGAGAGCATGAAAAGTGGAATTCAAAGTAGAAGGGCAAGACGCAGCTGTGTTTGCGAGCTGCCATTAGCCACAAACGCCTCTGATTGCTGTGTTTTTTATTTCTGCAAGACAATAAGCGCTGAAGTCGGCCTCTTGGCAGCCATCTTGGTCTGTGATTAATCTTGTGTTCTCCTCACCATGATAGCATATAATTCTAGAAAGCATTTGGCGAGCTATTTAAACACTCGCTGGCACAGGTAGCTGCGAACCAGTCAACACGCTGCTCTCTCTCCACCCTTTTATTCCCAACTTAACAGAAGTCCTTTTCCTCTCCATGCAGCAGAGGAGTATATTTTCTGTAAATGCCTCGTTAAGTGCCAGGAAGTAGTCCAAACCCAGCCCTTTGCCAGGAGCTGGCCTGGTTCTCGCTCACCAATTAGACATATCAGTGGTGGCACTGTTCATTTGCAGCCACATTGGGTGTGTAATGAAGAATTATTCTTCCAGATCATTCTGCCTCTTGTAAGAGAAGGAGGAGAGAGACAAGGGAACGTTTTTCCTGAAAAATCAAATCATCTGCTCAAAAAGGCTTCAGATCAGGGGTGTGAATCTGTCCTTAAGAGGACATTTGATATGAGTTGATTCAATCCCTAATGGATACGGTTTGACTGAAGGAAAATTAGTTTAATTAAAGGATGATTGGATTTGGTTTGGTTCATTTTCACGTTAATTGATTATTGGATCCATTAAAATTTTAACTTAAAGCTCCTGTGACAAACTTTTTAATTTGAGTTACAGGGTTCCTCCACAGTTGGAATTTCCAAACTTTTCCATACCCTTCTTTTTAGAATTATTTTTGGAAATACCTACTTTTCTATTTTAGAAAACTGTATTTTGGAACTGTGGTAATAGTCTGGAAACAAATATTTTTCCATACTTTATTTTTTAATTTCCCTACTTTGTAAGACCTGCAAGTTGATCAGATTTGTTGCCATACTTTTCCAGACTTAATGGAGTTAATAATGATGCCAAAGAAGTCTTCATTTCTCTGGTCCTCTACATACCCAGGTAGTGTTTTTTTTGTGTGTGTGTATTATAGGTGAATATCTCAAATGTTTTTTTGTTTTTTTGTCCTAGCTGCTTGGCTGACCCCTCACATTGGTTTGAGAAATCAAAAATGACAGTATAACAATTACCAATCATGTCACAGATGATCTTATTTACTTTAGAATAAACTGTAAAAGCATCAGTATGAATTTCAATCTTTTTCATAAATGTCAAAAAAATCCTTAAAGAAGCTTCAATATCACAGAATAACTAATTCAAGACAAAAAAAAAAACATCCTTGTATGGTTTTGTTTTAAACAGATTAATATTCAAGCTGAAGTAATCATAAACAAACTGAAGACTTGATCACACACTGATGCCCTAGTATATTGCCCTGACAAGTACTTGGGTAAGAAATGAAAATTAGACATAATTAACACAGATATCTTGACATCTCTATAGATTTATGGTTTTGATAAATACCTGCTAACACTGGAAACAAAGGCTCAATTTTCTAAATAACAATTAAAGAAAGCCTGAAAACCCCACATAACACAAAAGGAACAATGTTTATATTAAAACTTTTTAAGATATTGTTTTTCTCCTTTTTTGTAAGTTTATTTCTGTGACACTCACCTTAATGCTGTCTGCTTGTTTTTCTGTAATACTGATATACAAACCGAGCACATAGCCATACCCCAAACACTGCAGTAAAGTAGCAAAACAAAAGAGTATTAGTTGTGATAACCGTAGACTTTTGTTCTCATAGTGTTTTGTCAAGTTTCCATCTTTAATATTAAATCTTCAAGACTTGGTGTCTAAAGTGGAGAATGTCAATCAAACTGATGCTAGCTTCTCAGGTAGACATAATGCTAGTTTGGTAGAACACCACTGCACACGAACAAAAATAAAAGAACAGACAGTGGAGCATGTTTGAGATTGAATAATCATACAGTCCTTTACGAGTCCCTCGAAGTTCAAAGTAAGAGAAAGCGCTCCTGTCCTCTGCAGCAAATTGAAGCCATTTGAACCTCCTCTTAGAGAAATCTGCTCCTCCAAGTCTTAGTGAAAAAGTTATTTTATTCCATTTTGGATATTTCAGACACAATTTCTATCCACTCCTTGATGTTTGGGGACTCAGGTTTATACCATCTTCCTGAAATGGAAGTTTATTTACAAGCCACAAGCAGTGTCTTACACAAATACCAATCCTTTTTTAGAAACAAACCTCAATATGATCGTTTCACATGATCTGGTATTGCATTACCTAAAATCTTTACCAGAGTTGTGAATCATGGGTTATGTGTTTTAGATTGTTGATTTTTAATGTGTGGTATTATAAAATAACACACCAAATTCTTCCATCCAAATTCTCTCCATTTCCTGGAGCTCATGGATGAGTGTTGTGTGCTCCATATCCACCACCAATCCTCCAGTGTTGTTTCCACCAGAAGTTCAGTACTAAATCCTTTTTTATAGTGAACACAGATCTGGTAATTATAACCCTCAGTGTGTGAGTTTTACTTACTTAGTTTTGATACTTTTATGTGTTTAGATTAAGTGTGAAGATTCAACAAACTAAAGGTTTGAAAAGTCAGAGGTAGGAGGAAAAGGTGTGTGGCCCTTCTGAAGGTGTTAGGTGTTACAGTCCAGACCTGGGCTCTGAACTAATGTTTATCTGTATATGAAACTCATTTTTCTTCTGCACTTGCTCCATCGATCAGTAATGCTTCATTAAAGCAGGCAATTTGAGGACAGCAAAGTTGCATCCCGCCTCCTTCCAGAGCAGCTCTCTCTCTCTCTCTCTCTCGCTCTCTCTCTCTTTCTTTCTCTCTTGCTCTTTTTCTTTCTGAAGACTCCTCCAACTCTTTGGGGTCCTCTTTTTTTCCCCCAATTTTTCTTTTTGCTCCCTCTCCCTGAGTGCTACACTGGATGCTTCAATAAAACATGTGATGCCGAGTGCTGCAGTATTCTGCCTCGCTAACGTCAAAATCCTACTATGTACCATTTTAATATTTCATCACTCACAAAGTTTAGGCTAAAATCTCAGAGTGCAAGGGCGAGGAGCATCACAATAGATCATATAAATTAACTTAACCAGGACAGTTTAGGTTCGACTCTTGATGCTGCATGTGCTTGTTTTACTTCACAGGTAACTAAAGGTAAAATAAACCTCCCTCCACTCATTTGCATCATTTAATGTGTTTTGGTGCTTCCCGGTGGATGGTTTTCTGACCCCCTCTCTCTCTTTGTGTCTGTTTTGAACTGTGAGTGTAACTCAAGAGAGACCCAAAGGGAAAAGAGAGCATCCTTAAGCATCCAGGCCTGATTCTCATACTGCGCCAAAGCTTAAAGTCCCGAAAGTTCCCGATGAACATGATTCCAGGACTCAGTCACTGTTGCTTTCTTAACCCACAGACCCTCGATTCTCTTGTGCTATTCTTGTTAGTGTAGGTACCATTCAGAGGGTGCATGGAAGGACCATTTGACATCCTTTTTACGGGTTGTAAATTACACTCCAAATTTCTGGGACAGACTGCTGATGAAGTGAAACAAGGCGGATGTTGACATTTAAACCAGAGCTAATTCTGGGACAAATGAGCTGCTGCATCGAGGGGGGAAAAAAGGAAAACTGTTTTCTCACTGAGCCTATCCCAACTTCTATTTATTGCTTAGGGCAAAGAAAGAGGCAGAAAAGGAGGAAGGAAAATATTAATTATATGCTCATATACGCAGACAGTTTTGATCATGAATGCCGCTGCACTTGTAGAGCGCACCAGTACAGTAAAGCTGAGCTCTAGTACCTATATGGAGCTCTGAATGCGCACCATTTGACAGGAAACACAGTAATTAGCTTATTAGCAACATTTGTTAGATACAAGCTGCGAACGGGCTGCGACCATGGGTGACAGATATTGAATAAACATGGTGGTTCTTAGGCGCTCAATAAGAACAAGAGCTTTGACAGAACATCTCTTTGTTTCTGTTCTTCTAGAGGAAGTGGAAACAACAAATGAAAACTGCGTCTCGCTTGCTCTTTTTACCACTGACATATCTCTTTGACACCAAGGTCTATGAGGCACATTCAAAAGGAATACGAGATGAACACATGCTGAATAGCACCATTGCATTTGAGTACTATCATTCCCCCAGTAGTTTTCTGAAGCACTCTGAGCAGAAAAAGGAAAATCAGTGTGTCATACTGACGGCACTAATGATGGCGCAGGACCTGCCAGCCACAGGCAACAATAAACAAAGCAGATGCATTAATAGTTCAGGCCTGATTTTTTGATGTTTCGCACAGGGACTCAAACATAGACACTCCTCTTTGGAAGAAAGGAAGATGTGGAGAATTTTTAAAGGCTTGAATTCTGATTCTTTTGGGGGTTCTCTTTTTCCTTTTGGGGTCTCCAGGCTTTGAAATCCTTTATTTAGGACATGGAGTCTGTGGTGCTTTGAAGAGATAGCTGGATGCATATATCTAAGTGTGCTGAACCTGAAACTTATTTACCGTAATGATTGGACTACAGCACATATGTATGAGTGTATTTGAATGGTTGTATATGAATGATTGTTAGGTGGCTTTGATACACGTTCATTATTATGACCATCTGGCTAAAGCAACTGAGCAGCGATTTTGTATTATTGAAATGTTAATGTAAACTAAAGGGGACAAGGTGTTAGAGAGCAGGAAAGGAAGAAATGAGATGTGGGATCACTGTGGAGAAAAACAAACAAAAGACACAGCACAGAAAAGTTCTAGAGTTGGAGCCAGACTAAGAAGGGGTATTTGCAGCTGGTATAGATATAAAATCAGATAAAGATACTCAGGGCTGAAATAAACCATCTAACATTTCTAGGACTGATACAGAAACATATGCACCAGTGCAGATAAGAGTCCCACATTGACCTGCCGAATCAGACTTCTGTCATGTTGGTCAGGCTCCAGATACACGGGAAATTCTATTCTATTCTATTCTATTCTATTCCATATTGTATTCTATTCTGTTCTTTTCTGTAATATTCTTTTCTTTCTATTCTATTTTGTTTTATTCTATTCTGTTCTATTCTATGCTGTTCTGTTCTATTCTATTCTATTCTATTCTATTTTATTCTATCTTGTTCTATTCTATTCTTTATATTCTATTCTGTTGTATTCTATACTGTTCTGTTCTTTTCTGTTCTAATGTATTTTTTTTTCTTCTCTTCTATTCCATTCTGTTCTATTTGATTCTATTCTGTTCTTTTGTATTTACTTGTATTCAATTCAATTCTCTTCTGTTTGATTCTATTCCATTCTATTTTATTGTTGGACAACATGGATGACCTGCTGCTCATTTTGACAACGTCCTATGAGACACTTGTATTATAACCCCAAAACTGCAGAAACAATTTGTGTGCCCCGGACTTAAGTTTCCCTGCACATTTTAGTTTTCAGATGGTACCATTTAAAGTGTTCATAAAGGAGCTCCACTCCCCTAATTTGTACATAATAGATTTTTAGTATTCGAACTTCAGAGCAAGTTCCGACAGGAAGTAAGTTTCAGTACCGTTTGAACAGGCTGAGTCTAATCCATTTGCACCAAGCTGCAAGAAAGCTTTAACAAAATCCCAAAACACTGCTCCTCCTCAACTCACCTTCATCTACTCTGATTTTCTCCAATACAGGGACATTTCAGAATCACAGAGCCGGGTACCTCATCGACCTGAAAACTTGTGTAGGAAACAGGCTTCTCTGAGGCCGGCATTAGGAGGATCCTTTGAAACGATATCAAAAACAAGGGCAGACTCGCAGAGCAATTGGACATCAAAGAGGCCCAGCTCCATTACAAGCCATTAAAACCATAACGGCTGCTTGGAAAGAGCGAAGCTTAAGAGGATCGATAAGGGCAGTTTAACTGTCTGACACAGCTCACTAATATCTGAAACATCAACTCCTCTTCGGAGGGAGGCAGAGGAAGAGAGAGAGGATGAGGACAAACTTAGCAGATAAGAGAGAGGAAATGGAGAGAGAGACTTAGATCATTAAGAGAACTTTCTATCCTTGTATTCCTTCTCTCCTCTTCTCTCCTGCTGTACAGTATACAAGAAAGAACAGAGATTCATTACATAGCAGGTAGCTGCAGAGGATGACTCAAACCTGAAATATATCATTTAAAGGTTTGAGTAAAACTTGACATTGACTCTGAGAATAGACTCAATAATCCACATTTAAATGTTTTCATACCAATTGAAAACTGCAATTAACAGCTTCAATATTTTTTTAAAATATTTAAATGCCTGATTTATTAAACAGCTGATATATTAGAAAGAGTTGTATGGACCGACCAACAAATATCAGTGTGCCAGTTTCATGTTTTTGAACGTTTTGGATTGTTAAAATATGAAATGTTGTTTTTGTTCCTGAGTTGATATAAATTGAATCAGTTGTGTTTATTTGGCCTGTTTTGTCTTAAATGGATCAAAAATATGGCAGATCTTTTATATCTGAAAATATCTCATCATTGCCCAGAGAGACAGTGAACAAATGGATAGATTGTGATTACACCTTCACATAGTACAAAACGAGGAACAGCACTGCAAATCTGCCAAAGATATAAATGCTGTCGTGTGTGGCATTGGTTTACTGGACATCACATAAAAAAAACAAGTACTGGCACACTTGTGAACCATGCAGGGGATAGAAAAGAAAAATATTCTGTTGTACTTTTTGGCATGTATTTACAGCAGCATTTGGTAGAGTACAGTAAAAAAAAAGGATTCAGCTGTGCTGAGACTGAAGAGCCAGGAACAAGCTGTGCAAAAGTGAAATAAGTTGTATCTCTTAGTTTGGGCTGTACTATAACTTCCTCTATGAGCCAAACTTACTGTGAGAACACCAAACCTGACTAAAAACAGTCATAGCTGCTCACACTGTTATCAGGTTCTTGTAAATGTTCACCGAGTGGTGAGTGCTGCCAAGTAGCACTCTCCTGTCCAACGTCTTATACTATCAAAATATCTGCAGAGGTGTGTGTAACACAGCTCAAAATACATACAGATTGAATACTCATGAAGAACATTGAACACCAATGCAAGCAAACACAAACAAAGAGTAAACTGGGGAGGTCCGTTATAACATTAACAAGCTGTCATGATAACGCAGCTCAGTCATTGGAGAGGATTTCCACCGCCTTTCCTGGACTGGACAGCTTTGACAGTTCAGAGCTGACAGCCTCATTGACATGAAACCTGAGAGTGATCTGCACCTACAAGGCTTCCTGTTTCTGTTGGACATATGTTGTCGTTGCTCTTTGGTTAAGTCAAACAAGGCTTACTGGACAAAACAAAACCTTGAAATCAGCTCACTGTCTAATGCTTTGACCACAGAATACTCTCTCTTGTCCAAACACACTTCGATTATTTCGTCCTGCATTGAAGATGTGATGCTTTTGCCTTTTTCTACAAGTTCTGTGAATGTGACTTTTGCTCTTTATATGACCTTGAATTATATATTATATATGACCTTTATTGAATTTCCCTTCAGGGATCCATAAAGTTCTTCTTCTTGAATCGGCCCACTAGTCTGATTTTGCTGATTTAGACATGAAAGTTAAACCCAGGTGTAACACAGATTATAGTCCAACTGGTGCACACGGTCATAACTTTAAGCTCCAAGATGACATCAAGGTGCACCATCAACTTTTGATTATGTATGATACTTAAATACTGGCTTCACTTCTCTAGCCTAGTGGTTGCTGCTTAGGTTCCACCCAGTTGATGGACTGAGCCCCTGATGCAGTTTTAACCTTGACTATTCAAACAACACTGTCCTTAACTGCACACTGCATCCAACTGCATCGAGCTGAATAATGATCAAACTTTCCAGCCATCATGACTTTAACTCTCCTCACCTTCCCGTTGATAATTTTCTTTTGCGTCATATTTCTAACTCCTTCTCCTCCCATATCATCCTCCCTCATTTTATCAGCACATCATAAGACGAAGCTTTAAGCCTCCTCCAGGTTGAAACTCAGATCAACACAGTTTTTCCTGTGCCGATGCAGTCTGTTAATACTTCTCTCTTAGTCTGCAGCTACAAATAGGATCCAGTTTGATAAGTAGGGGGAGATGATAATGTCTGCTTGTTGCCTTAGGCAGCGTTTTCATTGTGTTTAAAGACTTAATCAAAACAGGTGACGTAGATACAAAAAGAGGAGGGAGGTTCGTCTTTTTAAGAGTCTGTTTTTAAGATTCATGACTTCAAAATAATACTGCACTAGGTTTTTCTGGCCTGAAATAGGGGTCTTTACAAATGTCACTTTGTTTTAACAAAACATGTTGAGATCCTTGCTCTTTGTTGCCATCAGTTTAGGGTGAATGCATTTTGTGTTCCCTCCTTTTCACGACTTTTTCTTTAAATTTTGCGAAGTTGTTTGATTTCCAGGACTTATTTTTTCTTCTCAAAGACAGCAAACAGTCGGCAAACAGCTTCCCTCTTCTCAAAAAACACAAATCCCGCTGCCAGTTGGTGTCCTCTTTGAACAGCTGTGCCACTCAGACTCGGACTGGCGCAGACAAACAATTGTTCAGATGGATAATTGAACGTACTCGTGTGCGCAGATGCAGCAGCAGAGTTGTGCATGCAGCTTGTTGTAGGTCCTCTCACTCCGTGTCAAATCTCCTGTTTTTCTTACCCTCTTTCTTCCCGACAGTCTCTCCTGTAACAAAAGGGCTTTTCTTTTTCAAAGGGCCTCAGAAACCCCGGGGCACACAGAGTAGAAATTTCTGTAATTGGTGGAGACGTGGCGAAGCGTTTGGCACGAGGAAGCCCCGTATTCTCATTGCTCTGACAGAGATATGGCCTTGAAGTGTTCCAGCGTACAGAAACAATATGGCTGACAGTGCTCTCATGAATAATCATAGGATGCTCTCTGCTTTGACATGTGAAAAAGGCTGTATCTGTTTTTGCAACTTTGGCGTCACATTGTTACATTTGAAGCTCCTGTGAGGAACTTTTGAAATTCACCAACACCAACAACAAGATGACAAAACAGTTTCCTATAATCTTTAAAGCCTGATGGGTGCAAAGGGGGTAGGTGTCAGCTGAGTAGAAACAGCTCTTTCCACATAAAATATTTACAGTATTTTGACAGAGGACTCTACTAATGCATGTAGAGGACACGATAAGCAAATACCCCATTGTCCACAGAGTGCCACACACTGACAGCTCATCACGGGAGCTTTAACCACTTGGTCCGACACCCACCACCCTTCAGTGGTTTTAGACCGTAAAAACAGCGAAATATAAAGGGTTTGCTTTTAGGCCCTAAATAAACACAATATATTGATTTCAGTTCATTTCATAACCAGTTTAAAATTTGTCACTGGAGCTTTAAACCTTTATAATGTGTATATTCAAATGACCAAACAGTTCCTCCATATGATACCAAAATGAGGGCTTCCAAGGCTTCTTATGGTCTTTATTCTGGGTATCATTACAATGTAAAGCAGGCTATTTCTCTACAATACTGACGTGTAATTCCAGTTCTATATTCGTAGTGTGTGTACAGTATATTTTAAAATCTGTCACCAAACACATTTGCCAGAGTGACGCTTGTTTCCACACAGACAGAATATTTTAAATATATTTCAAACACAGCAGCTGCTCAAAACACACCCTCGTCTAGTGTGAAATCAAACATTTTTGAAACCACTTCAAACATGTTGTCTGACAAACAGTCCCTTATTATCAAATCTGCTCATCAAGAGCATCTTTAAGATCCATCATTGTCCACACAGAGGATCGTTTACTAAAATACTCACATACTTCTGATGCTGAAAGCAATCAATTTCAGTAACTATTGAAGGAGTAGTTAGTGTTTTTTTGGTGTTCTTTTTTAAAGTGGGGTTATATGAGGTACATGCGGACAGTATGTGTATTACCCACAGAAGATCCTGTCTCTGAGAAATAAAATTCAGGATATCAGCAGCTACAGATGGTCAATTTTACAACATATTTGAGCAAATGATGAGAACCTGCAGCTCAAACACTGTCATTGGTGTAAGTGTATGTAGTCAAGGAACTCTGGATGGTGAGTAATGCTGACTGCAGCTGTATGATTGATGTCTATTCAGAAAACAGAAGTTTACCCCCTCTCTTTTCCCAGTCTTGACACTCCTCTTTGTACTCCAGTTCATAAAGTTGTCCTTTATGAACTGGAGTACTGAACAGCATGTCATTGTTACCAGCAGACTTTGGAGTATGTGTATTTTTTGTCTCTCTTGAAGCCCGCAGACTCAAACAGCTGATCCGTACCTGTGCTGTCTGTAAACACCAGTAGGCTCTTTAATAGTAAAGCAAAAGCATACTGCTGAATTATTTCTAAATATTACACAAACTTAAGCTGTGATGTGGCGCAACACTGATGTTTGACCCTTACATGCCACCAGGCCAGTGTAGGGCAAATAGAGGTTTTCACTTTGGTCGATGTGTCTGCTTCCACTCTGCTTTTGTCTCAGCTCTGGCAGTCTGGTAGCTTGACATCAACACCTTTTTGAATGGGCCTGGAACCATCAAACCCATTTTCCATTGGTCTTTGTCAGTCACGTGATGGACACGCCCCCCTGCACTATATTTGTAGGTTAACAGAAGTAAACATCATAGGTAAATGCAGAGTCAATAAGGATGCTATACGTGTTAAACTGCAGAACAAGCAAATACCTTTGAGATAAACTCAAAAAAGATGCCAGGGAAAGGTATTTTGCAAGAATGTCAACAATTAACAGCGTTGATCCATACGAGCTAGCAGCTGGAGAGCTGACGCTGCACTGCTACCTCCAACCTCATCCATTTATAAGGTGCATCGTTAATGACCTGCTGAAGTCATTAGTTAAAGAAACAAAATCTTTTATTTACCTTCGTGAAAATGCCGAGAGCAAACTCGGACAAAAGAAGATATTTTGTCGAATGTGATGTCCTTGCGCCTCACTGCAGAAACCCAGGTAATCTGATGTCTCTTTGTGATGTCGTCCGCCTGCTGCCCATAACCTCGTTTCCAAGGAAAAAAAAAAAAAACCATAACCCACAATTGAATTTCCCGTTTTCTTACTGGTGCAGCCTTTGACACAACACCAGTGACCCATTTCTGTTGCGAGAGAGATCCAAGCTTAGGTTTGTCTAATAAGCGCTGGTTTGTTTTTACTGGGCTTTACCCACAAAAATGGCAGAATGACCCGAAATTAGGGTGACCATATTCTGACTTCCCATATAGAGGACACGAGTACGTGGTAGTGGAGTCACAGAGTCGCAAGAAGTTAATTTTGAGAGTTTTTCGGGTTGGATCAGTCGAAGTCCATGTGACTCAAAATCGAAACTAAAATTACGAACAAAACCGCAGACATTTGAAGGATTTTATAAACTTCCCTGGAGAATGCCGGACAGCCCATCAAAAGGAGGACATGTCATGCACTGCGGAATTTGGGGATGTGACGTCAACCGGACAAAGACTGATTGCACACCAAAGTACGTAGCACATAGTGGCACATAGGCAGATATGTAAACAGACAGAGGAAAGTTTTTCCTGTTTGAATCAAAATATATCATCCAGTTAGTATCAGTTGCAACAGCAGATTCAACAGACCCTCCAGTGGCGAAAGCTGCCTTCTTGGTTGATGATCATAGGGAATAACAGATACTCAAGACCCGCCTGATAATGAAAATTACTTTGAGCTGGCAAATGGGTCTGGCAAAGACAGGCCAGCAACCCCAAAACCCCCCGCCGCATGGCTTCTATTTTTATCAGGGACCAGAACTGTGATGATGCACCAATCATCAAAGGGCAGATTGATAAAGACAGAAAATCAGACACTGAAACAACATTTAAATATCCGGTCCGTGGAAGATTGTATTGCTCCTAACTACACCAACATCTCAAATCAAAAGTAACCCTTTCAAGAAGAAAATCTTTTAACATCATTACAGTTACTGACAAAGCGTTATGTATGTACGTATGAGTCCCCAAAGGGCTTTAAGGAAACAGACTTGACAGACTGGCACAGAAACTATATGACTCAGAGTGCTGTGCTTCCTTGAAGTGTTTTTTATATAAATGCCCTGAGATGCAGGCAGCTCAGCACAGCTCTGTTTAAAATTTTAATTCAAACCTTTTAGTGGTTTGCAGGCAGGAAGGACCGCAGAGACAAAGCAGAACGAGCAGCACAGCCAGCTCATTAGAACAGAGTGGAATTGGTTCGTCTTTGAACATTTCTGTCTGTCATGCACTCACAGAACCTAAACATCTTATACAAGGTATGTACAATCACACAGAGAGAGATCGACAAGTACGGGTACACTCATGTGACTCTCAGGAGCTCATGTTGGTTTGCTGACATTGTTTCACACAAAGGATGAATAAAAAAAACACCTACAAAGGAACATATACTCAGCAATACATTTCTATATGTCAATAACAAACACTGAGCTCCACAGGTTGGCTGGAGAGAAAGGAGAAAGTGGGGCACAGTGTTCGTTGACCCTGAGCACAAAGTGTTCCTATGGCTTAGTCTTCCTGTGCAACAACACACAAATACAGACAGACACACACACACACGCACGCCCACACTCCATCTAGGTGGATGCATTTTCAACTTGTACCACCCTTTAAATTTATAAGTACCCTTGTGGTATGAAAAGCAAGCTTGTGTTCGACTAGAGGAGGGCTGGGTTTTTTCTCCTGTCGGACACATCAGAGCTGTTTCTCGTCATGCAATCTTCTCTCAGCTGAAGTTGGTCCATGGTTACGTCTTATCCAACTTAGCAATCAGATTCAGAATGAGGCACTGCTTTGACGCATTCCTTTTGGCCTTTTTGTGCCTTTATTTAAGAGGTTAGGACAGTGGACAGAGCACGAGATTAAAGACAGAGCGCAGAGGGGCATGTGGAAAAGGAGCTGCAGGCTGGAAGCACACGGGCCATGTGCTTGAGGCATAGCCTCTGCATATGAGGCACACTTAGACTAGACCAGCAGCGCCCTGCTTTTTGTCTTTTCTGACATGATTTTTATTTCAGAAAAGCATATTGACTTTGTTTTGAACTTTTGCTAAACAATAAGGGAAGTATAGCTTAGACTCTCTCACCTAACCCATCAAACAAACCTGACCTACATGAAAACTTAGTTAAGTAATGTTGATTATATCAGTGGTGCATGCAAGTGAATAAACTGTTTAATAATTGCTTTAAAAAACTTTGAATTGACAGCTAACAGGTATCAAACTTCTGCAAACAAGTGATTTCTGAAAGTGTGAACATGTTGAATGTGGAGCTGCATGATACTAAAGCTAGAGATAGGGGTAAAGCAAAATGGGGACACACAATCTCCATCACCAGACACATCAGCAGTGTGCATCAAATCAATCAAGAAGACAAAACTTTTGACTGTCTGCAGCTTGAAACAATGGCTGCCACTGCTCTCTTCCACACAAAGCAGTCGGGGTTTGCACAGCCAGCTAAAATACCTCCTAAAAGAGTTGCTGACAGCTTTTGGACACAACAATGATAACAGAAAGACTTGATATGGTGGTATTGATAAGGACTTGGATCGAGAGGAAGTCTGGATAAAAGTAACAGGATATAAAAAAAAAAGATTAACCACCACTTAAAAAGCACTCTGAAACTAACTTCTGGAAAGTGTCTCATACAGCTGCACAATCATATTTTGTTTGCGTTTTCCTGTGGTGGAGTGTAATGATTGTTATGGATGTTGTCACATCCACTGATTGGCCTGACCAGACTAATTAAACTGTTGTTTGTTTCCCAGACTGAAATCTTTCATAGAGAAATGAATCTTGCCAGATGTAGTCTGGCTCTGCGAGGCTGTACAAACCTCCCTGAACAGAACAGCTATTTTTAATGATGAATAAATTACCTGCCTCTGTTCATTTTTATTTATTTTCCAGATTAAACAAAACACAGACGACACATCTCGAGGCTGAATACAATATAAAATAATCACAAACAACTGTGCATCACTCTCCCTTCTTAAAAACACATTTACATTGTGCTCTCAGATGTTCATGTGCTGCATATTGAGTGCTTCTTCTTCCCAGTGAGCGCTTCATATTCAGTCAGTTCAATCCAATTTTAATACCGTCTCCTGCAGGTGAGAGGCTGATACTTAATTTCCAGTTCAAAGGTGTCCTGTGGTGCTCGTCTGAACATGAACTGATGACAGCGCTTTCAAGTCTCGTAGTCGTATGAAATCAGGCATTAAATAAAATGTACCCCAGAATTCCCGTACTATTAAAATTGTCCATCTTGCTCTTGCTAATAAAGAATTGAGTTCCCTTCCCACCACTTTCTGTCCAGATTAATGAATCTCTACGCTGAAACAAGATCCATCATCACCAACTCCTCTGGATAAATAGTATGATATAAAATATACACATAGGCACGTAAATCGATACAGTTCTCAAACATTTGGTGATTCTAAATGGATTTCTTGAGTTAAACAAAGCAGCCGCTGTCATTTTTATTCTCAGGGATCTCTCTAGAAGGTTACAGGGATGAAGGAAGAGATTGAGATGTGGAATATCATCGGCTGTGTTACCTGATATTTACAGCTCAATAGGTTAAAGCCGAGGGGGGGTCGCCGCTTCCTGCAGCGGGACGACGTGCATTTTTAAAGAGACAGTGCAGACTCCTCAGCAGGATGCCTGCTACCTTCCTGTGTGCGAGGAAACACACATAAACACACCAGCATTGACCTTAAGCTCCAATAAACACCATTAAAAATGAATAAGGACATAATTGAAAGTAACCACTGGCGCTTTCTTCCTCCTGCAGCCACACATAGACTCACACACAAACACACACGGACCTACACTTTAGAAAACCCAGAGCCGACCGCACATTATCTGGCTCTCTACCTGCCCAGTAATAATCCTGACATTTCTGTGGTGCCATTAGGGGACACTTGCAGAAACCGCACACAGAGTCAAGCCTTTGATGGTGCATAAAAATGTAAGACCACCCAATTCAAAGTATCGACGGCTGAAATAAAGCAGATTTATGGTTCATATTAACACTGGAGTGATTTTCACATCATGAGGAAGTGAATGGGACTAGAGGGGGAGAATTCATAGAGGTTATTAAAAGACAACAATGAGAGGTGAGTGTGAAATATTTATTTTGTCCATCGATTGGCTGAACAACTCCCCCTTTCCCCCCATGCTGACCCCCGTCTCCAGCCTGCGCTCATTGATCTGTCAGACTGAGAAACAGAGCACCCATGGGGCTCTGATAGATATTTAGCTTGGACCCGTGTTTAGCCTGCAGAGGTGAACTTTGAATTCTGGCTCTGTTGTGGCATTACTTCCTTTTCCCCCCTCTGGCAGAGAACAGTAGGAGTAATCAGCTTAATTGGAATAATTATGGGGTAAGCAGTGAACCCTCAAACACACGCCTCTGCTTTTCTAAACGGATATTTGCAGATTATGGGGGTAAAGTTCTCCTCTTTAGCATACAATTAAGTCAGGTCTCTTTTGTTTTTAATGGAGGCTATAATCTGCAGGATGTCCTCATAAAGAAAACACACGATCTCAGTCTACTAATGAGGCATTTTCTGATATCACACATATATACCCCTAAAAGTCTTGCAGAATATTTCCTCTGCAGCCTATTTAAGACATTAATATAACACAGTTGTATGTACAGTGCTCCTAGGGGTTAGCTGATTAGGATGCTATAGTTTTCTATGTGTGCAGCTATGGATCAGGGCTGAACGATTTTGGAAAATTATCTAATTGCAATTTTGTTCCACAATATTGCGATTTAATACACAATTATTTTTTCAAGGTCCTCTTCTAATATATTTTTCAACAAACACAAACAATAAATCAATCTGTATTAAAGTAATAAATATCAGATCAATTATACATAAATAATTCTTTCTGGCAACTATCGTTTCACACACATACAGACTCTCTCTGCTCACACACTATTGCGCTCACACATGCACACGCCGTCATATACGTCATGATACTAATCTACATACTGATGGCGAGATGTAATCGATGTCCAAAACACTGGAGTCAGGTCTTTTCATTCAGCCGTGCTGCCATCACTGTATTGGATGCATTTTCCATCATTATACAGGCATGAAGTGGAAGCACTGTTTGCTGGTGTTTTAGCCATTCAACAATCATACATGGCTTTGTTGCGTTTTTTAAATATAATAAAGGTTCATAGTGTTACCTCCAAATGTAGCAACAGTAGCACGACAGGTTCTGCACATGTTGCACAGCAGCATCTTTTTTTTGCCAAAATAAATCCACACAACTGCTGTGCTGCCCCTCTTTGCTAAACTTTCTGCAGTGTCAGCTTCTGCAGTGGAGTTAGGCCATAGTGCAACAGAGTGCAGTGTTTGCTTCTCTTTTTTTTCTGCTCTGCTTTGCTCAGCTCGCTCGCAAGTCACGTGACCAGATCATATGACCAGTCAAGTTCGCAGCCCTGCGGTTAGAAGATTGCATTTTATCATACTGCGATGTAATCGCAAATGCTATTAATCATTCAGCCCTACTATGGACAGACATGGGACACCACATTTGGCCTGTTAGCATGGAAGAGATTCAACCAGACCAACTTTATCATATTTTATTGTGAGGCAAATGGATTCAATGGTTAGTTGGCAAAGAGAGTGTAGTAGCTGAGAGGATTTAAAACCCTCAAAATACTCAACGTAATGCAGATTTTAAAAGACCTGTCTTAGCTCAAAACAGAGGAAATAGTCTCAAAGCACAATGAAAAACAATGCAAGTACAAGACCAATCACAATTGTTTAATCTTGCATGCCCCGCCCCCAAAGTCCTTGGATCTTCAGAGAGTACTACTACCCCTGAAAGCAGGGGCATCTTAAAGGGTGGAAGCACCTAATACATTAGTGAAACTCACCAAATCACAACAGCAGTTCTAAATACAAAAATAAGAAAATCAAATGAATGAATGAATTATTGCATTTTTACACACTGAAGTTCTTATAATATGAGCAATATTATTAATATTAATCCTGACCAGATTTTGTTGACTCCTAAAGTCATAAATACATTTCCTTGACAAGATAATAGTTTTATTTTGCTGGAAAAGGTTGTTGGAACAACTGGCAAACAATAATAACAGCATAGGGGTATTATTTTAGGAGTCAGTAATTTGCAAATGGAATTAGCTGTCAACAAATAGGAACTTCAGGGTTATGTTATGTAGAGAATCCTTGAATCCTCTTCATTGTATAGGAGAGAAGAAAAGAAGTTTTGCTTAAGATTGAGTATAACTGTTGTATTAAGTTCACAGAGGGTTAATTACCCCGGTCATGTAACCCTTCAAAAAGTGAAAAGCAGAGTGTCAAAATTAATGTAAGCAAATTAGATTCTCGAGTCTTATTTAATACAGATAGATGTTTTTGTAACCAATTGAACTTTGACCTGATGAGAGAACAGGATTCACATACACTACTCATCTTAACTCCTCTCATATTCCCCCATCTTCATAGCACAGTTTTCATTCTGTAGCAGCGAGCCTCCACCATGCAGAAAGCTCTGAGTGGTATTCTGTCTTTGGTGTCATCAGGCTCAGGGGTCTTTCATGTTACTTGTCTTGCTACCAGCCTTCCTCAGACCCCGGCCATGTCTCCCCTCGCAAAAGAAGATGGAATTTTAAAAATTTACAGTCCTCTTTGAGCTTGCCTTTTGGCCCCTGCAGGTCTCTGGAAATTGAAAAGTCAGAGAGAGTAAAGAAGGTAAGATGGAGGGAGAGAGGGAGAGATTTCTGTCCAGCTGGACAGGACAGACTTTGCATTACCCCTTTGGCAAGTTTTCAGCCTCTTCTTCTCTCTACTCTGTCTCTCTCTCTCTCTCTGCACAGTGGACCGAGTCTCTGCAGCGAAGCCCAGATGCTTTCAGATGTCACCATTGAAAAATTTACCTCGTGTTGAGGGCAGTTCATTGAAATGAATCCCCTCTCTGGTCCGTACAGCGTATTTCACAGCTGAAGCTGTTTCATGGCCACCATTGGTGGGATAATTGAAAATCCATGGCTGATTGACTCAGTCCCTTGGTAATTAATTTTCCTTCAGTTGCAGGGCTTAGACCTGCTCTCACATCAGTGCTGTATGGAGGTTCATGTGCTGCTCTGAGGTAGTATTGACTCAGATTGTGTCAGCTTTCCACTTGGTTGGCTTATATATAAGTACTGATAATAATTAGACTCACAAATGTTCATGCTGTACATGAATGAAACTATTTACAGCAACACTTTCTGTGACCTTCCATTTACTCACGTTAGCAGCAGTATCCACAGTTACCCCCAAACGTTTGTTATCATCAAGTTGAATCAAATTTGCTTATTAATTTGTGTTCAATGCTAATCAGTGAACACTAACATGATAAACAGGATACTGTATATACCAGCACTGACGTTACAAACATGCTGAAGCCCTGATCTGCTTCGTTGTTGTTTTCAAAAACTTGTGCTTTGGTTCTACGTTGTCTTCCTCTTCCTCATTTCTTCTGCTTTGTTGGTAAGGATGAGTATTTAAGGATGCAGAAGAGTCAGAATACACCACAAAGGTCTGTGGGTAGGATAACTTTACACAGATACAGGCTGAAACCCTGGCAGCAGTCCAGATCTGTTGCCTAGCACTTCTAACTCGTGTCTTCTTTAGCATCAATACTACAGTAACTGATAGCGAGCTGCTCAAGGTGCCCTCTGGAGCAGAGACTCTTCGTATGGAAAGGGAACTGATGATCAATGGGGAGCACAGATTTAGAGGGTTGGCACTCATCCACCTGTTTGGAAGCATGTGATCAAGAAGGCTGAAGGACTTTGGGGTAAATTATCTGCATATTTAGGTCTGATTCTAGACATCCTCTGTGACTTTGACTGTCACAGAAACAAATATGAACTCTTTTCAATTTAGAGATTGAGGTCAACACTCATCAACAAAAATGACGTCTGAATAGAAAAACTACTCTGGAGTTACAGCAATGACAATGAAGAATTCAAAGAAAAGATGAAGAAAAGATAAAAAAACAGGAGAGAGAGAGAGGGAGAGAGAGAGAGAGAGAGAGAGACACAGAGAGAGAGAGAGAGGGAGAGAGAGAGAGAGAGAGACAGAGAGAGAGAGAGAGAGAGAGAGAGAGAGAGACCTAATGGCATGTCTCACATTGAAGGACCTTGGAGCCTGTGTCTTGGAGATGAGTGGCTGATATATACCCAGCATGCTGAGTGTGGGAACAGGCTACATTCAAACCCTGGTCACGTCTGCAGCTGAACGTTGTATGGCACTATAATCATGGTCGGACTATCAAGGGGAGAGAGAGAGAGGCAGAGAGAAAGTAGAGGTGTGTATGTGTGTGTTTGTTTGTTTGTTTGTGTGTGTGTGTGTGTGTGGCAGGTGGCTTTACTGAAGGTCTTCTTCCAAACAACAGCTCTGTTGGGATTAAAAGGCATTTTCCTGATTAGCTCCACGCTAGGTTGACATTTAATTGTGTTTATTGTGATGACATGTAGATATGACTATCGTGTCAGGGCGTGGGTGTATTTCCATTAATTTTCTGCACATTAAACCTCTAAACTCCATTTGTTACCGTTTGTTTTTCCCATCTGCTATGGAAAGTGTCAGGGAAAGCAAGAAATATTTCCTCGGATTGTCATCATTCTTGACGCATGACTTCATCTTATTATGAAGCTTAAATGTGCATCTACAGGCAGTGCTAATCTTTCATTAAAGGTTCTGCGTATTCATAGCATTCATCTAGGACAAATCAGTTGACATACATCAAGTACAGGCCAGGGTATAGAAATGATTTTAAAACCTCCAGCTGATCCGCTCTTAAACAGTCAAATCAAAAGTTAAATCACATTCATGAACAATGACATAATGCACTGACTTGAAAATGGCACAGTGTCCAGATACTGTAGGGTGTTTCTGTATTTGGCCTCTCAGGCAAAGGTTTTAGCAACTCCGAGCTGTCAGCTGGAATGAGTTGCTCCACTCTGTGCTGTAGGGAAGAGCAGTTTTGATATCTGAAAGCTATAACCCACTACATCCAGCGCCAGAGCAGTTTCCATTGTTTACACAAGTTAAGGTGAGGAGGTCACATGTGGTTGAGACGGTAGCCTATCATACTCTGCGGTTGCCTTGTTAGTATTGTGGTAATTCTCCCACATTCTTTTATCTGATTAAGTAGTTTTCCTCTGTTAAATTCATTTTTTTTACAAACTCCAGCTCATTTCAAAAGCCTTGTAACTTTATAACCAAAGTATTTGCATCAGAAACACGACAGACCTGCCTCTTATTAAGTTTCTATGATCCTAATGGGAGAATACTCCTGAAAACTGATCTGCATCTGTGGCAGTGCCAACAGTAATTCAACATTTAAAGATTCACTCTGGTAAAAATCATATTTTTCTCCTTCTCTACATGTTCATATGTCATTTTTCTGATGCTTCAGGACATATCATGAGAAAAATAAGAGTGAAATTACATTTCTAAGTATTTCTTCAATCAAACCCCTGTGAATCTCTGGCAGACCCAAACGGCAAGATGAGATACAGTGAGATTTCCTATGTCACAAATTCAAGCCTCACCTCCGGAGCCCCACTTTGTAGGCCAGATTCAGAAAAGTAGAGGACGATCTCGGAACAAGCATGTGCGTTAGTGGATTACAATGCTTGTAAGAAAGCTAATTATGATAATAGCTTTTTTCATGTCCCCAAAGACATTAGTGTACGAGAGCTGAATAGCTCCTTTGTTACCTGCCACTTCTACTACAACGGCAATGGTAGGCTGCAAGCTAGCGTGAAGAGGAGTGTGCAGAGCAGTGTTGTCTCCGCCCACGACTGAATTGCTAATGAGCTACTGGAGCTCTGCAGAAGAAAAGTTCTTGGAAATGACAAAGGTAATCTGATTTTGGCAAAAAACTTCATCATCACAATTTAAAGACCATCGAGAACACTTAAAGTAGTAAAAAATGATCGGAGTGGGACTTTGATGTACATCACCAGTTCTTTGTTTTTACATTAACATCTTTATTGACCATCCTTTGCTCTTCATTTTGTTTATGTTATCACACACACCCTTGCAGCAGTTTTCAGTCGGGGGAGGAGCTAATTCTAGAGAGTCAGCACAGTGTCCCCCATATAATATATTTGACCACTGTTGCTTAGCGTCTGTCTTTTCTCCTTGACTCTCAAGTCTTAAAACTTCGTCATTATTCTGAGCACAGATTATCCTCTGTGTCTCTAGCCAGAAGTTTAGCTCACGTCTCGGACCATTCTGTGCCACTCAAGTATGACTACTCACTTTTTTACAAGATGGGCTATAAACAAAACTCTTTCTCAGTTTTTGGAGTGTTCCTCTGTGGCCTTTGTAGCAGAATCTCATTGATGTTAGCCTCACCGCAGGGATCCTTCTGGGTTAACGCATGCGGGTGGAAAAACCTGGCCACTGGCTTTTTAGTATGTGTGTGTATCAGTGTGAAACAGAGGGGAGGTTTCTAACCAGCCTCCAGCCTCGCTCCAGGGAGGTGAAATGCTGCTCCTACTCTCCTCAAAGCTCCATCAGTCACACAAATCCACACAGAAGGGAAGTTGACTCGGTGTGGAGGCAGGTGCATCAAATAAAGTGGGGTGGAGAGATGAAATTAAGCAGAGACGGAGAGGGACAAAGAGGCAGAGAAAGAGAGGAATTGGAGAAAAATGTGGCCAGACAGGAACGAAAAGATGCTGCTTACTGGGCCAGATAAGAGTACAGAGAAAAACATCTAAACAACCATTGTTATTATGTGTCAAATAAGGAAACCAGCAAGCGCTTAAAATATTGAACACATGCAGTCATCTCAAGCAGGTTCATAAATTCAAAAAAGAAAGGCTGCAGAAAACTGAAACAAATGCACGGATGACAAGCTTTCACCAAATGCATGCACAATGTAAAACCTAAATGCACAGAAGCTCCAGGCCGGTAAGAAGCCTGTTTGCTCTTTCTCGCCTGTGTAGTTTGTATGTCAATAAAAATAAAAACACGCCTAAACAAACATGCATTATCCTTTCAAGACCACTTCAACAACAGATTTCTCATCATGGACTTTAAACCGCTCTGCTGCCCTGATGTCGTCCCAAAGGCCCGTTGCTGTTCTGCTGACAAAACAAGAAAATGCGCTTATATTAAAACCTGAAAACAGAAGCATACTGTCTCCAATGACCCCGCGTAGCACTCATTATCAAAACCTTCCAGTTCTGCCAGTTCTATTCCCAGTTATTACCATCACAACCTGTCACAGTCTATCCCACAGCCATAAAAGCCCCCAGCAGGAAAAGCCTTTGACCCTTTACTCATAAATCTACCACAACATAACATTTCCTGTATCAGCGTGAGCTCAAACTGTTGCAAAGGCTGCATTTTGAGCAGGATCGAAAAGACCTTTCTTTTTTCCCTCCAAACTGCCTTTTAGCTCAGGGAGGATGCTTGGGAAGAGCGTAAGTCTCAGAAAAAAAAACAAAGCAATTTGCATGGCAAAGAGGTGTTCTGACAAGCAGGGAGGGAGACGGCAGTTTGTTGCCCAGAGGACTGGACGGCTGTTGAGCAGTGTAGAAGAATCTGCTCTCTCTCTCTCGTTTTCTCCGGAGAAACCGGTAAGCGCAGCCTCCCCTGAGGGTGAGGAACACTGTGCAGCACGGTAATGCATTTTGTGAATATCAAATAAAGGTACTAATACAGGGAGAAAGCAGGGGAAAAAAGCTGGAATGAGGAAAAACTCTGCAGAGGAGAAAGGAGCGAATACATTCTTGCTGCCTGTGTTCATACATTAGATATATGAATGTGCCAGCAAGGCCTTATAAACTGCATTTCCACTTACAGTCAGAAACAATGTTGAAACAGGAGGATATGTGGCATAGAGACGGATCTTTGAGGCTGGGTTTATCAGGAAAAGATGCATTGTTATGTGAATGGTTATGTAGGTGGCGTCAAGGGAGATCAGCTGATCATCAGAATCCGATGGGTGATGGGTTAGAACAAACGCTAGAGGAGCAGGTGGGTGCTTGAATGATTGCAAACCAACGCACGCCCCTCCTTGTGATCTCCACAGGGTCGTGCAAGAAGACTGGAGCTGAAGGAGCATAGTTAGAGTGTTTGGTACAATGTGTTCATGAACAGAGGAGATGGAGTAGATTTATAAGTGTTTATTTTTTTAACAAGAGGGCAATTTCTGATTAAACAGCAAGCATCTTAGAATTGATTAGCTGAATATTAAAGAGGTATTTTGGCAAAATGTGGAAGTAATTAGCTGAGAATCTTTTCTTTCTGGGTCCAGAAGCCCTTGACTGCAGGCTCATCAGTCCTTAGGCGAACCGGAAGTGCTCACCAGCTCACTATGCTGAGGGGTGATCCAAAACCCTTAATGCTGCTTGGAGGCGTAAAGAGAGAGGATGAAGGAGAGCAGAGGGAAATCTGACTGACAGTTGATCCACCGGTGATGTTATCACCATGGAGCATTGCTTCACATTAGGGATGGGCAATAAATGATCATTCACGATATATCGTCAGAAAAATCCTCCATGATACATATTTGCCATCTCATGATAAATACGATAAATGTTAGTTGATGACGTAAGCGCGAGTGATGGACTCACAGCTATAGCCCACACAGAACAGAATAACAAACAAACATGGCTGACGGTAATGAAGAAGACATTTCTTTGTAGCTGGTTACTGATCGAGGCTCCACATGAGGGATCTTTCCTTCAAGATTTGGGGTTAGATGAGTTCAATCAGGTTTGCATCATGACAGTGGATCTGCAGCTGTTCACTCTGTGCAATAAGAGTTTTGATCAAATGTTGAAAATGTTTTCATATTTCAGACTTGTTTGATGTCATTAGTTTTCTCCATAACCTACCACTTAAACTTGTGGTGAAGTATCTAATTTGACAACTCCAACTGGTGTTCTCAAGACAAAATGAGTCAAAAATATAGATTGGAATTATAATATTTTTTACCTGGACTTTAATCATTGTCGCTAGAATAGCAAATTTTATCGTGATAAATTTTTTTTTGCCTATATCTCCCATCTCTACTTCACATGACGCTCCAGAGGAAAGAATGCATTGTGTATCTTGAAACTAACTCTGGTTCTTACATCTCTACACGCATCTCTGGTGGGAGGGACTAAGATGCATGTGAGAGATGAAAGTGTGCAACTTCGAGGCTGTGAAATGTAACCCATAGTTAGGTTTATATTCACTCCAGTCCGCAATCTGCAGTTTGAAAGGACCCCCCCCCCCCATCTTTGGGAGCTGTTCATTACCCCAAAGTACATCATCGTCCTCTGTGTAAAAAAAAAAAAAAGACTCTCCAGGGCCACCGAGTGTATCTATCACTGTGTTAAGATAGAGGCATTCAGAGGTGGAGAAGGTGGAGAGGGAACAGAGGGGCTTGCTGTGAGTTTCAGTGACAGGTCAGAATTGAACACAAAGTCGATACTACTGCAAAGTGCAATCACAATGAGTTGGCTACAGCAGATGGCTGCAATGAATAGTACACCAGGGCCAGTCTCAGTGGCCTGGTGGCCTCAGAAAAGATATCTTAAGTTGTGAGAATTCTTCAGCCTGTCTGCTTTCAGGCACTTGCTTTACTCTGTCACAGTGGCTAAACTTTGCTGCAGACAACCCCCCCCCCCCCCCCCCCTTCCCCCATATCTGGAGGAATAACGTAATCTCGGGAGCCCTCAGCAGGTTGTGTGTTTGAAAATTCGGGCTGATTGAAAAGAAACATTTGATTCTTCAGCTTAGATCAGTTCCTCTGTAGTTTCTCAAACTATAGAGTATTTCTCCACAGTCACACATTATGCTGCTGATGGAAATAAGGACACCAGCAGATTACAGAACATCTTGACTCCGTCTGGGTGCATATTGGTTTTTTAAAGTCTATATTTTTGTCATTTCACTGAGTCATTGCATAATCTGTGATTGCTCACTAGAATAGCTTTCAAGAGCTAAAAATAGTTGTCCTGGGTGTGCTGTCACACACCTTGTTTTTGTACTTCAGATGCCTCTGTGTATTTTTCCACTGCTTTATTTGTCCTTATTGTGTCCCTTCCATTTTACCTCCAGACTCTGAAGATCTCTTGAAAAAGAAGTCAAACTCCCCCAAACTTTCTCTGTGAAAGCCCTTTCCTCTGATTACACACAGAGGGGAGAAATTCACTAAGAGTAGATTGTTGTCACTTATAGACCCAAGAACTGCTCATCATCCCCCTATCTGCTCTGTCTCAAGGGCTAATCCACAAAGCAGACTGCACAAATGATAGTCAAGAGTCACAGTGCACACAAAGTTTTGCAGCAGTTTTGTAATTTGTAGTGACTGAGATGAGCTGCATGCATCTCTACACTGCTGCACAGAGCTTCACTGTGCACTCTCATCCTGACAGTGTATTTCTTGCAGAGACTTAGCTAAAGAAACCAGGCAAAGCTAAAAAGATGTTTGATGGCTAGTACTGTGGCTTGGACCCTATATGTACTGTTGATGAAGTTAGGTGCTGTTCTGAGCGTTATTTGTGGTAGACCGCTGTGTACTACTGAAGTTGGTATAACTAGAGAAGCAAGCAATCGGCAACATTCATCTCTGGAGGGGGTGTCTAACTCAGTGTTACGGTGTGTTTGACCCTAACTTAATTTTACGCCATAATATCCCTTTAAGAAGGTGTTTACTCTCTTCTTTATTTTTCAGTAAGAGTTTGACACATTCACAAGTTTAAAATTTAGTCTCTATAATGTTGACAGCTTATACATATGTTCACTTTTTCATACTTTCATTCAACAATCATTCATTTTCCACATTTTTTTCCAGAATTCTGCATCTATCAAGGATTTAAAACTATCAGATTATAATTTCTGTGATGTAGTCTTCTGATGCTGTTTTGGCGGACTTTAGGATGCCTCCATTACTAGTTCTTGGTGCATTAAAAAGGAACACATGGCTAAGCTAACAGTCTTTTCCTGTGAATTGCTTGTGCGATAATGGAGAGATTTCAAGTCAGCGATTCAACAAATCTGTTTCTAAACGTACTCAGACCATTAACTGGCCAGTGCTGCTGTCTCCATGTTACAATCCAGCGCCTTTCAGAGACAGAGCTGCGTCATCCAAACACTTTTAATACTGTAGCTTTCACATAATCAGAGCCGATCTCATTAGTTTAACTCAGCATGGTATCTTAAAGAAAAAACTGTGTAGCAGGAGTTATTGAGATAGTGTTTTTAGTCTCTGTAGGTTTGAGTTTATTGGAATCCAGGTGATTTATTTACAGCTTGATCTTGTGAAACTGCTGTAGAAAATATTCTATAGGGATAACACAGATTATTATGGTTACAGGCATCAGTCTCATGAAAGTGGCGCTTTAGCAGTTCAGACTGGGAGTAGTCAATTTAATTGCCTCTGCAGCAGCACAGAACAATAAGCCCCGTGAAGATAAAGTAAAAGAAAGATAGAAATCAATTTTGAATAACAACATGAAGCTCTGATCATATGTAAAAATGGTGCCAGCCCGAAGGAAACACTGGTGTGTAAAAGTATGCTATGTCTCTTCATCTCTTGCCTGGTATCTCCGGGCTGTCTCTTCCCTTGCTGTAAGTTGAGAACAGATAGCCTGCAAATCAAATTAGCTGTCTAATGGAGAGAGATGAAGAGAGAAGTAAGGAAAGACGAGAGATGGAGGAAGAGAAGAGGGGGAGAGCTGTCTTGATAAATCTGCAGGATTACGTTATTGTGTTTTTCTTTTTTGTGAATGGAGGGAAGAGAGAGTGGGGGAGTGAAAGAAGGAAATGGGCTTGGCGGTCTGGGGTATATTGACATCAGGGGAGCCTTTTCAAGGATGTATAACCAATTACAGCGATCCCTCCCACCACAAGCTCCTTTTTTCAGACTTGGGACGAGTCACTGGAACTCCAGGAGTGCTGCAGGGCCGCATTAGATTCAATATCGCCCTACGTCTGTAATGGAATCCCTCACTTGAGCAGTCAAGGAAGTCCGGTAGTGACGCACACTTACAGATGCTTGCATGGGAACAGACATTAGGGCTGAAGGAATGATGGATTTATGAGGCTCATACTGATGTTTCAGATCTAGAGAAAATATGATAATGGTCTTTAAGGTCATAATGAATTTATGCACTTTTAGAAATTTGGGAGTGAAATATTGAAAAAGAAGAAATTATGTAGTGGAAAAACGTGTGCAGTCTCTCATGGGCAAACAATGCAAAGGCAACACTCAAAATACTAGAGTGAAAGAGAGACATCGAATCAATTAGTCTATAACTACTTATATTGTGAAACTATAGTGTAATAGATTTTAGCTTTGTTGTTGTTAATGTGTGATTTCCAACATAGTTGCTTTGTCTGTTACTACCCCTCAAAGTTTAGTCTCAAGCACTACATCAGTTTTTGTGAAAGTTTGCGCTTTGTTTTAACAAAATCATTTATGAGAATCAAACCTGTTTTGTTGTTTGAAGTCTTTTCACCATTGTATCCTGGAGTTGTTTTAAATGTTCCCTGCAACAGAAAATAGTAGTATCATCTGCAAACAATATACACCTTAGTAACATCAAAACCACACATATACCATTAATGTCAATGTCAATGTCACGTTTATTTATATAGCACCTTTATAGGACAGGCCAGACAAAGTGCTTTACAGGAGAAAAAGAAAAGCATAAAATAATAAAAGCTACAAATATGGCAACATTAAAAGTGCAACATACAATGACAACAATAAAAGAAAAGCGTACGCGAGTAAAAGCAGGTGACAACTCAGCCAAAGGCTAGGGTAAACAGGTAGGTCTTAAGGTGCGTTTTGAAGGAGGTGAGGCTGGTTGCAGAACGAACAGACAGAGGCAGGGCATTCCACAGAGTGGGAGCAGCAACTGCGAATGCCCGATCCCCTCTGCTTTTAAGCTGGGTTCTCGGCACATCTAAAACCATCCGGTCAGCAGACCTCAGGGATCTGTATAATATAAGATATGAACAACAGTAGTCCAAGTATCGAACCCTGTGGCACCCCACATGTAATCTTTAAAACATACTAATACCTGTCTTCCAAATTATAAGTGAGCCAGTTATGGTTCAGTCCTCTTATACCAAACCTTAGTAATTTAGAGAATTATCTAATATTTTTTCTCAGTTGTGTCGAATGCTTTTGCTTAAACTCAGTGTATCATTTCTCTACTGTGCATGACTTCCTTGATTCTCTGACCTCTGAAAAGCAGAGAAAAAGACAGATGATGCACATGCAGGAGAACAAAAATGAAAGAAGAGATAATGCTGCTCCTGAAACCATCTAGGTGTTTCCGGCATCATCCTCTCACTTTGGCTCAGACTCTATTCTTCTCCTTTGTCTCATCCCTCCTACATGCTGTACCTATTCTTTCATCTTTCTACCATTAAGACTTTAATCAAAAAGAACGGAAAAAAGTTACATCTGAATGTGATTGGTCCTAATGGGAGCTGTAGAGTCCTGTATTTATGGGCTGTAAATGCTCTTTTCAACATAGACGAGAGAGACAGCGTGAAGAGAGAGAGAGAGAGGAAGATGTCTGCCATCTTAAAAGATAGTAATTTGCAAATGCTGGCTGTCTCATGTGAATTGTTTGCCCACTCACAACATGAATTGCCTGTGTGTGGGCTTCCCCTGTGCTACCCATACATTTCTCAATATAGAAGGAATATTGCACAGTGAGGTTTGTCAGATATTTGAATTCTTTGCTGAGCTGTGGTTAAAATGGATATCCTCTTTAAAAAAACAAAACAGATTTTTCAGTCAACCATTTTCCTGCAGCTTGCCCACAAATCATTTTCTCCGTCTGGAACATGTGTTCAAGCCAAGGCATGCTTTGACATGTAAAAAAAGAACTGTCTGGGGTTCTGCATGTGCAGTCACTTATTTGTTTTCCAGCTGAAGAAAATCAAAGTATGGAGGCGATGAAAAGATAGCTGCATGTGTAAAAGCAATAGGAGGGAATGGAAGCTTTTGAGGCCAGGCTAAATGCTTGATACTAAATTGCTCACCACATAAAGAGGCTTTATTTGGACTTAAAATGTTGAAAACTCACATGTGTAATAAATGACCAAAAGTGAAGGTGTAATATTGCTGGTGTTTCTCATCTGAAATTATATTACCATGAATTACCCGTCCTCCAGGAACCCTAAATCTGTTTGTAACAACTATATACTTTCTGCAATGAGAGGACAACCACTTTTTTTATTTCTGGATTCCAGGAACAGTAGTAACATTGTGCACATGCTGGTAGTACACAGTAGTTTGTAGGATTAAGGCTCTGAAATGGCAGGCATAGGATTTCTTGGCAAGGCTCAAAACTTCTCCTCTTGTTGCCTGGAAACCTCAGGATGACGACAGGACTCCAGAAAGTTGCACTGCTTTGCCAAGAAGCAGCCCAGCACTCAAACCCTTACACTAAATACACATGAGATGTAATAGATTTTTGCTAAGCTAACAGGCTGCTGCCTCTAACCTAATGTTTACAATACAGACATTATAGTGGTATCAGTTTTCTTTGAGCACAGCAACAAGTTAGAGTATTCATGTATTGTCGAGCTATCTTTTTATCTGGGATAATGAACCCTGAATAAATAATGAGCAAATTGAGCCATGGAAATACGATTTTTCAAAGCTGATCACGACGATAAGTCTTAATTAAGTTTCATGTTCACCTTTCATTGAGTCACCCTGGGTCATATTTGAAGTAGTTTTGTATGATTTGCAGCTCAGAAACTTCCTTCTTCATCTCATACTGGTATTCATAAAAAAACCTCATATAAGTACCATTCAGCCTAAAACACTTTTATTGGCTGCTTTTCCAGTGATATTCCATTAGACACAGATTGTGGGTGTTAGTTTTTACCATAGACTGTAGATACTATGAACAACTTGGCTCCTCCTTCCGCCATTAAATGAATTTGAAGCCGCATTGCTCTCTGTATTTCTGGGATTTTCTCCACTTCCTGGAACCACCACCAGCGCAGTAGCATTGTATGCATCAGGTGGGAGGGTCGCTGTGATGATGCTAGGTTCATACAGCGTATCCCCTGGGTGAGCAATCTTCCCAATCTTCTTACACCAATAGGCTGTATCAAGTGTCAATCATAGAAAACGTGAATCCCCTAATAACTTTAAAAAATGGAGCTGTACAGAAAAAAGAGGACTTCAGCACAAACCAGTCTTACAGTAACTACATGTTAACACTGCAAGCAGGGGGAGAGAAATTTTTATTCTGTGTGATTAATTTCTAAAGTTTGTCCACAGCTCCATAGGGATTGCTGGAGGAGGCGGGATTTATGACCTATACTGCAGCCTGTCACCGGAGGGTGCTGTTCTCGCGATGGATTCACGCAGAGAGGAGGCAGACGGGGTCCATTCTATAAACAGTCTATGCTTTTTATACAGAAACAAATTTAAAGTTATGATTATTAGGAAATCATCTCAGTCAGCGATTTGGCCCAGTAAGTGTACATTAGCGAGCTGTACATTGCGGCTATGTCAGCTGAGACATGCAAAGCTAGCATTTAACCTGCATTTGTTTATGAAGTAGCGAGCACAAACAGCTACTTTGTGGTTATTGTCATCTAGAAGCATCTTAACTCCCTATTGTTTTCAGGTGCTTTTGTCTTTGGGAAGAGAAAATAGCTGTGATTTTTCTTCACAATTGAAAGAACGCTTTTTTTCCGAAATATGCCCCGTCAGCAAAGTGCAAATGGAGCAAAAAGCCGGGTGGTGAAACAGATCAGTATAGCCATCCAATAGTGTAACATTATAAGTATGTGTGAAAATGCAGATCAGCACCAAGGTCGTCTTTTAGTTGACAGGCGATACTCCAAATATTTTGTCAGGGAGTATCACTTGAAGTCTAGGCTTAGAGACATGGACATGTTTTGCAGTGTGTTTTTGAGTCTGCCCAAGTAAGCAGAAGTTCATGCAATGTAATCCCCTGCATTCCCAGAGGAATCAGTGTATGGAGCGATGGATGGAGAGCAGAGGAAGGGAGGGGGTGAGGGGAGGAGAGGAAAGAACAATAATGGTCTCCACAGTTCAGCATCTGCTCATTAATCATTCATAGGCAGCCAAGTGGCAGCAGCAGGGAGCACAGTGAGATTTCAGGTTACGGTATCAAATCTCAATTTATAAATAGAACAGTTATGGAGCCAGGCAGCAGAATACCATCACTCATAGCCCACACCTCCCACTTCCCCCTTTAGTATTCACTGATTTTCTGTATCTGAGGATCGCTCAGCATGTAAGGATGCTGTGAGTCAGACCCCGAAAAGTGGCCTTAAATATGGAAATCAGTCACAAGCAGTGTGATGAAAAAAGGCTAGAGCAACTGCCATATTTGTCCGCTGTTGTTCTGATTATTTTCCTCTGAACATTTGTCACTGTATATTTATTTAGATAAGCCTTCTTAGACCTCTAAAGCTGTACTTGGAGGGAACATCACCTCTTCTGAATCAGTAAGAAAACATCCCACCTCCACCCTGTTATTGATAGTGATGCTTCACTGCCACTCGTCCCCGTCTTTCAAGGACAACATGTGGACGGATAGCCATTTGAACGGCCGGGTCTTAAAGGCTCGTCTCATCCCAGAGAGAGGACAAGATGGGGGTGTCCCCTCTTTCCTGCCTCTCAATCCTCAAGATGCAGCGCTGACATGTGACACCTTCTATTGATTAATGACCCACAGAGCTGCCACATCTAACATGCCAGGCACCCACGCTATACTGTGTGACAGATAGACTCCTGTGAATAATTTGGTGACGCAAGGAGGAGGAGTGAAGTGTGACTGCTCTCTGCATTCATATTCATGTGTCTCATTTGATTTACAGCTGTAAGTAAAGACTTAATAGCCTTAATACAATAATTACCTTTGACCAAGTAATCTGATTAGACTCGAGGTATTACATTAGCGCTGATATACAGTACAACACAATACAATATCTTTCCTTTATACTGGGGCTGTTTTATGAAATCACAAATAATAAACATAGTTTTACGTGACTTCACATCTGCATCTCTACTCCAATATTCATAACTCTTTGAGAACACATAAATAAATTAAAAACAAAAAACTATTTTAGCTTGTTTATTTACCATAGTATGCCTGTAGGTCTAACAGGATTATCGGACCTTATTAAAAAAAAGTGACTTCGCATGAATTTTAATCTTTTTTCCAGGAGCGTTTACTTGATTTCGCTGATAAACCTAAATCAAATGCCAAACTTTCACCTGTAGCTCAGTATCCTAACATTATGTTTTAAAAACTATACAGAACCTGGGCTACATTTTATCACAGGCTGCAGATATGACACATCATCCAGCCTTTTCAAGCCCTAACCTTTATTAGCTAAAGGCTCAGCTGTATTTTATAATGATGGGAAGAAAGAAAAGGAGGATCCTCTTTGTTTGTCGTATTGGACAAAATGAGCACAGCACGACAGGCGGCACAGTAATTGTTCAATCTTGATTATCATATTTTCATGACTGTGGGGGGGAGAGTCATAATTATAATTGAAATTGAAATATGATTAACCGCTCAGCTCTTTTATATACAGTATCTATAATCTATAAAATGTAGTGCTTTTAAAACTATTGAGTCAAAGCAATATCCTACTCAAGGTTGTGTCATTGAACGTGATTTCATCATGCTGTGATTTTATTTGGCTCTCAGCCTGGGGCCTCATGTTTATGACTCAGTCATAACTCTGCTGTTCAATATTCAGCTCAACATCGCTCCTTCTTGTGGGTTATTTATATAACAGTACAACAATTAGCTCTGACCAGGCAATTTGACTGGACAAGAGACATACCATGAGTGCTGATTCAGAGTATAATAGCACAAGGACTTCTGGCTTTGTGTATCAATCAGCCTTATCCATGATTTTTAAAAGTTAAAAAAAATGGATAAGGCTGATTATCCTAATTGTAAATGCTAGTTATTTGTGGTAGCCATGATCTTTTATGATATTTGTGTACTGTGTGGTTATACGGGGATGAGAGTCACGTGGTGGGGGTGGAGGTAGTACGTCAGCACCAATAGTAGTAGAGTCAGCTGTTCATCTGGCGGGTTTTGTGAATGAATGGAGAAGGGGTGAATGGGGAAGCCCTACTTTTTGTTGACCGCGTTTCTCCTGATATTGAACGACTGCCCTCTTTTTTGTTTTCATGTAAGTGCTTCATCTTTTTTGCATAATAAACTACAAACAGAGATACAGCCTGTCCATTGAAGCTTATGCAGCCAGCGTGTCTGCAAGGTATCGTTTTCCCCTACTCAGCCTCTCAGCGACTAAGTTGTTTTGGATAGTCGCCATACACTAATTTAGGCAGGGGAAGGGAGTGGAGACCTGATGAGGGATTCTGGGTAGGCAGGAGCCATCTTGTTGCTGCCTGGTAAGCAAGAGGTAAAGTTTTGAGAAGCTGGAAGCCAGTGAAGAGAGATGAACAGTGGAGTGACATGAACTGTTTGGGACTGGTTGAACAACAGACAGGCTGCTAGGTCTTGAAGCATCCGCAAAGGTTTGACTGTGCATGGGAAGTCAAACCATGAGGAGTTGCAATTGTTAGTTTGGGATCTTATAAATGCATGTACCAGAAGCTTTGTTGCGTGTTCAGACATGTAGGGACTAATCTATTTTGATGTTTTAGAGGGCAAATCGGCACGACCAAGCGACAGTGACCACATGAACCTTGAAGTTTAGCTGGTCATCAATCATGACACTCAGATTCTGGCCAATATGTCATTGTCTCTCTCAAGGTATAGCTGCAGTACTGAGCAGTACTCTGCTCGGCTGCAACCTTTGTGTTCATATTCAGTCATATTCATCACTTCCTCTCTTTTAGTATTGCTCCAGAAAAAAAGTTTATTCAAATTTAGTTGTGCCCAGTAATGATTTGATTGGAAACATTGAAAAAAAAAATACAGTATGAGCAAATTTGTACAGCAGATCATGTTGGTAAAGCAAGCAAGACAGTGTGGTCACCCCTGACCTCAGAGTAAAGTCCACTGGAGTCCTCCACAGTGTCAAGCTTTAAAGCTGACCATGTAAAACTACATCACAGGTATCTTAATCTGAGCTCAAACCAAATGACTTGTAGATACAGTTTTGTGTAGCTCAGGTTACTCTGTCTTCACTCTTTTTCTTTGGCTGTCTCCTCTTTCCCACCCACCCCCAAGTCTCTTTGTACATCTTGTTCTTCCTACCTGTTGCACTTGTCTGTGACGTGTGGACAGAAACCGAACAAGGGGAACCTAAGGAGGAGAGGAGGTGTTGCGTGTGTTAGAATGGTTGAGATATCCACACATGGAGAGCACACGAAAGCCTCTGCGTTGCATGGCAGCGATTTTTAGCAGCAGTGCGTGTATGATTGAATGCTCCTGCACGGGAGCCAAACATTGAACACAGGAAAGGTTGAATGCTTGCAGAGCTCTGGTTCAGTGGCAATGTGCATGTTCAATTAGGTGCTTAGACAAGGCTGGTGCAAACATTGAGGCTTGTGCAGCAGGTGTGATGGCATGGCAAAATACAGGTGAAGCATGCCGTTGTACAAAATTAGCTGTTGCAGGGCCAATTCGAAAAAAGGCACAATTTCCATCTTGTTGAAATGTCATATCCTTTTTTTTTATATATATATGTGCCGATTATAGCACTTCTAAACCTGATTCAGACAAAAGAAAGGAAAGATATGACAACTGAGGATGAGTCCAAGAGAGGAGGCAAAGGATGTGATAACCAGGTCCAAAACCATTGACCTGAGATAAGACAGATGTGTCTGGGTTGTCGTGCAGGGCTGACAATCATAAACAGAACATCACTCAGCCCGAACGCATGGGTGTGTACCTGCTGGCATTCGCTATAAGATGACTGACATGTGATAGCAGGGGCTGCAGTGGGCCATAAGCTATTAGAGGAGGTGACGGCTACATCAGTCACCTGTCTGGAAATCAGTTAGCTGGCAGTATTGGAGGATGTGGAGTATCATCACAATAGAGCATCAGAGGCTGGGATTTGTGCAAAAGAGTGAGCAGTTCTGGCACCCTGGCATTGTTAAATTTAGAGTTTTGGAGATCTGGACTGTGACCTTGTGCTTTATAATTACTTCAGTCTTTAAAATGTACGTAGAATGTGCATAAAGAAAACAACGATTTTCTTTTAAATAAATCCTTTTCCTTTTAATTAAATTCTACTTTATCAAAAATCAGTCATGCCAGTGTATCATTGATTGAAACTACAGCAGTCTTTCTTAATAAAGCCACATTTGTGTCATTCATTGAGCGGTTTTATCTCCTCACATCTGCTGATATCTTCACTCAAAGGTACCAGCGGGGGGATTTTTTCCCTTTTCCAGTCATTAGTATTGGTATCAGCACAACACAAGATTTTATTTCTCATCATGTCTCTCTGTTTAATTGCTCCCCATTAGTACTGTAATGGGGGTCAAAAGGTCTCAATTATCTCTCTGTATTCTCCTCATATCTGCATGTACTCATATCATCTGTTTACCAGCACCACCGCTATCAGCCTCCACTTCCTATCCTCCAGCTCACGCACAACACACCGAGATAAACACAGTCACACACACACACACACACACACACACACACACACACACACACACACACACACACACACACACACACACACACACACACACACATGCACACTCGCAGCTAATGTGTCTCATCTCAAATAGCTCCTAGCCATTTGGAAAAATGAAAAACCTTGTAAAATCGATTGTGATGCCCACCTTTAAGTGTGCATTTATCCCTGCTGGTGTGTCGATAGAACTGTCATATAAAAGGTTACTACTTTCTCAAATTCAACTTATAGCATTTATGATATTCAAGAAAATCAATCCATAAATATATTTCTTTGGGTTTTCAGTGTGTGAGTGAGTAAAGTGGGGCGACTGGTACTAACTGTTTACTCCTTTAGTTATTCTTAGTGCATTTAAATGGGACTTTCAGAGGCTTAAAGCAGATTTTTTTAAGGATTTATTGTTGGAATTTTTAGCTTTATTTGGAGAAGACAGGTCAGTGGACAGAACCTGGGTCGATTGTTTGAGGCACATGTAGACCACTGGACCAGCAGTGCCCCTTGAAACTGATTTGTACTATTAAATTAAGTATTGTTTGTTGCTATCTTGATATCTGATTTTCACCTCACCTCATTTTGTCTTCATGTTTGTAGATAACATAACAGAATCAGTCAAAATCATATACTGTCATAGACTGTATATAGAATGGATGCCTTCTGCCTCCTCGCTTGATGAAGCTACCTCGAGAACAGCACCCTCTGGTGACGGGCTGCAGTATAGGTCATAAATCCCGCCTCCTCCAGCAAATTTATTACACAGAATATGAATTTTTCTCCCCCCTGGTTGCGATATTGACATGTAGTTACTGTAAGACTGGTTTGCGCTCAAGTCCTCTTTTTTCTGTACAGCTCCATTTTTCAAAGTTATTAGGGGGTTCATGTTTTCTGTGATTGACACTTGATACAGCCTATGGGCGTACGAAGAATACATAGCTCACCTGGGGGATACACAGAAATCCTGAGAGCAATAGAGTAGAGGCTAAACAAAGGCAAAGCAGCATCAATGCATAAAGATTTAAATGTAAAGCTGTTGTATATACCTTTACTAGAGCGATTGTACTCACTGTGGGAAGCTAATGTCTCCATCCCACAGAGCCCACTGTGGGCCTGAAGCTTACTGTGTTCACTGAGCGCTATTAGTGCATCTGATCCCACCCTCAGTAGTCAATCTATGTTGCAATATGTTTTCCATCGCTCCCACTTTGCAGAGCTAAATTGCAGCCGAGTCGCTCAGATTCACTTCTCTCCATTTAACCCCTAACTTTAAAATGAGATGACTGCACTGTGCCGCCTCCCATCTCTTTCTACTATTGGAGGCGATGGTTTGCAGTTTTCCTCTAGCTGGACTGAGCCACATTATGATCTACTGTGATGTCTACATCTGCATAAATACTGTATGTGCATATTGCCTGTTCACACTTTTGCAGCCCACACACCACTAAATTCACCATGCAGCATGAGATCAATAATTACACATTTTATTTGATGACTTGCCCATTATTCCTGCGTCATCTTTCTTTTGTTTTCTTTCCTCCAATTTCCTCTTTTGTCTGTCTGCATTGTCTCCCCACCTCCATATTTGACTCTTTGACACCAGCAGTCTCTCGATCACTTCCTGACTCATCTCACAATATTCATCTTTTTCTCCCTCCTCTAACCCGGTGCTAATGACTTCTGGATGTGGTCGGTGTGGGGTCCAAAGCCTCTCCCTCACTGCCGCCTCTCCAGCTGGGTGCTCCTACCGTGCGCCAAATGTCTCTCTTGAATATTGAATAAACCCCGGGACCACCTATGTGCTTCCTGATCAACAGAACTAGTATTACCTAGCTATTACTCCACACGGGGTCTAGGGCCTCCGTCAGGACGGATGGATGGGCTTTGAGATCTCTCATGTTGTGGGCCTTGAAGACATAATATTAAGGCTGGTTTCAGTGTCTGGAGTCTTTTGGTTGCATTGTTTATGTTGGGTGAACTTTCTCTTTTTCACTCTCAAACACTTATTTTGTGATGTCTGACAAACAGACAGTCTGCTAATGTTTTAAAATGACTGTGGACTTTAATGACCCCTGATTCACATCTAGACTTTAGCATACTCCATAGTGCTGTAAAATATGATGAAATTTACATAACACTGTCAATAACTTTCAAAGAAAAGAAATACAGCTAAAGAGAGTGAAGTAGAGGATTGTAGTACTCAAGTCCAGGACTCAAAGCTTGATTTTGACTTGTGACTGAACTCAGACTTGGACATTTAGGGCTCAGACACAGACTCAGACTTGTGGGACTTATTGAAGACCTTACATAAAGGACTATTTATTTTATGAGTGCATCTGACTCCAGCTGTCACTGCATTAGGACTCTGAAAGTGAAGACCAGGACTCAGACGGATTTAGACAGTTTGTTCGAAGCTGTGATAAGTCCTTCAGCTTTGAGCAACGGCTGATGTGTGTCCTCTTTATAATAAGCAACCAATTACCGACGGTTAGGTTGGACAAACAAGGAATATTAGTTTTTTTAGGAGGCTTTTCGGCCTTTATTTGACAGAGCAGGGCTGTGAATAGAGTGAGAAATGGGGAGAGACATGCAGGAAAGGGGTCTGTAATTGAAAATGGTCTACATACTGTACATGGGTTATGCTTGAACTGCTGGGTCAGTGGCTCCCCATGAGTGATGACTTTAGTACTCATTCAGCTCCCCTTCTTATAACTTTGCAGTTGACAAGTTGAATTTACTGCAACAATAGAACTGAAGAGGGACAAATTAATAATAATAATAATGCATCAGATTTTTGTAGCGCTTTATCAGAGACCCTCAAATTGAGACTGGGAATCACCAGCGGCCCCACGATATGATATCACAATACTTGAGCCACAATACAATATTATTGCGATTTTTAACATTTTGCAATACAGTGAGTATTGTGATACAATATATTGCGATTTATATAATTTTTTCAACTGTTCAGCTAATTTAGCATTTCTCTGTCCTTTATGTTTGTCTTATTTACACAGTTTTTTATTTTCATGCAGCACATCTTGCAAACCCTATATATATATATATATTTGTTGTACTAACTTTCTCCTGCTCTATGATGTAACCTCTGCCAACCTCACTGGACAAACAGTTGATATTGTTTTTCCATTATCAAAGATTTGACTTCATATTAGCAATTAATTTGAAAAATCGATACGATCTATCACCAGACAAAATATTGCGATACTATGCAATATGAATTTTTTCTTCCACCCCTAGTTATGTCCTGGTGAGAACTACTCAGTCTCTGTGTATATAGCGGCAGCTGTTGTGTATTTCTGGCTGCAGCTGATAGCACCCTCTGAAACATGCTCTAAACTTATAACACCGCACTACTGGCTGAATGTTACATGAGGCCACACATTGTTCTCCTCTACCTGATGGAAAATCAAACAGAATATGTGTGTTCATGTTTGTTCTGAACAATCAGTTACTTGATTAATTGTTAACATCCCTGATTTAATCATTTTTAACTGTTTCACAGATTATATTAATCAGCAAAACCATCCAGCCGGTCGAAGGTTAAATTGCTTTTTATAAACACCTCTGGCTCTTCTGACATTGGCATTATTGGAAATTCTCAGAAACCACTTCATTCTCTTTTGAGCGCTGAATTAATGCAAATAGTCTCTTTCCTCGAGTCTGAGTGTGAATGTAAGTCATTCATCATCTGACGCCTGACTTTCTGAGTGACCTTCGGATCATATCTTATTGATATCCAATGAATATTTGCTGTGGCTCACCTGACTAATATCAGTACAAGTGAGCTGGAGTGTGTCAGAAAATAGCACATTTAAAATGAGGATCACAGCAATATGGCATCATTTATAATGGAGTGGTTTTTATTTTTGGATCTTTTATAAGCTGTCAACGTCTGTTTGAAAATATGATTGTGCTTTTTCCTTAAAGCTTTCGCTTTATTGATATTTTAATCTGAGCTCTTGATCAAAGCGTGACAGCTTGTTTTTAAGTACTTGGCGATTGAATAAGTGGTAAATATTGGGGAAGTAATTTCCTCCGTTCCTTCTGCAGGAACCATTTAAAAGAGGTATTGTCGATTGGATTTTGTTTGCCTCTGTGTGTGACAAAAAAACAATTGATATGTCTTTATGTATGAGTGTTAAGAATACATCGTTCAATCAGAGACACGCTGTCAGAGATAGGACACCTTTAGTGAAATAAACATGAAAGGCATGAGCCAATATTTACCAACTATTCATTTTTTTTATCTGCCCTCTCCATGATAGCCACTTCATTATTCAAAGGCCAACCACACAATTAGCAGCAGCAGATCTCATTGCGAAGCAGTCCCGCTAGGACCAATCAATGCCATTAGATCCGTCAACGTGATTAGACACACTCCTGCCTCTTCCTCATTCCTCTTTCAAACTGCTGGTGCTAGGAAAGGTTATAAGGATTGTTGCCTTTCATTTAAGCGCCATTGATTACCAATCTCATGCCGAATCAGCCAGGTGTACTGCAGGAGATATACACATTTGGCAGTGGATGTTAGTAATAAGGCCTTTAACAGGTTTATCTTGGTCTTTAGCTACAGCAATCTTCTAGCTCTTTGTTATTGCGGTTAGGAAGACAAATCACCTTCATCATCTCCCTCAACCACAGAAATAAGTGACTCATTTCCTCTCATTTAGTAGAACTCGAACAATCTGAAGGTTAAAATCTGAATTTGAGTTTTATCTATTAGACGTGGCTCAACATGGGTCACAGAGTCAGTGGGTAAACAGAGCTAGCACCGCCAACTACCAGGTCCACAAGGAGATCAGTGTCCCATTAGCTGTGCTGGTTACACATTACTTAACCAGATACAGCCACCATCTTCTACTCTTTTGAGGTAACTTTTGACTACTTCTGGGTCCTCTGGCACATGTTTTTATACATACCTTTATATTTTCATACATGAGGGGAGGATAAATGAATCCTTTTTATGGCAGACATTATGATGACATCCTAAAAAGAAGTGAAATTGGAGGCTACCACGTACTGCCAACACCACAGGCTAGAGGGCTAAAGGCTAGGCTAAAAGTGACACTGTTTACTTAGACTGAAAGGGTTAATAGATTTATGATTACAGCAGCCAGTAGCTCTACATTTGTTTTATTGATACAAGAGGAATACGTTTGTTCAGTGATAAACAATAATTCTATGACAACTTCATATGTATAGCATGTATAAAAAGAGGGTGCTTTTACATTTACGATAATAAAACAAACTATAAGAATAAAGTGAAGAGACAAAACCCCACCAGCAAAAAAAAAAGAAACCCATAAAAAATTCAACCCAACAACATAAGAACCCTGGAGACACATTAAGAAGTCAAAAGCATCATATGAAGCTCAAAAACAGGTCATAAAAACCCAGAATAATTTAAGTGGACCCCTAATGAACGCAGGCAACACAGAAACCCAGGTACAAACCAAAATAGAGACCTGAATAAGTAAAGGCTATTAAGTAAAGAGGCAAATCCTCAACTTTTATCATTTCATGGGAAAAAAACTGAAACAGAAAATTTTGACTACTAACTGTGTGGTCTTGCACTCATGATTTTGGCAGAATCTGAACTCAAAACTGATGAAAAACCCCCAAAACATCCCAGATTTATCTTTTTTCTTTGATTTCTGAAAACGTCTCACCCTAAATTACCCACAAAATCACAATTTTGCCACTGTCAAGCCAGGTGCTGACATAAAAGTGACAATGAAAACAAGACATAAAAATCTGCACATCTATTTTTGTGTCCTGGGAACTGTAAGACTCGAGGAATCTGATGTATTTAGTGAAAAAAAAAGAGCCCATTCATTGGCGGGATCATGGTGAATCAGCAGAATTCATCTCACCTTTCTCTCTGACTCTGTCTCCCTGCTCTTCTTACTTTCTATTCTGAGCCCTTCTCTTCCATTTTTGGTCCAATCATAAACACAAAACTGGTTTGATTGTGACTTGAATAGGCCCGAATGGAGAGGCAGCAAAGCTTTTGTACTGACTTCAAATAGAGTCTGATAAGAGACGGTGTGTACAGAATGTCTGAATAGATCACCACTGCGATGGTATCAGTAATTCACCTCCAGCCCTCCAAAAAAAAAAAAAACACATCATGTCTCAGTGAGGCCAGACAGATCCTCAGTCGTATTACCGAGCTCTTCTGTGACCTTGCGGTGAGATGAGAGGGAGACGCAGCTTGGAGCGCATCACCGCAGTTTTAATTAATACAGGCAAAGGAGGGCTGCTGTAGAGATCTCTGGTTAGAGGGAGAGTGTGAGTGCATGTGCTGTAACCTGTGTGTGAGCTGTGTATGTAAATCTGGCTCTCACTGGTGGAGAGCCTCTCCACCAAAAACCATCCTTTTTGGGCTGGCCCTCTTTAAAACCCTCTTACATAAGCCACTACTCTCAGATGTGTGATATCATCATGGCACTATTTTCGTCCCTCCCTCTGAAAAAGCCTGCTCACAGTTCGATAAAAACTAGCCTATTCTTTAAATAATATATCTCTGCGCCCTCGCCTCTTGACTGCCTTGGTACACTGTCCTTGCAAAATTCTGCTTCGGCTGCAAAGATTGAATGTCAGAAAAATAAAAAAACATGCAGTTTCATCTCAGGAAACTTTAGCCCTTCACATCGGCTGACCTGGATTCACTCGCCAAACAAGACGTATTTGTCTGTCCCTGTCCTAGATTTTGTTCTGACACGAAACAGATGGAGAAATCTTTCCTGGTGTTATGTGAGGGCGTTAATACCCCCACATTATTTTCTGCTTTCTGTGCCCCACTTTGGTCCTCAGAGGAAGAGCTAATTGATCCAGAGTCAGCAGTTCAATCCATTAATACAGTATTAATCATTAAATACTCATTTCAGAGTAAAGAAATGAGAAATTGATCACTGTAAGTGCCTGGGAAGTTTTTTATTGGATTATTGTCCAGTTCAAACGATAAGGGCTGAATCATGTGGTCCTTCTTTCTGTTTCTTGTATGATGATGGGGATGGTCGGTAAGATGTCAGTCGCCTTTCTGATGAACGTTTGTCAGATTTGATCTGAGGAAGTTTTGACTTGCAGCTTAATTCATGTTCTACAAGTTTCCTCACTTACCCTTTTGCTCGTATTCCCAACCCTAAATGTATATCTCAAATCTACATTTTTTAAATCCTGATTAATCATACAATTTTTCATCTTTTTAAAATGTGTCTGAGTTTTGGACACTCTTAACATCACATGAGAGGACAAATATCCTCCTTTCTTTCAAGTTTGAATATCCGGTTTGAAGAGCTTTGGCATCAGTTTGGCTGATATATTTTAGCTGTATTAGAGCTCATTTTTGTAAGCTAAAGATAGGGCTGCACGATTAATCAATTTTAAATTGTAATTGGTTTTTTGATTATGACAATATTAAAAAAAATTAAATTGTCATGTCTTGCGCCTCCAGGCCACAATATGCTCCCCTTCCTGTGAGAGCACTCTCCAGTTCCCACACACATCCAAACGAAGGCGATAATTTCACGGCTATGGGCAAAAGCTAGTCAGTCGTGTGGAATTGGTACGGCTACGACGAAGAGCAAACCACTCTCTGCTGCAAAGTCTGTCTGAAAGGGGTATCAGAACAGGTCAGAGAGTGAATAAATCCATTAATGATCACCATTTCATCTCCTTGTGAATGCCTATCTGCATCTCTTGAAACGATTATGTCACACACAGTTTAACGCGTATGGCACCTGCGCGTGTCTGGCCAAAACAATCTTTATACGCAAGCTCTGTGCTCTTCTTCATTCTTTTGTGTATTTCCTCAACATCGTTACAGCGCCACTTTCTGGCTTGGCATACGCACTACATCGTTCAGTGGAAACTGACGTTGATGTCCCTATATGACCTACAAAAGAAACTAGACCAACTATGAAACTATAGACTGTTTCGACATTGATGGAGCTTGACTAAGCTCTAAAGTTTTCATAGTTTTCTGTTAATGCAAATCAAATTTTTGTGATTGAGCCCCATGAACTGTAAATTTATGGTTTCAGTTTTAGCCCTGAAAAAAACAACATCACTAGACACTCCTCTTCACACATTCAGCTGTCCTCCATGATCCTTCTTCAGGCAACTTGAACCCTGTTAGCTGGAAATGAATCAAAGACTTTGTGAGACGGTTGATGTTTGTTTGTATGTCTGTGATTAGATTAAACAGACATGAATCATACAGACACTGAAGCACCTACAGTCACACTGTCATATTTTGAATTTGGCAATCCATCGATTCTGTCGTTACTCTATGTTATCCAGGTCAGTGAAAGGTTGTAACTCAGCAAGCTCAGCTTAAACACGAAACACCTGTGTAAATGTGTGTGTGTGTGTGTGTGTGTGTGTGTGTGTGTGTGTGTGTGTGTGTGTGTGTGTTTGAAATGGATAAGGTTGTGGATTTCCCTCTGACCATGGCGCCGCCTCCCAGCAGCACAGCCCTGAGACGGATGGATGGAATCAATTGAGTTTAAAAAGATCACTGGCTCTTATTGGGGTCCCATAGAGGCATCTCCCAGAGTGGGTGTAGCAAACAGCCTTAGCTAAACGGAGATTAAGGCAGTGCTGGAAAGACCCCTTGAAGCCCTCTAAGGCTGGTGGGTGATTTTGGATTTAGCAGTGGTAGTAAGATAAAGGCCTTTTCTTTCTGCTAATTGATGGCTGTAATCCATGTGTTGTTTTAAGAAGCCTGTCTCGTTGATGTGGGAACACAGAGCCCTGTGGGTCCAGGCAGAAAGTGGCGCTTTAAGTGGGCTGTACTAAGGGGTTTCCCACTTGTTAGGGAAAGACTTGGAGCTTTGGTATTGACTTATAAAGTCACATTTTCTGCTGACAGAGGACGCAGTCTAAAACAGAACAAGTCATATCATCGATGTAGACTTTTAGGTAATCTTTGATTCCGGTCATTTTTAAGGAGACAGAAACCTTAAAGCTGCTGTGTACTCAAGCATTCATTCCCGAAACTGTTGTCCTTTCATCTGAAAAACAACTTTTGGATGACCTTGTATGCCCTGCTTAAAGCAACTGAAAGGAGCTTTTAATCTCGATGTGAAACACAATGAAATGAACACTAATGTCTCCATAAGAGCGTTAAGTAAAAGCCATTAAGGGACAGGACTGATTGTTTTAATAGTCATTTCTGTAGGTGTCAGAGGAGGGGATTACCAGCACACTACCGAGTATTTATTAGTTTAATTCACGGTTTTAGGAGCTGTTGGAAGAGGCTTTAAATTGGAGGTGCTGTAGTGAGAGGTGCATTTTCTTTTCCACTTTCATTTGTATTTGTGAGGTTATGATACACATGCTTTCTGTTTATCAAGTTTGAATTCGAGATTTTAACTCAGCACTTTGTTTATTACTTCAGAATTTTATGCAACATGTTTAAAATGCCCAGTTTTCAAGTTTCACACCCCGTTAAACAGGAAAGAGCTTAAAAGCCAAACATGATAGACCAGGTCCAAAAGACAAGTGCAGAGTAAAATGAACTCATCCAAATACGCTCAGTGTCTAAGAACACATGCACAAGACCCTAACACAGAGTATATTCATGATGCAAGTCAGCAAATTTGCAACAATTGCAGTAATTTTAGCAATACAGGTAAACAGTAAATATAAATGTTTGTATCAGCAAAAATTCAACTTTATCACGACTCAGCAGTAGCAAATAATAAACCAAGTTCTTTACCTCAGACTTCAGCTCTCCAGATAAACAAATTCAGAATAAGTTACGATCACATCTTTGGTTGTACTCTTTTTAGGAACTGGTTATTTGCAAACAGACAACACCTTTTTTGTTCCCACGTGAAAGCTAAATACTTTGGATATACAAAGTGGAGGTCACATAATGTCTGTTGACCGAGATTTGTATTATTATTAAATATTATGTTAAATTTTCTTTTCAAATATTCAATTTAGAAATTCTGAGTCTTTACAAGCGCTTTAAAGTCTTCTCTATTGTGCTTATATTTAATTTATTAATAATAGATGTCTGCCTTTTCCACAGGGGGATGCACCATCAGCCCCCTGACTTTCCATGCCATGCCTTTTAATTAATTAATTATTTTCATTACTTTAAAGAAAATACTCTGAATGAGTGAGCTTGTTGTTGTTGTTAGAAAATACGCATGTACAGGAGAAGATCAGCAAAGAGAAAAGAGAGAGGAGGACGCAAAATCAATGCAAACTAACTTTAAAGCTACAGTCAACAAACAAGATCTTGAGGAGAATTTATTAACTAGACTCACAGTGAAGCTATCCCAGTTTGAAAAGTGCACTCACACACACATATATCCAAGGCTTGATCAATAAGATGATGTTCTAAGGAGACACCCAAATCAACACAAAACAGAGGCTCCTCACGGTAGCTTTAATTTGGCTCCTGCAGTGGTGATAAACTGCTGTAGCTTTGAAGTGATCATCATGTTTCAGTAAGTGCACAGCAACATCAGCAGTAGTGAAATTAATGGTTAGTTAGGATGTCTAGAAGTGGAGGCTTAATGAGAAGATCACAGACATCCCTGAAGTAAAACAGAGGCTTGAACTCCTGGAGGATTCAGCACACTTTTAGGAAATCTAGCGATGAACCTCTTGGTCTCAGTCAGAATGATAATATCCTCCTGTTGATCGCTATCACAAATCATAAGTTCTCCTTAATCTCTACAAAGTACATCATTAACCCTGCACGGATTCACATCGCTCATTATATTAGCACAGATAGGATCCTTTTTATCTTATCTTACACCTCAACATTCAAAATACTGTCTCAAAAAAGACAGTTTTGGCTTTAAAAAAAAACAGCTTTTTTATCATTAAAGTGATTGCAGGTTGGACTTCTTACTATAAAGCTGAAACTAAATTACTAAATAAAAAAAATAAAAAAACCTGAATGAAAGATTAAAAAAGTCAGGTCTCATCTTATTAAGAGCATTTTTGTTGTTACATCGTAAGGGCTTGCTAATCTCAATGTAAACTTAATTACAGCTATTTCACCCCTGGAAAAAAAAGTGACCTATTGTTGGGGATGTGCCTAAAAGTGGAAAAGAGAGAGAGAGATTAGCGTGGAAAGGTGGGGTGGGTTGAAACAAGGACATTTGTGACTGTGGGTGGTGTCAGTGCGTGTGTGTGTTATTAGGAGAAAGAGCTTCAAACGTTTTAGCTCCCCTTGTAACAGAACACCAGAGGAATACATATGTCCACATCCTCATTATGTTTCATGAGCACGCTTGCACTCCACTAATTGCTCAATAAATCTCAGCTGCTTTCTGTAGTCCAGTTAACTTACTCCTCCCTCTTTTTTCAACTAAAGTGCATTCACTGTGGGGCTGTGGCTTTATGCTAGCTGCATCATATTTAGCTCATTAGCGTGCTAATGCTGTGGAAAAATAAGCACAAAGTTTGCTTTTCCAAGTTTGGTCAGCTTCGTGTTTTGAACCTGCATTGATTTACAGGAGACGTTCTTCAGAATATGCTGAGGCTGCTGCAGCCAAACTGAATAATACAAGCTTGTTAAAAAGGCAATTAGTGTTTAAGGTTGTTCCAAGGTGTGTGTTTGTGTGTGTGTGTGTCAGAGAGAGAGGAAGAGAGAGAGAGGGAGGAGTCGGCTTGTATGTGAAGAGCAGGAGAGCTTTTATTTGAGCAGCACTGAGATCAATCAGATTTTCGAGATGTTTTTCTGTCACTGTAATACAGTTGTTACACACCCTTATAGATGCTGAAACACAAATACACACACATTAAGGTGCACGGGTCCTCAACAGCCACTCAGTATTTACAGAATGACTTTTAAAGGACTAGTTCCACTGGTTTTAGAGTTATTTTAACATTGACTTCTCAGTGAACATCATTACCTTTACAGAGTTGTTGTTTCATTTTGTAACCAAAGCCAGCGCAGACCTAACGTGTTTAATACGGTGTTTCAGCTTCATCTTCACAGTGTCAAATAGCAATACTGATCTAACCATTACATTTTCTCTCCAGGTTTATTTATGATTCTAGTCCAAAAGTCAGAGTCAGTGCTCACTGTGCTTTCTCCTTTTCATTTCAGCTGTCTTTCGCGGCAACAACTCCAGTTCTGGCAGACAAGAAAAAATACCCCAACTTTTTCCGTACGGTCCCGTCAGACAACGCAGTGAACCCAGCGGTCGTGAAGTTCCTCAGCTACTACAACTGGAGCCGCGTGGGGACCCTCACACAAGACGTCCAGAGGTTCTCAGAGGTCAGTTTTGTTCTTTTAGATCTGGAGACCAATGAAAAGAGGCCACAGAAACTTGGAGTTGGGAAATAACATGGTGCAGAGAGCACACAGGACATGAGGACCAGTTTATGATGACCGCCAGCCTGAAGCTTAAGCTTGTTTTTGTAAATCATTGTAGTTCTTTTGGGTTCACTTTGTCGTCCTCAAACCTTCAACTGTTGAGTCAAAACTCTGAAGGTGAAGGTTAACATCGCTCTGTTATAAAACTCCTCTAATGTTTCTCCAGCCTGAGGGATTCTTTATCTTGTCACATACTGATGAACAGACTGGGAGTGGTATCAGAATTGAACAATGACTGTCATTTTTTCACAATTATCATTCAGATGATGCCAACGTGATTGGAGTGGGTGGCAATCAATCAAATTCAGCCCATTCTGCAGGAGCTGACTGGATAATATTTTTCCACCCACTTTACATTCCATTGATGGATTTTCCATGACTGTAAAGAGGAACATTTTTGAAGTGATAATGGAGCTTAATCCTAACATTTATTTTATGTCTTGTATCTTTAGAAAGGTGTTGAAATATTTTTAATGCTGAAATTAAGGAGTGACATCATGAGATGGGAAAATTAATGACGCCAGGGTAGATTTATAATAGTGGAAATTAATGTTGGTATTCACTCACATGATTCTATCTGGAGAGCGGAAAGGCTTTCAGCAAAAAAACACTGAAGCCTTTAGCAAGCAAAACCCACTGTAGGTGTCTTCATGGATGTACGAACATGCACATTTGTGAGAGTAATGCATATCCAAGGTACGCACATGGTCTCACATCTGAACAAAGGAATATCAGGCTGAAAATTCATGCCAGGAGACATCAGGAAACACATCCTGAGCTCTTGCCTTAAGGCCCTAGTTAAAAACAATCTGCTCAGCAGCTGGGGGTGGGATGGGAGGTGCAGGTGGCGAAGCGGCAAGAGAGGGGGGAGGAGGCCGTATAAGAAGTTTCACTGCAAATCTCAGAAAGCTCAAATCCCTTTATCTCTCCCCTCCTGAAAGCACCAAGGGGCTTAGAACCGGAAGAAGACGGGCGGCTCGATTCAATCATCCTGCCACAAGATTGGCCTCTAATCCTGATTTACAAATATGCAAGCATCGCTTCCATACCTCATGATTTGTTCAATCCTCTGTCAAGTTCAGAGAACGCCGGCTTTCGGTGCATCTGGAAATCCCAGCAGTGTGTGGCGAGATGTGACGTATTAAATATTGTTTGGACATTACAATGAATTCTAAAAAAATCTGAGTACACTTGTTGACTCTGTATGCAGATGATACTGATTTGTGGATTGATAATTCCAAGTTAGATCTGCATGCTGTGCTATACGGCTGTTCTGCCTTTAGGATCAGACCAGATTTGCACTCATTATCTCTATTGTAAAGATATAGGGGGAAAACTCAGCCTTTTTACAGCTTTCTAAATATTTATGACTTTTACTTGCTGCATATGGATGTTCAGCAGAGAGGCTTGTGTGCTAACTCAATCAGTGTGCCTGTTTGCCCAATCAAACCAGCTTCTGAACTTGTTTGAGTTCAAACTTTCTTCTTAGAAAACTAAAAAGGCCGACCCTCTAATCATTCAGAGACCCATGATGAAGTCAACAGATGATAATTCAACTATTGTGCACTTCTCCTGGGACCCAATGTTACACTGTTTGGGAGTAGCTTGTGTCTTCCTGTTCCTTAAATTTGCTGACATAAGAAATCTTTCGCCCCATTCATGTATTGTAAAACTACTGCTAGGGTGACCATATTCTGAATCCCCAAAAAGAGGACACTACTACACGGGGCAGGTCATGTGCAAAATTTTAAGGGTTTTTCAGGTCCAGTGTTTATTTACGTGCTTCTAACTCAATTGCCTGGACAGGCTGAACAGACCCCAAAAGAGGGCGTGTCTGGGCAAAAGAGGACGTATGGTCACCCTAACTACTGTGACACTGGGCTAGAGCCATTGACTAACAGTTAGTGTGCACTACACACCTCCACTTTCCCCTGAAACCTAAATACTCCTGGATTGGGCGTGGACTCAAAGGCTCATTCATGCTCTATGTTAGATGCTCCCCCAAAAATTGCAGTAACACTTACAGTCCTTTGGGCAGTGAAGCCAATACTTCAAACCAAAGACAGTATAAATCACGATACACATCATACTTCGAAAGCTGAATTCTCTGTCCACATGCCATAAAGTATTAACTGTCCTCAGAGACCACAGCCAACTGCAACACTGCCTCTGATTGTGTCTCTTTCTTCCCAGGTACATTTATTAGGGCGGTGTCTCAATTCAGAGACTGCACCGTCGAACGGCGCAGATATAATCTCTGAACTGTCGTTCCAACCCAAAGGATGCACATATGAGGACTGAAGTTTACACCGTTTTAAACACACTGATCTGTTTTTTGTGCGTTAGGCACTCATAGATAAGCCTTAAACTTAACTGAGTAGAGACATTTGAGGACATCCCTGATGTTAAAGCTCTAGACAGACTCAAAGAGAAGCAGTATGAGCGAGCACATCCACTTAGCAGACATCAAACTACACGTTTGAAAGGAATGAAAGCAAGTTTACCCTATTTCTGAACCACCCAGCAATTTCACAGTAAACATCAACACCAGCTTTGATTTAAGGAGGAGGCTGTTCCTTTTTTTTGGAGAGGGTATAAGTCAGCCGGGCTCTGCGCATAGAAACTTATACCTGTGGATGCTCTCATGGGGTATAGCCTCATTTATTTACACACAGAGTGACCCAGAAAAATGCTCTTGTTTATAAGTCCATTCTCCAGCTGTACTGAAATTAAAGTACACCAGAGGTCGCCTCCAGGGGAAGATGAACTGCATCATTATTAAATGTCCAATGTTTTGCCGGTAATGTAAAGCACTTGTTATAGTTCAAAAAAAAAAAAAGCCCAGAGTTATTTTTTTAATGGATTATCATTAAGTTTTCCACAGAGGCCTTCAAAGCTTGATCTCCCGTGGTGTGCCTTTGGATACAAGAAAACCCCTGATACATGTGTGTGCACGGTGCACATGTGTGTTTCACACATACATGCTGGCATCTGCATAATGAGGATACTATTGAAAGCGTTGTTATCTCCCTCGCCCCTGCATATCTCCCACTCCATGTCACTCTCTCTCCCCCCTCTGAGGGATCCGCAGTGCTGTTTCCCTGCTCACTGCTCACAAGGTTAATGTTATGTAACTCTTGTTAAGGATTCTGTTGGTGAAATGCACACCACACGCACTCGCTTGCATATACGTGCAGTTTAGTATCTCCTGGGCTTGTTACCTGTAAGCTAAAACCAGCACGTCACCTCTATTTTTAGCCACCATTAAAACCATCGTTTATAGACGACATTAGCAGGAACATTGCTCTGATATATTATAAGGATAAAAATGAGATAAAGCCGCTGTACGTTTTTGGCAGTGTTAAGTTGTCGGTCCAAACCATACACACACAAACATTTACACACTCTTACACAAACACACTCAGTGTAATCAACATTATTGAGATTGCCAGACAAACAGAGCTCACTCTAGAGGCAGAGCACCTATCATCAGTCAGTCCGTCAGGTGACAGAGCTGACTGAGAGCAGGATTAGGTCTGTCCCTGAACCCACTGAGCTCCGGAGTTTAATTACACTACGACCAGAGAAACATTGAAGAGAAAACACCCCCTCTGTCTTCCTCTTCCTTTCACAGTTATCAGGCTTTTCATTCAGAGTTCTACTTTCTTGTTATCCTCATTTGTTTTCTGCGACCATCAGCTGCTCTTCATTAAAAACATCCACGTGATGTTGCATGAATTCCTCTGTGTCATTCATGCCTCAGCACAGGGCATGTAAGGCCACCAGAGAGAGCTGGTCCAGAGCATGTCATGAGGCTGTGGAGCCATCATTTGTCACGCTAGTTTTTATATCCACATTACTGAACTCTGGGACTCACATGGTGATTATTTTAGTGATAAGCTTGTAGTTTCAAAGGTGGATGTTTGTGTGAATCAGTCACATTTCTGTTTGTTAAACCTAAATCTACAACAAATATAGCATAAAAGTGGACTGATGGAGCGATGAAAGCACCTGCTAAAACTGTTAGTGCCAAACATTCACATGCAGTCGCACCTGAGAGAGTGGGTTTGCCTGGAAAATGATGCGTTACTGATTGGATGATGGACAACTGCAGAGTGTTTGTCTCATTGTATCATGCTGGTGCTGTGTGAATCATCAAAAGTTACTCACTTACACTCACACCAGTCATCTCTTTACTGCCAGAAGGGTATGATTTGTAATTTTGGGGCAAGTGTTTCTTTTTATCTGCATGACTGGAGTAACCCTGGTGCATTTTCAAAGAGCTTGGCCAGCCCTCACTCCTTTGTTGTAGCATAAACAGTAAATGTTCCAATGATTTGTACATGTACGATTAACTTCAGGGTTTCCTTACCTCATGTATCTATTATCACAGAGTAAGATATTGATCAGGATCTGCATGTCTGGTATCATGATTGCAGATATAAACATACAAACAAACACTGCTGCTTTTATCACATCTGAGTGAATCTGATCATCTCTTCCTCAGGTGTGTGTTTGTGATTACTTATATCTCTAAAGGTGCAGCTGGATTATTCCTCCTGTTTTTTGCAGTAGGGGATTCCCATGCTGCTCGGCACAATGCAGGATGTTTTTGCTGCATAGGAAAGCTTTTGTCTCCCCCCACCTCCCCCCTCCATCCATCTGTCCCCCTCTCTGCTGCCTCTCTTTCTCTAACTAACACATTCAATCCAACTGAACACCGGTGGATTTGTCCTTTTCCATCTCATTTGGGAAAACAACAAATAAAAGCAACAAAAATCCCCCTGTGACAAGGGCTTTTTAATTTAGCCTATACAGCTTTGTAGGTTGGCCTTTATGCTGTGTGTCTTTGTGCTGGTTTTGTCTATTTAGATTGTGTCTGCATAGCATTTGTAAGTCTTGTCATGTTGTGGATTGTTGGTTGTTATTCCCGCCACCTGTGTGCTGGCTCCAACACACCTCTTCAAATATCAAACCATGCTGTTAGCTACTTTTTCTTTTTGCACTGCAGCAGCCAGGCTTTTTAGACCGACACCAGAAAAAAAAGAGGACATTATACCTCGTCCAGACCGGCGTGCCAATTGTTCCTCAAAAGCAAAACCTGGTTTTATTGATCCAGTTCTGCCTCCCTGTTGTTTCAGCTCAGCGAGCAGTACATTGGAGTGAATGTTTGCACAGGAGTGAGTGATGTTGGGGATGATTTAAAGTTCCCTCTGGGGTACCAGGGGAGGAGGCGATTATGACAGCAGACATTTAGAGGCATAAGGGAAATAAAGTAGAGCTTGTTCAGAGTCATTGATTTTTAGGGGGAGCAATCTTCCATTTGATTACATGAAAAAGTTGTAATGACTAATTCAGACAGCAGCAGCAGTGGTAATCGTGTTACTCTGTTATTAGTCAAAGTCTTTATATCCTCTGAGATCCAACTGTTGCATATATTTCCAACGCTTTGATATCTTCTAGCTATTCATGATGTGATGTGCTGCCTCGTTTTTAATTTCAAGTATCACAGAAACAAAACACCCAGTAGACTAGCTTAACTCTTGGACTTCTGAGTAAAACACGTGGCTAAAGAAGAGAATTATGGATTAGATGATGTTTTCCATCGAAAACAAGATATTTCATTTTCATACAGAGATTGAGAGTTTTTGTTTGTTTAAATGGGATAATATGAATTAATTAACATGAACATGTAAGCACTGTATAGGAGATTGGCTGATTTCCATCCCCAGTCCTATTAGCAGGTTGGTGTCGACACACAAAACAAAAACAAACAGCTTGTAGAATATTTGAGAATATATGCACACAAGTATTCAAAGTAATAAAAATAATACAAATAACTAAGAAATTGATCTTATTCAAAATCACATACACTATTACAACTATAAATAATGATCATCTCAAATGCTGTTGCATTGGGTGTGTTATTTCAGTGCTGATGCAAATGGGACTGTGCGTTCAGAATTGAGCTTCCCTGTCCCGCCCTGATAGTCATCAAACAATAGGGAAGAATCTACTGTCCTGTGCCGTAGGGTAGACTATAAAGCCCTCATGTGTTCAGACCATAGACTGTATATACTATGGACAACTTGGCTCTGCCTTTTCATCATTATTCAAATTTGAAGCTGAATTGCTCTCAGTATTTCTGGGATTTTCTCCACTTCTGGAACCATCACTGACGCAGTAGCGTTGTACGCGTACGGCGGGAGAGTCACTGTGATGATGCTCAGCTTAAACAGCGTATCCCGGGTGAGCTACACAATCTTTGTACGCCCACAGGCTGTATCAAGTGTAGAGCTGTACAGAAAAAAAGAGGACTTTGAGCACAAACCAGTCTTACAGTAACTACATGTCAACATCACAACCAGGGGGAGAAAAATTTATATTCTGTGAAATAAATTTCTAAAGTTTGTCCACAGCTCCATAGGGATTGCTGGAGGAGGCAGGATTTATGAGCTATACTGCATACCGTCACCAGAGGGTGCTGTTCTCACGGGGGCTTCACCCAGGGAGGAGGCAGACAGCGTCCATTCTATATACAGTCTATGGTTTAGACTAGTTGAGTTGTAACTTTGTTTCGTTGCACCATGCGAAGGAATGGTTCACCTTAGAGCAACGAACTGAAGTATTCTCTTCAACATTTGCAGTAGCCAATCGGAGAAAAGCCTCTCTCTGTGTGAAGTGACTGTTAAAGTGATAACTCTAAACAAGCTGGCAGCTGAATATAACAGCTGTTACTCTACTTACAGCAGCAGAAAGATATGTGAAGTATGACATGGCTTTGTGATGAGGTGATAATTTATCTATGGAGTCAATAAAAAAATGTTTGTACAGTTCAAACCCATGCACTGTAAGTGCAACCCAGTGCAGAGTTACCAGTCCCACCCCATCTGGTTTATGATTGGTTAGCATCTGTGAAATTCTAGTGGAGCAGTAGGCCAACAGGCTAGTGGGCAATGAGACACTTAAGAAACAAAGTGGGTGCCCTGCAAAAGACCTCAGGTTAAGTGCTCTCTCTGTGGATACTCCCTCCCTGCTCTCTGCTCTGTGGGCACAACGCTACAAAAAGCAAAACAGACTCACGTCTTGCTACATGCACACTCTCTAACCTAATACAAATTACTGAAGGGGGCTGACACAGAGGCCATCCCAAAGCTGAGGAACAGAATGACGTTATGTATTTATGGTTTTGAAACCGTGACCTTTACACACCATGGTTTCCCTTCAAACCAGTCAGCAGCTCATGCCTACTGCTAACCACACTCTGAGATCTTGCAGAAGTACACGCCACAAAAAGGATTTGAAAAGTTGATTTTTTGATGACACTTTTCTGTCGTGACACAGAGATTCAAGCTGTTCTGACCCTTTGAGATACTAAACTACAGAAGAATCTGGGCGTAGGTGTGGTTCTCTAATGTGGCAGTGTTTGTGTGCACTTATAGATACATTCCTCTAAATGCCAAGGGAGATACATACCGGTCTGGATTTCAAGTGACATAATAAATGTGGGTAGGAACTTTGGCACCCATGCACATTTGCAGACAAATATAGGGCAAACAAACAGGGCTGTCATCTGTTGGTTGTTATATGTTGTCTCTGCCAACTGAGACTGGCAGGCCCATCTGAACACACACCCTCTCTTGATGTCTGAACAAGGGCCCTGATGCCAAGCTCTCGGGTGGGGGCAGAGGAGCGGATGGCTGCAGGGCACGGCCTGCGGATATTGGCATTATCCAGCCAAAGAGAGAGGACATATCAGCAGTGAATCCCAGAAATTTAACTGCACATCTTTCTCACTGTAGACATTTTGACTTACTAAACACAGGTGTAATGCTGGGCTGTTATGGTTGGTGTTAGGAACACCTGTGCTTCTCCGGCTATGACAAACTAAAAGCCTGCTGAGGGAAAAAAAGGGCTTTCTGATTGTAGCTCAAGGAAAGAAGTCAGAACGATGGATGGTCTGTGTGTTTATGAGGGCCGAGAGGGAGAATGAGGCTGTATGATAAAACACCTCAAGCTCACCATCACAGTGGGATACCGTCTCCATTCTCCTCCCTCTGTAATCCCATTACCCACAACCCCACTGAATCAATACATCAACCAAGACATACAGCTGCTGCAGAAATATTTACAAAGTGACATACATGTCTGCTCCTTGTCAGTTAATAAACTAGTCCAGATAAATAAAGCCGTTACACAGTCTTTTTGAGTGAAATGCAACACAGACGGTCTGATAGTCAAACACTGAGTTTAATAAACATCTGCAATGCACAGTGTGTTCTATCAAAAAAATATGGTTTAATTTCTTCTCAAGTTAATATGTTTTTCGTGCTGAAAATGTCAGGATGTTACTTTCTGTTCCTCTGATCAGTTAAAGGTAAAAACCAGCACACACTAGTCCAGAACGGGCTGCATCAATTTGTTAAGTTTTACTTCCTGAATATACAGTGGGCCTGATTCTAATGAAAATAATACATCAGATTTTATAGCACTTTATCAGTGATCCTCAAAGTGCTTTGGATACATCATTCATTCACTCACACAGTCACACCCTGGTGGTGGTAAACCACCTTAGTAGTCACAGCTACCCTGGGGCAGACTGACGGAAACGTGGCTGCCAATTCACGCCTACGGCCTCTCCGACCACCACCACACATCACTCACAATCAAATCTGTATGCTGACATGTAACAAGCCTTGGTATTGGCTACATGAATGTGGCCAAAAATCTGACACTGACCACTGTTAGTGTGCTCTGTATCAGACTGTGTAGGCTTCATTATAAGCCGGTTCTGGTGATGTGTGATTGGCTGGCGAAGTCATAAGCCACAGCCTGGGTGAGAAATCCCAGTCCTCTATGAATAAAACACATGTAGGGAGCCCCCTGGGTGCCGGTCCAAGACAGAAACAAATGTCCACATGTAAATTGGTGGATATGGATGAAAATTTGCGCACATGGGTTGTGAATGCAAACACAAATCTGTGGCCCTGGTGCACTGCGCACAAATTTCACTGCTCGTTCTCCAGTTATGTGCTACCTGGGCTTTTGTAAAGGATCAAGCTGTCATGCTACCCACCAGGCCTCTGAGCCCGAGCATTGAATAACATACACTTTTGATCATGAAACACATGCACTGACCCACTTTAAAAAATCTGAATTTACACTTTGTCTGCAAATCATCAACTAATTGAGTTTAAGTTTTATTTTTTCATTTTTTTGTAGGTCAGGTTTAGATAACATGTTTGAAAGACATCTGCCTGTTGTGAACATAACAGATCACAATATGAATCAAAACTGTGATTTCTAATACAAACAAAAAGTGATTCATTTACGTATTTTGTAGAGTTGAACATTATAATAAAATGTCATACTGAAAACAAATAAGTACAAATCTCCAAAGTGGAACAAATCAAGGTTTAATACATGGAATCAGTGATGGTAAAAGAAGCCAAAAAACACCAAATGTAAAAAATAAACTTCGGTTTCTTTAGTAGCTTGTTGTGTCTACGTCTCTGTCATGTGTCATGAAAAGTAAATGAATGAAAATTAGAAAGAAGCGTGGAGGCAGAGAGGATTTAAAGGCCTACACGAGGCACACTTGTTGACCAATAAGCGTCAAAGTTTAGACTGCACCCTTCAGCTAACTCTGCCTCTTATAGTGCAATAATTTGTAGCCTATGTGTCATCATTACAGTATTGCTCATAGTAAACTTTTATACTTGCTCCTGAGTTGTGCTCTGTCTTCTTCTTGTCTTCTCTCTTTAGGTGAGGAATGATTTGACCAGTGAGCTGGAGAAGGCTGACATTCAGATTGCTGATACAGAAAGTTTCTCCAACGACCCCTGTGTCAATGTCAAGAAGCTCAAGGTAGGTGATCCAGTCCCATCCACCTGACTGATCTCATTTGACTCATGTTTGCATATGAGTTGACTAAAATAAAACAAGATGGAATAAAGTGTGATGAGACATGACCATCTCTCCAGCATTTATTTTGGCTTAAGTAGAATCCAATAATTTGCTGGGATGCAGCAAAAGAAGCATGACGTTCTGATGTAAATGCAGTCAAGTGTGATGGCTAAACCATCTGAGCTATCTCCTAAGGCCATCACAGATGTGTTTTGCCTCATTAACCAGCTGTATGAGCACTGCGAGTCAGGGCCACTTACAGTTAACAGTGGAGAAATTGTCAATGGAAGTGAATCAAACATGTGACCAAGTAGCTGCTGAGCTTACCGAGCAATAGGAGTTGCCAGTGTGAAGGAGTGTTACTATGTATTTTTAGACAGGAAGATACAAACATGGCAAAGTGAGAGGAAGGTTTTGGAAAGGACGACAGCTGAGAAGGAGACAGAGATAGGAAGAGAGAGGTAGAGATGACGTACGGTTGAAACAACAAGCCAGAAGGGTTAAAAAGAAGCTGGCAGAGAAGCTGTCATTCCTAAAATATATGTATGTGTAGCTCTGCATGTTCGGGCTGACATTGTAAGCTGACACCATCCTTCCTTGATCAAGTCTAAATATGCAAATCACAACGTCGCCTCCAAAGCTCCTCACAGTATTTGGATGGTGTGGATGTGGGGGTCTATGAAACCTTATTGGTCTCTTTCCTGCTCAAACTCCCAGCAGCTCTCCTCTGCAGCTTGGTAGGGAAGCTGCAGAGAAGAAGAAGGGAAACACAGATCATCTGCACTGCTCTTCTTTTTTTCCCCACAGTGTTGTGTGCGACAGTGTGCGGGGATAAAGGGGGCCATGGCGTCATTGTTGGATCCACAAATAGCGCGCTCACATCTGCGATGCAGCTGGAATTTTTAAAAGCAGACAGGAATCTCTGCTGCAAGCCGCTCCCGCAGCTTCCACACCTTTCTCTTTCTGACGTCTTCTTTTTAACCCCTTGATCTCTTAAACAAACATGTGATATTAAAGTAACGAGTTAATTCATCTTCAGTTTATTCAAAATATTAATGCTAGCGTCTGTGTGATAGAGGAGGGCTTTTTGGGGACATTGCACTCAATAGACGGCCGCATGAGAAATGTCCTGGAAACTAAATTAAGGCCAATACACTTTATTATTTATCACTTTAATCAATTATTTATTGTGCATTCGGAACTCTTGCTCCTCAGATATGACGTAGGAGAGGATGGCCTGTTTCTTTTTTGAACATTTTTGTCACACAAAGACATCGAGGTCTCTTAGTTTGTGTCTCACTCTAACTTTATTCTCAAGTACGTCTGATTTTAAACAGACTGAGATATTCTCTGAGCCTGATTACAAAAAGGAGGAGTCTTGTTTTAAGTTTTTCCTAATGGATGCTGAACATATTTGTGGTTGTCTGAGTCTTAAAGTGACAAAACATGAGTCGGCTGGAAACAAAGGAACTCAGATGCTGACGTTTGGTTGGAATAATATGGCAGCACATCACATGAATGCTCCACTTTAAACACATTTTCAAAATATACTTTCTCTGTGAACAACTAAACACAAAACATCCCTGATAGCATGAAATTTGACTCTTTCATTTTCAGTTTTTCATATTTTGTTCGCCTTTGATTATCTTTTATATTCTGCTTCAAGCAGCAGGGTAAAAGTTCCTACAGATGTGTGGTTCAGCTCGTCTAACTTGAGTTTCAGTGAAAATGCTCAGTTAAAGGAATATCATATTGTCACACTGATATTTTAACTTGACTCTTAAGTGTTTACTATAAGTTAATCCTGCTGCACAGAGGATTAAATCTGCAGCCAAGGTAGCAGGACTATCAGTGAATCTAAGGGGCTATTTTTATTAATAAGTATAATCTTTAAATTACTTACACTGTCTTTAAATCAATGTTTAACATCAGATAGTATAGAAATCACATAAGCAGTAAAGCAGGGTAATGCACAGTGAACAGGTACAGGTAAATTAGGGTTACATGATCCCTTATTGAGATTCTCTGTGCATGGAAATAAAGCGTTCAGAGTTGTTGCATTTCTAGTATGAAGCAATCACAGGCTCTTCATTTGAACATGAGCTGTAAATAACCTCCCATGCATGGTCAGACGCCGAAGTTAGGTGCTTCAGAAGCTGAGCACATGTTGTTGACCACATGTTGGGTGTTTACTTTACACTGGCTTCACACTGGATGCGTGACAGTTGTGTGACGGCTCTGATTCCTTCTGTTGCAGCATTCACACATGCTGCATATTGGCTTTGTAATGGCTGCAGGAATTTCTTCTTTCTGCCTCATATTTCCCACGAGTCATTCCGCCGTATATTATTATCAGTGAAAAGAATCATATCAACACTGTTCACTTAACAGGCTGTTTGACATACCTGTAGAGGTAAGGATGTCAGAAACAATCCACTTTACATAAAAACAGGTCTTTAATTAATGTTTTAAGTATCAGTGGACCTCTTCTATCTCCACAGAAAGACCTTAGCTTTGAAAAGGATTTAGGAAGCGCTTTCACAGTGTATTTTTCACAGCTGCTCTCGAGCCATGAGAGCCTTAATCTGATTTTTACCTAAATTTTTACCATCTGTTTTTGCTGAGATCCACAAGCAGACCCGCAAAAAATTGGCAAGTTTTCTATCGGTTGGATTTTTTTTTTAATGTTTTTTGAGATGAGCAGGGTCTAATCTATAAAGATGCATGCATCCAGCTGTATTTAAAAGAAACTCCATCATCCAGTCTTTGTCATTCAAAGCAGTTATCTATGTATTATGATGATCAGCCGTGTTCCAGCATGAATCATTCCTCAGTCCATCTCCAGAGATTTTATTTTCCTCCATCAATAGAAGAACCTGTAAAATACTTTCAACGCCTTAAATTTCCCTGAATACAGAATGATTTAGCATGCTACATGACTTTATAGATCTTTGAACACAGAGGACCCGCTCAAGACAAACGGTTTACATTGATATTATCATCATAACTTAGTCCATTTCTTACAGCCTGTTATTGATAACATCATCACAACAACTGCTTCTGCTCCTGTGTTTCCTCAGCTCTGTCCTCAAACTGATAAAGCACCCCGGCTGGTCCCCAAGTAGCAACAAGTCTCAGCAAATTTCACACAGTGAAAAGAAAACATACAGAACAATCCAAACCATACTCAGAGTGTGAGGCTCCAGAGGTTTCCAGACTGCTTCTGGGTTTGTTCTCCAATAATGGGAGTTTAATACCACTGTGAGAAATAATCTGATACAGCAGGGCTTTTATTTTGAAGGCAGCAGCCTAATTATTCCACTTAGGATAATGATTGTCAAATCTTTGACTAGGGTAAATAACAGTTATTGCTCACCCAGGATCAATTAGTGATCAAAAGCACGCACAGATCTATACACTGTGAGCTCGATCACATCTGCACACTCTCTGCACACTAATTGTCACAAACAGACTGGGGGAGAGGGTTTAGTGGGTAGGAGCACCACAACGCCCAGTCTACAAATCACATCTCCCACTGCTTCATAAAAGACCATCATTAGTACAGTGTGTGTGAATGTGTGTGTGATTCTGCGTGTGTGTGTGTGTGTGTGTGTGTGTGTGTGTACCTAATAAACCCAAACAGTGCCTGATTGGACTTATGAGGGGCAATAATACTCAAACCATTACAACATATAAATCACCATCACAATATTACAAACAACCCTGTCATGGATAAAGCAGTCTAGGCTGCCCTTGACACCTCACCCTCTTTGAGAATGATTATTGGTGGAGTTATATAAAAGCAATGAAGGCAAATTAAGTCCATCTGTGATGCAGGAAGGCAGCGCTCTCACTCATGGTCCTTCTCACGACCACATGGTGTTTTCATGCTGTTTCCACGCAGGACACAGTTCTGAGGCTCAGGCCCTCCACCATGGCTGGAGCCTTTTAGGTTAAGTGCCTTAGCTTCAGGGATAAACGTGTGACTAAATAACTGCCGGCACATTACACACTTCGCACAGACACGAAATACTGCAAGGATACACCTCAGGAAAGTTCAATCATTACCTGCTCTTCTAACACATTTACATACGTGCAAGAGAGGGGAACCAACACTAGGGGCTTCACCCAAGTGACCGCTCAAATTTCCCAGCATGCTCTCTGGCTATGATGAGAGAGCAAGATAGCAGAGTTTTAGTGCCGACTTTCTGTTTCCTGATAGCAGACACACCCTAAAAATGTAGTGGTGGATTAGATGCACAGTTAAGTCGAGCTACGGTTAGACAATCTTTGTGTCCCAGTTTCAAAGCACCAGGTGAAGATCGATATATTGACAAAACTAAGACCCCCGCTGCTGTCCCCTACAGCTCATTACTGTTGGGCTGCCTTCTGGTCGACTTGTTATGTCACGTACCAAAACAATCAAAACAGTCTGTACCTTTTGATTCAACTCATTCATACTGTGCAACTTCCAAATCAAAGCCTGACATGTAAACTGTACACATGGGCCAGTGTCAGTCTGACTGAGGTGTATAGAATCGATCCCCAACCGTGTTATTTAGATGTGTTTGTCTGATTAGTGCAATTTCAGCTAAACTAGTGGGTTGACATGAATGCCAGTCCAGTTTCAGTGGGTCTAATGCAACGAAATGATCTTTTGAACAACATGTCATCATAATGAGAGTGTTGGTCCAAGAAAGCTGATCTCAGAGCACATATATGTGAAATTTGACAGGAAGTAGTGTGTTATTGTGCTTGACAGATAACTGCAATTGTATAGGACTATCATTATAAAACAGGATGATACCATCTACAGTAGTGGTCATGTAGGCTGGTTTCCACATGTCATAAAATGGAGAAGAAGAAGCAGCTACAAGCAAGCTGTAACAGCCTTATATTAATCATGAGTTTGAACACGTTTGCCTCTTTGGGTTGAATTCTTTGAGCTTTTTTCACTCAGGTCCAAACTTTAAGTTCTACCAGAAGTATTTAACTTTCAAATGAAAGCATGACAAATAATTGTTTTATAAATCAATGTCTTCTCCAGAGAAGTTTCAGTCACAGGGCTGGTGATGAGGATGAATCATGAATCTGATTTGAACAGAGAAAGCTCCTACGTTAGCATCAGTATCAGTAATTTGTCCCCCAAAGAATCTGGTGTCGATATTAGTCTGAAATCCTTTCATCTCTCTCTCTGTTGGTCTGTATATACCTCTTTATCCAGTCTACCTGGTGTATCTTGTCTGCCTCATCTATAGGACCTAATCTAATCTATTCAAATGAGTACTTAAAACATTTGGCTGATGGGAAGCTCTCTGTCTCTAACCGCCTCAAGGAATTGGATTTAAGATGACAGTGATTGGTTGCCCTCTCTGATCTGCGGATGCATGACATATGGTGTAGCTTGCCTGAGGGTGCAGGACTTCATGAACTGTATTCATAATTGTTTCTCATTATCCGGAGAGAAGGCAGGACACCATAGGTTCAGTGGAATTACAGCTGGTGTGTTTGTCACTCCATTGTTATTTTGAAAGCTGCCTCTGTTTGAATTTTTCATCGCAGCTCAGCAGCCCACATTAGCCATAAAACATGTATTCAGACTCCTCTTTTATGATTCTAGCCTGAAGTTAGCGAAGCCACTAAAAGGGGTTTAGCACGTGGTTGTTTGTAGGTTACAGCTTTTATGAGACAGAACTGAAGTGAACACTTTATATCAACACGTAGCTTCAAATCCATGCTATAGAAATGAGGCTCAGTATTCAGTTCCTGGATCCTGTTTCAAGGTGACTTTTGGTGATAACTCCCAAAATAATAACTCCACTGTTCAATAACGTAATCGATTCTGTCTGTCTGTCTGTCTGTCTTTATTTCCCTCATATTGCTCAGTTAAAAGTGACCTCCTGGATTCTGCGTTTGGACTGTCAGAGCTGAAAAAAAGCTTCATGAGTGAAATGTCTTCATGCGTCACAAATCACCTCCAGCCCCGTGGACCAGATGTAGATTCATCAAAACTGTGTCACTGTTATTGGATTAGATTTGGGGCAATTTCGTTCTATAATGTGTGTTTGTGTTTTGTCACATCTGCTCGTGTTCACGCTGTCTGCGTTTGTGTGTGTCACAATATACTTACGCTTGTTGTGTGTTCCAAATGACAGACTGCTGGCCTCAGAGTCGGATCTTTTTTCCCACCATGCAACATGCCGCACTTCCACCCAGGCGATCTGAATTATTTACTGAGTCAATCACATGGCCGTGTGCTCTGAATCTCCATGTAAATTTGTGCTTTCTAGCCGGGTTTGCAGAGGAGGCAATTCTCCTTTTGACAGTAATGTCTCCGTTGTTATGGATTGAAACTATCTTACCTAATGTTGCCGTCGCCTCTCAGCCTTCAGTTTACCATTTAGATCCCATGTACAGCACTTTGCAGGTACTGATTAGATCGAAATAGAGATGAAAATACTGAACCCACATCAGAGGTGATTTTATTTCCGAGTGTGATGGTGCAAAACGACAAGAAAAGGCACCAAAGATATCAAATAAGTTTGTTCCTCATGGCTTTATGACTGAGGTGTAGTTCCAGGTTATTAAGCAGAAAATCCCAGCATGCACTGCAACAGCTGCTTTGCAGTCGGTAGACAAGTAACCAATTTAAAAAGAACAAGAAGGCCCTGAGCGTACAAACAACTGCACTGAATCAAGAGGATATTGATTATTGATGTTTCATATCGTATATGAGGTTCTGTATTATTGTCATTACGGTTTAAATTTATGTGCTCAAATTTGCCTTTTTTTGTTTTTTTGTTTTTCAGGACAATGATGTCAGAATCATCATCGGCCAATTTGACGAGAACCTGGCCGCCAAAGTCTTCTGTTGTGTGAGTATCCAGTCCTTACACACATGTAATGAACTCTACCTGTTAACAATGCAGAGTATGGATTATTCGGACACAGATAACCAATAATAGTCTACTTCTAATGGCCAATACCAATAAGATTACCTATTTACCTCATGTGTGGGCGCTGTAAGGACATGCCTGATTGCCTGATGGAGGTTATGCTCTGAGTGGGTGGCCTGGGTTCGATTCCATCCTGTGGTTCTGTCAGTAAAGTCCTCCCCTTACCCTTCTGTTAGCCAGTGTAGTGTTAACTTCTCTAAAATTCATCCTGATCGGCTATATGATGCCTCGCTCTCACACTGATTCACTCACACGTTCTCTCTGTTTGAGAGCTGATTCCCCCCCTTCTGCTAGGATGGGACTCACATTTTTACTGTCTTTCCTTGAATTGTTTTAAAACCAAAAGGAAGGACTTTTCCTGCATCTTTTGTTGACAAAACCTCACATCATGCAGATCTTACTGTTTTCATGTTGATGTGACAATGTGACTTTAGCACTGCTGGCGATGCAACCAAACCTCAACACCAGTGCCCAGTTTTGCAGAGACAGTGGCACATTTCCTCTTTTATGCAACATTGCTTTAAACTATACTGATGACTCATGTCTTCTCCCCTCCCAGGCGTATAACCTGAACATGTACGGCCATAAATACCAGTGGATCATCCCCGGCTGGTACCAGGGCAACTGGTGGGAGCAGGCCAACAGCACCAACTGCACCACCAAGAAGCTGCTCACGGCAATGGAGGGATACATCAGCGTAGACTTTGAGCCGCTCAGTGCTCGGCAGATAAAGGGCATCTCAGGCAGGGTGAGTGACATCTACAGCTGCTCTTAAGAAAGCTGTAATCCTGTTAACAAGTACTTCAAGCTTTAATTAAAAAACGTGAGAATGATCTTCAACACCTCTATTGCGGTTTCATCGCAGATAAACTGAACCATGGCTTCATTTTTCTTCAGAGAGACTGGATGTTGTGTTCAAGTTTTAGAGGATGTCGGTGTTTATTTTGTCGACTGCTGCTTGAAAGTATTTGTTCTTCTCTTCGATTTTAACATTCCTGGAGCTGTACATATCTGATAAAAGCCTCCAGTTACAAAGAATCTGTGGAGACATGAGAGGACTTTCTTCATGAAAACAAATCTTTATGCATGTTTTTACACCACAGATACCAGCCAAAATCAATCAGGGTTTTTCTTTGCATGCTGCACTACCCAGAACAGGAGCAGTGATCCAAAAATAGCATTTACAGTAACTTTACCACAATATAAGATGGAAAAATTATACCCTCTTACTGGAAAAAAGGATTATTTTAAATAAAGCAACATTGGCGTACTTTTCTGAGGGAACACATCTGCTTTTGTTTCTTCTAAAGACTCCAAAGGAGTACGAGAGGGAGTACAGCCGAGAACTTCAGCAGAAAGGGGTGGAGGCCAGCAAGTTTCATGGCTTTGCCTACGATGGGATCTGGGTCATCGCCAAAACTTTAACTCGAGTGATGGAACTGCTGCGGGTAAAACAGCGGCAGAACACCTACCACAACTTCACCGTGGATGACCGCGAAGTGGGCAAAATGGTGCTGGACGTCATGAATGAGACCAACTTCTTTGGCGTCACGGTAAGCTTTGTCGTTAAGTAGTGGATGCTTTTGAACAAATTAGGTGGATAGGCAGATATCATGGAAAACAGAGGTGATTTTATGCAGCAATGAGAACAGGTGAGATAGTACCACACAGAAACTGCTCGTCAGATTCATAGATAAAGATCACCTCAACACTTATAGCATGGAAAAACTCAAACATTATTCTATTCAATTGCCATCACTGTATTGAGTTACATGTCAAATACGATGTTTGTCGATACACAGCCTGTATAACACAAATAGTGAATAATTGATGTGACGTTTCTGTGGATTGGGCAAATGTCAGACAAAGACAAACTGGCCCTAATTAGTCTTCAGTAAGGATGGGGGCTTGTTTCCAGAGAAGGTTACTTATCCACCCTCTCCGTTCGGAGCCTCAAGTAATGTCATTTGATGCAGTCGACTCACTACGATGCTTTCAGGATTGATCCTCATGGCTACACCAGCGCCCAGCTCTAAGTGTGCCTGTGTGCTCGTCTATTCTATTGAGCTGTTAGAGGATACCGCTAACCCTTGGTAAAGGCCACCCCATTATTAGAGCAGACCATGGAGCTCCTAGACTAGACAGCCTGTAGACATGCCTGCATGGGCTAAGATTACGACTGACATTACTCGTTTATATATCACATCCTGGACAGTGATGAACATGTAAATGACCTGAAATATGTAAGTGAGGAAAAAAAGAAGGTGATTCAAACCCTAAAGATGACAGTGGTGCATAGTTTCATGAATATTGCATTGTAAAAGCAGAGAGGGTGGATTTCATTTGGACCAAAGGAGAGAAACGCACTGAGGCAATTAGGAGAACATCCAGATGACTTCATAGTATGTACTGTGTGGCAGCAAATCAAATGAGAAAACAAGCAACAGAATACCAGTGAACCGACTGGCTGACTTGTTATAATGCCCAACCCTGCGTGTGTTACTTGTAGGCATGCCACTCATCTTTCACTTCTCTGAGCACAGACTCACTCAGAGCTGCTGGTTTGGGTGAGCAGTCATTGGCAGGCTGGCAGTCAATCTTTCTCCAGAGACTTAGTCAAACACAAGAAAGTCTTCTACAACATCCTGTAACATTAGGTTCATAAAGCACTCTAAAAACATGATGAGGTCTTGTCAGGTTGTCTGAATAGAGAGACATACAACAGTTTCTAACTCCTTCCCCTCAAAGCAACAACCTTGACAAAAATACTCAGATATTACATTTTGCAACACCAAAGTGACAAATATGCTGTTTGTATGTGGGTTACTGCAAGTTTTAAACATCATTTTGTTCATTTATTGTATTTATTGGTGCTATCATGGAAGCAGTTAAGCATGTAGTCAGCATATCGTATCGTATCATATCGAATCATACCTTATCGTCCCATACCGTACCGTATCGTATTGTATCATGTGGTACCGTATGGTACCAAATTGTATCGTATCATATCGAATCGTATCTTATCGTTCCGTACCGTATTGTATCGTATTGTATCGTATCGTACCAAATTGTATCGTATCGTATCATATCGCATCATATTGAATCTAATTGTATCTAATCATATCGTATCATCGTAACCTTATTGTACCATACCGTATTGTATTGTATCATACCATATTGTACCGTACTGTATCATATTGTATCGTATCAATTAAAGGTAGTTGTCCAGGGTACACAATCATGATTGAAGTTAAATTCTGATTTCTTCCAGTGATTTCTCTCTTTAAAAAGCTGATTGAATACTAAAGGTCATGTACACTGAAAGTACTGTCTTTATGTCTCCGTGGTGCAGCAGAATAAAGCAAAGTGCGATTTGATAAGCCACATTTGGAGCCACCACTGATGCCTCAAACACTGCTGCTCTCAGCCTTTTAAAGCTGTTTGAAGGGGCTGATGAAATGAGGCAATGATTAGCGACTTAATTTCAAGAATTTAGAGAGAACGAAGTCTTACAACATGTCGTTTTGTTTTGGTTTTGCCGGTGTCTCATGAAAATAAACGTCTGATCCAAATGGTGCATCATTTAACCAACTAAATTCTTATTAAACCTGTTCCATTTTGATGACTAAACTATCAATAGAAGAACAATAACATGAGCGGGGATCTTATTCATGCAGTAAACTGTGATTGTTTGAGGACCGCAGTATTGCAGATATAATTAATTGCACTGTTGTGCCACAAGACTGAAGATCTGTCAGCTATTTTATCTGCTCTTTTATTGCATCACATGAAATGAGATCAAACATGTTCCCTGTATGTAGCCCACATTTAGCACATAGTAACTTCCACCCACACACAGTGATCAAAGACATAAAAAAGCAATTTCCCTTCCACACTGCATACATTATTTATGCCTTTTTGAATGCAGATATCAGACACAGCTATAACAAGACCTGGTTTGCTTGTAAATTGCTGTAACTTCTCCTGGATTTCCAATAAATTAACTCCATGTAAAAGCAGAGATCACACCCTGACTTGAGCCCGGTGCCTTTTCTGATGTCACGATTTTGTGCTGCTGTATTGTTTGCTGTGTACACACACACACCAACACATGTCTCTAAGGACTGAACTGTGGCCATTGTGGTGTGATCTCAGTTGTGCTGCTGAATCGGTAGCAGAGGCAGCAGGAGCGTGATCATGGAGGGCTCCATGGTATTGATCTGGTTGCTGTCAGGGCCACAAAGAAGAGGTCTGATGTTAGCTGGGGGCGACTTAGAGGGCATGAGGGGGGCAGATAGCTGCTTGAACCACAGGATGATGTGGACTCTAATCCACCAGGGGAATAGACTCAGTCGGGGATGTCAGGTGTGTGGGTTTCTGTTTTTTTTTTTCTTTTTTAATCTGTGGTCAGTGGTTTAGTGAGCAGCTGCACCTCAAACAGACTAAGACATGGCTGAAACACTGTGCAGAAAGTGATATGTGTTCATGTTTCGCTTTTCTGCTGCATTCCAACCTTAAACCCCTGAAAACCTGGAGGACATCGCACCTACAGCCCACACACTGGCATCTCGTTTGACCCCGGGCCTCTTGTCACCAACAGCGTTCTCGCCTCCACAGACAAAGTGATACCAGGGCGCCTCCACTGTCTCACCTCAGAGACACACACAAACATGCACACATACACACACACATTTAGCAGAGACTCGGTGATTGCTCCATCAGCCACGGTTGTGACTCAGGTCTGAGCGCCCTTTGAATGCCAGACAAGAGACACCTGTCTGGGTCAGTTCACTCCAGTGAGGTTGCCTCGGCTGCAGAAGAACATTGTACTTTAACAGAAGCTTCTTTGACTTTTGGCCAGAGGAGGTTAATTAGATCTTTTATTTCCAATTAAAAATGTCTGAGCTGTTGCTTCTGCATATTTTTGGTGTACTTTGCACATTCTCCTAAAGGTATACACACATGGGGGGAATAACAATGTGCTATTTCCTAAAAAAGATTATGCAATAGCTCTACTTGGTTCAGGTCTTGTTCAAACCAAGCTGTCGGAGCCTCTGAGTGAATAACCTAATTCAGATTTGTCTGTTCTATCTCGTATCAAACTGATCTTGAAGTTTTCTTTTATTTTGATTTCTAATGATCTTTTATAGACTCCTGACTTTGGTGATTTCTTTCATTTAAATGCTTTTAAATACAACCACTGCCTTTAATACAGTTGATCTCAGGACATCGTGTTAGTATTAAAGACACGATATTACAGTGGTCTTAGTCCGGTCTATCAGAGACAGGTTTCTTATCAAGCTCTTGGACACTGTATGATCTTCTGTGGCCTGCATACCCCAAGGTTCGATTCTTGGGCCCATACTGTTTGCAACTTACCTCCCTCCCCCATTTGATTTTTTAAAACCATGGTGTCTCTTTCCACTTACAGTGGATGCAGATGACACACAATTCTACCAACATCAATGACTTTGAGGGAGTGCAACAGGCTTTTATTTCCACTTATTAGGACTATTGTAATGAACTTACTGTCAGTGTCAATGTTAGGCAACACAAAGCGTCAGTGTCACAACTACAATTAGTCCAAATTTCTGCTGCCTGTCTTTTAACTAGTACTGGAAAGTGAGAGCACATGACCCCCACCCTTCCCCCTGCTGGCTCTTTGTCCTGGCTCAAAATGTACTTGTATTCCTTGAATTTTTACTCAGCATAAGAGTTTGTGTAATTATTCCACTTATTTTCTGTCTGTTTGCAGGCTCTCATTTATTTTTTTGTGTTATATTGTGAATTTTTCTTATTATTTCTGCTTTTTTCTGACTGTGCAGCACTTTGGTAAACATTACTGTTGGCAGTGCAGCTACTCTAAAAACCTGACTATACAGTCACAGGCAGCCCTCAATCTTTCACCCCACATTGTCTGACCCTGTTTGCACTCCACAGTCATGTGAATGTAAAACCTAATAAGCTGAACTGAGGTGTAATCCTGTGTCCCACTTTCACTTCAGGTATAATTACATAGCATAGAAAGAGCAGCATGTGACGACAAGAACTTGTTAGCGTTGTCAGAGTGACACTGTGGTGGGGTTCAGGAGTGGGAGAGCTGTTGCAAAGGCAACATGAGAGAGTCTGAAGTTCAGGAGTCGCTCACTCTGCAGTCACGTAAACATGCATGTGCATAGGCAAAAATGTGATGGATTTGCTAAGGGCAGACACATAGACACGCATGCCACATGCACACTGTCACAAACATCAAAGATGCCACACAAAGAGTGCGATTCAAACAGAGGGGCGGGATCCTTCGCTGCTACTTCAAAGCTTGCCATCTTTTTGAGGCAAATTTGGCTCTGCAGCTTCCTTCCCCCACGATTCCCCCTCAGCTGTCTTTTAATCAGCTAATGCAAATGCTATCTATCTATCTATCTATCTATCTATCTATCTATCTATCTATCTATCTATCTATCTATCTATCTATCTATCTATCTATCTATCTATCTATCTATCTATCTATCTATCTATCTATCTATCTATCTATCTATCTATCTATCTATCTATCTATCTATCACCTGTCCTTTCATTCCACCTGTTGTATCTGCTAATCTTCTCCCTCTCTATCTCACCTTTGTCATCTAGCCTATATTATATAAACCCAGTTAAATGTGTAATTAAGGAGCTGTGTAAGCAGATGGCGGCATAAATTAATTGAACAGTCCTGGTAGATGAAGAGGGGAGAGCGAGATAAAGAGACAGAGGAAAGGACAAAAAAAGAACATGAGGTAAAAAAAAAGACAACACAGGAGAGCCACAGAAGCCAAAATTGATTTAAATATGTCAGCCGATAGTGCCAAAGGAATGAATAGCTTTTGTCTACACAAGGTGTGTTTGCCGTCTCAACAGAGTTTGAATAAAAGACTTTTCCATTTAAGGGTTAGTTGTTGACATAAAAACACTCTTTTTTTTGTTGCAAGCTACAGATATCTTTAAATGTGATGAAATCGCAGATACACTCAATGGCATCGACTCGTTTCCTTGGCCAAATGTAGGAGCCAATTAAAGCATTGCTTTTTAAGTGCATCCCAGCCCAGATACGTGCCAATATAACTTCAGCTAACACATTTCTATTGGGCAGCCTTGCCGATCTGATGTCGTTCCAAGGATATTAGCAAATGAATTGGCTCAAAGATAATTTTGTTTACCTCCATAAACAGATCAATTTTGGCCACTTCTAATCAAATGAGATGCTGTATGTGCAGAAGGCGAGACTCTGCCCTTCCCCTGCCAACACTCCAGCATCGGTGAAGCGCTGTGCATGAATTTAATGGAATTACGCTCTTATTCATTTGTACCTATTTTTTTTTCCCACTGCTTATTTTGCATAAAATTCAGCAGAATAGGATATTTTTTGATGAATTTGAATCTGTTCAGTGTGTGTTTTCAGTGTGGTGATTCATAATACCATGAATATTTTTCTTTCCTTTCAGGGCCAAGTCATGTTTCGAAATGGAGAGAGAATGGGCACGATAAAATTCAACCAATTTCAAGGTCAGTGTGACACCAATACCTCTTTACTCCTCGAATTAAACTGTTTCACTTTTCTCTTCAGGTTTTGTGTAATCATTTACACTCAATTCAACATCTTCATCTTCTCTTAGGGAGAGAAAAAATTAAACTCTTCAATAAAAATTGGAGATTTATTTAAAGCTTTGTGGATTTCCTCCATTTTCCAACACCACTTTGACTTTTCCCCTCTCAAATTTAGTTTCTATTGTCATTTTACATATTTATTTTTGGTTAATACTAGGAATATATTTATTAAATTGGAGGCTGACTCAGATTGGAAAGAATGAGCAAAAAGAGGCTCAAACAGTTTTAAGTTCAGAAAATTTGCACTTTTTGTTTGTACAATCCACTGATCTGTCTCTTCAGTACTTTTATGGCTGCCTGGGTTGTTTTTCTCAGAAGTCAGAAACATCGAATCATTTAAAACTTTAATCATCTTGGTGAGAAAATGGCCTCATCCACATGCTGTTCTGGAAAGCCCCAAACTCTGCAGGACTTTTTCCCTTTGCTAAATCCCCTCTTTGGTTAGAGACGATTCATCTGGACAGGTACGGTTTTCCCTCAGCAGTCTCTGTCCTTCTGGTGTCATCCTGAGGTTGTTTTGACCCTGTGAGACATGCTGAGGGCCAGAATTACCCAGAGATGGTATCTTGATGCGGGGGATTCCCCCTACTGTACACAGCATGCTGCATAGTGCTGCTCAGACCGCTCTGCCTAAACTTCTTATCTTCCTCACACTGCAGAGAAGCTCCGTCCCTCTGGCTGCTTGCATCATGCCCTGTCTGTGTGTGTATGTGTGTGTGTGTGTGGGAGAGATTGAGGGCAGTTTGTGTGAGCCTCTGCTGGTGCATGTTAATGCTGCTGCAGCCCAGACTCAGCAGGTTTTCAGCGATATAAACCATATGTGAAATAAGGATTTTCTCTTTTGTTCGAGTAACACTAAAATAGACCGGCACATAAGAAAACAAAAACTGAAATAAAAGAACCAGATGTTTCTCTACTAATGATAAGGATATATTCATCCTTCTTTAACCTTTAGGTTTGAGCATTTTTTGGTTGTATCCTATTTTATCCCTTAATTTAAGATACGTTACTATGGTACCACATTAGAGTGGCGATCATTTCAACACTTTCATTTGCTGTAAAAAAAACAAAAAAAAACAAAGAAAGATATTCACACACTTAATAATTTACATGATATAATCCTCAAATGCTACCTGTAGGTCACCTTTAAGAATAAAACATAGAGCAGGTTACACCATACCAGGTTACAAAGTGCTTTACATTGGTGGCAAAATAAAACACAACACAATAACAACGGCATATCAAAATAATTACTTATTATGAAGACACAAGAGGTATTTAAAAAAAGGGTGAGGAGGTGATCTACACTTGTCATGATAACCATACTGAAAGCAGCCAATCTTGATAAGCTTACATACAAGCTTCAATGTGGGACCATACTTTTCATTTTTTTAAGCATCCATGCAAATGTTTGTTATGAATTTAGTCTGTTGATTTAAAAATAACAGCTGTGTTATGTGTGCTTATTAGCAATTCTGTGCATTAACTTCAAAGTACACTATGGCATTAGCCACCAGCTATCAGCATGGTAAATGACATGATGCTATTAAGTGTGTTAATGCCTCAATGGGGGGTTTATTTCTGCACGTTTCCAAAATGTTTTTTTTCTTTTTTAAATTTTTCTCCATTTTTTCAACCATATTAGTGCTCGAAAAGAAATCCCTGCCATAGTTTATTTTATATTCATTTCATGCAGACTTCTAATCCAGCCTTAGCCTGCAGCCATAGAAATTCTGCAGGGTTGAAATATTGCTGAACTACAGTTTGAAAATTGGCTGAAATAATTTGCACTGGTGTAATATGCACATTTGGGGTGATTTATGGAGGTTATCATTTCCTATTAACTTTAACTGTGAGCCAAAAATCATAGAGAATATATGTAAAATGCATTTTGTGTGTATGCTTCCTTTATTGGGGGATGATTTTCCAGTTTTTGTCTGACTTCCAGAAACATTCACAATTAGGAGATTATCACGTTGAGTAGATAAAAGTGCTTATTTTGTGCACAGTTTTAATCCCCCTTTTCATTAGCTATAATTGCGCCCGTGTCTCTTCTTCCCCCTTACATCACTTCTTTTTTCTTTCCATCAGCCAGTGGTCCTCTGCCAAGTCCCTCCCTCACATTACAGCTCTCCTCACCATCCTCTTCCAGCTTCATCATGTCGCCTCCATCCCTCCTTAACCTCCACTCTATCACTTCCTCTTCACTCGTCGGGGATCGCACATTTGTCAACCTTTTGACACACAGAGAGCCTGAGTTGGATGGAGAGGAGAGGAGGGACAGCCCCGGCTTGAATATTTCAAAAGCCACTGATCCCCAACACGACCCTATCATCTGTCCTCAGCCTCTGATCCTCCATTTTTACCCTGTCAGACGTTCTTAGTCAGAGGCATCGGTGCCTCTTATTCCCACTGTCTCTCAAGAGGATAAGAGATAGCTCGCCACCAGAGGTCTCGATCACGGTTGCTGTCCCTCTGAGAACAGATTTTAAATCAACACACCTCAAGGCAGGGTAGATAAGGACGCCTGGCCTTTGTCGCTCTGTAAGGAGAATATATGTATCCATACTGGCAGGTTTTAGACGTGGAGGTAAAAGGTTGAGATGTTCTGGATCTTTAGAGATGAATGTTAGGATTTGCTATCTACAGCACCCCTCAAGTGAGAATTAATTTCCTGTCTTTCTTCTTTTGTGGACGTTTAAGAAAGCCTCACAGCTGTCAGTCTGGCTGCAGGGAGTCGTCCCCTCACCCTCCTTTTTACTTAAAGAAGCTCACAAGAATATCACCGAACTGTATCTCCAAGGGATTTTCCCACACTAGGCTTTCACAGACAGATAATGAGATAAAATGTAATAAACTCAAAGACAAATGTAAACTGCATTAAAAATAGACAGAACTACATTTACTTAGCTGTAAGAAAAATGGGTTAGAATATATCAACTCATTTAGATTTATAATGATGCTAATAAGTATAATATACAGTGATGCTGCAAGTGAGGTCAAACGATCATGTTTCATGCTCCCCAAATAAATCAGTCAGACCATCTCTCATATTGTTTACCAATAAAACCTGGTGTTTATGCCAGATTACCGACAGGTAAAGGTGAAATGGACTGAACTTCTTTCTAGGGATAGATTTGATTTGATGCATAAGATGAGGTTGTTCGAGGCAAACGTTTGCTGTTGAGAGATGTCCCTGGGGGGTACGACCAATCAGAATCAAGTATACTGGAATATGACCAAGTGACTGGATAATGAACATGTTACTTTGTAGTCCTGAATTTCAAAGTTCTTTATACTCTAGTTTCTGTATTTGCGTTACAGAACAGGGTATGACAATCAATATGGAGTCAATAATCTTCACATCATTATTTGAAATGACTAAAATAGACAGATGACAGCTTGAGCACAGTAACCATTCAGTTATACACCAACTAACTTTTATAATTGACATATTTTTATACAATGGTAGTTTATTTCCCTGGCATGAGAGGCACTGCTGTACACCAGTATTTATTTATTGTACATCTTTGTTCATAGATAGGGAGTTACAATACAAATACAGATTCCTTGAATGTGTTAGAAAACATAAGATATTACTTTATTAGTCCCACAAGTGAAAATTCTAATAGATAAGTAGGTATAAACCTTCTTTGCAGCAGCACTGATCCTATTTGTACACCAGCTTAGTGAAAAACAGTATTAATATCACTAAAATGTCTTTAAGGCCCCAACACATTGAGACTTTAAAACGGTTAACTTTATTATCCTGACTGTTTCCTGTACAAACAGCTAATAAATATACTTTTCTAATTTTCTGCAAAGTTATTAATGATGTCGTTAGCCAAACTGGGTTGTCTGTCTCCAGCTTCAGATTTATGCAAATGTGTGTGCTGAACCTTTTCTGGTGGGAGTAAGCAAATTCCCCTCTGAATTTACACTTGTTTAAAGTAACTAATCACCTAAAAAGGCATGAAATGTCATTGGCTAGGCTGAATGACAGGTTGAGTTTTAGCAGCCTGCTGCAGATGTCAATAATCCCTGAGGGGACAGAGTGAGGGAGAGTATTTTAGCACCTAAAAGGAGGAGTGCTGATGTACAATCTTTTCTGCTGTTTGGATCCCAACAAAGGATGTGGTCAAGGGAAACAGTGTTATTGATCCTATACACGGTTATCCTGATTTCATATGCACACAGTATAAAATATACTATTTCATTATTGTCACATATGACCTGTCTCCATTTTCTACACTGATCCCGATGCTTTGATGCCAGAATTTGAGACCAAAGGAGGAGCTTTATGGAGCATAGCCAAGGAGGGAACGTGACTCCGTGATGCTGCGATAGCTGATGTTATGTCATTTCTCTCGTCAAGGACAATGCTGCTGAGGAGTTCAATGGGCCTGTAAGAGTGATAACAGGGAGAGATTTCGGCGTGCACACCAGGAAAAATTGCAGGTTGTTTGTAGTGCTTACCAAAAAAAAAAAAAAAAAGGGGGAGAGAATCAAAAAAATCTGTACTCTCTCTTCTTCTTCCTCTTTTCTCTCTCCTGGTGTGTACTCTTAGTGAGTAATCTTCATGAGTGAAGTAGAGAGAGAGCTCAGGTTTGTCTGACAAGGTCATGCTTCCTCCAATATTACACCTCAGGGACTTATCATTGTTTCTAAAAAAGAAAACACTCAAACATGAAATAGATGTGTTTGTGCAGAACAAGACGAAGACAAGCTTTTGATGGGTGGGATGTAAAGTTGTTTAAAAACTACTTGACTTTGTCTCAAAAATCATAAAAACAATGTAAATTGGAGTGAAAATGCTAGGTTACGGTTGCATTTCTCTCTTCCCTTTGACATAAGTTAAACATTTCTTTGTCCAACTGTGCTGTGCGTCAGCTCTCTCTCTATTTGAGTTCTTCATGTCTTCGCCTCATGCTATCACAGCTGTTTTCTGTTATATCTGCTCTTATTGCTCTTAGGTTTCCTTGAGGTATAATAAACAAGTAATTGCAACTGTGGAAAACAAGAAGACCATTTCCTGGCAATATAAAGCTGCATCTGAAAGCTTTCAGTGGAGAATCTTGGAGGACAATCATACTGAGTGCGCTGAAATAATACTGTATGTTAGGGATGTGTTGTTATATTGCTAATGAGTTTTGGTAGATGCTGTGATTTAGAGGTCTCTACATGCTGTACCCCTGTGGTAGACAGTAAAGCTGACAGCTAGGCCTTTCCTCAGGGTGTCTGATTAATGTTTGAATTCACTGTACTTCCTCTGTTACTTTCCCCCCAATTAAAACTCACTGGTTCTAAATGTTATACACCTGTCAAGTTGCTTTGCATACTGATCCATTGTTTCAGCTTTTAGTTTGTCTGAGTTTGGGGTTTATACAGAAGTACAATATTTCTGACCCTATGAATAGACCCTTGAATCACACAACTTAAAATGATTGAAGTGGGTAACAAACTGCACGGTGAAATAAGGAGAATTTTGGGATGGCTACAAGCTAAAATGAGGTGATACTTCCAAGTCAGTATGCTCAAACCTGTTTGAACTTGACAGCGCAGAGTCATGCAAGCCTTTTATATTTATGAGCAGGCTGTGCATACACATTCATTACTCTATTAGCCGTTGGCTAACAGCACAGGTAGCCGCACCCTGATAATAAAGTCCAACACAGTCTGGCTGCAGACATCCACTCTCAGAACCCTTTGTTACAGACCTCCACTGTGAGGACCCACCTGCACTAAGCTGATCAGAAGTTGATTTTAAGCCTTTCAAAATAAAAGCTAACATACCAGGAGTACTTTTTTTTGTCGGAAGTTAATCGAAAGCCTTTCAAATTAAAAGTCATTAAACCGGGATGCATGCGTTTCATGTCTCATGTGAATATATTTTATTTATTGGGGCTTTACTTTATGTATATAATGTTGATGATTTTTTTGTGTATTCATATGTTCTACAAAGACAAAATACAAAACGGGATGATCACTTTAAACAAACTGGAGCGCACAAGAAAAAAAACTCACTTCAGGTCTTCTCAGTGGAAGTGAGTCCTCACAGTGGAGGTCTGCAGCTAGACCCCTCTCAACAAAGTGTAGTCTGCTGAGATTCACATCTAGTTTCTGGGTGTCTATGTAACAACCAACCAGGTGACCAGCTTTAAGGCCACCTAGTCCCTGAGCTCGGTAGATAAATCCACTTTCTGTAAATCTGTGATATTTACCCGTATAAAACTAAGGCAGTCACTTTCAGCTCCTAATGAAAAGCAACAGTTTTAGTTGCTATGGTAACAGAGCGCTCTGTCAGTCACTGACATTTTGATGTAGCCCTCCTGTTAATTTTGAAATTTTGAAAAAAAAGGGGAAAAATACATTTCTGTCAGATTTTGAAACAGAAATAAATCATGTTCTAAATTATAATGGAGTCAAAGAGTTTAATGTTTTCCCCTGTTGAAAAAAAGATCATCATTTCACATTACCATGAATAGAGAGTGACGCTTTCACTGTGTCAAGTCTTAATAAGCTACTGGTAGCACGCCAATCTTCCTAATTAATTGTAAAACATGTTAAACAGTGTAGTTGCTCATCATAAGGATGCAACTATAGTTAACATAATGACATGAAGGTTCATCAGAAATAACCACTTTTTCTCAAAGAGCTGTTAGTCTTCACCTGTCCATTTGTCTCAGCAGATATACTTATAATGGAAGTGTCAAACAGGCTAAAGGAGTAAAGTAGAGAAACTTTTGGCATCCAGCACTTATGAGTAAATTTTGTCATTTCGCTATTTAAGATTCAAGCTTCTTATTGTCAGTTTCTGCAATATGTAAGTACATACACAGGAATCGAAAAAGACCTTTCTCTGCAGCCCACGAAGAAGAAATACAGAGAATAATTCAAAATATACAAAAAAAGGCAACGGAAACAAGTATAATACAGTAGGAAAGTGGTAGGCTAGGTATATTATATATGTTCTTATATATGTTCTTATCTACCCTTGTGCCTAATATCTGCATGTATGTTTGTTTCTTTTCTCAACAGAGGGCCAGGAAGTGAAGGTTGGAGAGTACAACGCCATTGCTGACGTACTAGACCTTATCAACAACTCCATTCGATTTCAAGGTAAAAGCCCATACCTGTGTGTGTGTGTGTGTGTGTGTGTGTGTGTGTGTGTGTGTGTGTGTGTGTGTGTGTGTGTGTGTGTGTGTGTGTGTGTGTGTGTGTGTGTGTGTGTGTGTGTTAAAGGTCCATCACTTAACCACTGAAGCACTCTCCTCACTGGTTCACTTGAACCCAAACTCCCTTTAGCGCACACACACGAACTCAGACATACTCAGATACCAGCAGCGCCCTGCATAGGGACCCATCGCTCTGCTTTACCGCTCTGAACTGTCCTTGTGATAATAAATTATTTACCATTCAATTTTTTATCCTTGCGTGTTTGCTTGTGTTGACATACTTTGTAATTTGTTCGATTCCCCTGGCTCTTCTCCTCTTTACCTCTGTCCCACTCCTCCGTCTCTTTTGCTTTGCGCTGCATAAAGAAAGCCTAGAACGGCACCATCCAAGATGCTTGTTTCCACATCCCGGACCACAATAAGTGGAGACGTGTAAGATGATGCCATTGCTATCGATCGGCACACTGGCAGGAGAAAAATAGAGCAAAAGATAAGAAAGTGCAGAGTCTGACCACAATAACTTGACTGTGGTGCATAGAGAGACATGCACTCAACCAGGGGAACTGTGGACAAGGAAATGGGTCTCAAATAACTGGATGCCTGCCGCACTGTCACTATTTTTGTCTGCCTGGAGAGAGAAAGATTTGAAAGGGGCAGGCTTGAGTTGTCAAAGCGAAGAAAGAAACCTCTGTGGAGAGAGTGAATCTGCTCAAAAAACCCACTCTTGATCAAACAGGCTGTAATTTTAGATCACAAAATATACCATGAAAGCAACATTGGATAAAGCAACATAACCCATGTTTGTTTGCGGTTCACTTATTTTTAAAGCTTTTCTTGTACTGACTCTTTCTAAATCACATGTTCTTTGTTCGTTTTAGGCAGGGAACCTCCAAAAGATCGTACATTTGTGCGTCTGCAGCGGCGCCACATCAACGTGCCCCTTTACAGCATCCTGTCCACCATCACCATACTGGGCATGCTCATGGCAGGAGCCTTCCTCTTCTTCAACATCAAGAACCGTAATCACAGGTCAGTAATCAGCATTCAGCTTTGAGAACAGAAGGATGAGTACAGGATTAGGAAAAGGCTATGTGGTGAAGGTGGACTAGATAAAAGTAAGGTATGTCGAGAAAGTAAATGAGGGGTTGGGAGGGGAGAGAGAGATGAGTGAAAACCGGAGAAATCAGAGGAGATAAAGTGGCTCTGAAAGAAAGAAAATGAAAAACCTTAAACCTTCAACAGGTACATTATTATTCCACAATTTTCTCTCCTTCACTCCAAGATGAGCAGGACTGACTATTTGAGTCTCTTCTTCTTTCACTCACTTGTAATATTTTGTGTCCTCCAGACTTATCAAGATGTCCAGTCCCTACATGAACAACCTGATCATCCTGGGAGGCCTGCTCTCATACGCCTCCATCTTCCTGTTTGGCCTGGATGGCGGTTTTGTCTCTGATAAAGAGTTTGAGACTCTTTGCACGGTGAGTTCACTCAAAACTTTTCACTACTACAAAAAACAAAATTAGAAGGTGGGATTGGATGCCTGCCATAGTCAGATCCAATCATGCAATGGAGTCACTTATTGGCTGAAAGAAAAACAAGCTGTAGAATTTGATATGTGACACATTTAGTCCCCATGAGACTCTGGTGTTGGAGACGAGACCACTTAAATGGAGACAAACACTAACCAAGATTAAAGTGGGTTGACAGAGGTATATTAAGGTTTTGAGAGATTCAGACAGCCTATATGTAGACTGATTTTACTCCTGATTATTAACAATGTCATAAGGACAAAGTAATATTAGCAGACTTTATGAATGGATGTATGGAGCTGGGATTATTGTCTTGATGACTGGAGTGGAGTGTCTTAGCATGACAACACTTTAATACTCCAGCGCCATTACCTCCAACCTTTTGTAACTCAGCTCTCAGAAAACAGTGAGAATTTTACACAACTCCTGAACACAGCTGACTGTATGACCACAGGTTCTGCAGGTATACAATGTACTATTGGTTTGCAGGGTGTGGCTAACACAAGCAGATCCAGCACAACAACTTCTTTGCAGGTTAACGTTTACATGTCTGTGCTGGTTGCGTATATGTCACTCTAACAAGACACAACCTATCTTTTCAACTTTATCTAAAATACGGACAAACTGGGTCAGGCTTCAAGATGATGCCTGTCATCTGTTTACATTTGGTAGAAGACCATTAAGGCAAAATTTACTGATCAGACCATACACTGTACATAGAATGGACGCCGTGTGCCTCCTCGCTGGGTGAAGCCACCCCGAGAACAGCACCCTCTGGTGACGGGATGCAGTATAGTTCATAAATCCCGCCTCCTCCAGGAATCCCTATGGAGTTGTGGACAAATTTTAGAAATTAATTACACAGAATATACATTTTTCTGCCCCCTGCTTGTGATGTTGACATGTAGTTTCTTTAAGACTGGTTTGTGCTCAAGTCCTCTTTTTTCTGTGCAGCTTCATTTTAAAAAGTTATTAGGGGGTTCATGTTTTCTATGATTGACACTTGATACAGCCTATGGGTGTATGAAGATTGCATAGCTCACCCGGGGGATACGCTGTTTGAGCTGAGCGTCATCACAGCGACTCTCCCGCTGAATGCGTACAACGCTACTGCACAAGTGGAGATTCCAGGAAGCGGAAAAAATCCTGGAAATACAGAAAGCAACTTGGCTTAAAGTTCACATAATGGCGAAAGGTGGAGCCTAGTTGTCCATAGTATACACAGTCTATGGATCAGACCTACAGCTCTGGCTGCACTACAGATAAGATTATACAGAGTCTGTGATTCCAGTGCCAGCTGATGTTTCATTGTCGAGTCGACTAATTATGCACAATTTTTATCTTGACTTTTAAAAAACTTTTATTTTGTTTCAGAAACTTCAAAAGGTCATATATGTATCAAATTCTCATCAAATTTCATATGTACATGACAGTTCAATATAGATCTATGTGTGTTTTTGTCTTCTTTTATATGTAAAATAAGGGTGGATACTGCAGGAATACTGTAATCACATGCACCAGAATCTGATTGAATCTCTTTGGTTTCCTCACCAAGATTAAGCACCTTAAGTGTCTCCCCTCAGGTAACATTACTGTGTGACTATGCAGATGCAGGATTAATTAAAGAGTTTTGATTACAGTGATAACCTGTTTCCACTGAGACAGCGCCCCCCTAGACACAGAGACTCAGGCACACAGCAGAGTAATGGGAGTCAGGGCACGTCTGAAACTGCCACCACCTGGCTGATACAAAGCTCCTCACTTCAGACGAGCTCTTACAGCAGAGGAGCACAGAGGTTGATGCCTTCAACACCAATCAATATGTGCTGCTTTCCTGCAGAATAGATGGTGTAATTGTTTTTTTTTTCTTAAAGTCTTCTTTACCCAATCCTTACCTGGCTTTATTGCTGTCTAGATTTGGTTGAGAGTGGCATGTGAAGAGGGCTAGGTTTGGGTGTGTGTGTGCTGCAGAGAGGGTTCACACGTATAAAAACAAAGCCAGCAGTCAAACACACACAGAATAAAAAAGGCTTTTTTTTTTTTTTTTAGTTATTTTAGGATTTTGTCATCTCTATTCAAATTCTAAAGCTTCGAAAAGACGTCAGCGGTGTCCTTTGTGCCAAAGCAGTAAGAGGTCTGCTTTTTGTCTCTCATTAAGATGAAACGCTCTCAGGAGTGTGACAGCTTCCAGCGGTCCGGGACGTTCTCCCAGAGGTCCACACTCTGCGATCAAGAATAAATCTGACAGCCTTTTATTTTTAGATTGCCTCACAATGCTATTTTGAATGAACTTCTGGAGAGAAATGCAAATACCTGTCAGATCGGATGTCGTCTTAAGCCTTGATCACCAGTTTAAGACCCGACTCTGATGTGTGTGTGTGTGTGTGTGTGTGTGTGTGTGTGTGTGTGTGTGTGTGTGTGTGTTGTTCTGATAGGTTCGGACATGGATCCTCATTGTCGGATACACAACAGCTTTCGGCGCCATGTTTGCCAAGACCTGGAGGGTGCACGCCATCTTCAAAAATGTGAAGATGAAGAAGAAGGTATGAAGAAATCCCTCATGCTTTATAATGATTACAGGAGAGACATATGAGAGGAACTCTGATTGATTAAACTCTAATGTCCTTATCCTTAGATTTTTCAAGGGCAGGGAAGAAATTCCCTCTTACAGGAGTATTTGATTGTTCAAAGTGTGACACACATGCTACAAACATAGGTGTCTTTGTGAATCACTGTTATACAAACGTTCATATGATCTTTCTGGTAAAATCTGCTTGTGAACCTTTTATTTCTTATCACACCGTGTACATCTGCCGGATATGATGACTACCAGCCTATACAGGCACAAAAAAAGGAAACGTGTAAACCTGACAGCCTTATCCTGGGAGCCTCACATGGTGTGTGGGTGATTGTATTCTCACTCATGCTTTATAACAAACAGGCTGAAAGACTGGCAGCCCCTGGCACCTGCTTTCAGAATCTCCTTTGTGGGGAGAAATGAAAAGAAAAAAAAAAATCAGAAATACAAATGGCTTTTTAAACATCTGACACAATCTGTTTCACTGGCCCAGTTATATAAAGTGGTGCCGGGCACACCGTGTGTTGTAGCTGTGCTTGGCCTTTTTGTATTTATAGACTCTCCTCCCTCTCTTTGTCTCCCTCTCTCACCCTCTTGCGTATTGGAAGAAGTGTGGGTGGCCTGCCATAGAGAGAGAGAGAGAGAGAGAGAGAGAGAGAGAGAGAGAGAGAGAGAGCAGGAATAGAGGGATGGAGGGTGCTGTGGCAGATGAAGGGAGGCGAAACAGGGCAGAAAAGAGGGGCAAGATGAACAGTGTGGCACAAATGGCAAAGAAAGTAGGTTGGAAAAGAAGGCGGGAGAAAGGAAGAAGATCTAGATTACAGGTCAGAAGATAGAGAGCTGCTTCAGCTTCCTCTGCAATTCAGATACACAAGGTCATCACATGTTATCACAGCTTACTCTTTTAAGAGTAAATATTTTAGTCCATCTGAGATCAACCTTCTCAGCCTAACATTTTATCAAACAAATCTCTAGATTTATCTCCTTGTTGTTTCATTAGCTGTTTGCAGAACACACTTGCTCTCCTCAAACAGATTCATAGCACAGGTAGGTCACCTGCAGAGGAGCTGTAAATGACCTGAAATCTTGGTTAACCACCTTCATGGCCAGAACAAGCTCAAGTATCAGCCATCCTCAGATATTTCTGCTATTTCTACATCTATCACACCCTCCAGAAGCAGATTGCAAGATTCTGGCACAAATTCACCTGCTTCCAAGTTGCATGGAGAAGGACAAGAAGTCTTAAAGGCTCCATAAATCATCCATAATAATGACCCTGATGAAGGTCACAAGCGATAACGTGTTGGTTTTAGAGCGAAGTTTCTCTGTTACTGGGCTCTCTACCTTCTCTATCACACCCTCCCTCAGCCTTCCCCATTATTTTTCCTCATACTGGAGAGCACAGAGTGTAAATCAGAGGTGTGTTCAATAAAGGTTCGTCTCCATGTGCTATGACGGCACTCCTTCACTTCTTAAAGAGCTCAGAGACACGGGCAGTGCAGTAGGCAGGGGGGAGGGGGCCGTCAAACAATGTACGCCTCCAAACACACAAACAGCCACTACAAACACAAATAAACACAGTGAGTAAAAATAAACCCTAATGTCAGTCTTCCAATCTGTGTTATTTACTAGGTACTCCTTAGCTTCATATCGATGCTAAGATGCAGACACTCTGCACTTGGTTTGTCACCAAGTACTGGACTAGTGGACTAGTTTACTACTTAAAGAACCAGTTGGCGCAGTATCCCCCAGTCAGCTAGTATTTGGATTAAATTGCAGATGCTCTCTGATTTGGCTCAGATGTGCAGTTTAAAGCTAGATGTCCATATCATTTATTCAAATGACTGAGGGCACCCACCCCTCATACTTGTGCCAGGCTTTAATAATGACAGTATATTGTTGCTGTCCATTGAAAAACACGTATTTCCACTTTTAGCGATCTGGACTTTTTGCAATACATGCATAGTCCATAATCTTCTCTAACAACCTGTAGCTTTGGGAATCCAAAAGACCTATGGAAAGAAATTTTATAAAATTATCTTTTCAACAAGTATCTCCATAGGGTGATGGAAGTTTCAACAGAGCACGTATCTCCGGCCCTGGCCCTGAGTTGTCATTGTCAACAAACAGACTTTACACTGTGACAGACTCATTACAGTCCAGGGTAATGCTACACTAATGTCCTCACATCAACTGATGCTGACCTAAAACTTTTTCCTAACTATGACAGTGTTGCTTAGCTGTATGTTAGATTTCTTGAGCCAAAGTTCATCCCCAGAGGCAAAGGTGCTGCTGTTTTCTCTCTCACACTTGGTCGCGGACACCAGGGCATGTAAAATTGGGAGTCACGACTCAAAAAATATTGACAACCAATGTGCTATGCGGAAATGTAGGATAGCCCGCTATCAATAGTTTATCGACATAGTGGGACATAAACAGGATACTCAAAACTCGTAAATATCCCAACATCATTGGAGTGCGTTATTAAAAGTAGCATTTATGGCCGCTATCACTAACAACAAAAAGCAGGTAAGTCCGTTTAAAATATCAAACAGGTCACTGATAACTGTGTAAATATGGATTTTGGGTCCTAATTGTGTCTAATTACAGTGTTTTGGGTTTATTATGTTAAGTAGTTTATAAATAAAATTGTGGTCTCATTTGCTTGAAAAGACACCAATGTGAATTTCAGTCTATTCCATGAGTTTAAAAAAAAACTCCTCAGAGGAGCTTTAAGTAACCACTGCAGAGTTTTGGCTTTAAATGGTGAGTCTGCGTCCTGTTCTTACACCAGCAGCTCAAAAAGTACATTGTGTAACATAAAATGCTTTTTTTATTTTTACTGTGCTCAGTGTAGCTTTGCAGTCCTGCCAAACATTGAAAAAAAGTGCCAAAATATGCAATGCAAGGCTATTGTTTATGTTTACATCCATTGTCATGACAACTCAGCTGCCAGTCGACACCCTCTGCATCCCTTAGATGAAAAGAGGATATTTTGTGCTCTGTGTAGAAGAGCTATACTGCGATTTAAAATGTGACTCTGAACAGTGTCACGTTTCATTTTCATCGTCCACTCGAACCCTTTTCTCTGCATCTTTCTGCCATGAGGTTGAGCCACAGTTTTAACTGGATAAAGAGATTTATATAGACAGAGATTTTTTAAATATCAGTCCCATGACTCAACCAAAAGGACAAAAAATAATTACAACTCCCGTTCTGATGAGTTCTTCTTCAGAGTCACGGTCATTGTGTGGACTTTGCTCATTAAAGGAGACGAGAGAGACGTATTTATCTCTTTGTTTTAACTCTCAGTCTATCTGCACATTCAGTGTTTTTCACACTCCAGACAAATTAATCAGTAAACTCAGAGGCATCCGAGTCCCATTGTCTTTACAGAGTGTTAATATTACAGGGGATCACACTTCAGGTAATTTAGACTCATTATGTGGTTTGTCTGACAGACTCAGTTGGCAGGGAAATATGTTACACAGTGGTAAAGAGCTTTTTGTTGTCATTTCCCCAAATTACCCGACATTTTGCAGATCTTTGTAGCAAATCTTTAATAATGAGGTTGACAGCAGCAGAAGTAAGTTTTACTGCTTTATTTATTCAGAGCTATTTTACAGTTTACCATCTTGGCTGTGGTTGTTTTGAACTGGATTGGCGCCATCCCTTCCTCAGTATTCAGCAAAGCGGTGTCCCTGTTCTTGCCTTTCCTATATTTGTTCAATGCTAACACCATCAAAAGACCCACATCAAAAAAACAATCCCCTCATGCATCTCATCTAGAGCCCACCAGCGGATGGAGACCACTGTGCTGCATCTGGGCTATGTGATACTCTCCAAACAGAGCCCAGCCTGTGTTCCCTGACCTTTCCTTTGATGCTGCGTTCCAGCCAGTCAAACGCTATTAAAAATAAAGATCACAAACAGGCCACGGCTTTCATCCCTCTAAAGTTCACGGTACAAAAGAGGAGCTTCAGTGGTTCACCGAGGAGGCTTCTGTTTGGTGGAGCTTTTCCACATTCCCTGGCCACAAGGTATCAAGAACCTGGACTGTTTGTGGACAGGTGTTGACAGAACTGACCATCTAGCAGTGGCTCTAAGGCAACATTCACCCTGCTCTGACTGTTTTATTGGTCGTCTTCTGTTTGTTTGTATCAAGAGCAGGAAGCTCAAAACTGTGAGGACCAAAGCAGACTAGTATAGCAGACCCAGTATATCCAATTTGATATGTATGATTTTAAGTTGGTGCGGCTCTGATTGTCTGGATAATCTGTCAAGATAATCTTTAGACCCATCTGAAAATCAGGCCTTTGCTGACTTTTGTTTGAAGGGGAATCGTTTATCTTGTAGAAGCATAAATCTGTGCTCCTCTATAAAATATTCTGCAGAATTTTACTGAATGACTTTGAAAAATGCACAGAAACCAGCCCTCCATAAGTCCTGGTCCCTGGTTTTTGGAGTAACCCAGTCATTTGGGACCAGGCATCACTACTTTTGGACATTTGGCTGGTCCCCTGTCCTGCAGGGGTTAATTAAAGCTGAATATATTTTATTAGTGTCTGATCAGATGGTCAGGATGGGACCAGCAGGGCTCTCGGTCCTCAGATGGGATAAGAATCTCTTAATTACATTGGACAATAAAGAAGGGTGTTTAAATGGCTCTAAAGACACTCACACTAGATAACATTATCAAGTTTATGCTGAGGGGTTAACAAAAATCATCTCATCTCTTTTCCTCCAGATCATAAAGGACCAGAAATTGTTGATTATCGTTGGCGGGATGCTGCTGATCGACCTGTGCATCCTCATCACCTGGCAGATCGTTGACCCGCTGAAGAGGACGGTGGAGGAGTACAGCTTGGAGGTCAGTTCTCTGTATTCGTCACAGCTTGTCTAAACTCAGTCTTGATCATGTGTTTTTTTGTTATAGTTGGTGTGACATGGTGTTTCTCAGCTGAGAGGTTCCCTGTGTCACAGACTCATGCTGGAAAAAAAACCTCTTGTGTATCAGGAGTTGAGGCAAACAAAATGTCCGCCTCAGGCTGTAACAGGAGCATCTTTTGCTGTGCTAGTTATTTTTGGGTCAGGAAGTGAGCCATAGCCGCCTCCTGCGCTTACCCCACAGCCGGACATGTGCCAGCTTGGATGTGAGACTCTGGCATGGCCTGTTGGAAAAGAGGCTTCTGGCATGACTTGGTCCTCGCTGGAGAGGATGGCTTGGTGGTGTGGATGAAAATGAACTCCGTTAGAGCACACTCCGATTCTCCGAGATTGGTTCAGTATCAGTGTAGCAGTGCACCAAAATGGCTAAAATGAATATGCACTGCTTTGGCATTAGAGTCTGAAGTGTGTGAGGGGTGTTTTTTCACCGAAGCATGACTTATTAGCACAAAACTGTCACCGGTTTTGAAGGAATGCAGACTGTGAAAAAGCAAGACACAGCAGCATATTTATTTTCTTACAGGGTTTGTCTGCTTTAGCGATAGTAGCAGATTGAGTTTTTTTATTTTTTACATATTTTGAGGTATAAAATATGCAGTATGGCTACGCAGTATGATATGTCTGTCCTTCTGGGCAGCATTGTGCAACAGTGTTCAGCAGACAGCCGGTTAAATGCTTGAATCAGGGGTATTTTGTGCCGCATACATTAAAACAGCTTTGAGTCAAGTGTGGGTTTTTTTTCCCTCTTTTGTTTTGGAGGATATCAGCCCATGCTGTTAAATAGATGCTTTAGTGTTCCACTGGTTAAACACAAGAGGCTGCGGCGGTGCTCATTTGTTCCTCAATCTAATAAGTTGCTACACAAAAAGATGGGCTGGCATTAAGCCGTGGGGCAGCGAATGTTGTGCGATGGTGAAATGGGTTGTAGAGCTGGTGCAATGAGGGATACTGTATGACCGGGCTGGGCTCTGTATCTGTGTTTTAAGCTGTATTGTTGGGAGAGAAGCGCAGTTGTGGTTCATTAAATCTGAATGTGTCTGCGCTCATGTTTTCATTGTGTGAAAAACAGTCAATTTAAAGGGAAGCATGACAGTAATATGCTATTTGATGCCATGTTTAATGCCATGTTTACAGTACTTGTTGAATTAAATGACAGTGTTACACTAACAACAGCATCATTATGAAATCAGTTTTTACATTGATTTATATTATTTCCTCTATTTGCTGCAAATAACTCAATGCAACAGGAGCCATTGTGTTTACCTCGCTGTTGCCGCTGACAACAAACAAGCGAGGGCAATTATTCCTCCACAGCTCGGATTGAATCATTTATCTGTAAAGGCCATGGACCATGAATGCTGCTGCTAAGTGGAACTTTTTCCTAATGAGTTCTCTTTAAAGCCCCCTATACCTCGGTATGTCAGCCACCAGACTGGTAACTGTCTCCCGACTCCTCCTAAAGAGATGTCTTTGCTGGCTCCTCATTGACCCTCTGACTGAGCAGAGGTTATCTGAAGGTCTGTGCGGTGAAAAGCAATACTAATGGAGGATATTTATGGCTGTTTTCTCTTTGATCATATTGTAAAGACTTTCATGATGCAGGCTTGCTTGTTGTCAAGGTGCCGCAGAGGCGATAGGAGGGACGCTGACATCCTTTTGCTCCTCGTTTTGACTTTTTCATGTCTCCAATAAAATAAAAAATCCTCTGAAATGACAGATAGTGCTTATCTAAGAGCACTAGGAGCAGGTCAGGCGCTCTGAAATGTTTTTCCTGCCTCGGTCTTTGATGAAAAGATTTCTGTAGGAGATCTCTGAGGAAGAAACTATTAACAAGCTGCATGATATCTTTGCAGACTTATTTACACTCTGTCACTCCTTTTGGCATACTCTGAAGGTATACTTAGCACATTTGTACAACTCTAGACAAAGCCCTATTTCCTTTGTGATGATAGCCCCTTATATATTTAAGCCTGCCTAAAGGGTGTAGCAAAGCCTTGCTTAACATATTCATTTGTGAATGTTGTCAGTGTGTGCAGTCAGTCCTCGCAGAGTATTCTCAGACTCTAAGCCCCTGGGCCAGGGGAGTGTTAGTATGCATATATTAGCCACTCAGTGCAGGAGTTTGCCCCCCTCCTCTCCTTGGGGTCGTGAATCTGCATGCCTGTGCTGAGGCAGAGGCTCCACATGTCTGCTCAGCCTGCCAGATTGCCAGCACCAGCAGCGGTGGCCCCTGGGAGTTCATCTAAGGGAGAGGCAGCCCGGAGCTTTTCTGCTCACAGGGGCCCACAGGCTTGTCAAGTGGGACCAGAAACCAGAAGGCAACCCAAATACCAGGAAAGAAGGGGGGTGAGAAGGAGAGGGGGAAACACAGTGTGGACAAACACAGGGTTATGGTGACAAATGAGCCAAAGTTTTTGACAGTGTGACCGATAAACATCTAGTGTTTTAAGAAGAGGAAGAAAAGACTTAAACCCTGTTCAGACTATTATCACTAACCTGTGTGTGTGTCCTCCTCACTGAGACTGTAGCAGGAGTTTGATGCAGATTAATCCAGCAAAAATAAAACCCTCAGGGTCTTACAGACCAAAACTCAAACTCACAGGAACATTTCCCACTTGCATCGTAGTCATAGCCCCCTGTGTCTCATCCAAATGGACAGAGTTGAAATTAGAGGCTCTGAGCTTTTAACTGAACTTAATGTTGACCCATCCTCTTCACTATCAGATTCTCAGAGAGATAGCTGTCAGTGATGGTGCAGCAAGGTAATAAATAGGTAAAAGAAAAACGCATGATCTTTGAAACTGAAACTGGCCTTCCTGTGTGACACCAACAAATGTTTTCTTTGACATTACCCAAAGTAGAGTCTGGTGCAAGTTTTTATATTTGACAAGCACCAGACTAGACTTTGGGTGCCTACATGAGAGCTGAAAAGGATATCTTGTTTCTCCAAAGGAGACGCTTGCGAAACTTGACAGTAGGTCAGTATTTGACCTGTTATTAAAACCAAGCAGCTACCTGTGCTGGAATATGAAGTCAAGTGACCACTCGAGGAGACTGCAATGGATCCCAAATCAAGATGCTGGTTTTTAGTTAATGGTTTTTTAGTTTTTGGCGATTTATTTCTGCACCACAAATCCTGTCACTTTAAGGAAAGATAATGTATGTTCAGTTTGGAAATATGCATTTTTAGTCCTCCCAGGAGTAGAGATGAGGACCACGTTAGACGGTTTCCGCAGGTCTCAGGAGTAATCGGACAAGCTTTGACTGACTGACTAACCATAACTGGCTCATGGAAGAGGACCATTAGTGGACCAGTTTTCTGTGAGCTCTCATGTTGTTGTAGGCCAGTCCTCCCCTGTGACTTCCTTACGCCTGTTGTCCTTCTTTTTTTATCTTTTTCTTCCTCTTTCCTTCCTCCGCCCTCTGTCTTTGTAGGAATCTCCCCCCCTCCTCCCTCCTCCACTCTTGCAACCCGCTCGCATCCCCCCTGTGGAGGATTGGGATTTCCACTGACCTTGGGTTTGCAGTGCTGTATCTACCTTGCTGTACCCGGGAGTATGCTGTACGACAACTTGGTGTTATTGAACTGTCACAGTGCTTGGTAGTCCACAGCATTCTTTGTTTGAACTACAGCACAGGAGGGATTCCTTATTGACTCAGAAGCAACAAGGTCACTCACATATGATGGGGCTGAGGTTGTTTTTTAGAAACACTCAGGAATGATCATGTGGGTCTGAATGTTGGCACTTCGGTAGTTACAGATATAGGTCAGGTGTGTTGTGTAGGAAGATAAGTGTCTATAGTTGAGGTTTTTGTGTTAAATTATCAAGCTCTTGCTGTTCTAGGATTTTCTCAGTCTGAGCATGGACAGAGTCATCACTCTGACACACCCACTGCTTTGAATCCAGCAAGTTAAGCCTAATGAGGCACCATTAGCAAAACTAGGGCATCCCCTTTGCATCCTTTATTAACATGAGCATGTGAAGAGGCTGACAATAGATCCTTGTGGAAAGCTTCATAGAACATGACTGATTTAATGCCCTCCAAAATAAAAGTAGAGGGCCAGAGTTCATGCAGGACGTTAATTCTTTAAGTCTCCCGAACAAAAGGAGAGTGACCCGGGAGTCTCGTTTAATTTCTCCACACAGATGATAGACTGGTTTCTGAACATGACATCGACTCCAACCTCTTTAAACTTGGCCTGCCCTCTGAACTGCTCTTTATAATGTATTTAACTAAAACTAAACCCTACATGCTGACTTCAATGCAAAAAAAGAAGGTGATAAGATTAAAAGCAGCTCAGCCATGATGGTAATTACTTGCCACTTCCTCCTTGAATATTTTCTCCTCTGACTTCTAGTTCACAGGGGATGATGTGTATATCAGTGAGTTTTTGTTCTGGAGAGTTTAAAGGGAGCAGGAATAACTGATCCAGGAACGTCTCCAGGAATGCTGGTGAAGATGTCGGACTGCAGTGAGCAATTAGATCCTTTTTGTGGCTCGTGAATAATTGAGTGTTTGTTAATGGTGTGGATGTTCCTGCAGCTGAGCAGACTGCTGGTTGGCATCAGAGTAAGCTTTGCAGTTCTGACATATGTTGCAGTATAAATGCACACACACACACACACACAAACACACACACGTGTTGGAGCAGCAGAGTGTAATGTATGCGTGAATGTTCTTTGTGTGTGTGTGTGTGTTCATGAGGATGACCTTGTGTGTGTTCCACGCTGTATACCGTCATAGGGATGTATGTGCCCACTCATGCATGGATGCTTTTTTTGTACATCTGCCTGGGTGTTTACACACACATTATCACTCTCCCTTGTTGTCCTTTGTATTGTCTCCTGCATAATGAAGGACACACCGCGAGAAAGCGTGATTAGCATTCCGGTGGATCCTGCCGCAGACCCCCTCTACTCCTGTCTGTCCTCTTGTCTCCTCTCTCCCTCCCCTCTTCTGTCGTTTTTCCCAGCTTGGAAGCTGCTGCAAGCATTGACAGGAAGACGGGCGGGCTGCAAAAAAAAAAAAAAAAAAAGAATTTTGCAGTGTGGCATCACCATGGCAACGGCCACGGTTTCTGACATCCATAACACAGAGAGCGGCACTGTTGATCCGTTAGACAGAAATAGCAGGTTAGGGCAGCTGCTTTTTGCACAGTGACACATAGAGAGAGAGAGAATGTTAAACATCCATGATGGAGCACATGCACCGGGCTGAAAGGTGTTCATACCACACACACCTACTCATGTGGTTCTCCTCACACTCTCAGGAGCTCTCACGAAGATTTCCCTCCGATCTACCTCTGACGTACACACCTGTCCGCAGTAAAGCAAGAAGAGGGAGGGAGGGAGGAGGTTATCCGAATGCTTTGACAGAGCACTCATCTCCCTCTTTGGTTATATCACTGCAGCAGAAAGCCATTGTTTTACTCTTTGGTATGATGAACTGATGGTAAGATTATGGCCTGACTGTTTTCTTTACAGCAAACATGAGGACACCATTTTTATACCATTTATAACTTAACTTTTTCATGGCTTAATTTCACCTGCTGAAATTATCCTGAGAGCCTCTGAGGTTTACTACAGCCAGGTATACAGTTGATGCATCTTCAGTGCCTACTTGTTTCCCAGTGTAAGTTAAACTGTTCGTCCAAGTCATATTTTCTTTGTTTATTCTTCTTTTGTTAAAGAAACCAAATGCAAAATAAAGACAATGGCAAATTCTAACAAATGGCGCGTGTGTTTCGCCAGCTACCGACACACCTGCCACTAATTGCGTCTTCTTCTATTTATAGTCAACAAAACAGGAATCCACGCCACCTGGTGTGGCACCAGGACAATTACAAATGAAATAGATTTCAAAACATAAATCCAAAGAACATACAACAAATGGCTCTTACAATGATAATAGGGTGTAGATTATCATCTGTCAGTTATTGCATGCTGGAAAGTTGTCCCATGCCCATTAAAGCTTCTGTGAGGAACTTTCTGTCTGTGTTGACTTTGGCGCCCCCTGTGGACAAAGGATTTTGTCTCATCCTTGCAAAAGTGGAGCTAATGGTCTAAAGAATGTCCTTCTGTTGTGTGTTTACTGTGGAACTACCACTTTTTGGGTCTCTTTGCTGTAGGTAAAGGAAAAAAGGCTGTTACCTCGTGTACCTACCCTCCACAGGAGTTGGAATATATGAAGAGTAATATCAAGATTAAAAGTAAAAGAGAACTTCATGCATAAAAACTGGAATTTTAATCGTAGTTTTCTGACAAAGACCAATATTAACAATCTCCTCTGTCCATTGAGAAGTGGCCGTAGCTGCTGACTTTATCTGAAGTCCTCTCACAGACCCGACACACACTTCTATCAGACTCCCTCTGCTCCTCTGAGTGTAATGCTTTCCCACCTTCAATCCCCGCTCTTTCATTTACTGTGTTTTCTTTTCCTCGCTATTTCAATTTGCTCCCTTTAGAAACTTTTCTTGCTCTCCACCTTTGTCATTTATTTCACCCCTGCTGTCCCTCTGTTCGATGTTTCTCCATCACAACCATGTCACCAGCCTCTTTTCTTTTTGCAGAGCCCTTCTTATTTCATAGTTTCTGCTCCCATCTCGCTCTATTCCTCTCTTGCTTTTCCTCATTTGCCCGGCCTGCTCTCCTGGGAGCATGTTGAAGGAGCAGAGAAAATCAAAAAACGAGCTTGTGACTGCAGTTCAGGTGCACAGGATCAGGCTGACCTGAAACTTTACCTCTTTCTCGTCTTGCTTTTTTTCCCTGCTTTTTCTTCTTTGTTGTATATCCAGGTGTTTCTCCACCTGCGTTAATCCTCTTCCTCTTATTTACCATGTCCTGCTCTGTTTCCAAGTTTAGAGAGTGGGATAGACACCAAGCCGTGTCCTCAGCTCCACCCTGGATGAAGTGTGAGGATGGTTAGCAAAGAAAGGTGGCAAGTGAATCCAGGGGAAATGATGACATGTGCCAGCTATGATTCTCTCCTTCTGCATCTTACCACCTTTGCAGCTTTTATGCTTGTGTCTTTTTGATATAAATATTTCTACATTCATATTTTACTTCATTTAGAAGTCTTTTAGAGTTACTAAAAGCTTCTGTTCTGATCTTTCTGTCTGCTGATTTTGGCACCTCCTGTGGACCAAGTTATAACACGGTTTCTATCTTTTGTCTTTACTTGATAAAAACCCTCCTGTTGTCTCATACAGCTTAATTTTTCTGTTAACAACTTGCCAGTTTTTTAATCACTGGTCTTATTTGCTTGCACAGAGAGGCATCTCTGCTCATTTCAGCATGTGACATAACTTTTCAAAAACTCCTCACTGGAGCTTTAATAGTATTCAACATACGAAAAAATAAGAATCAGTGAAATATTTTCTTTCTTTCTTTCTTTCTTCTTTATCTCAAACTTAAAGAATAACAAAAAGAACTAAAAACAAAAACCCAGTGCAAAATAATACAAATGTACACAAGCAACTGTACATGTCAAAGATAAATTTACACTAACTTATGTATGTCAAAAACAAACAGTTTGAGACGCAACAGAATGAAGCAAAGAGCTTATCTAGTCCTGCCCCTTCCTTGTCAATCAGAGCCAATAATGAATAGAAAAAATAAAATCTAATGGTATCTATTGTATAATTACAGCATCAAAAGTGGAAATGTTGGCCTGGACGTATTTTTTTCTGGTCAAACATGAGGCTATTAGTTTCTTCCTGTTAGTTTTCATGTGTAAATAACGTGGCTATGATGAGCCTGGAAACCCATTTTGTTTTCATAAACGTTTACAACATGTTTAGATTTATAAGATCAGAAATGAGATAACTGCTGTGAAAGTGGGAAAGTCAGCATATATACAAAGTGAATAAATCAACTTTAAATGAACTGAATCGAAAAGAAATGATTGAAAGTGAAGTGAATTGATGTGAACTGAATTGAAACACAGAGTGCTGTTTTAACAGACTCACATAAAAAGGTAATAGATTGCTGACAGCGTGCAAATGCCTTTATTGATTGAAAGTGAAGAACTGTTATTGATTTGGGGCATTTTTCATTGGTTTGCTCTAGAAATTCACATTCATGTAAACATGTGATGTTTGGCGCTCTGCACTGAAATGCAAACCAGCTTTAATCCATGAGCCATGCTGCAGTCATACACCCACCCACTCACACATACATACACACATTTACCTGCCCTCCCTGCTGCCGCCCCCCCTCCTCCTGCTCTCACACTCAGGACCTCCTCTGCAGTCAACTGTTGACTGTGTGAATGTTATCTGAAGGACACAACGCTCCTGTTTCACTATCACCCTGCTCTGGGAAAGCAGGCAGGGAGGAGGACCCTTTTTTTTATATTTCATTTAATCCAGTTAGCTTTCCATTCTTTGCATTACAATCTGCAGGAGATTAAGCATAGATTGGATCCTATAGAAGAAAAAAAACACGGAAATCAAATTCACCCCAGCCTCATGCATTTCTTCTCAGATTTGGGTAGATTAAGCAAAGGCTGAATTGAATAACCCTGATTCATCCAGGAGTAATCTCATTCGGGATGACAGAGATGAAGATGTGACAAGACAAGAGGCGAGAATCATTAAGTATTTATTCTGTCCACCCAAGAACAATGTCCTCTGCAGCACTGACAGAGCTAAGATGGCACTAATGTGGACTTTTAGGTTCCTTTGTTAGCATAGAGGGAAGCGCCGGCTGAGATCAATGCCTTTTCAAAGTAAACTGGGTCATTAAGGGATAACCACCTCCCACCTAGGCTTTTTCTCATCGACCACCTCTGGAGGGATGAAGGAAAGGAGAGAGAGCACAAAACAGAAGGCGCATAGAGGAGCTCACATATTTCTCAGCTATTTGTATTGCTACATGATCGTCTGAGAGCTTGCTTTTTAGTTGTGCATTATTTGGGTTGTGTTAAGTTGTTGTTTCCAAGTGTGCAGGATCAAACTCTGCATAAGAAAAGACTCAGTTTGCACGAATAATCAGCGTACAGCTTCATCTATTAGACTTGCATTCAATCATGTTTCCTCAAAGATTCATAATCCTTATCTCGCACATTTCTGCTCCACCCTTGCATGAGGAGAGTGCAGCACATCAGCCTCTGAAGTCACGCTGGCCTGCTTTTTTTTGTTAGTCTTCCAAGCAAGTCTCAGTAAATGTGTCACAGGTTGCACCCTGGGAATCACTGCTTCTCTTTATAGGCCTGCCTTTTTATTCTGGTGGATGCTCAGCCCAGCACAAAGAGTCACGACTCCTCTCCACCTGGACAGCACCTAAAAAGTCGACCTACATAAAAAAGTGCTGCATTAACAACTTTTTAAAAATAAAGGCTGATTTATCTTAGGTACACTTTGCTGACAGTGAAAAAAAGCTGCAAAACTGCAGAGAGAACCACGGCAGCAGCATCAGAAGCAGCCTGTTACATGACAAGTTTATTACATCGTGATAAGACAGAATTCAATACCAGATGGCGAGAGAACGAGGAGACTTCCAAGGAGGAGAAGTAATTTTCTTAGCGGCAGATAAACCAGCTAACATAATCTTTCTTTGTTCTTTTGAAATGCCAAACTCTGACAAATCATCTAAGAGAAAGACAAACATGATTGTGGGCACCCTTACAGACAACAGATGAGGCATTTTAGGAGAGACTTCCAGGGATGTACTACTGGCAGGTTTTCTCACATTTTGTTCAAGGAAAAAAAAGAGCAGTGTGGGTTTATAAAAGGAGTTGTTCAGATACAACTTCGCTTCTTTCATATTAGTTAAAAAACACAGATGAAACACACAAAAGCTCATTTATCCACTTTTTTAATTATGTAGTAACATCCAGATACCAAGGGAGAGACGTCACAGATACAGTTTTCAGTGTCTTTTAGCACACACATCAATTCTTTGTTACAAGTCTTCTTATTTGGAGCCTAAAAGTGTATTTTTTCAACAGATGTACAGACTCATTTTTCAAACATTGTGTTAAGTTTAGTATTACCACTTCAGACTTTTAAACATAACACAAAATGTCACAACAGAACAGGATTCATGCCACAACTCTCCACCAAAGGGGTCTCAACTAAAATACACGAATAAGTTTTTTTTTTTTTTTTTTTAAACTAACTTTACTTTTCTTTCAAAGGACTGAGACAGCCACTGAACCCTGGATTTGTATTTTTTGATCGTCATTTGAGTGCAGACTCAAACCAAAAGTAACTCTGGATATCCATAAATGATGACCAGTAAATGGACTGTGTTTTATTGAGCCCAGTTAGCTCTAGTCCTCTGACCCATTTAAGTGCTTTTACAGTACAGCCTATTTACACACTGTCTGGGTGCAGCCAGTCGGTCCTTTTCAAAGACAGTCAATTCCCCTGCTGTCCTCTCAAAAGACAACCAACTCTACCAGTGAGTCCCAGCTGCCACCTGTGTTGTCCACGTTATGAGGTGTCATTGAAGTTTCAGATGTTTACTGGGCCATTCTTCTATCAGATATAGAGAGATGTTCTTTTGTTGATTTAATTTAGTTTAGATTAGATTAGATCAAATCAGATACAACTTTATTTATCCTTTTGGGAAGTTTCCCTCAAGGAGATAAAAACTATGTTAAAAACTATCACCTACATTATTAACTCTGGAAACAGACTTTTCTACAGCATTACTGATTTACAAACTGAACATTGTTGAACACAGTCAGGTCACATACACAGACAACATTCCAGCACATTGAATTTTCTGGCTCTTGCCTCTTGTCGCTTGTGGCTGCCATGGCAGCAGGCTCAGCGTGTTTGTTTGCCCTGTGCTGCAGTCTTCAAGTATTTGTAGGAACTCAGATTTGAATTTTAGTCGTGCATTTGGATGTCACGTATCTGCACCATACCCCGGACTCTGTTTTAGAAGAGTTTGGTATCAATACTTGATGCACCTTTGCACACTTACTTTGTCCTCTGGAAGCTGATGTCTTAACAGCTTAATGTGTTTGTGGTATTGATTGACCTTTTGCCTGTACAATATTGCTTGTGCTCGTCTGTGCACTGAGGGATGTCTGTATGCTCTTCTCCTTCTGCAGGTGCACATTTTCAATTTATGTTGGATGTATTTATACATATATCTACACATAAACATCAAAGTGTATATATGGGTTTTTTTTAGGGTAGGATTTATTCTGTATATTTTTTAATCTGAACCTTTCTACTCTTCCTCCATCCTTTGTTGAAATTAAAAATTTAGGACACATCTGTATCCCTGGACCCAAACTTTTACATCAAGTTGGTCTGTCCTGTTTTTATCTGTATTGAATAAAAACAGCCAACACACTTGAGTTGTAATCAGAGATTTTACCTCAGCTGTGATTCAACAGCCCTGCTGCGTGTTTGATGTTCTTAACTTTGAGAGCTTTTTCGTGTTTGTTTTATCTCCTTTACATCTCTGCCTCCAACCTTTTTCAAAGAGGAAGATGAGATGTACCTGCATATTCAGCCAAGTCAGCAGAGGATCCAGTTTACACATGATTTCATCATTTCTGCCCAGCTTTGGCGATGCTTTTGTATTTGTCTTTGTGTGGGACAACAGTGTAGGATATGTGTATCTGACAGTGTTATCAGTGAATCATGCAGGAAAGCACTCTGAGGACTGCTTCAGAGGTGTTCTGTTTGTTGACACTCTGGCTGGTAAATTGGACATGTGGCTGAGCATGGCTGAGCTTGTACAAGTGAATCTGTCGAAAATGGAATTGGGTGGCAATATTTACCTCTTTCTGTTTTCTCTCCATTTCTTTTCACAGTGTGATTCTTCCCTCGTCCCCTTTCCCCCTTCACCTCCCTGTATATCTTTCATTCTCTCTTCCTCTCTAACAAAATAAGCCCAAACACAGTAAATTACCCCCGACCTCCACCATCACCTGCACTACTCTTTCTGCTCTGCTCTCACTTTTTACCCGGCCCTCTTTTTTTTTTTCCTCTGCTCCCTCTACCTACTGCTCCCCTAGACTGCAGTTGCTAGGCAACAGCTGATTGAGCATGAGGGGTATGCAATTGACCAATTATAAGTCTTCAAATAAAAAGTGGTGTCAAGAGTTCCTGAGATTACAGCTGAGTCCTTTTTCCAGTCAGAGTGTGCTCTGAGTGGACTCTGGATATTGTATGTAGATGTGCACACTCACATATATGCAAACATGGCTATAACAAACACACTGTTTGTTAAGTGCTGGATGTTGAACAGTGAGCAGGGTGTTATAGCAGAAACTCAGTAATATAAAGCCTGAGTCTGGTTTTACTGTACAAGCAAGTTCCTCTAATAAAGATATAGATTGACTGATTGATTGGTGGTTAGCTTGTCGTATTGCAAGTCTCCAGTCTTGCTACTATACCTCTTTGTTTGAGTACAGGAAACCATAGTAACTGAATAAAAGCATCGCATGTTCAAGTTAAAGCTGATTTGTGTTGTACAGCAATTGATCCTGCTGCAGTTATTACACAGAAGAAAAGAGGGGAAGCATCAAAGGAAAGTGGACTGTACGGCCACTGAGGAGGAGGATTGGGACTGCAGTGATATGGAAATGTTGACTGCGTGGCAGACCAATCACAGGGCTTGGGGTTCATGTTGTTTAGGTGCATAGTTACATTTTTGTTAAGGTGCATGTTGACCACATAGGCTTCTGTAGCTATGGTGACCTATGGCTTTGGTCTGTTGGCCCAGTGTTGGTCACTCATCTGCAAAAAGTGTGATGAAGTTATAAATACTGCCCCAATTTACCTATGGCGAAGCCATGCCCCCCTTAGTTACTGTTGCTGAGTCCAACAACCTTCTTGGAGTGGATAGACTGTCAACACACTACCATGGCGGTATTCCAGCGCCAGTCAGTGACATTTTTCAGAGCAATACCTGCGCAATATCCTCCAGATCAATATAATGTATATATGTGAGTGTCTTTATTAATGTTAAAATAATTAACGAAGGGGACACTATGACTATCGGGGCAAGAGCACACCAGTCAATTGCAAAAACTGAGAAACCCCATGAACTCTTCCTCAAATGCAACAAGCACAGCGTGGTGGACCAGTCGTGTTCTTGTACTACCGGTTAAGTTCTCTCTGCATAGTATTGTTACTATAAAATATATTTTTCTGTGTCTGCATCCTCCTAAAGCCAATGAGAGTGTTAGCACAGCCAATAAACCTACAGGGCTAGTAAGCTAGCTAACGTCATTATAGGACTAAAAAAATGTTTTGCAGCTCCACATATTTTTTCTCCTCCTTTTGATGTTAAAATGGCTCTTTTGATTGTAAAGGTAGCATGAATGTAAGGTGTCAAGCTACTTACAGTTTATGGTGTCTAGGTATTCTTAAATTCACGTTTTAAGGCACTCTTACAGCAAGTACAAGGTTGGGATATTCAGGAGTAAGCTTCCTGTTCACAAAATGCTACATGAGACATAAAAACAACAATTGTCTGTTGGGACGCTATGGTAAACTTCAATTTAAGCTGACAAAACGTTAGCAAGCCATGGTGTTAGCCTAGCTTAGCATTACCTTGGAGTAATCATTTATGCTCTTTTTTTCATGACATTTAGCTGGGAGTAGGGCCTTTTACACTGTTTTATCCACTGTAGGCAACGCTCCCTCTGTGTTTTTTGGCTTTGGAGAGGGAAAGAAAAAGACCCCCCCTTGCCAAACTCTCGGGGTACTGAGTGTCCGACTTGCACATGCTGTGGGCACATCACTTCACTGTTTCACTAGTGGTCTGCAGCTTGTCAGACCCTGCTTACGTAGTGATGGTTGCTAGGCTGTGTGATTAGACAGTGACCATTTGGGGGTGTGGTTTTGCGAAAGGTCAATTTACAAGATTTTCCTGATGCATGTGTATGACAAAGACACTACCAGCTCCCTGCAGCTTCAGTTAAATAGTCGCTGCTTTTTACTTCTATTACTTTTAACAGCTTTGTGTCAAAACTTCAAAAGTCCAGGGCCAATGATCAGTCTACCCCTAACATAGAAGGGACTTCTTTCTGTGCATGGATATAATGCCATTGAGCACACTTTTTCTGTACAGTAAGGGTCAAGTCCATTCAGAAGTATTCAACACTCCCATGTGTTTATATGCGTTAATGCAGAGTGATTTGTGCTTTTGGACTGAAAACACAAACGCTCTGACTCCTTTGCTCTCCCTCTCCACACATTTCCCTGATACATTTATTTGGCCCCATCCTCCCTTTCAATCTGTCTTCCTCTCCGTCTTTCTTTCATAGCAGAGACACCCTCCATCAGTGACCAGACACATCCATCAATGATCCTCCCCTCTGCTCATCCTCAGCCCTAAGGATTCCATTATGGCTTAGCAGTCAACACACACACACACACACACACACACACACACACACACACACACACACACACACACACACACACACAGAGTTTAGGAAAAGGCAGCTCCATCTCATCTGGCTGCAGGCAGGGCCACGATTAGTTAGAGTCTAGAGACAGAGATGCAGCTCTTGATGACGGCGACAGCTCTGTACGTGATGATGACAATGGTGATAATGACGATAATGATACTGGTCCCAAAGGCAGGGAGGTGATGATGAGGTACACTTAGATGGAAATACTTCTAACAATCGTTGGCCTCCTCATCCATTTGACCATCATTAACCTTGTTAGCATGCAGAAAGCTGCCTGACTTCAGAAGAAAGAAAGCGTGAGTCAGCAACCCTTGACCTCAAGACCTCAGACGAACCAGACGCCCGACCACTCCTCTCTGAGCGGGTTGCCTTCTCTTCAGCAACCTTGTAGCTAATCAGGTTTTCCCTGAAGTTATTATTTCCCTCCATCCTTCTTTCAAGCAGGCAGCCTAATTAGAGCGAAGCTCTCTTTCTCTACATAAAACAACATAATACTGAAGCAGACCGCTAACAGAATAATCTCAGTCAAGGGACACACTAAAGGTCTATCAGTGTAGTGGTGGACTGTAGACCCTATTTGACCTTTATAAAAGGCAAACTGTGTCTGGACGTCCTCACCATGACCTGTTTTTTGGTCACTGCACTCTCAGTCAAAAACAGCTCAATTTCAAGGGGAAGCAAAGTGCCACAGGACAACCCAAGAACAGTAAACACTCATGAAAAGAGCTTTGAAACCGAGGTTGTGGCCGCCTGAGTTGACTAACATGCAGGAGTTCCTCTGGAGGACAGAAATCATCATGGTAGTGAGGGTGAAGTAAAAAGGCAGGTGTAAATGTCATGTCATGTCCTGATTGTTTGTTAGCCTGATAATTAGTCTGGAAACATCACGTGTCAGTAACAGGTATTTATGGGGTCTCCCGGTCAACCCAGAATCGTGTTTTTTTTTTTTTTTGTGCTTGTTTGTCGAGTAATTATGAAGAACGATGGGGGTCATACTCGCAAAAGTAATTGTCACTTCTTTGACATCTCATTAAACTCTATAAACATGCCCTGGCTTCTGATGAGTGAAGCATTAGGTGACACATGAGGAAAGGAAAAAGAGAAATATAAAAGGGGAAAGTCTTTAGAAAAACCGTGATGGAAAAAGTTTAATAAAGCTAGATGTTTTACACTCCACTCCAGCCATTTGCACTCATGCACCATGATTGCAGCAGCTCCAAAACAAGAGTCTGCTCCAATCATGGCTCATGTTTTTCAAACTTCTTCATAACATAGCATTTTATTGACTTGTTGTTGAGTGTGTTTTCCCACTCTCCTCCAACTTGGAGTGACCAGCCACCACCTTCCTTATCGCTCTTAATCACTGCTCTTTGTGTAGACAGCCTCGAAAAGTAGTCAGCAGTGCTGAGCCAAGCATACTGCATGACCTCTACTGGCCCCCGCACGCAGCGCTTGGCAAAGCGGAAAATTTTGATGCCAGGGATTGAACCAGGTTGAGTTTTCTTCTTGGAAAGGGGAGCTTCGATCAATGAAGAACTCTGACTGACTTTAGTGCTGAATTGGCACAAATACATGTCTCAAACTATCAGACAAACTTGGTAACTTTTGTGTGGTGAGAGATCCTCATTTGGGGCCTGTACCTTATTTGGTATTTCTGCTCTTCCATCTTTGTTTTTATGAAGGCAGTAGGTTGTTTCCTCATATCATATCTCAAAAAGACATGGCTGGGGTATTTTAAATAGTATACCTTACATATGTTATTAACAAGCTCAATGTTGTCCCATATTATGAACATTCATCAGTCAATAGAAACCAAAATATCTTGCAAACCACACTCATAGATAGACTGTCATAGACTGTCCAATCACAAGATTTACCAACAATTCTCTTTTTTATCATCACTTCAATAATGGCCATGTGAGCTTCAGCATTTGTAACAGCAATAGTGATCTTACACGTTGTTTTCTCTGAGGTGTAAACACTGACAAGAGTTCTGTATTTTGCTGCCAATATATTGGTTCCTGGAGCCAGGACTTACCATGTTTGGTAAAGAGGGTGGGGCTACGAGTCTGAGAAACACTTAGTTGTCAAGCTTCCTGGTGAAAGCTGGACTGTCCATACTTGTAGCTAATTTAAAAGCTAGTAATGAGCAACATTTTCATTGTGTTTCCCATAATTTGAAATTTTATCTGTGGCTGTGGTTGACTATGGCAGTTATTTCTCAGACTAAAGAAACTATAGCTTTTGGAGTTAAATAGACTTGCCCCCCATTTGCCCAGATTTAGCGAAAGGGTAGCAGACAGTCTGCACATATGGACTCATCTTAAATAGCTGGTCTTTTTGTCACCGACATCTCTGGTAATTTGCTGGGGAATAACTGTCAACAATCCTGACTTTTTAAATATTTCATCAAAACAGGAGGAGCTGACTATGTTGCTACTACATGTGGGTAAGATTATCAGGGAGAGTGCAGAATTCTTGAGCTGCAAGTTAGTGTTATAAACCACGGAGAAGATGACTCAAACAAGGCCAAGATATTCAGTTTAGAGACTGAATTGGTTGGGTTGATGTAGTGAATGGCTAGGCGTATCATTCAAACTAACATGTCCCAAAAGTGCAATGCTTTACACAAACCATAAAAGTTGGTGTATGAGCCACTTTTGGTACCTTTTGGTCATCTAAAAAGTCAACTCATGTTCTATTGAAATACTTCAGAGTACTACTACAGAGAAATATTTTACTCTGTTAGTGTTTTACCCTGAGGATTGGGCTCAAAGAAGCAAGTCTAACCAGCTGTGTCACTCTTTTCTCCCTCATCAGGTCATAATCATGCATTTAAAGAAAACTGTGGTTTATTACCAAGTAAATAAACCCAGTGACCTGTGGAGGGTAGGCCTGTCGCGATAATCAATAAATCGCCTTATCGCTCGGTAAATAAAAACGAGGTCGGTCATTTTGCCAGCCTCGATAATTGACGTGCGTTTGTTTTCCTCCTCTCTCGCTACCAAACACGCTGGATGAGAGAAGAGGTCTCACTCTGCGCATTGTTCTCGGTACCTGGGGGCGTTGGCTCTATAGCGGAATGAACGGAGTTAGTGAACCCTCCTGTCAGTCATTCAGTGTCTTTGTCACGGGGGGGCTGGCGCGCACAGGCACACAGACACAGACTTTTGGATACAGTGCTGCAAGTGAGCGTTGTGAGTGAAAAGCAAGCAAACAGAATGAACACGACAGCTTTGGTGTCTAAACCGAACGCAACAGCCCAAGTGTGGGAATATTTCGGCTTTAAACCGGTTTTGTTTTCGTCAACCACAAAACTCATGTGTGTGCGCGCGCGTGTGTGTCTGTGTGTTGGAGGAGCACAGCAGGCTGATGAGAGCTGTCAGAGCGGACTGAAGCTGCTCCTATATGTTACGCGTTTAACTGACTGAGTTTTGCAACTCTGTTCGTCATTTTCGTCTCGTCCCATCAACGTAAACGCACTTTCGTCTCGTCACATTTTAGTCATCTCCGACTTATGTTTAGCTCCAGTGTTGTTCTCGTGTGGAAATTAAAGTTTATCACTTTTGACACGGTGTACTCGCATTATTATGCCATATAATATCATTATCTATAATTTAAAAAACGGTGTCAATAATATCGTTTATCGGCGATAATTTGTAGCACATTTATCGTCCAGCAAAATTTGTTATCGTGACAGGCCTAGTGGAGGGGCTGGCATGCATCTTTGTGAATTGGTCACCTGTGGTGGGTCAGTCCTTTCCTCACAACTACAAGGCCCCTATAGGCTGTGCTTAACCACTGTATGGGTAGTTAAAAGGGTGTGGATACTAGTACAAGAAAGAGCTACACATCTGCATAAAAACTGCACGTTGCTGAATATGATGAAAGTCTCCAGGCTGTCTAAACTAGTCTGAACCTTTTACCCCTCAAAATCAGATTGTTTTTCATACACCGATGCAACCCTCCCCCCATCCCCCTCCATAAAAGAGTCATCACAAGTGCTTTTGTACCAATAAACATGTTTTTCATGCTGTGAAAATCTGCAGTACTACGAGGTTTGACAGTGATTTCTCAGCCTTTGAAGGCAGCATCAAATTGTTGCTTGAACCGCAGCTCTTTGTATCTCTGTCCTGTCTTAATTTTTCAGCACTGATAAATGTGAACCACAGACTCCGCAGAGCTGTGTTCACCTCAAGGGCAAGAAGGCATCACCTCAAGACTTCAAAAACACACGTGGGGGGAGGGGTCAAGCTGAGAAAGGTTAATAAGTGGCAGCTTCACACAAACACACACACAGATTTAAACACAGGAAACACACATACACACCGCTGCTCCAAGGAGTCAGGTATAAGAGACCACCAAGGTCGCGCAGTGATGGGGAGATGAGAGCACTTCGCCTTCACTGCTTGAACAAAGTACCAGTGCTGCCTCAGCAATATGAGCCCAGGAATACAAATACGTCCAGCTAAGTGGAAGAGTTCTTTTACACAAGACCTTGAGCCTCGGGCACACTGCAGACTTTACACTTACTGTACAGAGGGCTGGAGATAAGGGAGCAGGAAAGGAGGAGTGATCGGAGACTGAAGGAGACTCAAGGGAAACAAGAGAAGAATATGGGATAGAGGAGAAGATGCAGAAAGAAAGGTGAGGAAAGGGCATGGGGTAAAAGCCTGTGAGAGGGGAGAAGAGAGAGAGAGGGAGGGAGAGGGAGGAGAGGGGGCAAAGCTAAAGGAGCAGAAACAAGAAAAGGCTGCAAGCACACCAGCTTCAACTCCTGAGATAGAGATGTTAAGGAAGATGAAGCGGAGGATATGTGATGAGAGAGAAGGGGAAAATAAGGGGTGTCATGGCTGCTTATCATCACTCTGCTGAGGGTGACAGTGATTATTACTCGCCATCGGCATGAAGCTTGTGCAAGAGTCGTCGGGAAGGTCAGATAATTAAACCCAACGCTGCTGTAAAAAGCTGGCACAACGCCTGTAATGCATTCACTCATAAATCTCTGGAGTTGGATGAAACAAGCTGTTGAAGGCTGTGCATGTGTGTGTGTGCTGTCTTTTTGCTGGAAGTGAGGTTGTATGTGTGTAAAAGTGAGCATGGAAATAGCACAGGACATGCAGCCAAAAGCCCTAAAACCCCAGTGCAACGTAGATATAAGTACTGACTTATGGCAGCAAGTTCAGGAGGCACACACTTCCACGGTCGAGGTCACTATTATTAAGATTTAAAACTCCTGTGAGGAACTTTGGTCCATTCCAGTTATTGCGCACTTCTGTGGCCACAGACGACACCTCATGGCTTTGCACAGACAAGAGTGCTGACAAAATACATCCTCTCCTGCTTTCTTTCTCTTGTACTGGTTTTAGGCTTTGAAAATTAGAAAATCAAAATTGTGTAGTTGCTTATGATCTAGAGCAGGAGTTTTCAGTTAAAAGTCACTGAGGTCCATTTTTAGGGCCCGAGCGTAGCTGCTAAGCAGCTGCGAGAGCCCTATTATTCCCCAAGTGGTTTTTCTTTGTTTCTTTTTTAGGGCCCGAGCGTAGCTGCTAAGCAGCTGCGAGAGCCCTCTTGTTCCTGTAGTTTCCTTCTTTTGTTATTATTAGGGCCCGAGCGTAGCTGCTAAGCAGCTGCGAGAGCCCTCTTGTTCCTGATGGATTCTTCTTTTGTTATTAGGGCCCGAGCGTAGCTGCTAAGCAGCTGCGAGAGCCCTCTTGTTCCTGATGGATTCTTCTTTCGTTATTTTTCCTCCGCTTTAAACTGGAAAATGGCCCACTTCCCACTGGCGAAAACTCAGGAAATTTGGCAGGACGACCGGGCCTGGTGAAAAATTTGATATTCTGAAGTCGTCCAAACAAAAAAATGAAAAATGGCTCCATAGCGCCCCCTATGGTGAAAACTCACCTGATGCCTGTACGCTTTGTCAAAATGACACAAAATTTGACACACATGTGTATCTCAATAAGATCTACGAAAAAGTCAGTGCGGGCGTATCTGCCAAATGTACGGTTAAAGGGCTATTTCGCTTTTTTTGCCGATCCGCACACATTGGAATTTCGCTAACTCCTCCGAAGGCTTTCGTTCCACCGGCACCACATTTGCTCAGGCCAATCTACACCCCATGGCCATTAAAAGTTGTACAAATCATGATGCTGCACCCCACGGTTTACTTTCTAGGGGGCGCCAAAGATAACACAAAAATCCACATTCTTAAAAGTCTTATAACTTTTTATTTTTGTCCTCACTGGCCTCCAAGTTTTCTAGGATGATGCAATGTCCAGCCATCAACACATTTGTGAAGGAATTTTTACTCCCCAAAAGAGCGCCCCCCCATGGCAGGAGAAAAAAGTCCATTTTTTCTTGTCTCCTTAGGTAAAAATACACATTGTTGAGTGTCACGCCTATACACTTTGTCATAATGACACACAATTTGACAATCACGTGTATCTCAATAAGATCTACAAAAAAGTAAATAGGCACGTATCTGTCAAATGTATGGTTAAAGGGCTATTTCGCATTTTTTGCCGATTCGCACACATTGGAATGTGGCTATCTCCTCCTAAGGCTTTCGTCCCACCGATACCAAATTTGCTCAGGGCAATCTACACCCCATGGCCATTCAAAGTTGTAAAAATCATGACGCTGCACCCCACGGTTTACGTTCTAGGGGGCGCCAAAGATGACCCAAAAATCCACATTCTTAAAAGTCATTTTGGCCACTGCAGGAGTACAGAGTACTGCAGTTCAAGGGGGCGCCAAAGATGACCCAAAAATCCACATTCTTAAAAGTCTTTTTGGCCACTGCAGGAGTACAGAGTACTGCCGGACACACACACATATACACACACGCCAACACACACACACACACACACACACACACACACACACACACACACACACACACACACACACACTCAGAGTCTGTTTTTTAGCACATGCAAAAACATGCTGTTTACATATTTGACAAGAATGCAGAGGCTTCCTTTTGCCCCTGAAAAAAATCAAATTTCAAACACAACTTGACTGTTCATTTCTCCAAAAGACAACCATGAAGCTCCATCCAAACCTGAAGCAGATAGTTGATGCATGTGTACAGTAACCTGAGGAGAGTGAGGTGACTACTTCTGAGGAGAACATGAGCAGTGAAGATTCACCTTGGAGCTAGAACAGGGACGTGCACATGATTATACAGGGGCAGGGGCTCAAGTTTTTTCCAGTCATTTATACAATATGGAAATTAATGTGAAATTAAACCACAAATATGTGTGATGAACTGTTTTTAAAACTTAAACTTCAAATAAAAATTGTAAACTTCAAAACATATGCAAATTTTTAACAAAGAACATAGTAATTTACCTCTATTTACATCAAAATGCAGGCAATGGCCCAGGCGTTCTTTGTAAAATTATTTACAAAACACTGTATAGTCTCACAAATGTCACTTTTTATTTATGCCACTACAAAAAAACATGATGTAAATGATGCATGATGTAAAACATGATGTAAAAAACTTGTGTAGATCCTCCTCTATGTCAGTCCATGTGTAATTTTTCCATAATTCTTTGTTTTTTGCAGCATTTTTGTTAGTGTAACTGCAGATTGTGCTGACAGTGTCTATGGCAAAAAAAAAAAAAAACTGAAAATGCCTCAACATGAACTCCTGGTGGTCTCTGAGGGTGAAACCTGCTAACTGTGCAGCTCTCTCAGCTCTAGTCTCCCATGCAGAGCTCGGAGCGCATGTGTGGCTCTGCACCCTTAGCAGCGTTGCTAACTCCTCAGTAAGGAAAGCCTTACGGCCCGAGCGACACAGCTCGGGCCCGCCAGTGCCCCAACGGGGTCCTAGTTATTAGGGCCCGAGCCAGCTGCAGAGCAGCCGGGCGTAGGCCCTATTATTCCCCAAGTGGTTTTTCTTTGTTTCTTTCTTTCTTTAGGGCCCGAGCGTAGCTGCTAAGCAGCTGCGAGAGCCCTCTTGTTCCTGTAGTTTCCTTCTTTTGTTATTATTATTATTTTTCCTCCCCTTTGAACTGGAAAATGGCCCACTTCCCACTGGCGAAAACTCATGAAATTTGGCAGGACGACCGGGCCTGGTGAAAAATTTGATATTCCGAAGTCGCCCAAACAAGAAAATGCAAAATGGCTCCATAGCGCCCCCTAAGGTGAAAATTCACACTATTGACTGTCACGCCTGTACGCTTTGTCAAAATGACACAAAAATTGACACACACATGTATCTCAATAAGATCTACAAAAAAGTCAGTGCGGCCGTATCTGTCAAATGTACGGTTAAAGGGTTATTTCGCATTTTTTGCCGATCCGCACACATTGGAATTTCGCTAACTCCTCCGAAGGCTTTCGTTCCACCGGCACCACATTTGCTCAGGCCAATCTACACCCCATGGCCATTAAAAGTTATTCAAATCATGACGCTGCACCCCACGGTTTAGGTTCTAGGGGGCGCCAAAGATAACCCTAAGATCCACATATTTAAAAGTCTTATAACTTTTTATTTTTGCCCTCACTGGCCTCCAAGTTTTCTAGGATGATGCAATGTCCAGCCATCAACACATTTGTGAAGGAATTTTTACTCCCCAAAAGAGCGCCCCCCCATGGCAGGAGAAAAAAGTCCATTTTTTCTTGTCCCCTAAGGTGAAAATACACATTGTTGAGTGTAACACCTGTACGCTTTGGCAAAATGACACAAAAATTGACACACACATGTATCTCAATAAGATCTACGAAAAAGTCAATGCGCGCGTATCTGTCAAATGTACGGTTAAAGGGTTATTGCGCATTTTTTGCCGATCCGCACACATTGGAATTTCGCTAACTCCTCCGAAGGCTTTCGTTCCACCGGCACCACATTTGCTCAGGCCAATCTACACCCCATGGCCATTAAAAGTTATTCAAATCATGACGCTGCACCCCACGGTTTAGGTTCTAGGGGGCGCCAAAGATAACCCTAAAATCCACATATTTAAAAGTCTTATAACTTTTTATTTTTGCCCTCACTGGCCTCCAAGTTTTCTAGGATGATGCAATGTCCAGCCATCAACACATTTGTGAAGGAATTTTTACTCCCCAAAAGAGCGCCCCCCCATGGCAGGAGAAAAAAGTCCATTTTTTCTTGTCCCATAAGATGAAAAAACACATTGTTGACTGTCATACCTGTACGCTTTGTCATATTGACACAAAATTTGACAATCACATGTATCTCAATAAGATCTACGAAAAAGTCAATGCGCGCGTATCTGTCAAATGTACGGTTAAAGGGCTATTTTGCATTTTTTGCCTATTCGCACACATTGGAATGTGGCTAACTCCTCCTAAGGCTTTCGTCCCACTGACACCAAATTTGCTCAGGCCAATCTACACCCCATGGCCATTCAAAGTTGTAAAAATCATGACGCTGCACCCCACGGTTTACGTTCTAGGGGGCGCCAAAGATGACCCAAATATCCACATTCTTAAAAGAATCCACACCCCCCCCCCCCCCCATCCCCCAACCCCCATGGCAGGAGAAACAGTCAAGTTTTTCCTGCCCATCACTCAATGGCTCAATCGCATCACTCTCCCGGCAACACCGTAACGAGGAGCAACTTGCCGTTTGAATATATCCTAGCTGTGTTTGTGCCCTCACTCATGGTCCAGACTTTTTTCAAATAGGACATGAAGTTTGTCTGCAGCGAGTGTTTTGGTAGAAACTGCGCCTCCCATTCATTATAATGGGAAATGACCACAGACAAGTGCGCACACCATCTTTGGACCTTGAGTGTGACGCGATCAGGAGGGGGAGGCGGTCGCGCTGGGGGCGGCGCAACGCGGCTCGGGCCCGACAGTGCCCCACCGGGGCCCTAGTTCTTTCTTTCTTTCTTCTTTTTCCTCCCCTTTGAACTGGAAAATGGCCCACTTCCCACTGGCGAAAACTCATGAAATTTGGCAGGACGACCGGGCCTGGTGAAAAATTCGATATTCTGAAGTCGCCCAAACAATAAAATGCAAAATGGCTCCATAGCGCCCCCTAAGGTGGAAATTCACACTATTGACTGTCACGCCTGTACGCTTTGTCATATTGACACAAAAATTGACACACATATGTATCTCAATAAGATCTACAAAAAAGTCAGTGCGGCCGTATCTGTCAAAATTACGGTTAAAGGGTTATTTCGCATTTTTTGCCGATCCGCACACATTGGAATTTCGCTAACTCCTCCGAAGGCTTTCGTTCCACCGGCACCACATTTGCTCAGGCCAATCTACACCCCGTGGCCATTAAAAGTTATCAAAATCATGACGCTGCACCCCAAGGTTTAGGTTCTAGGGGGCGCCAAAGATAACACTAAAATCCACATATTTAAAAGTCTTATAACTTTTTATTTTTGTCCTCACTGGCCTCCAAGTTTTCTAGGATGATGCAATGTCCAGCCATCAACACATTTGTGAAGGAATTTTTACTCCCCAAAAGAGCGCCCCCCCATGGCAGGAGAAAAAAGTCCATTTTTTCTTGTCCCCTAAGGTGAAAATACACATTGTTGAGTGTCACGCCTATACGCTTTGTCAAAATGACACAAAAATTGACACACACATGTAACTCAATAAGATCTACGAAAAAGTCAATGCGCGCGTATCTGTCAAATGTGCGATTAAAGGGTTATTTCGCATTTTTTGCCGATCCGCACACATTGGAATGTGGCTAACTCCTCCGAAGGCTTTCGTTCCACCGGCACCACATTTGCTCAGGCCAATCTACACCCCGTGGCCATTAAAAGTTATCAAAATCATGATGCTGCACCCCAAGGTTTAGGTTCTAGGGGGCGCCAAAGATAACACTAAAATCCACATATTTAAAAGTCTTATAACTTTTTATTTTTGTCCTCACTGGCCTCCAAGTTTTCTAGGATGATGCAATGTCCAGCCATCAACACATTTGTGAAGGAATTTTTACTCCCCAAAAGAGCGCCCCCCCATGGCAGGAGAAAAAAGTCCATTTTTTCTTGTCCCCTAAGGTGAAAATACACATTGTTGAGTGTCACGCCTATACGCTTTGTCAAAATGACACAAAAATTGACACACACATGTAACTCAATAAGATCTACGAAAAAGTCAATGCGCGCGTATCTGTCAAATGTATGGTTAAAGGGTTTTTTCGCATTTTTTGCCGATCCGCACACATTGGAATGTGGCTAACTCCTCCTAAGGCTTTCGTTCCACCGGCACCACATTTGCTCAGGCCAATCTACACCCCATGGCCATTAAAAGTTATTCAAATCATGACGCTGCACCCCACGGTTTAGGTTCTAGGGGGCGCCAAAGATAACCCTAAAATCCACATATTTAAAAGTTTTATAACTTTTTATTTTTGTCCTCACTGGCCTCCAAGTTTTCTAGGATGATGCAATGTCCAGCCATCAACACATTTGTGAAGGAATTTTTACTCCCCAAAAGAGCGCCCCCCCATGGCAGGAGAAAAAAGTCAATTTTTTCTTGTCCCCTAAGGTGAAAATACATATTGTTGAGATTCACGCCTATACGCTTTGTCATATTGACACAAAATTTGACAATCACGTGCCTTGCCTGGTATCATTTTTTTCAGCACAACCTCACCTGTGCGAATTTACAGTTATTTTATCATGTTGACATACTGAATTTACACAATGGACCCAAATTCACACACAAAACATAAAATCCGAGTGGAAAAAAGTAACATTTTTACTGTGAAAACCACAAATATGTGTGATGAACTGTTTTTAAAACTTAAACTTCAAATAAAAATTGTAAACTTCAAAACATATGCAAATTTTTAACAAAGAACATAGTGATTTACCTCTATTTACATCAAAATGCAGGCAATGGCCCAGGCGTTCTTTGTAAAATTATTTACAAAACACTGTATAGTCTCACAAATGTCACTTTTTATTTATGCCACTACAAAAAAACATGATGTAAATGATGCATGATGTAAAACATGATGTAAAAAACTTGTGTAGATCCTCCTCTATGTCAGTCCATGTGTAATTTTTCCATAATTCTTTGTTTTTTGCAGCATTTTTGTTAGTGTAACTGCAGATTGTGCTGACAGTGTCTATGGCACAAAAAAAAAAAAATTTAAAATGCCTCAACATGAACCCCTGGTGGTCTCTGAGGGTGAAACCTGCTAACTGCTGCAGCTCTGTCAGCTTCAGTCTCCCATGCAGAGCTCTGAGCGCATGTGTGGCTCTGCACCCTTAGCAGCGTTGCTAACTCCTCAGTAAGGAAAGCCTGCTTCATGTCAGAGTCTCTAAACTCCAGAAGAAGTCGATAAAAGTCCCTTTCTTTCTAAAAAAAAGTCGTTAGGGGGTCTGAAAAGTCATTGAATCTAACAACAAAGTCGCTAGGTTTGCAACTACGTGTCCCAGACTGCATCCCTGCTGAGAGTCCCTCCCTCGCTTCTCATGTTGCAGGAAGAACGTAAGCACCCGCCCCTTGTCAATCAGTCACCATATAATTTTGGATTGGTTGTTGTGGTGAAGTTTTCCACCAATAGGAGAGATGTTGTGGTGTTTTTTTTTTTCTTTTGGCAAGCCTTTTCCGCCTGTAAGACCTGTCGCTAATGTCTGCATGCTATGTTTTCCTGTCTCATACAGCGCGATCGAGCGCCGAACGTGATCAAAATAAGCAGAAAAAAAGTATCGCGGACATAATTTATCATAACTCTGGTTTTATTTGGCCTATCAACACAATTTAAAAACTGGTATATAGGTTGAGGTCCTCACTTTTGAGATAAGTTGAAACGGAGAGTCAACGAGGCTCCGTCTTGCAGCTACATCCGGTTAAATATGTCATGTGACTTGAACGCACACACAGACACACACACACGTACACACACACACACACACACACACACACACACACACACACACACACACTCAGAGTCTGGTTTTTAGCACCTGCAAAAACATGCTATTTACATATTTGACAAGAATGCAGAGGCTCCTTTTGCCCCTGAAAAAAATCAAATTTCAAACACAACTTGACTGCTCAATTCTCCAAAAGACAACCATGAAGCTCCATCCAAACCTGAAGCAGGCAGTTGGTGCATGTGTACAGTAACCTGAGGGGAGTGAGGTGAGTGCTTCTGAGGAGAACATGAGCAGTGAAGATTCACCTTGGAGCTAGAACAGAGACATGCACATGATTATACAGGGGCAGGGGCTCAAGTTTTTTCCAGTCGTTTATACAATATGGAAATTAATGTGAAATTAAAACACAAAGTATTAATAGAAAGGTTATGACTGTCCTGTGTAGGTGACAGTGATATCCAATAGGCTAGGCACTCACGAGGCTGGCTGTGGCAAGTGTAAGTGAAAGCAACACGCACTGGCAAGAAGAACAGCAAACGCCGATGAAGGAAAAGGGTCTTTGCAGTGATGGGCGTTACCAGAGAGGGCGATGGCCAGAGGACACAAATGGGACGGGGAGGCAGCACGTTGGGGGGGGGACGCAACACGGCTCGGGCCCGCCAGTGCCCCAACGGGGTCCTAGTTATTAGGGCCCGAGCGTAGCTGCTAAGCAGCTGCGAGAGCCCTCTTGTTCCTGATGGATTCTTCTTTCGTTATTTTTCCTCCGCTTTAAACTGGAAAATGGCCCACTTCCCACTGGCGAAAACTCAGGAAATTTGGCAGGACGACCGGGCCTGGTGAAAAATTCGATATTCTGAAGTCGCCCAAACAAAAAAATGAAAAATGGCTCCATAGCGCCCCCTATGGTGAAAACTCACCTGACGCCTGTACGCTTTGTCAAAATGACACAAAAATTGACACACATGTGTATCTCAATAAGATCTACAAAAAAGTCAGTGCGGGCGTATCTGTCAAATGTACCGTTAAAGGGCTATTTCGCATTTTTTGCCGATCAGCACACATTGGAATTTCGCTAACTCCTCCGAAGGCTTTCGTTCCACCGGCAACAAATTTGCTCAGGACAATCTACACCCCATGGCCATTAAAAGTTGTACAAATCATGACTCTGCACCCCACGGTTTACATTCTAGGGGGCGCCAAAGATAACCCTAAAATCCACAGTCTTAAAAGTCTTATAACTTTTTATTGTTGTCCTCACTGGCCTCCAAGTTTTCTAGGATGATGCAATGTCCAGCCATCAACACATTTGTGAAGAAATTTTTACTCCCCAAAAGAGCGCCCCCCATGGCAGGAGAAAAAAGTCCATTTTTTCTTGTCCCCTAAGGTGAAAATACACATTGTTGAGTGTCACGCCTGAACGCTTTGTCATATTGACACAAAATTTGACACACACGTGTATCTCAATAAGATCTACGAAAAAGTCAAAGAGCGCATATCTGTATAATGTACGGTTAAAGGGCTATTTCACATTTTTTGCCGATCCGCACACATTGGAATTTCGCTAACTCCTCCGAAGGCTTTCGTTCCACCGGCACCATATTTGCTCAGGCCAATCTACACCCCATGGCCATTAAAAGTTGTACAAATCATGACGCTGCACCCCACGGTTTAGGTTCTAGGGGGCGCCAAAAATAACCCAAAAATCCACATTCTTAAATGTTTTATAACTTTTTATTTTGTCCTCACTGGCCTCCAAGTTTTCTAGGATGATGCAATGTCCAGCCATCCACACATTTGTGAAGGAATTTTTACTCCCCAAAAGAGCGCCCCCCATGGTAGGAGAAAAAAGTCAATTTTTTCTTGTCCCCTTACATGAAAATACACATTGTTGAGTGTCACGCCTGAACGCTTTGTCATATTGACACAAAAATTGACAATCATGTGTATCTCAATTAGATCTACGAAAAAGTCAAAGAGCGCGTATCTGTATAATGTACGGTTAAAGGGCTATTTTGCATTTTTTGCCGATTCGCACACATTGGAATGTGGCTATCTCCTCCTAAGGCTTTCGTCCCACCGATACCACATTTGCTCAGGGCAATCTACACCCCATGCCCATTCAAAGTTGTAAAAATCATGACGCTGCACCCCACGGTTTACGTTCTAGGGGGCGCCAAAGATGACCCAAAAATCCACATTCTTAAAAGTCATTTTGGCCACTGCAGGAGTACAGAGTACTGCAGTTCTAGGGGGCGCCAAAGATGACCCAAAAATCCACATTCTTAAAAGTCTTTTTGGCCACTGCAGGAGTACAGAGTACTGCAGGATACACACACATATACACACACGCCAACATACACACACACACACACACAGACACACACACACACACTCAGAGTCTGTTTTTTAGCACCTGCAAAAACATGCTGTTTACATATTTGACAAGAATGCAGAGGCTTCCTTTTGCCCCTGAAAAAAATCAAATTTCAAACACAACTTGACTGTTCATTTCTCCAAAAGACAACCATGAAGCTCCATTTCAAACCTGAAGCAGATAGTTGGTGCATGTGTACAGTAACCTGAGGGGAGTGAGGTGACTATTTCTGAGGAGAACATGAGCAGTGAAGATTCACCTTGGAGCTAGAACAGGGACGTGCACATGATTATACAGGGGCAGGGGCTCAAGTTTTTTCCAGTCATTTATACAATATGGAAATTAATGTGAAATTAAACCACAAATATGTGTGATGAACTGTTTTTAAAACTTAAACTTCAAATAAAAATTGTAAACTTCAAAACATATGCAAATTTTTAACAAAGAACATAGTGATTTACCTCTATTTACATCAAAATGCAGGCAATGGCCCAGGCGTTCTTTGTAAAATTATTTACAAAACACTGTATAGTCTCACAAATGTCACTTTTTATTTATGCCACTACAAAAAAACATGATGTAAATGATGCATGATGTAAAACATGATGTAAAAAACTTGTGTAGATCCTCCTCTATGTCAGTCCATGTGTAATTTTTCCATAATTCTTTGTTTTTTGCAGCATTTTTGTTAGTGTAACTGCAGATTGTGCTGACAGTGTCTATGGCACAAAAAAAAAAAAAAAAATTAAAATGCCTCAACATGAACCCCTGGTGGTCTCTGAGGGTGAAACCTGCTAACTGCTGCAGCTCTGTCAGCTTCAGTCTCCCATGCAGAGCTCTGAGCGCATGTGTGGCTCTGCACCCTTAGCAGCGTTGCTAACTCCTCAGCAAGGAAAGCCTGCTTCATGTCAGAGTCTCTAAACTCCAGAAGAAGTCGATAAAAGTCACTTTCTTTCTAAAAAAAAGTCGTTAGGGGGTCTGAAAAGTCATTGAATCTAACAACAATCTGTAAAATGTACGGTTAAAGGGCTATTTTGCATTTTTTGCCGATTCGCACACATTGGAATGTGGCTAACTCCTCCTAAGGCTTTCGTCCCACTGACACCAAATTTGCTCAGGCCAATCTACACCCCATGGCCATTCAAAGTTGTAAAAATCATGACGCTGCACCCCAGGGTTTACGTTCTAGGGGGTGCCAAAGATGACCCAAATATCCACATTCTTAAAAGAATCCACATCCCCCCCCCCTCCCCCCATGGCAGGAGAAAAAGTCAAGTTTTTCCTGCCCATCGCTCAATGGCTCAATCGCATCGCTCTCTCGGCAAAAGCGAAAGGAGGAGCAACTTGCCATTTGGATATATCCTAGCTGTGTTTGTGCCCTCACTCATGGTCCAGACTTTTTTCAAATAGGACATGTAGTTTGTCTGCAGCGAGTGTTTTGGTAGAAACTGCGCCTCCCATTCATTATAATGGGAAATGACCACAGACAAGTGCGCACTCCATCTTTGGACCTAGAGTGTGACGCGATCGGGAGGTGGAGGCGGTCGCGCTGGGGGCGGCGTGACGCGGCTCGGGCCCGACAGTGCCCCACCGGGGCCCTAGTTATTATTTTTCCTCCGCTTTAAACTGGAAAATGGCCCACTTCCCACTGGCGAAAACTCATGAAATTTGGCAGGACGACCGGGCCTGGTGAAAAATTCGATATTCCCAAACAATAAAATGCAAAATGGCTCCATAGCGCCCCCTAAGGTGGAAATTCACACTATTGACTGTCACGTCTGTACGTTTTGTCATATTGACACAAAAATTGACACACATATGTATCTCAATAAGATCTACAAAAAAGTCAGTGCGGGCGTATCTGTCAAATGTACGGTTAAAGGGTTATTTCGCATTTTTTGCCGATCCACACACATTGGAATTTCGCTAACTCCTCCGAAGGCTTTCGTTCCACCGGCACCACATTTGCTCAGGCCAGTCTACACCCCATGGCCATTAAAAGTTGTACAAATCATGACGCTGCACCCCACGGTTTAGGTTCTAGGGGGCGCCAAAGATAACCCAAAAATCCACATTCTTAAAAGTCTTATAACTTTTTATTTTTGTCCTCACTGCCCTCCAAGTTTTCTAGGATGATGCAATGTCCAGCCATCAACACATTTGTGAAGGAATTTTTACTCCCCAAAAGAGCGCCCCCCCATGGCAGGAGAAAAAAGTCAATTTTTTCTTGTCCCCTCACATGAAAATACACATTGTTGAGTGTCACGCCTGAACGCTTTGTCATATTGACACAAAAATTGACAATCATGTGTATCTCAATTAGATCTACGAAAAAGTCAAAGAGCGCGTATCTGTATAATGTACGGTAAAAGGGCTATTTCGCATTTTTTGCCGATTCGCACACATTGGAATGTGGCTATCTCCTCCTAAGGCTTTCGTCCCACTGATACCAAATTTGCTCAGGGCAATCTACACCCCATGCCCATTCAAAGTTGTAAAAATCATGACGCTGCACCGCACGGTTTACGTTCTAGGGGGCGCCAAAGATGACCCAAAAATCCACATTCTTAAAAGTCATTTTGGCCACTGCAGGAGTACAGAGTACTGCAGTTCTAGGGGGCGCCAAAGATGACCCAAAAATCCACATTCTTAAAAGTCTTTTTGGCCACTGCAGGAGTACAGAGTACTGCAGGATACACACACATATACACACACGCCAACACACACACACACACACACACACACACACACTCAGAGTCTGTTTTTTAGCACCTGCAAAAACATGCTGTTTACATATTTGACAAGAATGCAGAGGCTTCCTTTTGCCCCTGAAAAAAATCAAATTTCAAACACAACTTGACTGTTCATTTCTCCAAAAGACAACCATGAAGCTCCATCCAAACCTGAAGCAGGCAGTTGGTGCATGTGTACAGTAACCTGAGGGGAGTGAGGTGACTATTTCTGAGGAGAACATGAGCAGTGAAGATTCACCTTGGAGCTAGAACAGGGACGTGCACATGATTATACAGGGGCAGGGGCTCAAGTTTTTTCCAGTCATTTATACAATATGGAAATTAATGTGAAATTAAAAAACAAAGTATTAATAGAAAGGTTATGACTGTCCTGTGTAGATGACAGTGATATCCAATAGGCTAGGCACTCACGAGGCTGGCTGTGGCAAGTGTAAGTGAAAGCAACACGCACTGGCAGGAAGAACAGCAAACGCCGATGAAGGAAAGGGTCTTTGCAGTGATGGGCGTTACCAGAGAGGACGATGGCCAGAGGACGCGAATGGGACGGGGAGGCAGCGCGTTGGGGGGGGCAGCGCGACACGGCTCGGGCCCGCCAGTGCCCCAACGGGGCCCTAGTCTTCTTATTAGGGCCCGAGCGTAGCTGCTAAGCAGCTGCGAGAGCCCTATTATTCCTGATGGATTCTTCTTTCTTCTTCTTCTTCTTATTAGGGCCCGAGCGTAGCTGCTAAGCAGCTGCGAGAGCCCTCTTGTTCCTGATGGATTCTTCTTTCGTTATTTTTCCTCCGCTTTAAACTGGAAAATGGCCCACTTCCCACTGGCGAAAACTCAGGAAATTTGGCAGGACGACCGGGCCTGGTGAAAAATTTGATATTCTGAAGTCGTCCAAACAAAAAAACGAAAAATGGCTCCATAGCGCCCCCTATGGTGAAAAGTCACCTGATGCCTGTACGCTTTGTCAAAATGACACAAAATTTGACACACATGTGTATCTCAATAAGATCTACGAAAAAGTCAGTGCGGGCATATCTGTCAAATGTACGGTTAAAGGGCTATTTCGCTTTTTTTGCCGATCCGCACACATTGGAATTTCGCTAACTCCTCCGAAGGCTTTCGTTCCTCCGGCACCAAATTTGCTCAGGCCAATCTACACCCCATGGCCATTCAAAGTTGTACAAATCATGACGCTGTACCCCACGGTTTACGTTCTAGGGGGCGCCAAAGATAACCCAAAAATCCACATTCTTAAAAGTCTTATAACTTTTTATTTTTGTCCTCACTGGCCTCCAAGTTTTCTAGGATGATGCAATGTCCAGCCATCAACACATTTGTGAAGGAATTTTTACTCCCCAAAAGAGCGCCCCCCCCATGGCAGGAGAAAAAAGTCCATTTTTTCTTGTCTCCTAAGGTAAAAATACACATTGTTGAGTGTCATGCCTATACACTTTGTCATATTGACACACAATTTAACAATCACGTGTATCTCAATAAGATCTACAAAAAAGTCAATAGGCACGTATCTGTCAAATGTACGGTTAAAGGGCTATTTCGCATTTTTTGCCGATTCGCACACATTGGAATGTGGCTATCTCCTCCTAAGGCTTTTGTCCCACCGATACCAAATTTGCTCAGGGCAATCTACACCCCATGCCCATTCAAAGTTGTAAAAATCATGACGCTGCACCCCACGGTTTACGTTCTAGGGGGCGCCAAAGATGACCCAAAAATCCACATTCTTAAAAGTCATTTTGGCCACTGCAGGAGTACAGAGTACTGCAGTTCTAGGGGGCGCCAAAGATGACCCAAAAATCCACATTCTTAAAAGTCATTTTGGATTATACAGGGGCAGGGGCTCAAGTTTTTTCCAGTCGTTTATACAATATGGAAATTAATGTGAAATTAAAAAACAAAGTATTAATAGAAAGGTAATGACTGTCCTGTGTAGGTGACAGTGATATCCAATAGGCTAGGCACTCACGAGGCTGGCTGTGGCAAGTGTAAGTGAAAGCAACACGCACTGGAAGGAAGAACAGCAAACGCCGATGAAGGAAAAGGGTCTTTGCAGTGATGGGCGTTACCAGAGAGGGCGATGGCCAGAGGACGCAAATGGGACAGGGAGGCAGCGCGTTGGGGGGGGAACACGGCTCGGGCCCGCCAGTGCCCCAACGGGGCCCTAGTTATTTTTCTGCCCCTTTGAACTGGAAAATGGCCCACTTCCCACTGGTGAAAAGTCATGAAATTTGGCAGGACGACCGGGCCTGGTGAAAAATTCGATATTCTGAAGTCGCCCAAAAAATCAAATGCAAAATGGCTCCATAGCGCCCCCTAAGGTGAAAAATTCACATGATTGAGTGTCACGCCTGTACGCTTTGTCAAAATGACACAAAATTTGACACACACGTGTATCTCAATAAGATCTACAAAAAAGTCAGTGCGGGCGTATCTGTCAAATGTACGGTTAAAGGTTTATTTCGCATTTTTTGCCGATCCGCACACATTGGAATTTCGCTAACTCCTCCGAAGGTTTTCGTTCCACCGGCACCACATTTGCTCAGGCCAATCTACACCCCATGGCCAATAAAAGTTGTACAAATCATGACGCTGCACCCCACGGTTTACGTTCTAGGGGGCGCCAAAGATAACCCAAAAATCCACAGTCTTAAAAGTCTTATAACTTTTTATTTTTGTCCTCACTGGCCTCCAAGTTCTCTAGGATGATGCAATGTCCAGCCATCAACACATTTGTGAAGGAATTTTTACTCGCCAAAAGAGCGCCCCCCCATGGCAGGAGAAAAATGTCCATTTTTTCTTGTCTCCTAAGGCGAAAATACACATCGTTGACTGTCACGCCTTTACGCTTTGTCAAAATGACACAAAATTTGACACACACATGTATCTCAATAAGATCTACAAAAAAGTCAGTGCGGGCGTATCTGTCAAATGTACGGTTAAAGGGTTATTTCGCATTTTTTGCCGATCCGCACACATTGGAATTTCGCTAACTCCTCCGAAGGCTTTCGTTCCAACGGCACCACATTTGCTCAGGCCAATCTACACCCCATGGCCATTAAAAGTTGTACAAATCATGACACTGCACCCCACGGTTTACGTTCTAGGGGGCGCCAAAGATAACCCAAAAATCCACAGTCTTAAAAGTCTTATAACTTTTTATTTTTGTCCTCACTGGCCTCCAAGTTCTCTAGGATGATGCAATGTCCAGCCATCAACACATTTGTGAAGGAATTTTTACTCGCCAAAAGAGCGCCCCCCCATGGCAGGAGAAAAAAGTCCATTTTTTCTTGTCTCCTAAGGCGAAAATACACATTGTTGACTGTTACGCCTTTACGCTTTGTCAAAATGACACAAAATTTGACACACACATGTATCTCAATAAGATCTACGAAAAAGTCAATGCGAGCGTATCTGTTCAATGTACGGTTAAAGGGCTATTTCACATTTTTTGCCGATTCGCACACATTGGAATGTGGCTAACTCCTCCTAAAGCTTTTGTCCCATCGGCTTCAAATTTGCTCAGGTCAATCTACACCCCATGGCCATTCAAAGTTGTACAAATCATGACGCTGCACCCCACGGTTTACGTTCTAGGGGGTGCCAAAGAGGACCCAAATATCCACATTTTTAAAAGTCTTATAACTTTTTATTTTTGTCCTCACTGGCCTCCAAGTTTTCTAGGATGATGCAATGTCCAGCCATCAACACATTTGTGAAGGAATTTTTTCTCCCCAAAAGAGCGCCCCCCCATGGCAGGAGAAAAAGTCAAGTTTTTCCTGCCCATCGCTCAATGGCTCAAAAGCATCGCTCTCTCGGCAAAACCGAAAGGAGGAGCAACTTGCCATTTGGATATATACTAGCTGTGTTTGTGCCCTCACTCATGGTCCAGACTTTTTTCAAAAAGGACATGGAGTTTGTCTGCAGCGAGCGTTTTGGTAGAAACTGCGCCTCCCATTCATTATAATGGTAAATGACCACAGACAAGTGCGCACACCATCTTTGGACCTTGAGTGTGACGCGATCAAGAGGGGTAGGCGGTCGCGCTGGGGGCGGCGCGACACGGCTCGGGCCCGCCAGTGCCCCAACGGGGCCCTAGTTATTTTTCTGCCCCTTTGAACTGGAAAATGGCCCACTTCCCACTGGTGAAAACTCATGAAATTTGGCAGGACGACCGGGCCTGGTGAAAAATTCGATATTCTGAAGTCACCCAAACAATCAAATGCAAAATGGCTCCATAGCGCCCCCTAAGGTGAAAAATTCACATGATTGAGTGTCACGCCTGTACGCTTTGTCAAAATGACACAAAATTTGACACACACGTGTATCTCAATAAGATCTACAAAAAAGTCAGTGCGGGCGTATCTGTCAAATGTACGTTTAAAGGGCTATTTCGCATTTTTTGCCGATCCGCACACATTGGAATTTCGCTAACTCCTCCGAAGGCTTTCGTTCCACCGGCACCAAATTTGCTCAGGCCAATCTACACCCCATGGCCATTCAAAGTTGTACAAATCATGACGCTGCACCCCACGGTTTACGTTGTAGGGGGCGCCAAAGATAACCCAAAAATCCACATTCTTACAAGTCTTATAACTTTTTATTTTTGTCCTCACTGGCCTCCAAGTTTTCTAGGATGATGCAATGTCCAGCCATCAACACATTTGTGAAGGAATTTTTACTCCCCAAAAGAGCGCCCCCCCATGGCAGGAGAAAAAAGGCCATTTTTTCTTGTCCCCTTACATAAAAATACACATTGTTGAGTGTCACGCCTGAACGCTTTGTCATATTGACACAAAAATTGACAATCATGTGTATCTCAATTAGATCTACGAAAAAGTCAAAAAGCGCGTATCTGTATAATGTACGGTTAAAGGGCTATTTTGCATTTTTTGCCGATTCGCACACATTGGAATGTGGCTATCTCCTCCTAAGGCTTTCGTCCCACCGATACCAAATTTGCTCAGGGCAATCTACACCCCATGCCCATTCAAAGTTGTAAAAATCATGACGCTGCACCCCACGGTTTACGTTCTAGGGGGCGCCAAAGATGACCCAAAAATCCACATTCTTAAAAGTCATTTTGGCCACTGCAGGAGTACAGAGTACTGCAGTTCTAGGGGGCGCCAAAGATGACCCAAAAATCCACATTCTTAAAAGTCTTTTTGGCCACTGCAGGAGTACAGAGTACTGCAGGATACACACACATATACACACACGCCAACATACACACACACACACACACACACACACACACACACACACACACACAGACACACACCCACACTCAGAGTCTGTTTTTTAGCACCTGCAAAAACATGCTGTTTACATATTTGACAAGAATGCAGAGGCTTCCTTTTGCCCCTGAAAAAAATCAAATTTCAAACACAACTTGACTGTTCATTTCTCCAAAAGACAACCATGAAGCTCCATTTCAAACCTGAAGCAGATAGTTGGTGCATGTGTACAGTAACCTGAGGAGAGTGAGGTGACTATTTCTGAGGAGAACATGAGCAGTGAAGATTCACCTTGGAGCTAGAACAGGGACGTGCACATGATTATACAGGGGCAGGGGCTCAAGTTTTTTCCAGTCATTTATACAATATGGAAATTAATGTGAAATTAAACCACAAATATGTGTGATGAACTGTTTTTAAAACTTAAACTTCAAATAAAAATTGTAAACTTCAAAACATATGCAAATTTTTAACAAAGAACATAGTAATTTACCTCTATTTACATCAAAATGCAGGCAATGGCCCAGGCGTTCTTTGTAAAATTATTTACAAAACACTGTATAGTCTCACAAATGTCACTTTTTATTTATGCCACTACAAAAAAACATGATGTAAATGATGCATGATGTAAAACATGATGTAAAAAACTTGTGTAGATCCTCCTCTATGTCAGTCCATGTGTAATTTTTCCATAATTCTTTGTTTTTTGCAGCATTTTTGTTAGTGTAACTGCAGATTGTGCTGACTGTCTATGGCAAAAAAAAAAAAACTGAAAATGCCTCAACATGAACCCCTGGTGGTCTCTGAGGGTGAAACCTGCTAACTGCTGCAGCTCTGTCAGCTTCTGTCTCCCATGCAGAGCTCTGAGCGCATGTGTGGCTCTGCACCCTTAGCAGCGTTGCTAACTCCTCAGTAAGGAAAGCCTGCTTCATGTCAGAGTCTCTAAACTCCAGAAGAAGTCGATAAAAGTCCCTTTCTTTCTAAAAAAAGTCGTTAGGGGGTCTGAAAAGTAATTGAATCTAACAACAAAGTCGCTAGGTTTGCAACTACGTGTCCCAGACTGCATCCCTGCTGAGAGTCCCTCCCTCCCTTCTCATGTTGCAGGAAGAACGTAAGCGCCCGCCCCTTGTCAATCAGTCACCATATAATTTTGGATTGGTTGTTGTGGTGAAGTTTTCCACCAATAGGAGAGATGTTGTGGTGTGTTTTTTTTTTCTTTTGGCAAGCCTTTTCCGCCTGTATGACCTGTCACTAATGTGTGCATGCAATGTTTTCCTGTCTCATACAGCACGATCGAGCGCCGAACGTGATCAAAATAAGCAGAAAAAAAGTATCGCGGACATAATTTATCATAACTCTGGTTTTATTTGGCCTATCAACACAATTTAAAAACTGGTATATAGGTTGAGGTCCTCACTTTTGAGATAAGTTGAAACGGAGAGTTAACGAGGCTCCTTCTTGCAGCTACATCCGGTTAAATATGTCATGTGACTTGAACGCTGGGGAGCGTCAATCGAATCGAATCAAACCTAACTCTCAGATGAATCTTCAAAATTCACCTCAGAAATATGCTTATTATTCTTCTCAGAGTACTGCAGGATACACACACACACACACACACAGACACACACACACACACACACACACACACACACACTCAGAGTCTGTTTTTTAGCACCTGCAAAAACATGCTATTTACATATTTGACAAGAATGCGGAGGCTTCCTTTTGCCCCTGAAAAAAATCAGATTTCAAACACAACTTGACTGGTCATTTCTCCAAAAGACAACCATGAAGCTCCATCCAAACCTGAAGCAGGCAGTTGGTGCATGTGTACAGTAACCTGAGGGGAGTGAGGTGACTGCTTCTGAGGAGAACATGAGCACTGAAGATTCACCTTGGAGCTAGAACAGGGACGTGCACATGATAATACAGGGGCAGGGGCTCAAGTTTTTTCCAGTCGTTTATACAATATGGAAATTAATGTGAAATTAAAAAACAAAGTATGACTGTCCTGTGTAGGTGACAGTGATATCCAATAGGCTAGGCACTCACGAGGCTGGCTGTGGCAAGTGTAAGTGAAAGCAACACGCACTGGCAGGAAGAACAGCAAACGCCGATGAAGGAAAAGGGTCTTTGCAGTGATGGGCGTTACCAGAGAGGGCGATGGCCAGAAGACACGAATGGGACGGGGAGGCAGCGCGTTGGGGGGGGGGGGGTGCGACACGGCTCGGGCCCGCCAGTGCCCCAACGGGGCCCTAGTTAGGGCCCGAGCCAGCTGCAGAGCAGCCGGGCGTAGAGCCCTATTATTCCTGTATAGGTTTTTCTTTCTTCTTTCTTTCTTTCTTTCTTCTTATTTTTCCTCCCCTTTGAAGGGGAAAATGGCCCACTTCCCACTGGCGAAAACTCAGGAAATTTGGCAGGACGACCGGGCCTGGTGAAAAATTCGATATTCTGAAGTCGCCCAAACAATAAAATGCAAAATGGCTCCATAGCGCCCCCTAAGGCGAAAATTCACACTATTGACTGTCACGCCTGTACGCTTTGTCATATTGACACAAAAATTGACACACACATGTATCTCAATAAGATCTACAAAAAAGTCAGTGCGGGCGTATCTGTCAAATGTACCGTTAAAGGGTTATTTCGCATTTTTTGGCGATTCGCACACATTGGAATTTCACTAAGTCCTCCTAAGGCTTTCGTCCCACTGACACCAAATTTGCTCAGGCCAATCTACACTCCATGGCCATTCAAAGTTGTAAAAATCATGACGCTGCACCCCACGGTTTAGGTTCTAGGGGGCGCCAAAGATAACCCTAAAATCCACATATTTAAAAGTCTTATAACTTTTTATTTTTGCCCTCACTGGCCTCCAAGTTTTCTAGGATGATGCAATGTCCAGCCATCAACACATTTGTGAAGGAATTTTTACTCCCCAAAAGAGCGCCCCCCCATGGCAGGAGAAAAAAGTCCATTTTTTCTTGTCCCCTAAGGTGAAAATACACATTGTTGAGTGTCACGCCTGTACGCTTTGTCATATTGACACAAAATTTGACACACACATGTATCTCAATAAGATCTACGAAAAAGTCAATGCGCGCGTATCTGTCAAATGTACCGTTAAAGGGTTATTCCGCATTTTTTGCCGATCTGCACACATTGGAATTTCGCTAACTCCTCCGAAGGCATTCGTTCCACCGGCACCACATTTGCTCAGGCCAATCTACACCCCATGGCCATTAAAAGTTGTACAAATCATGACGCTGCACCCCACGGTTTACGTTCTAGGGGGCGCCAAAGATAACCCAAAAATCCACAGTCTTAAAAGTCTTATAACTTTTTATTTTTGTCCTCACTGGCCTCCAAGTTCTCTAGGATGATGCAATGTCCAGCCATCAACACATTTGTGAAGGAATTTTTACTCGCCAAAAGAGCGCCCCCCCATGGCAGGAGAAAAAAGTCCATTTTTTCTTGTCTCCTAAGGCGAAAATACACATTGTTGACTGTCACGCCTTTACGCTTTGTCAAAATGACACAAAATTTGACACACACATGTATCTCAATAAGATCTAAAAAAAAGTCAGTGCGGGCGTATCTGTCAAATGTACGGTTAAAGGGTTATTTCGCATTTTTTGCCGATCCGCACACATTGGAATTTCGCTAACTCCTCCGAAGGCTTTCGTTCCAACGGCACCACATTTGCTCAGGCCAATTTACACCCCATGGCCATTAAAAGTTGTACAAATCATGACGCTGCACCCCACGGTTTACGTTCTAGGGGGCGCCAAAGATAACCCAAAAATCCACAGTCTTAAAAGTCTTATAACTTTTTATTTTTGTCCTCACTGGCCTCCAAGTTCTCTAGGATGATGCAATGTCCAGCCATCAACACATTTGTGAAGGAATTTTTACTCGCCAAAAGAGCGCCCCCCCATGGCAGGAGAAAAAAGTCCATTTTTTCTTGTCTCCTAAGGCGAAAATACACATTGTTGACTGTCACGCCTTTACGCTTTGTCAAAATGACACAAAATTTGACACACACATGTATCTCAATAAGATCTACGAAAAAGTCAATGCGAGCGTATCTGTTCAATGTACGGTTAAAGGGCTATTTCGCATTTTTTGCCGATTCGCACACATTGGAATGTGGCTAACTCCTCCTAAAGCTTTTGTCCCATCGGCTTCAAATTTGCTCAGGTCAATCTACACCCCATGGCCATTCAAAGTTGAACAAATCATGACGCTGCACCCCACGGTTTACGTTCTAGGGGGTGCCAAATAGGACCGAAATATCCACATTTTTAAAAGTCTTTATTTTTATTTTTATTTTTGTCCTCACTGGCCTCCAAGTTTTCTAGGATGATGCAATGTCCAGCCATCAACACATTTGTGAAGGAATTTTTTCTCCCCAAAAGAGCGCCCCCCCCATGGCAGGAGAAAAAGTCAAGTTTTTCCTGCCCATCGCTCAATGGCTCAAACGCATCGCTCTCCCGGCAAAACCGAAAGGAGGAGCAACTTGCCATTTGGATATATACTAGCTGTGTTTGTGCCCTCACTCATGGTCCAGACTTTTTTCAAAAAGGACATGGAGTTTGTCTGCAGCGAGCGTTTTGGTAGAAACTGCGCCTCCCATTCATTATAATGGTAAATGACCACAGACAAGTGCGCACACCATCTTTGGACCTTGAGTGTGACGCGATCGGGAGGGGTAGGCGGTCGCGCTGGGGGTGGCGCGACACGGCTCGGGCCCGCCAGTGCCCCAACGGGGCCCTAGTTATTATTTTTCCTCCCCTTTGAACTGGAAAATGGCCCACTTCCCACTGGCGAAAACTCATGAAATTTGGCAGGACGACTGGGCCTGGTGAAAAATTTGATATTCCGAAGTCGCCCAAACAAGAAAATGCAAAATGGCTCCATAGCGCCCCCTAAGGTGAAAATTCACACTATTGACTGTCACGCCTGTACGCTTTGTCAAAATGACACAAAAATTGACACACACATGTATCTCAATAAGATCTACAAAAAAGTCAGTGCGGGCGTATCTGTCAAATGTACGGTTAAAGGGTTATTTCGCATTTTTTGCCGATCCGCACACATTGGAATTTCGCTAACTCCTCCGAAGGCTTTCGTTCCACCGGCACCACATTTGCTCAGGCCAATCTACACCCCATGGCCATTAAAAGTTATTCAAATCATGACGCTGCACCCCACGGTTTAGGTTCTAGGGGGCGCCAAAGATAACCCTAAGATCCACATATTTAAAAGTCTTATAACTTTTTATTTTTGCCCTCACTGGCCTCCAAGTTTTCTAGGATGATGCAATGTCCAGCCATCAACACATTTGTGAAGGAATTTTTACTCCCCAAAAGAGCGCCCCCCATGGCAGGAGAAAAAAGTCCATTTTTTCTTGTCCCCTAAGGTGAAAATACACATTGTTGAGTGTAACACCTGTACGCTTTGGCAAAATGACACAAAAATTGACACACACATGTATCTCAATACGATCTACGAAAAAGTCAATGCGCGCGTATCTGTCAAATGTAAGGTTAAAGGGTTATTCCGCATTTTTTGCCGATACGCACACATTGGAATTTCGCTAACTCCTCCGAAGGCTTTCGTTCCACCGGCACCACATTTGCTCAGGCCAATCTACACCCCATGGCCATTAAAAGTTATTCAAATCATGACGCTGCACCCCACGGTTTAGGTTCTAGGGGGAGCCAAAGATAACCGTAAAATCCACATATTTAAAAGTCTTATAACTTTTTATTTTTGTCCCCACTGGCCTCCAAGTTTTCTAGGATGATGCAATGTCCAGCCATCAACACATTTGTGAAGGAATTTTTACTCGCCAAAAGAGCGCCCCCCCATGGCAGGAGAAAAAAGTCCATTTTTTCTTGTCCACTAAGGTGAAAATACACATTGTTGAGTGCTACGCCTGTATGTTTTGTCGTATTGACACAAAATTTTACATACACGTGTATTTCAATAAGATCTTCGAAAAAGTCAATGGCCACGTATCTGTAAAATGTACGGTTAAAGGGTTATTTTGCATTTTTTGCAGATTCGCACACATTGGAATTTCGCTAATTCCTCCGAAGGCTTTCGTTCCACCGGCACCACATTTGCTCAGGCCAATCTACACCCCATGGCCATTAAAAGTTATTCAAATCATGACGCTGCACCCCACGGTTTAGGTTCTAGGGGGCGCCAAAGATAACCCTAAAATCCACATATTTAAAAGTCTTATAACTTTTTATTTTTGTCCTCACTGGCCTCCATGTTTTCTAGGATGATGCAATGTCCAGCCATCAACACATTTGTGAAGGAGTTTTTTCTCTTTAAAAGAGCGCCCCCCCATGGCAGGAGAATAAAGTCAAGTTTTTCCTGTTCATCATTCAATGGCTCAAACGCACTGCTCTCTCGGCAAAAGCGAAAGGAGGAGCAACTTGCCATTAGGATATATCTTAGCTGTGTTTGTGCCCTCACTCATGGTCCAGACTTTTTTCAAATAGGACATGGAGTTTTTCTGCAGCGAGCGTTTTGGTAGAAACTGCGCCTCCCGTTCATTATAATGGTAAATGACCACAAACAAGTGCGCACACCATCTTTGGACCTTGAGTGTGACGCGATCGGGTGGGGGAGGCGGTCGCGCTGGGGGCGGCGTGACACGGCTCGGGCCCGCCAGTGCCCCAACGGGGCCCTAGTTCTTTTTCCTCCCCTTTGAACTGGAAAATGGCCCACTTCCCACTGGCGAAAACTCATGAAATTTGGCAGGACGACCGGGCCTGGTGAAAAATTTGATATTCCGAAGTCGCCCAAACAAGAAAATGCAAAATGGCTCCATAGCGCCCCCTAAGGTGAAAATTCACACTATTGACTGTCACGCCTGTACGCTTTGTCAAAATGACACAAAAATTGACACACACATGTATCTCAATAAGATCTACAAAAAAGTCAGTGCGGGCGTATCTGTCAAATGTACGGTTAAAGGGCTATTTCGCATTTTTTGCCGATCCGCACACATTGGAATTTCGCTAACTCCTCCGAAGGCTTTCGTTCCACCGGCACCACATTTGCTCAGGCCAATCTACACCCCATGGCCATTAAAAGTTATTCAAATCATGACGCTGCACCCCACGGTTTAGGTTCTAGGGGGCGCCAAAGATAACCCTAAAATCCACATATTTAAAAGTCTTATAACTTTTTATTTTTGCCCTCACTGGCCTCCAAGTTTTCTAGGATGATGCAATGTCCAGCCATCAACACATTTGTGAAGGAATTTTTACTCCCCAAAAGAGCGCCCCCCCATGGCAGGAGAAAAAAGTCCATTTTTTCTTGTCCCCTAAGGTGAAAATACACATTGTTGAGTGTCACGCCTGTACGCTTTGTCAAAATGACACAAAAATTGACACACACATGTATCTCAATAAGATCTACAAAAAAGTCAAAGAGCGCGTATCTGTCAAATGTACGGTTAAAGGGTTATTCCGCATTTTTTGCCGATTCGCACACATTGGAATTTCGCTAACTCCTCCGAAGGCTTTCGTTCCACCGGCACCACATTTGCTCAGGCCAATCTACACCCCATGGCCATTAAAAGTTATTCAAATCATGACGCTGCACCCCACGGTTTACGTTCTAGGGGGCGCCAAAGATAACCCAAAAATCCACATTTTTAAAAGTCTTATAACTTTTTATTTTTGTCCTCACTGGCCTCCAAGTTTTCTAGGATGATGCAATGTCCAGCCATCAACACATTTGTGAAGGAATTTTTACTCCCTAAAAGAGCGCCCCCACATGGCAGGAGAAAAAAGTCCATTTTTTCTTGTCCCCTAAGGTGAAAATACACATTGTTGACTGTCACGCCTGTACGCTTTGGCAAAATGACACAAAAATTGACAATCATGTGTATCTCAATTAGATCTACGAAAAAGTCAAAGAGCGCGTATCTGTATAATGTACGGTAAAAGGGCTATTTTGCATTTTTTGCCGATTCGCACACATTGGAATTTCGCTAACTCCTCCTAAGGCTTTCGTCCCACTGACACCAAATTTGCTCAGGCCAATCTACACTCCATGGCCATTCAAAGTTGTAAAAATCATGACGCTGCACCCCACGGTTTACGTTTTAGGGGGCGCCAAAGATGACCCAAATATACATTACAGTAGACAAAGTAGTTTTGCCCACTGAGTGGCGCCAAAGGGACTTGTCTGTGGAGTCTGTGAGTCACTATTGGCCGTTTTTGACTACTTTAGATTTTACCTTTATATTTCCTCTTACAAAATTTTTACCTTGCCTTGCCTGGTATCATTTTTTTCAGCACAACCTCACCTGTGTCAATTTACAGTTATTTTATCATTTTGACATACTATATTTACACATTGGACCCAAATTCACACACAAAACATAAAATCCGAGTGGAAAAAAGTAACGTTTTTACTGTGAAAACCACAAATATGTGTGATGAACTGTTTTTAAAACTTAAACTTCAAATAAAAATTGTAAACTTCAAAACATATGCAAATTTTTAACAAAGAACATAGTAATTTACCTCTATTTACATCAAAATGCAGGCAATGGCCCAGGTGTTCTTTGTAAAATTATTTACAAAACACTGTATAGTCTCACAAATGTCACTTTTTATTTATGCCACTACAAAAAAACATTTTGTAAATGATGCATGATGTAAAACATGATGTAAAAAACTTGTGTAGATCCTCCTCTATGTTAGTCCATGTGTAATTTTTCCATAATTCTTTGTTTTTTGCAGCATTTTTGTTAGTGTAACTGCAGATTGTGCTGACAGTGTCTATGGCAAAAAAAAAAAAAAAACTGAAAATGCCTCAACATGAACCCCTGGTGGTCTCTGAGGGTGAAACCTGCTAACTGCTGCAGCTCTGTCAGCTTCAGTCTCCCATGCAGAGCTCGGAGCGCATGTGTGGCTCTGCACCCTTAGCAGCGTTGCTAACTCCTCAGTAAGGAAAGCCTGCTTCATGTCAGAGTCTCTAAACTCCAGAAGAAGTCGATAAAAGTCACTTTCTTTCTAAAAAAAAAGTCGTTAGGGGGTCTGAAAAGTCATTGAATCTAACAACAAAGTCGCTAGGTTTGCAACTACGTGTCCCAGACTGCATCCCTGCTGAGAGTCCCTCCCTCCCTTCTCATATTGCAGGAAGAACGTAAGCGCCCGCCCCTTGTCAATCAGTCACCATATAATTTTGGATTGGTTGTTGTGGTGAAGTTTTCCACCAATAGGAGAGATGTTGTGGTGTGTTTTTTTTTTCCTTTGGCAAGCCTTTTCCGCCTGTAAGACCTGTCGCTAATGTCTGCATGCTATGTTTTCCTGTCTCATACAGCGCGATCGAGCGCCGAACGTGATCAAAATAAGCAGAAAACAAGTATCGCGGACATAATTTATCATAACTCTGGTTTTATTTGGCCTATCAACACAATTTAAAAACTGGTATATAGGTTGAGGTCCTCACTTTTGAGATAAGTTGAAACGGAGTCAACGAGGCTCCGTCTTGCAGCTACATCCGGTTAAATATGTCATGTGACTTGAACGCACACACACACACACAGACACACACACACACACAGACACACACACACACGCACACACACACACTCAGAGTCTGGTTTTTAGCACCTGCAAAAACATGCTATTTACATATTTGACAAGAATGCAGAGGCTCCTTTTGCCCCTGAAAAAAATCAAATTTCAAACACAACTTGACTGCTCATTTCTCCAAAAGACAACCATGAAGCTCCATCCAAACCTGAAGCAGGCAGTTGGTGCATGTGTACAGTAACCTGAGGGGAGTGAGGTGACTGCTTCTGAGGAGAACATGAGCAGTGAAGATTCACCTTAGAGCTAGAACAGAGACGTGCACATGATTATACAGGGGCAGGGGCTCAAGTTTTTTCCAGTTGTTTATACAATATGGAAATTAATGTGAAATTAAAAAACCAAGTATTAATAGAAAGGTAATGACTGTCCTGAGTAGGTGACAGTGATATCCAATAGGCTAGGCACTCAAGAGGCTGGCTGTGGCAAGTGTAAGTGAAAGCAACACGCACTGGCAGGAAGAACAGCAAACGCAGATGAAGGAAAAGGGTCTTTGCAGTGATGGGCGTTACCAGAGAGGGCGATGGCCAGAGGACACAAATGGGACGGGGAGGCAGCGCGTTGGGGGGGGACGCGACACAGCTCGGGCCCGCCAGTGCCCCAACGGGGTCCTAGTTTAAAATTGTCTTCATAAAAGATCAAAATCAAGTTTTGTTTTTTCCCCTAGCCTTCCCCTATGTCCACATTTTTAACAGTTTCAACAATATTGGTGGTCAATTTTCAATGCAGGATATGTTTAACTGAGTGCACAGCCAACTCTTACCATAAATAATAGTACTCTGCTGGAAAGGCAGGCACAAAGTGGCAGCGGAGCACATGAGGTAAACAAACAATTTGATTGGCTCAACTGAGTGGAACTATTGCCGTATTGACTGGAGTAGCAGCGCCCTAGCTGCGACCATCTGAATAATGCTCCATTAAAATCTATTCTCCTGAATTGATCATGGGTCCGGACAGAACCATCACATGGTCCTAATCCAAACCAAGGTCCACCATTTGGTGATGCCTGGTAAAAAATGGACATCAGTATCAACTTAATTGGGTTTTCTGACCCCTCAAAAACCCGTCACAGAGGCTTTAAGCAGCTCCTTAAGCGGCACTGTTGTAGCTTTTTTGGATTGTGAGACCATTGGGCAGGGGCATTTCTAGGGGGTGGTCTGGACCCTGTCTGAAATCTGGAAGGTAACAACTCAACAAACTTTGATTAGCTTTCTGTCTTTGACAAGAGACGGGGCTTGATTTCAAAGAAATTTATCAGGCTGAGATCCAACCGGCCTCTAAATGCTTTTTTTTCTAGGAAGCTCATTTTCTGTAGCGTCTTTCTGCTGTGGCTTTAATGTTTTTGAAGATTCCTCAAAAAATACATTTATAAGATATGCAGCAGATGTCTGTCCGTAGTTATGAATGCAAAAAAGATACTAGTGTTAGTCCAGGCAGGCCATGAAAGTCCAGCTCTGCTTACAGTGCACCAGTTGATCTGAACAGTTTAACAGCTCAGCTGGTTACCTTTCAGGCATCCACGTGGTAAATGTCAGGATGGGCGTTCTATTTCCCCCATTCTGATTTTAGAGGTGTTATATGCGTTGTCACTGAAGCCTGCTCTGCTCTGTTCTCTCGGGGTCTTTGCTGATGCTCTGCCTGCCTTGACTTTGCATGCATGGACATGAAATAGAGAGGATGTGCTCTCCCATCTGCAGGCTGTTGCATTCTGAGTAAACACATGGAAGGGCCCTTAGCCCGTAGAACAGAACCATGCAACCAAATATAACTGTATGATGTATAATGATAATTTTACACATCATTACATGCAAATAATTAACTCTTTTTGACAAAAATGGTCCGACTGAATGGTAAATTTCCAGAATCAGCTGTGCAAAATAGCCCCTAGAGAGTTCTCACTGGTGCTGGGAGTGAAGCATATTGAGATTTTTTCAGCCCCCTGTGTTTTTTCATACAGCTTACCCTGATCTGAACATGAATTGATATTGGGGGCCATGCTGGCAGACTTTTTGCTGTCTGTTTGGCAGTTAAGGCACTTCATAGCTGCAGGATTTGTTGAGAATGCTCTTTAAGCAAAAATAAGTGTTGGTAAAAGTCAAAGGGAACAGAAAATTCCAAGAGAAAAGGTTTAAATGAAGTTCGAAAAACGTGCAGCATGCAAAGAGGATAACAGCACGGGTTACAGTGTTAAGACATCACTATCTTCTTTTTAAGGAGACTCTGCCAAATTTCCTCATCCCGGTGAGGCTCAGGGAGATACTTCACATTTGTTAATTGCCTTCTGCTTACTTTTAATGTACCACTGCAGCCAAGAGCTCTGCACCCGACATCATCGTATTACAAGTGATACTCATGGTTTTCTAATGTCCCAATAAATGTCCCATATTTGTGATCCTCTTTACACTCCAGTGCTTGTAACAAGCTGTCCTTAGGCCCGGTTTCAGCTCTCTTATTTCCCCACCCTCCCTTTACAGTCCCCAGGTGTCTATAGCCACCTCTGCCACCCGCAAACCTCCGGAAACACAAAGAGCAGAGGCAGATTATGAAGGTCCTGGATCAATACTCCCAGAAAGTGCATCACAGGAGGGGGAGGATGTAAACCATATGGCACCACTTGAACTACACCCCATCCACTTAGCTCTACTCTTGCTTCTCACAGAGCAACATGGCATCCTTTTCTTATTTTCAAGAGATTCCTCCCAAGCTTTTACTTCACGCTGGGGTCAGAGGTATTTAGCATCTTGCAACATTAGCGCTAAAGCTGTTACTAAAGCTGCACTGTAGAGAATAAGAGATTGATGTTTGCATAACCTCAAGCCAAAAAAATAGACACACCAACGAGCATAAATGCAGTGTTTAACATCTCATCACATCTCATCACACTATAAATAGAGCCTGAGTGCTTTCCCTTTTTAAACACTGCATGATTTTCAATATGAAATAGAGCAACTGTAACTATATCCAACAAGGTAAGTATGAAATTCGAGAATCAGAGACGACTGCTGGAAATTACAACCATTAATGATGAATTACCTGTCATGTGTGAACCGCTTGTTTATTTCTGCGTTAAATTGTCTGATCACTTCTCTGTGGCGCATTGCACATTATCAGCTGCAGCGAGGCAGGCGCTCTCCGCGTGAGTTCTGGGTGGTGAGACGTGTCACTGTGAAAGGGAGGGAGAGAGGGAGAGAGCATGAGTACTGGAGAGGTGTTCGGACGGACAGGCAGGCGGAGAAAGAGCAGGAAGAGGTGATGGGGGGAGGGAGAAAGAGAAACAAATGAAAATAGCTGGGAGCTGATTAGAAAGCAGTGAGGTGATCCTTGCACGCTGATTGTCACTTTGCCTGTACGTGTGTGCCAATCTTTCTATCACCGCCTATGTAAACGCATCACTGATGTATGTTTACAGAGAGGTGGTGTTATATTACAGGCATGTCATCCCCATCCACCTCACAGCCACACCCACCTGACAACTCTGACAGCCATCTGTCCTGTAATTAACCTGCTGACACACTGTGCAGCATCCACTGCCCTTCACCAAATCACCCTGCGTGCATGTTTGTGTGTGTTTGCAATCTTGTCCACCTGTGTGTTTGCCCACCTGTCTCTTAATTTCACTGGCCTGCACTCACTCATGTCCATGTCTAAGGTGGTGATCCTAATAAATGAATATAATCTCCATGCTTGACATTTTAGGACTTGTCCTCCACCAGGATGTAGCCTGATGCAGGACAAGGAGAAAACAACCATGTATTTTTTAGGCTGCAGCATCTTAAAGAGCACTGGAACCTCCTTTATTAACACTCATTAGTCATTATAAGCAGACAGGGGGAGCTAAGAAGGAGGGGATCCCAGGGGGCTTTAGATTAAGTTACAAAGACCCAGGATAGTTACAGAGAGAAACAAGAGAAGATTGTTTTCTGTGCTTGGTAGCAGCAAAGGTGTGAAACAGCAATATTGGGTTCTACCTGACATCAGCACAGCAATATTTCATTCTCAAGTAAGGTAGAAATGCAGACTCACCCTACCCTGCACCCTATAAACTCCCGGGAGGGGCAGAAAGCGTGTGAACGTGTGTGTATGTATATGCATGAATGAGTGATGGAAGAGTTGCTCTGCAGTTTCAAAATAGCAATAACAGCAGTGCAGCATTTCTCCTATAGAGAGAAGTGTATCTGCAGTGAGGTGTCAAGTTGCAGGCATACATAGAAGAGCTGCATTTCCTGTGTCACCATGTCATTCATCCATGCATTAGACAATCTCTACTTTGTTTACATCATACTTTCATGAGATATTACATGACATATTAAGTCAACCATTAAATCAGCTCATTTAAAGTATGCACCATATACTTAAAAACCTATGCTGAACAGATGTTATTTATACAGTATGTCATAAATGTCCTTTTTACACTCTGCTGCTTCTGTTTAAGGCATCGCACAGGCACTGTGTTAGTCTTACATGATTTATCGACAGTTTGCATGACTCTTTGTCACACTTGATTTATACCGTTTTTGTACACATGCATTAACACGCCCTTAACATATAAATACATATACAGTTTGTGCTCTTCCTCAAGACACCCTGCTATTGATTTGTGCTCAGATTAAATGTGCTGCCACGTCCTCAGAATGAGATTCACGTAGCCTCAAGAGCCTGATTGGATCGGGGGATCGATAAGGTGGCAGAGAAATGGAGAGACGAGAGAGCGAGAGAGAGGGAGAGATGTATTCGCTGTTCTTCATTACACCTATAAAAGGAAAAAGAATGAGAAGTGGCAGCGAGGGAGTAGTAGCATTTTGTGGCAGTGCGGTCCCAACTCCACTCTGAAGTACTTTGCATTAGGCCTATTTTGACACATAGAAAGCAGAGAAGACATGAAATGAAATGTGTATATCATAACAAATTGCTAATGCACACCATCTGTGTTTCTGTACAGAAGAAATAATCACAAGCACGAGGGCAAAGTATAGCTGATGACTCAGTCTACAGAGTCAACATATAGTATATCCCTGATGTATAAATGTACTCGAAACAAAGGTGCTGCAAATAAAGTGGGACAGTGCCAAAGGAGCTGAGGTGAGCGTCACACACACACACAGATAGAAAACGCTTCACAGGGCTCATCTGTCTCAGATAGCTGGGTGTAATTAACCAGGCTTTGGTTTTTAATTAATCTGCCTCAATCACAGAACAAATTCTATTCTTGCATTTTGGACCCAATGAATTCAAGGACACGTGCTCAAACAGCCAGACTGTGTACTCTTTATTTTCCCTTTTCCCTTTGTTCTTCTTTTCTTTTTTCTTCTCTTCTGCTTGTCCAGGTGTTTCTCTCCCCCCTCTTTCTTCTTTTCATCATTTAAACAATCTCTGACATGATCTAAATCCGGCAAACCTTTTTAAAGTGAAAGGACAAAAATAAAAGACTGCCCTGTGTTTCGAGCATTATTCGAGTCACATACTAGCCTGCGATGAATGCGCTAACCCTGCAGTGCCCTCCAATGGTGGGTCTGTGCCCAGGGAGGACGCGGCAGCACCTGATGATGATCCTGATGGCTGGACTTGTCCAGCTGAGCCCTGAGAACAACCACTATCTGACCATGGTAATGATTCCTCTGTCACGCTGCCAGCTCCAGGAGGTCAGGACATCACAGAGGTGCTGCTGCTAGTGTGTACTTTCATCCTCTATGTCCTCTATCCTCTATTTTGTCAGAAATACTCTGGGCCTGGAGGTGTAGGTGTTCCCCTCTCTGTTTGTCTCTTCCCTCATTTCAATTACAGTTTCTATCTCAGACATAGTTAGATTATAATAAGAGAATAAAAGTCTGAGCACGCTTGTTTTTTCTTTAAAAGTAACCCTGTTTATACAACCTGGGAAGCTATTTTATTGCCTTTTTTGGAAGACGGCACACCCAGTATTTTAGAGGTCTAAACCTCTCAGCCCCTTCACTGCTCAGTCCTCAACCCATCTCTACTCCCAGGTATTAACCGGACTGTAATGCAGTCTCTTTGACTACTACATCCCACTAAAATCATCCATTATTGATTCTTTTTTTTCTGAACCTGAGTGAATTTTAAAGTTGCTGCCATCATGTTATAAAAGACTAACTTAGCCACCAGAATCTGCTCTGAAATCTGGGATACAAGGCTGCTTAAAGGAGCTGTTCATGGTTCATTGTTGTTCCCCATCCAAGATAATGACCATGGCTTCAAGGGATCTATGCATCCTAAAACTGTCACTCTGAAACCGGACAGTAAATTGCTGAAATTCCTGATTTATGCATCAGAAACAACAATACTCAATGGAATATTTCTCTTTTTTTTTCTAAGATAAGCAGGTGACCTCTCAATAACCTCTATTTATCATGCACGCTACCTGAATCCCTGAATTTTTCATGAGTCTCTCAATGATGGATCAGGACGGCACATGACGGTAATCAGAACGATAATGACATGCATTACTGAGCGCCAGAGAAGTTTCCAAAATCATCTGAAAGAAGGCCTGTGTGAAAATTGACTGTGGGACGTTTTTTTTTTCTTTGTGCATGGGTAATAATAAAAACAGTATCTGCTGGTTCAGTGCTTTGAACCCATCTTACAAAGCTGCCGATGACACAGTGTGGACCCCTTGTACCTGACTACACAGTTTTTTGTTACTCTTAACAGTCTCCAGACCAACACTGTGAAAAGCATATGCTCAGGCTAAAATAGGAGGACAATGAGGGACTGTTTGTCCAAAAAGCATTTGTCCTATGCTTTGATCTGCTTTCTAAAGAGGCACTTTCTTGGCATCCTTTTAACCCTGTTAACTCCACCAGAGGGAGAGGTGGCCATTACTGAAAGAGATCCAATGGGCTCATTTTCTGAGCTATAGTACAGATATATTGGATTTGTGAGGAAATGGGCAAAAATTGGATGAAAAGAAAAGTGTGTGCATGTGTCTTTGTGCTTTAGAGGCCACCATTGCGTTGTGTGTGTGTGTGTGGGTGGGTGTGTGTGTGTGTGTCTCATACTTGACAAAGTGAAAAAGTAGCCTGGTTTCTACCTTCACAGTCTCCTACTTGACAATGATAGTTTTGTAGTTTTATTTTCAGGCACACTTCAGCTGAAGATGGAGGACCTGCAGGTTTCAATCCACTTGGAGACTAAAGGCAAAAACTCTCCTGAATTTCATTTCATTTCAGTCTGGACTTATTTCATCAGAAAGAAGTCATTATTTAGACACTTCAAATGAAAATACTTCATTGTATTGAAAATATCAAATCAAAAAACAGAGAATATGAAGAACTTCACTCAAACTGCAACAATATTTACATAAAGCCAGCAACCTGTTGGCAGTTTTAGTGTTATTAGCCAGGAATACAAGTCTATGTGTCATGATATGTTCTGTTTATCTAGTTTTCTCCTGGTTTTGTTATTTGAGTGCATTTTGTGTATTTTTTTCTATTTTTCCTGTTCCCCTGTAGTCCACTCTTGTGAGTTTTCAGTTTGTGTTTGATCCTGTTTTTCTCCTGTTTCAGTGTTTTATTCTTTAGATCAGTTTTCAGTGTTTCCTGTTTTATTTTGTAGTAGTTATTTCCTTGTGTTTCTAGTCTGATTTTACTTCCCTAGTTTTCCCTCCTTCGTTAATCACTCATGAGTTTCACCTGTTGCTCGTTTCCCTGTGTGTATTTTGTCCCTGTCTTCCCCTCTGCCCTTGTTGGTTCACTGTGTGTCGACCTGTGTATATGCCCCTAGTGATTTTTGTGGATTTTACCTTTTGGGTTTTCCTCTTTTTGTTGCTTTTTTCATTTAGTTCTTTTAATTAAATCCTTTGTTCTGCATTTGGGTCTTGTTCTTTGTTTAACCCTGCACATCGTGACACTATGGCTCAATAGGAGTCAAGATTCAGAGTCTGCAAATTTGTTGACATTAAATAGTAAGACAGCTGCCTTGTACAAAGCATAATAATTGTGTTATAATTTTGTTATTTGTGTGTAAAACCCAAACACTTTCACAAGCTGCTTCTCAGATGATTTGGTGTCATGTTTGTCCACTCAGGATGGCTTAGATTGCTGCTCGTCCTCCATTTTTATAGATCACTGTATTAAAATGAGGTCAAGAGTGCTATGCAATGGTCAGGTTACGATGAAAGTGCTTTTGTTGAGCTTTAGTTGATGGTTGATAAAGTTTCAAGACAGAACTGTTGCAACCATTTTCCATCAAAATGACAGGCAGCAAGTACCACAGCCTCTGCCCAAACATTTTGGCTGTATTTTGGCAGATTACTTATAGACTGAACATGACTGCAGGAGGACAGAACACCTTTAGGAAGGCTGGTACGTTGTACTTTGTAATCCATCAGTCTGAACTTGTACTCTGGGTCACTCAAACATTTACCTCACAGAAAACTCTGTGCTGTACTGCAGTGATCAATCAGCTGAAACGATCTCTCACCATCCCTCTCCTCCATGACTCAGGTGGGCTCCTCCTCTGCTGTGATTGGTGGCGCTGCATCATTCAGGGGTGTGACTGGTTGCTGTCCTTGGGGAGGCAGGCGATGGCAGGCCAATGACAGTTGAAGTAATTGACTGTTAAGCTCTTATGGATTTCCTGCCGCCTGCTGATGTAGCAGAGGGCTGATCAGCCTGTACTGTACACGCGCGCACACACACACACATACACACACATGGGTGTTTAAACACACTCTCGTACACATTTAGATAGTGATAAACACAAACAATGCAAGGTGTGAATCTTTAACTGGCTTAAGTTAGAGCCAACTTAATTGCGGGTATGTTGTACTGTAAATGTATGCAGATATTGTTGTGTTGAGTGTACTGAGATTTCGCAGGGATGTGTTTAGGAAGGTGTCTGTGTCGTTATTTCTCCTTGGGCACCAGTAGCCGACCATAAGGTGTTGTGTTTGTCTGAGCCAAGCTTTAGCTAGGTGGAGAGATGCCCCTGGGAGTGTCTGACTCATCCACCCGGCTTGTGTGGATATGTGCATACGTGCATTTGTGTGTGTTTGTGTCTTCTATGCAGAGGCGGCGAGGTGTTGGCAGGCCTGTCATATTAAGCCACTGGCGTTGAACTCATTGTGTCAGCTCCTGCAGGCTGCTATTGATGCTGCTATCATATAACTCTCTCCTCCTCGCCTTCAGTGTGGCACACTGGCCAAAATCTTGTCACTACCGAAGCCTGATGCGTGCATTTGGCAGAACATTTGCAATTGCATCTTTGCAGCTGTGCCTGAGTGTGCAGGTTTGTATGTGTGCCTACGTTTGTGTTTCCATAAGAGTGTGCTCCCTTCCTGCTCTCACAGCGCATCAGGAAGCTCCTGCAGAGCACTGCTGCATTTCTGCATCATTAGGTCTCTCCCTCAGGTCGAGCGAGGGGCTGGACCCAGCAGGCGATTCACTGGGACTGGAGAATAAAAAGAAAAGGAAGAGAGATGGAGGAAAGTTAAACAAGGCAGTGTGTTAAGGGGCAAAAGATAAAAAGCAGGAAAGGGGTGAAACATGTGGCTAACTGAGAGGAAAAATGAGAGAAAATGAAAGTAGAGACAGAGAAAATGGAGATGGATTTACTGAAGGAGCATGGGGTGGAGAAAAATGTGAGGGAAATGGAGAAACGGTCAGTCAGAGAAAGAGAGAGAGAGACAGACAGAATGAAATGTGAAGAGTACACGGGGAGAAAGACAAACAAAGAGAAAAAGTGGAGGAAAACAAAGTGCTATGCCCAGAGGAGCTTCTAAAAATACTGCAAAAAGCATTGTTTACGAGTCTTTTAATCTTATCTTGTGTTTATAAAATGTTGCCTCTCTTAAAACAACTGAACTGCCAGCCAGGCGGTATAATCTCATTAGGCTTAATGTCCCTCCACATGCTGAGAGACCTTTAAAGAAGCAAGTGACCACATAAGATGGTGCCAAGATGGTGTTTCTTAATTCCAGACAAATGCATGTGTAGTTATTTGACATTTTTTTAGATGATGTAGTCATCCAAAGATAAGAGTCCTGTGGCTAAGGTCAGTCTAAAGAGGAGAGGGGAGCGTAAATGCTCCCTGGTACTATAAGCCTCTATAGGCAGACAGAGTTTTAGCTTGAAGCTGATGAAAACAACACATCTCTATCCATATTCATATTCATATTTTAACCTGAAGCTCCTGCAAGCCAAAGAGAGAGATCGATAGTGGTTTTTCAGTATAAAGATAAAGCAAAGAGAGAGAGAGATAGAGAGAGAGCGCCGGTAGGGAAAACAAAGCTCTTAAATTAGAAAAACACAGATTTTCTCTGTCCAGCCGAGGTCAATTCTTCAGTTGTGTGTCTCTCTGCTCCGCCCTCTGTCACGTCGTCTCCAACACTATATCTTTCCATTCACAGATTTGCAACTACTGATGCTTTTGAGGCCTTTTCAGTGTTTAATATAGACACTCGTGTTGCATTTATGTCTGTTGTATTTAGACTGGAGGCAGGGAAGATTGATTTGATTTGATTTGAAATTTTGTTAACGTGTCACGCACAAGAAGTGCCCAGCCGGAGTGGGTTTACAAGACACCAAAAAAAAGGAAAATTTAATGGAAAATGAAAACCAGATAATCGAAATTAAACCAATTAAGGATATAAACAATCCTGACAATTTTTCCAGGCTTTGGAAACAAAATGAGCTAACTTAAAGACATTAAAGTTAAACAAGCAAATTCATTCTATCATCATCAGAGTACCAGAACATGTTTGGTTTTTTGTTTTTACAGACATTTCAGTAGATACTGGAGTTCTCAGTTCATCATACAAAGGGTAATATAACAGGAAATGTGATTCACTTTCCACTTCATTGAGTTCACATAGTTCACACAACCTTTCATCTTCGGGAATGTTTTTAAATCTGCCGACTTCAAGATTCAAGAGAAGGGTTCCTGTTCTCAGCTGTGCTATTAAAGACCTTTGATTTCTTGAGAGGTTTGCTTTAACATAAGGCTCAGGGCCATAACTGTGTTTGATTTGGATGTATGTTCGTAACATGGGAAGAGAGACATCCTTTTCCTTTCATATTTTCCATTAGACCCAACCTGCAGCTTCACAGCTCACTCTGCAGAAACACACACACCTCACACAAAATCACACTGAAAATAAGATAGCTCAAAGTTCAGTTCATACAGATTAAAATTCACTTGCTCACATTCATGAGATTTGTTTTTCAACAAAGTTCATGTTTAAGAAACTGAACTTTTTCATGTGGTTTTAACTGGTTTCAAATTCTCATTTAGTAGTATTTATCAGTATTCAGACCGCAGGGTTTTGCTCTCTTTCATAGAATCATGGACTAATTTGTAATTTAATAGCCAAGAAAATCTTACTTGAGCATGTTTCACCAATTAAATGGGGAAAATATGCAGCTTTGAAAAGTTAGAAACACATCAATCACCAGAATATTTTGGATATTTGGCGAAAGTGTCCAACTTTTATATCCTGGTACACAGGGGAAAATCTGCTTTAATTAGATGATGTGGGTGAGTTGGTTTTTACATCCTCTAAAACACAAGAACGAGGAGTTGAGAAACATCAAATAAACCACCAACTAAAAGTTATCATCAATTTACGAAAAAGCCAAATCTCTTGTAAACCGTACGAGCATCAGGATTGTAACCTGGTTTCCTCATAAAACTCATAAAACCTTTATACCAGCAGATTTCATAAGCTAGCTGGTGAAGATTCATTGTCACCAGAGTGAACCATGTTCATGTTAACATTGAGTAGTTGCATTTCGTTCATCGTTCACCAAAATATGAGCTCAAAAACAATGAATCAGTGCAGTGTTGCCAGATGGAAAATATAGAATTATCGGACCAGAGACTCAAAATTATTGTGTTTTTGGGTAAAATGACCGTACACCCGTCATAATCAAAACAACAATCTTACTGTTGCATGATAGACACTTATAGTCACTCTGTTTAGCGTCCTAAAGACACTCACAATTTTGTGGCTTCAGTTTTGTGGTCATTCATTGCCCCACCCACCCCACCCCACACCACTAACATATGATCAGCAGCTCCAACTCAGCTGTGTTACACGGATGCGTCCCCTTTAAACAAATGGCAGGTGGGAACTAATGAGCCAAATCATGAGACCTTGAAGCCACCTCCTTTTTTGAAACAGTTTTCATAATAGCTGACAAGGAAATAAAGAGTAACCTGACTCCACTTCGTGAATCCACTTGGCTCCTGTTCATCACCGTCCTCTTCAGCAGTGCAGTCAATCCTGCTCCATGTTCAGAGACCAATGTCACTCAAACTACAATTGGATGGAAACGTCACATGGTAAAAGATGCATTTAGGGTTTGCAAATAAAGAACTGAAAAATAAAGTGTCTAGTAGACTGAGACAGTCCCATTGCACCACACATTCACGAAACCGTCAAATTATCGTACATTTAGCCTTTTGTCTGGGTTATTGATCATACAGAGGGCAAAATTAACGTACAAATTCAATAATTATTTGATTTTTTAGTTTATATTATTTTAAGAAACAAAATGTTTCTGTTTTGTATTTTATTCCTGTTGTAAATTTGGTAAATATTAGCCTGTGTTCTGTGGCTTTTTCTGCACCAGCCCTGAGGGCAGGCTTCAATTTAAAAGAAACAACAACAACAACAAAAACCTTTTGTAACCATTTTGGATGCTGGGGAGTTTAGTCTTGGTACTGCAGGTGTCTATATTGTTTGAATTTTACATGTCAAAGCTTAAATATTCTGGCGTTGGGACAACCATGGCAGCCAAACATGGGTTGTTAAAAAATGTATCAGATCAAATCCGGTGGGCTGGGAGTACTTGTCTTGCTCTGGTCTAACTTAAGAACAATGTTTGAGAAGCTGCAGAAAGAGGCCTTTTCTACCTCCTTAGAAGATTTCTCGATGTTGAAAAAAGATTATATCTAAGATTAATTTTAAGAAGGATTTAGGATTTAAAAATTGCAGGTAAAGTCCAAAAGAAAATTAGAAAAAAAAAAAGAAATTGAAAAGAAGAAAAGACAAAAGAAGGCCGTGGAGTAGAGAGAGAGGAATAGATGATGAGATAGAGGATGTAACAGTGGTAGAGAGTACTTGAGGAAGGTTATATAACAACAGAAGATAAGATAAAAAGTTTGTGAGTCCTGCAGAGGACCCAGTTTTAACTTAAGACACATAATTTGTATTTATATGCATAGAATAAGAAGCAAAATATCTCCTCATAAAAATATTGCCTTTTACTCCCATGGAGAAGTAGACAAACAGTACTCGGAGGCCTCTGCCATCAACACAGTACAGTACACAGTGGTTTGCTTGTGAATAACAGAGCCAATTAAGCATTCACAACACAGGGCTCATGGCAACCCGGCAGCCTCAAAGGACTCAATTACTGCTCTTGGTTTGCATGGACAGAGGGAGAGGTGGAAGGAGGGAAGAAGGAGACACAGAGAAACACATTTCTCTGAAGAGGATGGCGTGGTTTCCCTCTGCTGGAAGCACACATGTTCCCGTCGCCGTCCAAACACTACAGGACTAATCAAATATCATGATGGCTGCATGTTTCTAGAGAATAATGGTGTTAGGCTGTTTGCTTTTTTTTGCCTTGTGGGGATTTCTTCAGCCCATTTCCTTCCTCTGCATAACAGATGAGAAAAATGAATATTTACAGGTTGAAATAGGTCATTTATACTCCGCTTGCTTATTGTGTTGAATTGCTGTTGCATTTGATGTTATTAGGTAGTGGAGCGGGAAGTGTCTGCAAGCAAATTAATTCATTGTGTGAGCATATTGCATTCGCTCATGGCGGGTTTAAACACAGAAGGTCCGCCTGTTCAATTAATGTTTAACACGACGGATCATTTCCGGTAATTTCCTGAGGAAGATATTGTTTGATAGAAAAGGATAATCTTTTATCAGAGAGTGTAAACAGACAAGAGGAGAAAATGAATGGAAAACAATGGATAATATGTCTTTGTTTCCAGCACACATTTGTTTGACAAAGGCTGATGGGAAATGTAGTGAAGCAGGTCAAATTCAAAGAGCTATTAGAGACATAATGATGCTGCTCTTTTATTTCTGCCTTTTGTGCCCCATAATTACCATTACTGCAGTGTCATAAAGGGAAGCCACAGCAAAAGAGGCTTTGCTGTTCAGCCAAATCAAAACGGATCACCTCCAGGAGAAAAGAGGGGAAAGATTGGGTTAACGCCAGAGCAGAAGTCTCCAGAAAAAAATTCTTTAGAAGAGATTTATATGAAGTGTTTTGCAGAAGGAACAGGTGTGTGTTTGTTAGAGAAAATGTGCCGCTTGTGCTTTACTCCCCCGCTTCAGACCAACACTGACATTTATTTCTTGTGCTTGATTTAGAGGGAAAAACGAGGGTCTATCTGTGCTGGTGTTGGATGTCTGTCCGCTCTCAGATGAGGTGCAGAGTCATCAACCCCCAGCCTGTCTGCAATCTGACAAACAGGCGGGAACAAGTCCCCTTTCGAGCACTTAAAAAAGAGACTGTCCTGCTAAGTGAGAGATAGCTGCAAGGAAAAATGAGAGTGGGACAGATAGAGGAAGGAAAAAAAGCGGGGTGAAATACCTAAGGGTGACGTGATGTGTGAGAGTAACTTGTCATATCTGATGGCTTATCCCCGGTTCTCGGTGCCATCCATTTGTCACAGAGTCAACCAGGATTTATGAGCTTCTTCACGGCTACAAATCCTGATTATGGTCCTTTAGATAAAGAATGAGACCCAGGTGTTAAACAGAGGGTGTTTGTGTGAGCTGATGGTTTAATTTTCCTCAGAAAATGGGGCAGGGCATGGGAGTGGAAACTGTTGTGCTTGTTGGCCAAATTTATGCACAGGTTGAAAATTAAAATGAATATGGTTTCAGGTGAAGAAGCAACATATTAAATGAGTATTTTACATCATATCTAATGTTAAGAAATCCATCCATCTTTGGCTGCAGATTTAAGGTGAACAGACACTGACTGACGCGATAATGGTTTACCACAACTGTGTGACCTCCTTTGAATAAGAGATTTTTAATCTCAGTGGTACTAACCTGGTTGAATGAAGGTTAAATAAGGAATAACTAATGCAAAGGAGTATTGATCAGCTTTAATCTTGAACCAGTCAGCCGTCATCTAATGAGAACATGGGCTTTGGGAGCTGTGACACATTTTTCAGGCTTTGTGTTTAGTCATGCAGATCGTCCTTCTCGAATCCATGGACTTGTTTCTTTTTGTTCGTCTTTAAATCTGTTTCAAATATGACATCTATCACAGGAAAGCTGTTTTAATTAACCCTTTAAGTAGAGATGCTTAATCACTGTGGATGAATTTGGATTTGTGACAGATTTTATGGCCAAGCTGTTTCGCCGCTTTGGCTCTCTACGCAGACTTGTGTCCCGCGACAAGGACAGACGAACAAGTGACTTAAGCTACTGTCAATATGAGTGGAAACCATTGGTATCTCCTGAATTTGGATGATAAACATGAAACTCTTTGGTAACGTTAAAGACCCACTCCAATGACAATCATGTTTTTCTTGTTGTCTACATGTTCAAACAGCATTTTTCTGATTCTACAGGACATATCTTGAGAAAACTAAGTGTACAATTGCATGTCTGAGTATTTCTTCATTCTAATTTCTGTGAATCTCTGGCAGACCCAAACGGCAAGCTGAGATTCAGTGAGATTTCCTACGTAGCAAATCCAAGCTCCGCCCCCAGAGCCCCGCTCTGCAGGCCAGACTCGGAGAAGTAGAGAGGACAATCGCAGAACGAGCATGTGCGTTCGCGGATTACAATGCTCAAAGAAAGCTAATTATGATATTAACTTTTCCAAAAGACATTAGTGTCTGAGAGCTGAATAGCTCCTATGTTACCTGCCACTTCTACTACACCGGCAATGTTAGGCTACAAGCTAGCAAGAGGAGGAGGGTGCAGAGCATCACTGTCTCTGCCCATGACTCAGAGGTGAATTGCTAATGAGCTACTGAAGCTCTGGAGAAGAAAAGCTCTTAAAAATGACACAGGTGACAGCCTGAAGGTTTGCTGTGTTTTATCACAGAAAAAGACTGTGTTGACAAAAAAAAAAGGCACAAAGTTTCCACTGAGTCACTCTCGTTGGCAACTGTGTAGAAGTCGAGCGGAGTCTGCATATTTTGAGTGTCGTGACAATGGAGCTGGCACAAGTCAGCAGACTTCTCCATCAAGGCTAATTGACTGACTGTGACTCTCGGTCAAAGACCCTAGATTTACATGAAGTTAAACCAGCAGAGAAAAAAGTTCTTCTTTGCCTCTGCAGCGATGAACGACTACACCGACAAAGAGATCCCCCTCCTCCAAGCAGTAAACAGATCTCATTAACTGTATTCCCACTTCCATAACATTATAACACCTCCCAAGAAATATACCTCATCCCCCAGCGCTGTACATTGTTCCAGAATGATGCCCCTCCGATTCTCCTCCTCCCTGCATCTGTGGCAACAATGACATAAGGCAGTTACTGTTACACCCCACGTACAGCCCTGAGCTACACACTGAGCAGATGGGAACTTAGATGAAAGCTAGCCTTATGACAGGGACTTATGCTAAAGAATAGCAGCCATAAAAGCTTTTCCAGCCTATGATAACAAAAGCTCACGATCTAGCAGTCTGCCGGGCTATACCACAGAATTTGCATATTCTAATGAGCCCAATGTTCAGGGTTAGCTGCTTACACTAATGACGCGTTTAGCTCTTAATAAATCAGTTAAGGCAGCTTCCTGCTGGAGCCCAGGGAGCTGAACCCGCATCCATGTGAGTGTGAGTGTGTGTGTGTGTGTGTGTTGTTCAAACTGTGTGCATATTTTATTCTAATTTAGCTCTGAGTACTTGTGTGTCATTATGCTGTGATTTTGTGAGTTTGTAAATGCTTATATACTCTTTTCTGTTTCAGAGCGTGTTCAAGCGCGCATGTGTGTCTTTCGGCTGTGCGTGCAGATTGGCGGGCCGTTTTGTGGGGTCAGACACGTGTGGATGGGGTTACAGCTTCTGTTCTTTTGTTACTTTGAAGTTTCCTCTTTTGAAGTCGCGGTACAAACACTTCCACCGCAAAATTATCGAGTGTTTCTCACCCTTTTACCACTTACAATGAAAACCTCACATGTATTGTGCTGTTTAACTCACTTCAAATTGCATCATGTTTGTCAATGATTGCTCTTGTATTGCACCTGTCTTGCAACCTACATGTAAGAGTAGAAAATTACACAAACAGGGACTGGAAAGTGTTGTGTTTGATGCAGAACAGTTGAAACATTTTATCCAACAATGGGAACCACTTTAGCGCATCTGCTGACCTGTGTGGTTGTCTTCTCTGCTGACAATGCTGGAAGGAGTGCAGTTATTGAAGACTCTGCAGAGCTCTGCGTTCTCAGCCATCACTGCGTTGTTTTCTTATCTTTTCTTTAACTTCATGCACATACTTGTGCTTCATAGACACCAAGTTTCAGCAACGGTATTAAAATGTGACTCCTGTGATGTCTTTACTCACAAAGTCTGATTGAAAATACACAACTACACATCTGTTTTTTTTTCTCTACATAAGGAGAGACCTGACAAAGCTGGCATTTCCTTTTTTACCATCTACAAATCTGAATCACAATGTTGTTGTTTTTTTTTGGCAAGTCAGGATCTGTTAGTTGGACATGCATTACCTTTGTTCACAGTGAAACAGAGACTCAGCAGGAGCAGATTAACGGGCACTGCTTCAGAGGATATACTAAAACTAGAACTGACAGTGTTTGTTTTGCATATATATCTGGAGGTGCAAATTTTGCAAGGGACGCATGGCACAGATTTCTGCACATATCCAACATATTGATGATTTTAGCTAATTTTGGCAGATATTTCCCATCCTATTCCATCGATACAAACTTTTTTCAAAGGTTTCTCTAATGACCTGTTACTCTTATCGTGCCTATTATTTTTTTAAACCAGGCACAAAGCTGGACACATACTATTTGACTCGATCTTTTCATTCATTTTCATTCTTTACACTCAGTAAAACGTCTGCTGTCTGTTTCCAACACTTTTTCCATTAGCATGGCAGGCACATATAGCAGCAACTGTCTGGCTGATAATTATAAGGCTGGGGCTTTTCATATCTGGTCATGTGGATTATTATTTTTATTAACTTTTTAAGTTAAAACACAAAAAGTGTTTCCCAGAAGTCACATATTTTTACAGCCTACAAATTGTTTAACCCAATGAATACTTAAAATATGTCAGGCTCACAGTGTCCAGTATTCTGCATACTTGTTCTTTTTGAAAAATATTAGCATGTCCACATAGTCTGGTGTCAGTCTGGAGTGCCGCATAGTCACAGTCAGTCTAGAGACAGAAGACAGCTCAGGACACACCGGCTGATGTGTTAGCTTTGCCAGTCTTTGTCAAATTCAACCAAAATATAGGGTGACCAACCATACATCTTCTTTTACCCAAACATGTCCTCTTTTTTGGGGCCTGTCCGGCCTTGTCCTTGTTCGGGGGAGTTTATAAAGTCCTTCAAATGTCTGGGGTTGTGTATGAGTTTGTGTTTTAAAAGCTTGTAAAAAACGATCATATCTCTTGTTGAGAAGTCGAGACTTTCCTTTTGTTTTTTGTTTTTTGCCTTAATTCTTGAGAGACAGGACCCACAGCTCAGACTGCCTGAGAGTTTTAACCTCTGTATATGAGGCGGGCCTGTCTTGCTAGGCCAGTGGCACCCCTGTGGAGACCAATTTAATGTTTCATTTAAAAGATAATAAGAGAAATGAGAGTGAACTCTAGACAATCCTGGGTGAAACAATCAGAAAACTGACCCCCAGCCAGCTGTTAATTTGCCTGCATGAAGCTCTGCTTTGTTTCCACTCTTGGAGCCCTGAAAGGTCAGCCAGTTATCTGAACAACATGGAATCAGTCCTTTGCCCAATTATTCATGTGCCGGTTTCTTGCAGGGAGAGAGAGGGGTAACAGAAAAGAAACCTTTCGCAATTTCGTCATGTCGCTGCCAATTTAGCCCAGTGGTGGTTAGAAGGTCATTGGGCCATAGTCCTATCAGAAGGATTAGCACTCAAATGGGATTACAGGCTCGTATTATAAAAAAAGGAAGAAAAGAGGGCTGGATGCTCAAGCAAGCAAGAGAGCAGCAATATTTAAATGCAGACAGACGTGTTCAAGTAACGAGCTCGTATTTTTCATCATTAGTGGGCAAAGGAGACTCCTCTTCAGAGAGACGGAAACTGTATGCTGAGATATGCATCCTGGACTTTAATGAAGCTTAAAGATGAAGAGATTCATAGGACTGTGTGATTGTGCAGATTGTGCAGGTACAGTGTGATGAAATAATGTGACTTTTTCAGGATTTTGTGTCTTCACTCTTTTTCATATAGTTTCTGCCTCCACTTCATTTTCTCTCTTTGAGGGGAGTCGCCATAATATCTGTGAGCGCACTGGAGTGGAATATCCTGGTCAACCATCCGGTGTGAATAGGACGCTACAGTAAAAACACACAAGTTCTTTCACATCAGCACACACACACACATAGAGTTAGATGGTGTTCGCACACACACTGTGAAACAGGATGTCAAAGACCCACATGGCTTGCAGTGCCAGCGGCGTCTTGCTGCCTTGCCACCATGGCCCCTCTGCATGTAGGTCAGCCTCAGCCGGGGGCACAACACCCTAACCCCTCCCTCTCTTGCTCCCTTGGCTCCTTCTCTCCCTCATGTCATCGTCACTAGGGTCCTTCTTTCTCTCCTACATCTCATTTCTCCTCATCTCCAGCCTTAGTAGTTAGAATTGCAAATAACCAAATATCTATTGATGTCCATCAGAGACGTAAATCCATTCTGGGAAACCATGAATCTTAAAAATTCCTGCAGTTTGGAGCTTTTTGAAAAGTGCTTTATATATTGAGATTTTTAAGAGCTCAGAAGTACAAACAGATTCACAAGAATGGTTGTCACTTTTTTAAAAATTTGATGGTTTTGACGGCACACATTTTGCAGAAAAAATAAATGCTGTCTTAATAGTCTTGACTGAGGTCAAGAGGGCCATGCAGTGGTCAGGTTAAGATGAAAGCTCCCTCTGTTAGATCAAATAGCAAAGTGTACATCAGGCAGCCTGATGTGCTTAGATGCTATTTATATTCTGTCTGAATCTAAATGACACATTATGGTTCATATACATTTTTTCCCACCAAGATTGTACAAAGACTCAAATGTCAGACAAAAAGCAGTAATACATATAGTTACATTAACATAAGTATTGAAACTCAACAGCCTGTTCTGTGATTTAAGTTTTCACAGCTTTAAAGACTCTGACAGGTATCCGTTGTGCGTCAATCGGTACTGCTCAGCTGACACTGAAGTTGTGATCTTCGTCACTTGATGCAATCAGCTGCTATACCGCGATTACGTGCACACCACCTCAGTGATGCAGCTGTGGTTATAGAGTAGTGAGGCAGAGTTGGATTTCAACTTTCTTAAATCTTTTAATTGCAGCAGGTGAGAGGAGGGTGACGTTATGCAAGCAAGTGCGAATGACGCAGCTAACTTAATCAGAACATACAGTTAAAAGTCAGAACCTGCCTGCTCTTTGTTTTTTAAAACCATACTGGAGTCATTCAGGACGGATGATTCATTCTGTATAAGTGTCATTTCAGGCAGCTACCTGCTGTTTAACTGACATGTGACTGCCAGTAAAGCCCATGCTGAAAACTGAACAGGTGGAAATGAAGTTTATAATTCCTGTATTTTCATGTGGCTGTAGTCTGTTTTTTGCTTTCTGCCCACCATGTCAGAAGTTCTGTCCATCAAGAACTTTCTGGGTAACTTTCCAACTTCCAAACAGTGAAAACAGTGATCATGATCATCCTCTATAAAATCATTTTACATAGCTGTGGAGTACTTGTCCTCTTTGGAAACATCATACACGAGTTAAAGTGTATTGTGCTATTTCTTCGTACATTGTGTGATGGTGAATGAGCCTCCACGTTTGTGGCATTTCTAAAACATTTACTGTTTGTTTTGCAGCCAGGGGGAACCTATTGTTTGTTTCGTTTAATTCATTTTGACAAAGGAAGGCACAGTCCAGTATTACAGACATATACTTAATAACTGCATGGCAACACTTCATATGAACCCTCACCTATAATGCATCATTAGCACATTAACAAAGCTTCATAACTGCATTTTTAAGGTTTTTGTAACAATCCTTGAAAGTGCTTTTTAAGTATTCAAAACAGCCTACAGTAATGTTTATAAAGTGTTACAAGCAGTGAGAGTAATGCCTTGTAAAAGTATGAATCTAGTGCAAAACTAACAACTATGAATTTGAATTAGGTGATCCTTACAGTGTTGCTGATTCTGCCTCATCCTTTAAAAACCGCATTAATTGCCTGAAAACTCTAGTTTGTTTATCTCTCATTGTAAATACTTGAAATGGAAAAGTACCCAAGGCTGTTCCTTTAGTGTAACTATCCCCTCTCTACAGTCACCAGCATTAAAAACTACTATATAGAGCAGGGGTCGGCAACCTTAAACACTCAAAGAGCCACTTGGACCAGTTTCCCACAGAAAAGAAAACACAGGGAGCCACAAAACCTCTTTGACATCTAAAATGAAGATAACATTGCATATATCTTTTTTTTTTACCTTTATACAAAGTATATAAAAAACTGTAGCGAGTTGCATTTATGAAATAAATGAACTATTTCGGCGAGTGTCTGTCTTCTTCTGTAGTTAAACCGCAAGATATCAAAATCTACCCAGATACAGCAATGCTGCTTTTTGATTGGCTGTTCAGTAGATATACTTTATTTGATTGGCTTGTGCGTGGCACGCAGCTTCTGAACTCTCGGAGGAACTCGGTTGATTTCCCCCAGTTCCAAAGTTGAAGAAGTGCAACTTGGTGGACATCACCGTGTTCATTTAAATGCGTGAGAAATACAATGTGTGGTGTGTGAGCGTGTGAACGAGTGGGAATGCGTGTGTCATACGCTGAATGTGTGAGACTTGAGAGCCCTGTGCTCACGCATCATCGATGTACTCCCGAGCCATGCAAAACGGTCTTTGCAAATGTTGCACTGAACGCCTTCCTTTTCAGTCTTGGTGAAGTTTTCCCACACCACTGATGTTTTAGGTCGGGATTTGGGTTGGGTTGTGTCCATGTTTTTCTCAGCCGCTGCCTCGGCCATGGCTGTTTCTTTTCTGTGCGTCCTGCTGATGTTTACACGCCGGTATCCATGGACATATATAAAGACCCGACGAATCGATTACAGAATTTGTTGGCAACGGATTTTTTCGTCACGACGAATCTACTTAATCGATTCGTTGTTGCAGCCTTAATAGTTTATTTAATTTTACAAGAGCATGATAATCTTTGAATTTAGAATTACAAAAAATAATAATAATAATAAAATAAAATAAAATGCAATTAAGTATTTATTATTTATTTTCCAAATCCACTGGGAGCCGCAGCTTAGGGAAGAAAGAGCCGCATGCGGCTCCAGAGCCGCGGGTTGCCGACCCCTGATATAGAGGTTATAACTCTTGTCATTAGTGGTCTTTATTTTAAGAACTAAAGGTCTGTAATGAGCCAATCCTTAAGGACCGAAAGTTATTTTCCCTGCTGTCTATTTCTATCTTAAATTTTCTGTGTTTTAGAAATAAAGACAAAAATTTGGCAACACCTGGTGTCCTACCAGACTGCACAGACTCTCATTACTGGCTGCAGGTGAAGTCAAATATCTATTTATGGAGAAATTGGCTGGATTCTTGGAATAATCTAACTACAGCAGTTACACTTTAGTTGCAGCAGTTTAACCAAGTGCATAATTTAGATCATAATCTAAAAAAAGTTTGACAGATTTGGATCAGGGTTGCTCTGGTTCAAACCAGCCAATCAGAGCTGTTGTCCTAAAACCAGAGAAAAAAGGCCATCTGGTCTTAGCTGGACATGTGCAGAGATGTTACAGGGAGCGCTAAGCGGATATGAACTCTTCCTTTTCTGGCATCGCTGGCGTCAGCCTCTCTGTCCAACCAGCTGAGCTAATCACCCACCATGCACTTCTCCTATCTGCTCGTCTAAAGGCCATTACTGCTGTTCAGACTTTCATAGAGCGCTTATGAAAAACTGTGCTCGCTGCTTTCAAATGATTTCCCTACAAATTACTGTGGCACCAGGACGCCTTTCATCTCTCCATCGCTTTGCCCTCTGTGCTCTGGATGTGTTTTCTCCTGCTAACCCTCTGCAAACCTCCCACCCTGATTTTCCAACATCGCCATAATCATTCTCTCTTCCTCGTAGCGCTGCGTATGTTACACATATGCAGTCTATTTTCCTTCTTTTCCTTCGCTGAGATGAAAAACGGTAAACTGTGGTGCAGCACACATCGGACTTTCTATGATAGATATTTCACAACACAATCCATTCATACCTCCAGCAACACCTCAGAGGCTGCAACAACAGGCTGAGAAAGACACACGACAAATGTTAAAGACATCTCTATCTATCTGCATGTATGAAAACAGTTGGTGCCGCACAGGATAATGAGTTTGTGTTTGTGTGACATCTCTATCAGTCAGGCAGCTCTGTATCTGTGTTTCTCTCTCTGTCTCAGTGCCCGGGAAAACAGTTGGCGGGGACCGATACCCTGGGCATCGACCAAACACTCCGCCACCCCCTGACATTTGAAACTCCAATCAGAAAATCTAAATTTGATACACGACATATGTTATTGCTTCCTGTTCAGAGAGAATTTTCAAATAGCCTCAGCATGCATGAATGTAAATGAAGACATCCCAGGAGTAATCACAGCACTGTAATTTTATGCGGTGTTTACATCATAAAACTTTAACTTCCTTCTGGATGAAAAAAAAAACATTGTGGAGTTTTTTTCCCCTTTTTTCTCCCACTGCAGCTTACCCTCTCCGTCATTTTTCATCACAGTCATTTTCTCTGTTTTTCCAAAACATTACACTGACAGAAATCGCTGCCACACAGCCCAAAGCTCCGCCCACTGAGCCTATCTATGGTCTCCATCCCTTCACTATGGAGGAATCTCTTCTGTTGTTATAGCCGGTGTGAGTGATGGAGTGTTTCTGTCAGTATTCGCCCAATGGCTTATCTACACACACACACACAGACACACACAGAGGGTCCTCCATACAAAAACAAACACAAACCCACATAAGTCCAGAGCCACTTTGTATGTGTGCTCACAGGATGTGCAGACACCCAAAGGGACAAAGGCCTGCGCACGTTTGCACAAATACACACTCCCAAATATACACCCCTCTGTGCGAAGTGGCCTCAGGTGACAATGAGTGAGCTCTCCATTTCCTCTCTCACCTGTTGGTCTGTGCAGCTCTGCTCTCCAGCAGGCCTGAGGCCATCACATTGTCAGGGTGAGATCCATATCCAGAAACAAGGCCTGGTGGCTGAGACTGTAGGAGGCAGGCACGAAGGGTCAGCCTCCTTATGGCTGTCTCTTTTGTTTTTATTATGATGATTCCTTATCGTTCCTCTACAGTGTTTGTTTCTTTACCATTTAAAACCTCTTAGAGGAGCACAGACATCCTCAAAGGAGTGTCAGATGAGTCAAACTCAAATGTTGCCGCAGAAGTTTACCAAAGCATGTAAAGAGATTTTGAATTTAAAGTCCCACTCCAATCCCCCTTTTTTCCTACTTAAAATGTTCTCAGTGGTCTTTAAATTGTGATTATGAAGTTTTTAGCCAAAATTGAGCTACCTGTGTCATTTTCAAGGACCATTCTTCTGCAGAGCTCCAGCTTATTGGCAATTCTCCTCTGAGCACTGCTCTGCACACTCGTCCTCACACTAGCTTGTAGCCTAACATTGCCGGTGTAGGAGAAGTAGCAGGTAACATAGGAGCTATTCAGCTCTCGGACACTAATGTCTTTGGGGACATGATGAAAGTTATTGTTATAATTAGCTTTCTTACGAGCACTGCAATCCGCTAACACACACACTTGTTCCACAATCATCCTCTCTACTTTTCCGAGTCTGGCCTGCATAGTGGAGCTCCGGCGGCAGAGCTTGGGTTTGCTAGGTAGGAAATCTCACTGTGTCTGATGCCATATGCCGAATGCCATACGAACATGTAGACAACGAGAAAAACATGATTATCATCTGAGTGGGTCTGTAAGGAGTATTTTTCCCTCTTTCTGACAATCCAAGACTTAAGATTATACAACAAAACATATGCAAATAACTGAAAGTGTAAGGTTACCTCACTTTTATTTATGTGCACCCTGGTAGCATTGCAACTACTGTACATTTATCGATCTGTTCTTGGTTCCTGCCATGCCATTTCTCACCTCTCTCAGTACATGCACTCTCCTCCTGTTCGTTTACCAGCTTCTGTCAGTTTTTCTACTTCTTTCCCCCAATCACACTTTTTCAGTGACTTTGTTTACATGCACACCATATTCTTGTTTTAATCAGAACAAAATGGCAGTAATTTAATCGCACATGAGTCATGTAAACACCTTACCCTCATCACCACAGCAAAATCAGCTAAAATCCTGAATAAGACTCCTGGAGTATAGGGTGATATCAACATGTTGGCCATGTTAATCACAGTATGATGTGCTTGCAGTCACATGAAAACAAGACCTGGCCCTGCTCACCTGTTCAGTGGTGGTGCCAGACTTTTTTAGGGCTAGAAAATAACATTTAAATCTGCTGAACTTTACTCATAGAGGAACCCAAATACATTTCTCCACAGTCATCATTTTAAGCAACAACCAAAGAAAATCTTCCTCATTTAAATGCTATAAAGCTGCTGGCAGTTTTTTCAATACAACTAAAAGATGACTTCAGTCTAAGTGCCACCACTGGTGAGGAAGATAGCCAATCATTGTGGCCGCTGAAACACCCTACCCCAAGCCCCTGCCACAGATTTCTTCTGACACTGGTATGCGAGCATAAACTGTATATAGAATAGACGCTGTCTGCCTCCTTGCTTGGTGAAGCCACTGCGAGAACAGCACCCTCTGGTGGTGGGCTGCAGTATAGGTCATAAATCCCGCCTCCTCCAGCAATCCCTACAGAGCTGTGGACAAACTTTAGAAATTTATTGCACTGAATATAAATTTTTCTCCCCCCTGGTTGTGATGTTGACATGTAGTTACTGTAAGACTGGTTTGTGCTCAAGTCCTTTTTTTTCTATACAGCTCCATTTTCAAAAGTTATTAGGGGGTTCATGTTTTCTATGATTGACACTTGACACAGCCTATGGGCATAGGAAGATTGCGTAGATCACCCGGGAGATACGCTGTTTGAGCCGAGCATCATCACAGCGACTCTCCTGCCGAATGCGTACAACGCTACTGCGCAAGTGGTGGTTCCAGGAAGTGGAGAAAATCCCGGAAATACCGAGAGCAATTCGGTTTCAATTTCATTTAATGGCAGAAGGCAGAAACAAGTTGTCCATACAGTTTATGTATGTGAGTTAACACTCTCTGCTCTGTGCTGTTATGCTACAATAAACTTGTGTTATTGTTTCTTTGTATCTACCTGCCTACATTTCAAACCCACCTCTCAGCCGAAATAATGGTTGTTCATATTTCTATTCGGCCAGTCCACTGCTTTCTGTCAGCATTTGGGTCTTTTCCTCCTACTTACTCCCCCAACTTAGACATCAGAGACTTGAGAGCTTGAATTGCTTAAAAGTAAGCTTTGTTACACAATCAAAGGCTCCAAAAATGAGTCATGCGTGGACATTGGCAAAAAAAAGATCATGTACGTTTTAATTTAATTTTCAGGAGCTGACTTTAAAGTCTGAACCGAAAAACTCTTTGACAGCAATTTTGTTTTGTAAAATGGGATTTTATTTCTGATGCTTTTAAAGTACAAGAGCTAAAACAAGCTCAAAGAAGGATGTTTCTCTTAGCTTTGTAGGCATATGGCATCTTTCTCTTGACACCTCTACCAATCAGACAGCAGCCAAGTCTATCAGCATATTAAAGTCAAGAAAAGCTGGAATTTTCAGCCCGCTTTTCTCCATTCTTTGCCTCCATCTTTGCACTTTTCCTCCTCATGTACTGCTCATTCTTCATCCCTCTCTGCTCTCCTGTTATCTTTTGTGTTTTTTAGATTATATTCTTCTTACTTTCATGCATGTATTTGAGAAAACACTATTGGCAGCCTCTCTATGCCATCATTTGTATCTTCAATCATCCCTAAATTCATGCATTCCTTTTTAACTTTCATTTTTTATTCTTAGTTCCAGCTCCTGTCTCCTCTCTTCCTCACCATCCTTTTCTCTTCTTCCTCCTCTCTTTCTCCTCTTTCATCACCTGCTGTCGCTCCATCTTTTCAAAGACCCAGCCCTCCCAGAGTGATCCCGTTAGAGGGTTAATGCTGTGAAAAATGACAGTGAACCGGTACTTTTCCCGCCATCACCACAGCTTCGGGGCCTGCCTGCTGCCTGTAGCCCTGTTGCCTGGCAACTCCCCAGACAGTTTCTCTCCAAAAGGCGAGAGCTCCTGTCTGCATTGCTGCGATAGAGTCCTGAGCCTAATAAGCATTATATCTCATTTTGTCTTATCATTTTGTTGTTAGTGACACAAGTTTGCTCGCTGCTGGGACTGTGCAAAGAGCACTGATGCAGAATGTGTTTCTCATATTGAATGAACAGAACGATTTGCAACAAGTGTGACTTACTGGAGGATTGTTATTTGAAGAAGAACTTGCGAAGCATTAAACAGAAGCTTACAGGGCTGCAGGGAACACTGTTCTGGGGGAAAGAGCAAAGGTACTCTGATGCCTGTAAAGATTTTGCTGATGCAAAGGCGAGTTATACCTAAGTTTTGACTTTAGATGCTGCTCTTATACAACACATCTTAGTGGTCCTTCATGCAAAGTGAGTCTGCAGCCTCTCAGTTTGTGGCCTCATCACATTGCACTGATTGGAGTGGGCAGGGTTGCTCAGTGTCATCTGAAGGTGCAGACAGATGCAGAGGTAGAAAAACACCAAAACAAATGTGGCAAGTGCCCCAGAAGAATCTGCACTAGTACCAAGCCAAATGTTTTTGGAAGAAACTGTAAATATAAGAAAGTTGTGGCTCGTACCAGCGACACGTCTGCTGTTGATGGTCACAAACTGTTGGTAAAGATCCTTCGCTGAGGGTCAGTGTGGAAGCAAACAGCTTTTTATTTCCCCTTGTTGTTGAAGCAGTCCAAAGTGAAGTGGTTGGCACAAACAAACTAATGACACCAATTTAAGCTGGCAGTTTGTTTTCTTTGGTCCCCCAGTGATTGAACAGAACAAAGAGGTTTGTTTTGGCTTTTGCCACCAACAACACAGCAGCACCTTTGGCATCGTGACTCTGCAACTCTAAAGCAGCACTACTATGGCATAAGAAAGGAATCATGAGTCATGGAGTTGCATGCCTGCCTTGGCAAATCACTCTCATTATTACACCGCAAATGAAGCAGGTTTAAATCACCTTGTAGAAGTTTTTTCCCCAAGAGGTTAGCTGCAGAAAAAGACTAGGTAAGATTTTGGAAGAGAGGGGTCCCTGAATCTCTGTCATTATTTGTTAAATGGAGGATTGCACATTCAAAGACCCACTCCTATGACAGTCATGTTTTTCTTGTTGTCTACATGATCATATGACATTTTTCTGATGCTGCAGGACATATCACGAGAAAACTAAGAGCAATTGCATTTTTGAGTATTTCTGCATTCAAATCGCTGTGAATCTCATGCAGACCCAAACGGCAGGTTCAGATACAATGAGATTTCCTACATCAGAAATCCAAGCTCCGCCCACAGAGCCCTGCTATGCAGGCCAGACTCCGAAAAATAGAGAGGACGATTGTGGAGCAAATGTCTGTGTTAGCGGATTGCAATGCTCGTGAGAAAGCAAATGATAATATTAGCTTTTATCGTGTCCCCAAAGACATTTGTGTCCGAGAGCTGAATAACTCCTATGTTACCTGCTACTTCTACTATACCAACAATGTTAGGCTGCAAGCTAGCGTGAAGAGGAGCATGAAAAGGAGCATGCAGAGCAGCATTGTCTCCTACCACGACTCAGAGGCAAATTGCTAATAAGTTACTGGAGCTCTGTAAGAGAAAAGACCTTAAAAATGACACAGGTAACATGATTTTGACTAAAAACTTCATCACAATTTAAAGACCACTGAGAACACTTAAGGTAGTGAAAAAAATTATTGGTGTGGGACTTCAATGTACAATTTATACAAGCAAAGATTGAGAAAACTGAAGTAAAAGCCTCCTGTAAATAAACTTAATTAGGAGTTTAAATGAAAAACTTGACTTCAGGTTGATATTAAGGGACCCCTGTGGACAAAGCTGAAACTTTATTCCTTTTGTATTTGTGCTGAAATATCTCATCCTGCTGTCTTTTTTACCTTGGATCACTGCTGTCAGAAACATAAACAAAGGCTGTCCAGGGGGCACGCCTACTATGAACTACCTCTGACACCTGCAGCAGCTGTGTTTGCTGTCATTGAAGACAAATATCTAGATATATCTAACAGTCTACATTGTTGCTAATGGTCTGTTTCACTTTTGTGGGTCGTACGGATCCATCATGATTCATTTATGTCTGTTTCATAACCAGTGAAAACCTCCTCAGAGAGATCTAAATGTGTAGTCTAGCATTCAGCAGGATGAAGCACAGCAGACTAAATTATGTCCAAATTAGTGCATAATCTCCTCATTAAAAAGCGCTTGTTTTTTTGTTAATTGAGAATGAGCTTTTGAGATCTACAAAGGAGGCACAGCGCAGAGCAAACTAGTAACATAACTACTTGCTAGATCTGAGGAAAAATGATGAAATGAAATCATGTTGAAACCAAATTAAGTGAAGTTAGTTAGATCGCAGCATTCACTTCAGTCAGACCTTGAAATAGTGAAATACTTGTGCTGCTTTCTCAGACCAAGTATGGAGAAAACTTCTGACTTGAACAGACAGCTGAAGTCACAGCAGTGTCATAGTCCTGAGTTGCCAGCAGCTTGGAGTTTATTGTTTTGATGAAATATAAAACTGTGTCACTCTCTGTGACAGGAGACGATCCCCGCCTCTGGCTGCTGCCCAGAGACCCGTCCAAACCGGGACACCTCATGCATAACTCATAACTTTTCCTCCTCAGTCCCAATACATTACTGAGATTGAAAAAAAAGGCTGAAAAATATTTATTGCATGAAAAGTTACCTGTAGCTGTGCGGTAAAAATGTCATACTGGAGTCTCAGTACCCCTCCTCTGTCCTGTGAAAAATAGCCTGTTTGTGCGTCATGTCCTGCCCCACATTCAATATCTCTGCCTTCTTGACTGTTTTTAGAGCAGAAACCAGCTCTTCACTTAGAGCTCACAGGAATCCAATGTTCAGATCCTCTAATATTCACAGATTTGAGTGATGTTGGTCACATAGTCTCAAGCACTCACAGGAGTACTTCTAACTAAGTGTGTGAACTCGCTGCCACTGGAGCGACGCTCGATCTGTGATGTATTTCAGTTTTCAGACCACGGAGGAGGAGGAGGAGGAGGAGAAGTCTCAGTAGACGGCAGAGCCTCTCTATATCTCTGTTGTTGGGGGGGGGGGTCTGTGACTTTCAGTAAACAGCAAGGGATTTTTAAGTGCATACATTTTCCTAAGCAGGATTGAAGGTAAAAGCAAAAGACAGATAATGCAAGCCGCACCAGGAGCACTGAGTGAAGATTTGCATTTCCACATCAGAAAAGTGGAAATTCAAGCTAAAATAAAACAGATACATTAAAGCAGTATAGAGCTCGGTATGGAGCTCATTTCTGTTTGCCTCTGTTGGGTGAATCAGAGCAGCTCTTTAAGCACCAATTTCCCACTCTAAGTGATCTTTCTATAGAGAACCACTAATATTAATCCATCAAGGTCAGAGAGGAAAGCATGAATAGCTGCAATTTCTGATAATGGAGCTCATTAGAGAATAAGGGGGTCAAAACGATGAGTGGAAAAGGTATTTTGTAGCACCTAGAGCAATATGATATGAATGATAAGATCACTTACATCAGGCACAGTAAACACTGAGTGGAGTCTATATGAGAGTGAAAAGGATGAAATATCTCGCCTATACCTCCCTTCCTGTTGTCTTAAATGTAACACCTTAAAGGAAGTTGTGTGTGAGCAGATTTCTGTTCATCAAACATTATAGTTTGCCTATACACACACACACTCTCAGCATGCACTAAGCTATGAGATGTGTCTCGCTGTAAATAAGCCGGGAGACTCTCTCTCTCTCTCACACACACAGGCACACCTAGTGAGCAGCGTGGCGTTCTGCCCGGCCTTGCCCCAGGTGTCTCAGAGTTGAAGTATTGCTGTGGCCTCAGATGAATTCAGGCAGGCCAAGCTAGCGCTCCTCCGAAAGGCTTTTTAAAGCGATGGAGGCAGAGAGAGAGAGAGGAGCGATGACGTGTTCTGGTGTATTAATATCCACCTCAGGTGCTAATTTGCCCTGTAAGTCACCTGTGTCACCAGCTGCGGTGAAAGACAAGTGGAAATGAGAGGAGGGCTGAGGAGACACAGGGATGGGAAAAGGGATGAAGAGATGGCGTGAAAAAAAGGACAAGGGGAGAAAGACAGAAAGAAAGAAGGAGGTGTAAATCACATTAATGAATAAGCCTCATTAGTCGTGCCCATTAGCGTCCTAAGCACGGATTAATTTAACTTGGGCTGACTTTGGAGGAGCCCGGTGGCCATGATGGGACACAGTTTGATTACACACCTGGATGTTTGATAGCTGACACCTTTTATCCTGAGTAGCAGCAGAAAGACCGGCCACCCTTTTGTCCCTGAACGTGAAATCAGAACACCTGCAAAGACAAACTTGGATCCATTTCTTTTCAGTTTCTTTTTTGTGTCCAGGAGCTGTTTCCCTGTTACTTACTGCTACGTATTTCATATGATTTGTTAGTTTCTGAGTCATGAAACTTAATCCTCTTCCTGTCTGTGTTTGTGTCAAAAACAGGCAGACCCCCAAGGCCGAGACATAGCCATCCGCCCTTTCCTGGAGCACTGTGAGAACACCCACATGACTATTTGGCTGGGCATCGTCTATGCCTACAAGGGACTGCTAATGGTAAGAGGAGAGAACCCAACTTTCATTATGTACTCCATATGTATCTGCTGAAATGACTCTCAACAGTCTTATTAAAGGGCGCAAACAATGTTCACTGACTTTTTTAAACATGTAGCTGTTCCTCTAAAACATTTAATAAGAGTTCATATGAAACCTCAAATATATACTCTGCAGAAACAGTCGAATGAAAAGTTAATTTCCCATGTAGTGATTCTGTATAAAGGTCTTAATTATGCATTCATTGCTTGTGTTAATCCTCTATTTTTCTAACACATAAGCTATCAAACATGTTTAATGGCTTGTTTTGAACTTGGATGGTTAGGATGGTTTCATAAATTCATCCCATAAAATGTAATTTGAGCAGCGAGCTAACCTTGCCTATCATAAAAAACTGCACTTGACTGTCTGCCGGTGTGTGAAGCAAAGAAGCAGCTTGAAATGTGAAGGCCAACAGCCCCGCTGCACCAAGGTTGTGTATTAGTCTACGGCTCTTTGTTTTGCTGTATTTGCTGAACAACACTGTCTCTCGGTAATTTAATATCAATGTCTCCCAACGTAGTCGGTCTTATTTTTAAATTCCACTGCATTGCTGAATTTAAAACTGCTCTAATTTCTATGTTTGCATGGATATATAAATACGTCTCTGTATTTCTGAGTCTAACTTATCCTTGCATAGAAAGAGCACACTTTTTCAGACTTCATCAAAATAAGAGCTTGTAGAGACATTTACATACATGGCAGAGACTCGCCAAGGCAGTCAACACCTTTAACAAAAAGAAGAGAGAATCAAGGACACCCACTGAAAAGTAACTCAGACAGACTCCAACTGCAGGATTCATGCTATGCTAAGCTAACCACAGCTGCCTCCAGTTTCATGTCAACGCTACTGTGGGTAACTTACACACTTTCAGTTGGCTAATTTTGTTGTGTTCATGTGTAAGTCATGTTTTACAGTTTAAAAAATCATTGTTATTGAAACATTAAATATTTGTTTATCAAAATTCTTTGCACACTAGAATCAACTTGATCAACTCTTACTTGTCACTAGCTGTTTTATTAGGTCATGAAGAGGCATTAATATAAAGTCATCTGTTTTGATACCAGATTGAAGCTCCTCATAGGGGCTTTTACTAAACTGTTATATCATCATGTTTATCATATAGAACTTGTCAAATTTAGGATTCATAAAAATCACCAGCCCAATAAAAAATGGTTTTCATGCTTTTATTTTGAAGTATACTGCTCTATTCCAGGTGCATCAGTTCAAAGAATGGTTATACAGTGGAAATTTCCAGTCGATTATTAATCTGAAAAGGGAGAGGCTCAAACATGTAGATTTACTGTAAATTTTGCAACTTCAGCCTTTAAAGTGTATAGTCGACTTTCAAAGAGCTGCTACAGCTAGCTTGCTAGCAGCTGCTGCTCCTGTGTCTTCTTAATTTTATGATGAATGGCTACCAGAATTGTGGACTACCTCTTTAAGTTTACAGTACTAAAGTTTGCTTATTTTTTAACATGATATATATATATATATATATATATATATATATATATATATATATATAAATACAGTTATATATATATATATATATATATATATATATATATATATATATATATATATATATATATATATATATATATTTTATTTTATTTTATTTTTTTTTTTTTAAATTAAGGAAATTATTCTCAGGAATCACAGCATTTTTTCACTGTGGTGCTGATGGCAGCCAAATCTATGTCCCACTTAAAAAGGCTGATTCATTTTCCTCCTAACCACTTTTAAATTGTTTCAGTGATGTCAAGGCCTGGATGGCTCTCAACTTTTTAAATTTTAATGAAAACAAGACTGAAGTGATGGTTTCTGGCCGCACCTCTGTGACCCCCCAGTCGATTTAGGGGGTCTGACAGTTTGACAGCCAGATTGGAGCCATGGTGAATAGGCCCTTTTAGTTAAGGCAGCTGGCAAACAAAAAAAAAAAAAAAAACTTTTATCCAGAGACAGCATTTTGAAACAGTAATCCACACCTTCCCGACCACTCAGCTGGATTACTGTTCATGCACTTTATATGGGGGTTTCTAGGTCCTCCATAGCATGGGTTCAACTAGTACAGATAGCAGCTGCACGTCTTTAAACCGGCACAAAAAAGTTTGTGCATATTTCTCCAATTTTAGCTTCACTCCACTTTTAGAGTCCATTTTAATTTATTTGCTTTTAAATCTCTAAATGGTCTTGCACCATCGTACTTCTGCAACCCTACACATTATTGTTTTTATTATCTGTGAAGCACTTTGGAAAACCTTTGTGTTCATTTTAAGTGTGCTTCGTAAATAAAATGGGTTGAATTGGATTGGATCAATACGACTAAACTAAAGCATTAACATTTTCAGTGTCTCTATAACTTTGCGTGGAGAAGTTTTAGACAGGGCCATGTACTATCTTCAGCAGACTTATAGAGAGTAAGATGTAGACACAGAGGAGAAATTCTGTCAGAAAATGTCAAAAACAGAAAGTTAAACAGAGTGAAAGAAGTGTTAGGTAAACAGCAGAAGTGTCTCTGAGCAAAATAATAGGAAGAAGTGAAGTGATTGGAAAAGTTTGTATCAAGCCACTGACAGAGGGAGTGAAACATCCAGAGACAGAGCGCAGGGAAAAGAAGCACCAAGTCTTGAGTCATACTTACCTTCACACAAACAAACAAAGGAATGAATCCATACATACACCACCATTAGCTCACAGAAATAAACACAGACTCACCTGCCTAAGGTTGACTAATCCTTGATGAGTGTTTCTATAATTCTTCTGCTTGTCGTTCCACTGACTCTCATTTTGGCTTCACAATAAGTAGACAGGCCTCTTTACACAGCACACAGTGAATTATTCAGCAGGCTGCTGCTGCAACTTTAATGCCCCACCAAACAAACAGTTCCCTCTAAATAAACAGTTTACAAGCACGAAACCTACGGCTGCTTTGGAGGGATGTCTTTAGATTATCTTTCTCCCCCTTAAGACTTGTTCAAATAATGGAGTCAATTTTAGTTTGATTTTTCAAGCATTTCCTAAAGCAGAGTAAAAATACCAGTAAATGTTCTGCACCTTCACTCCAATTGAATTTATTAGAAAAAGGAGAGGCTGAACAACTCAAACACAAAAAAAGACTCAATAAGTAGCTGTCTGTGTTCATAAAATCTGATTTTTTTTTTCCTGATCTCATATTTCCTGTTAAGCAGTTTGTTCTCTTCTTGTCTTTACTCTGAAACAGTTGTTTGGCTGTTTCCTGGCATGGGAGACGAGAAACGTGAGCATCCCTGCCCTCAACGACAGCAAATACATCGGGATGAGTGTTTACAACGTGGGCATCATGTGCATCATTGGAGCGGCAGTGTCTTTTCTGACCAGGGACCAGCCCAATGTCCAGTTCTGCATCGTAGCACTGGTGATCATCTTCTGCAGCACCATCACACTGTGCCTGGTCTTTGTTCCCAAGGTTGGTCCCTGCTGCACAAAAATAAGAACATGATCGCCTTATTTGCACACGAGGCAGCTGTGTACACAACCATAATAACAGGATCATTTCAAACCAGTGTGACTAATTCTCATAACTTTAACTCCAGTTTATCACCATGAGAACCAACCCTGATGCAGCCACACAGAACAGGAGGATAAAGTTCACCCAGAACCAGAAGAAGGAAGACTCCAAGACGTCCACCTCAGTCACCAGTGTCAACCAGGCCAACACTTCACGACTGGACGGGCTCCAAACCGATAACCACCGACTCCGCATGAGGATAACAGAGGTCTGAGCTGAGGATACAAAGACACAGTTTTCCTCTGTTGATCTGTATTTCTGTGTATATGTGTGTGCATAAGCTTGTAAACCAAAAATTGATAATGAGTCCGTTGGATGTTCATCAACAAATTGTAGAAAACGTTTTGCCTGATTTCTGTGAATCTTGGTGGAAGATCGTGGAATTCCTGAGAGAGAAAGACCCTGATCAACATACCCTGTAATAACACAGTAATATCAGGGGTCCTAGCTGTGTTATAAATTGAGTTTGTCTCCCCATATAAGCCTTGAGATTTATCTCTTTCAAATAGAAAAGTCTTTAATTTTTTACTTTGCATTCTAATCTGAAAGTCTTGTGGTAGCCTGTGGTCCACTTTACAGGTCTAGAGCAGTCTCCACGTATAACATTATGACTGAGACAAGCAAACATGAACTAGTTTTATATTTATTACTCCTCATGGTCATCTATGTTGCCCATAATATGATTAAAAACAAAGAAAATTAAACTCACCACTTTTTTTTCTCCTTTCTGTTGAAAAGTTGGACAAGGAGCTGGAGGAAGTGACCATGCAGCTGCAGGACACTCCAGAGAAAACACCCTACATCAAACAGAACCATTACCCAGATGCCAACAACATCCTCAGCATACGCAACTTCACAGATGGCAAAGGTAAGACATCTGCTTTATTCATCCATGAGTCTCTCCGTCCTACTATCACAATCTGTGCTACCAGATCTACTGGAGGCTCTCAGCATATTTGTGAAATCTATTACGTAAAGAAACATACTGCTCATTCATCACAGTGCTAGAGTTCTTCAGTCAAAGAGTGATTGATCTAATGTGGGGCTATTTACGACCTCATTTAAAGTGCCAGTGCTTTCTAGTACACCTGATTCCATCTATGTAAAATCAAACATGGTGCACTGTTACTTTTGTATTTGGTGATTGCTGCTGCCCAGTGCTGCTTCTGGTGGCTGCAAACAAGGCTGCAGAGGTCCACCAACATTGATCAAGAATGAATGTGAGTGTGTTGTAATCAGGGTTGAGGTTACACAGTGTCTTTCACGAGAGCTCTGTTTCGGAGTGTGCACAATCATTACCCAAGTCACATGCACAAGCATATGTGTCAGCATGGTCAACTAAAGCAATTTTAAAAGGGCCACAGGGGCTACTGCCAGGGTGTGTGCAATATGATTTCAAAGAATCAAAACAAGTAGCATTGTGATGTTATAAATAACAAAAAATAACATCCCATGGACTTCAATGCAACATTTTCCCCACAGTTTTTATGTCATGAAAAATTCATATACAACAAAGAAAAGTAACAGCACACTGATCCCAATCAAACTGCACATTTTGCTATGTAATTTATCCTACAACTCAAGCTGTAGGACTAGTAGTGAATCAAAATTTGTCTGGAAGAGGAATAAGAAAAAATCCACAGTATAACAATAGTTCCTCGGCACTGGCCCCTATACTGCCAGTATACTTTTGTATAGTGGCCAGCGCTTTGGTGCGTCTGCCTAGTTGCCTTTATAACAGGGTTGCAGTGGAACCTATTTTGGCGTTACCTCTGCAGGCAGTTTAATTGTCAGTGATGTTATACAATACAACACAAAAATCATGCAAAAAGCTGAATGACCTTATCAGTGACAAAAAAAAATCAAACTCATACAGTTGGTATCCATCTTCTTCTCATACCCATTCCTGCCTAAACAAACTTGGTTTCAACCGCTGCAAAATAAAACAGCTCTCCGCAGTCCTCTCTCTCCAGATCACTGTCCCTTTCCTAAGATGTAATTTTTGTCTAAGGATTTGTACCAAAAAAAAAAAGACAAATTTAGTTAAGGCTCAAAGTTCAGCTTAAATACAACCACAAGCAAACATGCCAAGAAAACGGAATGAGTGACCTCAGCTCAGGCAGCACCATAGACTGCATATACTATGGACAACTTGGCTCCGCCTTCCGTCATTATATGAATTTGAAGCCAAATTGCTCTCTATATTTCCTGGATTTTCTCCACTTCCTGGAACCACCACTTGCACAGTAGCATTGTACGCATTCGGTGGGAGAGTCGCTGTGATGACGCTCGGCTCAAACAGCGTATCCCCCGGGTGAGCTACGCAATCCTTGTACGCCCATAGGCTGTATCAAGTGTCAATCATAGAAAACATGAACCCCCTAATAACTTTTAGAAATTGGAGCTTCACAGAAAAAAGAGGACTTGAGCACAAACCAGTCTTACAGTAACTACATGTCAACATCAAAACCGGGGGAAGAAAAATGTATTTTCTGTTTATTGAATTTCTAAAGTTTGTCCACAGCTCCATCGGGATTGCTGGAGGGATCTATGACCTATACTGCAGCCCATCACCAGAGGGTGCTGTTCTCACAGTGGCTTCACCCAGCGAGCAGGCAGATGGCGTCCATTCTATATACAGTTTATGGGCAGCCCGCAGCAAACAGAGCTGTCCGTGGTGCTGAAACTCTACTGTCTATATTCCATCAGTCCCATTAAAACAGTTTTGTCTTAGCTTTGGGAACCGACTCATGTCACAAAATCATTATAAAAATTCTGGTGAGTAAGACTAGGGCCAGCTCTCAAGAGTGCAAAGCTCACCAGGCTCGCCAGGTTTCCTGCTGGTATCTGGCCCCAAGGCCTACCCTGCATGGAACTGAATCTGCCAGCAAGACCAGCAAGATCTGTTGTTGTACGCAGGCAGAGTTGTGGCTATTTTGCTATTTTCTACCTATCCATAAACAAATTCTTCATGAAAACAGTTTTCTCAGACTAATGACTTAGTTTGAGTTCATTCAAATCCTGCAACAGCCAAATGATAAGGAGTTCAGGTGGCTTCGTAAATCTCACAGCGTCTGCACACATGGATAGCCACAGCAGGAATACAGACAGAATTATGTTCATTTGCAGAGACAGATGTTCAGGAAATGGAACTTAATGAGCAAATAAACACACAAAATTTGTTATATTTCTGCTATTCTGATTTATTTCCAGAGCCAAACTGTTTGGAAAATAAACTAAAGTGGAGAAGTTTTAGAGCTAACCTTAGAAATCCCTCTAGAAAGCTCCCCTTAGCCCTCCTGTAACTCAAACTTTGATTGTAATCCAGTGTAATCGAGTTTGGTTTCTGAACATCATAACACCAAGATAAGTTTGGGAATAAGTTGGAAACTTTCTCTCATGTATTACCTCATGTTACCTCCTCGCGTTGAGTACGTTACTTCAGCAGATTCAGCAGCATGAGTGAAAGATTCTCATGCTGCACCTCAGAGCAGCAGATTGACAAAATATCTTGATGCTTTTCTCACCGCTCCTGTCAGCTGCAGGGGAAGAAGAGAATCAAGAGCAATCTGTCGAACAGGCAGTCTGTGACGTCTCTTGAAATGACTCATAAGATAAGCCGCAGTACCTGCATACTTCAGGGCTGCTTAACAAGTTGAACACTCATGGCTCTCACACCTTTAAAGTTGAACTCAAAGTGCATCAAGACTCGACTTAGATGTTTTGTGCTTGCTGAACAATCTTTTTTAAACAAGAGAAAAAAAGGAGTAAACTATAGATTCACAGTCTTTCTGTCTCTGCAGAGATTCTTTTACAGTTTACCCTCCCAGCAGCCGTTCAATACAGGCTGTCCAAGTTGATACAGCTGCATCTTTAACACGATGATGTCGAGCTCATCTAAATTGAATCTGTGAATGGTTCCACCCCAGCAGCATCACTTTGCATTAGGCTCCATTTTAACAGACACAGTGTGTGATGCACACTCCAGCACAAAGCCGCTCTCCGGGGTGTCTAATGGATCTGTCTGATTTGTGGAAGGTAAAGGAGTAAAACAGCTGCGCTTGTTCTGCGGATTGGGAGCAGAGCGCGCTGGTATTGTCGGAGAAGTTCCTCATCTGTGAAAGTTCATAGTTATGCAACAAAGAGATGGCAGTCAGTGGGTACATTCATGAAATAATGCTCCTTTATTTTTTATCCCTCCCCACCCGCTTCCCTCTGTTCTGTCTCTTTCTCTGCTTTTTATCCTTTATATGTTCACACACTAAACAGAAACATGCCCCCTCATATTAGCCCATATATTTTCTGTTTTTTAAAGAGTGATGATTTGTAATACAACACAAAAAACAAGAACTAGGACTTTCAGAGGATCGAAAAGATTGTACAGATCAAGGAGCTGCTCAGTTTTGTTGTTTTATTTTTGCATCAACCTGCCAGTTAAAATCTGATCAGAGGTCGTCTTTTCAATCTCCAAAAAGTTATGAAAGAGAATTTAAAGGGTGTGAAGTTTCCCTCCCAAATAAGCACAATTTCAGTAAATACATCCTCACATTTTCCATTTTATTGAGAGTAATCTCCATAAAGACCTGGCAGCAGCTGGCAGCCGACATCAGGAGTTCTTTAGCGGAGTAAAATTTAAACAGTGTGGGCTCATAAAATAAATCTGTTTCAGACTGCCGCTTTGTAAGCGCTGTCTTCAATACTGTCAGTTGTCAGAGGAGTGCAGGGACAAATTTAGCCAGAAAAATGGTTTTAAAGAGAGTTATTATTACAGAAAACAAACATAACATGGCCAATAAATTAATAGCATCTGTCATCTGAAAAAAAAGTCACATAAAGGGGAGCAAATACCTGCAGCTTTCTCCAACCATCAGTCAGAGTTTGTGACAGAAGCATCAATTTATTCTGATGTGAAAATAGAGAAATTGTAAACCTCCCAGAGCAGATTTTAGTGAAGCATCTCCACTTATGATTGATGCCATACTACAGGTGCACCTAAAAAAAAAAAACTTCCCATGAGCTATTCATTAATGGAATCTGTTTGATGGGAAGCTGACTTGAGGGAAAAGTGTGGTTGGAAAAGGTGCACCTGAAACAGGGAGGACTGCAGCTGAGGCCGCTGTCAGTGCATCAAGATCCACCGCACATAGATGTCCTCAGGAAAGAGGGAACAACCGTTGAATCCGTAATATCAAGCAGAGACAACGTAAGAAGAGTCTTACCTAAGAGAAAAAGGACTGTGCGTCAGAGAATCAGTGTCCTTTTTTTCATTTGGAAACCAAGGTCCTGGAGTCAGGAGGAATCGTGCAGCAGCACAGAAGTGTTTCAAGTCCAGTGTGAAGTTGCCACAGTCTGTGATAATTCGAAGTCAAAGCACCTAAACTCTACGGTATGTCTGAAGAGCACTTCATGCCTCCCTCTGCTGAGAGGCTTTATGTTGATGCTGGTTTCCTATCCTGACAGGACCTCAGCACCTGCCTACAGCGCCAAAACTACAACCAAATGAGCGTTCTTTATCATTACTGTGCTTGATCGACCAGTCTACATACCTGACCTGAACCCTATGGGAAAGTACTTACAAGAGGGATAGTGGTCGAGGACACTATCGAAGCAGCCTTGGCTTCAGTGTGGCTGATTGACTCTGTGTCTGTGTTGACCATGATGTTGCAGTAATTTGTGCCACACTTCTTTATTTCTGCATTGAATGTTAAAAAAATATTCTGATCATTTTTTGGTAGACTGGAATCCTGATTTCCATGAGCTTTAAACCACAATCATCAGAATTAAAACACAAAAAAGACCGCGGGCGCTGTCATGACCTTTGTGGTTAAATCATGCACTGAATGTGCATGCAACATTTTCCAAGCAGGCGGCCCAAACTTGATTCCAGCCTGCAGCTCCTTGTCCCTCATGTCACTGCCCTCTTTTCCCCCCCAAGTTCTGCTCCATCCACTGTCCTATCCTCCCTAACTAAAAGACTGAAAGTGTAACTTTAAAACAAAAACAGGCTTGAAAGAAATGTAAGACTCATCCTTTTATGATTTAGTTGTATTTTTAGGCTTTTTTGTGGCTCTAATCAAAAAAAAGAACAGGAAAGTGGATGTTGCAGAAAGCAGGGAGAAAGAGTGGAGAGTGAATACAATACAGGGATCATCCTCTTATGGCCTCTGTGTGTGGCGCATGGGACTTAACTACAGGATTAAAAATGATCCTTTTAATGATAAAATATCAAAATAACTGATAATTATCTGTGTGTAATATCTGTAAATATTGACAATCATAGTCTATCTCATTAAAAGGGCCCACTGTTTAGGCAGATTAAAATAAAAAGTGAATTACTTGTAGTTGCTGTATGTGCAGTTTTACTGATTTAGTTACCGTGTGGTAATCATCAGATCTCATTTCAAACCAAGTCTAACCTGGCTAATACTTTTTTAATGCAGAGAAGAGTGAACGAGTCTCATGGTGGTTGAAAGTGTATGATAACGATCTAGCAAGGAGGGAGACAGAAGGAGAGTTCAGACAGATCATTAGGTGCTGCTGACAAACGTCAATCTGACACACGATATGAGAATAAAATCACAGGTCATTAAACCTCCTTTAAAGATCAGCTGCGTATAAACCCTCTCCAGCCTCAGTCTGCCTCTGCTTGGCGGTCGGCACCACCATCATCATCATCATCATCATCATCAGCTCCTAACTGTAGTCATCAGTATTCATAAGAGAGCCAGTCTAAATGTGTTGGGGGGCCGTGAATGAGAGGCTGTTATAAGAGTAGAACGCCGTGTCAACAGCGATTACGCTCACTCACAGGGCGAGTGTTGATCTCTCCGGCTGTCTTCATGAATATGCACCAGCACATGGAGAACACCAGCGGATGACAGATGAGGTGTGGTACTCTGACACACCGGCCTCTGAGACCCGACTTTAGGCTGAGAGGTCAGAGGTTGTTAATTAACAGCACTAGAAACATTTCAGATCATGTTCGCGTCTGTTTGAGTTCTGCTTTACACCTGTACAGATCTGGACAGTTGATGCAGATGTAAAAATGGAACTTTTCAACCTTTGACCTCTTCAGGGTAATAAGTCCACACAAATTTACACTGATTTTTCATTCGGAGTATCGTGAAATGCTTTGAATAATCATTGACCTTATGCAGCCTGGGCTGAAATATAATCAAAGCTAAAATACTGAATGAATGATCTGAAAATGGTGCCGTCTACAAAAAACTACAAAAATCTAGATGATATGTACATAAGGAAACGCCCAGATGTTATACACAGCCATGGGAATAGGTTGGTGGTGATGGAGTAAGAGATGCATTTGTCTTTTTGTATTTATGTATTTGTAAGACCACAATGCATACCCTTTTGTCCAAGTTGGGGTAGTTACTCATAAAAAGTAGTTTGTTACTAGAAACTAATAACTTCTGTAAATTGTAATGAAAGTACTATACTAGTGACATACTAGTAACTTCACGATTGAGTACTTTACTTTCCTGTTTCTTAATTTACCGGACTAGCTGTACAATGGTCCAAAGGCTTGATATCGAGGAAAGCTAAAAAAAGATGAAATTGATCCTTATGAGCACCAAACCCCTGCCTATTGTCACAGACACAGAGATTATAACTTTGTTTACAGGGAAGCACAGCTGATGTAACGCAGAAAGGTGCGTTCCTTTTGTTTAGGAAAGTCATTAAGTTACCGATTTTTTTTTGTGTAGTGCATTACTTTACTTCGTGACCCCCAAAAAGTAATTACTGTAAAAGTAGTTACTGTAATCCATTACTTTGTAATGATTTACCCCCAACACTGCCTTTTACACTCAGTTTGTAAACAGACAAATACAGAGTCTAGGCATCAGAGTAGCTGTCCCTTAGTGCCCATGCACTGTCAACATGTTTTTAACTGCAGTCTGTAATTATGTCAACCTTTAAAATCATGTCCATTTAATCAGGGTCATGTAGAAATACCAAGACCTACAGCCTTGATTGCCTGAACAGGTAATAGTTGACCCAGTACACGAATATTAAACAAGAATCTCTGTGGAGGTCAACACTTACAGTATGAGTCTTTCAGTTTCTTTCTTCAGCTGTCCCTGTCTTGGCTTTAACAACATCAGAAGCTTCCTTTATGGACTGAACACAGATCCTGAATCCAGAATAAAATGGACTGTATAAATATCTGCATCTGTGCTTTTACCTCAGCTCTAAAAGCTACAAGGTTCTGCTTTTTCCAAAGTGCAGAAAGATGCTCAGTCTGCTTCAAAATAATTCAGCAAGCTCAGGTGTCCATTCAGGGCATACAGGGCTGCGATCAGGGAATTAGGTCAGCGAGTTCTGGGGAATTTGGGACAAATGAGGGAAACCTCCTCAGGGGAAGTGTTTGAAAAATGATGCTTTATTTGAGGTTTTATTTACTGCAGTCTTTCTTCTTTTTCTACCTCATTGATGGCCTCCCCTTGAAACGTCCCTGAGAATACAGAAACCATCCCAGGATCCTCTGAAGAAGAACTTTTTTTTAAATTATTATTCTTAATAACTTCCAAACTTGTTTTCTTTCTGCCTCCCTCTTTGCTTTGTAAATTTATCCCACTCAGGTGCTTGAAATGCTTCAGTTTGTGATTAAATTATGCAGTCTGTCACTTGGAGGGAAGGAGGCTGTCAAGTTTACAGCCAGTTGACAGACACTGTTGACATTTTGTCAGATCTCTATTATGACTATGACTAACCCACATGTGTTCCTATCTGCATTCAAGCTGTCGAAAAAGTCCTTTGAGCAACAAGTGACAACTTTCTTTTGTTTTGTTTTTTTAAATAAAGCTGAATTGCCGCAGACCTGCGTTCTTTCTGATGGCCAGCAGGGGGCAGTTCCAACAGTTGTTTTTAAACCTTTTGCTTATTAAACAATCAAATGTTTTCACTATTGCAGCGGGATTACTAGTTGCGAATGAATTTTCCCATTGTGTGGTGTGGTTTATTATTATTTTGGTCGATAAAAAGAAGATAAATTTGATTGGTGCAATGTGCTCCCAGCTCAGACATGTGAGTGTTAATCTGCAAATGAGCATCCAAGGCTGGTGGTGCTAGCTCTGCTGGGGTTAGCCTCACTCAGCAAACTGAATTAAACACTGTAAACCTACAGACGCCATGATCCTGATTAGCTGCAGACCATCACTACTCGTAGCTACTTTTTTTTTCCAAACAGGAAATAGACTCAGGTATAAGGTCCAAAGGGCGGCCTGTAAATTCCTTTATGTCAGGTCTCAAATGCTTGACGGCCCATCTGACAGATCATATTTTTCTGATGTTATGTGTGTTTCCATTACAGACGGAGAGAAGTCGATACTAAAAAATCATCTGGAGCAGAAGCCTCAGGCGCAGTGGGGTTCCATGGATCCTTCCAGAATAAACAGAGGTCCCCTAGAGGATATCAACTCACCTGAACAGTGAGAACTCCCATTTCCTCCGCACCTCTCCTCCAGCTTCCTCCTCCCTTTCCCCCCCCTTGTCTTGTCAGCTCTGTCATCAGACTACACGTCACATGTATCCCAACCAGCAGCAGCTCTCAGGCGGTTGCTCTGGCAACAGCAGCTCTGTGAAAGAATGGAGCAGTCCTGTACTTTTCTCTCCCACGCACGCCGACATACATTTAAACCAGGAAGAGTGCATGTGCAGTTTCTCACCATCGAAAGATGTGTGCAAACAAACACAAGCGCATGCAAGCGCAGAGTGCACATTTAGACATGCAGCTAGTTGATCTCCCGTCGACACAATCAGGTGACGTCTGCAGATCCACATTCATTATGCATGAGGCTGCAAGGCCGAGGAATGTCGACTTCATCAATGGGGGGACACCTCATGCATCATTGAGAGCTCTCCCCCTCAAACTCATTTGACCATAACCAGTGGAAAAAAGTACAGCAGCACAGAAGGATGGAGAAGAGAGGGACGGCAGACGAGGGGGTGAAATATTAAAAAGGGGGCAGTTACAGAGAGAGGATAGATTAAGAGAGAAGGATGTTTAGATAGGAAAGAGAGGCAGGAGATAAGGAGGAGGAGAGAAAGAAAGAGGTAAGAGACTCACAGAGGCTTATGTAACCAGTGATTTACAGCTCGCATTGGGAAGCAGCTCTGAAAATAGACAGGGAGGAGAACAGAAGTAAAGGAACACTCGGAGCTATTCCCAATGCTGCATGAATGTTTGATCACATGGAGAGAGGAAAGATGAAGAGGCAGGGAGAGACAGAGGAGATGAAGAAGAGACAAATATAAAAGAAGAGGTAAAAACAGATGGTTTCTGACATGATAACAGCAAAGTCAAACACCAGGAGCATGTAATTATCCAGGGTGGTGTCTGTGTCATAAATGATCTTTGGAAACAACTACAACTCTGATAAAGGCAAGAGAAATGCACTGAGAGATGAGGAGTTCACCTGATTAAGACAATGTCTGAGTTTGCAGCTGAATGAGTTTGATTTTTAGCCCCCCTTTCTTAATTTTTTTTACATAACCAGCATCTGGTTATGTAATTTACTTGCAAAAGACTGGAAGTGGCTTGAGCACTGGTGAGGTAGGGTGCAAACTGTCACAGCAGGCGGGAGCATGAAATGTTCTTTTTGTAGGATGATCCCAGAAGCTGGGAGGCAGGGTGGATCAGGGGTTTACTGAGGAGAGGGAGAGAGGGGAGCGAGGGCACTGAGGAGTAAAGGAAAACAGTAAAATGGGTTTTTATGAACTTTGTGATTCATTTTTTTCATTTTGGCTATTTACCGTTTAATCAGGGAGAGTTTGTTGTAAGGTCCATTAAAGCTCCTGTGGGGAGTTTTTAACTGCAAACGAAACACATTGAAATTTAGAATGATGTTTCTGTATAAGACCGATTAAAGCAAACGAGACCATGAGAGGGAGGATGAATCATTCTTCTGTTGTTATTTGATACAGCTATCACCTCTGCCACAGGGCAGGTGTGACGCAGGATCATTGACGGCACATGACCGAAACAGCCTTGTTTTAAAATTGTATCACAGTTAGACACAAAATAGACTTTTCACTTCATTCACACATACTCAGTCTTTATCTTTGTGTCTGAAATTGTGGTGTTTTTCACTCTGTCTGCAGCATACAGCGTCGGCTATCCTTGCAGCTGCCCATCCTGCACCACGCCTACTTACCTTCCATAGGAGGGGTTGATGCCAGCTGCACCAGCCCCAACGGCAGCCCCGGTTCCAGCCCCCGGCACAGACACATGCCCCCCTCCTATCGGGTAATGGTCTCTGGCCTGTGAGCTTCATCCCCTCCCCCACCTGGCTCTTTGCAGAGGAGACACATATGATTCTTTTTTTTCTACGAGGAATAGACTGATATCATCAGCGTATGTGCGTATTTCGTCTCAAAACAAGGAGGACAGGGGGAGAAGAGAGGGAGGGGGGGAGGGCAAAGTTTCACTCTTCACACCTCTTCACCCCGGCCTCTCTTGAGAACTGAAACCCTCAGTCGGGAAGGGGTGGGAGGAGACAGAGTGGGCACCGGATGACCCATATAAACTCCCATGATTCACAGCAATGTCCCCTTGTTCAGCTGCTCCCCTTGCATAGACACATATGCACGGTCAAAGGAACATACACAAATACACACACACATGCACAAATACAGTGACACCCGACAGCGGTGAAGCAGCCCTGACCTGTCGTGTAGCCTTATCTGCTTCAAAGGGGGGGTTGTCTGTAACTGTCCTTTCTCTGTTGTATGTTCAGCTCACTGCTGCCTGTGAGCTTGTCATCTGACTTGAGTATTTCACTGCTTCTGTGACTGGATACTGGTGTGGAGACGTGGAATTTACAAAACCCAACCGAGGAAAGAAATCATCCAATTGACCCCTGTCCCCTTCCCACCCATATGGAGACATGTAAATATCTTCATTTCTGACTTTGATGTACTGTAAGCTTTGTATATGCTGTGAATGAACAGTTAAAGGGGATCGGAGCGCAGAGATCGTAACAGAGGCAGGTTATCGTGGGAGCTTATAAAACATGCCACCCAAGGAGGAATTAGACATGTGTATGAAAGAGATCTAAATAGGTTTGTGTAACTGTGGAGAAATCAGCTCATGGGCAGCAAACTAGATTGAGTCACCGAACATAAAAAGGCACCGTGGGCCCGTTTTTTTGAACTAGGAGTAAGATGCACACGGCTCTTTTCCACTTTGCTCAATTTTGCAGCACAAGTTTCTTTAGAGGTTTCACACAAGGCTTTGCACAGGCCTGTCATGTTTTACAACTGGCTTACTATGTGTTCAGAAAGCATGATACACAGAATATTGATGCTACGCCTTTTCAAAGGTCTTCGAGGCTGCATACTTTTAGAAAATAGAGCTAAAAGACACCACAGGAGTGTTTCACAGTCAATTGTGTGTGCGTGCGTGTGTGTGTGGGTGATATGCCAAGAAATGCACACATTCAGATGTTCACTAAAATCGCAAAGGAGCACCGGATGAAATCAGGTGTTTCTCACTGAGTGGTCTCCATAGACTGTTATGATGTCCGTCCAGCTAACTGGCACTGATAAGGGAGACTGGGTTCATGTCAGTGGCAAAAGGGCACAAGACTCATTATGAGAATGGTTCCTTGGGGGGAAATTACACTCAAGGAGCAAAGCTGGAAAGGATGTAGGTCTACCTGTTCCACGTCGAGCTTGGATTTAAAGGTTGACCTGAATTTCCATGAACGGTAGTGAAGGCGCTGCACACATGAGCCTCGTGTTAAAGCCCCAACCTGCTGTAGCTTTCAGTTTCAAGACACTGATAGATCTTAAAGCACAGACACAGGGCTTTCTTTCATACTGAGTGTCATGAGAGGTCGCTTCACACTTAGCAACAGTCGACGTACCTCAGTTGCTATTAAAAAAAGCGGGCTGTCGATTACAGCTCAGGATGGCTGCACTGGGCTTAACGGTCATCAGCACAGTGTCGTCATGTTTTTGTACAACTGTTTTCATGTGGGGGGAGAAGTGAACAGGAACTCCAGACTGAAAAGGACTGTAAATGGAGTGTGAGAGAGTGTGTTCTCAGCATATGTTTCACCATTGGTGTCTTGGTTTTTAGTTTTTAAGGCGTTTGTTGAGCGCTGTGCCTGTCGTCTTACATTGTAGCCTGCAGGACCCACACTACATAAATAGGGTGAAAACGGCACTGAAACTGTAACAAACAACATTGGCCACATCTGTATATTGTACAACGTGTCATAGATTTATTTCAATTCAACGCCTCAATGCATGGGACAGTGTGGGAGAGCGTGCAGCGGACCTCCTCTTCGAGCTCGTAGAGGAAAAAACAAACGCTGTCAGTCTTCAGGCAAGGACACAGAGACGGAGTGAAAACAAGCTAGCAGAGGTCCACCTGCTACGGGACATATCAGGGTGACTTCCTGTGAGAGCTCCTCCCCTCCCAGCCCCTGATGAGCACAGGGGCAGGGAAACCCCGAGCACAGACCTCCAGGGAGTCACGGCTTCTCCCGCACCTTTTGCCAACCAGAGAATCACGGTCACTCCACGAGAGAGTGAGAGACTTTGTCAGAGGGTTGGTTCTTCCTTCAGGAGAACAAGAAAAACCAACTGCACATTTTATATATTACATTCTATGTGATTGTGTACAATTTGCTGATACCCTGATGATGGTGTCCATGTATGGATATTTGGTATTTGGCTTTCTCAAGACGGCATGAAATGAAATGTATAATTCACAGAGTTACCTCTGTTTTTGCAACTGTCGTGACGAGTCCACTCTGTTGTTTCATCCTCTCACCCACGGTTTGGTTTTTCTGTTTCTTTACACGACATTTCAGTTCTTTGAACCTGTTGATCAGCTCACACATGTCAATGCCAAGATTCTCAGTGGACAAACATCATCATATCAACTATGCTACTGGTTTAGCAGTTATTCACTGAGGGCAATAAAGTGAAAGTAGTAGCAAACGATCAACCCTAATAACCCACTCCTGGCATTTACCAAATTACTAAATGACTTTTTTAATCCATCTAAAATGCCAAATGCAGATCATCAGGTATGTTCTGTTACTTTTCAAATGTGCCCTGATTTTTTTTTGTTTTTTTTTTCTCTTTTCTTTTGAGTCATTGAACCTCTTTCTTTCCACATAGATGATCAAATTGTTCAAATGCAATTGTGATGGGTCAAGGGCTCATTATTTCCTGTAATAATTAACGTCATGCTGATGGTTTGTATTTGCCACAGGTCTTTTTACCTTTTCGTTGAAAGATCAAAAGTGACATATACGTATATAATTATAACTTTGTATGTGTCATCATCAGGGTTTCTGGAGAACATGAAACATACATGTCCAAAAATATAACAATATGACGTATATATTTAGTGGAAAAACACACACAGGTCCATACTGTTACTGTTTTTGTCGGTTTGATATGTGGTATCACATGGAGTTCAGTTCAAATTAAGAGTTTAACGGTAAACTAAAAACCTATGTAACATGCAAAATGTTTAAGGAGGGGCAATAACTTGTTTTCTTATTACAGAAAGAATAGAGAACTATATATATGTATATGTAAAAGATCTTTACGTAAATTCATTTTTACATAGGAAATATTTCACAAATGCGCCACAAGGATACTTGGAAGTCATTTTTTTAATTTACAGTATCTGTAACTATGTTATGTACAGATGAGGTATAGATATGAAAAAGTTGTATAAAATAAGTATCACACTTGGAACACCTGAACATTTTTGAAGCCATTAGTTGTTATGGGGGGGATTTGAATAACATTCTTCTTTTCTTGTCTGAATGTTATGGACAGCCTTTACTTTTCACATCATCGTTAAATAAAGTGAGACTGAAAACGATTTGATGTTTGTTTCAGACGTCTTTGATGTATGTGGTGGAAGACACTCAGCTGGTTCTTCAGAGAGAGTTTGTCTTTATGCTGTTTGCTCACCATCTGTGCTCCTCAGGTTGCATGAGAAGACATCTTTAAACCAGAAACAAGTGAAATCTGTCTGTAAAGGTGAACACCTGTTGAGCAGCAGAGGTTTTTACACGTCTGAACCTCTGTAGGAGGAAACACCTTTAAAAAACAACTCAGACGGCGGTAAAGTGAACAGGTGGTCATGGAAATTAAAACCCTGACAACCCATTCACTATACATTATCCCACTTATTTCATGACTATTAACAAAAGTCATACGTATATCAACACTAAATGAAGATGATTTTGTTGCTTATATCCCATATATGTTATTGTAAGAAAAGGAGTCCCCGATTACGTTGTTAGCGCCACTGTGACTGCAGACTCTCCTTCAGCTCAAAAAGCATTAAACTAAACTTTGGAATGTTAGCGTACTAGCCCAAAAACTGTTCAACTGAGCATATCCACCAAAAATCATGTTATAAAGCTGCGTCTATTGGAACATTTGTAGTTTTTGTATTGGTTATTATTATTCATATTAAGTTGATTTTGCTTTTATCAGCACTAGTCATTTTTTTATTCATGGCACTGGGTAATTTAAAGATGCATTCATCTTGTATTGCAAATACAAAGTGGATGTGATTTGAAAATATCCATGTTTAGCTGACCAATTTTGGATGCTAATGGATGCAAAAAAATTCCACAGTGTTGACTGATGATGCTTACAGAAAATAAAGTCTTTGCTTTGGTAACAACAAGCCGAAGTGAATATGCCAAAACTTTAACCATGGACTGATTTGACATGGCGTGTGCACCATTGTTGCTGGCATTGCTTCCATTTAGGCAAGGTTATAGCCAATGCAGAGAAGTTTAACCAATCAGAATCAAGTATTTAACACAGCATGTGATCAGCAAGAAAGCAAGAAAATAAAACTTGTTTTCCTTTACTCTGCTAATTCAGTGCACACAAGGGCTGTCATTTGTGAAGTTATATATAAATCTATATACTTTTCATAGCATCAAATAACTAGTTAACTAAGAGTGAACACTTGCACATAAATGTGCACGATCAGAATTAACTGTAATGATAAAAACCAAATTTAAGAAAAATTTGTTTGGCGCTCATTCCAGTATAAATGTTTGACCCATGTCCCATCTGCTATCATGGAGGAGGCGGGGCTTATAACAAGTTCTGCAGCCAGTAAGTAGGAGGGGTTCTTCTCGCACAGTTTGTTGCTAACTGAAACTAATATAAAACCATCAATAAATGTGAGTCTAAAGTTTTCAATAAGAGGTAGAGATTTGAGCTAAGTTTGTTGGCACACAGATGTTTCTCTTGCAGCAATGAAGTACAGTAACACATTGACTGTTTTTCATTATGTCACCTTTCTGGGTCTTTGAGGTAAGACCAAAACCTGCTGTAGTCACTCACTCTCAGTTTTTTCTATTAAAAAATGTCACATCTAACTCAAAACTCTGTCAAATATCTCTGCAAAGGCCAAAACCTGAAGATGTGAGGTGAGCTACACCTGTTTGGTACACCAGTCCACCTCCAGTGTACCGACTGCTGCTCTGCTCTGCACTGAGAGGCAAAGAAAGGAAAAATAAATTTGTAATGAAAAGCCTTCTGTGCCGAGGTGGATAAATGATTGAACTGTGAGGAGGAGCCCGGTGGCAAACAGGATGAAGGTGGTTGAGTGTGTGTTCCTGACAGTGTCCTGTGTGTTATTTGTGTGTGCGTACTCAGGCTTTTTTATTAAACTGACTTCTAGATGTTTCGCATGCTGGAGCCAGACTTGGTGATCAGCTGAGTCCAGGTCTCATGCAGACGCTGTGGAGCAGTTTGCTGAAGCTTTGGCTAAGCAGACTCCTGACTGCCACCTGTCTGCATGTAGAAGATGCTGAACAAAGTCTTAAACTCCTGAAAATTATTAACTAGACACATTCTGATTTTCCCATTGCACATTAAGAAAGACTAAACTCCTTCACTTCAGTCTTAGTAAGAAGAATTCAGCCTGTTTTTCTTAGTTTTTGTCATTTCAAATACAGCACAGACTCTAGTGGAGGAAACCAATCTGTGCGTGTTAATGCTTCCTGACCTTCTTTGGTGTCTCAGCAGGATCACGCTGTGCAAATGGAGGCCAGGCTGATTAAGTTGACCTGAGTGTCAGTGGAGGGGAAAGCCAGATGTGTCCTTTATATGTGACTGATCCACCTGAGAAAATAACACATATGAGTCAGTTTTATATCCAGTTTATTCAGCCTGGTGCACATGTGTGAGGAACACACGTGACGTTATGACGGGCTTTAATGAGACAGCTAACATATTTTGAGTACATATCTACTTTTATTCATCCTCTAAATTAACAGCTATGTTTGTACATTTGTTGCGAGGTCATGGTCCAAGTTCTGAAGACACAGTATTTGGACTTTCACCCTAATGGCCTCTAGATCACAAGACTACCAGCAGCTAAAATGAAAACAGTCATGGTCCTCTAGAGGTTAGACTTGGCCATTGTTTGAAAAAGAAGCTCTCTCTTTCTTCATCTCCCAGTCTCAGCAGATGGCTGTCTAACATGAGTCTGGTTCTGCTTGAGGTTTCTGCCTGTTAAAGGTGGGGTAGATAGGATCTGAGAAAGTGCCAGTTTTGGGGAGAAATCTTGAATGTGAACACCACCCCTCCTAACCAGTTTTCCCCTCAGCTCCTCCTCTCCCCTCCCTCTCTGCTCCAGCAAGCCCCGCCCACAAACAGACGCTCCTGCTCGCTCATATCGTTTCAATTAAATTCACATATAATGCAGATCAGTGGCGGCTGCTGGTCTTTCAAGGAGGGGAAGCTCATTTTTCTGGCCTACATCATAATTGTATTTGTTTATTAGTATGTAACAGAACAGAGTCGCCAAACACAACGGCAGTCGTTTTTAACAAAGACAGAAGTCGCTGAGGATCGGTAAAGTCTCCGGAGCAGTTAAGAACAACGGAATGAATAACTTGGAAAATGCTCTGGTAGATGTTTTATTCTTCAAGATCGCTGATTCGCTTGTTTAGCTGTCAATCAAAAAAGGATTTCGCCTCAGACAGCTCATCCAATCATGGATGCAGAAGCTTGGAGTCCGGGAGAAAGTCGGGACCGCCCTCTCGCCATAGAACTCCAGTGAAGCTGGGCTTCCGATGGGCGGGACAAAGCCCAGCATTTATCCAATGAGCGTCTAGTTTCGCTGCTGGAACAACCCACTTTTAGCTTCCACATTGAAGTCAGCAGAAGCCCAGCGTCCGGCTGTTTAAAGCGCTGAGGCGCTGCGAGGATGAATGAGAACGAAGTTATGCCGGTTACCTGTAATTATCAGCTTCTTATCACAGTGTCTGAACAAAAGATGAAGGCTTTCTAGTGCGTATTTAGTTAATGAAATGTACACACAGCCGTACGTATTTCACCACTTTTTCTTTTTTTGGGGGGGTGACATTTTAAGGGAAGCCGAGCTTCCCTTGCAGTCTTAGAGCAATCGCCACTGATGCAGATAAATACTTCGGATAATTACTAATGTGGCCCGAAGTGAACAGTTTAGCATCGCTACAATACGCAGCAGGTCCCGTTTGACAAGAAACACTTCTGTTACAGATACTTGGCTTACTTTGTTAAAGCAGTTTACATGTCCAACAGAAAGGTTACAGGGTCCGTAAGATCCTGAAGCCTTTATGCTCCATTGATGTTGACCTGGCTTCTTAGCTCTTGTCTGGTCTACCTCCTTTTTAAGCGCCCGTTATTCCGCCAGAGTCTCCGGTATTTACTTTGTTTTCTTGCTTGTGTTGGCAGTCGTGGCCAAAGGAGGATTCAGACCATTTCCCGTACTTTCTGTTTGGTTTCTACTCTAACTTTGTTTGGGCTCGTGAATGACACGGGGGAGCAGCGTCTGCCTCACAACCAATCAGTTTGGGGGAGGCGGGGAATGGCTTTGTTTACAGTCAGAAAGAGCAGGTCGCTCAAAAAATTTAAAATGTAGACTACACAGACCAGAGCAGTCGATTAAACAGAGTGGCGACAACTTCAGATCTCGCCGCCGGAGCGGTCACGTGGTTCATGTACCCCTCCATAGTTCCAAACGCAGCCTGCACTGTCCATGCTCTGCAACGGGGCAGACTGCAGTGAGCGCGCATTTAAGAGGTAAATATTAAAATTAACCGTAAAAAGTCAACATCTGCAACTCTTATTGGATTACTGTGTACACGTCAAAGTCACGTACGTATATTTAGCGGCTGGATGACAAATAAAAGTGAAATAAGACAAGTTTTGTAACACGTGTTACTTTTTAATAAGAGAAAATAATACAATAAAGTGGTAAGTAACAGGTGTTACAAGCTGTTTAAACAATTGTGCAATGTTTTGGTCTTGCAGCATGGCCTGCATAACATTTTTCCATGTTAAACATACGCCTTAAATGCTGACAGGATTTAAAAAGTAGCGGCCCCTTAACTCTATCATCCCATAAGCAGAAATCAAATTACATAGCACTTATGTTAGTCTAAAAATAATAAATTGCATATAACATCGGGAACTGATAAAGGCTGAAATCTAAAATAAAGCCCATAAGTAACCATCTCAACATATGATTGATGATGATGATTCATCTGTGATTCATAACTCAGTCACACAATAGATTTTGGCAGGCCTCTACAGCTGACGACGTCCAGCTAGCAGGCCGTGGCTAAAAAATCGATCCCAATTCCTTACTAAAAAAACGTAATTACATCTGTAATTACAATTTGAGCATACTAAAATTAAAATCATTTTACATATAAAGGGGTCCCTCAATACCATTTACACACGTATTGGCATTACATTCGTTGATACAATATTTTACCTCGGGGAGTGTGGGAGCAAACCGTGGCTAAAAAATCGATCCCAATTCCTGACTATAAAAACGTAATTACATTTGGGATATACATTTTTACATATAAAGGGGTCCCCTCGATATCAATAACACATGTATTGGCATTAAACTTGTTGATATTTTATCATTTAATCCGGTGAGTGCTTGCCTTGTGGCCATAGAAGCGAACGGCGTCCGACGTGACAGACGGTCAGGTTGGAACTATTAAGAGTTCTATAACCCGGAAGTGGGGTCCGCCGGGCTGTTCAGCGTCTGTCTATGGGAGTGTCGCCACTCTGTTTAAAATGTAGACTACACAGACATAACAAAACACAGCGATATCATTATATTACCAAAGGTCATCAAGAACTAACTGCTATTGTCTGGTATTAAAAGCTTTTTTTTGTATATACACCACAAAAAAAGATGCGTCTTTAGCGGAATCCTGCCTACCCCACCTTTAAAGGAAGTTCTTCCTCTCTGCAAAATGTTTCACTCATATGATTGAAGATAGGACAGGAGTGGGTCTGATCTTACAAGAAAGAACTTTACCTGGTCCTATTTTTGTTGAGAATTGGTGCAATATAAATACAGATGGATTGATTAAATGGTGGGACTGAGTCGTAGGATGTAGGTATGGTCAAATATCCCTGGTCTGAACTAAACTAAACGAACTAAACTGGACTCTGACCTCCAAAACTTGAGCACCTGCTATCCTGATGAAGCTTTGAAATGAAAGACTGAGACCATAAACTTGACAGGACAATGTAGCCCCATGTCCCTCTGCATCCAATGGCGCCCCCTCTGCTGGCTGGTAGGGAGAATGCAGGTTTAAAGCACAAAGAGAGCATCTCCAGTTTCACAAAGAGCTCAAATCAGTCGCTCTGATTTGAATCTTATGAACCGTTCTTAATGGGATTTAGTGATTAATGATGTTGTGTTGTAAACTGCCTGCAGAAACAGACAGTGTTTATGAAGATGTCTCTGATCCTGATCTGAATCCAAAGCCTGTCTGTCCACGACTAATCCAGAGTTCAAACAACAGTTACCACTGAAGTCCTGCTGCACTGGAAGAAGAAGCACAGAGGGGGAGGAAGATGTTCACCCACTCACACAGAAATAACTCACGCTGATATATGAGTCATTCACAAACTACAGTAAGACAACAGTTACTGTGCACTTGAACAAATCCTCAACAAGACCACGCTTGGATGCTCAAAAAGTACTCATAATAAGACAAGGAAAAGGGTCATCATGCAGGGAAATCAAACACTAAAACAACAGCAGAAGGATCTGTCCAGTATTCTCTCCTTTCCAGTCACCTTTGTTGGTGCTTTATCACCCGTGCCACTGGTCCCCATTTCCCCCATTAATCTACAACATCAAGGATTTTCAGACAGGGCGTTTTATCCCTCCTCAGCACCACATTATGGCGGTCTCACCTCAACAGGATGAGTGGTCAAGGACATATTGTAGAGGACATCCTAGGAAGAGGCATATGCCGTATGTATTAGTATGCTAGTCAGAGAAAAGCGCTGAGAGCTCCTCATATATAGGCGCTGATGAAAATCTACCATCAAGATTATCCTTCATGTCTAATTTGAAGCATCGCTGATAATGACTCAGTAATTATGTTATATTATGTATAATGTTGAAAGCCCCCTGATGTATGTGCGAATTGTCCCCATACCCTCATTTTGGTGTTTGAAAAAGCAGTTGTGTCCTGGAGGAGAGTGTGCGGCGTGGGCTGACTGATGCTTCCATATGTACAGGGATGGGTGATTAGGGGGAGAGTTATGACCAGGGTAGCAGATTCATTTATGGCCGACATATAATGACGGCACACTGAGCTGTACCAACAGTAAATCCACACTACGGACTTCCTCTGTCCTTGAGGATTCAGTTAAAGGCTCCTCCTCTTCAACAGCTGGTGAACCTTCATCTCAGACTGCAGGGATCAATAAGTGGACAGGGTCGTACTGATTGATCACAGAGTTGAAATACCTGCCTCTAATAGACCTCACCTACCCTGTGATATTATAAATCTAACATCCATGGCTCAAAGCGATCTGTTCACACACTTATCCACCCGTCCGCCTGCCTATATGTTCAAGATCCTAGACTCTTTTGCTAGTAACGCGCCGAATAATTACAAAGAAAGAAAAACAGAAAAAATAAATAAATGTGAAATACCTGGAGAGACAAAACCCGGCTATGTTTCTATAGGATCCCATCTGAGAAAGAAAAATATGAAAAGTCATTTGTAGGTCATAATTATGGTATGAAAAGTCAAAATTTTGAGAGAATGAGTCATTGTTATGAAATAAAAATTTATAATAATGACATAAAAAGTTTAAAATATACAATAAAAGTAAAATGCCAAGGAATTAAGTCATAATTATGAGATTTAGGGTCATTCTTTGGATATTACAGGTCAAGTTATGAGATATTAGGTCATAAATAAAAAAAAAAAGTCAAGAATATTAGTTAAAAAGTTTAAAATGTGGCATGATTATTCATACTTAAAGGATAAAAGCCAAAATATTGAGATACAAAGTAATACTTGTGTTTAAAAAATAGTCATAAATGAGTTAAAAGGTCAAACGACATGAAATCGAAAGATAAAACAACCCCGGGAACGTGAATAAACGGAAGAAAATGGATGGATGGATATAAGACAAATCATAACAGTTTGATAAAAAGTCAACATTCAAGAGTCTCCTGTTATCATGATCGCAAACATTAAAAATGTGAAAGTTAGTTAAATTACTTAGAACTACTAGATAAAAAAAAAGTTTAAAAATATTGAGATAAAAATTCAAAATTATAAAATGTCCAAATAACAAGGTAGTGAGTCACTTTTTTATTTAATCATTTAGATTTTTTTTTTTAGAGTTTTGACTTTTTGATCAAAAAATTTTTTTTTTGGTGTGTGTGTGTTTTCCTTTTTTTAATGTATGTACTGTATATCACTGATTTTAAACCCACAGCAGCATTATTGACCAGCTGAATTTGAAACACTCGGAGCCGTCTGTACTTTTGGAAGCTTTCTTTCTGGCTCTGGCACACTCTCAGCCAAAGTCCACAGACAGTATGTGACACTGATTTGTTCTGGATCAGTCTCAGTCTTTCTGAATTGACTCTCTGCCTCTTTTATGACACCAAATTTAGCACTTTAAATTAAACATCAGAATAAAATGATTTGGATGTCTGATATTTCAGTCATTTTTGCTTCAACTGCACTTCAATTATGAGTAAATATGTGCGTTTTTGAGAAAACACAACAAATTTGGTGCCATTTGGGCAATCAGTGGCACGTTCGTTGAACCAAATATCTCCCCCAGAAGGCCACCCTGTCCAAATATATCAGTATAAGCCTGTCAAACACCTACAGTGTAGCTGCAAGTGGTCATACCACAGTGCTGCACAACAGGCGGTGCTGCCAGGGGCTGAATAAAAGCCTGCCATGAACATGTACTCTTATTGGAGGTGCAAATGCTCTGAGGGGGTCACATGAGCTGAAAACAAACAGTTAAAACTCTGCACAACCTTTGGACACACAGAACTCGGTTTCTTTCTTTGAGGGTTAGTCAAACCAGCCTAAAAGCTCAGGAACATGCTCAGTGAATTCAGATATTACACTGTGTGACAGAGGGGGTAGGTTAAAGGGATATTCCAATGTAAATTTAAGTTATGGTCAAACACACCGTAACACTGAGTGCAGCAGAGTTTCGCAGCTCAGAAAGAACATTATTATGAACGCGGTAGTTATTCTGCCTTAGCGTCTCGGTCTGATTGCATTTCCATGAAGTAATAATCATAAATTTTCCACCGCACTCGGTGATCGACTCGTCAGGGATCCCTCACAAACAAGCTGCTGCTGGAGAAGACTGAGTGAGTTGTGTTTGGTATCTTTGCTAGAGAAATCAGGCAAAGCTAAAAAGATGTTTGTTGGCTTGTACTTTGGCTGGGACCCTATATGTACTGTTGATGAAGTTAGGTGCTGTTCTGAGCATTATTTGTGGCTACAGAGTGGCTTTTTGGTTAAGGTTTGTGCATGGTGACACAGACCGCTGTGTATTGCTATTGTGCGGTCGTTGCTGAAGTTGGTATGACTAGAGAACCAAGCAGTCGGCAACATTCATCTCTCAACGGGATGTCTGACTTGGTGCTGCGGTGTGTTTGACTTAATTTTACGCCAGAATATCTCTTTAAGCTAAAGAAACAGCCCTGTGTTTTACATTTCCTCATAAATATAACATTGAATGATCGGTTTAGCAAGCAGCAGAAGATTTTATTTTGGAATACACGACTTGAGTATGTAGAGGACAAAATCAGTCGAGTGCTTTGTCCACAGGGGGCGCCATTTGACATAAAGAGAAAGCTTTAAATAAAAAGCATCAGACACACTGCTCCGTGATTGATGAACTTGGTCAGAAACAAATACGGTCCAGTTTAATTATAGAAAACATTTAATAAAACGGTAATAAAACAAATGAACACTGTAATCTGTGCAGTTATTAACATCCCAAATAAGCAGAGAGGATAGAGTGATGAGAGAAAAGCAGATTTGTTACTGAAAAGCATCCTTTCAGAATGAATTTATCAACTTGGACATCCATTCTGACTGTGTGATGTGTGCAGATGTCCGGCAGTCTTGTCTTCTCTGAATCTAAAACACTCTGAAGTGTCTAAGCAGAGTCGCTCCCTGGGGTCGTGGTGTTTTCAGTATCCCTCCTCCACCCTTCACATCACTTCAGCTGTGCTCAGAAAGACTGTGGGGCATGAGAGCTGAGAGTCTGTCCTGAGACTGACCCATGACTTAACTGGCTGTCACAGGAAGAGGATGGCTTGCCAGCAAGCAGCTGTGGCCTCAGAGCCACGGAGCGGCCTGTGGCCCCTCAGTCCAAGAGTCTCTTCATGTCACGGAGACAAAATAGTGTCAGTGTTGGTAGTGCTAAAGCGCCTGTCGGTTGATGTTGAAGATTTTGACAGAGTGGTCGGCGCTGGCGCTGGCAAGCTGGACCCAGGAGCTCTCCTCCTCGGTTTCTCTCTCTCCCTCAGTCTGCTTGTCCTTCTTGATGTTCTCTCGACATGCTCGGCCAGCGCGGGGCCTCCAGCGGAGCCTCTTCACTGCCAGAGAGTGGCTTTGTCTGAGTGAGAGTGTGATGAAGGCAAAACAGGACAGCAATCTGTGCTGCTGAACAAACATCAGACTAAATGTAGACACCTACCTTTGATTCAAATGTGCAAAAAGAAACATTCTGATCACGACACACACAGCAGGGGGGAGCAAACATTTTGAGTAATGCACAGAAGAGCTAAACTCACTCCGCCTGAAATGTAATCGTGAGCAGCTCTGAGGCCTGAGGAGCAGATGCCCTCTCTCACAAAAACACTAAACTATTTTTAATTCACTTCCTGGGATCTGCAGATTATGACTCACACACCCATGGGATACACCCTCACAACAAAAAACAAGAGTACCTGCCCGCGCTCTTCTCTCAAAGACACACACCCGTCCAAATCTGAGTAAATACAGCCCGCCGCAACCGCCCCGCTTTACAGACCAGGAACCAAACTCTCACCTGCCGCCAGGCTTCAGTGTAACTGAGACAAACTGTCATCTGCTGCTGGTGGACACTGGAGGCTCAGGTTAACTGTGTGTGTGTGTGTGTGTGTGTGTGTGTGTGTGTGTGTGTGTGCGTGTGCGTGTGCGTGTGTGTGTGTGTGTGTGTGTGGTCTTAAAGGATACGAAAGGTCTGTTTCTCCACATCTGCTCCAGTCTTGTCCTCCTGCAGGATCCTGACCTGGACTCCACCTGTACAACAAGATCCTGCCGCTCTCCAGGCCCACTGCAAGCAGGTAGCTGTAGAAGACATCAAACACACACACACACACACACGTATTACAGCAGAGCAAACCGAGTGACCGACCCTGTTCATTTCAGATGCTCATACTCTGAGGAAACGGCCTAAAAGCAACATTAAAACTGTGCAAAACTGGAGCGCCGCCGGCCTGGCAGTCCAGGCGTGCGTCCCAAATATGTGGGGGTTGTGATCTTTGCACGAGCAGCTGGGACCGGCTCTGGCCTGCAGCTCCTTTCCCACGTGTCACTCACTGCTCACCCTCTCTCTCTCTCCCTTGTTTCCTGATCTTCCTACTGTCCTGCCCTTTCAACATTAATTTCAAAGTTATTCCACTACCAACCTGAGATAGGCCAGCAGCTGGTTTTGACACTTTAAAATTTCCCCATCTTTAGTCCAACATCTGCTTTCAGTGCTGTCTTAACAATGATTTCATTTCAGGGTCATCTAATCAAATATTTCCCCTTTTATTAAAACTTCAGTCTATTTTTAGTCAGGAGTTGGTCTTTGACTGCCTCAGGTTTAAAAAAAAAACCATGTCACTAAAAAGCAATCACATGTGAGTGAAGAGTGACCATGAGGGCGCTTTGTGTTTGTGTTACCTGTTATCAGAGCAGAGCACAGGACAGAAAGCCACAGCTGTAGCAGAATCACCCACGTCCAAGATGGAGGAGCTTGGTTTAATCTCAGGAGGAGGCGCAGAGTCCCCAGAGTCGTCCAGTCTGCACGGACCCCACACGATCACCTACAGACAGGCAAAGACAGAAAATCTCACTGAGAGACAAAAGAAAAAGAGCGCATGCTCACTTTGGGAATGCAACTGTCCCAGAAGTTAAGATAAGATATTCCTTTAATTGTCCCACAGGGGGAAATTCAAAATTTACAGCTGCATAAATACAGATTCAAAAGAGAAATTTTCTTTTAAACCTTCTTTTCATTAAGTCATTCATTTTTCAAAATACTTAGAAAGAAAGGAAAAGAATGAGACAAGAACAAAAAAGAAAAGGCATCGATGTAAAAATACACACACATATATTACTACACAGGTAATATAATAATAATAATATATAATAATAGAGATATTTTAGTCATTTTTGTTCCATTTGTCCATAGTCTATCCTTCATAGAAAAACAGGACAGAAACATTCTCCAACTCCTGCCCTACAACAACACTGAGAGAACACATCCAAAGAGTCGTTTCTAATGAAATTTGTCTATGAAAAAAGTTACCTTCTTGTCCCGACTGGATGTCACAAAGTATTTACAGTCTGAGCTCCAGTCGCATGACCAGATAATTCTTGTGTGCACGGCTGTGTCCTTCCCTGTGTGTGTGTGGAGGGAGAACTGCGGCTCTGCAAGACAACAAACAAACAAACAAGACAAAAACAGAGATCATACATGAATGATTCGAGTACAGTAGTGAAATTATGGAGTTAGATTTGACTTTCAGGGAACAGTGACTCTTCTTTTAGATGACAGATGAGCCACAATTCAAAACTCTGTCATGATTATTATTGCATGATTTCAGCATGTTGAGAGCCCCGCGCCGCTGCTCAAAGACCCTCCTGAGCAACAAATAAACAAGACAGCGAGCCTCATCCCAGCCCTTCATTCCTCTCAGTTTTGCTTTATGACCTGCTGCTGTTTATTTCCCCGGCCTAAGTCATTTCAGAGCCCAGATTGGTTTTCCCCTGAGAGCTTGTTTGTATGCTGCTGGCAGCCGCCTGTCTGCACGTCAGCACACACACACACACAACCACACACACAAATAAATAACTGAACCGGCATGTACACACAGCCGTTAAAACCACAGTGTAGTCACTAAAGTCTGAGTTAACCACCATGTCATGTCTGTGTGCTCACAACACAGTGTCTACAAACTGCCAACACACAAACACAGATTTGAAGGTGGGGGGTGTTCAGGACACAGACGTTTATTTCACACTCATCTGGAAGGTTCTGGACCAAGAAGGGAATAAAGAGGAGAAGATGCAACAGGCGCATAAAGAGAAGACAGACAAAGACGAGGAAGACAACGATGTCTCCTTAATGAGAAAGAAGAAGAGGAGGAGGAAGGGACAAAAGGGTTAGGACAGAAAGAGGAGGAAAAGATGGAGGGAGTGAGTTTGTTTGATCAGCTTCAACTTCCTTTAACCTTCTCCGGTCTGGCCAGTGTGTGTGTGTGTGTGTGTGTGTGTGTTCCTCACAATCACCTTGAGTGATTCAGCAGCCAACCAGAACAGACGGGACCCCCTACTCCTCCCCTGCCCCTCCCTCGCACACCCCCCTCCCTGTTTCGGTACAGTCCACACACAGACACACAGTGAGAGGAGAGAGCAGGGCTGGTTAGCCTCTGTCAGAGTCATTTAAGGCCAGCTCCAAAAAGAGCCACAAGACGCGTAACCAGGTGCAGGGCGGAGATAATCCTCTGGGCTTAAATGTCGTGTTCTGCTCACCTCGGATGCAGGATCGGGTTATTTGTTCAAGTCAAGGTGCAGAGATTCTCTTATATAAACAAACTCTGCAGGAGCACGCTCCTGTTTACAACAACAGAGGCCCTGCAGGAGGCCCACACACAGTGAGGATGCACAGAGTCTGCTTCTTATTTTCTCTACCCACCCAGGACAACACTGATCTCACATCAGTGCTTTCTTTTTCAGTAATTAACAGCTGATCTGGACCCATGTTGATCAAACTCTTTAACATTAACTAAGTGGAAGAAGAAATCTAGTGAGCAGTGTGACTTAGGTGTACTGTGATGTTCAGAGGCAGAAAAGTAGAGAAAAGAATCTGTTATCGTCACAATAATCTTAAAACAAGAGTAACTAAAGGAGATCGAATCAGTCTTTTAACCAACAAAGTAAGAAAGAAGTTAAAATAAGACATGCAAAGAAGTCTTTAATTTTCATAAAATGAATTAAGAAATAATCTTCTCTTTATTAGCCTTTTTTGGACTCCTTTCAGTCAGCGCATCACTGGCTTGGCTGTCCCCAGCGCTAATTTGGGGACTCCTTTCTCCCAGGCTGGCTTGACTTGGAACAAATCAGCGCGGTGTGTTTATCTTTTTAAAACTAATTTGAACGTTGGGATCTGGTGCAATCTGCCAGTAAGGCTCAAATATTGTCTCTTTGTCTTGAAATTCAGTCAAACCTATTTTTAATTAATCTGGATTTATCTGTGAGGCACCGTGGAGGACTGTGATCCCCGCCTGCTTTAGAAAACTGAGTCCTGACAGCAGGAAAACACGGTCCTTGTAAGGCTCATTTATGCTCCCCATACGTATGATATAAATGTAGGTGTACGTTTCAAATGATGGTTCCATGACTGCCCACATAATTTCATGCGTCCTTTACATTAGCATGGATGTTAACCACTACATCCACCAGGGGGCAGGTCAGAGTAAAAAGTTTCTGACAACAACAAACAAAAAGAAACATGGCGACTGTGGAGGAGCTAGTTATACTGTATATTTCGCATAAGAGACAGAAACGGAGGCAGCGTTGGAGGGGGCGGCGGTCGTTCAGGCCACTAAATGCCTCACGGTTGGAGGACGGAGAATTATTTTCTCTAGATGTACACTGGAAAACTGAGGAACCTGGAGGCTATTCTGGGGAACATGGATCATCCACTTCAAAACATCTTGAATGACCAAAATTCCTTGTTGGTGGATGGCTCCTGTCTCTTTGCTGCAGGACAGATAGATATAGGAGATCTTTTGTACCCACAGTATTCGGACTTGAGACTCCAGACAAAGGAATTTCCATGTGGGGATAAATATAGTTAGTATATTGTATTTTACTTCATCTGAGTGCAGTCCATGCACACTCATCTCCTCCTTATTTGATCCTTGAGATGAAATGGTTAAAGTTTAAAACTAAAAACATAAACAGGTGAATACATCTCTAAAAAAAGACATCATTTGGCTCTCCGAATGTTTTGAGTGAAAAACTATGTGAATAAAAACTTTTGAGCAGCCTGATAAACTTCAGTTTTAAGGGATGAACTCAACTGAACTGATGTGAGTTTTTCTGTGAGGGGACATGGACTCTGTCCTTCTCAGCGTCAGATTGCTTCCACAAAGACACTAATTTTTACTTTTTTATTACTTCAAACAAATTCAAGTTGGCAGACATTTAAATGGAGGTCAAATTTGTGTTTCAATGCTAACTTCTGTCAGATGTGAATCCTGCAGAATAACACTGTGATTTTAGAGAGAGAGAGCGAGAGAGAGGCGGTTCAATGACCACAACAGGTTCAGCTTAAATGGACACAACTCCGCAGGATCATTTAGACATTTGAGTCCAGCCTTGATCAGTTTATGATTTCTTCATTTCTTTTTTAACTTAGACTAACTTTAATCTGTCTAAGAGTATTATTGATAAATACTCTTTATCAAAGTGGTGTCATTGTGTACATTTTCAATCCAGTGTTTGAATCTGTGCTCATCTCAGTCCATTTTGTAAGCAGCTCTAATCTCCTCACATGAGCTCGGAGCTTTTAGGGACACAGAGGTTTTGCCTACTAGATTTAGTCCAGAGCATCCTCTAAGTTAGGCTTCAAAAAAGTCTTATCATGATCACGGTTTGACTCTGTTTCTTGTGCTCAAAGACGGAGAAAAAGTTGACAGAGAGAGCAGGTAGATCACACCTGGTGGGGAAGTTTTTCAGGCAGATGTTTGTTTTGTACAAACGACATCAGATCTGAAGCTGATTTTTGACTTTGATAGTGCAAAGTAAGAGTTTCTGTAGGTTTGTTCTCACCATGAGCTCCACATCAAGGTTCTGGGTGTTCAGCTAAATAAGCCTCACAGACAGACACCAGCTCCCCACAGTGCTGGTTCAGAAAAAAAGATTTCTATGTTTAATACTTGCTGATGATCAGTAAATCCCCCTTGATTGAATTTCGCAGTAAGATGCTGTAAAATATTTCTAATACTAGTTGTATCGATGAGAGAAAATTACGACGATCCTCAGAAAGCCCTGCCATTGTCTTCTTTGTTTCTCTCTAGAGATATGTATTGGGTAGTGACAGTAGCAACACCGCCCCCACGGTTTCCAGTGATACTGTTCTGTATGGCCCATATCCGTAACCTTTAAGGATTCGGGCAGAAAGCTTCAAGCTCCGTCTGTGTCCGGGTCCCTATGTAACGTTAACGCATAAATAAGCCTTAAGGGCGATCCTCTTTATTAGTGACATCTTCTTGCACCTCACCTGGACTTTCAGGTGTGGGCAGGTCCCGTCTCCATAGGGACCAGGTGCGATCCCTGGAAACAGCTAATAGGAGTCGTGCATCAGGGGAGAAGGCCATCTGTGTGACTGTGAGGGTGTGACAGGGCAGGGACTGCAGCTGACGCCACGAAGCTGTGCTCCACAGCAGGATGGCTGCGTGCTCTGCTTTGGATGCCTGGAAAGAGAGTGACAGTAACTTTATAATCTCTATCTTAAACGTTTGTCTTACAATAACTACATGTCAACATCACAACCAGGGGGGTGAAAATGTATATTCTGTGTAATAAATTTCTAAAGTTTGTCTACAGCTCCATAATGATTGCTGGAGGAGGTGGGATTTATGACCTATACTGCAGCCCATCACCAGAGGGTGCTGTTCTCAGCAAGGAGGCAGACGGCGTCCATTCTATATACAGTCTATGATGGGACCTGATGACCCTCTTTATATAGAGTTCCAGTTGTATTGCTTCCACTGAAGAGGGGAGGGACCAGACTAGGATACAGTCTCTGGCCTCTTTCTTTTCTTGCTTACCTTACATGCAGACGCCACCACAGACCTGGTAACATCTGAAGCCAGACAGAAAATCTCAAAACCATGGCCGTACCTAGTGGAGAACAGTTGTAAAGAGATGAGTCATGACAACAGTCAAGATAAGAACCGAGCTGATTACGTGGAAGGACAGACGACGGTTAAAAGACAGACAGGCAGAGGGAGGAGGACAGAGACGGAGAGATCCCCCCCCCCCACATGGAAGGTAAATGAAGTACTCTGTTACTCCTAAGTGTCACCCTGACAAGCTTCCAGGTAAATAAGCAGACAGAGTGTGAAATTAAAACACTGATCTGTGATGACTGGTTCATCTCCCGTTGACAAAGATAAACAATGATGGCGCTCCCACTAATCACTCACGGCTTAATTACTTTTAGCTCGCCAAAAATCACCTGGTTTTTCAGAAAAGGAGAAATCTGAGTGGAGAGAAAACTCCTCTCTGACTAGGAAGCTTTCAAAGGCTGCAGCCATTTGGCCGAGGCAGTCCGAGTATTATTTATGCCACAGAAATAATTTGGCCACTTACTCATTTTAATGTTTCTATTATGCACTAAATGATTCAAAGGGGGAGTGAAGCCAAATGGAGGCAGAAAAATGCTTTTCAAACGCACACACACGCATACAATGCCCACTCCTCGAATAAACAGCCGCGCTGTATGTCATGTTTATGAGCGATTGACAGGTAAATGGATTTAACATTGGCCACAAATAGAGGCTATATATCTAGCCTACAGAGGAGGCTCATGGGAGGGCAGGAAGCTGGATCCTGATTGGCTGATAAATGCAGGGAGGGAGAGAAGTCCATTATTTTCAGAGACAATTAAACCCTCTGGGAAACAAATACAACTCTATCAGGGAATGTCCCTTCATTAAGAAAACATGGAAATCAAAACATGTGATTGGATCATGTCTCACAACCTAATACTGATGGCACTAAGGACAGAAAAGAGCAGGAGGACACTTTGATACTCACAGTTTCTGGACCTCGGGCCAGAGTGTGTTCTGGAGGAGGTGATCCTCTGGTGGGGGCTCTGAAGACACACACACACACACACACACACACACACACACACACACACACACACACACACACACACACAAAGAACACGAAGATGTAAGCAAAGGCCTCAAAACCCTCGCATAGCTGTTGTAAGACAAGCCCTTAAACTTGAGCTGTTTTAAAATGTTAATACAACCCGTTTCCTGCTTTCTTTACGACTTAAGGCTAAAACGTACAGGATCGCGTTTCGTCAGCGTTGCATATCACGCAGCAAATAGGTTGCCATTCTCATCAATGCAGCATCGCATACAGGAGGCGTATCAGCTCCGTATCAGCTCAGTTTTAGAGGCATATCAAGTGCTAAACGCAACCCGCGTCAATCTCAACAGGTGAAGAGTGTTCTCGACAGGAAGTCAAGCACAAAAACCACGCATGTCATTCGGTAAATTTCAAAATAAAACGCTATTTGTGGACTCCTGACTGTGTATCAGTTCATGTAGATGAGAAATACTTCCTGGTTATGGATTTATCAGTAACACAGAACAATCCGATGGTCAATCCCTGATCCATGTGGACCCCAACAGGACTTTTAACTGCTAACTCTGTCTAAAGGTAAAAACACAGCATAAAGGAACATAGTTTACTTTATTAAAAATGAATAAACCTGCAAAAACCGAAACTGTAAAATCACGTTATTTCTCATAGAGTAGAAGCTCACCAGTCACTGAATTATATCCAAGTTAGCAGGAAATAGCCCACAGAAAGACAAAACTACCTGTTGTGAGCATGTTGTTTCCTCTATACTGAGGCCAGCTGACCGGGCTGCACTACGCTGCTGCTACACTCCAAGTACGCATTCTGTGTGCGGTAGACAGCGCTGCACTACGGAGAAAAGACGCAACGTGAACGCAACTCGCTCAATACAGATCCTGTATGTATTCGACTGAATAGGCTTCTACCTCCTTAAAAACAGCCACAGATAGGATAGTGAGTGTGAGAGCATGTGTGAACAGCCTACACATGATATCCCCTCACACTCAAACACACCCTCTCCCAGCAGCTGGCTTTTATATTTCTCGGCCCTGCAACTCGCCTGCTAGAAAAAAAGGTGTTTTAAAACAAACCAAATCTTCATCTCCTGTTCTCTGAGGCTCCTCGTTGTAAGGAGGACCAGATCTTTCCCAGTCCTCCCCCTCATACTGCAGACTCCATCAGAAAATCTCTGCTTTCTTTATGTTACATTATACAAAAAAACACACTCTTCTTTGGACATCTCTGATAATTATTCATTCATCTCCTCGTTGCCTGCATGTAAGCCAATCAAACAAGTGACGATGCATTGTTCACAACAGTCTGCACTCGGCTGCTTCCTGTATCGCCCAGGGTCACTGATACTTACACTTTGCAATCACAGTAGTCTTCTTTCTAATTAGCATTGCAGATTAAGGGCTTCAATCATGCTGATGACAGCTCATCGCCCTCTCGCCCCGAGGTTTTAAAGCTTCATGCTCAGTTCTTTTCATTTGACTCACATCTATTTCCCATACCCACAATTTCCTACAATTAGTGTCTCCTCTTTCCTCTGTGTTTTTCACTCTCGGTGCACCTCTGTGCTCCCTCTAAACATTAGCTCAATGATACCTCTGCTCTCAAGCTTTCCAGTCTCTCTCTCTCTCTCTACATTTCAGTTTTCTCTCTGCCATCTTGCACCCGTACCCCTCCAAGTTTCTCTGGTCTTATTCTTACATTTTTCTCTCCCTTCTGCTCCCTGACACCTCTTCTCCCTCCTCCTCTCTCACCCGCCACTCCTCCCTGCTGCAGCAGCACCGGCCTCCAGCAGACCTCAGGCACTGTGGGTGTAGAGCATGTCGGCAGCAGTAATAACTAACTGTCCGTCTGCCGGCATATCATTGTCTCTTGTAAGAACACTCAGCGACAGGCAGACAGGAACTCTTAAATGTGCAGTGGGGCTGCTGAGTGGATGAGGAATATGAGTCAGGCTTTCAGACCGTAGGGGGGACATGGATGCATTTAGACTTTCATTTTCTTTTGGACTGAGAGTTTGAAATCAGATGCACAGAGGGCAAAACATTTCCAGGAATTTATTTATGAAAGTTTGAAAAATACCAGTCATGATGAGCGGGTGGAAGTAGGATTCCTGGTATTGATCAGACACACTGCTGAACTGCTCCTCTTCTCCTTTATTGGTTTTTTGGACAAGATCACCTGTGAGGAGAAGTTACATGTATTAGTGCATTTTTCTATAGAAATTTCAGTTTTTAGCAGGTAAAAGAATGAAAAACATCCAGGCTTGGACAGTGACACAGCTGTGTTTAGAAAAGACATCATCTTCATTTCTGTCTGTAAGGTTGCAGTTTTAGTTTATCTTTCATTTTCTGAGTTATCTTTTTTTTTTGTTCGTTTTTTTTTTTTTTTTTTTTGTCTAAATTAGTAAGGTACAGAAGCATATTGCATTCACTTACAAAAAAAAAAAATGTTTTTTTGAGTAATTTTTTGTCTAAGCCATTTTTTGGACACATTTTTTTTTCTTCTTTCAGTTTGTCTGAGTATCATATTTTTCCTTCTGTTTTTTGTACTATTTTTTTTCCTCTTTCTGTTTTTGGACTATTTTTTTTCCTTCAAAATCCTATGAGAATCTCATACAATCAGATAACGTTGATAACATTGTTGAGTTGGGAGATGATACTGGACTATTTATGGACAGAAAAGAGGCAGAAAAGAACCAAGGTTTGGGTTTTGCCTCCTTACTGGGTGTCTTCACCCAGTAAGGAGGCAGATGTCGTCCATTCTATTTACAGTCTATGGTCAATAACCTCAAATGTATCAAGTATTGTGAATGTTGTAAAAACAAGACTGTTTGATTCACTGTTTGACTGACACCAACCCCCTCACAGCTGATTCAGGCATTAAGAACTACAGCATCAAAAATCATCAGTCTTGTTGCGGATGGTCTTGTTTGTTTTTGTATATCATTAAAAACCATCAAGAAGAATTGAAGTCTCTTTCATAAACTTAGAAAACCTCCTCACAGGAGCTTTACGCGCCTCCTCTAAAGACTGCTACTCAGTTACTCAAAGGACTTCAAGAAAACTGATTATCAGACAAAACCAGGCCCAGACCTGAGCGAGTATCATACCTTGAAACACAGCCTTGTTGGACAGACCCAGTGCAGGTGTGCTGGCTCCCTCTGGGAGGTTGGCAGCATCCTGGCAAGAGGAATCAAGAAATTAATGGACACATCTTCAAATGAGCTCAATTCAGGGTCTTCCAATCTGCATATTTTTTAGTTGGGAAACAAGTTTTTTTTTCCACTCACACTGGATGCCAGCAGCTTTTCTCTGGAGTCCCCAGAGATGTTAGCGAAGTTCTCCACAAAATTACGAGGTGCTTGAAAAACCCGCAGCACCTTCTCATCGGCTCCCGACACGAACTGAAACCTCCCCACCATCGCCAGACACTGCATGTCGTATCCATGGATCTGAGGCCGAGAGATTTCATGCCAGGTTGCCTGCAGGGGGAAAAAAGACATTGAAGGATATTGTTAAGATGGAGATTCGATCGCTGGGATTCCAACCAGCTGCACGAGGGTTGCCAGGAGAGAGCGCCAGCATTTAAATAGCTCTCTGATGTCATTAAACCTGTTTTCTTGGCGTGATACCCCATAGTCTGTAACACCGCCAAACGCAACATAGAACCGCTATCTACATGAAAGATTTCCAGTTCAAGATGCAAAGTGCTCTCACAAGGGCTCAGACACAGTTACTGGACTTCATTTGGCACCAGCACTAGCTGGCAGCTTCCCAAACTGGCACTGATGATGTGAAGAAGACGACGATCTTGATGGTGTTTTCATCCCATATTTAAGTGATCTCTTAGAAATTAAAACTAAATCAATCTGACGTGAAGAGGAGAGGATAATATAAATGTCAATTTGCAAAATATGTATTTTTATTCTAGATGAAAACATCAAAGTTTGTACTCAGTCAGTTTTAAAAAGTCCTTTACAAAATCAGGGCCCAAAACATGTCAGAGGCTCAGAGTGTCAGCACCTTTTACCTGCTTTGAACCTTCTTTTCTCCATGGAGTGAACAGTCTGGTGGTCTGGTCTGAGCCCACACTCAAGATGAACTCGCCCTCAGGATCCCAGCTCAGGTCCTGGACTGCACTGAAGTGACCTGAGATCACAACGCCAGGCCTCCACTCCCCCTGGATAGACAGTGTGGTTGGTTCAGAACTTTAAACACAGAGTTTCTTATCTGGACTCTCCTGACACAGGAAAGTCATGCACCTAGGAATCCTGCATTTGATTGGAAATAAACACATCAAGTAGATGTGAAAGTCTGATATATACTGGCACTGTGGCTCTTACCTCCTCATCCTGGTCTTTGCACCACAGATGCAGTGCTCCGTGAAAAGCATGAGCCACGATCATGGCGCCGTCCGGACTCATCTGACAGCCGTAGAAGCCCAGAGTGTTTCCACCAACCTCCCCAACACGCACCTGGTGTGAAAATTAAAATCAAACACGTTGTGGAGGCGATCATCACTGGTGAGAAAAATAATCCACTCATTCGCTTTTTCAACACTCTTGTTTCTGACACCAGGTGGGTGATGAGCATTTGGTTTGTGGGTCAGAGTCACTGACATGTTGCAGATGGATATAAGAGCCAAAATCACTCTGCATTAACTGCTTCATACAGAGAAAATCAGTAAAGTTAGTAGAAAAGCAGTAGTCGCCTATTTGATGCTGAACACTCATAGTTTTATTATAGGTGGACAGTTAAGACTGAGTCTCTCTAACACTTGTTAGCTAACAGCTTTCATATTGGCTGAAAGAAGCAGAAGAAAACAGCAAACTAAGCTGACAAGTCAGATGAAACATGATGTAAAATGGGACTTATTATGGCTGAATAAACTATGTTGTACTTTTTCCGACAAAAGACATTTGTCTGATGTAAAATGAAAGCAACTGTAGTGCTGCATATTAAATAAACAAATAGTTATGAGAAACGACAGCACTTGAAAACACAGAGGGATTGGCGTATATGGGGATTTGAATGAGAGGCTGGGGCCTGTGTCAGGTTCAGAGGGCAGATCATACAGATGGGATACAAGTGGGACAAAAAAATCCAATTTCAAATCACCAACAATCACCACCCCTCCAAACTGCAGAGAGAAAAATAGCTGCTTTACGATCCTGCCCACCTGTCTAATCTCAGACAGTTTGCTTTTTGTGTGTCAAGACAATCATGTATTGAGTTTTGAAGATTCAAATCACTACCTGGGACAGAAAAACCCATTTTGATTTAAGTGCACTAACCAATCACGCTGACAAATGAAAATTTACCTCTTAAAAGTCTTTTTGAGGTCACTTAGTTTTTGTGATTTTTTTTTTTCCAAGCACAGATGAAAAGAAAAGAAAAAAAAGGTGCAAAACACAAACAAGAGCGTTGGAGGCTAAATGGAGAATGAGATTCAAAAGAGAACAAAATTCAGACTGAATGCCAAATTAATTAAATCTAAAAAAGTACCCACTGAATCTAAATCTGTTTCCATTCATCATTAAACAGACATTAATCTCCATAAGGAACAGAAATTACATGCTGAAATAGAAAAAAATGATTTAACATTAGTATGGCCCTCTGTTGATTACATAACTGAGAAAGGAGGATTACAACACAGGACAGAAATAACTCCAAACTATGCAGAAATGTATGTGAGTGTTTAAAATGTGCATGAATGGAGGGATTTCTTTGAGGAACAGAAATATGCTCAAGTGTAAGAGAAGAAGTGAAAGAAATAATGAAGAGGGAGTCCCAACATCAGCTTAAGACGACTTTACTGAAACTCTAAAGCTCAAACTAAGGAAGAAAAGACCAATCAAACTGTGAAATAACATACTGTACTTAATGACTAACAGGCGTTCAAACACTGCTTACCATTAAATTTACATCGCTTTAAATAAAAATAAAACTGTATTTTTATCCTCTTTTTTTCTGTATTTCTGATTCTTTATTTATATCTTCAGTTGTGATATAACATCTTTTTTCAATTCAGCATAAATGTATCTTACAGTGAGGCGCAGGGGGAACTTTAAAGAGTTACTCGGATGAAAATCATATTTTTCTTGCTGTCTACAAAAAAGTAGAGGATGATTGCAGAACAAGCGTGTGCCTTGGCAGATTGCAATGCTCGTAAGAAAGCTAATTATGATATTAGCTTTCATCATGTCCCTAAAGACATTAGTGTCCAAGAGCTGAATGGCTCCTATGTTACCTGCCACTTGTACTACACCGGCAATGTTAGGCTACAAGTTAGCATGAAGAGCAGTGTGAAGAGCAGCATGAAGAGCAGCGTGCAGAGCAGTGTGCAGAGCAGTGTGCACAACTCAAAGGTGAATTTCTAATGATCCACTGGAGCTCTGCAGAAGAAAAGCACTTGAAAATGACACTGGTAACGTGATTTTGGCTAAAAAAAAAAAACCTTCATAATCACAATTTAAAGACCACTGATAATACTTAAAGTAGTAAAAAAATAATCAGAGTGGGAACTTTAAGGTCTTATTTGAACATGACATTAGCATCCATCCTGGGTGACTGGATCACATGTGGACAGCCTAAACTATGGTCCAAAACCTGCACTTTGCATGAATATCAACCATGAGAAGCAGATGCTCAACTATCTTCCATCCCCTCTACCGCTGCACAGACACTTAACATTTAAATCACTACACCTTCACTAACCGCTGCACCACACTGAAAATACCAGCCTGACTAGTCTTTGAATAAAAACACCTTCTTGAAAGGTAAACGTCAAATTAGGCATCAGGAGAGTTTCTAAAACTTTACCTTAAACTGCAGTGATACCTGCATCAAATCAAAAGCCTGGGACCAATCAGAACAGGCCAACAACTAGCTGCCATAAAGGTGAGCCTGCAGATTTGTATCCATGGCAACAATTGTTAATAAACAGACCACCCACTTCTGATCAAACTTGAGGGGCAAAAAACATTGATTTTAATGTAGGCAGAGTTTGAACGTTACTTTTCAACCAATCAGAAAGACAGACTGTATCTAGAGGCGGCTGTGGCTCAGCAGCGAGGATGGCTGTCCCTCGATTGGACATATGGCGGTTTGATCCCTGCTGCTTTGGACAAAACGCATAAACTGCACCCGGTGGCATCGTCAATGGCATTTAGATACATGCAAATGATATTGGTGGGCACTGATGGGCACATTATATGACATCTTTTGTAATCAGTGTTAGAATGTAGTGTGAATAGGTGCAAACGGCACGTATCATGAGAGTGCTTTGGTTGGAAAATCGCTGTCTACATATAGTCCATTTTCCATTTACCTGAGGATTATTCAAGTAGGAGGTTGACCAGGCCAGTGCTCTGCCGCCTGGAGGAATTCTTACAATTAAAAGCTTTATCAGGCCCTGAAGCCCTGCAGGTAAACTGTGCCCAGAGGGGAGATCAATTCAAATTGATAACAGCAGAACAAACCCGAGAGAGCGCTACACCCCTCCCTCAGCAGCATCGCCCCCTCTTACCAGATACAGCCTCATAATATCTTCTCCATCTTTAATTAGCCTGTGCTTTTAATAATGAGGACCATAAGAAATATGAGAAGTGCAAAATTCACACCGGAATGATTGCGATCTGGAAAATGTACAGCTCAGCCCGTTATCTTTTTGTGAGGCAGAGTGAGAGCTGGTTTATCTGACCACAGAAGAAACACACAAATAAAGTAGCACGCACCAATTACAGCTAAACAAATGTGCTGAAAGGCAACAGAAAACTATCTGTCTACTGTACGCTGCAGTCAAGTGCTGTCCTCAATTTAAAGGCCTTCCAGCTGGTGATGGTCGTCAGTGACCTTCAAAATAACGTCTATCTGCAGGCGGGAACACGGCGGAACTAATGACAGCGATAAAGGCATGCCTTTACTTTGAATGGCACGCTCCTCCAGCCATACGGTGAGAGAGAGACAGAGAGAGAGAGGACAGAGACGGTCAGCTGTACATAGACAGTGAGATCAAGAGAGAATGCAACATTAAGCAGATTAATTTTTAAATTCTGCGTGTAAGAGCTCGCCGTAAATCACACAAAAACTCACAGAGGCGAAAAGCCGTCATCTGTCTTGTTTACGACGAGGGGGAACAATGCAGATGAACAGCGTGCCTTATCGTTGCTGGCTGGCGGGGGTGAGGGGGAGGAATAAAACAAGGGCAGCTGAAAGAGGGGAGGCATAATTCATTCTTTGAAGGAGATAGAGAGAAAAAGAGAGAGAGAGAGAGAGAGAGAGAGAGAGAAGGGTGTGAGAGCTGAGTAAGCTCAGTTAAGCCGGGAAAACCCAAACAGTCTGAGAGCAGGTTTTAGGATTAAATTTTCAGGCTCAAACATTAGCCCACAAAGTTTCATCCTTCAGTTTACCCTTATGGAGAAAATATGCAACACAAAGTGCAGTCTGATGATCTCAATTCCAGTTGATCTTCTGATTTGTCAAATTACAATTTATTTTTGTGTGGAAATTGTTAGAAATTTGCAGGAAAAATCCAGAGTGAGAAAGATTCATAACTTTCAAGTGTTGCAAAGGAGAACGAGTCAGAATCAGGATTTATCTTCAGTCCTGTTTGTGCAAAGACAGGATTTCAACACCTTCATTTTTCAAACTAAAATAAATCAGGTGTGCTGGTATTTTGGCTGGTGAAAGAGTTAATTGCCATAGCAACAGCTATAGCAGCGATAAGCAGCTATAGGTAAGGCTATAAGTAGGAACTTCTACTACCCTCTCTTTTTCTTTGATTGATGTTCCTACAATGAGGGACATCAACTTCTTTAGAACTTGTAATCAAACAGGCTTTTTTCTTTGAATTTCTGCCTGCTAGACATAAACAACATATGGTCTCACTTCAAGTTTAAAGCATGTTTTTGGGTAAGCCAGCTAGCTAAAGGCTCTTGAGCGCACAGCTGAGACACTCAGCTGGAGGCTGGGTGAGGTCTTCACAAGCTGGTTACAGAGAAGGAGACTTTTTCACTGGGATGTAATCTCATCTTTAGATACTGAGTCAACAGTCTAGACCGGCAAAGCTGACACATTGCTGCCTCCTCAGGGAGTTTTTACTGCAGCCAGACTGATTTTGACCCAGCTGGACTCTGGACTGACACTCAACCATATAGACTTGCCTATTTTATCAAGAAGAAGAAAAAAACATGTAGAAAAGTGGACAGACCCTGTAAGTCTGAAATATTTCTCTGTTCAGTTCTTTGTTGCAGCTACTCCACATTCGCACAGCATATACAAGATGCTAGGGGTGGGCAAAAACATTGAAACAGCATAGTTTCGAGTGATCTATGATAATAGAAAAATAAAATCAACGGTTTGTCCAGTGAGGTTGGCAGAGGTGACATCATAGAGCAGGAAAAGGTTAGTGTAACAAATATATATAAATGGTTTGCAAGATGTGCTGAAATGAAAATAAAATACTGTGTAAAGAAGACAAACATAAAAGAAAAATGCCAAATTCGCGTAACAGTCAAAAAAATCGTCTCAATACTCACTGTATTGCAAAATTTTAAATCGCAATAATATCGTATTGTGGCCCAAGTATCACGATAATATCGTATTGTGGCCCAAGTATCATGATAATATCATATCGTATCGTACAGCCACTAGTGATTTCCACTCCTAATAAACATGTGACTGTCAGGAGTCAGCAGGATGAGTGGATCTTACAGCTGATGGTGTAGTTTGTTTTTATAGTTTTAAAAAAAAGTCTCCAGTATGAAACTTTTTCTTTATAAAACTTCCTCTGTACATTAAAGTTTTACACGATTGATAATCGGACACTTTATTGATGAATTATCTGTCATTAGATTAGATAGTAGTATGGTAGACTTTATTACACTTTATGGAATCACACCTTTGTATCAAAGAGCTACTTTGCACAAGCTGCACTTCTAAATGTCGTATCATGCTAAAATGTTGCGCACAAGACTTTGAAGTCATTGTTTCTGTGTTAGGAGACTTTATCCAATTTTAATAAAGTGCGTCTAAGCCCTGCCTTCCTTTCGATCAGTGCAGTTTGGTAAGACGACTTACTTGGAACCATTTCTATCTGTTAAAACAAAGCTGTGTTTTTGAACACGCTCCAGGTGGACTTGATGACAGCCACCAAACCTCACAAAAACACACACACAAAAAAAACTGCGAATTCATTTCAGCTTTCATGCTTTTTTTTTATGGATTTGTTATTGGGTCAAAAGCTACTTAAGGACAGCTCACAAGCTGAGCTCTGAAAATAGGTTATCTCAGGAACACACAAACAGACAGTCCCCCCAGGCTCTGTAGTGGCCCGCTGTGGTCAGTCTGAGTTGTTAATTACCAGTGTGTCTCGTTAGTAAGATGTGCTTTACGCAGCGGTGGGCCCCGGCCACCCCACTGCTAACCCCTCTCTCCATTAAATCTCACCAATTACTCTAATCAGCATGAAGAAGTGGAGCACTTCTTTGTAAAATTTGGCTAATTAAGACACACGTGGCTGGTCATTTAGCGATGCAGGATCTGATCTGCCAAAAACGTCCACATCCACCATGAGCGGCATCTGCGAGGCCTGTTCTGATCATGGAAACATTCAGATAAAACAGCCTTTAATACTGTCTAACTGGCTTAGCCGAGGACAAAATGTTAGAGTTAATTCAGTGCCTTTTTTTTGCAAGTGCAAGTGTGTTTATGTTAATGTTAAGCTTCTTTTATAGGCACAGAGGCTGTCAGTTCAAAGGGTTTTACTCGCACATTTGAAAAATTTAAAGGTCAGATGAGAAAGAAACGGCAAAGGAAAGGAATGGAAAAGAGCCTCATACTTTATGCATACACTTTCAACAAGGAGGTTATTTCAGGTAGAGCTTTACTTTCATTTTTTAAGGAGGGATCAAGAAGAAAAGCCTGAGCTACAGAGGGAGAACGGCAGAACAGCAGACTTGGTTTCAAACACCCACAGCTGCTTTTTCTCCCTCCACTGACCACCTTTTTGTCTAAGAAGAAAAATATGTGACATCCTCGCCAGCTTCAGGCATTAATCATCGCCCCTTTGTAAGAGAGGAGAATCAAGACTTTCATGGCTGCTCCCGACTTTGGTCTCTGTTGCTCGCCACTGTGGATGAAATGACGAGATCAAAGGTGCGCAAATGTAACTGATCAAGTGTGGAATCTTCCTCATCTGAAGGAGCGTGGCATGTCCAGGTGCGCCGTGTCCAAGCAGATGAACGTGTTCGTGTATTGTGGGGCGCATTATGCATGTGTGTGCAAGTAGCTTGTCTCTGCAGCTCTGCGCAGGAGGATGCGTTTCTGCAGGGTACGAGGAAAGTTAATCTAAGGTACTCCTGAACCACCTGAGAATTAGCCAGACTAATGCCGCAGGGCAGATGGGCCGAGAACTGCTTCTTCTTCGCCTTCCACACTTGTGTTTAAATTTAGTCCCATTCTGGCACAACAACAGCTGTTAGGAGCTACAAGAGAGGAGGGTGAAGGGAAGGAGACAATATGAGAGAGGGAGACCAGACAGGAGAAGAAAAAACGGAGGCAAGTGTTGAAAAAAAAGACAAAAAAGAGGAGGTGGAGGACAGTAAATGACAGAAGGCGGGAGCGGGGAGTGAAAGGGGGAAGACAGATCACGGAGGAAAAGAATAATAAGGAGGAAGGCGGTGCAGCCAGAGGCTATGACAAGTCCTCCACCAGCCTCTCCATCCTCCGTCGGCCGTGTAGGGGTGTGGGCTGTAAAAGAGGGGGTTCGGTGAGAGTGAGTGATAGCGGATGAGACGGGGGAGGACAACCTGGGCTTGTCTAAACTCACAGTGGTGCACCAGGCTCGGCGGCTCTTCATCACTGTCCATCACTTCTATTCCTGACACTTCAATGTCAGCGAGAGTGGAAACCGACGCGGGGGCACTGACAGCAGGAGAGAGAATACTAGAGGAGGGCTTGAGCGCTGGCTCATGTCAAGAGCAACTCAAAGGAGAAACCAGCAGAAATGGAGAGGAGGAAAATTGGTGTGTGGGTCTGAGTGTGCGCACAGTTAGTGATTCCATGTATGCATATTCATGTGATCTGTGTCTGTGTCTGCATATATGCTACTTCAATTCAGGTCAACACTCACCTGCTCCACCCAGACTCCAGACCCCTCTTCAGGAGCCCAGAGGATCATGGTTTTGTCCATGGAGGCCGAGAGGAGACTGAGAGGTTGTTGCATTTCACCACCTGCAGGGGGAGTCCAAGAGACGACAAAGAAGTCATAAAGGAGCAGTACACACAAACAGACCACAGTTGATTGTCAAAAGGCTGCTGGTTTTATTCTTTATAGGCACGTGATTAAAGAAAGTCTACACGCAGCTTCATATTTCTAAATTACTTAGATTTTTGTGTCATTTGAAAATTATTATACCGATAAAATAAATCCAGTTATTTATCTTGCAAACTTTAGTTTCAAAAGGTCCTGAAAGATTTCCTCTCATGCTGCATTAGGGGGCATTTTTCTCACAATTCATGACAACTTGCAGAAAAAAACATTGACACTGTAAGTCTTTCTGTTATGTGTTTCACAGATAAAAGTCAAACTACCTCAAAGGGATATTCCGGCGTAAGATTTAAGCTTGGTCAAACACACCGTAACACTGAGTTAGACAACCCCTCAAGAGATGAATTTTGCAGACTGCTTGCTTCTCTAGTTATACCAACTCCAGCAACAAGCGCACGATAGCAACACAGCGGTCTACGTCTCCACATGCAAACCCACTCTCCTCCAGTAGCTGCTTGTTTGTGGGGGGAGCCCTGACGAGTCAGTCACCGAGTACAGCGGAAAATTTATGCCTATTACTTCATGGAAATGCAATCAGACCAAGACGCCATGGCAGAAGAACTACCGCGTCTGCAGTGCACATACAAGATACACAAGAACTATGATTGCATTACCATCAAGTAACAATCATAAATGTCCTTGAGCTGTGAAACTCAGCTGCACTCGGTGATTGACTCATTAGGGCTCTCCCACAGCCAAGTGGCTGCTGGAAGAGAGTAGGTGAGTTGTGTTTGCTAAAGAAATCAGGCAAAGATAAAAAAATGTTTGATGGCTACTACTATGGCTGGGACCCTGTATGTACTGTTGATGAAGTTAGGTGCTGTTCTGAGCATTATTTGTGGCTATAGAGTGGCGTTTTGGTTGAGGTTTGCATGTGGAGGCGTAGACCACTGTGTATTGCTATTGTGTGTTCATTACTAAAGTTAGTATAACTAGAGAAGCAGCAGTCGGCAACATTCATCTCTTGAGGAGGTGTCTAACTCGGAGTTACAGTGTGTTTGACCATAAGTTAATTTTACACCTGAATATCCCTTTAAGCCCACCTCTCCATACCTACAGATGGCACATGTGTCAAAGCTTAAAATCAAAATAAACAACAGGTAAACACTGTATGCTTTCTCTGTAGTAAGTTCTCATCACGCTGATTTATGACCACATCGGTGTACCAATAGCTTTTCAATGACATGAGTCTAGGACCCACTGGAGGAAGAGATTTGAGAAATGTAACAGGTTGACTCAGAGCTGTGTTCAAATACCTATGATGTAAAAAGGGACCTTTTTGTTGTTTCCAGACTGAAGGTTTTATTACAAAGACATATCACTTCCAACTCAAATTAATGTCTCACAGAGTAAGAAACGAGCGTTTATTCCGGCCCTCTATAACAGCCTGAAACACTGATCAAATGTGAGGACTCTGTTACCGAGAAGGACCTGGAGGAGGGAGGGAGCTGTGTGTAGTGATAACAGAGGGAGGAAAATCTGTCTTTGACCTAATCACCGATACTGTATGTGTAAGAGAAACAGCTTTGAACTGTGTCTCATTAGAGCTCAACAGTGATGCTTTACTTACCTTAGAAATCTAAACAACAATGTGTGAAGTCGAAAAAAAAAAACGATCCGGGTGTGAAGTGATCTATTACGGCTCTCAGAGTTTAAAGAGAAGGTTTAGCTCCCTGTAAGTTTTTCCTCTTGAGGACCAATTAAGCTAATAACTTTTAACACACAGCTTTTTTCTATTTCTTTGAGTGTCTGACTGTCTTGTGCTACCTCTCATGAGCAATAGTACTGTAAGACAAAGCAAGAGAACTGAGCGTGAAAGTCCAAACATTAATTTAGAAACAAACCTGTTAACTCAGAGCCTGCGAACCTGCTGTTAATGATCAAAAACAAAGTGACCGTTCACTTCCCAGGGTTTTTCCTCACCGTACCTTTGAAGACAGGAGGCTGCCAGTGGACTCCGTAGACCCAGTTCTCATGTCCCGCCAAAACAGTCTCCAAAGACACAGCGAACACCGAGGACACATCTAAGGTAGGAGGAAAGAGAGAGCAGATGAAGAGTGTAATCACAACAGCAGCTTTAGTCTTTGAACAGCACACAGGCAGCTAATTAACCGAACTGGTAGAAACGATCTTTTCCAGAAGAAAACTGGCTGCCAACTACATGTTGCTCCATGACGTGCATCTTTGAAGTTCAATCAAGTACCTGTTACAACCATGACAGGTAACACACAAACCCTTACACTCCTTTGCACGGAGGTCTGTGTGTAATTAAACCGCTAAAGCGCTTCTCTTCATTTATTTTATTCGCATCACTTTTGTAGTCGAGCCTGCACGGCCCACTCACCTCCATCCTTCACTTCAAAAATGTCCTCTTTCATTTTGATGATGGTGTGATCGTCCTCTACATGGGCGTCTGTCCCAGACTTGGCGCACAGCCTCCACACTCTGATGAGACAGTCCTGCGAACAGCTGGCTAATAACAGCTCCCCACCTGAGCGAGGCAGACAGACAGCCTGAAAACCTGATGACTGAGAGGCATCCTCTATTAACTACCTGATCACTCCATTCATCAAAGCTGCCTTTGCATTATTTACTCTGCTGCAGCGCTAATGAGTTTATCATTCCATGTACTTTGCTGCTCAGCTGTTATTTAGACTTTCAGAAGAGTTAGAAGAAGAGGAGCTTCGCAAAAGTCAGAGTTTATATATGACAAATCAGACGGATCAACGTCTTTTATTCATTTTAAGGGATATTCCAGCATAAATTTAAGTTACTGTCAAACAAACCGTACACATGCAATCAGATCAAGACGCTAAGGCAGAAGAACGTCTGCAGTGCACATACAAGATACACGAGAACTCTGATTGTATTTCCATGAAGTAATAATCATAAATGTTCCTCCTTGAGCTACGAAACTCCGCTGCACTCGGTGATCGACTCGTTAGGGCTCTCCCACAAACAAGCGGTTGCTGAAGGAGATCGAGTGAGTTGTGTTTAGTCTCTTTGCTAAAGAAACAGGGAAAGCTAAAAAGATGTTTGATGGCTAGTACTATAGCTGGGACCCTGTATGTACTGTTGATGAAGTTAGGTGCTGTTCTGAGCATTATTTGTGGCTATACAGTGGCTTTTTGGTTGAGGTTTGGACGTGGAGATGTAGACCAGGGTGTATTGCTATTGTGCGGTCATTACTGAAGTTGGTATAACTAGAGAAGCAAGCAGTCAGCAACATTCATCTCTCGAGGGGTTGTCTAACTCAGTGTTACGGTGTATTTGACCATAACTTAAATCTATGCCGGAAAATCCCTTGAACACTCTGTCTCACTAGATCTCTCATCCATGAAACTATATGATTTACTCAACATCAAACAACTGTGACTGTAACTGTGATGTAAGTGTGGCTGCTTTTCTCCTCTAAATGATGTCTGTATTAACTAGATCAGGAGTAAGTAGGTGTCACTCTAAAGCTCAGTTGTTGCTTTGTAAAAGGTGCAAACTCTCGCTGAGGTGTCAGGTGTTGCAAGAAAGAGAAAAGCGTAATTGTTTGACTGCTGAGAGACACCACGCAATGATAGATGAGCTGTAAAACTGTGAATGAAAGTTGTACGGTGCCTTCCTTTTGAATGCATTGAAGACCAACAGAGATCAAATGAATCTTCAAAACGAAAGACACTGAACTGTTTTACTTTCGCAAAACGCACTGACATAACAGTGTGCTTATTAATTGCTAATCAGCTGTTTAAAAATTAAGCTGGGTTGCTATAATGACTGCTATGGTCGCTATGATATAGTATCCCAAACCCCAGATTTGGACTCAAAGATTGTCATTTTCTCAGTGCACACTGATTCCAAATATCGGTTAGGGCTGGGCGATATAGGCTCAAATCAATATCATGAAATATTGAGCAGTTCACCACGATAATGATAAATAGATGATAACTACACCACAAGCTGCTAACCCCTCCCTTAATAATTTCGTCTATTTCAACCGCCGCTACAACTTTTAAACCGTCCTCCATCTCCTCACCTGTCATTCCCTCTTTGTTACGGACTGGATGGGGTGGAGTCATGTCTCTGATATAGGACAGCGTATTAAAGGGACATAAGACCATAGCCTACCTCTTCACACCCAAAACCAACTTTTATTTATTAATTTATTTGACACCAAATATGCCGATATGGGCAAAATGACGTCAGTTATTGTTGTAAATTTCGGTTTCATGAGCTGCTAATAATCAGTATTGACCCTTGTTAAAAAATATAAGTGGACCCCTTATGAAGGCCACAGTGCCGTGTTTCTGAAAGTCAAGGTCATATCAGGCAAATTGGCAACTAATCCTAAATCCTTAAATCAGTGCAGCCCAATCAAGAAACAAAGAAACCTGAAAAATCCCAAAGCCTTCCTAAAATATCACAGTGTGCTTTAAGGACCAGTTCTGTTTGTACTCAAGACTGAGAGGCAAATTCCTGCTGGTCAACATGACTGTAAGGACACAGACATGTTTAACATTGTGTGGGCTGGCAGATCCGTCACAATGACGACAATCATTGATGTCATGATTGTGACACCCAAGTGTGCAGACTATTACTAAAGCTCCACCTGTTCAGGGCTCCTGCTGATCAGACTCGCATGTCGATAAAAGAACAGTCAAGAGTTCAACAACAACATTTAAGCAGCTGTTTTTTTAGATTTAGGCCAACGTAAATTTCTTGCACAGGATTGATGAAATGCTTCAGAACAAAGAATAAAGATACAAACAGAAAAACTTGCTGAGCCTCACCGTGTCTCAGTGTTGATCAGCTCTGATAAACTGCACCTCTAGAGCTACACTTTCCCATCTGCTGAGTCATAAAGGGACAGACTGATTTATTTGACTGCTGTCACTGTGGAGAGGGAGGTTTTTGCCATTCTTATGGACATATTTCATGCTAACAAACTTCTCTCTATCTCTTTGCTGGCTGGCAGCTTGGCAGCGTGGAGTGGGTCATAGACTGTGAGTGGGACGGAGACGCTGGTGGAGAGGGCTGGTCGAGGAGATGAAATGGCTTTTACACAGTCAGAACAGTGCGTAATGAAGTGCTCTCAAAGAGGGTTACACAATTAGTAGGGCTTGGATTGGGTCCATGCATTGCCATGTGCGATCACAGTTCTGTGAAAAGCCCACTGGCTGGAAAGGGAGGACTCATGAAACTGATTTAATAAGAGAACAGTGTGTTCAGTTTAATTTTTTCACGAGCCAGGGATCGAGAAGACAAAAAGGTCTTTAGGCCCCCAAATATATATGCACTTGTCACGTCAAGTTTTTACATGTTATCTCGCAGTTTCAGAGCACAAAAGCTGCATCATTCATCTCTGCACGTTTTTTTTTAATGGACGAATCAAAGAACCAGAAACTCAAACCTGTAGATTTCAGAGAAGCCCTTTGTGTTTTAAAAGGAAACCTAAAACTTCTTTTTTAATCTGAACTTTTAATTCAGTTATTCTGTAGTTTCAGCCTAAATTTTAAAAGGGTTTTAGAACAGATTTACTATTATCATTAATAATTTGTTAATTAATGTTGTTTTATTTTATTTATTTGATGCTCCTGTGAGGAACTTTTAGTTTGCATTTATTTCGGCGCCCCCTGTAGGCAAAGCAATTGATGCTTATTTCATATTTCTACCAGCTTTATTAGTGTCTTCTCACACAAATCTCATCCTGCTGACTTTTAACAGTCAAAATGTGTCATTAACTGCAGAGTTTTTCTATGTTAATGGTAAAAACAGAGCTCTTTCTTCAGCTGCTGGGCTGACACCTACTTCTAGCACCCCCGCCCCCAGATTTTGGACAAGATTACAATAGGAGAATCACTGATTGTGTTGCTGATGATCTTGTTTGCTGTTAAGTTACATAAAAAGGCATCAATATGAATTTCAGTCTATTTTATAGCTGTCAAAAAACTAAAGGGGCTTTAAAGATGCATTTAGACACAATTCAGCTTATAGCAGTAAAACCACAGAGTACTGACCGCGGCCACAAAGACAAATTCAGTGAACCAAAGACAGCAGGAACACTGCAACTTCTGTTTCATCCATATACTACACGCATCAGTTTTAATAACCATCAAACAACATCAAAACATTAAATCTACCAATCTTCTTGTGGACTTCTGCAGTCATAACTTTGCATCCCTATTTTTTAAGCTGTTGTTACTGCGTCCAAGTATCAAAAAACACCCTGAGCTCCACAACCAGCATTAATTTTGTGATTTGGGTTTGGTTTACTGTTTGACATATGTGTGTACCTGCATGTGTACTGGTAATGCATCAGCAGCAGAAACACTCACCTAAAGACGCCCATGTCACTCCACGCACCCAGTCTTCATGTCCTTGCAGTGACATGGCTTTCTGCAGCTGCTGTGGAGCATTTTTATAAGGTCAACTATTTCACAGAGACTTTTGGAAATTTTAATCAAAGTCATTGAACACATGAGTGAGAGTGAGCTGCAACTGAGAGATAATAGATCTAAGCTCACCTGTCCACTGGACTGCACATACAGATGCACCCGAGAGTCATCGCCACTGCAGGCCAGTATGGGAACTGCAAGAAACACAAGTCACTTCATCACATGGTGATATATGCATGCACACATGGCAGTATGAAAAAGCAGGATGAATAACAGCATCAAACAGACAAAGGGACTGTAATCCTCAAAGACAGAAATGACATGGGACGCTTCAAACATACAGGACATATTCTGAGGAACACATTAGCTTACACGCTCTGAGGCCGTGGTGGAAATGAAGATGGATGACATGAAATGGGATGATATCTGTGTGTGCAGGTGGTGTGGCTCACAACTTAAATGACATCTATGTAGGAACAGCTCAGGCTTACCTCTGCTGCCTGGCAACAGTGCCAGGGACACATCCATCATGAAGCAGCTGCCAAATGACAAGGTATGGCTGCAGTCGGCTAAGGAACACACATGCATATTAAACCTTGAGGTTACATTAATACAGACACACAATCTAAAAAAATGTGCAACTTTTGATATGACTTTGGTTTTTGTGTGAACTCAGTTGCATCATGTCTATTCTTCTGCTAACTGATCCTGTGATTTCTTTGCTTTAGTTTTATCAGCCTCCAGTTTGTGCAAGTCTTTAAGCTGCCACAATCTGCACAGAGGCACCAAAATAACTGATTTTATTTGAGTCTCAGAGTACACCCTAAAGCTGCACACACTCACATATACTTTCCGAAACTGTCGAGTAGCATTAGTGTTCATCTGTTCTGACATGTGGACAGAAATGTTCCTCAAAGTGAAGCTGTTTTTATCACAACTTTCAAAATAAAAGGGGATAGGAAAAACATTGTTATTAAATTGAACGAGGGGATTAAAAGAAATTACATTTACAAATTAGTATTTCTTATTCTGACAGGAGGAGATTATGGACTGCCATCTCTGAGTATTTCACTTGTTTCAAAAACTAAAAGACAGTTTTGTCAAACATGTTAAAGGTGTTTTTCATCTAATTAAATACAATTCAGCTGTCTGTAAAACACAGCCATTATTTTGACTGATAGGATACAACTAAAAGAGGTTTGAAGCAGTGCTGCAGAGTTAAAGCAATTAAACCCTGCAACACCCTTGAGCTGCCACTAGGGGGCGGTTATTCTTACATACTTAGGAAAAAGATGCTTCACTGTTAAAAAAAAATAGAGCTGTGTTATTCTTTTTGGGGAGAGTTTAACACACTGAAAAAATTTAGTGTACTGTGGGAGATAGACAAGAGTTCTCTGATCCTATACTGAAAATATCTATCTGAAATCTGAAGGAACAAAGAGGACTCTTCACAGCTATTATTTTCAGAGCTACGACAATAACCTTATATGAGCTCCAACAGTTTCTGATTCTTACATTCTACACCTTTATTTTTCAGGAACACTGCAAATATTTGTCTCTTTGTACCACTAAAATGAAAAAATCTAAATGATAAAATTTAAAGCATTTGCCTGATTCCTGTGTGTGTTTGTAAGTGACTCTCTTACCTTCTTTGGTGTCACTGCACAGCCACAGTTTGACAGTAGAATCAGATGCCGCGGAGGCCACCAGGATCTTTGTGTCATCCACGTACACGGCATCCACAGCACAGACTGGACCAGTATGGCCCTTACACTGAACTGTCTGTGTGAACTAAAAACATGAAACCATATTTTAGAAGATCAGGAGAGAAATACTGAGAGATAAGAGACTGACTGGTGACACAGGCAGCTAACCTTTCCATTCTGCGCCTCCCAGACGATGATCTGATTGTCTGACGCTCCTGAGACAAGATGATGCTCCACAGCTGCAGCATAAACACATTTTGATCAAGGTGAACTGTGTGGTTCTCTGGCTTGTGCAGGTTTGTCTAAAGTGGTTTCTCCTGTATTTGGAGCCTCAGTGACAACAGCAGCTGGATATGATGCTCAATAATAACATCTATTTGATGTTTAGGATGCTGATAAATGTTGGCAATAGCATGAATATTTCATTAAGAGCTTGAAGGGTTCAGAGGACTGATATGCAATTACAAAGCAACCATAACATGATGAACACTTGAGTTGTATTGGATTGTATTAGTTAGCTCAACTAATGCGACCCAATACAACAGCTCTGTCATAAGTTTTGCCTCTGTTAAGCTTTAAATCATCATTTTAAGTAAACAGACGAGTGAATACTGTTCTATAAAGGAGACCTGAATCTTGCTCTAATACATGTATATAATGTTACTATTATAGATGATCATACTAAACCTTGGTGCCACGACACAGCTGATGGCTCTTTTGTAAACAAAGACAAGGACGAGCTGGGTTTGTGTCAAAACCGTGACTAAAATCTGTGGCTGTTCCATCTTTAAAGGATTTCTGTGAAGGCTCTGAACAGCAAACTGTAAGTAGCATTATTAATGAAAATAATGTAACAACAGTAAACATATATGAAGGTTTTATTTTTGTTTTGTTTTGTTTTGTTTTATTTTGGATCCACCACCAGTTACAACAAAATATGCAGTAACTGCTCTTCCTGGGGTCCTTATCTTCTTTTCCATTTTCATTTTGAACTTAGACATGTACTTAAAGATATTACATTTACATAACACTCATTCTAATCTTCATTCATACAGTAGCTCTTATTCTCTCTTGATTGTTGAAAAATAAGGTGGCTGAATGGGTACGTTGCATCTGACAGGTTTACTTTTCAGAGAAAGCATATTAAATTATCTGTATTACCCAATATCAGTGTAATAAGTTACATCACTTAAAAAACCTCATGTTTCCACGCTGATAGATTTAAGTCATTAACATATCAACTTCACTTGTAACAGCTTTATCACTCTCCTCACTTACCACAGTCCTCTCTGTGGACCCACTTCACTGTATTCACTCTGCCTTTGTGTCCATTCAGCAAATCCACAACTCTTCTCTCCTACAATAACAGTACATTAAAATATTATGTCAACAAACTAATTTTAAGTCTAGTTTTAAAGATGAGATGCTCGGCTAACGTCAGTTGTGACAACCGACAACACCTCAGCTGACTTTACAGAGGGAAATAAAGACATGACACTACCTGAGGGTCATAGAGAGCCACCGAGTTACATGTCCCAAAAGCTAAGGTCCCACCACGACTCCAGGACACAACGTTTGGTGTCCTGTTTGCAGAACAAGCTACATGACATGTTTCAATTACGGGCGCCGCCATCGTGGATGCTGTGGTTGTGGTGTTACTGTAAATGTGGTTGTAGCTAAACCGTTCCGCGCTAACAAAGGTTCCACATCTTACAACCAGTAAACGGTAGACCGCATAGTCACCGTCATAGCTTTTTTTCCAAATACTCGACCTCCCATATTTCTTAGTTTGTTTATATATTTTTAAATCTGTTTTTTTATGTACGTTTAACATGTCTGTTTGAAGTAAAAAGCCCATTGACTAATGTGTCTTTACGCAAAAATGCAATGCTACACTATGTGCGCTAGAGGGAGTAAGACAACCACTTAAATATGTCAGACTCAGACTGACTAAAAATAAATAAAATCCCCAATTGTTTTTGCCTAATCTCTTCCTAATATAAGTCTTTTGTGTTGTAAAACATCGAATAAACTTGTGAATTATTCAAAACTACAAGCACAAATAATGGCAATATCTAGTTTTGCTCCTCCTGGGAGGGGTCAAAGGTTGATCAAAAAATAAAAAATAAAGAGTTGGAGCTTTATTAAAGCGTGATTGTTGTTTGACCAATTTTTTAATGGTATTTTTCATGATGTTTTGGCTCGTATGAAGAGCACAACTGAGCACATTCAAACTGTTAGGCTACCAACAACTTAATCCTTATTATTATCATTTTATTTTTTGCTGGACCTTAGAGATATGATAAACATACCACCAAAATGAAAACATTTTGTGATGATTCCAGAGAACACCATCAACAATCAAGACGCTGTAGTCCACACACATTGCTGTGTCAGAGTGGATTATCCCATTGACAAGGGTGATTGAGGGTGACTGGTCCCAGCTGAGATAGCTGCCAGCCAGACAGCCCTCCCTGTTTTAAAAAAAAAGCCTCCAGGTCTTTTTGATTTGAAAGGTTGAGGTGACACTTTTGTCACAAGGAGTTTCTAGACACCCACTTGACACGCTCAGGAAGAAGAATGAGATGGCATCCGTGAACCCTTGAGACGGTGTGATAGATGACAACACAGCAAAGACAATCAGGGCCGGAGCCAAATAATGTGAGGGAGTGAGAAAGGATGGAGGAGGAAGTTTAGGGGGATTGTTTTTAGCTTGGCTGTGCTGGCTTGTTGTGTCGTATGTGCACGACAAAGACACACTGTCATCGACACTTGAGTAGAAAATAGATTGTGCTCATCTTGCTATTGTTGTCCCTCCTCTGTCAGTCTGGGGGAGACAGGACTTAGACAGACTTGGCAGGGTGTGACGACCTCTCAGTTAAGGATACCCATGCATCTTTGGCTCTCATCTCAGGAGCGGCAGCTAGGCGGTAGCTGGGATGTAGCCAAGCAGCTGTGCCTGAAAAAACATCTCTATTATCTTTGCACTGTTCTGACAATGCATTCATCATCCCCTGGACCAGCTTGCACTACGCAGGATTAGTTAGATAAAATGTAACAGGTCATTTCAGGAAAGAAAGAGAAGAGGTTAGTTTGGCCCTATCTTCTGCTGCAAAGTGTGTGAGGGTACGCCTTTGAATAGGTGATTCGTATTCATGTCTTTGCACTCATTAGACGACTAAAATGCTCAACAGATTGGAGACAAGGTTGCTGCTTGTTAGTGTATGGCAAGGAAATCAAATCCTCACATATGGTGGAAACATAATGTATGAATTTATGATAAGTATATGGCCAACAGCATCTGTGTGAGAAAATAAAGCCATTACAAGTCAGTGTTTATTCTTTTTTCTGTCATAAATGTCAAGTTAATTTGAATATATGGCATCTCTTCTCTCCAGAACAGCATGAGAGGAATTTCACACTCTTGGTTCAGACAATGTGATATTATGAGGCCTACTTTGTGAAAATATAGACGATATCTCTCATTATTTATTTATTTAGACGCTGCTATAGCTACATCACTAGCAGCTGCTGCTTCTTTCTCCTCTGTTTGATGAGGTGCAGCGACCAGAGTAACAGACCGCTACTCTATGCCAGTTACTCAGGGTATTACTATTTTCTTATTTCTAGCAGGAGATGGTTATTTTTGATGCCTGAACCAGTGTTATGGGGTGGGTGTCAGCTGAGTAGCTAAGGGGGCAGCGCTGTTTTAACATTTTATGGGAAAATATTACTGAAAAGTTATATATTTGACAGTCAAGATCAGCTGGATTACAATTTTTTTGTCAGAAAACACTCCTTAAAATGTAGAAGACAAGCTAAACAAAGACTGTTTCATCTACAGGGGGCGCTCAAAGCACCAAAGTTCCTACCAGGGGCTGTGAGGAGACAGGTGGTGGAAGAAATATGCAACGTCTTTCTTCTTCATGCTGCTGTCATGGTGGAAAAATAAAATATAACATGATACAATACAACACAAGAAAGAAATTTATTTATACCCAAAAGGAAATTTATTGATTCAATTAATTGATTAATCAATTAATTTAAAGATATGCAAAGCTTTTGTAGGGAGTTTTTCCAACAATACCAACCTCTTTATGTGTGGGAAGTCCTGGAGGAAATTAAATAAGTATGAAAAAAAGGTAAGCCACTTACTCATCTATGGAAAAAGTAAACTTTTTGGCCAAAACTCACAATCTTTAGAGTAAACAGCTCACTGTATGTTTTCCTTGTGTATTTATTTCTCCGGGTGCATGTTGATAGGGGTGACCATGAATAGTACATGTACAGCTCATGCATAATTTGTACAGCCATGTCTTACATCTCCACACATGTTTGTTTGCTTGCATGTTCATTTATTTCAAACAGCGCAGCCTGCATCCTCAACAAATGAGGCCGCATTTGTACAAAACAGTGCTGGATGGAAACGGAATGATAATGAGTATATGTAAGGTGTCTGTGATTATGTAACAACAGAAAATGGAGTTGTGAAAAATACCAGGATTACTGGGTTGGGTGTCCACATGGCACTTTGCTGCTGCCTGGTTTTGTTTACAGGCAATTAAATTAGCCTTGTCCCTGAGGGTGGCTGCTTGGCAGGAAGAGAGCGGTAAGTGACAGATGACCCGTGCCTTGTTAGCGCTGCTGCTGTGTTTTTGTTCTATCTGAACATATTGAAATGTCACATTTTCATAGTTTCTGATGCTATGGTGAATAATATTTGCACTGCGGCTGGGTCATTTTTCTGACCAGAGTCCATATGAACACAAACACCTGTAAGCCAGCCAGGATTAGACTGATTTAGCATTTTGAACAACTCCTGAAGCTTTAAACTAGAGAACTATTGAGGGGCAGCCAGTAAAAACAGGCCAGTGAAAACTGGACCAGCTCAGCTCACCTCAGTTTAACCCAGAGGTCTTAAACTTCTGACCCCACTTCGGACCCGCTGCCCCACTCCAACCAGCCTGCCATCAAAAATATGATGTAATCCATGTACCACTTTTGTTTAATACTTAACAAGTTGAACACCTTTATTGTTTTGGGGCAGTTTTACCTTCATTAGATAGGATGGATAAAGAGAGACAGGAATGAACCTGGCCGAGGGCGTCGAAAACCACAGCCTTTGTGTTTTTTAGGAAGAACTGCACACTGCAGCAGCAGCAGCAGCAGCAGCAGCAGCAGCAGCCTTTTCTTGTGTTTTCACATCAGCTTTTTTGAGAAAAACTATGGGGAGTGGATAGTGGGGAAAGACATGCACCAAAAGGTCATGGCCTGGAGACTAACTAGTTACTGCTACAACAAGGGCCACAGCATCTGTGTATGGGGCTCTCTTAGACCACCAGCCAGGGCATTTTTGCACAGACAAGTGACACATTTGACTATAAAAAGGAACAAGGAGGACATTTTTGCTGAAGGAATAAATAATGGTCTGACTAAATATGGACTTTTTATGTATATGTAAACACACTAGCCTAAATAAAATCGCGCTGGACTGAGCTCCTCACAGTGGGACTAACATTCCTACATAACCTGATCTCTCTTGTGCTGCAGCGTTTGCATGCCAAGCTTTGACCTGGGATTTGATAAACATAAATATGCTGCTAGGAAGCTGGGTAACAAACAAAACCTCCTCAGATGGAGGAATAACAGCAGTGGGATCGTTCTTGTAAAAGTTGAAGTAGAGCTGTAAAAGTGACATGTTTTCACTGTCCTGTTCACCAATTGTGAAAGCATTTGTTCATTTGTTGTGGCTTTAACCAGAGTTTGACTCAACTGTGCATGTAAACCTACTGAGGGAATAACACAAAAAATACAAAAACATATGAAAGAATTGTAAAAAATACGAAAAGACTAATGTTTGCTGTTGAGGGTGAGAAAAATAATACTTTCTTGCAGTACTTGAACTTTGAAGTGGCCATCCTTTAAGATAACAGCACCCGTCAGTTTGAGGCTCCTGGTTTAACCTTCTCTCTGGAAACAAAGGCCTCTGATGTCTCTGTAACTGTGGGTCAGATCTGTCTTTAAAAACACTAAATATGCTGTGAAAACTTTGTAGAAAACACTATCTTGAATAAAGCAGGAATAAGAAGGTTTATTGTCAACAATACTGCATATGCTTATTCAAATTACACTTTAAATGTTTATTCAAGATAGAAATGTTCAGATAAAAATGTCCTTTAACTTTGCACCACAGCTCCTCCTTTGAATACAGAAATTTCAATCTACTTAACCAGCCTGGGAATATAACTGAGTGCACTCATTTTACATTTTGCAGTGTGCAAAATCACTATCTCTTTAAGCTCAGCAGTTTCTGTCCCGGGAGCTGTACGAACAAAAAGTATGATCCTGAGAGAGAGAGAGGGAGAGAGGGAAAGAAAGTCAGCACTTCTAAGAGACAGTAGCAGCTGTTAGCAACACTATCACGCCACGCATAAGCATCTTTTTATTTAATGAGTAATACCCTTGGACATTGCAGATGAGAATACAGAAAAGGGGCTTCCTTCCCGCATGGGCTTTCAGACAACTTCTCTAAATGCAATGTGCCTGAAAGAGATTAGAGACAGAGGAGCAAACGTTGAATATTCTGGCACAAAGTGGATCCTGTTTAGAAAAACAAGCAGCTAGAAGTATTGACAAATTAAATGAGAATATTCACACCACTGAGTTTGTTTGGGCATGTGGATTGGAAGCTGTTTCTCCACATGATACTTTAACTACTTCCTCTTGAAGGTTACAAATTTCCTATCTTATTCTGCCCCTCGAACTTATCCTCTCTGACCGGGATCCTCCAAATTAACAGGGGCTGATAGAGCGCAATGCAAGTAGCCCGAGTGTTGGCATGTTATCATCTTATCGTTGAAAGAGAGAGCCTCGGGGCAGCTTAACAAAAAAAAGGCAGATATTATCTAGTTAGTAGTAGAGCCATTCATCAAAGTGGAACACAACCCCGTCCACACATAGAAGCCAAACTGCTTATACATGCCTCCATAATGAAGCAGTGTGTGTGTTCATGTGTGTTCATGTGAGTGTGTGTTTGGATTGAAACCTATGCAAACAGGGAGGGTTAAACTAAAGCATAGCTGTGGGGTTTAAAATAAATACAGGCTAGGAATGAGAGCAGGAGACGGATTTACACATACGCACACACATACACACATACGCACACACACAGGCCATTGTCTTCAGTGCTGACGGAGTGCTAGCCAGCCACCATAGTTGATGATAAAGCAGCCGCAGACAAAAAAAAAAGCCCTTTCTTACAGCGCTACAGAGCTTATAAGCTCTATCTGCTCTCAGCCATCTGCTGTGTTTGTAATATGAAGTGTTGCTCACCACTTGTCAACGGGTGCACTTGTAAAAGTTAGAAATAGCTACCAGAGCCACTTGAGGGTACACAGTATTTGGCAATAGTTTGGTTAGGCATCGATACAGACAGCTATAAAGTACCCTGAGGCCTGATTTAGATATGAGCCAATGGGTCACAAAATAAGAAGAGGAACAATTTATCAGACGAATGAAACTTTTGTCCCTCATTTTGGAGTCTGACAAAAGGATTTCAAAGCTTCTGAAACAGACAAAAGACACATTTCAGATTCTGATGATAGTTGTAAATAGTATAGATCAGATTTATGGACCCACACGATAGAGTACTGAGAATTCTGTGAGTTCCTCTTGATTGTTCTTTATGCTACAATACGGAAGCGAAACAAGAAAGAAGAAGCAGCTGCAGCACTTCACTGAGACATGATTAAGCTTTTTTTTAAAACTGACACGGAAAACTTTGTTAAAAAAAGAAACCAAAATTTCAATTTACAAGAAATGGTGTACTTCAGAATAAAAGCATGGTTAAGCAACTTGAATGAAAGACAAGGAACAAGGAAGAAGAAGCAGCTGGAGCACTTCACTGAGACATGACTAGGCTTTTTTTTAAAACTGACACGGAAAACTTTGTTAAAAACAGAATCTAAAATTTCAAATTTACAAGAAATTGTGTATTTCAGAATAAAAGCGTGGTAAAGCAACTTGACTGCAAGACAGAAAATGTTCAAAATTAAAGCAGAACAAACAATTGTTTTAACACGTACTGTCTCCTTCAAAGCAGTTTCAGTCACAGGACTGAAGATGTGGATGGACCATGAAGTGAAACACCATCAAAGATGGATAATGAAATGAAAGTGAGATGTGTTTACATGTTAAGTTTTGAAGTGATATGTTGCTTCAGTCTTGTCTCGACTCTACTCAATTTTACCAATTGTGTGATTTTATTTTCAAGGTTGATGCTGATACTGATGATGAGAGAGCAGGTCTGCTGTAATAAAGCTGATGTCATGTTTTGGTTGTTTATATTTGGACTTTGGGATCTTTGTCAGATTATCTAAAACCATTAAGAAAGAAAACATAATTCAAGGTAAATATTTGGGTCAAAATGAAGAAAACAAGTTATGTTTTGATTAAATATGCTGTCACTGGTAGTGGAGTATATATGTTTTAATTCGACAAGATAATGGTGATTTGGCCTTGTGTGGACCAATGCTGAGCAGTACATCAATCAGAGAAGGAATTGTACACCCAGCACAAGTCCCAATGGTAATATTACTTCTTCTAACATGCCTTTTGTCCAACCAGATAACAGACAGTTGAAGTGTTGTTTTGCTCTTCCTCAAATCTTAAGAAACGTGAAAGTGTTTGCAAAGATGAACAATTTCTCAGGGGTCTCCATGCTGATGTTTTGGTTCATCTTTCAAAAATGTATGTTTTTCTTTTTCGCCAATTTCTCATCTTAGATTCGGTTTTGTGAAATTAGTTTGGGGAAACTGGGAGTTATGGGAATATGATAACTTGTAAATGTACGGGTAGTGGTGAGAGTTTGACCATTCTCCCGGAGGCATTGAAAAGTAATAAATATCAAACACTTGAAGCTAAAATGACGGGCTTTATTCATGGTTTATTGTAGTAAGGTTTGGCAAATATTTTTTTTCCTCTTCCCTACCAGCAGCTTCTGTGTCACACTTTTTAATGGGGCTGTATGCATTTCAGCTAAAACCAGATCAGTGTGAAATATTTAAGCAACACTCTGGGACCTCTTAGTGACCCCCAACCTGAAAAGGATCGTGTGGTTTAAAGCTTTCTCCAGACGGACAAAAAGAGGAAGTTGGCAACTTTTAAAGATAGACACTGCACTCCATTCAGAGCAGCTGTCCCATGTGGCTGAGTCAGTGCAGGCGGGTTTGATTGGCATTTCTGGTGTGTATTTGGAGAGGATGATAAGGGATTCTCAGACTCCGGGGGATAATGTGGGATTCTTTGTCTCGGGGATCAAACCGGAGCTGTGCGGCGAGGAAAGCATCACTCCTCTCCTTCTCTTTGTAGGGGCACTGGATGCAAAGTCCTCTGAAATCTGCATGGATGGAAGGATTATTAGTTTTTTTAAAAATAATCCTACCTATAAGATCTGCTGAAATCTGTGCGGATGTTTGGAATATTTTAAATCTTAGACGTCCTTGTGAGATCCTCCACATTTTGTATGAATGTGTGATGAATTTTAAACTAATCCTAATCTGTAATTTGCAACAAATCCTTATTTTTACACGCAACAGCTAAACATAGGGGAAACCGAGGATAGCTGTCACACTTTCTGCTTCTGTAACTTACTGAATTTTTGAGCTGGAGTTTTCCAAAAGTACTCATATTTGTGAAACCAATTCTATCCTCTGCAAGAATATCGTAAACCTCATGAGTTGAAGTCAAAAAAGGGGTTTTAGCATCCCAACCAGAGGTGGGCCTTTGGCTCTTTGCAAATGGCTACAGCATGCCTGCCTGTCAGTCAAGTCAGCCCTGCCTCTGTTTGGCCAGTCTTGTGATGGTGGGTGTAGTTATATACATATTTTTTTTTTAAGTTATTTTTTGCACCTCTGCATCTACTTCAATTCTAAAGATCTGAGGCTGCCACTTGGTAATCACTGAAATGATCTAGACTCCTTTGTTATCCTCGATTTGTGGACATGCTGGTGCCAGAACTCTCCTTATGTTACAACCATCCCTGGTCTCCCCTATATTGTCTGCACCAATGTGACAAATAGATTTTTAAGGCTATTTGCAAAACTTTCCAGATTGTGCTCTTTTACTTTGAATTGCACAGTTGTTAACTGAAGTGAACAGATGAATTATAATCTTAATTTCAGGATATATAAACATGATCTGTGCCAAAGAAAGCCTCAGCTGCACATAAGCATTCAGCACTGGGAACTGAAGGTGTGTGTGTGCTGTGGTACGTGTGTGTAAATGTGTAAATGTGTGTGTGGTTGCCCACAGTGGTGTGCTGCAGTCCGCTCCCTAACGTTGTTGAGTAAACTACATGGACATTAGCGGGCGCAGCGGCACAACCACCGAGCCGGAGTGGATTAAAACAGCGCGCAGTGTGCGTGGAGAACCACTCGGTAACGACTGTAACAGAGTGAGGAGCCCCGGTGTGTAACAGCAAGTCCGTTACAGCACTTTGCAGCCGCGAGACAGCCAAAGAAAAGGGGCTCGTAGTGAACTCAGTCATTGTATTTCAGGCAGGCAGGGAGAGAGAGAGAGCTCGGCGGGAATGGCTTCATCTCCGTGCGGCAACAGTAACTTCGATTCCGGGCTGGAAATCAAAACTCGCTCGGTGGAGCAGACGCTTATCCCTTTAGTATCGCAGGTGAGTACCATGTAGTGCATTATGTCGCTATTTCTGACCATTTTGTACTTTAAAAAGCGCACTTTAGCCTCTTAACAAAAGCCCTCTCCGGACGCAGGGGGCTAACTTTTCTCGTGTTTACCTGGGACTGCATGTTTCCGTCGCGTGCTATGTTTCAAGTCTGCCTCACGTGCTGAGATCCTACCAGAAGTTTTTGTGTACTTAAACTTAAAACACTGTTTAAATCTGAGTTATTACAAACCACTCCCGTGTAGGCTGCTTAAAGTTGCGTTCAACAAAACGCGTTGCCTAACTTTATTGTTATCATGTCGTCAATGACAATAAACAATGACAAAAGGCAGAAAATCTGTTGTTGTTGGGCAGAAGTTGGTAGGGTTCAGAATTACATAACAGGTCAGACTTCTATAAAAGGGGAAGTAGCAGAAGAAACGGAGCAACTAAATCAATGACTCAGCTACCAAAAAAAAAAACAAACAACTATCAGATTAGTGAGATTTTAATCCCTAGTTTTCAGTCTCATGGAAGTCCCCATACACTCCACTGTGAGAAACTGCTTCTAATCTAAAGAGGGGCATGAAAGTTTCCTCTGATTGTTTTTATGTGTGACTCCCACTTCTCTAATTGGGCCACTTTGAGGCACGTGTTTTGTTTTTCAATAAACAGGAGTAGATGAAAGACCCACTTAAAGCCACTGCACTCTTTCAGCAGCTTCTCCTCTTCGGTGCACTAGGAACAGCAGTCCCAGCTTGAAAAGTGTGGACTTTAGGTCAATGAGTTAATTAATCATTTAAGCTTAGACCCAGGAGCTGTTCCCCCCCCAAACAGTTGTGCCACTTTAGGCTGTTTGGAGCAATAACTCAGTTTCAGAGCTATCTACTTCAGAGCATGTCTGTTCTCCACTGATTTCTTCGTTATGTAAAAGAGATGGGCTGCATCCCCTGAATAGGGTAATGACCACCACCAGTCTTGTAAATGCTAACTTCCCTTTTCTGTGCAGGGGGAGAAAGGAACTTGTAAATGCTCTGTTATTTTCAGTAAGAGACATTGACATGGAAGAAACCATCCTTCCCCCCTGTGAAAGCTGAAAGCCTCTATTCACCCTCCCTCATTGTATTAGCGCATTTGAAAGCTATTAGGTGACCCTGTACTGACTGATCTCGGGTAAGTTATCAGAGAAGTGCATCAGTCAGATGATGCGCTTTCATTGAAGGCTGCCAATTTGTGATTGCTTTGATTTTCAGTCATTTGTACTTGACTGAAAAGCAAGTTTGGCTGAGAATTATAGAGTTGATTCAGGCAAGGTTATTACCTGCAATGTAAACAGCAGTTACTGTAATAAGCACTGCTGAGATACAGTGAAAAAAAGCATTCAGTAAATCTGCTGCTCTCTGCGTTATCTTAATAATATTTTCGCTGCAGAAAACTTATGGCGTACTCCTGCCCGCTGAGAAGGACTGGCTGGACTCCAGTCTATAGCATAGAAGAGTGTGCTGTACACTGTAACAGCTTTCAGCATATTAAAGTCCACAGTTTGAATAGCGGGCCTCAAGGACAATCTCTCCTAACTTTCTTTTTTTTTCTCTCAGTGTGAGGCAAGTCCCCATAGCAACAGAGCACTGCACTGCTGAAAGAAACAACGCTTGCAAAGACTGTTATCTCCATATGCAGTGCTTTTTTGACAGTTTTGCTGTGATGTCATCAGAAAGACGTCCACAGTCGGTGCTGACGCTTCATTTGTTTCACACGCAGTGAGCTCTTTCTCTCTGACCAGTGTGGTTGCACATGCCCGCACATCACTGAGTAGTCTGAGTTTGCTCAAACACGACTCTAGATCACCAGCACTTGTGGTATTTGGTTTATCATTACAGGCCAAAACTCGTCAAATGGATCAATTTGGGGTTACCTTGGGAAAGCTCAAGATTTGTGTTGAATGATAATAAGAGTAAGAGTGATATTAGAGCTTGTACTGGGTTTTACCCTTATACTGTATGTTTTAACTTGGGAACTTAAAACCACTAATTTTGATTCTTGCATATATGAGGGAAAAAGTTGTGAATTAATGAGCTGAAATGCTGAAATATGTATTTTTTCTTTAATTTTGGAATATGTGTGTTTGGTCAAATTAACAACTTCACATCATTGGCCTTGTTAGCTGTTGGTTTGCCAAATTATTATTATTATAATTTTTATGATGTGGCTCCAGTCAGAGGCTAAAGTCATGATTTTACAATGCTCAATTATTAGGATATAGACAAGCACAGATGACAGATAGCTTATGATACACATGTCACAGTTTGGAAAAAATTCTCATCCAGAAAATAGAGATTAGGTTTAATGTAGGCTGTGTCAAGATAAATTGGTGTAACTGGGATGCGGATGTTTAATGTTGCAAGAGAGATCAAAGACTGGTGGCGCTAGCTCTGCTTTTGTTAGCCACATTCATCAACCCATGTGAAGTAGTTTGTCCAGAAACTCTGGGATCAATTAAATTAGATAGGCATGTATAGAATATATATGTTATATATCATTCAAATAAAAAAAGTGCTAAATCCTGAGACATAATCAATCAAAACTAGCACGCAGATTTTAAAAAGACTGCGTGAGCTGCAAGACAAAAACACAATAACATGAAGTGAAGTTATCAAAAAGGTGCACACTGGACGACATGGAAGCTGATACTTTTATTTACTAGTGTAACTTTGATTGGTTAATAAAAGCCAGTTTTGCATCTCACTTTCTTTATGTAACCCAGCTCTGGTGCTCAAATCACTGCAGTAATGTGAGTAAAATAACTCAGTTAAAGGTTTATGTGACTGTTCAGAGATCCAGTATTAAGTAACACAGCTTTGATTTGATTATTTTTCTTAAAGTCAGTGTAAACACTCTGGCTGTGTGGGCTGTGTTGTGCAGCTTTACTCTGAAAGGAGCTTTGTACGTGGATGTTTGTGTGCGTATGTATGGCCATGTGATGTCAGGGTCATTTGATAGCTATCAATGAGGAAATGAAAAAGCAGTGTTAGAAGGAAAAGCCAGCGTTTGGTGGGGTGATAATGAATCATGTGGTCCACCAGTGTTTCCTTCTTTTATTTTGCATCCCTTCATCCCTCCTTCTCTTCTTCTCTTCTCTCCTTTTCCCCCCTGTCCTCGCCTTCCTATGACGCTGATATCCTCAGGCCTCTGTTATCAGCTTCACTCCCACCAGGGTGTAATTATAGGCTTGGGAGTCTCCCTCCTTTGCACTACACACTCACACACATACGTTCTACATATACACATGCATTGTACACAGTCCCACCCACCTTTTTTCTTTTCTTTTCTTTCCTTTTTTTTGTACTTGCATGTTCACCTGTCTTCTTGAGTCATCGTGCATGCACTAATCAGTGGTTTTGCAATTTAAATCACATCTGAATATGTTTCATAACGCAGCCACCTGGATGTTTTCCAGCTGCATCTCCCATCATTTCAACCATTTAATAAACAGAAGGAGCTCCTGCTTAATTTAACAGAAGTGCTTGCTTCTGCTAGGAATTCACTAATGTGCTTTTCTTCACCTTTTTCCGCCTCTTTCTGCCACAGCCATCTCCATACCAATGGATTTTCATTGTGAGAGGCATGGTGAGGGGTAATGAATTGCTCTGGCGGTGGTCAAAATAGTAATGGGCGTCAAACAGAGAGAAGGGAAACCAAGTGAATGTTGTAGCCTGTTTCCTACCTGTGATGTGTTATGTAGACAGCTGGAAGGCAATTAGTGATAATCTGGCTGCTTTTTCCTAGACATTTTATTCCTGTTTTGATGTGGTGATTAGTGAAATAACAGTTGAGTCCCAGGGTTTTTATAATTAAGGCGTGTTCCTGTAAAAACACAGCAGCTCTCTGTAGGCTCGGACATGGTGGTCCTCAGGCCGACAGAATGTAGGGGTGTTGTTTTGAGGTAAAGATGTGTGGGAATGAAGAAGGGCACCGGGGTAATAACCAGGACTTTGATCAGATCGGTGAACATTTAAGCACTTGTGACACACTGGCCTTGTGATTACAAAGCTATGCGGGCTTCATCATTTTTCTGCAGGGCTAAGCCTGGAGTTTCTTAAAAGATTTTCTACTATAATTGGGCCTGGAAAATCCGTTTTCTGTCCAAGTTTGTTAGCGTCGACTTTGTCATGCTTCTAGGGGTTCTGTGGTGCTTGCAGTTTTTGCTCTCTGATGTCCTAAAAAGAAATGCAGGAAAAAAAAACCCTCCTCCGTGTTCATTTTACCGACAAACTGGATTGAAATGGCGTATTTATTACCCAACAAAAGCTCAGTGGCGGTTTGGAGGATGTGATTTGCTTGGAGCATTAGCATTTTGTCACATAAATTCCTCATTAAACAAAATGCTGACAAAAAAAAGCGCTTCCCAAACACTCTCCCCGCTGAAAAGCTTTGCAAGCACGAACGCCATCACTCAACATTTGATCCAACGTCTTGGAAATATTGGAAATGAAGTTTTATGGCAGGATGGGGCATTATTTCCCTCTCAACGTTCCTGGTCCTGCAATGGCGTGACATGACAAACGTCCAGGTGGTGAAGTTGTTCTTTATACTCAGACAGAGAGGCATTACTGTTGCCACCAGCCCGAGTGGATCTGCCTCCTGCAGCCGTGTGATGATAATGAAGACAAATGGGTTCGTGGCATGAAGGTGAAACCACATGAGGATTACAGTGCTGCACAAGTATGCGTGCGTCTGCATACACACTCGTAGAGAGAAAATATACAATCTCCTGGGAATGATACAAAGTGAAGCTTTACTGTGTGTGTGAAACAGGGAGGGGGATTCCAGTGTGGTTTCTGCGTCTTTGTGTACTTTGGTGTGTGTGATTGTTTGCTCACAGATGACAGAAACTTAATGAATCTCCAGTCTTGTTGTTTGAGGTTTCATGTTTATCAAACTGCGCTTTTGGCTGTGTGTGTGTGTGTGTGTGTGTGTGTGTGTGTGTGTGTGTGTTTGTGTGTGCTGCCACCATGACTTGTCACTTTATCAGCCTGCTCTCCTCAACAATGTGACCGATAACACACTTCCACTGCAGGTCTGACCAAACCCACAAGGCCCCTATTTTTCCTGTTTTGCCATCACCTGTGGAAGATTTTCAAGAACATCCAGCGAGGTTATAAAATCTAGGGTTAGGTCGATTTAATCACAAATATTGACTTCTCCAACAACAACCCTCAAGCCACTTCACCATGGTTTTTCGGCTGGCATCTTTGGGGCCCTAAACCTTCGCCCAAGAGAGTCGAACAGTCACAGATTTGAATCATCAAACTGGATGTTTTTTCACCTGTTTGTTCCCTTTGACTAAAGAGCAGATAATCCAGTTAAAGAACAAATCTTGGAAATGATTTGAACAGAAGGAGTCTAAACCTGAAACCAGCTGAGTACCTGAGTTCCTGAAGTCCTGCAGCTGTAGAGGAAAAGCTTTGGAGACACTGATTTATTAGAAGAAACTTCTTCATTCTGGGTTTTTATTGGTTTGATCATCTCCTCTGTTTGTGTTAGAAAGGAGACCTGTGGGTACAAATCCTTCAGCTCACAGTATTAAACCTTATTGATCAAAGAAAACATTATGAGAGTGTTTCAAGCTTGCTTTAGCTTTTCTTCCCAGCATGCTCTGTGTATAAGGTTGCAGCTGAAAAGAAAAAGTGCAGATATTCAGTAAAAATAAGCAAGTCGGCTCAGGGTCGTCTGCACTGTTTAGTCGAGTCTTTGCTTTTTCAAAGGCTGCCGAAATACGCACTCATTCATGCCTTTTGTAGAGTCTGCCTCTCTTTTCGGCTGTTTCAAAACTTGGGACAATCAGGTCCAGACACCTTCAGGTCCTGTCCCACAGGCAGAGTAACTAGATAGTATTGTTGCTGCTTTTGTACATCTGAAATACTCCAGGTATAGCTTAGGTTGTCTGTAATGGTGGCAGATACTACTATGTTGTGTTCAGAGTAGGGAGAGGACTTAAAGGTCCCATATTATGCAAAATTCACTTTAGAAGGTTTTTCCAATAATCATATGTATCCCTAGCCTGCCTACACCCCCACCCCCCCACCCCAAAAAAAAAGAAAGAAAAGGGAAAATTATTCCCTCTCCTTCTCTTGCTTGTTCCACCTTTCAGAAAATGTCTGCTAAAACAGGTGTATTGAAACTTTTGCCTCCATGACGTCATGGACGGCGATAACTCCTCCCCTCCAGGTTGCTGACCCCCCTGAAGATGTTTGCTCTGCCCCTTGAAAATTTCCACTCAGACACAATTTTTCTTCCTCGCAAACGCTGGTTTGAAAAAAGAGCAGTAAGTACAGGAAGACAGTGGAGATGTAACCGTTAGCAGGAGCTAATGTTAGCCAGCTACATGTAAGTCACTGTGTACCAACATATGATAAAAGTATAAAGTAAAATATGGAGACACGTCTAATTTGAAACTAACCATTTAAAAAAGGCCTGCTGCAGACACAGAGTTGGAATTTTTTCAGGAGCCTCTCCTTCTGGGTCAGACTCTGGATCAAACTGGCACGGCTGGACCACAGCACTTCTACGAGTCATACCTAGCACTCTATGTAAACATTAGCACATGGTACTGTAGTGCAAGACACGGCCCCTCTTCCAGAGAGACAGGGAGGGGCGTGGCTTGCGCTGAAGGAGGCGTGGACAAGCGCAGCACACAGAAACAGCGCGTTCTCGGTAGAGCTCACTAGAGAGAGTTTTCAGGCTGGCTGAAGTCCAGAAAAAACAGGGTTTTTAGACAACAAACTTTAAATTGACTGTTCTGGGACCTCTGAGACCTATGTGAACCTGCTGAAAAGGAGTACAATATAGGACCTTTAATAAGTGTCTACTAACATCAGCACTGTTATCGGTTCTGCTCGTCACTCTAATTCCTTGTCAATCCCTGTGTATTTATTTGCCTCATTAGCCCAGATATTGGCTGGTGACGACTATTTCAAAACGCTGTTAATTGGCCTACTCTCTTGTAACTCTGTTAAAGCCTATCGGAAGATTTTGAGTTGTGGCCAGCAGAATAGTTTGTTTGCTCTCTCACACTCTCACATGCATCACCCCCGGGAAATGTCAGGACATTTTCAGGAGTGCAGAGCATGTGCAAAAGGGCAGAGTTTGAAACCGGCTGAGTGCGCGGTTAAGTGTTTTACTCAGCAGATCCCCCCTCGGGTTCAAGCTTCAAATATATGAATCATGAATCACAGTGAGCTTGAATCACATTATTGTTGTGTAAATGAGGATCGGAGGCTGTGTGCTCGCTCGGTGGTAGGTAGTACACACAGTCAGTCAACAGCCCTGCGTCATTAAACTGAAATGAGGTGTAATTCCACTTTAACGCCCCCTGTTTTCTATTCCAGTGGTTGCATTAGTGAACTGACTTAGTCAGTTTTTCATGATTATACTCACTCACTTAAACCTCCAACCTTTGCTCTCGCTCGTTTCGAGTTTTTTTTTCCTTCCAGCGCGCGCACACACACACACACGCACTCATACACACACACACACAAATATGAACACACACATGCCAGGCTTTTATGGCTGGTGTTTCCTCCCTCTACACTCTTCTCACTATTGCTATCAGGGGAGTCATTACAGATCACTGCTCTCTTTAAGTGCCGATAAAAGGGTCCGCCTCACACACGGGTCCATTGACCTCTCCCCGCTGATCTACTTCTACTGGAGAACGATGTGTAGGTCTTGTGTTTGTTTCTGTGCGCTATTGCTCGGGAAACCTCTAAATAACCCTGCCTAGAGGGATCACTCACCTGGAAAGAACAGCACTGTCAACTTGATGGTGAAAAAAGCCATCTCACCCTTTAACATGAAGTTATCAGGCGGCAGCACCTAATAGTGATAGCCACTTTTAATTGTCTGCAGGAAAGCTTCTGCCTCTGACTAACACTTAGAAGTAAGCTGGGAGGTTGATAAAGTATTGATTAAACATCCCTCCCATTATCAAAGGGTCTCAAAGTGGCATCATTGTGTGTCCACCGAGAGTGAAAAGCAATTTCAGGCATCTCTTCTTCAGAAAATAGTCCGTCCTTTAGTGGCTTTTGGTATCACGAAAAGTTTGTCTAATTTGCCAGGTTTGAGATATCCAGTGTTGGGATTCCTTTTAAAAGAAGTAATCTGAAAGAAAAAACTAGGTCTGTTATCTCCGAGCATTCAATTCAATTAATTTTAACTGCCTGTTTGAATGGCTTTTAAGCATGCCCAGCCTATAAATACAAAGGCTCCCCAAAGGCCTGCAAGTGCTGTTAGAGGCTTAGCATTCTTGTTTAGTATCAAGTGGCTGTGCAGCCCATTACAGGCCTATATTTACAGTATAATCTGAGTTTATTATCCTTGTGAGATGGTAATGGGATGTCTCTTAAGTGTTTGTGCTCAGACAGAAATCTCTATCAGTGGGGATGTGGTGCCTAATGTAGCGTGGTGTTTTTGTGTTGTCCAGTCTAACCGAGAGCACCCCGCGGATCAAAACAGATGCATGAGCTCACGCCCAGCAGCACAGACAAGGACATAGTTATTGACATTAATTAGTCTGCAGTCACACAGAGGCCATCTGTGAACTTTAGGGGAACTGCACAGCAGATTTCCTGTTAGAGTTAGAGTGAATGTGCAGGGCGGGGATGTGGTTTTTGGATTTCTCCAGGATGTTAGATTTTCAGACCCAAAGAGGTAACCACCAAATCGTAAAGATGAGCATATTTTTGAGTGAGGTGGTTATAAACTGTAAAGTGAAATAAAGAGAATTTAAGCCACAGGCTAAACTGTAAGGGTACTAAAGATTTCTACAATGATCAGTATTTGTGTTTCTTTATTAGCAGGGTGTGTAAACAGTTTTTCTTTCTTATCATTTTATTGTTTTTATTATTATTATTATTTTGTATTTTGTGAGACAACAGACAATTGAATTTCCCTTCGGGGATTAATAAAGTTATTCTTATTATTGTTATTCTTTTTTTTCCTTTACACCTTTCTTCCTGTCTTTTTATATTCTTTTCTGTCTTTCTTTCTTTCTTTCTTTCTTTCTTTCTTTACACCTTTCTTCCTGTCTTTTTGTCTTCTTTTCCTTCTGCCTCTCTTTCCTTGTTTCTTTCTTAATGGTGAAAAGCTTTACAGAGGCAGAGGATGTAAGAGAGGAGATCCTTACTTTGAAAACCAAAAACATAACATTGAAAAATAATTAAGCAAACATAACTGATTAATAGTAAGAACATATTGATATCTGTAAAAAGAATGATACATTTGACGTCTTTAAAATAGATGAAGACCGTTCTGTCCATAGGGGCGCCAAAAGTGACACAAACCACAAGTTCTTGGCAGGAGTTTTCAAAAAAGCCGCCTGACATTTTGCATCAAAAACATGAATCATATTCCTAACTCTAAGTTCATTTTTTAGTGGTTTTCAGCAGATGTTGGTGAAAGTGAACCTGTTTGGAAAGTATTCCTGATTTTTTTATCGGATGCCAGTTACAATCGAGTGTAATATAATAGTAACGTGCTGTTAAAGAGGGCATAACTGATGGATAGCAGTGTCTTATTTTTCACCTAGTTTCCTCCTAACAGAGACATATAAAGCTGGTCTTTGCAGTGTTACTCAAGCTGCTGTCAGGACAGGAGAGACTTCAAAGTGTGAAGGGACAGCCTCCTTACTGTTATCTTCCAGGCATGGTTCCTCCCACTCAGCCTATCATGTATTGCCAAAGATATCAGACAGCGTATCTATATTGTCTGCTGCCTGGACAACCGCAGGTAAACACATAGTACTTGGCAGGCGACTGTTTGTATCCCTAACTGTTGGCAGTTTCTTGGCACAGGGGAGTGATCATTCCGGTCCTCTGAACATGACATTGACTGGGACAGTTGTTGACAATACTGAGTCTACGCCTTGATGGGAGAAGCTCTGGGAGCACTGGGGAAGATGGGAAACATTGACGACTGAGAGAGAGAGTGAAAAAAAACATAAAATGATGGGTCAAAAGATTGTAGTAGGGGGAACTATCTCGACTTGAGGTTTTGTACTGTATGTGTTTCAGCAGTTTAGGAACTAGGCTTTTGGAGACAGCCTCAAGTGGACACCTGGGGTACTACAGCTTTTATGTTATTTTGCTTTTGCTGCATATTTGTAGCTTCGGAGGGTTTCTGGTTGGACTCTCAACTTCTAATGTACCATTGACATAAACGGCTCAATTTACGTGCCTCGCCGGAGACGTGGTGCAGGCGAGGCTTGAGTCAGGTCCGGAACCACCTGTGCGTAAATGACACATCTCGCTCCGTGGCCTGGCTGTTTCTTTCATAGATGTTGGCATATAAAATAAATTTGGCCCACAAAACTGGATATTATAATATTCGTATGTAGGCTTAAAGTAAATTACTCATCTGATCACTGAAACAAATCATCTGTTCAGCCGCTGCAGGACGGAGAGAGGACACGGAGACATGTCCAGGTTGAGCTGCGTGGAAATAACAGGAAGAGTAAGAAAGAAAAGGAGGGAGACGAATTACATATCTTGTTAACTTCATCATGTGTGTTTATTTACTAGATATTAAATTTAATTTAATGCGGTTTCAGCTGTGTTGGTTTGGTCAGGTTGAGTGTCCAAACGCGTGCCAAACGCGCTCATCAGATCGGATATAGATCAGAATATATCTATGTAGATCTAAATGTATGTGCTGACTCAGAGTAATAGTTGTTGATGATTATTTTTTGCACTGAAATGTGCCTGACACTGTGGAAACCTGCCGGTGAGGCATGGGTGACGTATGCCGCTACGCCGTCGGTCTACCAAAATACCACTAGACCAGCTGCCCTCTGCCTGCGCTGGAAGCTGGCCAGGTTTGAATCGGCGAGCTTTCAGTGCACTTTACACGCCGGCGGCGAGCACGAAAATGTCACTGCGCCAGCTGATTCTGTTGACACTTCCCCCTGCCACGCCCAGCTTGGCGGACCACGGTGTGCCTCAGTCCACGAAAATACCAAACTGGCAGTGCGCCGTGCTCCGCCAGATGAAAATACCACTGCGCGGGGTCCGCCACCCTCCGCCGCGTCGCCACTGGACACGAAAATAGAGCCCAATAAATAATGATATGTGGTGAAACCAGATGTCACTGAATCTGAGAACCTGGCTGTAATCTGTCTATGTGGTTTCTGCAGCCAGCTTAAAGTGGACACTCTGAGAGATGCAGTATTTTGCACATCTGCAATAGTTTCATTTCCCTAGACTGCAGTTTGGACCTAAAGACAGAGATGTGACATCCCCACCTCACATCCAGATAGCTGCAGCAGTTAGGTAGTATTCATGAGGATGAGTCTGACTCTGAATGAATTTTCTTTTCAGCCTCCAGGACTTTTTTTGTACCCTAAAAAACCTCACTTGCATTTCAGGTCAGGTGGTATCTTCTCCTCATGTCTCTCCCTCTACACGCCCCTTTCACTCCCCACTGGGGAGACCAACATTACACTCTAAAAACCTCTGCTCTGCGATAGGCTGTACCCTTACTTTATAAATCAGTTTCATGATCCTGTGAGGATAACTTCCTAACTCCCACCGGCCTACCATCGCATCCATAATTCATAGAGGAAATAAAAACATTTCCAAAATACAAAAAAGGAGTTTTTCTTTTAGAAGAAACGGGGGGAAGGTTTGGGAAGTGTGTGGATTCAGATATGTGGGATAATACCTTTAGGGGTGTATCCTTACAAGCTCTGTAATGATTTTTTTCACCTCTTACGGTCAAGTAAAATAGAAATATCTGATGTGCATCATGTTTGCTCTTGTCTGCCTCTCCAGCAGCATCACAGCTGCTGTACAACAGAGGAATCCTGCAGTCTGGCTTGTATGTGTTAATTACTTTCTTGGAGCGTCTTTGAACTTCTCCCCTCCCGATAATGAGTTCCTTTAAAGAGATGAAGTTTGACATGACGGAACAAAGAGAGTGTGAAGGACACCGGGAACGCAGGATACCAAATGTTTTCTCATCTTTTTTCTAACTCTGATTATTGAGAAATTTAGGATACTAAATGCTGCAGCCTTCTTCAGATGGTGTAACATAGATGGATTGTTTCTGTGCCAATTTATAAAGATATTTGATTAAAGTTCAATTAAAACTTCTGCATCAATATCAGGTTGAGTTTGAAGTGATAAAATCCACAGACACGTGGTTCAGGCTGTTGCTGGGGGGAAATATCTGTACATACAATGCTAGAGCACCTTGTTTGTACGCCTCCCGACCTTCCTCTGTTGCTCTGCCCAATTTCCTGATTCTGTTTTCCTGTCACACACCTAACTCTCCTGCTTTTTCGCACTCTGTCTGGGGTCTTGTGTTAAGTTTCTCCCAATCTCTCTCTCTTCACTTAGCCCCCTGTTTTCTCACGTTTAATCCCGATCCCCCCAGAGGCAACAATGTCCTTGTGTCACCTCGTTAAATTGGCAACCTGCTGAAAACCTAGCCTGAGGGTGAAGGTAGCGCGAAAGAGCTGAGAAGTTCAGTCTTAACATTTCTCCAAGGATCTTTTACCTGCTGTTTTTTTCCACTGCTGTAAACTGAGACCTAATCCTCAGTCCTGCATCTATTCTGGAGAACAGTAGTGGGGACGGCTCATAACCAGCAGAGCCTGATTCTCTTTCACACAGAATGATGGGAACTTCACCATCCTTTGTTGGTTCGTCACATTTCTCCAGGGGAAATGTTTTTGGAAGCTGACGCGGTGTGTTTGAAAGCAAAAACCGTAAGCTGATAAGATCTTAAACACACACAAAAAAGACTCAAACCCAAATCAATTCACTTGATAGTGGCAAGATTTCACAGACATGGTACACTGCCTCTAAAAAAACATTGGTTTAGTTTTCAGAAACTGCAGCAGTGAGAAGGTAGCCAGAGTTTCACAGGCCTTTTGCACCGACAGTGGGACTATGGGTTAATAACTGGTCAGCAGCTGTGAAGAAAAAAACACAGCACTGTCATTTCTCTTTAATTGACCAATTATAGAAACCAGTTTGCCAGTTTGAGAGATGATTTGGTCGACATGTTTGGATCTTAATAGTAGCTTAAATTCAAAGTAGGAACATTGGGCATTTTCCAAATGAGCTTCTCCTTAAAGGGATCATTCAGTGTTTTTTTTTTAAGTTAAAGTTACACGTCATTGGTAAATGTATTTATTGTATTTCATGAGAAACCACCAGTAGAAACAGGGAACTATGTATGCTATGGTTGTCTGCAGTTGGGGTCAAGTCTGCCACATAAGTACTAAGAAATACAACAACCACCAATACTGAGAAATCTTTCAGCACTTTCCCCTCAGAGCGCCTGTTTGTTTTTGCACCATTTGCAGACACAACAAAGACGCGCTCCTCTGCATGCAGAGCACGGATCAGCTGTTCAGGTGCTGTTTACTGTGGACACTCGTGGACTCCTTTATTAACTGTGGTTTACAGAGAAGAAAAACATACAAAAGGGGAGCCTTTATGCAAACTGGAGAGCAGGAAGGATCTTCAGGTGGTTCAGGTGTATATAATGCAAGCTAATGTCCTCCAATTGAGAAAAATTCATCAGCAGCTACCCCTGGCTCTTCGGGAATCAAAATTTACCAGCAAATTCAATAGTAAGAAGCAGAGTCAGCCCCGTGTGCAGAAATATACCTTCTTGAAAGAGTGTTTCAGATTTAGTAACTCTTACTTACCGTTGTTCAAACCTTGTGATTCTCGTCCCTGATCGAGGTCCTAAAAACCCTTGATAACAAACCCCTTTAGTGCGGGGGAGGGTGTTCTGGTTTTGTCTCTGTTTCTGGGTGACTGGAGCCGGTGGTGACAGCTTGAGGACCAGCCAACCGGTAAAACACAGCACTTGACACACCCCCCCCTCACTGCCAACCCCTATAAATAAGTGAAAGTCACTCACCTTCTATAAATAAGGATGTGGTTGTTCTGGACACCAGAGCATGTCCGTTATCTGAAGGAACTCTTTGACTCGGTAATTATTTGAAATCTTAACTTATATTTAGGGATGGGAATTGATAAGATTTTATCAATATCCTGCTTATTGATTCAATTCTTTAACGATTCCCTTATCAATGCCTTTCTTTGATTAAAAAAAAAAGTACTCTAGGTTTTCACCATTAATTCAAAATTTTATTGAGTCTCTGATAACAGAAAAAAATGTATGCCACCTTCAGTGAGTCTAAAAAACAATCAAACAAAAACGCTATTTGTACAGCATTTCTGGCATTCATTGTACTTACGTTGACAAAGGACATATGTTAGGATGACCATTTTCTGAATCCCCAAAAAGAGGACACTTCTACGCGGGGGCGGACTTGTGTGCGAAATTTTGAGGGACCTGGAAGAAAGGAATCGTGAAGGGAATCGTTCAAATAAAATGTAAATGATGTCAATGGATTGAACCATTTCTCGATTCCCATCCCGACTTATATTTAGACATTCAAACTCCTTGTTTAAGGTGTCTTTATTTTCCTGCTTGAATTTGATCTTAAGACCACTGTGGTTCCCTCAAGTTAATGGTATCTCAGGTCTAAACAGAGCCCCACTACCTGCCAGACACTCATATATGCTATGTAGTGAAAGTATGTGACTGAAGCCCCCCTGTAAATGTGTCTGAGAGAGTCAGTATGTCACAACACAGGCCATTATCTGCCTGAAGACAGGGGGGCTGCATTCCTGCACAAGTCTCATATTTCCATCTCTTACAATATGTTTAGTGTGAACACTGTTTGAAATCCTGCCCATGTATTCTTTATAGGACTGTCACAGCTAGGGTCAAAGGTCAAAGCTTCAGAGGTGAAGACCTTTGCACACGCTGTACTGGCTGGTATGCATGAGTTACTTCCTGTCTCCCCCTGAGGGCTTTGACTTCACCGTCTTCCTCCACTCAGTACTTTCATCAATGAATCATCCAGTTCAGCTACTATGCCTCTGAATTTAGGGTTTTGATGTTTGGTTTGACACACTTTATTGATTTATTCATGTAGCCGTTCACTTCTCAAAGTCTCTTTCTTCTCCAGTGTCAAACCTTCAAGTCCACTTCTGGGGAATATCTTTCTTTTCTTCCTCTGGGGGTTGGTTCGCGGTTGACTTTCTTTCACACCTGACGTCGTATCTTCCCATCGCCTTTCTTTTCATCTGAGAAAGAAAAAAAAAAGGTTTCTAAGACCTGGGAGGGCGAGAATCTTGGAGGTAGATCGCCAGAATTATGTTGTTCTCAAGTCGGACGCTTTAGTTTTGATTCGATTTGCGCCTCAATGGGAGACAGAAGCTCATTTTTCCTTGTCACTTTGCCTATTCATCAAGGAAAACAAGTCTTCTCCTCTGAGACGAGCCAGTCTCTCTGTGTCAGGTGCGTTAGGTCATTGCCGTCCCAGCAGCCACTGCAGTCCGTCTGTTCTCTTCTGCAGAACATGCTATCGCTGCCTGTGGGAGGCTGTCACAGAGCCTGGTTAAGCCACTTTCACACACTGTTCACCGCACACTATTATTTGTCCATTACTTGTAATTACCCATCATGATGACTGATGGAATGTTTTCCAGCCTGAGTTGGCGAGCTGTTAGGATTATCCTGTTGAGGACTTTGTATAATTACCCGGTCATTAAACAGGGCTCAGCGTGGTGACGACCTGAGGGGGGCGACTTGCCATGGTCTCGGTTCTTGGGTTTTTACTGTCGGCTGGTGGAGGCAGTCTGTCGACTTCATGGTATGTTGAATTCAACAGAGGGACTTTAGTATAAGGCCGTTCAAGTCAGTGCTGCATCCTGCCAGAGTAATCTCAAGTCGCTGAGACTGAGACGACTGTTCCACAGTATTTTGCCTCAGGGCTGATTTTATTCAAGTCCTGTTAAACAAACACAGTTGATGGTTAAGGCTGCCTCCTGAAAGTCAATGATTCGAAATGACCCACAGTCAGCTACCATTTTGCCAGTTGACATCGGCAATTTTTCCTCTTATTCACGGCATCATTTTTCACAGAGCGATGCAAAAGTAACATCACAGCAGGCTGTAAACTGAACAACCGAGTCTCAAACTGACCCTACGCCTTTTTTTTTTTTTCATCCAAAGCTAAAATGTCCTGCTCCTGGAAACGATGACAAAGTGACAAAAAGCAACAAAAACAAAATTCAAATCATGCTCATGTTAGGGCTGCATGATTAATCAATTTTAAATAGTAAACAGTTTATTTGATGATGACAAAGTCAAGAAAACTAAAATCACAAAATCAATTTTTTATCTCTATCATGTCTCATAGCCTGCCTCTCCAGCAGGCTATGAGTTCCCACACACACCAATGTAAAAAAAACACAGCAAACTATATATATATATATATAAAACCATGGTCCATACTCTTCTTCTATCTGTTGTGCAATTTCTCTACAGTTTTACAGCCCCATTTACTGGCTTGGCATATGCACTACATTTTTTTCAGTGGTTTCTTTTTGAGGGATGATAGAAAAACTTATTAAAGTGAAGTTTAGTGAAGTTGTCACTGAATAAAGAAATAGCTATTTCAAATTGAAAATCAGGTTTTCTGACAAAAAAATCAGGATTTTATTTTTGGCCAAAATCGTGCAGCCCTAGCTCGTGTTAGAAATTTGTGTTTTTGCACACTTAAAAAATCGCTTTAGGAACTGCAACCTGAGCTGCAGAAGAAAAAATGCTTGAACTGAACAACCAAAGATGAAACTCTATGAAGGATCCTAAGTCTTATCTGAATGATGTGGGGTGATAATAGATCTGGTGATCAGACTCGGACAAGTAGCATTGATTTACAGGTCAGCCTGTTTGGGTTTTGTACAGGTTCTCATCAATCTTAAATGGTTGCCCAATAATTAGGGAGCAGAGTGTGATTACAATAGAGCCTCATCAGTAACTGGAGGATGCCCTTTTCAAGTGCTTTCATATCAAATTTCAACAACAGAAAGAAATCACAGAGAAGAGACGATCAAAGTTAAGCAGCAAGAACAAAGTAAGAGCTGTACTCTGGGTTTTTTCTGGTCAGGGTCAGTTTTTTTTTTCTTTTTTTGAAATTCTGCTTGTGTACTTTTCCTTGTTTCTTTTGAAGGTCTAGTTTTGTGAGGTGAGTCTGATTTGTGTTGTTAAACCCAAAGGATGAACCTTTTTTCACAGTTGGCTCTTCAGACCTTGTCTGCTCATGTGCCGTCTGCACTGATTGTAGTTTGAAGTTATTCATTAATTGCAAATTTTGGCCAGTTTATGTGCATCACAAACAGGACGAGTCTACAAATAAAAACCTTGCCTGGATTGTTTTTGCTTCTCTTCCCTCTCTCCTTCTTGACCGGTTGCATTAACGTATAAATATTGTATGACAAAGTTCAGAAGGGGAAATGAGATATTGCTTGACTATCCGGGCTTTCTGGAGGTTAGAGGTTTTCTAATGAAGCACGCTCTGTGGAAGTTATGAAAGTTCCACCGAGTGTTGCCAGCAGCTGAGATTGGAGACCTCACACGGAGATGTAATATGTAATGTCTCAATGTTTTGCTTCTTTGTTACCTCACCTTGCCAAATTAAACATCTGCCATATCCCTGTAAAAGATTGATGCCCTGGCTAAAGTATGAAGGAGATGTCTCTGTGAGGTAACCTGCTTTTCTGCTAAACAAAGAGACCAGTGTTGCCCTAAGAAATGTGTAACTGCATGTGGTGTACTTTTCCAAATGGGTGGGATCTCATTTGCATTGCCCTGCTGCCTGGGCCAGAGATGTCTTTGATATCACGGTTCGTCTTGGGTTTTTATTAGTTTTATTGCAAAAAAGAAGCTCAGATCAAAGATGCCTGTGCTGTCAGGTTGGCTGTCTTGTTTTCTGTTTGACGGTGATTCATGAAAAGAACAGTGAGATCCAAGTAAAAAGATGGATGCTGTCAGTACCTTTCTTTGCCGTCCTTGTTAAGTTTTGTGGAGTTTCATCACACCTCGGGTTCCTGATCATTTTCTCTTGACTAAACTTTGAATTGTTTCTCACATTATTCAACTTTTTTTTTTAGATGAGTCGAAAGATTTATATTTTTAGATACTCGCTGCCTTTGAAATGTGTTTGTTAAACCCTTAAAATTACACGTTTCCATTGTTGGCAGCTCAGCTCGTCATTCCAGGTGCATCATTTTCATCCTCACCCACTTACTGGGTGAAATGGTACATTTGAAGAGAAAGCATTCAGCCCATCTCAAGCATACAGTATAGGCGAAGGATGGACTAATGAAGCACCGTGGGAAACACTTTTGAGTTATCGATTTATTTTTTATCTGACCCCAGAACCTCCTCTGAAATGTTTTTGTTGCTAATAACAAGTGCAGTAAAGCCCTTTTCTCATTGTTAGCAGTCTTATAGATTATCTGGGCAGAATCAGAGCTTTCAAGAGATGCTATAATATAAGTGAGAAACTTATATGTCACCAGATTTGAATGATGTCCTTCCCTCTGTTGCTGTAAAGCTGTATCAGGTTGGAGTACAAACACTTGACTGGAGCATTGTGTCATCCCCACAGACTGTATATAGAATGGATGCTGTATGCCTCCTGGCTGGGTGAAGCCACTCCAAAAACAGCACCTTCTGGTGACGGGCTGCAGTAAAGGTCATAAATCCCACCTCCACAGCAATCCCTATGGAGCTGTGGACAAACTTTTTAGAAATTAATGACACAGAATAAAAAATTTTCTCCCCCCTGCTTGCGTTGTTGACATGTAGTTACTGTAAGACTGGTTTGTGCTCAAGTCCTCTTTTTTTTTTCAGCTTCATTTTTGAAAGTTATTAGGGGTTCATGTTTTCTATGATTGACACTTGGTAAAGCCTATGGGCGTATGAAGATTGCGCAGCTCACCCAGGGAATACGCTGTTTTAGCCGCAACTCTCCCACCAAATGCGTACAACACTACTGTGCGATGTTGGTTTCAAAAAGTGGAGAGAATCCTGGAAATACCGAGAGAAATTCAACTTCAAATTCGTATAATGACAGAAGGTGGAGCCAAGTTGTCCATCGTATACAGTCTATGGTCCCCCTGGTCTATGGAAGAAGTCGAACCGTCCTTTAAGGGAAACCAACTTCCTCATCTTCTGTCTGCAGGGCACGGCTGCAAGGGATCGCCTGTGTCCTCTGATAAGACGTTGCTTTGAAATCCCACTCATGAAAGTCCTCTTTGTGGTGCATAACTCGATATGAACATTAAATGAGTTGTAATCAGATTTGTTTATTCACTTTCCTCCCAGTGGTGACTGTGCAGGCATTTGAAGAGAAAACGGTCTGTGAACCACGGCACTAGTTGGTGTCACGGTCTGGTTCCCTTCAAAACAGGGAAGATCGATTACCTCTGCTCCCCCGTCCCGCCTCGGTTAACCTTGGCGGGTGGTTAAGAGAGCAAGGATTGATCCAGGACCATGTTGTGTTTGTCTGCTCCCCCTCAGCAAGGACGATTAAATCAGAGGTCACTTTTACTAGCGCCGTTTCGTCACCGCCTGGTCTAACCCTGGTGTTGATCTCCGATGTAAGAGAGCAGTTTGTAGACACTTTAGTGAACTGGCGGGGTCTCTTCGTGCTTTGTTTCCTCTGTATCTTTTCCCAGCTGTCCACTTTCCTTCCTTATTTACTGTGTACCCTCTGCCATCCCTCCCACCTATCTCTCCATCACAACTGTCTGTCTGACTGTCTGTCCGTCTGTTTTCCTCCCTCAGGTTTATCATTCACTCTTATCAGCTGCTGCTGGTTCCTCCGGGCTTCCTGCACCTCATATCAGCCGGCCTGATTACATTGTAGATTATGTGTTACTGTCGGTGCACTAACAAACACAGTCACTGAGGTCCCATAATGTGTTTTTCTTTCCAGTGACTAATACATCCACTCAAGTATCAAGAATAGCTTTGACTCATGGGGGAATTAAGCTTTGGGATAGAAGTGTATCATGGGAATTAGAGTCAAACTGAGGACTGATTTAATTTTGCTTGTCAAATTCGTCACATGCTGAACTGCAGCGAGCTCAGGTCAAACTAACTGTGGCGATCTCTCTGCTCAGCACCCTCACTGGGCCCACTTAAGACTTGATAGATTTCCCATTATTTCCAGACAGCCGTGATGGAGTACCAGGTAACACAGTCTGTTCTGCTCTCTCTTTGACTTCCTGAGTGGGAACACTAACTCCGCTGTGGCACATGAATGGTAAGCACTCCTCTTTTCCAAGCCCCTGGAGATGAATGCTCCTCTTCATGTGAAACAATCACAAATATGTAATCTGGAAAGGGCCGTGTTTCCATCCCTCTTGTTTGGGAATCCGGCTCTTTCAGAGAGATTTCAGCGATGCTTCGGCCACTTGAACCATGGCAGAGCACCAAGGATCGATGCCAAGCTGTAAAACCAGGCAATAAGTGGGTTTATATTTGTCGTTTATTTGACAGGGAATGGTCCCGCGGAAAATATGACCTGAGTTGATTGTATTTGTCTGCTGTGAGCCAACTTTACAATCTCCTTCATTGCTTTAGTTTTGCTTTACACATGGGGTTCACATAAGTGAGCTAATTGACCATAAGATTACTCCAATATTGAGCAAATTACCCTGTCCTATCTGAGTAGTAGCTAAGGCAACTTCTTCTCATAGCATTACAGTGCTACAGTTCCCCTGTAGTGTATTTGGCAGGGTGCCCCCCCGCTGACGGTTCCTCCACCTTGCCAACAAGATCCCAAACCAGAAATTGAAGTCGTAGATTAATATATATGTTTCATATATATATATAAGTATATACATATATATATGTATTTAGCAAAACTGCCAATAAAATATAGTTTACACAATTTCAGACTCTAAAACTAGCAATTGTTTCATTACTTTTTTGGGGGGGCGATTTTTGCCTTTTATCGATAGGACAGAGTGAAATGTGGGGAGACAAAGAGAGAGGAGGGAGGACATGCAGCACATGGTCAGGGCTTTACTCAAACCCGCGACCGCTGTGGGGACCCATACATGGGGCGCACTAACCCATTCGGCCGTTTGTGTGCCCCAGTTAATTCATTACTTTCAAGAAAAAATTACCTCTCCGCTCCTCTGCGATGAGCAGGGCTCTCCACTTACTCCTTTCTCAATCGTACAACATACACGCGTTGACACGCCGCACCGCATAGTTCAGAGGCGTGGCATGTCAGCACCACTGATTTTGGTGTTCTGGTCTTGAGCGCTTGCCACTCATACCCTGACAGTTTTGCGCAGGATGGTTTTGACAACCTGGGGTTCTTGCTCCTTTCCATAGTGTTTGCTGCCAAAAAAACAATAAAAAAACTGTTCATGAAGCACTGAACATCATCACATGAGGTGACTTATGTCTACATCGTATGTCGTCCCCCCGCCCTGCGAAAAAGAAAGAGCTAAGGGAAACACTGCATTAATTTTTATTCCACCCCTCTTTTCATTCCTGCAAGTCCTACCTTTCACTCAGAGCTAAATTTAACATATTGATTGACTGAAATAAGTGCTTTGTTCAGTAAAAAAAATCTGCATTTATTACTTTTAGTCAGGATCCTTCTTGGTGACTCAGCTAATCTGGCCAAGCTTGAATTCCCATCACAAAAAAAAAAGATGATGCAGGCTGCAGCAGCACTTGCCGTTGTGCCTGGGTGCGACAAAAGCTGGAAAGGGAGGGAATGAGTATAGTTTTTGACACGTTGTCGCGCTGTGACTCATACGAAGAGCCGGGAGCAAACATTTCTGTTGACTTCTTGTGGGGTTAGATGCCACCTCAGCTTTAACGGGGGAGTCACGGTCACCTGCAGAGATTTAACGGCAGAGAGAACAGATATGACAGTTTAGCTGGAAAAGGGCGTTCGTCCTCCAAGTGCAGAAATGCAGAGTGAAAGTGCTGGACTGGCACAGTTTTCAGTTAAAGCAGAGGGGCTTATTTTCCAGCACGTTTTAAGAAATTGGTTGGAATTGACTTCTGAGATTCCACATTTAAAGTTGGTGAAGACTGTCAAACAGTGAGTTGAAAGCTTGGCCGGAAGTGTCCTCTGGGAAGCAGGAACTATTGCCGCTCGAAGTCTGTCACCTCTTATTAAGAACCACAAACTATTTTTTGGCACAAGATCCCTAATGGGTGCTCACACCAGTCAGCCAGAAGTATAGCCACTGACAGGTGAAATGAATAACACTGCTCATCTCCTATTATGGTGTCTGTCAGTGGGTGGGAAATGGTTGGCAGTAAGTGAACATTTTGTTCTCAAAGTTGTTGTTGGAAGCAGGAATGAACTGGCAAGCGTAATGAGGATGTGAGCGACTCTGACATGAATCAAGGTGTGGTGGTTAAACGGCCCGGTCAGAGCACGTCCAGAGCTGCAGCCTCCAGGATGGTTTCCTGTTTGCAGTGGTTGGTGCCAATCTTGTAACTTCAGTAACTTTGGAATTAACACTTCATAGGAAAAAAAAAAAAAAAAAAAAAGACTTCCTGGCTGTATAGTTGGAAGCCTGGAAACATGCCAGAAAGCTTTCTCTTCTATTTCGAATCTGATTTGAATTAGAATGGAGAGAAAAATTAGCCTGTAATTCTTGAGCTCAAGTATCAAAGTCGAAACCTGAGCATCTCATAGACACCAATATGAATAAGTCCAAATACATCCCTCGAACCATCATAACAAAATACTAAAATATCATGCACACATTAGGTAACCCGAAGTTGGGAGTGCCCCCGGGCATGAGGCTCAAAGAAAACCATCTGTATGTAGGTCTGAAGGCCCAGGTGAGCCATCGCCTTGGGATGCCGACCTGGACAGTACATTCCTGGATGCCTCCCTGGGTACCCCGGAGGGGCAGGTGAGCTGTGCAGACAGCCAGAGGGAGTTTGACCCGGCGGTCACGTTGTGTATGGGGTACATCTCTCATCTTCCTGGTTGACCCCCCCCTCCCCTCTGACTTTCTCTTTGCCTGTCTGTCTTCCCCTCCCTCTCCTTTCCACCTACTATCCAGAGAATTACATGAGCAAGGAATGAAAAGCAGTATTGTGCTCTGTTGACTGCAAGCTATGTGCATGTGTGTTCAGACGTGTGTTACCGTGGTAGCCTTTCCTCTACTCTGGGCTGTGCAGCTATGCATCCTTGGCATGCCGCAGTGGTCAAAAGAGCAGGAACATGTTCTTGCCAGTCATCATATATGTCAGGGTCGACAACAAGCAGCTAAAAGAGTCTGTGGAGCAATCGGCTGCTTATTTGGAGACAAAAGTGCCATTGCAATATATCGATATATTTACAGACACTGTTTGTTCTCTGTACAATGTTGACAGTGGGATGTAGCCCAGTGAAACCGCATAGCACACAACGCATTACATCGCAGCACTGGCTTGGCATAAGATTTTGGATCTGAGCCCAGGACCTCAACAGCTTCCGCTAACATACTCATTAGACAGCAGTGCTTACGTGTGGCCTCTTTCTGCGCAGCACGCAAGCAGAGGCACAATTGTTATTGTTCAGTGAGAGAGCAGACATATTTCATCATGCAGTAACTTGAGAAACGAGAAGTACGAAATGTTTCCTGACCACAGGAAGAAAACCAGAGGGAAACTTTGTTTACACTGCCTGTAGTGAGCAGCTGACAGGTTTCTTGGCATAAAATGTCAAAGAGGATTGGACTCCTCATCAACTTTGGTGTGATGAGAATATGAAAAAGGGCTGTTTCATGTAGAGGCTGTTATGGTTAGGCCACTCATGGTTAAAAAAACAATCAGCTTTTAAGGAGATTGTTCGTCGGATACGAGACGTTATGAGGCCAAACATTTTCATTTCCTTGAAGATGATTTGAAATGAGACTTTCTTGTGATTTCTGTAGAAAAGATCTCAACAGTCTATCAGTAGATTTAGATTCTGCCTGCAACACTGCAACAAATCTCTGCTGTCACTCCGCCTTCGTGCTTTAATATCGAACCACACAATAGAAATGGTTTTTCACAGCATTTTTCACAGATTTTTTTATGCTGTTGCAGAAGCAGGAGAGGCTCAACATAAAGAGGCTGCGCAAGCTTTTCATACCAACACATAAAGCAGTTTTTCTTCTGAGTTTTCATGGCTCAGGACTAGAGCGACTTTACCTCATTTGCGACATTTACATTGACTGTGAGAAGTAACAGTCCTTCTTGAACTGACTGTGCAAAAAAGGGGCTTAAACAGGTCACAATATGTAGTCACCAAAGAGATATGATACTTCAGAAAACCTCTTGGGTACTTGTAGCCAAGCAGGAGATGCATCTAGTTGTTATTCCTCAGCTCTAAACTTTAGACTGATGTTTGCTGCAGATTCAGTCGGCCTGTCCACATATTCAAATGTCAGCAGTGATTGCTGAGCCAAAGCTTGAAGGCCAAACTCTGCCCTTTTCTCACACAACTCCAACAGAGTACAATCTGATAAAATCCTACACTCATTCAACTGCTGCCGTGTGTGCGGTTCAGGTTGTCTTTACTGTCTGTCAACCTTTGTCTGTGTGTCTATAAGCCTCCGTACACCTCAACCAACTCTCGGTGTCGACCTCCATCAGCGTCAGCACGTATACACGAGAGAGCAGGCTGAGGTCCACATCACGTGCATGTTTCTTGATCTGTAACCTTGGTCACCCACCATGTTTCTTGACAGTGGTGTGACTTCAGACAGGAAAAAGGGACAATCTTAGCACATTATGTGGCTACCAGCTGTGAGTTACTTAGAAAGAGGGGAGCATGACAATGAAAGAGAGAGTCATCGGTAAAATTACTCACCAAATCTACTGAAATTCACCCAGTGTGTTTACATCTTCAAAAAGTCAACCAATTGAGTTAGTCCGACTGAAACTGGACTTTGAAATCGCACTGACTTTCCATAGTCAGACTAAAATACCTTGATAATAAAGTTAGTGATCAATTTTTTTCCTCCATGTATTTGCCTCCAACTGTCTAAAACTGCTCTTAGCCTTCTGTGCATGCTCCATAATTTGCATGTTAGGTTTTAACCTCGAGGGTGAAGAGCAAACTCAGAACTTCATTTTACTGTGTCAATTTAGGGAGGAAAAATTAGCCGGTAAATAAACTAAAACATCTATTAAACTTTAAAAAAAAGTCAAATATTGATATCCTGCTAAAATTAGGTTTATAGTTATACCACAACTTCATAGTAGTGGTCCAAGGCTGGTTGCCATGTGTCATAACACAGATAGGAGACAAAGAAGCAGCAGCTGTTAGTGACATTTAACACTTTTAGAAAGCTGACCGTCAAACTTTTATCATGAATCGTGAAAAAAAAATGTTTAAGCTTGTGTCTCTTTGAGGTACTAACCAATCAAACATTTAGACTTTCTGATAGTTAGTCCAACTTTTTCATTTAGCTCTGTAACTTATAATCTACCAGAAGATATTTACTTCAAAATAAAAGGGTAGTTTACGATGCAGGAAAGAAATCTGTGTATAATTCAGGTTCACTAAATCTGAACTTGTGGCAGCCCAACTGTAAACATAATATCTGTATCTTATTAGGTTCACATACTGTATCTCCAACTTTTCTTGAAAAGATTTACAAGCTGAGCGTTTGTGTGGAGTTGTGTTCTAAAAATGGACCAAACCAATATTCAATATTCAGCCTCATCCCACATCTGCATTTGGTTGTTTCTGACTCTTGCTGCTAAATACTCCACTTTTGTCTCCAGCCAATTTTTTCTCTTGGCACAAATAATCAATTATTCATGTGATGATGCAAAGATGACTAAAATAGTCATCTTAATTTAGCTTCATGTAAAGATCAGTAATCACATCACATACAGCCTCATATGCTCACCCTTTGGATAAAAATACACAATAGGGCTAACACGTTTGTTGGCTACACAAAGTGTCTCTTTGCTCTCCATGTGCCTGCGCTCCTCTATCACCTCCTCTGCAGCCTTTTTCTCCACCCTTCGCTTCTCTCTTTGGCAATCAGCTGGTATTATCCCTGTCATCTTGTGCTGGTATAGGCACACACTGATCCTTTCTCTGGAATTATCTTTCATGCTGGATAAAACCATCTGTGTTCAATCACCCTAAAGGGCCACAGATACCTCTGCCAAATCACTGCACTCTATCTTTATCTCAGGAAAGTTTCAGCCGGTGGATGTGAGTGCGCACCCAAAAAAGAGATAAAGACAAAAGTTGGCTTTACTAGTTGGATGCTGCCTTGAAATGGGGTTCAAAGCAGGCCCGTGCATGAAGAGAGAAACCTGGGGAGTGTTGATAAGACTGGTCAAATTTGCAGAGACCATAGTGATATATGGATCCTTTCCTTCTTAAACATTACCGGTGTCTGCAGCTTGTTGACTCCCTGAAATAGAAAATCATCACAAGTGCTGCTGGGGTTAAAGAAGCACAAAGTCTTCATAAACTACATTTTCAACCTTTTCCCTTCTTGCCTAGCCATGCTTGCTTTGTCTGTGGAGTTACAACCAATTACCTTATATCTGCATACCCGTTCTTCTTGATCAAACGAATATGTCTACTTTTGACTTTTCATTACTCTCTATCCAAAGATGGGTTTAGACCTGGAGTACAGTTTCTAAAGTCTGTGTCCATAGTGGTGGTTGGTATGTATTGCTCCCTAAATTGAGCTTGGGAGGACCTCGCAGACAGCTACAGCCCCTGCTGAATGTGACACCTGTGCTCAACACCTTTAGTCAGTTGGTTTGCAATAAACTTGGAACATCACACTCATATCTAAGCTACATGAGACTGTTTGACGTCTATTTCTGCCTGACATTCTGAGAAAGTGTGTTGGAGTACATTCTCAACAATCAATGAAAAAACTTAATTAATTATTGACATCCCTAATTTTGATGTTTGACTCATGTTCCTAGCTTGGGTTGGGAAAAATTTGACCTTTGCTGCAGCCAGCATTTAAGAGAACTCTGTAAACTAGGGCTGTAATCAACCAAAGAAATTCTTGGTCGACTAAAACCCTGAAATTTTCAACCAAAATTTGACTAATAGGGAGGGGGCAATTACTAATGCGGCCCGGTGGAGCGTGGCTCGGCGGGGTGAAAATATACTGATATCAGCGCAAAAAGGCAAATTTAACACAACCTAATCCACCATAAAATTCTGCCACACTGTTGATGTCTTTGACATGAATGGTAGAGGAAGACTCACATGAAAGTTGAAATGCTCAAAAAATAATCATTCAGCAAACCACCAGATGTTGATTAACGTTCTGGACGCTCTTCAATCTTCCTGTCTCCAGCCGGTCTCCAGGGTTGGGCGAATCCAAAATGGCGAAAACAAGGCGGTGTCCTGAGACAGGCTGTTACCTGTGAAACGGGGGTGCTCTGAAAACACTCCCATTAGCACTTGGTACGTTCCCTCTGATGAAACTAACCATAGACTGTAAATTGAAGTGGAAAAAAATCAAGTCGACCAATCAGAATTTTGGTTGACTCAGCACGTATTGACCAATAAGTCGACCAGTTGGACCTTACAGCCCCACTCTAAACTTTGGCCTCACTTTTAGAGCTGCTTGATTGTCCATTTTTTCATTACAGTCATATATTGTTTGAGAGCATGGTGCACGTACACAGTGCTTTCTTCCTCTATTGAACAGGATTCAGGCTATCTGTAGTAAGACCTCAGTACATTGCGATGACCAAGTTTACTGGATCCCCAGACTCGCCTGGTCTAAGGTTTTGAAAAGATGTGGTAAGGGCAAGATGCTGAACTTTTTTATCAGTCACTTGTTCGGTACATACTTTCTCTGCCTGTTGGTGGTAGCTCGATCCCGGCTCTGAGTGTGTGTATTGTCTTTGCAGGTACGTTGTGTGTCTCATTCCTAAAGAATGCATGACCAGTCAAGACAACATATGGATGTAGTTGAGCTCAGCCTTTATGCTGAATTAAACTGCTGCCTTGTGGTTCCAATTTAACAAGTTAAACCAGAGAAATGTCTCTCTGCTCTCTGACCCTGTGACTCTCTGTCTTTTTCTCTGCGGGCAGCTTTACATTTGCAAGATTTGGGCATCACTCATTGTTGCTGGACAGTAGTGTATATTTGGCAACAGGCCCAGCAAGTTTTACTCAGTTTTTGTTCAGTTCAGGCTGACAGGAGTCGTAGCCTGCGTCCAGAAAACATTTCATTTTCTTTTGGACCAATTTGTTAAATAGTGTGTGCTTTGTCAACTTCAATTTCAGCCCCTCAAGACAAACCTAGTCCACCAGACTTAAGAAAGAGAAAGAAAGGTCATGCGTTATTCTGATTCATGAGTGTTCACAGTGTGAGAGTATAATAATGTATTAGCTGCTAGCTACTCTTGTCTCTTCCTGCAGTTTTCTGCTTTTTACAGTATACCCCAAAGGATGCTGCTTAAAAATCACAAGCTGCTAGTGTTGTATCTCACTGTACTCTACCGCAGCAGTGTGGCTCTGGAGACAGGCTTGAATCACGACACAGAGAAAACTGCTTGAGGAGAAATGGATGAAGGTGAGGAGGGGGGCTTTGATAAAGGAAAGAGTGATGCTAGTGAGGAAGGAACAAGACAGGAGTAAGTCTCACTTCCTTCACCTCTCCTTCTCTGTCTGTATCCTCTCTCCTCCTAACCCCCTTGTCTTGTCTTTTTCATCTTCTCATATCGCTACTGCAGTCTGGCTTTGGACCAGCGCGGCATTGAAACCCCCGTCTGCTCGCGGCCAATTTGGAGGGAATTTGCTCGCCCATTAAAGTGCATGTTCACTCTGACTTTCATCCCCTTTTTTCTTTGTTTTTTTCCTCCTCTCTGTGTCCCCAGTGAACAGGCAGCCATGTCTGTCCTTGCACCAATAAAGAGCAGAGAAAGAACAGAAACTCACAGTTCAGATTCTTGTCTGTACACCTACAGGAGAAGACAAACATCCAGCGTAGCCCCTTTGGGTGCAGCTCTCCCTGCAACAATGATCCCTTTGTGCTGTAATGGACTAAAATGAGACCTGGAAGTGGTCTTTTTCCTGCTTATTTTAACAGAGTGGGTCATGATATGCTGCTGCAGAGGTTGTGTTATCAGACGACAGAAACAAACCAAGTTTGTTATATAGGAGCCAGGAAAACTCTTCTACTGTCATGAAATTTACAAACCTCTGTTTAGTTCCTGCAGTGTTGTCTCTGAAGAAGGATTGATGGCCTTGTTTTACACCCCCTCATTTACACATTGGATATCTTTGACATTTTACGCCTCAATCTGTTGTTATTGCTCTGCTAGATCTGTGTTTTTAGTCTGAACTTTCATTCATGTTTTGGCTCCAGGCATAAAAAAAAAATATCTGTGCTTCAGCAGTTTGAGTAAGGCTGAGAAGAAACAGAAATATAAACTAGACAAGTAAGCAAGGCAGTAACAAGCAGGCAGTTGCTGTGATGAATGGTCGCAATGTGGGTTTAATAAAAACCCTGCTGGGCGCTAAGATGAGGTGTTCAAAATCACTTTTATCTCGCTGCTTTCGCTTGCGAGGGTTTTCTTGCACTCAAATTCGCCATCTGAAAAGGGCTAAATTGATCTGTCCTCGGTAAACTGGATTTTCTTTGCACAAACACGACCACTCCACGCATTGTTAACAACTGCACAATCCAAGTTTCAGAGCGGAGGACAATGAAAAACTATCAGGGAGAAAGAATGACTCAGATAAGTCTAAACTTTCTCCCAGCACAGTCAGCCTTTCACTAAAACTCTGTCAGTATCCATGGGAGGCAGCCACAAATGTTTCCAGCTTTTGTTTCCTTAGATTTATACCCAGACGCTGTAACCTTGAGATGTTAGTGTAGATTTCCTGCTAACCAATAGGAGGGCTTTATTCAGTGTACTGTGGAGCTGTGAGTGAGCTGCTGCCGTCATTTTTATGGCCTTGTAATTGTTCTCCTAATTACGAACAACAAAAGGGATGAGAGGTGAAGAGCTGGGCGTTAACAGGTTGTGTACCGGGACAGAGAGTTACAAGAATGAGATGGACGGGCTTATGCTGTGTTAATGACAGAGAGTCACAGAAAGATTATACACAGCTGTTTTTGTAGGAGCAGCAAAAACCATTCAAGTCCCAGAATATGCCCATCATAATTATGTATAATAATAATTACAGACTTGATTTGTAGAGAAGTTTTGCAGCTCAGAGTACTTTACAACAAGGAAAATTAATAAATGTTTTTGAACACATTAGGCCGTTTAACACTTAATCAAGGACAGTTAAAGATATAATGGAAATACAACCAAACTAATATGAGTAATAAGATAAAATACGTAAAAACACATACAACATATCAATGTTTATTTATAAAAAGGCAATTTACAACAAAACTGGTCTCGACACTGTTTACGAAGACCCGATGTAAAGATGGGATCAGATTAATCTAGGGTTGGGCAATAAACCAAAAATTGACCGGTACTGAAATTTATGACAATAACAGACGTCATTTTGCCCATATGAGTATAGTCAGAGTAGAAAAAATAAAAGTTGGTTTTGGATGTGTGTAGGTAGGCTATGGTCTCATGTCCCTTTAAGACGCTGTCCTACATTGGAGACATGATTCCACCTCATCCAGTCCGTAACAAAGAGGGAAAGACAGGTGAGGAGATGGAGGACGGTTCAAAAGTTGTAGCGGCTGGAGTAGACGAACTTAATGTGGGAGGGGGTGAGCAGCGTGTGGAGTTGTCCATTTATCGTTATCAAGGTGAACTGCTCAATATATCGTGATATTGATTTGTTGCCATATTGCCCAGCCCTAGATTAAGCCCCACTTTGCAGCATTTAGCAAGTTCTGGTGAAGAGGAAAAACTTCCTTTAACAGGCAGAAACCGCAAGCAGACCAGGCAGTTATCTGCTGTGACTGCATTGGGATTAGAGGGGGATACACAAAGAGGGAGATTGAAAGAGGTGAGACTGATGCACGTTGTGGAAGCAGCTCAAAAGCAGCAACAATGACTGCAGAGGGACCTACAGCATGAAGGAGATCACAAAAGCTTCACATTAAGATAGGATTGATCTGAACCAACAAAGAGCAGGTGGAGATGTTCCCTGTTTCTGAGTCCTTTAAATTGAAGGAAATTTAAACTCGTCTAAATGTAAGAAAACACTCAGAAACAGTTCAAATTGAGCAAGACCTGTTTAATACATCTAAACATGGGGTAAGCAGAGTCTGCAGTAAATCGTGTCAAATGTTTTACCAAGTGTGGCTAACATTAGCAGAGCTAGCACCCCCAGCCTCTGGCTCCTGTGAAGGTATAATAACCACATGCCTGTTCTGGTGCCACATTGCCTCCACGCTGTTCTGACTCCCTGTTATCTGGATCATATTACTGCCAAACTGCATCCTGCAAAGAGATTTCATCCATCATCTCCAGCAGGGAAACAAAACAGCCCAGGGAGGAGTTGGATTTTGCTGGTGGTGGAAATGTTCGGTTAGTCTTGTCAATAAACAGATCAGCTGGCGGTCTGACTTTGCACTAAAAGCAACATTTGTGCTTATTTCACAGATTCCTTATCGTGTAAATCCTTTGGTGGGGTTTGGAGGCTTTGGGCCGGATGCAGGCTAGTTGGCAGGGCTCATTGGCATTCAGACTCTGCTGGAGTGCAGCAGAGCACAGCACAGCGGCATAGAGTGGAGAGGAGGGTGTGTGAAACAGAGATGAAGAATGCTATGAGAAGAGAGATTACCAAATTAGTTTACCGCAGTGAAATTAGCAGTGCTCTCCTAACCTTTGCAGTTGAAGACAGCTGTAATGACGGAGCAGCTGTTTGTAAGGAAGGAAGCTGAATATTAGATTTCAATATGTTTTTGGTGGAGATGGAAACGTGTCTATAGAACTCAGTCCAAATCTGTAACAGCTGGCACTCAGTGTCAGGACATTAGTTAACTTTCTAACTTTATTTGTGTATCAGCCATTTACTGACTTTCATTAATGACAATAACAGGCAAAGATTTTCAACATTACTCAAAAATGTAGGATTCATTTTAAAACCAACCTACTGTTTTCTGTACATACACATATTAACCGAGCTCAAAACCCAAAGCTGCAGCCGCAAAAATAATATCTAAGGAACAAAAGAGTATGTAAGGAGATGAAATTAGTTGCTAAAGATAAGAGATGCACAATATTGATTTTTTTTGAACAGATAACCGAAAATAACCTTCTGATACATCAGGATAGCTGATATTTATTCATGCAGTTTATGCATAGCTCAGGGTGAGAAAAGCGAAGGTCAAGTGAGCAAAAACTGCATATAAATGAATGTTCCTGAGTGGAATCAGTTTTGCTTACAGACATAAAGAAAGAACAGTTTCAATGTGGTCTGTGCATGCAATAGTGTCTTTTTCATGTTTAGTTCTTCATACAGACACTTGGCCATCAAACTGAACATAAAACTTATTTACCACAGTTGTTATGGATTGACAGTTGTTATAAGCTGTTGTTATGGACTGTGCTATGTCCTAGGGGTTTCCCAATAAGGGTACCCTACAATTCGATTTGATTTTAAATATGTGAGCTTCGAGTCCCTATTTATAGTGATTGTCAATTTGATTCGACTATGGGTACCACGATTCTTCGATTATTGCCATTTTTTACTGCTTTTTTTCCATCCTAGATTGATTTTGTCTTCATCTGTGGCTACATTTGTAATAAATAGCCCATCAATTAACTCAGTTCCTCTAAAACTACACTTTGTAAGTAAATAAGGTTTTTCTAACATTTGACTTTATTTATCAAAGATACAAAATATTTCATTTTATGACTGTATGACTGTTATGTAAACATTTTCACTTAACTTTAACTGGGAAGTTTGGAGACAGTCTCCAGGATGGTCCTCTGTGTGGCAGGTACGACCGGAGGAGCCTTCTCTGTTTCAGGATGAAAGTGTAGAAGGTGCAGCCTCATGTTTTTGGTGTTGCTGAGGTACTTCATTTTTGCTCTGCAAATCTTGTAAATCAGATAGGTCATGTCAGTCGTCTTGTTTGCTCATAAAATCCAAAGGACTTCCACACAGTTGCAGAAACTAACGTGCTCTGCTTGTTGTGGTCCCACTCACTAAACAGTCTGGGCAGCATGTGCGGTAAGGTTCCGGTTAAGTGTTTTTTGTTCTGGCCTTTTTGCAAAGCGTTGACATCATTATCTATTTATTTATGTAAAGCACCAATGTTAATTGATCAATGCCGAATCGTCACGTGAAGCATCACAGTGCATCGACACATCAATGAATTGCACCAACCTCTAATATGTCCCATGGTAATGGGTCACATGCTGAATTCCGTTTGAGTTTAAATTTTTTGTCACAATTTTCTAATTTTCACCCACAAGTGCACAAAAAGAAATTCCAGCCATTATACACGCTGACTTAAAGAAGACTTTTATTACAAGCAGCCAGCAGATAAAGAAAATGTGGGATTAGGTTTGTCAATTTATGAAAACGAGTCGTACATTTTAACTTATTTAAGGGGGATTATCATTTTCTATCGCAGGCTGAAAAAATGAAATAAAGTCCGGCTAAATAAAGAACAAAGAAGTTGGTATAAAATTTGTCCAGAACACGAGTTCCTTTTGCACACATGAACACGGCGGCCTCTCATCAGCGATGGAGCTGTATCAATATTATTCTCTCCACTCCACTCTGTTCCTGTTTGCACGGCCCAGTAAATGTACCCACCTAGAAATCCCTAATGGAGGAAATCCCAGGCAGAGTGTACTCTCTCTTCTCTCTCCCGCTCTCTTTTTTTGTTATTTACACACAGACTTTTTCCACTCTGTGTGTGTTTGTTTTTCACACACACACTATGTTAAACTTGTTAAACTTACTTCATCTGCTGCAGCGTGGAGGGAGCTTTTTCACACAGGAAGATCTGCTGGCCCTCTTTCGTTTCTCCACGTCTGATTCTCAATCTCTTTCAGACACTTTCTCCTCCTCTGCTCGCTCCTTTTCTAAGCCTTAGCTCTCCATTAAAGGTGTTTGTGTTTGTTTACCTGCTCGAGTTCCTCTCTCATGCACTTGCCCCCTTTAAACACAGGTTTGTGGATCAGTGCCAGTGTTGATGAGTGTCCCTGTTTGCTGCAGGCGCTTCAGGAAAACAATTAGGTCTTTCCCTGAATTTAGGCAAGTGTAGAAATGGCACAAAAAGTCCTCTGACAAATTCTTCAGTGGCCTTAACTTTTAGCATTTGTCAGGCCCGTTGTGTAAGATTAACGGTACAAGACTAGAAAACAAGCGTACTTTGTGACGTAGGACTGAATCATGTGTCATGATGTCCTGATTCCCCGTGTGAGACCGCGTAATGTCCAGCCACTTTTTTTCCCTCTCTCCACGGAGTAGCCTACCCTGCGTGGATGAGTCAGAGAAAAACACAGCGTTCCCGGGAGAGGAAGCTTTAATACTGAGATAAAAGATGATGCATATGGTGAGTGAACAAAAGGAGTGCTGTATGAGCACTCTGTGGGCCAGGATCATGCTGCTGAATAATAGTTGTAGAGGAAAAACAACTGATGAAGAGCTAAAAAAAGGTCTTTTAAACACGCAGGAAACCTTCAGACAGCGAGGTGGAGGCTTTACTCTTGCAAACGACAAATTTTTGAAGAGTTTCTTGAAAAGGTGGAATCTTAACAGGTTTTAGTTAGAAGTCTGAGAAATATAGATGAAGTTTGATTGATGTGAGCTGGAGAAGCAGAATAAAGTGATGAGTATTACAAATCTATAGGGTACCTTTCAACAAAAAACACAGGCTTTCCACGGTGCTGCTAAACACAGGCAAAAGCAGCCGAGAGAACTTTGAAACTGTGGTATTGATGTAACTGTCAGTGCAGATGATGAATGATGTACAGGGTGGATGTAGGTCAGGTCTCACAGGGCAGCAGAGCTAGAGGTTCTCCTGACTCAGAAAGGATTTGGTGTTGTGGCATTCGAACGGTTCGTAACGGTTCAGGAGTCGTCCTTATGTGTGATTAATCATGAGCTTGCAGGAACCCTCTCACTCACTGAAGCACTTCAGTTTTATAAATCAGTAATTATGCCGACTTTTTTGATGGTTGTTGTTAGGGCTGTATAGTCCTAGTCCACTGGCCGACTTATTGGTCGCTATGTGCTGAGTTGATCAAAATTCTGATTGACAGTCTATGGTTAATTTTATCAGGAGGAATGTACCAAGTGTTAGTGGGGGTGTTTTCAGAGGACCCCTGTTTCACAGGTCACAGCCTGTCTCAGAACACCCCCCTTGTTTTTCCCATTTTGGATTTGCCCAACCCACTGGAGTAGAGATGCACCGATCCATTTTTTTTTATCCAATCTGATACCGATACCTGGGCTGAGCGTGTTTGCTGATATCCAATACTGATCCAATACTACTGTTGAATGAATGAACTGTATACCTTGCCCTGTGAGTGAAGGCATCAGGCTTGACATTAACCTTCTTAAAAAAAGGTAACAAATTAATTAATCTTACCTCTTTTTGTGAATGTTTGGAATGGCTTCTGGCTGTCTAATAGATATTTTTAGCTTTCTTTTATTGTGCTGGGACGTTATTGTGGAAACAGATGAAAGGCACTGCTGACACAGAACAGGTGTTTTGGTCGATATCATCCTTCTTGTAACCGAAATAATTCCTAAACTGACTTTTCTTTTTGGGAACAAGTAGTCATTTTCTGTGGTTTTCTCTTGTTCGTTTCTCATTTTGCAATCGTTGTTGTTGTTACCGGTGTTGGGCCGCGAAATGCATGCCCGCCGAGGATTGCATGCACCTTGCAGAAACACGCACCGCTAATAATAGAGTGGTCCACAGAAATGAACAATTTAAAACTCATACACTTCTTATTTTTGGGGCTACACAGTAATGAGTAATGTTCTGAAAGTAATTCCTGGCACAACCCCAGCAGTGCCAGCTACTCACTCCATGTGCAGGGGCGTGGTTTCCTCCTCTCTGATTTTGATTGACGGCTGGTGTCTGAGTAAAGAAGAATGTGATTGGGAGATCCCTGCACAGCACATGCAGAGTCACATGCTGTGTATCTCAGTCAGCTACCCTTGAAATTAGATGAGTTCATTCACCTCCTATATCTCAAGCTCTGCAATGTGACTGTTGTGCACACAATGATGCTCAAACTATATATAGTGCAGCCCTGATTTAGTGCAAAAGGATAGTCAACAGAATCGCTGTGTTGCTGTGTATGATATGAATTTAAAGAAAGAAAAAAAGGGTTTGGATTGCTGGATTGGCGTCATTCATCAGATATTCGATCCACTTGATTTGTCAATATGGGAGCCGATATCCGATCCAAATATAGGATCGGTGCATCCCTAGAGACTGGTTGAAGACAGGAAGATTGAAGAGCGTCCACGTTAATCAATGTCCGGTGGTTTGTTTAATATAATATCTGTGTTTAATTGCCTTCTTGTAATGATATCAGTATATTTTCAGCCACGCTCCGCCAAGCCACAGATGGGTTTGCCGTCAGAGTCGGGATTAATTGATCACTTGATAAGTTGATTTTTGGTTAAAAATGTCAGGGTTTTAGTCAACCAAGAATTTCTTTGGTTGATTACAGCCCCTAGTTATTATAAGGTTAGCGCTCATACATGCACGTGATCACGTCTTCCTCAATCTCTCTTTGTGCTCGTTCTGTCCCTGGGCTTTTCAGACACTCATGAAAACACACACCTGCCTCCTCCTGCTCCTCTTCCTGCTCTCCTCTATCCTCCTGCTCCTCTCCCTGCTCTCCTCTATCCTCCTGCTCCTCTCCCTGCTCTCCTCAGGTAGTTGCTCTGATCAATTGTTCAACATAAAGTTAGAACTCAGATAAGAAATCCATGAACAGCATGTTTGAGCACAGTCTCGTGAATCTTTGAGTAGTGTATCTTTGTTTTTCTACCTGTGAGGCGCCTCTAGGAATCCTGTCAACTGTACCTGCCGTCTTGGGGTTGAATCATTATATTCTGACAAACATCTCCTCACACCTTTCAAAACACTGAACTCAGCATCCGTATTGTATTGTGTTACACTCCTGTGCCACTCTGCTGCTCGTTTAAACAGCCGTCTGAGCTCAGCGGGACCAGCATGAGCTCTGTAGCCCATAAAGACTTCCCCTTAAAAGATCCCCTGCACAGACCGCCTGCTGTCATGGACCAATTAAAATCACCACCCGCCAATCCCCGACCTAAATGCTTTGACATAGAGCACACCCAGAAACACACACATGCACCTACAGTGATAACAACTGGGTGGAGTGGTGACTATCAATACATAATTAATGATAATTGGCTGTAGACATTCATAATTGATATCCCCAATTTCCTCTGAGTGTCCCCACCTGAGCTGGTTTGGTCTACCCACTGGTCCTGTATGCCACAGAAGACCCACTGCTCCATCTGCTTGGCTTTCTGGAGCTCTACCTCAGCTACCTCACATGCTGTTTGCCAAAATGTTATCTCTACTTGTAGCGGGAAACTCTGCTTCCCTGATAAGTATGTGGAGTGTGCACTGCAGACTCAACATGCCCCCTTATCGCACGTTTCACTGTAATCACAGTATGATTTCACTGTGTACAAGAAGTGATGATAGCAGATCAGCAACATGAAACTCGAGTATCCACAAAGGTTGATTTAGAGCCTGTTTGAGGAGTTTCTAGCTGGTTATCCAACTGAGAAATTCATACTTATGCCTGTTGAAGAGCTACAAAAGCAAACAAGACCATCAGCAACAAGACTGATTATTCTCTATGAAGTGTTTTTAATGCATTTTACTGTTGTGATCAGCAGCATGCTACCAGAACGGTCTTTTTCCCTCATGTCCTGGGTAAAGATTAGGAATGGGCATTTTAAGAAAGTTCTTTGATCGATTAAATCACATAAATGAATGATCAAACATCGATTTGATCAAGGTTTTTATGCAAATGACAGTAAATACGAAACATGATTTTCCACATTGAATTCCCCCCCTCCCATTCATGAATCGCTAGAATCAGGGACAACTATAGCAATCGGAGACAACGGTCTGTCCCCACGAAATCAGGGATGTCTGGTCACCCTACTGATCCTCCTTGATAGCAAGGAGCTGATGGTGGGTTGAGATCATAGACTGTATATACTATGGACAACCTGGTTCCGCCTACCGCCTGTATACGGATTTGAAGCCAAAAAGCTCTCGGTATTTCCGGGATTTTTCTTCACTTCCTGAAACCAGAGCTGTGCAGTAGCAATGCACGCATTCGGCCGCGCAGTCCCAGAGAGTCGCTTTGATGATGCTCGGCTCAAACTGCGTATCCCCCGGGAGAGCTACGCAATCCCTGAACGTCCATAGGCTGTATCAAGTGTCAATCACAGAAAACATGAACCCCCTAATAACTTTTAATAATGGAGCTGCACAGAAAAAAAGAGGACTTGAGCACAAACCAGTCTTACTGTAACTACATGTCAACATCACAAGCAGGGGGGAGAAAAATTTATGTTCTGTGTAATAAATTTCTAAAGTTTGTCCACAGCTTTGCTGGCGGAGGCGGGATTTATGACCTATACTGCAGCCCATCAACAGAGGGTGCTGTTCTTGGAGTGGCTTCACCCAGCGAGGAGGCAGACTCTGTCCATTCTATATACAGTCTATGGTTGAGATGAGAGCACTCATAGGATTCACTAACCTCATTTGGATGTATGTGGTTGAAGTGGTACATCATTGTTGTGTTGTACTTCAAAATGTTTTCTGCAAACCTCATTATTTTTCCACTCGAAATGGTCCCATACCACACTTGGTATTGCTGTCTTTAATGTTTTCTATGGAGGCCTGCTGACGCTGTATCATACACACACACACACACACTGACTGGACAAAGATGGTATCTCTCCCCATCAACAGAGGTTGATCTTTGCTGGAAAGCAGCTGGAGGATGGGAGGATGGATGCACGCTGTCAGCCTTTTATTAGCTGAATTGAAATTTTGCGTGATGGACGTAATTCTTCACAATCAATTAATCAATCATTGATTTATCGTGCCCATTCCTAGTAAGAATTCAAAGTGAGTGATTTGTTTGAGATTTTTTAGTCAGAAAACACTTTCAACACATGTGCAAAGCAAGATCAGCAAAGAGAGGTGGTCTACTTGTCCACAGGGGGCACATAAAGAAAAGTCCCTTATAGAAGCTTTAAGCTAAAAGCTGCACTGAAGCCTGCAGGATTGTATCTCTAAGAAAACAATGCATTACTTGGATGAGTTAATGTTTTTTTTTCTCTTTTTGTTGAAGTTGTTAAACAAATGCAAAAGAAAAAGAAATCCAACGGCACCATTTTCAGTATGAAGATGTTTGTTTTTATTGCTTTTCAATGTTGCAGATCCATTCAAACCTGCACTAAAAGTGATATAAGTTGCAGTTACAAGTTTTATAATTATATTACCGATGCCAGGATGGTAGGATAAGAAAGAAATTTGTGGAGTGCAGTTGCATTGTTCAATATGAAGTGCAATAAATAGAAAGATTTCGTGCAGATCATCTGCTCTGTCTTTGGCTGTTCTTTGTTTTTAACTCTTCCTCTCATAGGTCTCTTAAAGCGACCTCGAGCTTCATTCTTCTGTATTAAAATAGTATAAAGCATGCTCCATATAACCAGGTCAATGTGCTAAATCTGTACATGTGTGTGAGAAAGCCTTGCTTGTTTACCTGAGATAATTTTATTTCTGAGGAGGATAAATACAGACTTTTTCAGTGTTTACAGTGGATGTCAGTATTTCAATAATGATGAATTATCACTTTGCTGTGCAGCCTGAGTTTTGGTTTGTTTACAGACTATTACCCCGGATCTTTACAGGATGTTTGGTCATGATAGTACCTAGCTTCATTTTAGTTGTGTTGCCTGCAAAAGAGTTTGGCTATAATGCACTTTTAATGGAGTCTAAGACATGAGAAAGTAGCCATCCTTCTCCTCCTAACTACAAAAAACCTTTGCTTCATCTTTTCCCTTTCTTCATTCCTGCAGATCACCACTTTGATCAACCACAAAGACAAGCCAAAGAAGTCCGAGCGCACGCTTGCAGCCATTCACAGGGTGGGCCAGGCGGTGAGTGTGGCTGTGGGACGATTTGTCGCTGTCGGGGAGGCCATTGCCGCCGAGAACCAGGAGCTGAAGGATGAGATGGGTCAGGCCTGCTTCGAGGCTCGCCGAGCAGGTTTGTCATCATTATATCCGCATATATTTGTCATCTTAACGGGGACGTAACTTTTCCGGATTCATCTGGGATCCTTGTGGGAACTAGCTGCAGCTTCTTTGAAAAACCAAGCAGGACTTCTCTCAGTCTTTTCATGTTTTTTCTTTTACTGACGAAGAAGACTGCTACAAAACAATAAAACAACAACGACTAACAGTACATAAACAAAACATCTCTTCTTCAATGTTTTTTTTTTTATTTTAACTGAACATTTCTTCTTCTATGGTTCTAACTTTGACCTCCTCTCAGCCAACATGTAGACATGCCCCCTTGTGAGGTAAAATGTGTAACATTACATATCAGTTATATATGAAATCATGTATGGAATTAACTTCATTTTTAATCTGTATTATAATATTATCTATCCAATAATTAAACCATCAGATCATGAAATAGAATTTATAAGTAAATAATGTTTTCCAAATTGATAATAATGAACAAAGGATACAACAATCCTTGTTGTTCCAACCCACAGAGGCGGCTCTTGAACCACACAGACGGACATATTTTAAAGCAAGTGGGAAATAAACTTCACAGTGAACTAAGAGAATTGCAGGACAACTACAGGCTAAAAATGTGAGGTAACTTTTCAATCGACTGGTTTCAACGCAACTCACATCCCTGTTTCATGGAGTTTCTGCTCCTGAAGGTAAGATAAGATAAGATAAGCCTTTATTAATCCCTCAAGGGGAAATTCCCATTTACAGTTCATCCTTTCCAAGAAACATACAGTAGGGAGATGCATACAGGAGAACTGTTGGATTGTCAGTCTGCCCGGCACCCCTTTCTTAGATGAGAAAAAGGAGACCAGGAGGGAAGAAGGAAAAAAATATTAAATCATATTAGATCGCTCCTTTATCCAATGAGACAGGAGTGACACAAATTCATTGATAGATGTTCAAGTTAGTCGACTAAGTTAGTGTCCCGTGTGTGTTTATTTCAGGCAAACTGTGACACTTTAATGAAAAGTCAAACATCTCCTTTAGGCGTCACCGTGTTATCAAATTTGAACAAATTTCAATTTATCAGAACTTATCCAACTGTCAGACATTTCTGTTCCAGAGGACATGCAGAGTTCTCAAAAGTTGGGAGTAAAGGCTTTAATAGAAAGTGCTTCATCACCCAAAGGTGCTGTGTGGAGGCGAAGACTGAGAGTGTCCGCCGCACTCACTTAGGGAGCACAGGATAATAGATTCTGATAGGAGGCTGCTGGAGACTTGATGCGACTGGCTACTGCAGAGATTTAAGCAGTCGCTTTACTGATATCCACCGCCACATGAATCTGTGGGAAGCATTTCTGATTCTGAGGTCAGGACCTCAACTTTTTTTTCCACTCTTGAATCTCCTCTTCGGGTTTTTTAATTTTAGTAAATTCCTGCATTTCTCTTCTGCTCCAGCTCAGAAACAGACAGTTCGTTCGATAGTGTTGTTTACATATCACCCAGTATGGACTGCAAGAGGCCTGAAAAGAAGATCTGTTTGGGTGGATGTGTGTGAAACGGCAGACAACAGTGAGAGACAGCAGCAGCAGAGCAGGGCTGGAGGAGGGGTGGAAACAGTGACAACCGGTGTGAGGAAACAAGAATGTGTGCATCACTCTTGCAGGGACTGTCAGCTTTTATTGAAACCGAGAAAGGCGAGGTGGCACTTTTGTCAGACGTTTGTTTCTCACGGTGTTTCCTCGCTCTCTCGTAACTTTTTGCACTTAAATGCTGTTGAGAAGACAACATGTCAACGCTGTCTCATCATGTCCATCTAAAGTATCTAACCGTACTTTCTTTGTTTGGTTGTTGCTGCTTTGCTTTGTAAAACACTTCCTTATATCTGCAATCTTAGCTCTTATCAGGCAAAACAAGGACCTCATTTCGGCTTCTACAGACACACAGGGAATAATATCACATCGGATAAGAATTTAGACACAACAGCGTGATAATAGGTTTATGTTTGGGAGAACTGGCGTGTGAAGCAAAGCGTTTAATCCGCACACAGTGCTGATTTGCAAAGACGGCTAAAACTCAGACAAAGAGTGCTGGTGGGAGGACAACAGCCTGATGAGAAAGTGTGTGTGTGTGTGTCTGTGTGTGTGTGCAAAGGTATGACCACTGCATGCGTGTGTGTGCGTGCGTGCTGATGACTGGATTGTGTTGCCCGCTGTGACTAATTTATTCTAGTTCTCTCTTTGCTCTCAGGGAGGTGTTTTCACAGTTTTCTCTTGCACTTCTTCAGACAGACTCAGAGCAAATGTTAACCCATTGAAAAAAAAAACACACAACAACAAATCAAGTTTTTACTCAGTCTGAGACTTTTTATTAAAAGCTGATGGAGACATCCTCTGGGGTGAAAAAGAGACTTTTTAGATCCTTACGTCTCCAGGAGGGAGGAGGGCTAGTTAGTAAAGGATTGACATTTCTCTAATACACCGCTGCAGGGAGAGTTTTAATCAGGCAGGCCTCAGCCTTGTGTGCTTTAATGAATGAAATAAAGGCAGGCTGAAAGCACTAGTTTAATTAGATGCTACCCATCATCTGTGCATTGGAGAGATCCAATGAGGCAGGTCAGTGGAGGCAATTTGTGTTGGATCTCTGTCTCTGTCTGTTTCACTCAGTCTCTTGGTGTCATTCTCATATGCGCTGTTAGTGCTGGTGAGTCTCCCTCTGAGAGAGTCAAGATCAGATGGTGGTGTGGTTAAAAATCACAGCACATACCCACAGTTTAGAGGTGCATCGAGCTCAGACCACACATTAACTTCATGCTGGGATGAGTCAAAATCTGGAATCCAGTTGCCTGCACCAAAACATGGTTGGCTTGGGCTGGTCCTTTTTATATTCTGTAATACAATTGAAAGACAATATGAATGATGGTGGTAAAAAACGACAATATTATTGGAGTAAAAATGAAAATACAAACAAAAAGAAGTGTAATGCTGCTATAAACACTTCTACACACTGTTCAACCAGCCAAACTTTGATTTGAAGGGTTGGGGTACTGTTTGATTTTTGTCAGTTCTGGTTCAGACTCAGATATAAAGGGAATAGCAGTCTACATTATTTCCCCCTATACTGCGCATATCACCTTTAGAAAGAGAGCAGCAAAAAATGAAAATAAAAATAGAGAAATTTCAAAAATGGAACATGAATAAATATCTTTATCTATATGTATATACTGTATGTATTTTTTTTTCTTTATTTCATTTATTTATTTTTTTGCTTTGTCCCTTTGTTCTGTTGCATTATTCTTTTGACTTTCATGAGTTAGTATTATTATTTCCAAATATTATCCTTTTTCATAAAACTCCCCAAAACAAATACATGCACTCATATCCATATATAGGCATACGTACACTCACTCACTCACACCCACACAGACATATGCTTTCAACAACTTCAAACTGTGAAATACAACCAATACCTGCTTGTGTCTGTCTTGTCTCCCCCATCTGTTTCTCAGTTTGTTGTCCTTCGCTTGTCATGTTCTGTTTTGCATCACTTAATAAAAAAAATAAAAAGAAAGAAAGAGAGAGCAGCAAGAGCCGTGATCATGTTTTTTGTCAAGGGTAGACTGCTGCTCACCGAATACAGTGCATTTCCTCAAATTCACTTTTTGTTGAATGAATCCTGTCATATTAGATGTGCTTCCTCCCAGCCAAGTGTAAAGTTGGTTGTAAATTCTGGTTGAGGTTTAATCCTGAAAGACTTGAAACAAAATTTACGAGAGTTCTCGATAGTCAGTCCTTACATCCCTGATCATTCCTCCAACTTAACAATACAAATGAAAAGTACAAAAACTGTAAGATAACTTTTATATTATCTGATCCCTCTCCTGTTGTAATCTTGGTCTTGCCTTTTCCCCTGTGCCCCTCCTATAGTTCACTATCTCCTTTCTGAGCCCAAGCAGACATCAAACTAAATGAAAAAAGTCTAAATCTGAATCTAAATCTGTTGAAAGCTCTCTTAGGTTCTTGTAAAGTTTTGTTCAGAAACAGCAGCTCTGCGTTACTGTCCTGTATAGACATTATGGGGCATGGACACACTTACTGAGTCATTCCCGCTTCCTGAAGAGGCGTGATGAAGCACAAAGATGGCTGTCGCTTTGTTGAAAACAATCACTTTTCTTAAACCAGCTAAGTGAAGTGAAGTTTAAGTCTCCTGGCAAACACAGCTGTCAGTCAAATCCAGCAGGCCCCTAATTATGCAGACTTATGCATAGCTGAGTCATGCTAAGACAAAGAATTTTGCCCCATAAAGTGATAAAGAAATCTTAAGATAAAACACATTGTTTACAGCGAGCTTCAGGCATGTTTCATTCTGCTGGATAAACAGGCTAATGCTTTGGGTGTTTGTGGGGCTTCCTTTCTGCAGCCAGCTTGAAGTAGGGAATCTGGGGACCTGCAGTTTTAGCACCGGCGTCTTGAGACGGTTCCTTTGACCTAAATACATATATGCTAATGTGTAGCAGGTAGCGCTGGACGATTGATCAAATTTTAATCATGATTTCAATTTTTTTTTCTCACAATCGTAAAAACATTCTAATCAGAGAAAAAACGATTAATGCACCGCACAAGCGAGCGTGTGACGTGTGTGGATCAATAATATGATAAGCGAGCGATTGAAAACATGGCAGAAAGGCAGTGTTTGGTTGAGAAAAAAAGACAACATTTTGGCTTTAATTTGACGGACGTCGAGCAAAAAGAAATTGTTTACCAAGTTTGTCAAGCTGTTGTGTCTGCTCCCCAAGGAAACGCAACCGACTTCAGGCTTTCCCCTGTATGCAGTTGATCGTGGCGCACCGCGACAAATAAATATGAGCTAGCACACCTTCAAAATCTCTCTAACTCAGACTTATATGTATTAGTATATGCGCACATGGGCACTGCACTGTGGAGCATGTGCGCAGAGTATTAGCATTTGCAAGTAATCATTGGCTAACACAGAGCTGATTAATTTGAACTTTTTTGCTTGTTTAATTGTTACAAACTTATTTCTCGCCGATCATTTAAGATATAGTTAAAGTTAAGTTTGGGGGGTTTAATAAATGCTCACATTTTGAAATCAATAATTGACCGTGATTATTAATCATGATTTTAATATCTGTCAGAATAATTGTGATTATTATTTAGCCTTAATCGTCCAGCCCCAGTAGCAGAGGTGTTCCAGCTGTTAAGGCGTGCTAGTCACAGTCACTGTCATATCAGCGGACACCCTGGGATATGGATCACTTTTCCTAACTGTACTTTGGTTTTGTACTACTGACGTGCAAGTTAGCACTAAACTACAGTTTAAAAGTTGTGATCATCACATAAAGTTCGAGCCAATTCAAAATATTAAACAGAAAATGACACAGGATGAGAAACGAAGTGAACACCATTCATCATGGAGTCAATTGCAAATCTGAGAGACAGGCTGAGATTGCCGTTCATTGAATCATGCAAGATTGATCTGACTGCCTGTGAGCGCTGTACCAACACTTCAAGGATCAGCCTTTCAAGTATTCACTTATGAATAATGAATTAATCACACTGAAAAATGCTGTATCAATTACCCGTGATGCCGGATCTTAATGAAGGGACAAAGCACAGTCTTGCATAGAACAAAAGACACATGCATCATTAGCACATACAACAGCTAGGTGCCTTACATTCAACATGCATACTTCATGGTTTTGGGGGATTTAGAGACTGTTTCTGGCTCCTTCTGCTTTCCTCCCCTGTAGTGTTGAGGGGTTTGAGCAGTATTATTTTTGGGCCAGGCCGAGATGTTTGAACTGGTTAGCAGAGTTGGCACTGAAAAGCAGCCTGTCGGATGCAATCAGTTTGTCAGTGCTGCTTCTTTTAAAGGACCAGCCAAACCAAATAGGAAGCCAGGCTGCAGGGCCAGATAGAGAGTTGGTTATCTCCCTCCTTCCCCCCTCCTCTTTGAGCTTTCTTTCCTTGAGATTTTTTACTCCCAGTGCCTCTTCTTAACTCTGGACAGTTTGTTCTTTATAAGAAAAAAAAAAACTATTTCGGTGACGGGCAATCACTCTAAAACTCTGTATTTTTCCCTTTTTGGGGCTGGTATGAGTAGATCTGATGATAGGAAAGTTGGACTCTGTAACTCTTTAGGGGCTGAGAGTGCTACCCCCCATGATGGCTCACATCAACCAGGAAGTCTGCCAGTAATATTTGGGTGAGGGAATGACAGCTGAGTACCTCCATGCTGAATTTAGCACTTCCTTTTTTTCCCCTCTGTCCAGGACAAACTGTTTTTCCCAGAGGTTGAGAACAGGTGCTTTAGTGTTTTTTGAGTTAATACTGAAAGAAAATCGGCTGTAGATGGAAAAGAAAGAGGACTTGGGGACTTGAACCCAAGCTCAAGCGCCGCCAGGTGAGCTAAACGGCTGCTTCAATATGAAAGAGTGACAAATTTAGCATCCCAGGTCCTCTTTTAGAGCGGATTGCTTTCTGTTTTAAAATGACAGCACTTTATAGCAGGCTCAAACAGCCTGAGGGTCTCTTCAGTGATTTATCTCTACAAGAATAAAAATAGATTGCTTGATTGATTAATTGTCCACCCAGCCATATCATCAGCTCACCAGGGAATCTCAGGGTGCTCCTCGTCAAGACGAGAAGTCCAAACCTTCCAGTACGATTAAGTCTGTCATCTTAAATGGAGAGAGACTCTTCCTCTGCTTTCTTGACAAGTCGCCACAAGTCCCTTCTAAGTTACTCGCCAGATAAATTTATTTCTCATTTCTTCTTTGAAACATTGAAAAATCAACTTGGATTGCAGGGGATTTCCAGCTTTGTGTCAGACCAAAGACGTGACATCCTTTGTCAGTTTTGATGTGTGCATATCAGGAGTAAAGTCCAGTTATCAAACCTTGAGTCTGATTCACCAAATAGAGTCAAAGTTGAGTCCCCCCTCAGTCCAAGCCAAGGCAGAGTCCTTTCTATTATTAGTTTTTATAGAGAGAGGTGGGAATACACTGCAGTCTAATCTCTGTTAGGACTGTGTGGGACAGTCTGTTTGTGTAGGAAATACATTTCATTTATCATCCCGTTGCTGTTTCTGGAGACTTTAATTACCAATGCAGTTGCAGTGCTGTGTCTGGTTCATAAAAATGCACCGTGGCTTTGTATCAGGAGGATGCACTCAGGAAAACCATAACACGTTTCCTTAAATCAAAAATATTGGTTGCAAATTATTCAGCCCTATATTAAAAACATATTAATAAATAAGCTAGAGTCCACTCTTTCTCCAAAACAACAAACAAGACCACCAGCAACAAGCACAACAGCTACTTTCATTTAATGCGTAATGCCTGAAGCTGCAGAGAGGGGTCAGGTGTGCTTTACAAACCACCTGTCTTTATATTTACTGCTAACACTCACAAAGAGTGGCACTTTTGACCCTCAAAGACGGCAGAGTGACATTTTTTTAGGGCTGCAGCTATTGAATATTTTAGTTATCGAGTATTCTACCAAATATTCCATCGATTAATGGAGTAATTGGATAAAACACCATTTATTTTAGTTAAGATGCAATTATTAATGTACAACAAAAAATAATACATTTAACTTAAGAATGAACAAGCAATTGTTTTTCTTTTTTAGAATCAAGGAACACGGAACAAGCCTATGTGGTAGCAGATTGCAATGCTCGTAAGAAAGCTAATTATGATATTAGCTTTCATCATGCCCCCAAAGACTCCTATGTTTTCTGCCTCTGCTACTACACTGGCAATGTTAGGCTATAAGCTAGCATGAAGAGGAGTGTGCAGAGCAGCACTGTCTCCGCCCACGACTCAGAGGTTAATTACTCATGAGCTACTGGAGCTCTGTAGAAGAAAAGCCCCTCTAATCATTCATTTTTCTGCTCAGAAAAACCAATACCGCGCTTACTCCTCCTTCTGGTGGCATAAGCGCGTTGTGTCATCTTGAAAATAACTCGTGCAAAACAGTGATGATTCCAGTGAAAATTCCTCTATCATTTTTTGTAATGGAGGTACTCGAGGAATCATTTCAGCCCTACATTTTTTTCCTGCCAAGTTCAGGATGAGATCAGTGAAGTAATGAGATGTACACATTTGTCCCCAGGGGGCACCAAAATCAACACAGAGCGTTGCTATTGCATGTCATAACAAAGTTTTTGATGTGTTGCATGAAAAGACTGTATGTAATATGTGTTGTTGTTCAGATGGTAGGACTGAGTTTTTTTTTGTTTGGTTGTGTTGTAAGTGATCCACTGGGAACAGGTATGGTTGAAAAGCGTGATGGAGTTGGAGAGGAGGATTTGTGGTATCAAGTGTTTATATTATTTGCTCAAAGACTTCGCTGCATATTTTATTAAATACAGCTTAAAGAAAAGGCAAATAGCAACATATCAGTATCTCATAAACTGTCTGAATCAATTAAATCCAAATATGTAAAAACCTCAAGTGTTATGATTGTGTGTGTCTGCATACACTTAAGAGATCATGTTGTAATCGTCCCGTTTGAAGTTTGTGTTTGATCTCAGTAAGGAAGCCCTAAGCTGCTTTAAAATTGGGGGAAATGAGAGCACTGGTACAGGCTCAGTAATCTGTTGCTGGAGAGAAAAAGTCGTATTGTTGCGTGTCTTTTCTTCCTGAAACACTGTTATGTAAGAGTCGGACAAATCAGACAGTATGTGTGTGTGCCTACATATGAGCTCAACCATGCTTTCCCCTCCTCCTCCTCCTCTCTTGCAGGTGATGCCATCGCCCAGCTGACAGATGTAGGACCAGCGCTGCCGCTGCAGTCAGATGGACGTGTCACGGTGTTCAGTGACAGGACAGGGATGGTGAAGGCTGCCCGTCTGCTGCTCTCCTCAGTCACTAAAGTCCTGGTGTTAGCCGACCGCATCGTCATCAAACAGATCATCACATCACGCAACAAGGTGAGACCTGCAAATGGAAGATGACACAATCCTTTTTAAGGGTGTTCATGAGCTCTTTTCTGCATCCACTAAGGTCCAAACAAACAAACACACACTGCAGAAAAAAGAACCATCCTGAGAGTCTTTATTCCCTAATAGATAAGCCCTGGCTCTCTGGAAGAGTTCTCTGGAGGTAATTGAAGGGAAGCAGCACATTTAGCCACCACATAAAATCACAGAGCAGCAGACTGTCTCTCCCTGTTGTACCTGGCTATGCTCTCAACCAGACAACGTGATATGGATGTGCACGGAGCCAAGAGTGGGAACAGGGGGCCTAATCACGACTGCTTAGCCTCTTTTGGACTGACAGTCGACAGCCCCCTGTTCTCCATTACTGGCAAACACAATTACATCTCTTCCCGCTCTTTGTCTGCGTGTATAAAAGCTGCTGCATTAGCGCTGCCAGCTAACCTACTCTGCTGCTAAATTAGGAGATACACAGACTCCTGTTAACTAAAGTATAGGTAAGAAAAGACACGATCTGCTGGTTTAATTTTAGCATGTCCCTAATATGATATCACATTAAGCCACTAGAATAGATAGAAAAAACCTTTGAATATTGTACTATGCACCCTGAGTTTAGTAGAGATGCACCGATTCATTTCTTTTCGATATAATCCGATAACGATACTTGGGCTGATATTTGATACCGATCCAATACTACTGTTGAATGAATAAACTGTATACCTTGCCTTGTGAGTAAAGGCATCAGGCTTGACATTAGCCTTGTTAAAAAAAGGTAACAAATTAAACAGATATAAATTTACTTAATATTATTTATTAACAAAAAACAAATTGCACATTAGCACACAGCAAAAAGAAGTAAGACTTCTTTGTAAACATTTAGGCCAAAAGGATAGACAGACATAGAATATAGAGCGAACTGAATCGCTGTGTCGCTGTGTATGATATTAATTAAAAGAAAAAAAAGACCGGATCGGAAAGCTGGATCAGCGTCATTCATCAGATATCCGATCCTGGTAAATTGTCGATATCGGAGCCGATATCCGATCCAAATATCGGATTGGTGCATCCCTAGAGTTTAGTAACCTTTATTCTCCAGCATTTTGAAGTATATAGGGGTTCAACCTTGCTATATAAACATGCTAGATGAAATTATCTGCTGCTTTTATCTTCCTGTGGGATCAAACTAAGTTGTAACTATGTGAAAAAAAACCCGAAAAGAACATGAACCATATGTGGTAATTCAAACACTTCTCTGATCCTGTACTCCTTAGGTCCTGGTTACACTGGACCATCTGGAAAGAGTCAGCACCTTCCAAGAATTTGTGCAGATTTTTAGTCAGTTTGGCAACGAGATGGTGGAGTTCGCCCACCTCACCGGAGACAGACAGAACGTGAGTAGCATGATAAGAAGTCTCTCTAAGTAAATGAGCTGCAAAAGTGATCAAACTCAGACAAAAAAAAAACTGTTTTTGTTGATACTGCTTTTCATAAAGATGCAGTAATTTGTTTCTTTAATTCTGCAACACAGAGCACATTTTGTTTACACTTGTAGATTTAATCTCCTAACAAACAGGGATTTCTCTGAACATGGGGGTCTGGATGTGCGGGCAGGTGGTGGAATTAGGCTGTGAAACCTGCAGTATTTACACTATGAATGTGAAGGCTAGCTCAGAACAAATCAATAACACAAGCATCAAATATTTACACTTCCCCCCTTAACAAAAACCAAACAATGATGTCCGGCTTCAGGCTTTTCCTTCTTTCTGCAAAGTTTTATTGCTCTTCTCTGAATCAGTTCCTTTCTTTTCTAATCCTTTAAAGAGAAATGCACAGATCACTCATGACTCATCCTGCTCAATCTCTTCACATATTCATTCAGAGTTAATATTGAATGACCTGTGCTTATAGCTTATAGCGCCGCTCCCTCACTGCAGTACATCGGCTTGACTCGTGCAAATTTGCAAAACAAAACTTTCCCTCAAAGCTGGAGAAAAACAGTCCAGCTTAGGGATTCTAACTTTGTTCTGTCAACGCCTGCTAATCCCACTTTGATGTGTACATTCAGCGTGCTGCAACTAAAGCGCTTTGCCTGCAGAAGCTGATGTAAAGTGCAATGACTGCGATATCTAGACAAGGGGAGCGGATCGACCCTCCTTCCTTTTTTTTTTATTTTTTTGAGCTTCCTCCAGGCTTCTGTTTTGACACACACATCATGCCTCTCAAATTCTCCCCGTTGCAGCAGCTAATCCCCCCCCCCCCCCCCTCATTTACCACCCTGTTTCTTTTTTTTTTTGTGTGCACTTTCATGAGCACACATGCAAAAGCACACCGCCTCTTTTGAAAATCATCTGCCGCTATTGAAGCCAGATGAGCAGAGACAAATATAATGGAAGATAATCACATCATCTTTGCAGTCTATGGAGAAGTGATGAGAGATGAGTTGATTCAGCTGCAGTTCCTCAATCCTGCATCCACCTCATTCAAGTTGTGTATTTTAGCTTGGGATGCATATGAAAAGAGCGGGAGCAGCAGATTACGTGCACTTTAGATCCCTTGCTATCCTCATGGCACCTTTTTTTATTATATGGCAGCTAACCCAGGGAGCCTCAAGTGTGTATAAGTGTGTGTGTGTGTGTGTGTGTGTGTGTGTGTGTGTGTGTGTGTGTGTGTGAACTTGGGGAGGATTCTGTGCCACATTTGTGGGTCCCTTCGTACCAGCATGAAAGAGATTTGTTGCATATTTTTGATGCTTCATTTCCCTCGGACAGCAAGACGGTTCTTAGAAGTTGGAACTAGAGTAAAGCTACCCTATTGCCCATCTGCTGTGTGTGTGTGTGTATGTGTGTGTTTGTGCTGCAGGACTTGAAGGATGAGAAGAAGAAAGCACGGATGGCCGCAGCCAGAGCAGTGTTGGAGAAATGCACCATGATGCTCCTGACAGCCTCCAAGGTAAAAAAAAAAAAAAAGTGGGCAAAGAGGTGCTGGACCTTTGGGTGAGGGTTAAAGATCTGAAGCATTTTCAAGTTGATTCAATATGAAGGTTTCACCAAGGCAGTGGTGGATGGATTCAACACTCATATGATAAGACTGTGTTGTTGAAAAAGATAGAAGTTGAAGGAAGTACAGGAGGTCACGAGCTTTGATATTTCACATTCAATTCCTCGCACAGACTTGCCTGAGGCATCCGGATTGCGAGTCGGCGCGGATCAACAAAGATGCCGTGTTCCACCGAATGCGCTGCGCCCTGGAGCAGGTCATTGAGATCGTCACCGAGGCTCGGAGCTCAGGGGAGAACAAAATCCTTCCTGCCAGCATCTACAACGGCATCAAGGACTTCAAGGTAGAGTCGGTTATGAAAAAAGACTCCAGGCTAGAAAAGCTTAACCTGAAGAGTAATTATTATCCTTTTACAGATGATTCCTATGACCACATGAAGATCTACTCATTGTGCCGGTTTATTGTAGATTTGGTATTATGCAATGACTTGCTCTCACTCACTGTCTTGCTTACAACCTCAAATGTGGATCAAAGAGCCAGCAGAGAGGGCCAGACCTACCCACTTTGTAATTTGGGTCACACTGTTGAGTGAATCACCACTAAACCTACACCACTATGACTAATCCTCTCTCCGCTCTTCTTCTTCTTCTGCTCTGGCAAACAAAACAAACGTAAAAAAAAGGAGAAACCTTTGAAAAGGTCTTTGCCATTGAAAGAAAAGAAGAAGAAAGTGTTTTAATGAAAGGCTCAGAGATGGTTATTATTCCTAATAAATGGCTTTCTGGCTTTTAATGGCTCACAGTTGAAGCTAGAGCTTGTGCAAACCTGTAATCTTCGGACACGTCAGCCCAGACCATTAGGATTTTTTTCTTTTCAGCCGATTTTTGTTCAAAACAGAGTAAAGGATGAAAGAGGAAAAATGCATTAGCTTTTATGTTTGTGTAATCGAGTTTGCTGAATTTATTGCGCACTTCTGATGGCCTGAGGTGACTCTAAGCTTGAACCAATATCCCATAATTCTTTCTATTTAATGTTGGAGTCAAGTGTATAATGTTAATGAGGTAGTAAATCATGTACCTTTCCCCTCAGAACATCAGCTGGTAGAAATTTCAAGTCCGTTTCAGTCTTTCCTTTCTCTGCCCAACAATTCTTCAAATGCCCCTTTGACTCATGTATCCTCCCTCCGCCTCTCCTGCAGTCCAGCGTGGAGTGCCTGCGGGAGAACCTGTTCTCCCTGTCACCCCAGAGCATGAGCAGCCAGCTGGAGACGCTGGTGGAGCGGACAGAGGACTTCACCGACTCGGCCTACACCAGCCACGAGCAGCGGCAGGCCATCCTCGGTCTGTGCCAGCTGGCGCGCCAGGACACCCAGCAGCTGGTGCATGCCTGGGTTGAGGGGGTATGTTGGCATGAGCGGGCAGCCTCGCAAAGACACACACACACACACCTACTCACAGGAGTATTCATAAAAGCACATTTTAGCATATGAGGAACAAAATTACCTCATAAAAGAGGATGAGAATAAGATGCAAAGCAGAGTACAGAGGGAGATTTGTGTGAATTGTGCTGGGTCCCTGAATTAACAAACAAAAGTCAACTTGTTTTGAAAATAAAGTTCAAAAAACATTATCACACAACCTGTCGAACAGATAGAAATCCATACAGACACGCTCGTTCCCATCATGTCTCCCTCCGCCTCACAGTCATTCACTTTGCCCACACACACTTTCTGTCCACACATCCTCGCTGCAACAACAGAGCATAATAACCCGAGTGAATAACTCTTCACTAAGGCTTATTTAGCAACTCAGCCATTCAGCAGAGGCTCTTGGCCTTCGTAATTGATGGACTTACGAAACACAAGTAGTTATGGGATTGCAGTTTTTCATTGTAAACATTATTTTTCAGTGTGTTCAGAGCAGACAGAGAGATTTCTACCCATTATTGTTCATCTTGTCTCTGCAGTCCAAGGTCACTTGAACAGAAAAGAACAGAAAAGCTTATAGTCTTAATGGATTCATTCTGGCTGTTCTGCTTGTCCTAGCATGTGGATTTTTATTTGTATTGCTGCAAGTTTATTAATTACATTAAAAAAAAAAACTTCTTTAAAATTTTAAATCAAATCATTTGTTTTCAGAATTTTAATTAGGTAAAAAACTGTTTTGTAATTCCCACCTTTCTTTTCGTATTCAGAGTGTAATAAGCAAACATTAAATCAAAAAAAGAAGAAAAAAGTGCCTTTGAGACGTGAAGCATCCAAACACAGCATCAACATTTTATCAATTAGACAAAAGGACAAAAAAAAAAACTTTAAACAATTTTATCTGTCCTAAAGGAATATACAAAATTTCTCGCAAACCCAAATATATATACCCAAAAATAATGTTCCATTAATGTAAAGATGGCTGAAAGTTGGGGACATGGAAATTCATCATAAATTGAATTAAAAAGAATAAGAATAACTTTTTTCATCCCCAAAGGGACATTCAATAAATTATGATTAATTTTCAATTTGTCCTAGTGTTTTAATGGTTTGAGGCAGATTTAGGGGTCTGTATGAGAAACTCAGGCACTTGGGGCAGCAGGATTCATTAGTGTTCCCATCCAAATCCCTTCAAATGAATTGCAAATCAAAATATTTTTTCAATCTGTGGGTCTTTTGGGGGATTTGTTTTCACCAAATGGCCAAACATTTGCTGCTTCTGGATTCTTAAATGTGAGGTTTTTTTTCTCTTTTTTGAGACATGTAAAAACCAGGGGTCATAATCATGAACAACAGAACAGATTGAACATTTAACTGACTGAATAATAGTCAGGGTTATCAAAAATCATTGATCAGATTCACTGGCCAAGGAAATAATCATCAGCTGTCGGCAGCCCTACAATGTAGACTCATTTTCATTTTATTTTCATTTTAATTTTTGCACAATTTAAAAGAATACAACATAGAGCATAATAGGTAGTATTGAAACAGTGCAGGGAGAGGCAAAAAGCCACGATGGGCTTACTTAGAGCCTCCACCTATGATAACCTAATATTAATACTACACTTTAATGTACAAAAGCACAAGATAACATAAAAAATTAATTAATAATAGCGACTGACAACAATAATATAGAGAGCATTACAACATACATTACAGCAATTAAATGATCTTTTAAATATTTTTTAAAACATTTCACAGAAGAACAAATTTTTGCTAAATGGGAGAAACTGTTCCATAACTTAGTACCATAGACCGTGTATACTATCGACAACTTGGTTTTCGCCTTCCGCCTTCCTACGGATTTGAAGCTGAAAAGCTCTTGGAAATTCCACTTTTTTTCTCCACTTCCTGGAACCAACATTGGGCTGTAGCGTTGTAAGCACTCCACCACTTGCGCAGTAGCATTATACGCATTCGGCGGGAGAGTCGCTGTGATGATGCTCAGCTCAAAGAGCATGTCCTCTGGGTGGGCTATGCAATCTTCGTACGACCATAGGCTGTATCAAGTGTTAATTATAGAAAACATGAACCCCCTAATAACTTTTAAAAATGGAGCAGAGAGGACTTGAGCACAAACCAGTCTTACAGCAAAAATTTATATTCTGTGTAATAAATTTTTAAAGTTTGTCCACAGCTCCATAGGGATCGGTAGAGAAGGTGGGATTTATGACCTGTACTGCAACCCTGACCAGAGGGTGTTGTTCTCGCGGTGGCTTCACCCAGTGAGGAGGCAGATGCTGTCCATCCTATATACAGTCTAAGCTTATTACCTCTAAATCTAATTGTGAATTGACACCTGGTAGTGAGGAGTTTAGGGAGATGATAATTTGTCAGATTAGCGTGTTGAGTAACAATGAACCTTTGAATTTTCAGTAAAATAAGTCTTGAATTGTTCTGGAATATTTCCTTCACTTGAGAATATCTTACAAAGTCAGTAGGTGAAAAATGTCAGGCCTCATGTTTTATTCTCCTCTCTTCCTCCTCTTCCTCCCCTAAGCAGCAGTCTGCCCACGCCAAAGAGGCCACAGAGGACATGGAGGTGGCCATCCTGAAGACCTGCCAGAGCGTCAACGACCTCAGACGTGAGGTGAGCAGCAGTCTGTCGGTGCTCTCAGCCTGATGAGTCTTAGCTACACAGAGACACAGAAATGACAGGAGGAAGGTCTCTCTGGTTTCCCTCTCTGCTTTGTCACCTTCACTCTTCTTCTTTTCTTATTCCCTTCTTCCTTCATGCCTCTCAATCATCTTCACTTGCTGTGTGTTTCATCTCGACTCCTCCACTCCCCCCTCGTCTTCTTATATTCTGCAAATTTAATCTGCGGTTCCTCCTCCAGCTCCATAAGGTGGCTGTGGGTCGTGCGTCAGACCTGCTCAAAGTACACGGGGAGCAGTTGCCTCTGCGGGCTCTGAAAGCTGCAGGCGCTGAGGGGAACCTGGAGGCAGTGGCTGAGTTTACGCGCACGCTCACTGAGCAGAAGGAGCAGCTGGTGGAGGTAAGGTACATCTGAACAGTCATCCGTGTCTTTGAAGTGAAACCTCAGAAGTATCCTCAATCAGTCCTTTTTCCTCCCTGTGTGTGTTTGACTCCAGACATGCCGGCTGCTTTGTCACGTTTCTGGATCGGAGCCTTTGGAGATCACCTGTGTACATGCTGAGGAGACCTTCCACGTTATTGGTCCACAGGTACCATTTTCTGCAAGGAGTTAACATTTCATCAGTTTAATGTCATACCCCATAGAATGTGCAAATGGCTGCAAACTTGGGAGAGCAGTATCAGGTTGACTTTAATTAAATCAGAGACCCTCCTTTGATAGTCAGTGTTTTTCAATAAAGTCGAGCAGGTCTCTCAGCAGTCTTGGATTGAAATCAAACCTGAATAAAATTCGGCACGACAGTGGGCAGGAAAAACATACAAATGAGCCCACATCTCCTCTGTCCCCCTCCTACACCTGCCATCCATTCAAACAGGCTGAGAACATGATGTCTGCCTCGTCCCTCTATCCCACATCTAATTATGTTTGCTCTTGGAAATCGTCCATGCCAGTAATTATCCAGCGATGTAGGATGTTCCCGTCCTGCGGCGGTAATGTCAGGCCCCACATGACACCGCAGTAATGACTCCGTTCCTAAGGTCAAAGGTCGGCAAATCAATAACATTGCAGTGTGGGGGTTTGTGCTGGTGATACGTCTCTGTGTCTGCCCAAACTAATAGAGGGGTGGCCTGGAGGGTAATTGGCTATTAAATACTACACTAGAGGGGAGGGGCGGGGCTGGAGTGTGTGTTTGTGCAAGTTTGCCTCCTCAAATAAAGTCTGTGTATTTTTTCGAAGTGATGTTTGTACAAGTAATCATCTAAAGTCGGCTTTGGTTAAATCTAAAGAGGACCTCTCTGCACTTCTTCATGTGTTTCTAAATAAATCTGCTGAATCACGCATCAGAGATTTGCTGAAGCGGGGCAACAACTGTGAGCTAGTTCAGGCCGGGAGCTGAAGCTGCACTGATTTCACATGCCTTATCTCTTAATCTCTTGACAAAAGTGTCCCCTCTGTTTGGGGATCTATTGAAGCAGCAGTCCCTCTCTCTGCTCTGAAATCTCCAACGCTGCCCTGCACCTGAGCTGAGCTTGATCTTTCAGCCTCACTGCCTCCCCAGCATCCACCTGCAGGAGGGTTTAAGATTTGGTCTCATCACTTCTCGAGCAAAATAAACCAGTGAGGAGTGATAAGGCCAGAGCTAGGCCTGCACGATATATCGTTTGAGCATCGTCATCGCGATGTACGTGTGTGCAATAATCACATCGCAGAGCCTGCGATGTCGGAGGTGAATGAACTCATTTGATTTCAAGGGTAGCTGACTGAGATACACTGCATGTGACTCTGCATGTGCTGTGCACTGATCCACCAATCACCTTTGTCTTTTACTCAGTTGCCAATCAGACTACCCTGCCAGCTGTCAATCAAAATCAGAGAGGAGGAAACCCACCCCTGCACATGTTCTGCACATGGAGTTAGTCGCTGGCTGCTGGTGTTGAGCCGAGAAACGCGTGTCCGCTGAGAATTACTTTCGGAACTTTACTCATGACTGTTAAGCCCAACAAAAAAGAACTGTATGGGTTTTAAAATGTATATTTCCGTGGACCACTCTACTATAAGCGGTGCGCGTTTTGCGAGATGCATGCAATTCTTGGAGGACATGCGTTTCTCAGCACAACACCGGTAACAACAACAACGATTGCAAAATGAGCAACGAACAAGAGAAAACCACCGAAAATGAAAATTAGTTGCCAAAAAGAAAAGGAAAGTCAGTTATCTGGAATTATTTCGGTTAAAAGAAGGACCAAAACACGTGTTCTGTGTTCATCTGTCGCCACAATAACGTCCCAGAACAATAAAAGCTAAAAAGATCTCTGAGACAGACAGAAGCCATTCTACTAACATTCACAAAAAGAGGTAAGATCAGTGAAGGTTAACTGTCCTCAAGACTTCAGCAGTGCAGCATAACATTAAATGCTATTCAGGTCATCTGGTGAAAATTCCTATATTTTTAATATCGCAATATATATCGCAGGGTTGAAAAAAATCGCAATGTTAGTTTTTTCCAATATCGTGCAGCCTTGGCCAGAGCCAAATACAAAGTTTTACCACAACAGAGGCAAGAACCACACCACAAACTTTACTATATAGCATCACTAGAACAGGTAGGCAAACTTTTCTCATGGGTGTATCAGTGACTCCTGTAGGAAAGTTCAGTTTGAAATGATAACACCCAGCAGGCTCCTTCTTTTCTGAATTAATACCTTCCTCATGTCTCATTCAGATCATCTCTGCAGCCCAGACGCTGGCCCTGCACCCGTCCAGTAAGATCGCAAAGGAGAACCTGGAGGTGTTCTGCGAGGCCTGGGAGTCTCAGCTCTGCGATATGGCCCTGCTGCTGCGGGAGATCAATGATGTGTTTGAAGGCAGGCGAGGTGAGGCTCAGATCGGCTCAGTTAAGAGACGCCGCTGTGTTTGAGTTCACGAGTAACAGGATGACTGTGAAAAAGGGTGAGAGGCAGAGGGGACTGCAGGTGTAAAGTGCTGCTTTTTAGGCATCTCCACCTGGCTGAATCAAATTTGCAGAGAAAACCTCGGTGAATCATTTCGCCAATGAACACTTTAGTAGGTTCTTTGGAAGTCAGAGCGAGGAAGGCAGTGTGCATGTATCATTTTACAATTTTTCTCATGTACTCAGAGGGAAGTATTTCACAATAGGCGCCATGGCAGCCCTCTTCCCTCTAGGGCTGTCATGATTAGGAATTTCTGGAGACGATAATTTGTCAGACAAATAATCAGGATTGACGTATACATTTTTCCCTTTTTTATTTTCTACTATCATAGTATGATGAGATTTAATAATACACATTTTTTACTGGACTGTATTTTATAAGATCTCTGTCCGTTAGTGTGCGCCATCTTAAACTGTCCTGTTTATACTTGGAGCGTCATCCGAAAGATTCGTCTTTCCAAGTTCGGCGTATTGCTGTGGATGGTGGGTCTGGAGACATTGTTTCAGATTTGTTATGTTAGCTTTTGACCAGCACTTTTTTAAGGCAAAGTTTACATATCGCTTCCTCCACGTTACCGGGCTCTCCTTTATCGTTCGGCTTCAATCTGAAAGGCACCCACAGCAGTGCCCTGGTACGTGGCTTTAAAACCAGAACCTCCTCATCCTCCATCCTAACCTTGAGTCGCTGCCCACCCGACCAAGACGAGAAGTAAACAAGGTGTAGCTGCGACGGTGCATACTGCGGCTGCTGGTGCAATATGATGATATCAGACTTGGATTCAGGGTTATTTTATGCAAATTTGTGGATAAATGAAATAATTGACAAATATAAAAAATAATTACGAATATAAAAAAAAAACTGCCATTGTCGAATATTGTAATAATCGCGACTGCCCAGCTTCCCTCTCTCTGTGTCACCTGACATGTCCAAATCACAGACCATATTATAATTCAGCTGATTGTGGCAGATTTCTCAGGTGGGCTTCCTCTCTACATTGTGACTCTCACATAAAGTGCAGTAAATGAGGAAAAAAAAAATCCCATCCATCACACATTTATATTCCCATGAAGCCAAATAGTGAGAAGTAAAAATACCTGGAACTTGGTCTTATCCTGAAAACATGTTTAAAAGTGAACTGCCTGAAGTGGTTTGAGGGAATTCAAGCTGAATGTGTTAGAGAGCATAATAAAAATGTGTCCAAGGTGTGCATTGAAAGAAGACAAACTTGTTCATCACCATAGTTACTCGCTGTCCGTACTTGCCATCCTAATTGTGTGGAGAAAGTGAGGGTATCTGTGCTGCAGTTAAGATAAGAAAGTACTATGTTACTCCTTTTTCTCTGTGACCTTGTGATCAAATCATCTCAATAACTTTGCTTTTAGGAGACAAAAGACCTTATTTGTCGCTTCCCAGGCCCGGGGTGAGTATCACACCATCTATCCTCATAAATATTCCTGTGATCAAACGCTTTGTAATTCCTCTGATTAATGCCCCTCTCTTCTCCCACAGAAACACTCAGCTAACTTGAAGACTGCCAAAGCTGTCAAGTTGGATGCAGAGGTAGCACACGCCATAAACTCCTGCGCCTTTCAGAACAATGCATCACGTCACGTTCCCGTACCCTGTCCTGACAGCAGTAGATTTGTCTTTTGGAGACTTTGTGTCACCTCGTTTGAAGAATTGATGGTGCTCGTATGGTAATAGGCTGCAATTCTGCAGGCCAGCAGTTTTTCACGTCTGTTACCGCCACAGGAAGCAGAATTATGCTGATTAAAGAACTACTACTCAGGATGTTTAAAGAGAAAATAAGCCTGTTCCGCTGACACACATTTCATCCTTTCATTTTTTCGTATTTAGCAGACATTATGCACAGCACAGGGCATGAGGGCTAATTTTTTTTATACTTTAATTTGTTACCAATTGCACACCTGTTGTAAAGATATTAGTTTTTCTTCATAATAATTAAAGGGATACGATGTCCTATCGCCAAAAAGTGATGAATCTTATGTCAAAGCCCAAAATCCGTCCAGTGCATGGACGAAATTTTGATTTCAGAGGTTGGGGGCACAAGAAACTCGAGTAAGGAGATGACATGTGGATTCAAACATCAATGTTCAGCTCAGATTTCTTCATTTATTCCAGAATTCAGTTCCCGCCTAGCAAATGGCGCCATCTCGCACACTATAAGAGAGGAGGCAATATGGCCAGCGGGTAGATGGAAGTACAAACCTGATACAGGGATGTAAATGAAACCTTCGATGAATGTGACGTTTACGGAGGGAAAAAGAACACCGCCCTCCTGTAAACTTACATTGGCGAATAGTGAATGGGCGAAGAGCGATGTTCACAGACTGACTCTTAAGAGCAACTTGCAAAACACTAGTCCGGCGGGGATAGAATGACTGACAGCAGGAATAGCCAATCACACACAAAAAGTGGCCCTGCGTTAGAGCAAATCAAGGACCTTGTGGGCGGTCCAAACTAAAGGAAACCAGTTTTCAGTTTGAGCAGCCGTTTGGTCCTAGTGCCTGATGTGTATCAGTTTGCTTTACCGTAAAGTAACATTGTTTTCAGTGCATTATAATATGAGCTTTCCCCTTAGAGAGTCACTTATGCATGTTTGTCTGTCTGTCTGTCTGTCTGTCTGTATTAATTTGTGCACAGGAGCAGACAAGCATCGCCAAACTGGGCCTGGAGCTCCGTCTGCTGTCCTCAGACGTGGACACCGAGGTGGAGAAATGGGAGGAGCAGGAGCACGAAATAGTCCGACAGAGCCAGAGCCTGGCCAGTATGGCCTACAACATGCACCTATTCACCAGGTTACCAAGCAGCGCCCCACTTTACACAATCACACACACTCACACACACACTCACACACACACATGCTCTGATTATACATCTGCAGCTTGTCACATCACGTCAACAATGTTAAGCCTCTGAAGCATGCACACTAATCTCTTTGGAGTCTTGGTGTTAATGAGAGACCCTCACTGTAAAGACTTATGACAGGCCTGATGTGGACCCATGATTATACCTCCTTCTGACAGAAAAACCATTATGATTCATCCAGGTTACTCTGTTTGTTGATAACTGTGGATGTATTTTTATCCTCATCTGTCTCTCACTCCGTCCTCATTGTCTGTGTTTCCTGTATTGATTCCCCAGGGGGGAGGGGCTGCTGAAAACAACACTGGATCTTTTTCATCAAGCTGAGGTACGTGCATCCATATCTGCTAATCTCCTTGTCCATCCACTTTCTGTTCTCTCCTCCTGTTTTATCGAACCTGCAAATGAATACATCCACTAATTCATTAAAGTGAAAACACAGCGAAGCCGGTGGATCAATGTGTGTCAATAAATGCCTGTGTACCATCTCAGGTCAGACTTTGAAGGTAGGACGCCACATTGCACATAACATATCAGTAAACAAAGCTGCGTTGCTGCGGTGTATCGTATTGCACATTAACAGTTATGTGCAGTATTTGTCGAATCAGGGTCCAAAATATCCACCAGGATTCATTCCAGTTGTCAAGAGAGAGGAAGATAAGAGAGGAAGAGGGATGATAGTGGGAGGAGGGGGAAAGCATACAGATGAGCAGCGCTGAGAAAACTAACATCTCAAAGTGTTGAGTGACCAAACTTTTTGCTCTGCATCTTTGGACTTGGTCCTGCTTGAAGGTTACAGAATAACTATTCGGCTCATGTTTGCGTGTGTTTTTTTTATGTTTGTCTTTTTAGGTCCTCTCTGAGGAGGGTCTCCAGTTGTGCTCATCTCTGCGCACTTTTTCCACACAGGTACATACTGAGGCAATTTGTCTCTATCTCTTAAATGCACACCCATAGGCTGCATAATAAATCACGGTGTTCACACTCAATATCATCCTTAATATTCCTGCTCAATGAGCACAGAGAGAAAGAGAAATGTTTTATGCTTTATTTAATAATCAGAAAAGTATATGGGCCACATTAAAGGTAAAGTGTGTAAAACTTTGTGGCATTTAGCAGAGCAGACAGGTAGAAATGAAATATAAGTGTATTTAAATCTCCAATAGTTTCGCTGTTTAGAAAATGAAAAGGAAGACAGTGATAATTTTCCTCTGAAGGGTTTGTATTGCTTGTTAAACTTGACAAATGGAGGATCATACCAGTCCTGCATCAAGGGTTTCTTGTCCATTTGGGCCACCGTCACTTCACTGATTGAAGGAGGGAGGAAGGAAGGGAGAGCTTCAATCTAGAATTTGAGCTCCGAATCATAAAAAAATGTGCCCCACACTGCCCCTCCTGGAGAAAAACTTGAAGGTTAAGTCAAATAATGAGAATAATAAAATTTCAACGTTAAAAATTGAAATTTCGAGTTAAGTCAAATTTAAGATTATGAAATGTCGTAAATAATGTTTTAATTTCGATTTTTTCATTTTGACTTTTTAAAATTTCGACTTTAATCCTGAAATTTCGACTTAGATCTCGAAATGGAAATGAAAAATAAATAAATAAAATCAGAAGTTTATATTAAGAAAAACATTGTAATAATACAACACTGCCTATCCAGATGTTCCTCATTTAGCCTCGACTTGGCTTCTTTACACAATGAACAGTTTTATTCTGATTCATTGGGATGCACCTGTGCTGGCTAATCATCACTAAAATCTACCATTTCTTCCTCATGAAATTAAGACTTTATTCACGTAGCAAAATGACTTTACTCTCTAACTGTTGCTCATGAAAATAAGTCAGGGGTTATGTATAGTGAGCAGGCAGTTATGCACATTAAAATCCCAATGGAGTGGCATCAGCTTTGTTACGAGTTAACCACCATGTTCATTTTCCAGTCAGGTAATGAAAACAGCAGAATGTCCAAATTAAAGAAGAAATGTTTTTATTTTTACAGTATTTACTGAGTTGTAATTAACTTGAGAGGAATAAATTTGAGTAGGGAGAAAAAAAGTGAAAGAAAAGCTGTTTACTCTTTTTTGCACAGGCTGAGCTGCTTGCCCATTTGCATGCATACAAACACCCTCACTCATTCACTCCCTGACACCTGTAGCCTCACCCACATTTGCGCCTCTCTCTTTCACAAACACACACCCATATCACCCATCCTGACATGCCACCACGGTGCCAGGTCGGCCTTTATAAATCATGAGGCAAGAGCAGGAAATTAAGCCTGTCACAATCTTTCACTACTTTCTACTTTCCGTCTCTGAGCTTTGGTCCAAACAAACAAACTAAACTAACCTCTGAGCCGTTTTTTTACTCTTTCTGCGCTCCTAAAAGTTCTTCACATGCTCCTTTAGGTTTAATTAAGGGGCTCTTTTTGGCAGCCATTAATGATCGCCATTTATCACTGCTGCGTCTGTAGGTGTGGATGTTGTATGGTGTGCATGTGTGGAGGATGAGGGTGGGGGAGTAATTCATAACTGGCCACACACTCTGATTAATTACCTTAAACAAACCGCTGCTAATGGAGTCCTTTTGTCTTGCCCTTCACTCCTTCAGTTCACACTTGTAGCACTTCTGTACCCTTTTCTCTGAAGAGTACTTATGCAAATGAACTCAGACATTTTTTCATTGAGGTTTTCTCTTTTGTGGGCGCCACCTCCAGAAAAAGAGTTTGTGTTTTTACATCAGTGGTTGCATGTAACTGAAGCAAATGGACAGCCCCCATGACTGAGATTTAAGGATTAACTCGGCTGGGTAACAGACTTAAGCTTTAGATCACGACCTGGCTGTTGTTGAAGGATTACACCAAGTAACACTAAAATGTATTTAATCCTCTTTTTTTTACTCATTTTGATGCTTGATTTGTGTCGAAAAAAACCCATCTGTACATGTTAGTCCAACCTCCTAGGGTGAAACCATTATCAGCATATCTGCTCTCATCCACTTTGCCTGTCTCTCTGTTCCAGCTGGTTGATGAGGAGAAGTCTGCGGTGATGACAGAGATGGAGAAACTGGTGGCTTTGTGCCAACAGCTGCAGATGGGGGCAAAGACTCCCGTGCAGGGGAAGACTGCCACCTTCCAGAAGGTGTCCACACTACGCTCATGTCTCTATTTAGTATCATTTAATGAAATGAAAGTTTTGCTGGCCCAGCAGTTCAAGCACTCTATGTAAAGTGGAATAGTCCTTTTTGCGATGGTTGCTGGTTTGACTACTGACCACTGCCAGTTCCTGTATGCCTTCCCTCGCATTTCCCATCTTTCTAGAGCTGTCCTCCAGGCCCCAATATATGTGCATCGAGGCTTTGTCAGAAGGACATTTGGCAGAGAGTACACAGGGTTCCTACAAATCCTTAGAACGTCTCTAAAAAGTCTTAAATTACAAATAATAATCATATATTAAGTCTTAATAATAGAGAAGTTTTAAATGTTGGGCAGCTCTTTAAACAATGTGTCCTTCAATGTATGTCTTATGACTTCATCAAATCTTCACTCCTGAGATATTTTATCCGTTTTTGGTTCATTTCCTTGTGATCATGAATTTTGCCATCTGAACTCACGTATGTGATTTGAGGTTGTGACAGTCTGCTCTCAGTGCATTAAAGCTGTTAGCATTTGTTTTCCCACATTATGTCAGACTGGTTATAGTATTAGACATTTTAAGTAAGGGAGAATAATGATACAGACTGTGCGTTTGTCAGTCAGAGCTAATAACCACAGCTCTCACCATATTAGAGAAGTGATATTGTGTCAATTTGCCTTTATTGTATGCTGAAAGAATTCATAAGCAGTGTGTAAATAGGGTAGACATGTTAAATTGAATTTACTTAGCTTTAGATTAAAATGAAGAAGCTTTATCAGCCTCGACAATGAAGCGTTTGACACTCTAATGCCTTTAAAATTACAGTCTCATAATCTAAGTGGACCATTCTGCTATAAAAGACATTTTTCCTTTTGTGACCTGTCTTTTAGTGAGGAAATTTTAGTACTAAATTATTTTTTTTACGTGCTTTAATCTGTGGGAATGATGGACGGAGCCAACAATTAAAAGTCTGAAGTATGTTTAAAGCTGAAAAACTATGGCTATATAGTTTAATAATATGGATATTCTATATAACAAGTGGTTTTGATAAATCCTACAGATGGATAGATAGAAGCTTTTATTGTCATTGGATTACAATAAGACAAAAGTCAAATTGCTGGAGTGCTCAAAAAAGTGAAGTTTGAAACATATGCACCACATATCAGTCATAAAAACTATTCTTAAGAACCATTCAGTAAAATAAACACTTAAAGCTCGCATAAAAAAGGCAGAGATCCGACACGTGTGAAATATGAGTAAATCAAATCAATAAAATTAACTAGCTATTTCACAATTCAATAAAATATTACATGGTTTTTATGAATATGCATGAGCCTGCATGAACATAGGCCATTGAAACCAAATTAAGGACTTTTTAATACTCAAAGGAAAATGAATACCACTTTGTGTGCAGCAGAGCAAAGTGTGTAGGAACCCTGCGTACAGAAGATCCTTCTGTGTTTTTTACTAAAAGGGAAAATTAGCTTAATCACATAAAAAAACCACGTATCTTACAAAGGACCAGCTGACTGCCTACGGGGTCATCTTTGATCTGCGCGTAACTCCATTATCAAACACAGTTAGTGAGATTAATGCATGGGTTAGAGGATAAATGGTTTTGACTCAGAATCACAGAAAAGGTTTGAATTAAAAGGGCGGGATGATAGAAAGAGCTGATTAATGAGCATCTGTGTGATATGTACCAGCTCCCATCAGTCTGTTTTCCTATTCTGATCTTCACTTTGTCATTTACCAATAATGAGAAAGTGTGTCTGACAAGTACAGTACTCCAGGGCAGGTGATTTATTAACTACTGGTTTGATGTTTGTGCATTTTCTAATCTTCACCTCCTTAATGGAGTTTATATATCATTGTTTTTTGTTACTGAAGGTGGAGTCATCCATTCAGACAACCAGGAACCTCTTATCTGTGGTCCTCTCCCTTCTCCCAGTCTGTAACAAGCTCAACAGAAAGGTGAGCACCATTGAATAAAACATATGACTGAATGTCTCTCACAAAACCCCCTAAAGACACCAAAACCCTCCTAATACCTGCAGAGCTGACGTGACTTGAGACGTTATTTTTCTGTGGTTTTTCCTCTCCACATTGTTTCCATCTGCAGTACAAGTCAGAGAGGAGCAGCCTGGGTTCCCCTCAAGAGTGGAGAGAGAGACAGGATTCCTCCACGCCCGTCAAAGAGGACAATAACAAGAGCAGCAATGGCTTTGGAGTCAAATCCTTGGAGCAGCACATGGCCGGCCTCAACCTCCTAGAGAGCAAATAATCCAGGAAGTAGTCACCTCATTTATCCACTATCCTCCCTCGGAGCAGCACATAGCCAACCTCACCTTTCTGGAGGACCTTATCCAGAAAATACTTAACTCCCCCTCATCCTCATGCACCCACCAGAAGTGGGATAGAGTTGCCAGGGTAAGTCAGAGTTTGTATTTGCTAAATCTGAAGGTTTACAGGTCTGAGCTTTCCGTGCCCTGGAGGAGGGTTTTACCTGAAGCACCAGTTCCACCCCGATCCACAAGATGGAGACAATCAGCCAACGCTTGACTTTGCCATTCGCATTAATTGAAACTGGGCACAAACCCAATTTTAGAGTTTTAACTTCTCTCTGGACTTTGATTCGACGAACTGATCAGGACTACCCAGAAAGGACTCCTCTTGACGCTCAGCCATACATCTGTCTTCACTATGTGCCTCTTTGCTTTGTGGTGTACTGTAAACGTGTTGCACATGTAAGCCAAACTGACAGAAAAAGAGGTGAATAATTACTGAAAACCCACCCTGCATGACACCATCCCAAACCCCCTGGTGTTTGAGTCTCTTGATGATCAATGTGTCACAGCTTTGTAAAGTTAACTCTGTTGGGTGATGTTTAGTCATTCTAGTGCATTCACTGGCGTCTGATTCATGTTTCCATACTGTTAGCTATGGAACGCTCCCATGTGCCATTACATTGAAATGCCAAATATGATTGTCCACATCAGCTTGCTAGTCTTGAAATCTAAAACTCTTACTCCTCCAGAATAAGACTGGAGACTTCTTTCTTTGGGTCTGCTTCCTCCACAGTTTCATGATTATTACTTTGGGATGCCAGTATCTTAGTTTATACTGTCTTGGGTATTATTTAATCATATTCTGTGTTAACTGTTTTATGTTTATTACCCATAAAAGAAATGAAATCTAACACTGATCTGGCACCAGTGGCAAGTGGAGCCTTGAAGTGTACTTGTTATGAAGACTATCATTGTGAAGCTGCCTCGTTTGCTCCTGTGTGTTCAATGGTCAATGGTATGTATAATATGGTACTTGAAGCAGAGATATATAAATATATATACACACTATTGTATCCTAAGGTTATGACTTTGGTACTAGGTGAGGGTGTTGAAATGACTGAAATGAATAACAAACATTAAGCTTTGTACAGAGGGAGAGCAGCAAAGGATGCTGGGTATTGTAGTGGCACTACAGATGTGAAGAAATCATAGATATAGTTTTGGACCATCTATTATTTTGACAAGTGAGAGGTTAAATAAAAGTGAGACATAAAAAATAAACAATATTTTTCTTACATCTCTCTCGTTGGTGTTTATTGACAGTCAAAAAAACTTCTGGAGACTGAAAATCAGATTAAAGTCTTTGACAAATGAAAGTTATTCACATCCCAGAAAATCCAAATCATAAATAACCAATGTCTTCGTGCTTTCTGAAACCTCATTTGAATTTAGACATGATAAAAAACAATGAATAATGGAGGCACAGCTCAGTGCTTGCATTGAATGCAATTGTTTTTCTAAAGTCCCTTATTTATCAGTCACTTTCCAGGTCGGTGTCCCCAGTCTTCACCAAACATGATGAGTGTGAAAAGAAGAGAAGACCTCCTGGAAGAGTCCAAACTTAGACAAGGCACAACCCCAAACTCTGTCAGGAGGGCTGTGTTTGAGGGAGAGTACGTTTAGAGACCAGGCTGTCAAACTGGTCTCTGCTCAGGAGGTTCTCTGTGATGCTCTTGCTCTCCTCGAACTTAGGCAGGATGACAGCGATGTATCCTTCAGTGGATGGCTGTTTGGATTTAAACATAAAAACACTCTTACACTTTCAATTATCTGACAAAGTGAAACTCAAATGAACCAACACTGCAGTTATAAATGACAAAAACTAACATTATTTATGAGTTACACAAAGTATTTCATGTCAAATAATCAGGTACAGAATGTGAATTCACAGGTGGACATAAAAACATATGCACATGACTTTGATAAGCACAGGGCAAAAAAAAATCCTCTTTACCTTTTCCAGCAGGAGTGAAGGTGTTTCCAAAATACTCTCATTGACCTCCAGCAACCGGCCCCGGATGCAGCTATGAATGTAACACACATGTGAATGAGGAGGAGTCACAAAGATCAAGAACATAAAACTGGACCAAAGACTGCTGCCTCACCTGTAGATCGTGTACTCAGTTTCATCTGTGCATGTTATCCTACACAGAGGTGCGTAATCAGTGAGGAACTGACCGCCCTGTAATGGGTACAGAGAAGGTTAAAAAACAGAAAACTCACAGGTGTGAAAAACATAAAAGGTTTACAAATGTAGAAGTGAACACATCTATCTACAGGGTCAAAATTTTAGATAAATTTACCCTCTTGGACTTTCCAGAAACTTTATTTTTCAGCCGACTGCAGCCGTTACTGATCTGGTAGTTGATGCTCTTGATTGTTCGTCCGTCCTGGAGGATCGGGTGAGTGTGAGCTAACGTGACGACACATATTCTGAAGAGAGGACAACAAATTCAACTGCTATCAGTCGATACAAGTGTCACAGTGAACAGGGTTAAAAACAATAAGATAACAAAATTTTTAGATCAAAACAAACTGCTGACTCAGAGAGTAGCTCCTCCATTTCTACAGAACTAAATCTTTACATCTATAGTTTTATTAACGGTCTAGAAAATTAGAGTTTAAATTTTCTTAGAAGATAAGAATTTAATTAATCCCTAAAGGGAAATTCAATGTTCTACACTGTAGCCTTTATGAAGCTTTTATCTTTTATTTGAATCGTATTTTTCAAGGACACTAGTACCCAGTACTAGTACTGAGTACTCAGAAATGTCTTTCAACTTCAGATTGGAAGTTGTAGTAGTTATCCCAGGGTTTAACAAAATATGTGTATATAACAGTGGCGATTGCTCTAAGACTGCAAGGGAAGCTCAGCTTCCCTTAAAATGTCACCCCCCCAAAAAAAGAAAAAGGTGGTGAAATACGTACTGCTGTGTGTACATTTCATTAACTAAATACGCGCTAGAAAGCCTTCATCTTTTGTTCAGAATCAGCTTCTTATCACACTGTGATAAGAAGCTGATAATCACAGCTCTAAACTTCGTTCTCATTCATCCTCGCAGCGCCTCAGCGCTTCACACAGCCGGACGCTCAGCTTCTGCTGACTTCAATGTGGAAGCTCAAAGTGGGTTGTTCCAGCAGCGAAACTAGACGCTCATTGGATAAATGCTGGGCTTTGTCCCGCCCATCGGACGCTCAGCGTCTCTGGAGTTCTATGACGAGAGGGCGGTCCCAACTTTCTCGCGGACGCTGAGCTTCTGCATCCATAATTGGATGAGCTGTCTGAGGCAAAATCCTTTTTTGATTGACAGCTAAACAAGCGAATCAGCGATCTTGAAGAATAAAACATCTACCAGAGCATTTTCCAAGTTATTCATTCCGTTGTTCTTAACTGCTCCGGAGACTTTACCGATCCTCAGCGACTTTTGTCTTTTGTCTTTGTTAAAAACGACTGCCGTTGTGTTCTGTTATATACAAATAAACAAACACAATTATGATGTAGGCCAGAAAAATGAGCTTCCCCTCCTTGAAAGACCAGCAGCCGCCACTGGTATATACTCATGGTCACTAACAGGCTGGAAAGTAACTAAGTACATTTATTCATTTAACAGTGGCCCAGGATTTTTTCTCTAGTGATGTGGATAGTATGAACATTGATAAACAGGTTGACTGCTTCACTGATTATGTCAACTTCTGTAGAGACACAGTTATACCACAGACTGTATATATTATGAACAACCTGGTTGAAAACAACCAAGAGCAAAGCTAAAACCATACAAGCTCCATCATCATGACAGACAGCTGACTGAATGTCTACTCTGCAAAAAATAAATAAAATCTCATCAAGAAAATTATCGTAATTCTAGTCAAAATGTCTCATTAGACCCAATATCAGCTACAGTCTCAAATTTAAATCATATTTTAAGCAAAACTGATAAGTTACTTTTTGTCTAAAGGAAATATGGTTGGCACACTTTAACACATTGTGATCAATTTAGTCCATATTTTTGGCTCATTATAACCACCCCCTCTGCACTAAGCATGACTTTAATGTGCAGGGACTGTCTGAAAAGTGCTATCACAATAAAAACACATTCACCTCTATTAAGAACAGGGGCAGGGTTTAAATTATTTGATGGATCTCACCTGTTTGAATGCTGGAGGATGCAGTGGTCCTCACAAGGTTTCCCCTTCATATCTAGTGAAACAAAAGACACAATCTCGAAATATTCCTTATATTTTAACTTCTATTAATCTACAGGATTATAATCAAATGATTTCTCAATAGGACTTCATGTCCAGCTTCTGTTCGCTGCTTTAGCCTCCAGACTCACATCACAGTCAGATCAGATTTACCTGCTCTGTACCAGCGAGTGTAGTATCGATCAACAACTGAAGGCGCATTCGCTTCTGCTTCTTTCTCCCCCGTACAGTCCATCAATAATATTTACAATGAAACCTTTAAACAACTTTAATACAGAACGATTTACAGCAGACCTTGTGCTTGTCCAACACTTTGTCTGACGGGAAGTAAATGGTGTGACACTGGGCGTTCCGTCCTATAAAAGGGTCCGCGGAATGAAAGCAGAGTAGTTCCGGAGGTTCATTACAGTTCTGGTGAGGATTAAGAGTAAATTTGACACTTTTGAACGGTATAAAATATTTAATATTAACACGTTTTTCAATAAAGAACCACAATCTTGGTCATGATTTGAAAAATAATGGCAGATTAATTAAACCAGAATCATTCATCATGTTGAATAGTTGTTTTAAAATATAATGAAAAAAGAAAAAGAAAAAAAACAATCCAACAAATGGGTGTTTATCAATTTAAGAACATATCTAGAATTAAGGGTTTTATGTCCCAAACTGATCAGGAGAAGCTGAATTCAACACAGTCGCATATTCTGTAATAAAGTAATAGTTCTGGTGTGTAATAGTTCTGCTCTCGTAACTTTTTTAAATGTTTTCGTTTTTTTGCAAAGTTTTATATTTAGTAACTGATAACTGGAAATTTTGACTTTGAGAGATCACAAATGTCTACAGCAGTGGTTCTCAAGTCCAGTCCTCGAGGCCCACTGTCCTGCATGTTTTGGATGTTTCCCTGCTCCAACACACCTGATTCAAATGATCAGCTCGTTATCAAGCTCTGTAATGGCTCAATAACGAGCTAATCATTTGAATCAGGTGTGTTGGGGCAGGGAAACCAAAACATGCAGGACAGTGAGCCTCGAGGACTGGACTTGAGAACCACTGGTCGACAGGACACTGTAATGATGCAATGCCACAAAACGTTTTGCTTAAAGAGTTATCGTGAAGAAGATTGGTCTCATTGTTTTATTCTCAGTGATAGACTTTAAAATGCCTGCCAAAACATTTTTTTTTTTGTTTGTTTAATTTGGACACAGTTTGGTGCCAGTTTTAAAGGTCATAATGTACTTTTGATATGGGAAAAAGTTTTTAAGGTTTTCGTGTTTATTATCCCTGTGAAGGGAGATTTGATAAGAAAACTCATGAGTGCAGATTGTGTTATAGTTCATTGCCCACAAGTTAAGAACCAGTTTGCAAAGTTTGGTACATTTTCATGCTGGTGAATACAGTTTTCCTGATAGAAAGAGAAAGCAGAGTGAGCTTCACCCAGCTGTCTTTCTTTCCTTTCCTGTCATCTTGTAATCTGCACCTATCCTCCACTGCTCTACACAATGAAAGCAAACTGTTTCTGCAATCTCGCTCATAAAAATAGCACCACAATATAACCCAACGGATCCTCATGTCTTCTGACAATGACACAAAAATGAGTATCAGATACCTTTATGAAACAGGCCGTTTCCAGTCTCTCTCTGCTTTAAGTGTGTTATGAATTGCCAAGAATAGACAGACCAAAACATCATAAAGAAGAAATAAGAGAAAAAAATACCATAAAACAATACCATTGTGTTTTTCCCCCCACCAACCTCTATTTAAGAGCTGGCAGTAATTTTCTATCACCATACACCAACTCAGTTTTTTTGTGTGTGTGTTCATGTCAAATGCTGAAATTTAGCCTGGATCCTGCAGTGGGCAGTATGTATCTCCTTCGTGGATGAGAGGAAGACAATTTTCTCACTGTAAAAAACAAAAAGCTCTGCCAGGACTTTTTGTCAAAGACTTAGCTTCTGATGTTCTACTTTTCTATATTAGAATTTATTCTACAGTATAATGATACTTCTGTTTTAGTCAGACAGCCTTTCAGTTTGTTGTGTTATTGAAGTTATTCTAACATTTTAATATGCCATCTTTTTATTCTGGATTTCTATTCAGTGTTTTACTATTTTGATTTTTTGTTTTACCAGTTACCAGTAACCTTTGGATTAAGAAATGGAGGTCTATGTCAGGGCATTTAAGTGCAAACAACAAACACATTTTATTTAAAGAGCAAACAAAAAAATTCATACGGATCCCCTCTAGCTGCCACCAAAGTAGCAGCTACTCTTCCTGGGGTACACAAATAAAACAAACAATACAATACAATACAGTAAATAATTCAATAAAACATGTACAGTCTTGCAAAAGGTCATTCAAGACAATAAAAGTCCAGTAAAAAGCAAACAACAAAGAAAAAACAGAAACAAAAAAAAAAAAAAACAACAAGCAGCAAACAAATTAAAATAAAATTTAAAAGTCAGTTAAGAAAAAGTCAGTAAGTTAAGAAAAAGGTCTGAGGTCTTTGAGGTCTGAGGCCTGAGTGGCACAGATGGGGGTGGGGGTAGGGGGGGTTCAATCAATCAATCAATCAAATTTTATTTATATAGCGCCAATTCACAACAGTCGTCATCTCAAGACGTTTTTCAAGGAACAAGAGCAGGTCTAGACCACGCTCATTGTTTGATGATCAAGAACCAACCTAAGATGGGTTTTGGCCCATCTCAACTAACATGAGTTACAGTGGCAAGGAAAAACTTCCTTTTAACAGGCAGAAACCTTGGGCAGGACCAGACTCATGCTAGACAGCCACCATGCCGCTGCTGGGTTGGGGAGGAATGTAGAGAGAAGAGGGGAGAGGGGGAGAGGACAGGGGGAGGGAGAGAGACAACAAGATAGGGGAAAGGCGAGAGAGAATGAGTATGGAGAGGGAGGGGGAGGGAGAGAGAGTAGGGAACGAGGGTGAGAGAGAGACAGGAGGCAGCAGGAACAACAAGCCTCTCTCCCCAGCCTCAGGGGTTGAGGCTGGGGAGGGGAGGTAGAGGCTGGTGAAGGAAGGTAGAGGCTGGGAAGGGGAGGGAGAGGCTGGGGAAGGAAGGTAGAGGCTGGGAAGGGGAGGGAGAGGCTGGGGAAGGAAGGTAGAGGCTGGGGAGGGGAGGGAGAGGCCGGGGAGGGGAGGGAGAGGCTGGGGAAGGAAGGTAGAGGCTGGGGAGGGGAGGGAGAGGCTGGGGAAGGAAGGTAAAGGCTTAGGAGGGGATGGAGAGGCTGGGGAAGGAAGGTAGAGGCTGGGGAGGAGAGGAGAGGCTGGGGAAGGAAGGTAGAGGCTGGGGAGGAGAGGAGAGGCTGGGGAAGGAAGGTAGAGGCTGGGGAGGAGAGGGAGAGGCTGGGGAAGGAAGGTAGAGGCTGGGGAGGAGAGGAGAGGCTGGGGAAGGAAGGTTGAGGCTGAGGAGGGGATGGAGAGGCTGGGGAAGGAAGGTAGAGGCTGGGGAGAGGAGGGAGAAGCTATGCTGCTCTGGTCTGAGGCAGGAGAGGAAAGTTTAGTCCTCCTCTGCTCGACAGCAGCAACAGAGGACCGTCTTCAACCTGCTGAAGAAGCTTCGGACCCTCTTCAGAAGTTTCCTGCTGCGGCTGGTGGAGGCTGAAGCCGGGGAGGCAAGGTCTGAGTCCCGAGAGGCAGAGGCAGAGTGTAGAGGCTGGGGAGGGGAGGGAGAGGCTTGGGAGGGGAGGGAGAGGCTGGGGAGGGGAGGGAGAGGCTGGGGAAGGAAGGTAGAGGTTGGGGAGGGGAGGGAGAGGCTTGGGAGGGGAGGGAGAGGCTGGGGAAGGAAGGTAGAGGTTGGGGAGGGGAGGGAGAGGCTTGGGAGGGGAGGGAGAGGCTGGAGAGGGGAGGGAGAGGCTTGGGAGGGGAGGGAGAGGATGGGGAGGGGAGGGAGAGGCTGGGGAAGGAAGGTAGAGGTTGGGGAAGGAAGGGAGAGGCTGGGGAGGGGAGGTAGAGGCTGAGGAGGGGAGGTAGAGGCTGGGGAAGGAAGGTAGAGGCTGGGGAGGGGATGGAGAGGCTGGGGAGGGGAGGGAGAGGCTGGTGAAGGGGAGGGAGAGGCTGGGGAGGGGAGGGAGAGGCTGGGGAAGGAAGGTAGAGGCTGGTGTGGGACTGGTGAGCTCCCCATCACTCTTGTGGTGCTGTTCAGGAAGAAAAAGGGTGAAGATCAATCAGTGAATCAATCATCAGTACAGCCAGTGAGACAGATGTCTGTGTGCATGTTAAATATCAGATTCTTTCTGAATGCTTTGAATGCTCTAAACTTTTTGTTTTGATCTCTGTAAAGCATCTGAATCCCTCTGTGCATGAATGGAGCTTGACAAAATAATGCTGCCTTGCTTTGCTTCATCCACACAGTCACTTACTCATCTGACGTCTCTGGAGACATCACCTGGTGTCTCATGGTCAAATATCTGTGCTGCAGAGCTGTCGCAGGAGAGATCCTCATAAACCCATCGAGATGGAGGAGATCTTTCAGGAAGTCTGCGAAAGCCAGCCTGTCCTCCATCTCTGCAGAATCACCGTCTGGATAGATCTGAAATTTGGAGACAGATTCATGTCAGCTGATGCTCACTAAGTAGTTCTGATTTGTCTTTAAAACACAGTAGAGAGGACCTACATGAGCCAGATGCTCCAGCGATCTCAGAGGCACCGTGTCATCCAGGAAGGCGCTCCTGGAATTCTCTGCCTCAAACTCTCTGGGTGTCTGTAGAAACAAAATGTGTCAGATGACAGTTTTTTCAAAGTGTTTGAGAGAGGTGATTTTACAAAGAAAGAGGAACATGGTTTCTCTACCAGCAGCATCCATGCCAACGGATCCTCCAAGTTCCACCAGGGGTCCTGCTTAAAATACCGGTGGGTGTTTTTACCAGCGGCAAGCAGGTAGTCCTCAGGCTGGCCCAATGTAATGACCATTTGTTTCATCTGCAGAAAAAAATAAAGAAAAAGACGGTCAGGGGAGGGTCTGCAGAAAGTCTCCTCTGTGTGTGAAGAAGGTCACCTACCATCAGATAGTCACAGTTGACTTCGAATAGGTTATCTTCCAAAAACAGGGAGGCCAAAACACAGCCGACCCCCCACATGTCAATTGCCTCCGTGAGGGGCAGGCCCAAGGAGACCTCTGGAGCTCTGAGGAGGAAGAACCACACACCAGGTTAGAAGTCTGTCTGCAGACACAGGAGACTTTATCAAGAGTCAAACTCCTCTGGTTTAACCCCTGAGCTGCAGGATGAACCCACCTGTATCCAACAGGCTGCAACAGGGGACCACGTGGGAGTTGGGTTATTGGAATCGCCTCTCCAAAATCGATCAGTTTGACCCTGAAGGGCTGGCTGCGACTGACCAGCATGATATTATCTGGTTTTATGTCGCAGTGGACAATCCCCAGACCCTTCAGGGCGTCAAGAGCGACCATCAGCTGCAGGATTAAAAAGAGGACAGACTTTAGTTTTTCAGCTGCTGCTGAGCTTGATCAAAGAAGTTTCTTATAAAGCATTAAGCACCAACAGGATCCCTGAGCTCACATTGGCTTGAAAGTTACCAGAAAACCAAACAGACCAGAGCAAACACATCAGGTGTGCAAAACATGTCATGTACAATGAGCACATAAAACCTTAGCCAAATCATTGTTGTTTTCTGATTCTGATTCTAACTTAGAGTTTCTTGCAGTCTGGCTGTAAAAATCTGAGAAAAATTCTCCTCCTGAGCTGTCTGAAGTCTTGAACTCAAATAGCTCTCAGCTGACTCTGTTTTGATTGGGAGCTACATTTGTACAACTGATCTAACTGCTGACATACCTGCTGAGCGATCGGTCTGATGGCGCTGGCAGAGAGTGGCGGGCTGCAATTTACCAGGTCGTACAGATTAATGTCCAGCATCTCGAATGCCAGACAGCACTGTCCCACGTGGTCAAATCTCTCAATGAACCGGACCAAGTTGGAACTTTCAGGATCCAGGACTGAGAGCCTCTCTAAGGTGGAGATCTGAGGAGGAAAGAGGAGACAGCACAAACGCTCAGAAAACTGTACCACCTCATGACATCTTCAACTCTGTACTTATTTATCATCTAAAACATCCGTCTGAAGCACCAAATATTCTCCATTCTTGCCTTAAATTCATCAGTTTTTAGTCAAAATGAATCAGGAAAAGAAAAATTCTAGAGCAAATGATTCACAAACAACATCCAATATCTCCCACTTCAAATAAAACAGATACTCTAAATACAGCATTTTACACTGTGTACATGTCTAAATTACTAGGAGAGCATGATGCATAAAGTTGACAAGATTGACAAAGGACTAAATCAATTCAGACTGTAAAGAATTGGACATAGTTTTACATGATTTTACTGTAAAATGAATGAATGAATGAATGAATGGTTTTATTTTTGGTCACAATAACAACAAATGAGAAACAAACAGAATTATAAACTTGACCAAAAAAAGGATTAGGCGGAAAGCACAATGCTTATAGTTGCCTATCCTTTACAATCCTTATAACATCATTTTAATATTTAAAACAGTTGATAATGTTGAAATAAGATAAAAAAAGAAAGACACTTTAATATTAAAAAGAAAACATTAAAATAATATGTTGCACTACGAAAGGGAAAAAAAAATCATAATGAATGAAAGAAAATGTCTTACTCAAAGCTGTATGTACTCCTGAATTATTTTGCTTTTTAATGCTTTTTTAAATATTACCTGAGAGTTACACAATTTTAACCCATCGTTAAGGTTATTCCATTGCTTAACTCCCCAAACTGAAACACATCTAGCTTTCACATTTGTTCTTGCATTTTTATCTGTTTTAAAAATATAAACCCCTCTTAAATTGTACCGTCCTTCCCTTGTTTTAAAAAGACGTAGAATACAACCTGGGAGGCTTTTACTCTTAGCCCGAAAAACAATTTCCAAAGTTTTGGTGTACACCATGTCTACAAATTTTAATGTATTAGACTTAATGAACAATGGATTGGTTGATTCAAGGTAACTGGCTTTATTTATTATTCTAATAGCTTTTTTCTGTAATTTAATGATTGGGTCTATATTTGTTTTATATACATTCCCCCATACCTCAACACAGTATGACAGATATGGCACTACAAGTGAAAAATACAAAATATGCAAACATATTCAACAGCTCCCTTGTTCTATACAAAATACCCACAGATTTGGCTAATTTACCTTTAATATATTGAATATGTGGTTTCCAACAGAGTTTATGATCCATAATAATACCCAAGAACTTTGTTTCATATGCTCTTTCTATTTCTGTTTCATTTATGTTCAGTTTAATTTCACAGTCAGAAGGAACACCACCAAATACCATGAATTTGGTTTTCTTTTCATTGAGTGACAACTTATTTCTATCAAACCATTGTTTTAACTTGATCAGTTCCCTTTCAACTGTTATCATTAATTCTTGTATGTCGTCCCCTGAGCAAAGTAAATTAGTATCGTCAGCAAACGTAACAAATTTAAAAATATGAGAATCAGCTGCACAATCAAAGATAAACTTATAGGCTGAACTTTATGTTCATGTTGAAGTATCAGTAATAGTTTGATTGCACTTCTTCCTTTATTTTTTTAAATATCAGCAGAAATATTCATAAAAAATAAAAAAAAAAGTCAGATTTGATGTGCCACACAAAGGTCTGATGAGTCATGTCTTCTGTCCCCTAGTGGATTATGTTTGTACTGCATGTATCTGGTTAAGTTTAACAGGTGTCTTTGAAAAGTCTGACCTCAGTGAGGATGCTGAAGTCTAAAAATGTGTGTATTATTTAAGCAGATCAAACTCTGCAGAATCAAATGAGTCATAAAGTCTACCTCTTTCTTAGTAGCATGGATGCCTCCAGGGGTCTCCTTGCAGATCTTGATGGCCACTGTCTCCCTGGTCCAAATGTTCAGGCACTTGGCCACTTTTCCAAAGCAGCCCTCACCAATGAACTCCAAGACGGAGTAGGCAGACAAGCTGCTTGAAAGGGTGTCGCCTCTCTGCACCTCAGTGGACATTTCCATACTGTAAGCTCTTCCTCCTCTCACAGACTTCAACGATATTAAAAATCCGATCAAACAAAAGTGAACTCTAAACAAAGCTCTCAATAAAAGTAAACAATAAATATCTCTCCTCTACAAAATTGCTCTTCTTCTCTTAACAGCGGTGAACGATCAAAATCTCTCTCTTCTCGCAAATGTGTGCTGCTCGCTATCAATGCTGATGGTGAACAGAGTGAAAGTCCAGCAGAAAATTCAACTTATAGTATTCAGCCGTTGTGATGGTGATTTAAACATTGTTGTGATTCGAATCAGCTCCTCAGTCCTGCTTCTGTCAGACTGAAGACAAGAGTTCTCTGCACTTTTGACTGAAGATTTACTGACATTTTAGATCCATACAGTCAGACAGCGCAGTCACAGGAACTCTGTCCGAGTGTGTTTGATGGAAAAAGTCATCATCAGCTCATTTTAAAGGGTTTCTAGTGCTCTCTGTTTCATTTAAAGACCCTTTATTTCCAATAATAATAATAATAATAATCTATCACTAAGCAACATTCTTACCACAAAACAAAACAAAACAAAACAAAACAAAACAAAACAAAACAAAACAAAACAAAACAACAGAACTTAGTTTCAAATTGACTTATCAGTCACTGAACTATACTGTAGTCATACCATGAAGTAAACAAAACAAGCATAATAATAAATATCAGTAAAAGACAGCATTTCAAGCTGACATTTCTACAAGAATAATTGGTTACTTTTGTCATAATTTCTAATTGCATTTTCCTTTAACATTTTCTTGCTTTGTAAAATATTTGTACAGGTCTTCAATTCATTACTTTGACAGTTCCATGGTTTAACTCCCACTACAGAGATTCAACTCAACTTTATTTATAGAGCACTTTAATTACAAACAAAGCTGACACAAAGTGCTGTACATAACATAAAAACATTAAGTCGGGTCACGAAGGGAGATTCTGTGACCATCCTTTGGCAAGGATGTTTTGACGATTGATTTGACCTCTATGGACCCTTTAGTAAAGAGGGTCGCAAAAATCCCGGCATTTTTTGCTTGACAGCCAAATTCAAAATGGCGCCTGGCGCCATGCCTAAAAATTAACTTTTGATCTGGATGACCTAGAATCATGTATGAAGGCACTTTTCTATACAAGTCATCCATGAGGATTCCAAATCTGACACAATTTTAATTGTAAGACCTCATTTTGACACCGAAACTCAAGATGGCCGACATCCAGTAGAGTAAAAACTTAGCTTTAGTTTATAAATTTTCAGCCAGTCTGGCTATTTCTGATTGGTTTAGTAACAAGAAGATGTTCTCTAGGTTGTGCCACTGCCAGATAGCCAGATAGCTGGCGGGGCTGCCCCCTTAGGGACTGCTGGCCTGCCCTGAACCATTCTTCGTCAGGCCCCTCACCAGAGACCAGTTTGTCATGGGAGACCCTACCAGGAGCACACAGCTCCAGACAACAAAGCTCTCAGGGTCGTAGGTACGCACAAACCCCTCCACCACGGTAAGGTGATGGTTCCTGGAGAGGGTTTTTTTTTTTTCTAAAAAAAAAGAGAAAAAAAACAGAGATAATTTTAAAATGACATAAAAGAAACATTAAGAACTTTGATTAAAATTAACATTTGCAGTAAGAGAAATATGAAAAGGCAATCAGTGAAAAGCCTGGTTAACAAAGTGAGTCTTGAGCCTCTTCTTAAAAACATCAACAGTCTCTGCGGCTCTGAGGCTCTTTGGCAGACTGTTCCACAACCAGCAACCACCCCGTGTGTTTTTGTTTTGACTTTGGGTAAGGTTATAAGGCCTGTGCTGGAGGACCTCAGGGTCTGCGAGGGTTGATATAGTAAAAGTAAGTCAGATAAATAAGAGGGGCCAAGACCATTAATACATCTAAAAACTAATAAAAGAACCTTAAAATCAGTCCTGAAACGAACGGGGAGCCAATGCTGCATGAACAGCTGACAGGAAGGGCGGCAAGCAAACAACAGCACCAAGACTCGGGATTTTTAGGGGTTCTCATTTAGGACCCCAGCTATTTGTTTATGTGCTGCTTATTCTCTTTTCTATTGTTTATTATTAAGGTTTTATTGCACTAGTAAAGACAAATGATCAGGGGTCAAAACTAGTCATTTTCCAGACAAATCTTTGTTCAATAACAGTCATATAGGCCAAAAATGTGTTTCAGTTTTGGCGTCTCGGGGCCCTGTAGCAGGTTCATGCTCATGCTGTTTCAATCAGTGGGGCTGCCTTGTTGCCAGAATGTAAGAAAATGCTTTCTTATTGCCCACTAGATGTCAGGCTGCTGCTAACAACTGCAGTAAACATGACCTGTCAGAAATGCAACGTGCAAACTCTTCTTATGAGTTTTGTAAGATCTTCTTTCTGATCTTGAATCTATGGGGTCTTAATCAATAGTGATAATTATTGTAGTGCAAAATGTTGCAGCTGTAAACAATGGGGCTTATTTTTATTACATGAAGTAGCACATGATAGCTTTGTAAAGCAGCCTGCATTATATTTTTTTCGTTTATTATAATAAGTATCAATATTCTGAGTCCGTAAAGTAACCAGCCTCTGCCTTAAACTTTGTGTATATGATCTCCAGTTCAAATTACCTCTCTGAAGCTCTTATTTTCCCCTCCATTGGCTCTGATGACTCGCACAGATGGCAAATAGACTTGTGAGGATGTCGAGTCCTGCTGGATTACGTAATGAAGACGTCTTTGAGAGGAGGATGCAGGAATGAAGGACTGCTTCCCTCCAAAGATCTGGCACGTCGTCCCCCACTCTGACCTAGACCAACCACATACCGAACATATCTGGCTCAACAAGCTCCTCACACAAAGTGGACAATGCTGAAGAACATTTCTCAGGGATTGGTACCGGCACGAGGCAGAATAAGTCATGATGACTTCATCTTGGTCACGAAGCTGAGAGAAAAAGAAAGAAAGAGGGAAACTTTGCTGTATTTTGGTGGCACAATGAGTTTTCCACATATCTTTTCAACACCACCACCAAATTTAAAAAAACCTGCTGTCAAAATCCATCTCAGAGAGTTTCCATTACTCACCATTGTGCGGTTGGTCGGGCTCTGCAATTAATTCAGAGATGAAACAGAATACCTTTGTGGAAAGATTGGACACAGAGGGATTAGCCCAGAGATGTGCGATCTTGCATCAGGCATTTCTGACCAACATGACCCTCCTTAAAATGAATCAGCAGCTTTATTTATGATCTTTTTCCAACAATTTTCTCAGCAAACAAAAATCAGATGTTGTCCAATAAGCAAAATGATGCTTTGTTCCCGATGTCAGGAATTTTGCATGCCACGAGAACAAACAACTGTTTTCATCTTCTTGTAATGTGTTGGTCCTTTTCATGGTTAAAGGTGCAGTGAGGAGTTTTTAGCTGGCTGAGAAACAGACTAAAATGTATATTGATGTCTCTGTTTGACCTAAGAAAGAAAACCAGATGAACAATGAAAGGACTGATTTCTTCAGTATTGTTATTTTGATGTCTTAGACAGTTGGTAAGCTCTTAAACAAATCAATAACTGGTGAGCTGGTGGACCTGTTTCGTTTTATATTTTCCATGGCAAAAAAAGGGGGAAAAAACTACACTGAGTGAGAAGTGACCCCTTGTACTCTACAGGGGGTGCCAAAATCAATAAAAACAAAAAGGACCTAACAGCAGCTTTAAGAAAAGTTCACCAGACTGTGTTTTTTACACACCTTCAAAGTTCCTGTGAGAAGTTTTTTGATGTTTATGAAATGGGCTGAAACTTATATTTATGTCTCTTTATGATGGACAAAAGCAAATGAGAGCCTTACAACAAAGATGACAAATTTTAATTAGCAGTTTTTAATGCCTCCGACCGGTGCAAGAAGGTAGATGTCAGCCAACAGCATTATTTTTAAAGTTTCCACATAAAGTATTAACAATGTTTGATGATACATTTGATTGTCAGAAGTCAACAGGATAAGATATTTTTGTCAGGATAAAGGACAAGATCAGCAAAGACTGATTTGTCCACAGGGGGTTGCCAAAATTTACACAAACTACAAGTCACTCAAGAAAAAGCTGGAATGAGTTTTTAAAGTTTTGTTTTGGGACTTTATGAGACAGAAAATATGGGGAGTAGAGAGCAGGAGAGGACATGCAGCAAAAGGTCATGGGCAAGAGTCAAACCAACAACCTCTCAGATGAGGACTAGCCTCTCCATATGTGTTGCTTTTGTGGTGGTTTTTGGCACACTGGAATTAGCATATTTGATTGATCGTAATCCATCTCCTTTGAGTGATTAATCAGTCAGTTAACCCAGCTTTATTATTTTAAGTCAAGTTCATCAGGGTTTAAGTTTAAAAAAATGTCTGAGTCGACGAGTAGGTGACCTCTCTGGATGTTGTAAGAATGTGTACAAGTGTGTGTGCATCTGCGTTTATCTGTCTTCTGCTTCTCTATTTGTATCCGTCAGTCTGTGTACATTCTCGACTTTTAACCTCTAAACACAGCTACAGAAACAGCTTCAGCTGACACTCTTTAAGACTCCCGGCTTCACTAGCTGGCTGTCAGACAGTCATCTCGAGTGTCTCCAGCTGCACAGACCTTCCAAGAGTGCATGTGTGTGTGTGCATGTGTTTGTAGCAGTAGCTCCACGTCAGCTACTGCAGCATGCAGCACTTCTTCTCCTTTTCTTCTTCTTCTTCTTCTTCTCTGGCCTGCTTCTTGTCTGTCTCACTCCAACTGATTTTTTCTGCACATGGAAGATTTATTCTGACTTCTCTCTGCAGCAGATTTGACATGCCAGAGGAGAGCCTGATAAGGGAAGAGAGAACAAATGGGGTTAATGCCTGCGTGGCTTTTTAGAGCTTGTTTTTCCTTCCTCATATAAGGCTTGGACTTGTTTTTAGGAAAGTTGCAGAACAGGCAATAAAGGCTTTCCTGCATCTAAGTGTTTTTTATCCAATGTAATGCAAACGCAAGGCAGTGGATGTCTTTTCCTAAGAGCCACATGCAGACAAGCTATCAGTAACACTTTCAACACTTTATCAAGAGGAGAGTTATATGCAGGCCGGGCTTGCCCTCAGTGTCTCATCATTCATGAGATGCCTTGGAAAATATATAGAAAGCGGTTGCTCCTTTCTGAAATCCTTCCCGTCTTTTTCCTGGAAAGCACAGAGGAACACACACACCTGCTTTTGCCATTGAAGAGATTGAGTCATAAGCTGCCAAAAAACACATTTAAACACTCTTTATTCTCTGGTATGTACAGTGGAACTCAAGAGAAGAGGACTGTGGTATTTCAGGATAAATCTAACAGGCTTCAGTGTCATGGAAGGAGAGCTGGTTGAGGATAAATACATGCTGCAACGGAATGATCCAAAACTCTATCTGAGGTTGCATACTAAACAGGATTGAAGATGGAAAATCATGAGCGTTGAGCAGCTGATTTTATCTCTGAATCTGCTTTATAAACGGCATGTCTGTAGAGGAGTGATATCACTCGGATAAACCAAGCCCACATCAAGTTATTATTAGCTTCATCTGCGGTTATCAGCGGCCAGAGCTGCAATCAATCATGTCAGAGCCGCTCTGTTATTTTCTGGCTGCTCTCCAGAAGCAGCGAGGCCTGAGGCTGTGAGAAACATGTGTGTGCCAGTCAAATTTATGACCAGTACCTTTATTTTAGACATATTTCATCATAGGCCTGTTCTCAACAAGTGTGACCCTCCTTCTGAAGTAGAAAGAGCACATACAAAAGTTTGATTTTACTTCTGCTCCCACTGCAGAGATGAAGGAGCAGCAGCTGCCAGCAGCGAGCTAGCTGTAGCAGCTCTCTGAGAGATGATGATGAGACTCTTTTTAAAGCTGACATCCCGAGAGTTGTCATAAATCCAAAAACAATGTTACAGTTTGTGCCTCTTCGGATGTCCCTCAGTTAATCATTTTTAACTGTTTCCATTCAGCTCTGTGACTAACAGTCCACCAGCAGAAGTACATTTCAAAATAAGATCATAGTTTTACCCTGCAGAGGAAAGAGTTTCCTGAGTGCATAATAGAATAACAGATATTTCTAGCCACAGTAGTCGTGAAGTAAACATTTGATATAATAACAACCCTATTTTATGAACTTTATCTATGTCTCCTGAAACAGGAACACTACATGCCTGCATGTTGTGATAGCTGTGTATAAAAAGGTCTTTCAAAAGAAAAACTGAAGTTATGTCTTCTCAGTTGCTTGATTATGTTGTTTTTGCAGTTTCATTTTTTAACCTCTGAAGTGTGAAAACAAGAGGAAGTGATCTAAATTCGTTGTTTCACCTGCATCGGTCGCTTCAGGACACTAACTTTCATTTTCGGCATAATAAAAGTGATCACACCTTAAGAGCAAACTATCTTAAAGTTCACTTTTAAGGTAATGTTTCAGTTCATGTCACATTTCTCATGTTTCACTCCCTGTTTTTTTGCGACAGAATTCTCTGAAGCCCACATTTTGACCCAGTACTCATTCATCTTCATCACCCCACTTTTCTGTCTGCCTTCAAAGTCCTCTAGTCTCACTTCTGGTGCTAATTTGTTCACATCTATCATCTCACTCGTCATCCTTCAGAGACAGACAAGGTTCAACAGGAGCCGAGGGTGACGGTAAGAGCGTGCACACTGCCAGGTACAACACTGAATCCACATGAGGAACTCTTTACAGGAATTAAAAGGTTCCAGCTCTGCATTCTTACCACATGCTTTCTCCTGCCAGAGCAGTAAAATTTAACAAGACTTTTTTTTTCTTCTTTATGAGGCTCTGACAGGGATATATGCATACATGTGAAGTCACCAGCCGGGCTTATTTGGGTTTACCAACATTTGAATTTCTGATTAGAAAGAGCCCGCGTGGTGCTCCTGTTAATTATTTGTGAGAAGCCACGTGGCGAAGCGCTTGGAAATCTCCTCGTGAGAACAAACTCTCCTCTTTGTGTTTGTTCGTCGCGGTAGGATGCTCGGCGTTAACTCGGCTGGCTGTTAAATGACAGCAGAGCCGGATCCATGTTTCCCCTCCTCGACAAACTCTTTTATGCCTCTGCCTCTCTGTTTCTTCAAGCTTTGAAAACGTCCTCCTGGGGTTTCGCTGATTGAAAGTCTGTTCGTCATTTCCTCTCGTCAAGTCTTCTTGGCGTTTAAATGTTACTGGATTGTTTGACTAAGTTTGACTGGATTGCTGTTCCTTCTCTCAAAAATGGAGAATGCCCAGGACACCTAAAACAATCAAGACCAGCCAATAAAAAAGCTATCAACGAGCAGAGCAAGAAGTCGTTGCATAAAGTGTTGTGAGCTGATGTAACAGGACACAGAAAGGCCTGTTCTGCAAACTTATACTGAAGCTTTAGCTGACATTTCACCCATTTTGTATCCCAGTATGGAAAAACTACTTAAAGTGCAGAATTTAGGAGCTGGCTTTGGGAATGGGAGCACAGATTCCTGGCGGGTCACCCGAGAACACTCCATCCTCTGGCAAAGATGCTCACTTTTAGATTTGGGGGCTTTTTTTTAAGAGTTTTGGTTTTTGTTTGTTTTCCCATAGTTCCCTGGACAGCCTTGGACATGGTTGTATGTATTGGCTGAGGCTCTTGGTTCAACAACACTAACGGATATGTTCTCATGTGCTTTTTCTGAGGAGGTTATTCGCAGGTTCAGTCTCACTTTGCTCTGAATGGATTTGCTGAATTTCCCAGGGTCATTTTACCGTCTCTGTGATTCTAAGTTGAGGTGATTGTTTCATCATTTTCTCAGTAAAAGCTCTTCAAAAATGTCTTTCACCCAAAAGCAGCCATTTTCGTGTCCATTTCAGGTCTAGACCATGATAGAAATCTCTCCGATGTACACCATGAGGAAGTGGTTACAGTTAAAATTGGACTCGAGCTGTGAATTAAACTAAGAGTGATCAAACCGGAAACTTACTCAAAGCTAAAAGCAGAATACAAGAGAATAACTGTGCTGAACTCAGCTCATCGGAAAAATTGTTGAAAACGTCCAGAGTTAGCCCAAGTTTGGCTTGTGAAGAGCTGGTTTAATGAACAGAAGAAGAAGGAGCTCTGGATGCGTTTTTAATTGAACAAAGCAAACTTTCTATCTGTTGGTTTTTGCAGCTCGCCAGCGCAGAGGCGATGAAGTCAGAGGTTTGGACAGCTGGGCCTCGTAGGGAGAGGGGAGGATGTGGCGAGATTAGAAGAACCTGATTAACAGAAAACAAGCTGGTGGAAGAAGGATCTCCCTCAATCTATTCATTTCCGTCACTTATCCCTCTTTTTCTCTCGTGTCTTCATCCCCCTTCCACAGACAGAGACTCTTCTTCCTCTTTCTTGTTTTCATTCAGGGAGAAAAAAGCACCGTGGAGCTGTGTGTGGGTGTTTTCCTTGGTGCGTACATCGACTGTATCATCAAACAAAACTCAAATGAAGAACAGAGAACTCTTGTTTGTCTTTTCGTAAAGTTGTCTCAAACTGCAGGTTTTCTGGAAAGTCAACAGGAGTGTGAAGTTTTTACGTGCTTTTCGTGAAGCTGTGATTCTTTAGCTCCTCATCCCTCTGAAGGCTTTTGTTTTCATGATGTGTGATGATTGGCACCGTCAAATATGTCTTTCTCATCTAACATCAGTATTACGGTAAATGCTTCAGGGAAAAGTTTGTAGTTAGAAGTTCACTGAAGTGAATGTGGATGAAGAGGTCAGTCACAGGGAGAGTGAAGTTTATTTTGAAAATCATACTTAAAGGGGTGGCGTATAGATTTAGTGGCAGAATAGATAAGTATGTTTAAATTAATGTGTAATCACCTGAGTTCTGTTAGCTGGGAATGAACCCTGAGCAACAGGTCCTCTTTCACACAGGTCACCATGTTTCATCAGTTTACGTGTTCACAACAGTCTGTCTTCTCAGCTGCCGATCGATTAAGAAGCAACAAAATTCAAACATTCAAATCACAGCCACCTGAGCGTTACAGCTGAGGAACATGGCTGTCATATGAGTATGGCTGGTCCCCAAAGTGAACTTTTAAACTTCACACTCTGCTTCACCCCAGATGTGACAGATCCACTGACAAAGAGTCATGAGTCAACCTGAAATTCACTCAGAGTACGATCCTGCATCGTCCCCCCCCAAAAAAAAAACAAAAAAAAACTGTTGCACAGTGTCTGGGGAGGCCACCTGATGAGAGAGTGACTAATGCTGACTGGACAGCAGTCTCAATATGGGGCAGCACGGGGCAACCAGATGTGTGTGTGTGTGTGTGTGTGTGTGTGTGTGTGTGTGTGTGTGTGTGTGTGTGTGTGTGTGTGTGTGTGAAGGCTAGCATCACTGATTGTTCCACAGACACACACACACACTCACACTCACATTCACACACTGCTTGACTTCCTAATAAGTTACTTTTAGACATTTTATGAGACTTTAAAACCAGGACACGCAGGCATTTGATCCTGCTTTTGAACTGAGAACAAAGTGCTGACTACGTCGTCATTAGTCTCACACACACACACACACACATGCATGCACGCACGCACACACGCACGCACGCACGCACGCACGCACGCACACACACACACACACACACACACACACACAGCTGGCTCATTCAGTTTAAAGCTCCTACAAGAAGTTTTTCCAAATTTGTCTTATATTCATACTGATGCCGTCACATAATACCCAAAAGCAAAGAGGACCATCATAAGCAACACTGAAAGTTTTTATATCAGAATTTTTAATGCTTAACACTGGTGCGTGGGCCAGGTGTTGGCCAAACAGACGTTTTTATGATTTGAGTGTCAAAAGTCAAAATGAGGAGTTTGTTTTGGTTAAAAGACGCTATTTAAGCATGTAAAGACAACACAAGTGAAAACTGCTCTGAGACAAACTGAAAGTTCCCACAGGAGCTTTAAAGACCACCAACAAATCATACTTGCAAAGTTGCACCTTGGGAAAAAATATTAACTTCCTCATTTCTATACATTTGCCCAGACTTTCAGCGTCTTAATTTTCCATCCATCCATTTTCTACCCCGCATTCTGGTTCCCAGGGGGGCTGGAGCCTATCCCAGCATCTTCAGGCGAAGGCAGGGGACACCCTGGACAAGTCGCCAGTTCATCGCAGGGCTGACATATGGAGATGAACAACCATTCACACTCACATTCACACCTATGGGCAAGTTGGGAATGGCCAAATAACCTAACCCCACTTAGGCATGTTTTTTGGGGATGTGGGAGGAAACTGGAGTAAACCCACGCAGACACAGGGAGAACATGCAAACTCCACTCAGAAACGCCCTGACCCGGATTCGAACCCAGGACCGCCTTGATGTGAGGTGACAGTGCTAACCACTACACCACTGTACCGCCCTGTCTTAATTTCACACCTCAACTTTCACATCTGCTGACGGTAACTTAACTTGAAAAATGTCACAAGTAGTTTGAGGACATTTTTTTGCGTGATGTGAAAGGTGTTTTTTCTTTTCTTCCATTGTTTCTGGGACTTTGACCTTCTCTCAGGAAACGTTGAACTTTAAACCTTTAAATCTTGCACAGGGGCACTTCCAGGGATTTCATAAATCTCATATCTGGCCCTATCATTTCATTGTCACAAACCTTTCTGTTTTTAGCGCCCTCGCTGGTCATGAACCCCGACTTTTCCTTCCCATGTCGCACCCTTGATAAATACGCTTCTAGTTTGAACTTTCCACCGCTGACTGACTCTGCGTCACATCTGCTCACATTCTTGGCCATATTTATCACACGTTACTCTCTGACTCAGATGCACAAGAGAACACAGAAAGCTATAGATAATGGTGAATGCTGTTCTCAGTATTTTTAGGCTGGAGTTTAAGTTTGCTCTTTGGGGTTTAGTGGTTAAAAATGTTCAGGTCGGGCCATGAATACAGAAGAGGAAATTGCTTAAGCAAAAGCATGAAAATGTTGAAGGGAAGTTTGGTTTTGTCGTTTTTCCGTTACAGACAAAATAACTGTTGAAGACGTGCAGTATTGTGTCTTCTTCAGTCTGCCTGTCAGATGGTAAACATGTGAAATTAGTGAGAAGACACACTGGTGAGGCCAGCCACAACTCAGTGGAGGAAGTTCAACAAATAACAGTTTGGGATTGATGTTTGTGAGGAAATTTGATTTAACGGATCCTCAGAAGTACTGCCCTGTAGAGTCACTGATGCTCTTTATCCTGGACTCTGTTCAACAAACACTGAAGGTTTCCAAATTCTTAAAAGATGACGACTCACAAATCAAGAGCATGGCTGTTAATCCAGGAGCTAAAATGAAGAGATGCTCAGCACATTTGCTTTTCTGCAAATAATCCTCAACTTCAAGTTTGTTATTTTCCAGATGATTCTCTTTTTCTTTCATTTTGAATCCTTATTTGTCTTTTTAAATGTTGCAACCGTAAAAAAAATTCTTTACAAACCTGTTTAAAGCCATCACTCTGTAATACTACATTTCCCATCAGCCCTGTGGAGTGGAAACTGGTCCTTATGTTGTGTTTGCACAAGATGGGAATAGAAGAATTCATGTCAGTAAATTACATTTAAATTTATTGTATTGTTATTTATTGTAATAGTCAGACAGATATCGCTCTAAATTGAAATTCTTATAGCCGAACCGACATATTAAGATGATGTGATAATGTCGATCAAGTTTTTGTTCCTGGTGTACGACTCAATCAGATGGAAACTAGCCTAAGCATTCAGTTGTCATACACCAGACTTTGACTTTGAGTTGTTAGAAAGACAGGCAGAAAGTAAAACCTTGACTGATGTAGAAAGAACACAAACAAGACAAAACTATCATATTGTACAAACACTACAAAGCTGTAAAGGTGATAGCATTTTTATTGCTTGGTTTGCATCTTGTTTGCCACTTGCTAACACATTTTGCCGATTGTGTTGGTGCATAACCATAGCCTGTATATTCTATGGTCAACTTGGCTCTGCCTTCCACCAGTATACAGATCTGAAGCCAAAAAGCTCTCGGTATTTCTGGGTTTTTTCTCCACTTCCTGAAACCAACATCACGCGGTAGCGTTGTACGCAATCGACCACTTGTATGCATTTCGCGGAAAAGTCGCTGAAAATCACTGTGATGACGCACTGCTCAAACAGCATTTCCCCCGGGTGAGCTACACAATCTTTGTACATCCATAGGCTGTATCAAGTGTCAATCATAGAAAACATGAACCTCCTCATAACATTTTAAAAATGGAGCTGTACAGAAAAAAAGAGGACTTGAGCACATACTAGTCTTACAGTAACTACATGTCAACATCGTAACCAGGAGGGAGAATAATTTATATTCTGTGTAATTAATTTCTAAAGTTTGTCCACAGCTCTATAGGGATTGCTGGAGAAGGCGGGATTTATGACCTATACTGCAGCCCGTCACCACAGTGTGCTTCACACAACGAGGAGGCAGACGGCGTCCATTATATGCTATCTACAGTCTACGTGCGTAACGGAATAAGCAACCAAGCTGAGAGGAAGCAGGGTGCCACCTACTGCAAACAGATGCTTCTGTCAATAATCTGATTCTCGCCCGGTGTTAATAAACTAGATCAGGAAGAGTAATCCAGTCAAATGTTACCTGCTCCTAACAGTTTAAAAATCAGAACTTCAGAAAATCCCTTGCGCCTCAGCAGTCAATCAACATGTAAACCCATTGGGGCATATGTCAAGAAAAAACCAGTGGACATGGTGTGCAGCTACTCTGCGCTTCACAATACGATTATTTCTGTCTTAAAAGTGTTAAAAAAGCAGCTCGCTTAGAGGAAAGAGAGTGAGAAGGTTGTGAAGACAGTAAATTTGGGCAATGGAGTCAACACAGGAAACCTCTCCCCTCATCATGTGTTAATCTTTGGGCGCTCATGTTCATGCAGTATAATGTGAAAATAGCGCGAGTTTATTGCACCAATAAAGAGAGTAAGCAACTGATGTACTGATGTGTTCAAATCTGCACAAATTCAGGGAGAAATGTGTAAAGTCAAGATGACGTAAATCTACTGTCAACAAACATCCAACAGAGTTTACAAACTCAAGTGGGTGTTTTTCCAAATGTTATAACTTTATATCAGCTTGATTTATGAACAATTTGCTATTAGCCAACAAGTTAATCAAATGAATTAAGCAAATGCAGTTACAGTGGAGTAAAAGCAACCCCATTAACATTAAAAATATACTGTACATATATATATTAAAGTTGGTGTCAAAATAAAACTGTAATACTATACAACATTTATACAATAGTTTGAAATATTCCAGTACTCTTTAACACAATAATATTACCCACAATCCTCACAGCATTCAAGTCTTTTTCACAGTCATAATGCCATGTTGTACAATTTTCCGGTTCATGTGCAGATCTCAGTTCCTTCGCACCGTCTCAGGTTCACTCTGTCTGATTCCTGCTGATTTGCTGAATCATTGTCAAAGTGTTAAAGCAAATGGCATCATTGTTAGAGGACGTCACAGTGTTCGTATCAGCTTTCACACTCTCTGAGGTTTGGGACGCTGTAAACAAAAGTCTGTTTCTCAAGCCCTCTGCTGCTCAGAGGTGCTCCTGTCCCCAAACCCCACAGCTGTCCTTAGAAGTCTTCTTCATAGTCGATGTGTCCATGGCTGGTCTCAGGGAGTGCGTACACTGATTTGCTCTTTTTCTTCCTGCTCTCTGCTCTGGTCTGTGCAGACTGCTGACTCCCTGAGAAGGACAGGTAGGCAGCGATGCTGTTCCTGACGCCGTAGCTCACCATGTTGTCACTGCAGTTGTCTGTGCTGACCAGCTGACTCCTGTTTGAGGAGGAGGCGAGACAAAAAGGGAAAGTGAGTGTTTTGGTCATCTACATGAATGTTTCTCTAACATAACAATTCATCTCAGAACACGCCAATAGAAAGAAAAGAGTAACACTTCACAACAAGGGTCAAAAATCTAAGGGCCCGTGCCCACTGATAGCATTCATAACCTCTATTTCCACCGCTTACTTTTGCAGAAGCACTCAAGTCTCAAGTCTGTTTTAAAGGTACACTGTGAAGGAATGGGCAGCAAACACCGCCATTTGAAGTTTTTAACTCATGTTGCTGACTAAATGCAACTAACAATTGCACACTGAGCTTCTTTATTGCTCTACATGTTAAGAAAATTAAGTTACCCTTATTATCTGCATCTTTGAGTGAATCTTTGAGTGAATCAGACAGAGCTTCATGATTTTATGAGAGGAGGCTGACTCATTTGAGGAGTACTAGACAAATTTGGAGGTTTTTAAAAGGTCAAGTCAGTGCTGGGTGTGAATTTATCAAAGCAAAGCAAAGTTTTTTATTGGTTTGTTATTTTAAGGCAGCGGAAATTCATGTTACAATCCTTATGATTTAATGCATATCTGATCCTAAAATATGTTGACTGTTTCTGCATTAAGCCTGACTTTTCTTGTTTTCTTTATCTAAATCGAGTTCATTTGGACCCTGGATAACTGTTCAAAATAATTTTCACTATTTTCAAACTTTTTATTTGCTAAGTGACTAAGCTAGCTGTAGTGAAAAATAAGTGTCATCAACTAATGCTCCCTCTGCCACAGTTACCACACTGTCATGCTTGCCGACCTCAGCCTCTGTCATCATACCTGTCTACTTTCTTCCAGTCAAAGTTGTGCCTCATGACTACAGGTGGAGCTGCGTGAGATACATCTGCCGGGGTGGTGGAGCCGGACAGACACGGGGAGGTTAATACGCAGCATAGGCCATCTGCACAATCTGAGGAAAAACCCATGAAGTAAGGTTAGAGGAAGTTAAATCACAAAATTAAACACCAAACACATTAAGTTGCATAATTTGCATACTGCCCAGGCAAATATAAAACACATACTGATGAAGCAGTTTGGATGATTCATGTTAAAGAAGAACAACAACACTTCTGCTACTGTGAACGCACCAGTGGTCATTGTCAAGCACGCAGAGTCTATCTCATTTCCTGTTTTGTACCAAAAACATTCAGAGGGGGCAGGAAATATAAAAAAAAAAGAGTCAAACTCTGATAAGAGAAGCTTCTATTATAAGCACGAGCAGAGTATTCTCACTGCTTAAGTAGGTCTCTGTATGTATGCTTTCTGTTTTGCTCTGTAGAGAGACATTAGTTCCCTTTTTGTTTTTGGGTTTCATGTTTGTGAGCCTTTGTGTGTCTACCAACCAGAGTAGTGGTTGATGAGGTCTTCCAGGCACTGGAAAGTGAGTCGAGGGGAAATGTAGTACCAGCTGTTATCCAGTCTGAAGATCCGATAGTGCTTTATGATCCTGTGCTTCACTGACAGTGAATACAGACCTGAGGACACCACAAACACAAACGCACAGATTTAATACAAAGTTTTTAATTGTGACACCAGGCCTCTCTGTTCCAGTTCAGCACCAAAATAGTCATGGGTCATTTTTTCCAAACCTAAAAAAACTGATCTGACTTGCACAGAAAGAGTGACATGGATAAAAAAGAAAAGTTAAAGACCAACATGTGACCAGACATTGTTTGTCACGGGAAAAACCACTTTCCAGTAATTCCTCTTCCACATGTTTATAAAAACAAGTTTAGGAAAATGCTTCGTCATTGTTTTGCTGGCAGTTGGAGGACAATCACACCATTGTTTTAACTTGTTTCTGAGAGCTTGGAGTGTTTTTGTTCAAGATTTTTCTTACAGAATTTTTTCTCCTCAGTGCAAAATTATCCAGCCCCAAAAACGGTCATAAGAGAGCAAGAAAGGGCTAGAGAGGCTGTCATTGTGCCAGAGCTGTGAAACTACTGGCTGCAAGTGTGCACAGTACAATTTAAACAATTCAGCAAAAGACCAGGGACCTAAACTTCCACACAAGTTCAATGTCTCACTGTTACCTTTGGCTTATCTGACTTATCTGACTGACTAACCCTGAGAAAATCATGCCAAACAGTCCCACAAAGCTGGTTTTCAACCCAGAGTAACATGATATCTAGACTAGAATCAACACAACCATGTCTGCAAAATGAAGGATTAACTATCAGATGAGTAAAACTTCTAGGATGAGTGTGTTAAATTTCACTTTTTCATCATTAGTGCGCAAAAGGTCTGACTACAATAACTCCTGTTTCCCCTCTGAGACTGACTCAGACTTATCTGTACATGTGTTTAGACATTTTTAGACTATCATCACAAACATTCAGCTGCAGCTCTGATGTTGATATGGAGGTAACACGAATGTTTAAAGAAAAATGATTTAAAGTGATAATCGCACGTCCATTACTATCTGACTTTTCTAATTTTAACCTGTTTCAGGGAAGTGAAATCAGTAACTTTGAGTCATATGGAGAATTATACAGATAATGAGATCATCCTGTTGTATTAAGTTAAGTTTCGAGTAACTGTGATGAGAGGTGAACCAACTCTGAATTAACTCGATTGACCAGGAATCAAATCACAAAAAATAAAATGTACTGCCAGGAGTAACAGGTTGATATTATTTGTGCACTTGATGTAATGTTGTGTCACAGCATGGCATGCATTCAAAATTTGATTTAATATCAGGGATAATACAAGCATATTAGACCATTTGGGTCGCAGAGTTGAGATATTTTAAAAACCTTGGCCGCTTCAACCACACTAAAAATGTTCAAAATTACTTCCTGCGTGATTAAATTTCATCTTCTTATTACTAATTTGTATCAGACTGAATCTAGCCTGTCATCTTCCTCTTAACGCCATCCTGATCTCATCTATGGCACATGGGTACTTGGTGAAAAGCAGCATATTCAGACACTCTTCAAAGGCGGAAAAAGTCAGCCGAGCTTAAAGCGGTAACATCAGACTTTGCTGTGTCTAAACATCCTCACCTCTCTCTCTTGTGCTTTCCCGCACCAGGAATGATCCAACTCTGTTCACAGGTAGGCACAGCAGCTCCTCGGCCTTCTGCCTCTCCACGCCTTCAAAAAGCCACCTAACAACAACAACAACAACAAAAAACACTGAGTAATACCACAAACTTGCTTGTCCATTAACTGTGGTACTTATATCTGAGTCAAAATGGGGTTAAAACGACTTGAAATCAACACAAAAAGCTGTGATGCAAAAATCTCGTGAAACTGAGATCTTTCGTAAATGTTACCAGGAAAGAGTAATCTTAGAAGAAAAGAAAAACTGACATTGAAAGATTACGACCAAACATACCACACAGATCAACCCCACACATGAGCTTTATTTGGACTTACCCATGGTAAACTCTAGCCACATGGCTGTTTGGTATGTAGTTCTCCTTTCCAGATTGCAGAGAGCGGACTCGCCACCAATAAGCTTCCCTGATCACCCAGAAAAAACAAAAGAGGAATTAACGACTGTCTGACCTTTAACTCTGACCACTTCTCTAAAACTGAACAGAATCAGCACAAAGTTGCAAAAGATCCTTTTTTAAAACCTTTTTCTTTATAATTTATTTCCTCATCGATTTTGACCGACTATTTGTTCATTTTTCAACAAAGAATGAAGAAATGTGAAACGTACTGAGCGACCATTTTGAGTTTCTCTCCCATCCTGAAGATGGGCTCGCTGATGTCAGGAGACGGGTAGTCCTGAAGGGTCACCAATATGTCATCCTCCACACCTGACCGATATAAAAAAAAATTAAAAAAAACATTTAAAAATCCGGATTTGCAAATGTCATCTTAACATCAACCCAGAATCAGTGGCATATCAGACACCATTAGCTGTGTATTTTTGAAACTCAATATCTGGCAAACTCAAAGTCATTGTGTTTAGGTGTACATGTCATGGATTATATACATTTCTAAAAAGTTCACCTCAAACAAAAGCCGTATTTTGAAATCCATCGTAAAGCTTACCCTTTAGAGAGCTTTCATGGTTGCCTGTGCTGGTCTTCTGTCTGACACCTCTCACCATGTTCCCCATCCTCCACATGGACAGACTCCGGCCTGAAGGGACATACACTGTGAATGCACTCTTCAAATCCCCTTGTTTTTGACCCACGTACCACCTGCTCTTCTTCACAACTTTGAACGTCTCTCTGCTACTTCACAACTCAGTCTGCAACTTCCTACAAGCTGACCATTGAACAATCTGCAGAATGGGGAAGCTGAGGAAAGATGCTATCGGCCTCAATTTTCCATTGCCCCGTTTACTGGTAGCTCGGTGACACTGAATATTAAATGCTTGCCATGATTGCAACACCAGAGAACCCACTTCAGATGATGATTAATTTCAGATTGCATGCATTTCAGCACATCCTGTGTGCGACATTTTTTAGTTGCATCACATTTGATGGAGAAAGACTAGCTCGGTCAATGAGGAAAGTACGAGCAGGAGGTGGTGAAAGCTGTACAGTGAACGGTAATACTCACCTTTAGGACCTGTTGCTCCTCCACTGTGAGGGAATCAGGTGTTGTGAGCCAGATGACGGCCCGGCATAGTGGCTGCAGCAGCAGCAGGGTCCAGTACTAGAAAAGCACCATGTTGACAAGGTTCCACAGCAGTATATGACCTGTCACTGAGAGTGGCGACAGGGCTGCTTCACACTGCACACTCACTTCCTGTAATGAAATGAGGAAGAAGGACAGAGTCAGTGCTGGTAACACACAAGCACACACAGTCCTCTAGTGAGCAAGAGTGACAGAAAACTCACTCTGACGTTTCTTTGTGTCAGTTTTCCCCCCCGTTAAAAAAATTCATGTGACATGCCTGTAACTGGCATGTGGCTCGTCGTGGTATTCATATGTCATAAATGCTCCACTTTGTTTTCTGTTATGGTAAGGATGGAAAGACTTGTAAGAGAGATGACAGCTGAATGAATTAGTCAGTTAGTCCATGGACAGAAAAGTTCCTAACTCTCTCGATAATCTGATTACTTGTGTCATTTATCCAACAGAAATTATACCATCTTCCAAGAATAATTCAACACTGACTCAATGTTTATTAATCTAAAGCAACCGATTAGAAGTTCTGAACTTCTCATTGGGTGACTTCTTTTTATCACATCTAAAAATAAACAAGACCCTCAGCGACAAGATGGACTACTTTTATAGTGTCATTTCTAACACCTGAATTTGGTGCGAGGGGGTAGGTGTCACCATCAAATATTCACACTAAATGCGACTGAAAAGTCAGCAGGATGTCAAAAGAAAGGCAGCACGGTGGTGCAGCCAGTAGTGCACGTGCTTCACAGCAAAGAGGTCACCAATTTGATCCCCAGGTCAGGCAGGGCCTTTCTGTGTGAAGTTTGCATGTTCTTCCTTCAATTGATTGGTGACTCTAAACTGTCCTTTGGTATGAGTGTGAGTGTGACTGGTTGTCTGTCTTTCTATGTGGCCCTGCAATTGACTGGTGACCGATTCAGGATGTACCCAGCCTCTCGCCGGAGCTGGGATCGGCTTCAGCCCACCATGACCCCGAAAGGTATAAGTGGTATAGAAAGTGGATGGGTGAAGGATGGATGGATGTCAGAAGACTACCTGTGCACAAGGAGACATGATAAGCAATGACTTCTTTGTCCACAGGGGGCGCCACATTTGACAAAAGGCAAAAGTTTCTCACAGGAGCTTTAAATCTTGCACTGTTTGGTTTGTTGCTGGTCTGCTTCTATCATTTATGGCAGTAGCTCATAAGGTAGAACAGTCATTCAATAACCAAAAGGTTGGCGGTTCGATTCCTCCTTTTCCCAAGTCTGTCTGTTGTGTCCTTGGGCAAGACACTTAACCCACCTCGCTCCCAGTGTCTGTCCTCCACTGGTGTATGATTGTGAGTGTTGTGTGGTGGCAGTCAGAGAGACCGTAGGTGAAAAACTGGCAGCCATGTTTCCGTCAGTCTGCCCCAGGGCAGCTGTGACTACTAAGGTAGTGTTGTGTTTTAGAGTGTGACTGTGTGAGTGAATGAATGATGCATCCAATGTAAAGCTCTTTGAGGGTCACTGATAAAGCGCTATATGAAATCTGATGCATGATTAATATTTATTATTACCAGAGTTGCATGCTCAAACGTGGCCCTCACAGTGCAGATCAATCACTGTGAAGTGTGGTGGGTGGTGGAAGCAAACTGTGAAAGCCACAGTGTGATATCAACAAATGTTCATGCAAACTGACATACCCTCAAACGTTTTTCCTTACTTGTCCGCTGGTATTTCTATTTTTAACCTGTTTCATGTCACTCCTACGGGTCCCACCAGCACTAATATCATCAGCTCTCTCACAGTGAGGGTTCCCCTGCGGTCTCACATTAGCTCTCACCGACTGGAAAAATCCAGACCAAAGTCAGGGTGAGAATTTTGCCTGTTTGTGGTCACACGTGTAGCCCACTCAGAAATTTTGGGGACGGTTTTTATTAGTCTTTTGGAAATTGATACTGTCTCCTTGTTTATGTTGATGCAGGTCATCTTGCAAATGTAACACACTTTTTCTCTCCCACAATCCACTGCAGCACATATGCTGAACTATATAAAGTCTTAGATATTTAGAAACCTCATTACTCATGTAAAACTTTCATTCACATCCCAGCAATTAGTGGTTGTGCACATGGGTATGTAACATGCCAGCCATTTGTGTTACAAAAACATAATCCCTCTTTCCATCACTCACAACCACATGATTAAAAATAGATGTAAATACAAATAAAAAGTAAAAATAGATATGATTTCTTAGAAGTGTGTTCAAGCGCTTTACATATCCTGTAAAGTTGTTTTTAGTCAGCCAACAGGAAGTATGCATTTAACCAGCTTTCATGGTAAGTGGGGCACAAAGAGACTATGACGACTGTGGTTTACGAGAAGTGTTCAAGTGATATATTGGGTGAATTCAAAAGAAAAGTTCAGTGGCATGAAGATCTGACTAGAGCAGATTCAGTGCATTTACTATTAACAGTATGCATTTATGTTTTACTTTCCCTTACATTCAGATAACACTAAAAAGAATCCTGCAACCATGAAGAGTGACTCATGAATCTACCTCTGCAAAGAGGATGACGGAAATATATTTTTTATCTGTGTTTGTTTTTTGATCTGGTATCTGAGAGTGTCTGGAGTTGCATCATTGAGGTTATTTGTGGAAACCTAAAAGCAGTGGGTTCCAGATCAGTTTGGACTGACCCAGTTTGGACACCACAGTCTGTGTGAAAGTGTCTATCTAAGATGGCTCTGATAAATCATTTTCCATGATATGAGCTTCGTGTTGCATGGCAGCTGACAAACAGCTGCAGATTGGAATGATTTTTCGAAGATCTCCTTAAACGTTAATTCCTCAGAGCTTTTTTTTTTTTTACCTTTCACTTTTTATCTCCCAGCTGACATAACTTTTATTCTGCATCAACAAAGTTCATGTGAACTAATGAAGCTGAACCTTCTCCCCTGAGCCTCACTTTATTTTCTACTCAGCTCATTTTCACCCCACATTAAAATTTGTACTGACCTGATCCAGACCTTAAGGCCTTTTTCCTCTGCCACCTCTGAATGCAGATGCAAAATAAAATGGTTGCAGAGCAAAAAGTCAGCCTTTTTTTGTAAACTTACCTTTAAAACATTTGGAAAGTTTCAAACCAAATAAAGATGTCTTTCATTTTGCAAAATCTGCACATCTGCTTTGTAATATTCTGGCATTATTTGAGGGCAGACAACACAGAGCAGGCTTCCTGTTCTGTATGAGTGGAAAAGTCTCTTAGAGGGAAATATTCCTGGAAGGAAATGCTTAGGAGGAGTCAAACATCACCTCGTGTCCACCCTGGGGTGAAGCTGAGCAGCATTTTAGGCTCAAACTGAAGAGTCTCGCTGCAGCTCGGTGGGTGGAGATGCCAGGCTGTGGCTGCAAAGAGGAGAGGAAGTCTTCATCAGCTTTAGACGAAAATAAATACAAGGTCATCACGTAGCTTGTGGTAGTTTGTGGTGAAGGGTGTGAAAAGCTTTTTGCTTGCATGTCAGCTATCGAGTTTGCAACCATCCTGCGGCCAGTATTACTCATTTAAATGAAATTAAAACATAGATTTTATCGTAATTCTGTGATAAATGGAATGATTACAACTTCTGTGCCTCGTTAGACTTGACAAGATCTGTCCAAGATCTAAGTTTTTTTGGTCAGCTTCTTCCAAAAAAAAATATACATATAAAAAAAATATATATATATAAAAAAAAAATATATATATACATACTGTATATATATATAGCTAAGTATATACATACATACATATATATACATATATACATGTATAGGTAAATAAATAGGTAAATATAAGGAAAGGCTCCTCAATTAACAATATACTAGAAATAGTTTCCCTCAAAATAAAAGCACATTTTTTCAGTACCGAAAAAAGACAGAAAAAAACTAACAAAATAAAAGCATGAAAAACAATTGTTTTATTTGATAATGTCTTCTCTTGCACCAAGTTTGGGTTACAGGTTTGGTGATGTGGATAATTTATACATTTAAGCATCATTACAAACGGTTATTGATATGTACATATTCCACAATTTTACTGATTGTGTTGTTTTATTTTCATTAATATTAATATTGTGATATCTTTTGGCTACAATATTGAAAACTTATGTCATTGCATCGCTAACTGAGGCATTCAGGGCTGTTATACTTCTCCTCTGGATCATTTTCCTCCTTGACAACGCTGCTCTCTCCTTGTGTTTTTTCTCCTCAGGATCAGGCTCCTGTCACTGACAGCACCAGGGCCATGTGTGTCTTTGAATGAGTCACTATTATAACACAAAACAGGTGAAGCTCAGACTGTGTGGCCGTCACTGCTGGCCTTCAGCTCAATGGATCCTTTGTTACACTGGGATTGCAAATCTGTTCCTGAAGTGGTAAATGTAAATGACCTTTTTTTCAAAGATTGGATTAGACAGGTGTTTATTTGCCCAAGTTCATAAATAACATCTTTTAGAGGAAGGAGTAGCCAGGAAAAAGGAAGGAAATAAAACATAAGTGGGCGCTGAGCTGCCACACCACTACCTTTCGGGATAAAACCATAAATTAAAGCATCCTTCTCTGGGTGCATGTGCATGTTTTGATGCTCTGTAAAAGCAGTGCAGCAGGTGTTTGCAGGTGTTGCTTTGTCAAAGCTAAAATTTATCTGTCACAGACTTTCCTCACACAGATACCTGCTGCTGAAAACTTTATGATTGATGCCAAGAGCATGTCCATCACACATGTTGCGTGGATTAGGCTCCACCTTTGAAGATTTTCGCTGATCTGTAAGCACTTTCTCCCAGCCAACACACTCTCTCTCTGCTCTTTATGCAGACAGATGCTCTCTACTTCTTGAGGTGGCTCACCAACTTCCAGTGGCTTCTGTGTGTAGGAGGTTACATGTGTTTGAACTTTTTCAAGGAGAAGTGACTTCCACGCCCTCAGTCTTAAATTACAAAATTACTGACTGTGAGGAATTCCCATCATAATTTATTTGGTCTGCATGTCGAAATCAAGAGGCGTTCATGTGGCTTTAAGGATCTTTGGCACAGAAAGAAAACAAGAAGTGACTGTAGTTCAAATAAAGCTTTCCTCAGTTCCTCTTTTCCTAAAAACAATACACATTCCACATGCTGAGACGCTGCAGTTTAGCCTCACGTGGTGGTTTTCTTCTCTTACTGTAATAAGCAGGATCTAAATACAGGCGCAGGGCTGACCAACTGGACCCAGAACCACAGGATTGAATAAATGGGGTGTGCACATGTATGCATACTTTTATCCACAGACCAACAGCCCAAGATATATAGATATTTATACATAAAAGAGCCCAAATCCTCCAGCAGTTAGCCTGTAATCATTAGCATTTCATGGTAACTGTATGTGGGTCATTCAGGCATCTGCAGCATCTTATCCACCAAAACCATCTGCACAAGTCATCAGCCCTTCCCGCTACTCACATCCATTAATGCATTCCTCCAAGCTTTCGCAAATATTCCTCAGACTAATCCTTACACGAATGTCAGCAGTAGTGCTATATTTATGTGCTTATTTAGTAATTAGGAATAATTATGATAACAGAGTATTTTATCCCGGGGCAAACTTCAGCAGATTCATTTTGGGGGTTGTAATGGCAAAAAAATTGTGATTGCAAACCGCTTCATCATTACCACAAAGGGGTTTAAAGTTGTCTCCTGCAAAAGCAACATTCCTGCAGTTGATCAACAACAACAACTTTCAGACGTGGAAACCTTTCCAGACCTGAAACATTAATTCCAGTCTGCAGCAATAATGAGACCTGACTCAATGGCATTTTTCCCCTTTTCCTTGTGTAGGAAAATGTTACTCATGAGAGTTACATCACCAAACTTACCCTGATCTGTGACCACAGTGAAAAGAGCCAGTGGTGGGCCATGTGATGGCACTTACGTGAAGGTATTTAAATGATCAGTGAAGGACCCTCTTGGCAAAATAGAGAAAAGATCCTGTAATGAATAACACAGACGCTGATGCCACTTTTCTTTCTTTTAGTGTGCCCCAAAACAAAGTCACATAAAAATCTCCCTTTATTCTATTAATGGTTTTTCATAAATAGTAATTAAATATATTCACAGTCTGTAATTAGCTCATTGTTTTTGGCAGTGTGATTTTAATTGCTTTTCCAAAACAACATGCAGTCTGCGGCTGGTACTGTTTTGAATTTAATCCCATCGACACAAGCCTCAGTGTTGACTGCTGACACTCCCACAGCCATGTATTAATTTACAACTCATGCAGGCTCATATACTGCTGTCGTTTCACATCCAACAAACTGAACCAGCAAAAATAAGGTCCTGGAATAAAACTCCCACTGCATTTGTCATTGTGTTTCATGCTTTATTAATTATGCCATAAACAATAAATGCAACTCAAGTGAATGAAAGCCACACAATATGCAGGCGCACTAACCGTATAAAAAGGTGGCTGACACGTCTCCTACCACTGAACAGAATAAGGCCAAACTACACATTCATGGGACTGCAATGGTGACAGTATTTAAAGCCAGAGTTTGGGTGGCGTTGGAGCTGCTGTAGTCGGATGAGGGAATGTTAAATGACCTTCTGACCCCGGTTCATTTTCTCTCAGGTGCACTGTGCTAAAAGCCACATTTGTCAATAAATACTGTATATAATGTCCCATGAGAGAGCATAGAGGAGCCAGGCCTCTTAAACCTGATACTGCAGCAAGCAACATGGAGACGCTTTGATTTCTGGCTTCACTTTTAGGGAGCTGCTGTGTTGTCCATCCTTCTTTTTTATCTTTTTTTTTTTAAATTCATTTTAGGGAAATAAAATGTTGTCATAAACTGTTGTCAAATCAACCAGAACTTAAATCTCTGACAACAGGGCAGATGGAAATCAAGATGGGAAAGTATGTGCTACATCCACTAATGTACACATTTTCGTGCCTACCTTTGGTTTAAAAGTTGGCCCAATTTACTTTTACATTTCAAACTAACTGTAAAAATTACTATGCCTTTACAAATATATACACATCCGTGTGGCTGGACCCTCAGACTTAACCCATAAACTCAAGCTCCAGAAATAGAGAGTCCTGCATTTCCCACGGTGCAACACAACTACGTTTTTTAGGCCCAGTGCCAGCCGAAAGAATGCCAGAGTCTAGGGCGCACTTCTTTTATGAGCTGGAACATGACCAGGAGGACTTTGTGAGTGTTTTTTTTTTATCTCAAGACTTAACAAAACTCACTCCCAAAAAGTAAATTATAGTACTATTCTAACTGGTAGAGTCCCCATGAGGAGTTCAAGGATTTTAAGTTTGTAAACTTGCAGACAGTTCCTTTAATTCTCAAGGACACAGAGGTCGTTTCGGGTCATTACAGAGTAGAAGAAAACCGCACATTCATTAGAGGATGAGGTGAAATCTGGTTCCAATTGGGCTGTTAAACTCATAAGTCGCCCATTAGTGTTTCAGGTGTGTGGTGCAAAGAGGGAAAGTGTACCCAACATCACGGCGTCAATGTGCTCTGTTATCAGTGATTTCATGAGGCTCATCTTTGTACTCTGGCATCTCCACCCTCCATCTCCACCTCTGCATGCATGCTTACACACGCCTACATGGAGGATAATGCCAGCCTTCACATCCAGAGCAGGGTAACTATCAGTTTCTCTGCCAGCTAGCCCTGCCAAGCCCATAATGAGAGTCTACACCGGTGGACGCATTCGCTTTCTTCAGCGATCCAGATGGGAGTTAACCGTTTTATCGCTGCGTCATCATGTATTACCCCTTCATTACAGGCCGGCAAGCTATTTTCACGATGCGCGTTTTCACTGTGCACCTGTGAAAGTACATCCATCCCCCCTGCAAACGCACAGGCGCACTGCTGTTTTTAAGACGTGTAAATCCAAAAAAGCCTCAGGGCCTGATCTGATAAAGACTTTAATGCTGCTGTCAGCCTCGGTGTAAGCACATGTTTGCTCACTGGAAACATGTAATGAGTGATGCATAACAGTGGGTAAAGTAATAACTCACCAGCATGAGTAGATAATGTCATAGAGATGTAAGGTAAGCTGAAACCGGCTGACAGAAGATCATAGTTAAGGTAAAGTGCCACATGTACGTCACTGAAATGTTGACATACAGACATATTTAGGTGATTAACAGTAAAGCTGTGAAGAGAAAAAAAACAAAGCATGGACTTTAGACACTCATGTTCAACAGATATCAATATGGACACATGTAAACTTACTTACAACGGACCTGTGATGCTCGTGGCTGGCATATACAGGCCATTGTATGCTCATAATTCATGTAGAGGCACATTTTTGTATCTGCAAATACCGATAATATCGAGCATCCTCAAAAGTACCACACTGTAAGTTTTTAACTGGTATCAGCTGGGCTGTAACTTGCTAATGAGGCTGGAAAAATAAACTCAAACAGCTGTTACATAAGAAGCAAACATTAAATGTTTTTTTCCCCTCGCTTCTTCTCTAATCATTCGGTTCTTCCTGGCACCCCACGCAGATCTGAGAAACAATCCACAAAGGCACAATGAAAATAAATTACCCACCATTCTTACATTTACCATCCATTTACTGTGAAGCCGTGTAGAAAATATAACCCCTGTCATAGATTGGGGATGTCTGCAGAAAAGATGTTGACATGACCGTCCTGGTGAGTCTGATGTGAGACAGAGCACAGGCAAATAGAACGAAATCATTTGGTATCCAGCTGGCAAGACTCAAAGCTCCTTAATTTGTCAAAGAAATTCAGATTTAAGAGTACATTTAAGTCTGTGTGAGCTCAACTGAACTGAACAAGTATGCTTTCCTCTTAATGAAACCAGGACTGTTAGTCTTTGAAGTATTTTAAAATCTTTCTCTGCAAGTACTTTCAACAGCCATCTATTGACGACTAAAAATTGAGTAGTTGGCGTATTAAGAGGCCTGTAAGAGATACAAAGGTTTAACTCATGGTGATAATGTGAAACTGGAGTTCCCTCCTCAAATTTATCTGAGTATTAGTAATGTGATTCCTGTCATTTCTCTCGTTCTTGGCATTCCTGCCTGATGATTTTAGCTCAGGAATTCACCCTGTCATCCGAGTTCAAGGTATGGAGCCAGAACTGACCCACACTCCAACAAAATCCTTCAGTCCAAGACAAGTTGATTTCTACCTCTATTCCAGTCCTCTGGTTTATCAGAAGTGGTTTTCTCAAAGCCTTTTCGTCTAAGTAGTTCATTCAATCTTTAAAATTCGACACCAAAATCAACAAATTCCCGATTCTGTGAAGTTGTTCAGCTGTCTCTGGTAGCTGAAGCTTTCCCTCTGACTGGAACAATTTGTGCTGATAAAACAGGAAACACTGGAGGCCTCGCTTCACCTGTCAGCAGCCACGTGCACCAAGGAGAAACTGATCCCAGGTCACAACAACATAACTGACTTAGTGTCTAGCGATTAACTGCTTGCGCTGCAGGAACATATTTCATGGTCGGGTGCAGATGCTACTGGAGAGACGTCCACTGTGCGCAGGCTGTGTTTCATCCCACTGTGTAATTGGCCCTCATTTACTACCATTACAGACTCCACAGCGCAGCAAAGGTCAAGGAAAAGAAAGTCTGGAGGTATCAGGCATGATTGCTGACAGCTTTGCAGTCCTCTACGGAGATGGTTTAAGGCAAAAAAAGGAAGCCCCCATCATGGCATTTCACTTTCATCTGGCCCCTGCAGGTTGGGAGTTGCGATTACATAAAGCAGACAGACTTTCTAAAATGTGGTGGTGCTGTGGTGGGTTCTCCAGGGATGTGCTCGGCTTTAAATCCTGTTTACAGCCTCTCTTCACTCTGAAAGAATCTGTGCAGCCACGACAGCTCCAAGATTCCCCTTAAAGTCTTGAATTTCTCTGCAGATGAGGCAGATAAGGCAACCTGGACTGATCACAATCTCTTTCTCTTTTGCTTCAACTCTTGCTGCAAACGATGCATCTGATTCTTTCAGTCATAACATCTAAAATCCACATGAGCACAATCAGTCAAACTAGAGTTATTGGGAGATTTCCAGTCACTGGCTTGACAGTAGTAGAAAGTAACAATAATTTCATGAATGCTAAGAGGATTAACTGTCAATTCTGCAGAAAGCCGGTCAAGCCTGAGAGTGCCCCAGAGTCACTCAGCCCTGTCAGTCACCTGGATCCAGACAGATTGAGATAAACAGCTGCTGAAAAGCTTTAGCAGGGACCTGATCTCTGGTCTGTGTTACCGAAAGTCAGAAAACACCTTGGGCCGCTTCTTTGCAGCAAATGGAGACTTTTTAAAAATCTGATATCCTACAGCGAGGCCTTAAGAGATAGTAGGTCAGCCTGGATAAACACATGGAGACAACGAATTCCTGCAGCGGGCTGGGTTCATGCAGCCAACAAATGCCAGAGCCTTAACAAAATCAATGATTATACAACCAAGACATCCAAAAACAGAACAATGTTTGTGTTTTTTTCAACAATTCAATGTCTGCACAAGCAAAAAAGGAACCTGAGCCAGTGTTTGCTTTGAGTCGCTGCCAACGCCATACTGAGCTGAAATATATACGCCTCAAAGGGCTGCTTATTGTTGACTCACACTTGGATGCTCCTAAAGACAGCTTTGTTAAAAAGTTTGATCCTGAGAGCAATGTGGGATCTCACAGCATCCTAAATCCCCTGCTTTGTATTCATGTCACCTCTCATCAGCCAAAAGCCAAACAACTGAACAAAGCAGCAGAGGAGCTCGATGCAGGCGCAGTGTTCAAGGATGAGAAGAAAGGCTCGCCTACAGCTGCACCTTAATCCTCCAAAGGTGACCACTATCTTAAGATGTATTTAGACTGCAGGAACTTTATTACAGTTCTAGGAACTTCAAGAACCCTTTTGTTTTGACTGACCCTGCACAACAGGAACTATGATTCACTTTAGTTCCTTGGACCCCAAGTCACATCTTTGTCACCACCCACTATTTTTAAACCCTACTGCAATCGTTCAGAAAATAGCGGTTTGACAAGTACGCTAGACCAGCTGATATTGCACTAAATCAAACTTCATATAGTCAGACTAACATATCTGGATAATGGGGTTGGGGATCGATTTCCTCCTTGATGCATACGCTTGCATCAGACTGAAATTGGTCTAAAGCTTTATGCACATGCTCCAGACTTTGCGTGCAACTTTTTAATCCAACACTGGTTCTCAGAAACAACCTGAACAAGAACGTAAAAGTCTGCTCCAAAATTACTGGAGTACAGCTGATGGACCTGAGCTCTCTCTGTGAGAAACGAGTGATCCAGAAAGCCAGAGGAATCATGAACCAGCATGAACACATTCTCTTCTCCGACTTTTCTCTTATGCCCTCTGGGTGGCGCTACATTGCTCTCCCAAGCAAAACAAATAGATACTCAAACTCACTTATCTCCTCAGCGATCAGGCTGCTAAATGCTGGGAGGTAGCTGATGGGTAGCATGTGTTGAAATTAGGGTTTTAGGATTGTTCAAGTTCTTCTTTTACTTCTTTTATGGCATTATTTCTTATTGCATTTTAGTCATTTTACTGTTGAACATATTCCACATGTATTAATTATCTATTTATTTATTTATCGCTGATTTGCGGTGCTGACAGGGGAATGTTTGGGCCATATGCTGCTGTGAATGTCTGCCATTTGTCTTTTACTTGATCATTTAATAACAAGGTTGGTTTACTGTGAAATGAATTGACCTTTGGGGATTAATAAAGTTGTCTGAATCTAAATCTAACCTGGTTGATCAGCATAAATGCATTGCTAAGAAGCTAGGTAGTAAAGAAAAACATTGACAGCGGGAGAAAAGATGTTTTATATATATAAAAAAAAGGGAATAAAGCTGTTAACATACATCCCATTTGCCAATGTGTTGTAGGTCAATAGAAAGATGGCCAAGTGGTGATGATGTGGCTTCAGCAGTCTTACTTTTACAGGAGTGCTGGGAGCTGCTGTCTGCAGATCAAGCTCCTGCAGTGATTAAGAGGCTCCCGCTGAGATGTCTCCAAGTGTGTGGCATAAGTGGCATTACTCTACCAACTCTCTGCGAGCTTACATCACTGTAAGGTTCATAGCAGTCATGCATGCCGTGGTGCAGTCAACGAAAAAGTTCTTATGGTGTTTCTTTTCAGGAAACTGCCCATAGTGGACAGTTTCTCTCCAAAAAGTTCCAAAAACAGTTTGGTTTGAAAACCTTTCATTAAAAGACACAATCCTGGTGTAAAGCCTCTGACACTAGAGTGGAACCAGCATGTGAAAAACCTCTATGAGGCATGTCTGAGCCTGGACTCACATCCCGAGTCATGGCTCATGTGAGTCGAGGATTGTGAGCTACCTGGACAGCAAAGTGATATCTACAAAGGTGTTGAAACTTTGGATGGCAGGAAACCCAACGTGGTAATAATCTTTCAAACTATGTCCTGCTGTCCCTCCCACCGCCTGCAAGTCCTTTATTGAGTTTCTCAGGTTTTACCGGAACAAGATGAAAACAAAATGCACATTTTGCTTTTAATTAGAGATGAACTACAACACCTGAACAAATGATCTACAAAACTGCATCAAAATAAATAAACCAAAAACATCTGGTAGTAAATGTAACAGCCATAAACCTAAATTCATCTAGTTTGACTAGTATGATCCTGATTTATCTGTTATTGCTGAGTTGGGTGGCTGCAGATGGTTGAAATATTAGAGCAGGTCTTTGATGGGAAAGGGAAATGTCTGACAAAAAAGTTTCAATAGTTATAAATCTATCCCTGCTGGGTCAGCCAGTGGAAATAAACTGCTCCTAAAAGCCCTAAGTGTAAATCATTTTCATAAAAAACAAACGTCTTTGCAGCATTTAGCCTCTGGTGTTTGTGGAAACCTGCACATGAAGCAGCACATAGAGTAATTGAGTTGGTAAGTCGATAACACACGTCGTTTCTCACAAAGGCCGTTGTTGAAACTGAGCATCTAAAGTAGTTGTGTTTGGCAGCGTCGTGGCATACTTGATGTGTGCATGCTGTGATGGGATTTTCCTTTTAACAACAAACAAAGTAAGCTGAATCTTATTTAAACATCTCAAGAACTATTTGTTAAAGTTGTGCAATCCATCAGGACGAAATAAAGCAACAGATATTTGAGTCTTCAAGCATAAATTTTAAAAACATATTTACAGTAGTTTCACAACAAATCACCTTTAAAGAGCTGAAAATCTGAGAGCCAACAGAATAACAAGTTTTGGATTATACAGTATTAGAAAACGCTTAAACAAGCTACATGAATATTTGCTCACTGTGAAGCTTCTTCGAGTTCATGTAGGTTTTTTTTCAATATGTGAAGCTCAGCAGATGTTTTCTTTCGTCCATGTGTCTCAAACCACAGCTATATAAAGGCAGGGTAATTACTGGACTGGTCTGAGCGCAGCCTGCCATGCCCATCTTCTGTCGCACACACACACACACACACATATACACAAACAAACAAGACATGGAGACCTATATGTGGCTCACAAAGTTCAGTCCGGTTCAAAGACTGAGCTCAAGATTTGGAGGCAGGAGTGCAAACATGATTATTGTTAAACATGAGATAAGAGGGGAACATGCTTGTTTTTTGTGCATTAAATGTATGTTAGCTTGTACATTGTTCCCAGTTGATGCAAAGCAAAGCCAGTTATTCATGTATACTGTAAAGATATTGTTTTAGTATCAGTCTTATCTTTTTACTGCCTTATTTCTCTCATTGCGATCATTTTGTCTCGGCTGGAATTATTCTTGCTAATTGAAGACATCATCTTCGCGAATTACCGCTCTTAACTTTAAGCTATCATTTAACCATGGAGTCAGACGGGAAGAGCGTTTGTTCTCTTCTCGGGTTATTTCAAGCAGCAGGGGAAACACACTCACTTCTGGTCAGTGCTGTCATTTATAGGACTGTAAAGCACTGATGTGATCTTTGTAAAACTTTCCCACACCAGTGCTGGGCTGTCAGGTATCACCTCAGCAGTTTTCGGTCACCTCCAGGTGTTGTTAATTCACTCTTCCAGTCCTCGGAGGATTACTGACTCCACTTGACTTTGAAGCTGACAGATTTCCAAAACATGCTTTGACTTTAAAGCTTCTGTGTGAGCTGAGGGGGTTTTAATGAGGGGATTTTCAGTTTGACCAGCTATGCAAGACTCAAGTCATAGATGGTCAGCTCCTGTAATCAGGCCATCTATCACACTTTTATACCTGGAGTGTATTTTGGGCTACAGATACCAAAGCAGTATCTTACACACAGATTCAAATGTGAGATTGATGATGAGGCTTCCTCCATTTTTGACCACAGAGGTTATTGGCTATACATTGGTATTCTCTCACACTGTGAGAAGGAAGTGAAGCCTTAAAAGTTTCCTTCAAAGTTTTTTGCCTTGCTGGATTTTTTTCCTCCCATCTTGCCATTTCTTTTTTTTTTTTTTGTTGGGTTCTCATATTACTGATATTCCTTGAATTGTTGGACGCCACAGTCTGGAAGAGTTCACGTGTTGTGTTCGGATTCTCTGTCACCTTTTTCCATCTCTTCACAAAGGGTGAGAGAAACGTTTCCACACTACCGACTGTGTCCACCATTTTTGCTGATGCAGCAACAAATCAAGATGAGCCCTTTAGCTCCCACTTCCCTCCACTCCAGTACTAAACTGCTGAAACAAAATATCCCTTTCACAAGGAAACAATAAGTTGTATTTAGTTGCCTTGAAACCCCAAAGTCAAATCCAGACTCCAGGTCATTTTCTCAATGTCAGTTTTTTCCATGTTTTTACCAAGCCCGAACCTCTGAGCTTGAGAAATGAAGCAGATGCTTTTCAATAACGTGTCAATCCACTTGGCTGGCGGCTCCAGAAGCACCAGAAACCACATACACAGCCATTTAAAAAGGCTCACCTTTACAGCTAAAAACTAGGATGTTCATTTTGATGTACTACAAGTTATAAGTTTGGCAGATTTAAGGCATGGCTGCTGTGACTGAAAGACAACAAAACTGTAGCTGTTAGCAAGGAGGTTAAACACCTGTCTTAACTCCATGTCTTTGCCAGTGGTAGATCAACCAAAAGTCACAGTGATCATGGCATCTCCAGCATGCTTCAAAACCCAGGGTGTCATTAAAACTATGTCCAGGTTTTAAACCAGGGCAGTGAAATCGGTGGAGTTTTGGGTTGGAAAGAAAACCTGCAGCCTCTCTGCCCTCCATGGCACATGATTGTCCACCCCTGTTTTAAACAGTCAGTGGTTTAGCTATAAATTAGCTTTGGGGTGGTTGGGTTTGACCTCTGGATGTCTTGTTCAGTGGATTTTGTTTCTTTTGGACAGAATTTGGTTTTAGTCCAGTACTTATGTTGAGATTTTTACCTGCTAGTTTTAGTGTGACAGGAGCGTCATCTTTTCATCCCCAATGTGGCAATAAAGTTCATCAAACTGCTCCTACACAATAAATAAAGGACTGAAACAAGTCAACAAATGTATTCACTACTACACTAACTACTTCTCTTTCCTCCTTTTGAGCTTTTTTCTTAAACAACTTTAACTTTGACTCATCAAATAAATCACCAAACTCCCTGAATTTGGCTGACAGACCATATGTCCTGTGCTTTTAAGAACAAAGCTTTAGTTTCATCAGACCTGGCTCTTTGTCTGCCAAATGAACCACAACAGAGACACGAAGCACACACAGCTGTTGACTCACAGCACCGCTTTGATTGACGTGACCTAATGATGCGTAATGTAGGTTCATGTGAAGCTCCACGGTCAATGTCACCTATACCACCACAGTAGCACAGCAGAAAATGGAGGACCGATGTTGGTTTGAGCAGGAATGAGACCATCTGTGGGTTGAGACCTTTGGCAAGACCTCTGGAGTGACATTAGGAGAAGAGTTAGAAGATTAAGGAAGAAAGGGAGGAAACTGACTGAGGAAGTGAGCAAGTTAAAGAAAATCTTTCAGTGATAAATCAGTGAATCATTTCACCAATAAATCGAATTTGTTCTCTTTAACTAGTCTAGCCAACCTAAGTGAAAGCCAGACTTCCTTTCAAGGGCAGAAACCTTGAGGAGAACCAGATTTATTGGTGCACAACCATCTGCCACAGCTGGGTGAGCTGAGAAAATGTGAAAGAGTGGGAGAAGGAAGGAAAGAGATAAAAACATAAATTCATTGAGACAGTCCATATAATGTATACATAGCAACAGAAATGGCAATTTCATCTTCTGCCAATCCAGAGGCAGAGCAGCCACATTGTGCAGCATCGGGGTCATCCCAGTCACACGGTGAGAGAAACCTTGATCTCAGATCAGCTTAGAGGCTGACAGATCTCTGACAGGTAGAAGAGCTCTGCCTGTAAATAATAGGGGTTCAGACCTGGGGCACCCTGCTCCTTTCCAAAGTGCTCATTTCACATCTATCACCCTCTCAGTCTGTTGCCTGGGGCGTCTAATCCTTTCAGAGTTGAGATATTTTCTGTGATATTTAATATGAAGTCCCATGTATCTGGACCAAGACATTTCCAGATGGTTGAAAGCAGCACACAGTGGAATTTTTCTGTCACCTCAAAGACTAACATTAACAGCAAAGAAGACCAGCAGATAGATGACATCATTGATTCAACCCAAACATCTGTGGGCCAGACACCGACCCAGACTTAAATAGATACCGCAGGTAGGAGGTGGGCAACCTGTGCTGTATATTTATTCACTCCCTAATAAAAGCAAAGACTCATTTCAAGAAGTTGTGTGCAGTTCAGATCATTTGTGAAAGCATTTGGTCATGTTAGGTGGAGGATGTGTGGCTTTGAAGCGTGAAAACACAATCTAAGATTGGAATGAGGTGTGATGGTTTGAAATGAGAAATATCGGCAACTCTCTGGGGCCGAATCGAAAGGTAAAAAAACAACAACATTAAGAGGAAACATGGATGCATATTGCAGCTGAAAGAGAACACAATTTCATAACCGCAGTTGATTATTGACATCTTCAGTGGTGCATTATGGTGACATCTAAAATGACTTGCAACTTGTGCAACTGGCCACAGTCTAGCCACTGACAACACTGAGATGTGTGAAATATGTGCATGTTCTCTTCTGTATCTAACTGCATGTTTTATAGTCTACACAAACACCTAAACGCCCATTTATTTGTACCTTACGGAGTCATGGTCATTTCAACAGCAGGGGTCTTCACTTTGCATGGTTTATATACACACTACATTTGTGATTATGAGTCCTGTCCTGTGTGTTCATAGTTGGGAAATGGAGCCTACATGTTGCATGATAAAATAGAACTTTTGCAATGTGTACTCAGGACATTATTTACGGTTTTGAATCATCTGCCTGCATGTCTTGAATTCTCATCATATCAGCCAATATCGTCTGTAAGAGGAATCAGGACATAATAGTTAAAGGGTATCTTGGTTCATATCGAGGATCTCAGGTTTCCAGATTCTGACCTATTCCAAAATTGAAGAAACCTTTCAGGGACAAGAGTGTAGCAGCACTTTTAGCTCGGTTTTTGCTTTTTGCACAGAATACTGACTCTATCCTGCAGCCTCAGTCACTTTCACTGAAATACAAGCAAGCAGCATTGTTCAAACTGCCTTCAGATAGATTAAAATACCTGAGCATGTCCTTTCCCCTGGAATGGAGTGACAAGGGACCTCTCTCTGGCCTTGAGTGTCTCTGGGTTTGCAGACACGCCCTAACCACCGGGACTCTCCGAGGAGGAAGAGGAGGAGGAGGAGGAGGAGGAACGGGTGAAAGTGGAGCGGAGGGAAAGAGAGGAAACCTTCCCCTCTCTGTCAGAAGTATGCGGGGCTCGTCCTTTCAGACCTTACGTCAGCCGGCACTCTTTAACAGGCTGTCAGCCGCCGGACACGGACAGAGGTGGTGGGAGATGAAAATGACAGACACGGCACGAGGAGGATGTAGCACACCTGCGGAGGGCTGCGTGACGAGCGTTTAACGCGGGACTCATTCCGGATTCAATGCATTTGCACTTTAACACCAGTGATGAGTTGGCTCCTGTTGTGGATTCTAACTGCAGCCGGGATTCAACAGGTGGGATGGAGGACTGGTTGACTTGTAGTGTGCATGCTTTGTCAAAGAAAGTGAATGATGTGGTGAAAAACAGACATTTGTGATGTCTTTGAACGTTGACTGCCACTTTTGCACAAGGAGAAGCTGTTTTTAACATCAAATGGGTCATTTACAGAACTTTTTTTGTCCGTTTTTAACACCCAAACACCAATTAAAGTATTTAAATCCATTTTTTTTAAAACCACAGTTAATATGTAGGAGCTTTCCTTTTTTCTTTTTTAAGATATGCGTGCTTGATATTTCTGTGATTTCATCCTTCCACGTCTCACCGCCTCCCAACTGTTTCCTATAATGTCATCTTAACCCTAAAAACATCACAATACTGACTAACTGTGGAAAATTCTCTTAACCTGGGACTCAGAGTGACTTATTGAATTATAAATACACTGTTTCCTCTTGTAGTGGACCTGGAGTATCTTTGTCATTAATCATCCTTTAATCTGAGATGGTTTTAGCTGCTTCTCTTCAGCTCAGCTTTAAAACGTTTGTTGCGTTTTGGTGACACCAAGTGGTTGTTTCTGAAACTGCGTTTTATTAGCATGATTAGTCTTTTCCAACAGTGCATAATCTATTTTCCACTTACCTCAGTTATATAAAAACAGCCATGAAGAGAAGTTTTGGAAATTTGATGCTGATGTCAAAAAAGTGGGCCCCAGTTTGTGAATGAATCTCATATTTTGCCAGACTGTAAACTCTTTAGCAACCTTAAACAATCATGTGAAATATATAGAGATATATATTAAGATGATTGCTGCAGTTTTTGTTCTTTTTGCTGCTTTTAGGTGATATCACTCTGTAAAGGAACACCATGGGAGTTCCTTTAAACTAGAACAAGCTGTAAAAAGGATCAGCTTGTCTGTCCTTGCCCTCAGATCAGAGGTCATCTGATCTGAGCTGATGTAAACATAATGGGAAACCAGTCAAACCAGCAGCTCTTATTGTTAACCCATAATAGAGAACACAAGTTTAATTGTCTGACCTCTATCAAAACATGTAAGCTGACAGTGAAGGGTATTGAAAGGGCAGTAATATTAACCTAATCTTATGTAAGATTTTGAGCTCTCCTGGGTAGTTGATGGTTTTACACCTGCTCAGGATTCTTCAAATATCTGTTTTTCTAATTCATTTAGTTTTCTGCCATTCCTGCACCACAATGAAATCCTTTCAAAATGAAATCACGCTGAATTGGACCGCTATAATCTCCTTCTCTGCAAATTAGCCGGATAGCTGCGGGCTAAATTAACTCCTCTGAAGAATGGCTCAGTGGCGCGGTCGTGATTAAAACTCATTCATCTACATTAGCTTTCAACACTGTGTGCAGCAGCTATTAATACAGCCTTAATGCTATTGAAGTGCAGGGAAGGGATCAGGGATGGGGCATATAGGGTGCATAAGGTTGCATAAGAAGATTAAGAAGGTTTCCTCTCAATTAAATGCAGATTAAGTGAGCATGCATGTACATGTACATGTATGCGTATGTGAGGGTTCATCGATCAGTGTGTGCAGCCCCCTGCTGTGCCAAACTCACTGTTATGATTTGACTCCAGCCTCAGTGTAGCAGTGACATGATGTCTCACTGCGTCTTAACTCTACAGGTCTCTCATGTTTTGATTGTTATTTATTGAAGCTGAACATCATCTACATTTTTCAGCTTTGTCTGAGAGGATTTGTGGCAGATACACAAACTTGATTTCATTTTGTCCCACACTAAACAATCATCTGGCATTGTCACAAGCACACCCTGTTCTCAAAACAACCACAATTTAATTTCCACCCTGAACAAGAGGTATTTGTTGTCCGAAAAAAAAAAAGAGTCTCCAGTGAGACTTGTTCATCCTCTGTCCAAAACTAGCCTCCGAGCGCCAGGCCGTTAATGTGGCCCATGTGGCCCGTTTCATGGAGAACATCTGCTTTTAAGAGTTGCAGAGCTCTTTACTGCCCGATCTGTCTCTTTACACCGAGAGTCCAACACACCGAGGAAGGGAGGGAGGCGATGATTAACTTTCATTGGCAGGATTTTGTAACAGTTCAGCACAGTCAGTTGCAGATTATAAACACGATGATGGAAAGCTTCCAGAGTGTTAAACACATACAAGACTTGACATTATTGATTTAATGAGATTAACTCCCTGGGTGTTTCATTCATTTTTACAACCTTATTTAATTTCCTGCACCGCATGACTTGATGTTTGCAGGCTGCCGTGTATTTTACCCATGCAGGCATATAAAGAGTGGTAGTGGTAATAGTGGTAAAAAAAGAGGACTGGATCTGAAAGAATTAAGAGAATTGTACTTTTGAACAAACAACAGAATTTTTTGATTATGATGTTATATTTTCAGTACATTAAAAGTTTAAAATCACTTTTTAGTAAAAATGTCAAATTAAACTGCTTGTATTTGTCCTCAAGCCTTAATTTGCCCACTTTCCTCCCCCAGGCCTACTCCCAGAATTCCACTGCCATGCCGCCTGCCACAGCCTTCACCACCCCAGCTGCAGAATCCTACAACAGGACGCAGTACTGCAAGTGGCCTTGCGAGTGTCCTAAGGTCATCCCCGTCTGTCCTCCAGGCGTGAGCCTCCTCATGGACGGCTGCGACTGCTGCAAGACCTGCGCCCGGCAGGTGGGCGAGGTGTGCAACGAGGCAGACACCTGCGACTACCACAAAGGACTGTACTGTGACTACAGCTCGGACAAGCCTAGGTACGAAAAAGGAGTGTGTGCATGTAAGTGTCACTCTACTGCAATCAACTACAGTTTTCATTCAGCAGGGACAGATTCTGATGTTTGATTTTCACGTGGTGTTCAAGTTCAGTGTCCGTTAGAAGGATGTGTTACCCTGAAAAATACAAAACAATGATGCTTTTTAATACACTCAAGTCTATCTTTGCACTTTATCTGATTTTTGATTGCTGTTTCGGTTGTTCAGTTTCTGTGGTTCAATCACAAAAAAGGACAATAATGTGCCAACAAGATGTTAAATAGATCTACTCTTTTACTCTTGTTAGGCAGAGAGTCTAGACTGATTATTTGTTGTCCTCAAACTTGTTTATATAAACGGAAATAGTCTCTACATTTCATGTGTGAGTGGTAGTTTTTAGCTGTTCAAGATAAGATACAACCAATTTCCTTCCAGGTTAACCACTTCCTCTGTTATGCATGCTATTTTGGCAGCTCATTTCTGTGTATTCAGCTCTTAAAATTTTTAGTAGTGTGTGTGTTCTGGGTTCACTTAAGTTGATATTTAGAAAATGTGGTGATAACTGCCTATCCTCTGCAGTTTTCTCTCTGCGGCTCCCTAACTAATGTGCGCCTGCTTGTCATCCCTCTCTGGCAGATATGGTGGGAACAGGTTGCGAACATGATGGAGTGATCTACCGTAACGGGCAGAGCTTCAGTCCCAGCTGTAAATACCAGTGTGTGTGTGTGAATGGCGCCATTGGTTGCGTGTCACTATGCACGGAGCACCAGCCTCCGCGGGTGTGGTGCCCAACCCCTCGCAGGGTCAAAGTCCGGGGACAGTGCTGTGAGCAGTGGATCTGTGATGAACCCAAAAGAGGGCGCAAGACAGCGCCGCGGCACGCAGTAGAGGGTAGGCTGGTTGATTTAATTTGGTGAATTCTCCTTTTATTTTTTTTATTTCCTCAAAGCACTGACAAATCCCCTCATTTCCTCTCAGCTCTCTGATATGCAGCAAGGTTCACAGTTGAGTCTGAAGACAGCATGCGAGCAAAATCAGAGAGAATGCATGACAGAGAAGAGAAAACACTGAAGTCACTGCCTTTGGTTTAAGGTTCAGGGTGTCTTTTGTGAGATATAGTTAGTGGTGGAGGAGTAAGTTCAGGTCTATCCGCCATGTGAGTGTAATTGGTCAATTACACAGGCCACCTAAGCAACAGGCAGCAAACTTGAAATGTATTGAAGACGGAGGCGCCATTCTGCTTTTACATGACTTTTTAAAACATAGCAAAGGTACAGGATCAAGTTTCTTCACAAAAGTTGACACAAGTTGTGAAACTTGTGTTGGTGAAACTAAATGAAAGTTTGGGACAAAATAATAATCACTACAACATTACTATTGCAAGTGTGAGGCCTATACTGCCTGATTGTATCCACGTGTAGATGCAGCCCTCTCTGAACTGTCCTTATTGGAACTGTTGAATGTCCTGTGCATCTGAATAAAGGCTTTACAAGCTCATGTTTTTAGCGGTATTTCAATAGATGCAGTTGAAGTTCTTGTGATAAATCTATGTGTGCATTTCAAAAAGATTGACTAGCATCAAGAAGTTTTTTTTTGTATTGATGCAGAATTAGTAAAGTAACCCAGGCATGTGTTTGAGCATAAGTATTTGTTTTTTTTGCATTTGTTTTGGAGCCCAAATGAACAAGATTACAAAAGACAAATGCTTGAAAGGTTTTGATTTGTTAGAACTTGTCTTTCTGGAAAAACTTGATAAAAAGTGCTTCACTTTTTTTTGGAAAGTCTTACTTGTTTAATGCAAAAACCAGGTCTCATTTGTTATTTTTGAATTTTCAATAGCTAAGGTTGGATTGAATGGATAGATGACAGCTGTGTCTGCTGTGTACCACTATAGTTATGAAAGAACAGTTTGTTATCTTTGAGGATCATGAGGCTTGGGTGTGTGCAGGAGTGTGTGCTGCGATAAACCAATCCTTTCCTGTGGGAGACCTCTCACTGTTTTCTGGGTCTCTTCCGGTTCCCAGTCATTCAGCCCAGCAGTGCAGTGGAGGGAATAATGGTAAAGAAGATCTTTGTCTTGTGTCAGAATGAAGATCAGGCTTAGATTAGTTGTTCCAAATATTAGATACGATAACATAGATTATGTTCAGTGAAAGGAAAATATTTACTTTCTTACCCAGAATCCCAGACATTTCAAAAATATGCATTTTCACGCCGTGATGATATGAAACAGTGATGCTTAGGGTTTTCCTACTGTCAGAGTCTCTTACAATTATATGAGCTGTCACAAGCTGGTCCTCAGTTAAGTGTAGAGGAAGGGACAAAGAAAGTCCACTTTGATCCTATTACCAGCGATTGGATTACAAACTCTTTCCTATTAGGTGATGTTCAAAACTATTTTGCTTTAGGGGGACAATTACTTTTCTTGTGTAAGCAAGATAATTAAAGCGCTTTAAAGACATGATCTGTTTACCTCTCTCCTCTATGTTGCTCCAGCTCCACCAGCCGAGACCAGGAGCTGGCACAAGAACTGCATTACCCAGACTACCTCATGGAGCCCCTGCTCAAAGACATGCGGCCGCGGTCTGTCCATGAGGATCTCTAACGCTAACAACCAGTGCGAGCTGATCAAAGAGTCTCGCCTCTGCAACCTTCGGCCCTGTGAGGTTGACATCACCAAACACATCAAGGTAGTCATGTAGTCTGATAGTCAAACAACCTGAAAACTGAAGTGGAAAAAGTTCCCTGACTTTGCTCTTTCTTTATCAGCCGGGGAAGAAATGTCTGAACATCTACAGGGAGGATCAGCCCACCAACCTCACCATCTCTGGCTGCACCAGCAAGAAGCAGTACCGGCCCAAATACTGCGGCGTCTGCACTGACGAGCGCTGCTGCATCCCCTACAAGTCCAAAACCATCGACGTAGACTTTGAGTGTCCTAACGGGTCCGGGTTCACCTGGAAGATGATGTGGGTCCAGGCGTGCTTTTGCAACCTCAGCTGCAAAAACCCCAATGACATCTTTGCCGAGCTGGAGAGTTACTATGGTTACTCAGAAGTCATGAACTAACAGAAGGCAATCATGCTCTGTGCCTGCAGAGCCACCCAGACTTCCTCATACCTATTCTTCCTCTGCAGTGTTTGTTGGTTGTGTTTTGTGTGTCTGAGCATAAGGGAATTTCTTATCATCTTTTTTCCTATTGGAAAAATCTGTAAATACAAAATGTAAATGTCTCCCAAGAATGGATTCATCAAGCAAACTGTGCTTTTGTATTTACAAGTATTTGAAGAACTGAGTGTGAAATATCAAAGGCATAATTTATTTATGGAGCTTTTTTTATATATATAATAACACAGCAGCCAAAAAATGTCTGGCTTAAAAGCTCCTGTGAGGAATTTTTGGTTTGTTACGACTTTGGCGCCCCCTATGGACAGAGCAGTCTTTGCATGTCTTGTCTGCTATATACTCATGTTGTCATGTGATTAAAAAAAATTCTCATCCTCTCCTTTTGACATATTAATGTGAATATTCAAAGTGGAAAACAAACTGGGTCTTTCTTAAGCTACTCGGCTACCCGCTTACAGGCATCACTCGTCTTATTGCTGATGCTCTCATTTGCCTTCTTATGTCATAAAAAGGCATCAAGGGGAGTTTCATTTGCATCCAAAATTTCCTCACAGGAGCTTCAGACTCACAAGTAGCTCATGCTTTTTGTATATTTCCTTCATGTCATAAAATGTGTTGTGTAATTGCTGTTCAAAAGGCAAGAAAGGACTTAAGAGCCAAAGACCAATCCTTATTCTGGGACCACATTTCTGTATGCAATAAAAACATAACAATGGATTATCAGTTACGAGTTTTTTTTATTGTCATTTTTTTAATAAATACAAACTGTTATGTCACTTTAATGCTTCTCTACAGCATTAGACAGTTGTGAATCGCATCTTTACAAAGCCGTATAGGTCTTCTACAAAGCAGACTGTTGCTGTAGTGCAAGTAAGATACAGGAGCAGAAGGTATCAGGTCAGCTACTACAGCTAGCCTCATGTTAACATGTGGAGCTATCACATCGCCCACTGATAATCCCACAAACTGCATGGGAGCATTGCACCTACAGAGTGAACATTTCCATGGCACGTCTTTGTTCCTTTGTTCTTGATTGCATAGAAATCATGGTTATAAAAAACAGTTTTTTTGTCTGAAGCCGTGATCTTCAAATAAAGCACAGGATGTTAAAGAGTTTGAATTTGTGTTTCAGGATGGTTTCTGATTTGCACACAGTCTCATTGGAATGAAGTGAAAAAATTATCATTTGATTCTTGAAAAGTTTAACGAAGAGTGACTTGAAATTTTTGAGGTTGTTTTGGATGACATTGGCAGAATTTAGCACTGTTATTTTCTGTATATACACGATATATCCGAAGTCTGTCCCTTAATTTTTAAAGTTTCATGGCCAACCGCCACTTCTGCCTTTTCAAGTGCCTCTCCATCCTCTCTCAGCGTCTACAAATCTGCTCCTACGTACAAAGGACAAAACTTCAAACATTGAAAATAAAGAGTAAATGATCAAAAAAATTACAGAGACAACATGGAACAGTCATTTACAGTCAGGTACATTTCGAGAAAGCTGTGTCAATGTGGTCAAAATGGATACAAACAGGGTGAGGGAGCACAGAAATGGAAATTAAAACAGATTTTTATACGTATGAGAGATTATGAGAGATATAATGTACAAGCTGGTGTACTCGTAGCCACAGCTGTCTTTGACATTCTCTGCTTCGGTGTTTCCAGGTGCTGCGCTGCCTCTAACAACACACTCATGTGAAAGGGAGAAGCAATTTCCTGTTCAGGGATATGTTTGATTCTTAAAATGACAAAAGGAGCATCTCAGCTGCAATGAAAAGTCTGCAGGTGAGAGTCCACCTGCATTTCTTCCATCCCAGGTTTCCTTCGCCAACTTTTTGTGTGTGTGAGTGTGAGTTAGAGGCAGCGCAGCACGAACCGAAGGAACCTGCACAGGTTTTTTTCTGGGGGGGTCGGGGGCGTCTGGAGAGTTGAGGTTTCACTTAGCAGGACACTTCAGTGGACTTGGGAACGGCTTGGTCCACGTTGCTGTTGGCCGCGCCGTCCATGGAGCCCTCCGTGTGGGAGCGAGTGCGCTGGTTGTCGGCCGTGTGGGTGCGGCTGCGGCCCTCGTTGGTGTGTGAGCGGGAGCGGTTGCCCTCATGAGTGTGGGAGCGTGAGCGGTTGCCGTCAAAGGAGGTGACGCTGGAGCCGGAGGCAGTGCGGGAGCGGACCAGGCGGGTCATGCTGGCAGAGGGCACTGAGGAAAGAAGAAGATTGATCTTATTATTGATTTTCATCATTGATCGTCAAATAGTTACACAGTTATGCTTGGAGCTGAGGGATCTGCTTTGAAAGTGCGCCACAGTGACACAGAAACAACTGCTTTTATCTTTCGTAAAGTTTTGAACGTATTTTTATTTCTAGAAAATGAGTAAAATCATCGTTCCCACAGCTGTAATCGCACACTCTGTTCCTCTGCGGAACAAAAACATCAGGATTTGACGTTGAACTGAGTGCAAGCTATACCCCAGTGAGCGCAGGAGTCATTTATTACCCAACACTAGAGGGGGAAGAGGAGCACACCACCCCAAAGTTCTTTATCTCACCACAAGATGGCAGTAAACGCATCTTTTAAAACCTGGATGCCATATTTGCAGTCTTACTGAGATATTGCCTTTTTTTCTGGATATCCTGCATGTTTGGAGTACTTACTGTATCCCATGCCCTGAATGAAGTACTTGAAAGCTTCCGTCAGTTTTGCAGGCTGCAGAGTAGAAAGAAAAAAACAGAAAAATTGTTGATAATTAGTCCTCCTGTCATCAATTATCACACTTGTTTACATAACACTGACAGACTCAATTTGTCACCTGGCAGATTACCACCCAGGCTCTGAGATATGACAGCTGCTGTGAGCAGGATTACAACCTCACAACTGAGGTTCATGTCTGCTACTTGCTAATGCTCTTAAGTGCAACCTCCTTCAGCCATCCAGCCTGATAATAAAACCCTGTCTGCTGAGCTCCATGGCATGACCTCTGTCAAGTTTCACACACTTATACACACCTGGTCAACCTGGGGCATGCCTCCACAGTCAGCCATCTGGAGAGAGGAGGGGGAAAAGCACTATTAGCATTTAGCGTGTTTGCACTTTTACATTCACACAATAGTAGACACACGCCATTACACCCTCAATTTACACTCGACGTGTCCCATTTGAACACGTTGCCCCCGCTGACTCTGGTCCGTGTTCTGTCAGACCCTGAACATTTGACCCCAATAAATGGCACCTATTTTAGCTCTGACAGGACCTATTTGTTTTCAGATGTGGATCATAAATTTGCAACAGGTACAAAAAAAAAGTGGGTCAGCTGCAGCAGACTGCAGAGGCCTCATGCGAACGCACGGACGCGTCCAGCTTTCAGAACAACTGGTTAATAAGTCACCAGGTAATTGCTGAGTCACTGGAATCTTATCAGCTGATGCGTTTCCGTGAAGGCTATTATAATCTGAACAAGGATGTGGGGCGGGAGGTGGAGGAGAAAAAAGGCCGTTTACCTTCAGCAGGGTTGTCTTTGTTGGGTCCAGCTTGGTGTTGCACTCAACCTGAGGGCAGAAATGGCGACATTGAGCAAAATATTGTGACACTCAAACTGATATCTGGACTTGAGTTGTTTTTTTGCTGCTTAGTCACGTAAACTTGATGAATCTAAGCTGCAAATTTTAAAGATTTTCTAGCCTGGAACTGAGCACGAAAAACAATAGGTGGATTGTTACAAGTGCTGTGTTTTCTATCAGGTTTGTTGTATTTATTCTCTTTTTCTTATCAATATTGATGAAGAACATGAGTTACATTCTTATATTCACACCAAAAAAGACATTAGTGGAAAAAAATGGAGGCAATACAACAAGTGAAGATATTTTGAAAGCTTATTGAGAGCATAACTTTGCATTTACAAGTATATGTAAAAAGAAAAAGAGTCAAAAACATTACTCAGTTTGGATTTTCTGAGGGATTTGTGGCGCCTCTCTGATCTAAAAGATCAAAACGTCTCTGCGTCACTTGATTTCTGTTCCCAACTTTGTTCTCGCCTCAGGGTTTAATCTTGCATATCTTTCGGGCTTAAATGATTGACTGACGTAAATGGAAAACACATTTCACCCATGTTTAACCACGGTGGGGAGTCTAATCGTTAGCATCAAAGCCAGCTGAACTCACCACAGCATCCACTGCAGGAGAGCTGTCGCCAACCACCAGCAGAGATGGGCACCTGGATTAGAGAAATGTTGAGTTACAGAGTGGCCTGGGCTAAATATTCACTTGTAAAATGTAATATTCAGCATTTGGTGTTTGTTGCTCGCTGACAACTTACTTCAGGGTTCTGACGTTGCTTCCAGGGACCGGCCTCTCAACCTCCAGATCCCTCCGGCTGAAGAAAGAGACAGAAAAGTTTAACAATGTCCAGATTTTTGTCGATTAAATAGTTTAGATTTAACAGCCAGGTTACACTATACTCAGTGAATCTAAATCCTAGAGAGCCTCGCTACAAATCCCCCCTACTCTCTCTCTCTTACCTTTCATAAGACTTAACAAAGAGGTGCAGGTTAAACTGGTTCATGTCATTGACGATGTGGTGGCGGTATGTTCCCACCAGGTCCTGGTTGTGGTGGATTTCCTCCTGTAGGGACCAGATGAAAATCAGTACAACTCACCGAAGAATAAATTCCTCATATAGCTGCGGGGAAACATTTCGAGTTCCAGTGTGAGGAGAAGAGAGAATAATCTGAGTATGTACCTTTCCAAAAAGGTGGGAGATGATCACGTCAGGTTCAGCATGGGTCCACCCGTGGATCTAAAATAAAATACAAAAACTTAATTTGCATATTTATCCTTTGCTAGCTTCTAGAGAAGAAACATTTAAAGGGAACTTCTGCAAAACTGTGCAGATGTTTGACTTATTAGCGTGCGTTACCTTGTGCGCAGCCCAGTCCATCCATCCCTCAGCACATGGGTTGATGTTGATAAGCAACAGTCCCTCAACCATGTTCGGGTAATCCAGCTGAGACACACAAAAGATGAAATATTTACACACATCGCTTGCAAATAATTAATAGAAGCAACTGTTTTAGTTTGTATTCATTCTTCTTTAAAAGCATATTCTGTAATTTCCTGTTATTTTTGCAAATCTGGGCCAGGACAGGTTTTAAATATGACACATTTCTTCTTCATGAAGTGCATTTAAATTTGTTTTTGAGCTGCTGCAAATAGTTAAATGCTGCATCTCTGTCAGCCTTGTGTCAACACAGTGAGACTGCCCGCTGAGCACAGTGTTAGTGTTGAACTGATCTGGAACATTCCTGAGACTTTTATGGCTCAGCAGGCTCGAGCAATAAGCTGCACTTTTTTGCCAAAAACAGCAATAAGAAGAAACACTTCTGTTAATCCTTAAATGATTAAAAGTTATAATTATTAAGCCCGAGTGAGAGAGAGAGAGAGAGAGAGTGGGGCAGGAGGGAGACTTACAGCAAATCTGGTCAGAATGTAGGCCCCTGCTCCAATGCCCATGCCAATAACACTCTTCAGCCTGTGGGCAGACAGACATGGAAACTGTTAGAACAACAGGTTAGAAGAGATCTTGATTTAAAAATGTTGAAAGTCAGTGTGAAACTGCAGCTCAGCTTACCCAAAGTGCTTCAACACATGAGGGAGGGTCTCAGCGACCTGGTCCATAGATGGGTATTCGTATCTAGGAAACAAAACACACATTGTTACGACTCAATTTAACAACTACTGCCCTACTGCCCTATCTAATCATCATTTTTATTACTCTAATATATATCTCTATCTGCCTCCACATCATGTTCTGTTCAGGTAGCATTAACAGGAGGCAAAGTTCAGCCATCAAGTACACAGATTAAGTCAAAGAAGATAAAGACCTTTACCTGCAGTACACTCAACAAATTAGGTCAACCTAAGAACATCCGTGATCTATCTGCCCAGCCAAAGGTCACAGACGGCTTGACATACATCCAAGTGCCTCTATATGTGTTTGTGTTTGGCTCACCCAGTGGAAAAGGTGTTAGCTCCCTCATGCTGCCCGGGGGCGTCGACGTGACACACGGCAAAGTGCTGCATGATCTCGGACATGTCTTCATGGCTGAAGAGCGTGTTCCAGCAGGTTTTGTCTGGAAAAAAAAGAAGGTGGAGGTGGATGAGTGATTCTTGGCAGATACGCAAGAACGACCTAAAATAACCCGAATGTGAGCCATGCCGAGTTTGTTTTTGTAGGTGCAGTGGGTCATCCTCTCGGAAGATTTAATACCATTATTAAAATGTGTCAGGAAGCTAAGAGGAGTTTAAAGACGGTACAGCAGGTCTATTTAAAAACTCTGGCATGCTAACGGGCCAGACATTTACACTCAGACATGTAAGATCTGTGAAACGGAAGATTCAAACGAGATATTAATGCACTTTTTTTTCCTCCTAATTAACCATCCTAAATCTTTTTCTCTGAGCAACAACAGAGGTATATTACAACTCGGCCAAGCAGTGTACAGACAAAATAACAAAATCATTAAATGGCCTTGTTCAGGTTACATTCAAACTCACTGCCAACCGTTATCAGGCCAATTATATCGGTCATCTGCTGCCCTCCAATAGGCTTAGTTTGAGTTTAAACAACTTCTTGGGAAGCTAATGTGTAGGGATTAAAACACGTAGACCCTTGGCTATAACAGCAGATGTTTTTTAACCTGTGTTGACCTGAATTAGGAGGGAAGCTTACGGTTCAGTCCAATGTCATGGTAGGTGAGGATCACTGGTCTGTCACCCTTGGGAACCCCCTTCATCGTACAACGAACCCTTCCATAAGGAGTCTCCACATCATGCTCCTGTGGAGGCAAAGAGAGACCAAATTTAACCCAAAATGCCAGGATAATTTTTTTTTTACCAGATTAAAAATTAAAAAGAAGAGAAAATGGTGCTCCCCTGCACAGTGGACTTATTCCTCAGACCTGAATACAGTTTCTACCAGCACAATTGAAATGCTTTGGCTTAAAAAAAAACAAAAGTTTTCCTGTTGCCAAATCTAATAACAGAAATCCTCTTAACGCTGTAAGAATTCAGAGTTTTTCTATCTAATTTTTCCATTAAAATTACGAAACAGCCTCAAGCACCTTCAGGCTTTTCCAGTGTCTGACATCTGTAAACTTCCTTCCATGAGCAACAAAACAGCGCATCACAAATATATAACAATCTCACACCTGCACCAACAAACCTGCAGTAAAATTCTCATCACAAACACGTCAGTAAAGCCCTCAAGTGTACTCACGCTGACTTCAATCTCAGCAACAATCATCTCCACATCAGAATCTTCCAGAACCATGTTTGCAGGAGACGAGTCCAATGCTGCTCGCTTCTGAACAAGTCTTTCTCCCTGAGCTATAAATCCAAATGTTGGTAAGCCGCTGAAATTGTTTAGCCTTGCGCTGAGAGCTCGGTTTTATACCCCCCCACTGCTTACCAGCTGGCTTAAGCCTCTGGCCTCCCATGGTGCCTTGCAGGCTGGTCAAAACAAGCTAACTCTGGCTGGAGAGATCTCTAAATTGGATCAGCCAAAGTCAGACAGAAGGCCATTGGCTGCTGTGAAGTTTACATTAGAAAGAATGGGAGTGTTACCAGTGGGGGGCATGCTGCATGAATGGGCTGCAGAGACAGAAATATAAATATGGAGGAATTTTCAAATGAAGGGTTTCAGTTTTGATCCAAAATTGAAGTATAAACCAAATTCTGTTCCCTCAAACACGCGCCCCATGTACAGATGCTATGGTCGCCAGCCATAACTATTTACTGCGTGTTTTGCCCTTACTCTCTACTCCCAATATTTCCTGCCTTTCTTTACATGTCCTACAAAAAAAAAAAGCCAAAATCCCCAAAAGAAAACTTTAAAAAATTCCAGTTTCCTATAAATAAAACAATAAACAGCTGGTCACAGACGGATTTATTTGAAATATTGTTAAAAAGGAGATAGAAAGTTAAAACAGAACCTCAGATCACCAAAGTTTTCTACTTACTGAAATTTATATTTTATGTGTAACACCAATTTTATTTTATTTTAAAAAAAAAACACTTCTCGTCTTATTTTCCACTAACGCTCTAAAATAGACTGTTTGAGCGGTGTCTAAACAAAAATAAAAACCTTTCCCATGCTGACCTGTACCTGTTAGGTCATTTTCAAACCAGTTCTAGCTGCTTCAGTTCTACTCTGGGATCTCCAGGAACATCCAATTGGACGTAACAGACACGTAAACAACCAAGGATTCCCCCTCGCTCCACCCATTCTGCGTATTCACCAGACACACAACAACAACCATGTGGGGGAAAAAAGCCTAGATAATCCTGCAATGAGATAAGTGTGGGTGTGTAATTCCATGTCCGTTTTTTAAAATACCCTGTATATGTTTTTATATGTTTATATATGTAAGAAAAGCAAAAGGAGAGGAGAGTGTTCTTCGACTAATCCTCTGAAGTGCCAATGAAAAGTCAGACACTTATCCTACATCCTTCAGGTCACCTCACTTGGCAGAGTTTTAAAGGCAGTATTAGCTCGTTGATGGAACTGAGTCAGCTGAAAGGTCAGATCAGATGTTACACACCTAAAAAAGGGTCAGTACACTCTTTGGCAAGGAGGAGGAAAAAGCTCCACATACTGACGCAGTACTTTCAAGACAACTTTAGACCTAATCTTAATCTTTCTTTTAGAACAGAAAATGAACCTCTTTAGTGAGTTTGTGCAGGTTTGAGGTTTGGACGTGCTGGTAGGCTGCTTGTCTACTTAACACAGTGTTCACTTTAGTTCAACTAGTTTGCCCCTTTCAATTCAACAAGAAGGAAAACTTCAGCTTGAATCAGAACTGTAACTACAAAGCACCATGGGGGTCTTCTTCCCTCATGTTGGATTAGACAACCCAAGGAAATTCCAGAGTTTTAAATATTCTATCTCTAAAAAATAGAGTGTTATCTACTTCTAATGGACTAAAAGAATACTGGATTACAACAACCACAGAGCCCAGCATCTACCTGCAAGAACTGGGCTTTAAGAGTGGAAGAGCTGTCCAAGGTGCTGACTGACCCCCAGGCTAAACAGCACCCTCATACCAACCACCATGTGTATGTTTATGTTAGTTTGTGAGGGATTCAAAGAGCTCTGATCCATCTGCTCTTATGTTATATAACAAACCCTGATAGAGGTGTGCCACCCTTTTCATAGGCAGACTAAACCAGAGGAGGCCAGGTTTAAGTTCAGCCTTCATAAAATCACAGCGGATGAAGGCCAACGCCTAAATGTGAGTCAGTTATATCTCCACATTAACCACTAGATGGTACCAAGTAATAAAAAAATGGGGTTAAAAAGAAGAAGTTTTCAGCTGGGATTGAAGGGATTGTTGTGTCTGTGAACGTACCTTGACAACCAGCTGCTGCACAGCCTCTCTCAGGCCCTACAAGGAAAAAACAGACAGTATTAACCTAATGCAATTATAGTGCAACATGCTATAATCAAATATCCTGGTGATGTTATCTTCTTTGTGAATGTGTCTGCCATTTTTATAACCCCTGATTTTCTGTGTTACTGGGTGGGGCCTTTGAGACAAAGGTCAGACATTATAAACCTATTCAGGTCAGCTCAGTTCGGTGAGTCCAAATCGTGTTGAACAATTTTGGGAAGAACAAAAGAAAAGTGTCCGATTTATCTGGAATTGATTGCGTGAGTTTTATATCTAATCTAATAACGATAACAGCGCATGTGTTGAGGTTCATTTTGATGTTACAGAATCCTGAATGCAGAAGTACAGCTGAGCTGCGAACGCACTTTGAAACCACACAAGCAGCTTGTCAGTTATGAATCATATTAATCGGAGTATTACAAAACTCAAGCATGTCAAAACACATCTCTTTTAAAACACTATTTGATTTGGCCAAGATCAGCAAACATACCGGCAGCTCCTTGTCGACCAGCAGGGGTTTGGACTCAACAACTTGGATGTCATCCATTTCGAAGAGCTGTAGAAGAGCCTGGAAGTCGGAGAGGACAGAAAAGTTAGTCAGGCGGCGATCTGGAGAAAGAGATACTCTGGATTACACTCCAGAAAATTCTTAGGTGTGCTCGTCTAGGAGAGCTATGATCAGAAGAGGTGTGGCTCAGGTTGGATAATAAAATGACAGACTGTTTGAACCCGAGGTGGGCGTGTTTCTTATCAACACAAAGGCAATAACAGGGGACCTGAGCAACAGACTCCAACACACTTTTTGTACACACACACCCAACAACAGTACATGCAGAGGCTGGCGCTGTGATCTGCTCCGACATGCGACCACATAATGGAGCCGCGCCTGAACCTCCCACAAGAAAGAAAGTCTCATGAACTCCCTGAGACTATCACTGAAACTTAAAGCAGCCCCTCCCTGCCGATAATTCAGACTATATGTTTATTTCATCAGCAGAAGAACACAATAAAGAGGGGCAAAAACAAACAGAGAGAGGGAGAGCGCGCTGAAAAGAGAAGGGATCATGATGCGGGCTTTGAGGCCGCGACTCTGCATGCAAATGAAATCAGCCAGTTTAGAGGGCTCTTTGTCCACTGGCACCAGTGGCCCCTGAGAGCTGGCCTTCACTGACCCAGACACAGGAAGCAACGGACACCCTGTTTCCCATCGATACATCCCAGCCTCTTTTCATGCCTTTGCTTGCTTTCTCACTCTCTCTGTTCTGTCTCTTTTCTCAGTTTGTCTTGGTTTCTACTTGGTTGCAGTCCCTATGTTCGCTCCTTCCAGACTTTTTCCATCTGTCCCGTGCTTTCTTTGTCTTAATACGAAAACCTCATCACATCACGGTGGTCTTGCAAGAAGGAAGTGATTCACTGCATTTTAAACTCGCCCATGAGACACACACAAACAGACACAAACAGACACACACAGACACATGTTCCCCTGACTTCGAGAGCAGGGAGCTGACTGGAGCAAGCCGGATCTCACAATAGGACAGAGGAAGAGGAGTATCAAACAACAGGTTCATTTTTCTGCTGAGGCCTCCAAAAACATGGCCGCCACCACACTGCAGGGGCTTTGTCAGGGAGGGTGAGAAGTCAGCCCCCGGCGAGATTCCAGAGAAATGACAGAGGAGTTCACATCATGATCAAAAAAGTAGAAAGATTAGGAGAGAGAGAGAGAGCTCAGGGATCAACATGGTGGTGGGGATCCTTTAAGAGTATTTGTCAAGTCTATTTGCAAACACGGTTGCTTATTAGCGCAGAAACAAGCCTGCAGACTTCCTCTGTTCTTGCGGCCACCTGTCAGCCTGTTAGCATGCTGGCAGCAGAGCAACGGAGTGGGAGCGCCTGGCAGATACAACTAGGTCACCTGCTGTTTACTCTAGCCTTGCGCCTCTGACTGGTCACCATGCTGGGCTAATGTTTCACCTGTCCAAAGAGCAGACAGAGGGGGGGGTGTTAGTTTAACCCCACAGGATCCTGATCTGAAGCTAGTAGATATGAGAGCTGTCCTCCCGGCGTGTGTTATGCAACGATTTGTCACATTCTTTCCAAAGATGAAGACCTCTGTGAGTCAAATCAGATGATCTGCATGGAAAACAGCAACACACATGCTTCTGAAAAATGATTTAACTTGGAAAGCACAATAAAAAAACTAAAAAGTAAGATGGTGTTTCTTTTTCTCACAGGGATTTTCTGTTGCTGCTGCTGCAGCAGGGGGGCTTTCTTTGAATTGGCTCAACTCCAGACCGGCTGGGCGTCATTGGCAACAGTCGTGTGTTGTCTTTAACTATGTCAAACCAGTTCCTACATGCTTATTCCCTATTGAAACTCATGTCCCAGTGTGTGTGTGTGTGCGCGCGTATGTTTTTAAGAGAGTGTCACGCTAAGGGGAAGAAAATAAACTATTCACTCAGAGGGCTTTTGGGGCTGGCAGAAGTGAAAATACATTATGCAATCCAGAACAGGAAACAGAGGGAGGATACAGGCAAGGGTGATCTGCAAATTTTGTCCTGTTATCACATAAGTACTTCAGGTAGGATACTGGCCATGAGGGTTCAACTGTTTCTGAAACAAAAAATAGTTGTAAATCAGCATTTTCTGGCTCAAAAGTAGTGTGATAATCTACACAACTCTAACAACATATTCCTGTCATCCCTTATTCCCCAGAACTTTGACAAAATCAAGATTTTCTTGATAAGTTTTACATGCAGTTCCCTAGAAACCAGGTTTCGCTGTTCCCACTCCACAGCCCCATAATTTGGTCCCAGCTTTAGATGGAAAACAACATCAACTCTCAGACCCACATGTTTTTCCAGAATAAATCCAGAGACACCACACAGTTTTAAGCCAGAACATCTAAGTTACAAAACAGCCTGAGCTCAAACTCTTCCCCCGCGCCCTGAGAGAGCGAGACAGAGAAACATATGGACCGATTGGATTTAAGCAGCCAGTCTGAATTTTTCGGGAGAATCAAGGCCAGGACATCTTTCCTGCATTGCCTCCATATAGTTTTAAATCCATGGGCGTCCATCTGCAGGAACAATGATTGCTTCCCTAATCTTTGGGAACTCACTTAATCTGTCAAATCCCTGGTTCTGAAATATCAGCAGAGCAGCAGCAGCAGCAGTAGCAGCAGCAGGCCTGTTAGACTAAGCTGACACAGACCTACATTTTCAGATTGTAAAAGATATCAAAACGTGGGTTCTACAGTAAAGTGGAGGGTGAGGGGATCAGGGTGCTTTTTTAGGGGGGATCACGCTTACAAAAACATCTCCAGTTCAAGCAGCTGTTCCTTTTTCTTGCGTGACTGATCCTTGTTTATGACTAAATTAAAATCATAAACATTAACATTAACTCATAAACAATCAACACATCAAAAAAGGGAAAGGTAGTTTTAGCTTGATAGAGTGTAAAAAAGCAGAGCTTATTGACTCCAATTTGTGTCTACATTTTCTATATTTGTTTGCTATTTGACAGAAATTTTACACATTTTTTGCAGCAAGGTTCTAAAGAATTAAAAAGAAGAATATTTACTTAAAATTTGCACCGCTTTTTCCACAAATACCTGCTGCTTCAGTGTTTTTGTGCCTGTGTGCCTCCAGTCTGTGTCACGTGTGAAAAGCATGTTGACCTAAGATCAGGTTCGCCCACCTGTTTATATGCTTCTCCTCAGACTTGAAGAAAATAAATTAATAAAATCTGGAAAGAACAGCATTTACACATACAATAACACAGTTTTATGCCAAAAAGTAAGAAAAAGCATTATCCAATTTAAAGTGCCGTGTTTTGCTGTGTGAGCTGGGTTGTTTTTTGTGTTTATAGGTCCAAAAAAAACTAGGATTTTAACAAAAACAGTCACTTTAAGTGAGACTATAATTTTGAGGCGATTCACCGTCAAACAGGAAAAGCAACATGTTCAGACATGCAGGAAAACTATCAACTGTCAAGGACGCGCCAGGCTTTTTAGAAAACAAAGTATTTCAAAACAGAAACCTACCTTTTGGTTTTATTTCTGATTGTCCAAAGTTGAAAACTCCACAGAAAAAGGTCCACAAACTTTCTCTCCTTTCTTTTCAAACAGCACTATTTGTTGCAGTGACAGAAACGTTGCTTTGTTTATAATGTGCGGCGCAAGGCGGATGTATGAGGGAATTTTTATAAAGCCTGAGGGGGTGTGCAGCCCGGCCCACTTTCCCCCGTCGCTCTCTCTATTGGGCAACAGCAGCTGCGGCGGAGTGATAACACGGCTTGACTCCTTCCAGCGGTTGCAGCATGAGGAAGCGGCTGACAGTGCTTCGTGGGTCTAATGTTGAGAAAGATTGATCAAAATCACTCGCGTGGTCTTATCAAACTGCTTTTTACACTCACTTTAAGTTTCTCGTGACTTTTTAATCACTGTGAAGTTGTTTCCAGGATGAACTTTTGCTTTCTTTTTCCTAAGAAATACTCATCATAGGGTGTGGCAGTTTTTTTTTCACGTAGGTGCTGACTCAACAGTTTGCGAGAACTCAGATATATCATATTTCAACGTTTTCTAACACCCCCTCTGTCTGGCCTCTAGTTTCACTCTTTATAGTTTACTCATGATTTGGTGCTATTTATTTTGATGTAACTATTGTAAGGACAAAAGGAGAGAAGAGGTCTCCTTCAAACTTGAAGTCATCTCACTTGGAAGTCTCTCAACAGCTGACTTTTGTAAAATATGCTTTAGCCATTGTCAGCCGACTGTATTCAGCCGAGGGGCGAGGAATGCAGCCAGGCCTGCAACCTTGATTTGAGGCCAAGAGCAGATAAGTGTGTACAAAGGGAAGCCCTTCCCTCTGCTTGAATCACACCGCTTTTCCTTGATAGCCCAGAGCCATTGTCTAATCACAGCTTGTCTTAGAAATGCAATAATCAATACTGCAAAGGCAGTTTTCTGTGCTGATCTTTCTTCCAAGGACAGCATGTGAGATGCGGTATCTTGCAACAATCCCCTCTACAAGTGACTTCGAACATATCTAATCTGCTATAATTCCTGTGTTGAATGGTCTCTTTGTAGTTTGGCACCTTTTAACAGCACACGGCACATGCAATCTGAGTGCTGAGATTATGCAAGCGCAAGCCCCAGTCAACTTCTGAGCGTTTTGATTGAGCCTCCATCCATTAGTTTACATACTGAGCGTGGACTGTCCATGGAAAATTACCACACCTGCAAGAGTCTGACTGTTGCACTGTGAATCTGCCAATAAGTGCTAGTATTGGCAATGAGTGTGTGAAAGGTCCTTGTTAAGACACAATAGACGCACTGTGGGCTTGTAATGTGAGGCCCTCGATAGCAACACATCGGACAATAGGCGCATTGGAGGGGAAAAATATAACCACTATGCTAATTTCAGGTCAGTCACATGGGGAGCATCGCTGATGGACAAAAGTCATATAGAAATATCCTTACAGCTTTGGTCTGTATTAAGAACAATACATGGAGAGAAGCCACTTGTGTGTGGCATCATAGCATCACAGTGTAGCAAAGATAGTGTGTGCAAGACTGCTGAAGAGAGAGATTTGGTACAGCATATGTGGGTCACAGATATCTCCATGTTTGATAAAGAGAAGTGGACTTTCACCTGGCTGATTGCAGTGTTTCAAAAGGCATACAGGGGCAGAGATCCTCAAGTCATCAATCAATTATGGGCTCCACCCCCAAAGAAGTGGTATTTGGTTATTGTGTCATAAATACATTTATACGCCAAGGACACAATGAGCTCATACAATCCAGGGTCAGAGCATGTAATAGGTCAGTCTCAAAGAGCAAGATACACACTGACACATAAAAACTCACTAATTCTTTTTTAAAGATTATTTCTGTAATTAGGCGTCATATCTAAAGTACCTAACAACAGTTAAGGATTTAGTCTTTAAAGAGTTGTGTTGGCTTCAACTTTTAAATACTTAATTCACCTTACGTTTTAATTATTATCCCCTGTGCAAGACTGCTGAGAGTTTTTTTGTTTTCTTCTCAAAATCTCACGGCAAAACTACTGGAATTTATTAGACTTTGCAAAGGATGCTGAACAGAGCTGCAAAATCTGCACAATCATCCGATCATCGATCACATATACTTAAAGTCTCTACCTTTACATATTATGCAAATGTGCAACCAAATAATGCAACCAGAATGAGTGTGTCAGCTAAGACTGATGAGTGAATGGTGAATAATAATTGGGCTTACATTTGTCAAATTTAACTCATAAAGAATTGTGAATCTTTTTCTCTCATTGCCTTTCTAGGTGATTACAGCATTATTAACATGTAAATTTCTCATTTGCAATCATGAACATTGCTCTGCATCTTCATGAATGTATGTCAGTTTTTTTTTCAAATTTATAAGCTCACACCTGAGACAATGACTGATACGCACATCACAAAAAAACTCCTTTCCAACTTCTGTTTTAATTCTTCATCATTTAACTTCACTGCCTTTTTGGGGGCTTTGAATATGAAAGCATAGTTTTAAATTGAATGATCTGGGTATTAAAGTGAGCATTAATGAAGCTAAAGGTCATGATTTGAATGTTTTTGGTTCCTCTTGTATTGTTCTCCTTCTACCTCTCCCACCAAAACAGCCAAGTGTTCGTCATGTTCCCTTAACTTCAAGTACATCCAGTTGTAGCGCAATCTGGAACCGTCTCCTGCCCTCGTGTTATCGTGTCTATGCTGTATGCCAATCGAGGTCATCCAGTTTAAGTTTATTTGATTTGGAAGTTCATGACCAGGCCGCGCTGCTGTTCGAACAGTAGTTAATAACAGACAGAGTGTGTAGCACTGAAGTCAGCTCATCCCTCTTATTGCCTGTGCTGTCTGGAAAATGTATTTGAATTAAATATGATCTAGTGTACATTTCTCGACAGCTGCTTGTTCCTTATCACTATTCATTGAACATGCCCATCCTAGAGTCTGTGTGCAGCATTCCTCAGAGGTGGATTCAACCTGTTAAATTAGCCGCTGTGATGAAACAAGTTGAAACAAGCCTGTGTGATTCAGACCCTCATGACATGAAGTGTGTTTGAGGTCACGTAGTAGAAAGTGAAGGAAATGTGAATTTGTGATTCATGGAGAAGGATTGCCTAAATTATACAGTCTGTGAAAAGCACAGCAGCCCAAATGTTGAGATAGCCTTATAACAAGTGGGAATTCAGACCTTTGGGACAAATCTTTCAAACTTTTTTTAAAGATTGGTTACCATTTAGTTTCACTCATTGTATCATGGATGAGTTATTACAAGCAGCATGTAGCCCACATGTATTTTGGATACCACTCTGTGTGTTAAAAACAAGGAAAACAGGTACTAGCTTTGATGTAAACACGAAAAGCTATTGTTTGTTTAAAGCTCCCGTCAGGAGTTTTTTTTTTGGTGTTTATGAAACAGGCTGAAACTCATATTGATGTCTTTTTATTACAAAATAAAGCATTTTTTAATGTCTCAAACTGGTGCAAAGGGGGTAGGTGTCAGCCAAGCAGCCATAGATACAGCTATAACTAACAATTTCTAGATAAATTATCTACAACAAATGATGCATTTCGTTGTCAAAAGGTAGCAGGATTATTATTATTTTTTTTTTTCTTTTTTGGGGATAAAGCATGTAGAAAACAAGAAAAGCAAAGAATACTTAGTCCACAGGGCAGTAGATGTTCCAAAAGTCACTCAATCCAATCTGCTGATTCCCCACTAAGACATGTTTTTTTCTACTTATATGTGTTAACAGCCAAAAGAAAAAGAAAGATTAGCCATTTTACCATTTTTCTTGCTAGCGAACCATAGACTGGCCCTTTCTTCACATAAAGCTAACCAATACGAGATGTCATTATCAGGCTTTCTTACTGATTGCCTGACTGTGTCAAAAACTTGATTCTGATTGATCAAAACCAAGCAGCAACCTCTAGAATTAAGAAATGAAACATACGTGGAAGTGCTAAAAAGTGCAGTTCTCCCCATGTCAACTAGGGGTTGGCTGCAAAAGCACCAGGAACCACAAACACAATAGGTCTAAGAAGCACTTTTTTAGTGCAGAAATTAAGTTGTTTACAGTGACGAATCAGAAACATGGCTGGCTCGACTGACTCGACTGATAGATGTGCACACTTTAGCTATTTGTGAGAAAGCGAAAGGCCCACCTCTGGTAGGTCAGCTGAAAGTGAAGTTGAGTTAGTATTATCAAAATAATGACCATCGCCAATGGGCTTTCACATGCACGGTTAAAGTCACCAACACTGCACAGACTTTGGTCAAACTCAAATTTCATAATTTATTCTTAACAGATAGCAACATCCAGATCACAGACATGATAAAAAAAATCACTCCATGAGAGCAGTGACAAAGCTGGAGGATGGATGAAATCTGATTGGCCACCACTCCGATATCCAAAACCATAATTAGCTTTATTCCTTGCCTGAGGCGACATTCATACTGAGGGGATGTTTACACGGAGAGTTATTCAATACAGAACAGTAAACTTTTGTTTCATTTTGGCTTATAGAGAATGTTTTGAAAACCTCAGCTGGAAAAAGTTTGGAAAATGAAAACTTTTAAAACTAAGTTCATGAGAGGCATCTGTTGAGACATCACCATAATATCACTAAGTGAACTAGCAACTGGAGGAACCTCTGAAAATAGTGATGTCCCAGTCTAATACACACATGCATATTATTTTTTCAATCGAATAGCTCAGTGCAAGTAGGCAGACGAAGAAATCAATTATACTGTGCCAGAGTTAATGAAAATTATCTGTGGAGTTCCACAAGGTTCAGTTATTGGCCCCTTGTTAATTCTCTGACAATGTAAGTTTGAGAGAAATTTTCAAATTATTTAAAGAGCTTTTTTGTGTAGGGTTGAGATGAAGTTAGAATTTTACAAAACTTGGTTTGGTGTGAATAGATTTTCTTTTGGTATAAAGAAGTTTAAATTTGTGGATTTCAGGAATCAAAATAATGCAAATGGAAATAAACTATTACAAAATTGTGATGATAAAGAGTTTTTGCAACTAAATTTTTGGGAGTTTTGGTCAATCATAAGTTAACATGGAAACAACAGGTTAACTATATCAAAGGCAGAATTTCAATGATGGCTGTAGTACTGTTTAATCTGGAAATGTGTGAACTTCATCGGGCTTCCATGTGATCTAGTGTACCCTTATTTGTTCTTACATGTCTTATTTTGTTGAACTGTGGGAATCTAATGAAAAAACAGGTATAAACTTGTTCTGTTATGGCTAAAACAAGCCATCACAGGGCTGGTGATGTGGATACATCATACATTTGAACGCCATTAAAAACGAATGATGACATGTAACTCATTTACATTTAATATGATAATTTATGGAGTAAAGTTGTGCTCCACCCTCGTGCCTTTTTTTAAATATAACCATGTCATGTTTTTTTTCCTAGTTTTCCATTAATATCATGACAGCATCTTTATTGGATATTTTGTGGCCCAAAAATCTGGTCTTACAACAGCAATAGTTCAGACATTACCTGATGACTAGCAGGTTGATGAATATAGGCAGCGTGATACTGGTGAACCTTATCATGGGTCATCAGACAAATAAACATGTATTTTCATGTGGCTGTAAAGTGATTTTACCCGACACTGTGGTTCTCGCTGTGAAGTATTCCTATTGTGACCTATATATGATATTGATTACCTCAATAAGGTGCAATAACTGCCTTGATAAGACTGTCCTCTTTTCTCTTGATGTTGATAAGCTTGTTACTGAGTGACTAGGCTTGGTGAATGTTACAGATGTAGAGGAGTCAGATTAAACAGGAAAGCTGTAATAACATTCTTGTTTGGTCTGTGAGCTCCACGGGGGGCAAAGGTTAAACTAACCAGACACCTTGAAAACTCTCCTGAGCTTTTACTGTTAATTGCTTTTCCACTCTGGTCAAATAAGACAATGTCCTTATGGTGACTAAAAAACACTCATCTGCATTATTTCCAAAGTTGTTTATTAGCCTTGTTATTTTAATGAAGCACTCAAGAGTCCCACTGACCCTCTAACAGTCAGCTGACAAGCTCTCAAAAGGGTGAGACAAACAAAGTCTGTGTAATCATTAAAGACCGTGTCATAAAAACGCCATTTTCAGCTACTTCTGACGAGCCAAGGACACAAAACTAGAAAATACAGTATGCATATTTATGCTTTGTTGACAAGCAAAATAAGTGAGCATAATAATGTCCAGCGCATACAAGTAGGAGTGTCATTTGCTGTTTAAAGGCACTGTGAGGAGTTGAGAACTAGTTGAGAAACAGACTGAAACTGATGTCTCATTATGACCTTGAAATGCAAAAAATACCATCAACAACAAGATTGATGCGCAAGGTATCATTTTGTCCACAGGGGTCGCCAGAACCAACACAAACCCTCACAGCAACTTGGATATCAATCTAAAATGTAGTATAATATTAGAACAAGGTGGGAAAAAAACAAAATAAATCTATGCAACTGAACAAAACTTGTTTGAATGACTAAAATGCTCAGTGAACTTTGTGCTGCACTGGTGGAAAATAAGCAAAGTACTAAAGCAAATACAACCCTCCGTGTTTCTTCTCACTGAATTCATCCATCATCCTGGTGCTATAGCATTTATCACCAATAACAACTTAGACCTGAGTCATCAAATCCAGCATAGAGGGGGCTGTTGACACACAAACAAAGCTGAAGTAGCACTCTCAGCCGGATTTGACATGAGACTGTATGAAATTCTGTTCTGCTCCAGTGCAGCTTTATACATGCCCTGCAAATTGTTAATATGATGATAAACACAAAGTCCTTCCCTGTTAATTTTACGAAATTGCAAATCCCGTTAAATCACAAAGTTATTTTTCTACTCCTACCCCTGGCAGGAGCAGCACATTCCTGCAGAAGCAGGTCAGCCTACGCAAATAAAGTTGGACCAGTAACAAAAGTGGAAGCTGCACCTAACAAGCTGCTGTTTTGATTCCAGAGGAAAATATGCGAGGTCAGGATGACAGGACGTGAGACACTGTGTGAGACCCAAACTTAACTATAGAGATCAGGAATTCTGTGGGACTGATAGTGGGCAGTGAGACCGCAGCTTGATTCATTTCCTATCAGGCGGATTGGAAATTTTTCATAAAATAAAAAAAGCATATTCCTGGACAGGGGGCTGACTTATTTCCTGCAACATAAAGAGGGAAAACTTTGATAACAGTCCTGCTTTGTCACCAGTGAGACTCCACACAGAGAAATTGAATACTGTGGAAAAGCAGGTCTTATAAATCAACAGTAGACACAGCTGTTATGATTACATGAGTTAAGGTTGGGAAAACAGATGCTTACTTATCTAGTTTTATCACCTCTGTGAAGTTTCTGCTTGCCTCTACGGTCTGCCACATAAACACCAAAACTTCAACGCTTGTAAAAAGAAAAAAAAAGTATCTAGCATTTTAATTGGTAAGCTTGTGAAGTGATAACCTTTGGACGGAGCCAAAGACAGCCAGCTCTCGCCCAAAGTTAAAAGTCTTTGATGCTGCATTGAGCTAACTATCTGTCTAATCATCATCTCACCAAAGTGTCCATAACGTTTTTGAGTTATTTTTTCTGCTGTCCTGTAAATTCCTCCTAATTCAATAAAACACAGGAAACATCCACAAAGGTGGTCCCAAAGGTGATGCAATGTCAGTCAAGCTCCATCATTAACTGGCAAACTTTGAACAGAATGCTTACAGCCTTGTGTAAAAAAAGAGAAAAAACATTTTGTCTCCCCAGCTAATGTATTATTAATATCTATGAAGGAGAAAGACCATTAATTTCATTTAGCTCAATGCTCCTGTCAGGAACTTCTTGTTTGTGTCATTTTTTGGACTCTCAGTGAAAAGATCAGGCTTTGCTTTCCTTATGCTCACCATACTTAAGTAGGGAGATAAAAGATTTCATCTTGTTGATTTCTGCTGCTCAAATAAACCTTTTTTGTCACTATTAGAGGTTGGAAATGTAAAAACAGGGCAGTTTCTTGGGCTGCTTCCCTTCCCTCTCACACCATTTTCAGGCTTCAAAATTACAATAATTCTTGTTCCTGGTAGTCTTGTTTGCTTTTGGCTATCATAGAAAGACATGATTTTTAACAAATGTTGATAAATGTATCTAAATAAATAAAAATAAAAAGTAATGCACTATTGGCCGCATCACTTTGGCAAACAGGTGGTCAACAAAAACTGTCTCGAGCATATTTCATGTCTGTACTGTAAAAAGTCATGATAATTTGATATAATGTTACACATTACTTGATGTTTGCGAACCTCTCTCCTCTGAAACTTCACCCTCACCTCCAAATATGATCACCACTGACACCAGAGGCAACAATATTTATCAAGACCAAAATGACGACCTTTAAATAGGAAGGGGCCAAACTGTGGTAAAACGACCATTACCTCTCAGTGGCTGTTATATATAGTCTTCAGTCTGTAGTGGGCTGTACTCATAGATTGTACAAACACATACAAACTCTGCACTGATACTTCCCAATGCTGACATATTCACTGTTGAACTGTTGCTTTAGATGGTACTATTTCAGGTCAGAAAGAGCATGTGGGGCTTTGGAAGGAGACCTCTGCATGGCTGCGTGTGAAGGATGTTTTGACTGGCTGCCTGTCCTCAAAGTTACAGAATCATTCACGGCCAAGGAAAACTTAAAGCTGATTAACTCAGAGCGAGCTAAATCGCACCACACAGCTTGTAGGAATGAACCACATTTTCAATGATTGACAGAGTGTTTTAGGGAAGTTGGCAACCAAACTGGAACAGTGTGATATTGTAACGTCTATATCACTGTCTGAGTTGTTGTTTAATAGTTAATGAACGATAAGTCGGTGACTCTGAGATCTCAGCTGTTAATTATTTCTTATTAACCTTATATTGAGGAGAAACAAACAGCCTAATCTTCAAAAGGAGGTAAAATGATACCATGTTATTACTGCTGATAAATAAAGGTCACTGTGAATGTCATAAGGAGAGCTATAAAGGGGGAGGTACTGTTTGATGCGAGCAGCATATTCAAAGGGGCTGTACTGTTTTTCCCTCCCCTTTTCTACTGTAATCATCATCAAAATGCTTGTGCAACAAAGTTATCTACTTTTATATATATACTCTTAACAAATACCTGCCTAGATAAATAAAAGTTGTATTTCGGCTTTCAACAGACCATTTTTACTATGTTATTGTGAAATAAAAGCATTAAGGACTCTGAAAACATTGATAATCAAAATACTGCTTGTTTTGCTTTGTGTAGCCTTCGCCCAAAATTACATTTATGATTTATGTTTATGTTTCTATAAGCTATTTCTTTTTTAACAGAGTTAGGTCCAAAATATTGTGAGGGATACTAATCTAAAGCTAACAAAGTTCAGTCTATCCATCGGAGACATGTGGGTCTTACTTAAAAGTTTGTTTTTATTGACAGTAGCCTTCACTTTCTGGTGACCTTGTTAACATCCGGGTATGCAACTACTTGATTCAACTAGACTACCCTATTCTTACTTGTGCCTGCAACACAAAGAAAAAAGAGGAACCAGATGGGATGTGCGTTATCATATTTCCGTGGAATACCAACAGCACCTAAACGCAGCACAGCCCGCGTGCTGAATTAACACGCTGCGGTTCGAGGAGTGGGCGGGACCAAGACGAGGAAGACGAGCGCGACGTGACTGCCCTGAGTGTTGTCTGTTGTGAGCACACGTTGGCTGGAGGATTATTTTTCACCTTATGTGCCACACCTTCAGGACATCCCAAGGTTGAATCGAGGAGAAATGGCTTGACCTTAAATGCTTTGTTGTGTTTCAAGCTAAAAACTCGAAAATTTACAACCCAACCGTTAAAGGACAACTAAAGCCAAGTGTATCAAGGTCATTTACACTAAGCTTTTCTATCTGAAGGCCGATTTAACCAACCTCTGTGCATTTTAAAAGGCTAAATAATTACTTATCAACTATCAAATGTTTCTGAGAGCCTACTTAATTCTTAAATTCACAGCTCAAAAGCATATATTTTTCCTTTTACTTCTCTGCTACACTTCTCAACTTTGCTTTCAAGAACATAAACAATAAATCAGCCAATTTTCTTTTTACACAATTGAGTATTTAAAAAATATTTGAAAAATCATGATACATTCAAACAAACATCTAAATAAATTTACTTTAATGTAACCTGCTGTATCATGAATGTGCCATAAAATGGATCATAAACAAACAAAAAAAAAGTGTTAAAAAACTACAGATCAATGTGTTGCAAAATGGGAAACTTAGATCTTGTTTACCATTTTGCTGATCTATTTTGTAAACTTACAGATGTGCAGGGGCACATCCAGGTGAGTGGACAGGGGTGGCGTGACCCCCTGGAATCTGATTGGCCACCTAAAGATTCACCCGAATTCTTAAACTATATGATTAGTTATGATTGCACTGATATAGTCTATCTGGGTTTTCTTTATGGAGAAAAACCTATGTTTGTACTTAGAATATCTCCAAATACTGTGCACATAGATTACATATACTCAGATACATAGATATACATAAAACTTGAGAGAATCAGTCCATGAAAACTGACAAGAAAACTGCATGTTGCCTCACCGTCTATGGCTACGTTCACACTGCAGCTTGTGATTCACAATTCGGATTTTTTGTTAAATCCGATCTTTTTGTGCGGGCGTTCACATTACAACAATGAATGCAGCATCTAATGTGAACAGAATGCGTCCGTGAAGTGACCCGCATGTGCACAAAGCATGTTGGCTGGCTGTTCTCTGTTCCTTCGTCCGCCATTGCTTTTCGCGCCTGTTTGTGTTGTCGAACAATGGTGACGTTTGTTGCATATTGATAAGGTATAAGTTGGATGAACGCGACCTGAGCGTCCACACTGCAGTCTCATAAGATACATATCTGATTAATGTCCACATACAAAAGAGGCCTGGGTCGGATTTGAAAAAATCAGAATTGCACTGTTCACACTTGCGTGAAAAAATCAGATATGTGTCACATATGGTTAAAAAATCAGAATTGACCTGCAGTGTGAACATAGCCTAAGTGAGTGGACAGGTTTGTTCATATTTTGGTTAATCAATGAGGCTATGAAGTGTTTTTATCATAATTTCAAACATTTAAGGATGTGTAGAAGTTACCTTTCAATTTAAAGCAAAATAAACATCTGCATTTTGACTCATAAAAAATAATGGTACTTTTTAAAGATGAAAAAGAAAAGAAAAAAAACAGGAAAATAACATTCGTTTGATGCTTAAATGTACGTAGCAGCAAGATATTTTTCTATGACTCAAAAGACTGCTCTTCCAAAAGGAAGGAATCGGAAGTTATGGAGCTAATTTTAGTCATTTGTTCTCAATGGAGCGGTCTCTCATGGTGTCTCCAGGCCTGCATGTAAACAAACAGCTGTCTAGGGAGTAGCCTCCACACACACACACGCACACTTGCACATACACACATGCATACACAAACTCATTCAGACTGTCATACTAAGAGGCCAGGATGATGAGGGAATTTCTTTTACAACTGAAAGTTTATCAAAGCGTGAGCACTACGAACAGCAGATGTGCTGCGGTTTCAAAGAAAGATAAGGACTTAGAGGAGGGCCAGTTCATGAATAAAGTTGCATAAAAGCACATGTAGAGACATTATTGCTGGCTTGCGCAGGAAGTACTGTAAGGATCCTCGGCACAATACAGCCTCTAAAGGATTAGCACCTGAACCAGTTTACCCAATCAGTAAACACAAACAACAGAAACTAATCCTTTACAGTACAGAGACAGACAGACAGACAGACAGACAGACAGTGTGCTGTGATTGTGCAATAAAAGGAAATCTTGTCAGCTCCATCTCTTAGTATCAGTTCTCATCAGCATGTCTATGAATCCTCTCTCATCACAACAACATTCAGAGCCTGGATACATTTGCAAAACAAAGCTGTGTCTGTGCCCTGCTGTAAGGCCTTTTACATCCCATAGCAGGACATGTTAAAATGCCCAATGTAAAAAAAAAAAAAAAGCAGTACAGAGAGAAAAATGCAACACTAAATGATCCCACAAAGAGTAAATGAGAAGCAGTGAAGAAAAAGGGAAGAGAGGAGTGTTTTGTCCCACAGCCGGTCACATGCTCAGCTGCTGTCTGACTGCCAGACTCTGCTCTCTGACTGTAATCTCTGTTGGCCAGTCAGTACAGAAACAGAGAGAGAGAGAGAGAAACAGAGAGAGAGAGGGAAACAGAGAGAGAGAGAGAGAGAGGGAAAATGGAGGGCAAGAGAGCTGTGTCCCAATCTAGGTCGTCCGCCAGTAATCCCACTGGCTGGAAGTATGTCGTGGGCACACACTGCCAAATGCTGAGCTCACCCTCCTCTCCTCTTTTCCTCGCCCTCCGTCCAGGCCGAGTCCTCGTCTCATGACAAACCTCCTTCAGTTTGTCTTCAATTGCAGGACTCACATGCTCAGATGGTATCCAGGAAAAATTCTTGACCCTGATGTGGACTGATAAGTATAAACACATGATTAATAAGAAATCAACATCTGAACTTGAGTTTACACAACTGAATTTAACAAGTTATTGGCTTAATAAAACAAACAAAAAAAAAAACATTTAAAAATTAACAAACTTATATGAGCTTGTTTTCTTCCAAATGTCTGAGGTGAGTATGATTCAACAAAACTGAAAATTTTGCACTGCATTATCCTCATGTTTTGGTATGTAAGTGTTACGATTCATTTAAACTTTAAGTTAATTAACATTACTTAAAACTCCGGTTTTCACAGATATGTGGCTCGAATCAGGGAAACAACAAAGGACACTCTGGCAAACATAACTTTGAATTAGCCTTGTCATGAAATGGAGAATTTCACCTTACACTCTTTGTGACCTTAAAAAATCAAAACAACAACATAATTGTGATATTTTTGGAAATTCAAACATCACAAACTTGTTTGAAGATACATTTGCCCACAAAACAGTTGTTTGTCATGCTTTTATTTTGATGATTTCTCTCTTTTTGCATTAATAGCCTGTGTCTACATGCTTTTATTTTGAAGTACACTAACAAAGCCAAATGAAACCAGTTAAAAGAAAGTTTAGAAAGTATGAATGTTTAATTCATTAGTTACTCAAAGATGTAAAAGCTGGTAATTTGTTTATGGCTTCAAATTTAAGTGTTAAATCATCCCTTAAAGGGCAAAAGCTGGCTAGCTAAACATCTGCTACTTCTCTGACTAGCTTCCGTTTTAAGAAGACAACTACTTTAAACTCACTGTTTTGCAATATGCCTTATATTTTATGTCTATAAAATGAGAGGTATCCTCGATATTAGATGTTAACTAAAGGTTTTAGTCAAATTCCCCTTTAACCTGATTGGTTTTAATGTCCTGTGTGTTTTTGGCTGTCAAATCTCAGATAACCCCCTGACACTTGCGCAATATTTGCAGTCTATTTTCTCTCTTGCTGCTGAGCCTGTTTGCAAAGTTGGACTGTCTTTTGTTCAGAGAAAGGCTAACAAATCACTTCATGTCTTGCCTTGTCATCACTATAGTTTCCCACCCAGTCTCTTGTTCAGATGAGTGTTAGAAGAAACGTCAAGACAGCGCATAAAAAGCTACCGTGATCCTCTCTTTGTCATGATCCCTGAAACTTCTGCATTTGTGTTACTGTCCTGAAGATTAACTGTGTTAGTTTTGTATGGAAAGAGTTGGGAACACTTCACATCTGGAAAGAAAGAGATAAAGAAGACAAAAAGGAAGGTGTGTCTTCTATGTGCTAGAAGTGCAACATCCACCCTGACAGCCTCAGTGTTCAGGTATGGACACACCTTTAATGGGTCCTCAGGAGAGACTGAGATCTGATCATTCCAACCACAAGTCTAGGACATTACTCTGACAACGTGTGACTCTTTTTGAGTACTTTTCTTATAGCTATGGCAACAGTTGGAAAGTTAGATAGTCAGACATGCTCCTTTAAAAACATCCAGAAAATTTCAGGGACTTTGGCCTGCAATCTATCAAAATATATTGTTCATGGTGGGAATCCCTGAATGTCAGCCATGAAGTCAAATAGATTAGTGTGATCACAATGTAATGCGTGTTATTGATTTGTGCTACAGTGGCATTTCACAACAAGGTGGCAAAAATAGAACACTGGGCACATGATAAACATCAACCACTCCACCCCCTGCAATAGAAGAGTTTTTTCTGTATTCTCACATAACCTCACTTAGACTTTACCTGTAACTGATGCTACTGTTCAAGGGACTGGTAAGAAATATAGCCTGTGGAGTTCAGGTGAAAAACTTGGCGGTTGGAGTCCACACATACAGCACAATTTGAAGATATTCTGGAGACCTTTGTGCATTTCTTTGAAGGTCTTTTTTGTCTTCATACAGACAGGGATCATATTCTATAATAAAACATTGAGGAAACAGTGTGGATTTCATCTGCAGTCTTGTTCATATATTTTACAGAGTCTGCAGGACTGTGGAGGTCCTGCAGAGTTTTAGAGTTTTACACTGAACTACACTCCACTTTAGAATCAGCTGCTCCTCAGTCAGTAACACATGCATGCAGAGATTAATTTTTCTCTGGTTCTGTCTTCTGTATTGGATATAGACTCAATCTTAAGGTTTATGTTGACAGGTTGGGATGCATTTAAAAATAGTCACTCAGGATGTACTATGGATGACAAATTTCCGGACTTTTTGGCCCCTCATTCCATTAATCCCACCAACTTTACAGCCTGTAGTTAACTTTGGTTTCAATCTGTTTTCTCTTTTCCAAGATGTAGCCCCCCCTCTCACTGAGTAAGAATGTCTTGGTTAGCATTATAGGATCCACTGGGACTGGTTCTGAAAGGGGAAAAACAGCAGATTTAGGCATGTGCCTGAAAAAAAGCACACCTCCTGTGCTATAATACTCATGTAACTTTTCATGTGTTGCAAAAACTAGTGAATTATCGCTCAGCCAGCTGTGCAGGAAACAGATTCCATCTACTACATGTTTGCTCTACTTAACCTTGCCACTATGGTCACTCAACTCAACATTATATCACGGCCTAAATGGGGTGACTGTAGAGTGTGGGAGCAAGGGTCAGAGTCCAAGCGTAACACTAAATGATTAATAAAATGATTTGTGGTTTATGATGCATGTTATCGTGGCATGGTTCATTAGATGTGTACCGCCCTGAACATGGCATGACCTAGATTCACAGGTGAGATTACAAGTAAGGGACTTAAAACTATAAATAGAGTATTACATTATTACAAGAGGTTACATGAGCACCTTGTGTGTGACAAAATCAGAACAGGAGGAGCAGGCTGTAGGAGAAAAACACTTTTAATATGTTTATACCCAAGGCTGAACGTTTTTTAAAAAAGTCGCATTTAACACACAAAAAAAATGCTGCCCTGCCATCTAGGGGTCAAACACAGAATATAAACGACGCTAAAAAAAATATGTATAAAAAATAATGAATCTGTCAACAAGTCAGTCAAAGAAATACTCTCTTCTCATTCAGCTGAAACAAACTAAATACAGCCATAAATAAGAGAAATTGTAGGTAACAGGACATAAATGAGACCTAAAACAGGTCCTGTAGGATTGGAAAGGTCCCCAGATTTTTTAGAAAAATCTACCTCAGTCCAACATTAAACATATAAAAGTGCAGTTTGGACGCTGACACATATTTACTAACAAAACCGCAGAGCATCATGGGTAGACGCTGGTAGAGAATGGGTGATGTAACCAGAGTTTGGGATGTTGTAATGAGCTCTGCTGTAGACTGGAAAGGAGGAGTACACATGAGTCCTCCTGATGGGTTTACAAAGTCCATGGTGTGTGCCGCCCTCTGCTGAAACGACAGGGTAACTACTATCTGAGGCCTGCTGGAGGAGCTGCTCAGAGTCCCAGCTCAAGCTCATCTTCTTCATGACCCCCTGCTGTTCAGCTCTGACAGACACACTGCACGGAACGGGGGCCCGGGGAGGGGTACTGTCTCTCTTTAGGAGCGACTCAATGGAGAAGGGGCCGCTGAACTTCACCTCACATCTGATCTGCTCGGTGCTGTAGGATGAGGATTCAGGAGAGAGGGGAGCAGGGCTGCTCTGTTCTGGTGTCTCCACTTTGCAGGCCAACTCAGGGAAGAGCTGCAGGAGCCCTTTGAAGTGACGACGAACCATCTTGGGTGTGACCTGACTGACGTCCAGCTTCCAGTAGTTTCTCTTGCTGTCTATGAAGTCTATGATCAGTGGGATCTGAAAACACAAAGAGCAAGGATGAGGATTAGTGCAAAATTCACCAAAGGCGTTTGGCATGATATCATTTAGGGATGAAAACTCACCTTGACAAAACAGTTGTTGGAAGATAAACAGACTCTGATGTTGCCCTCCACAATTCGTCTTTCTCCACTAACGATCGGCTGCAGCTTCGCCATCAACTGCAAAACACCAGATTAAGATATTAAGATAGGGGGGAGTGGGGTAAGATAAGCCATTTTTCATCTTTCGGATCACAACATCGAGGCAATCACAGTTTTGTCTCTAACTGCTGTATCTGCATATATTTCAAGATGTTGTTCATCCCTGCAAATCAACAGAATGAGTGTAAACATAACTGTCTTGATAATATAGCATGCCAAATGAAGTGGTCTCCTATGGTCAATTTACCCTGAGTATGGGGTAAGTTGACCATAGGAGCGGGGTAAGTTGAGCCGTATCCCTACTACCCCCCACCTTCCACACCAGCCCTCCCTCACCTTCTCTCTCCCTAGATAACAGTCACTTCTTCACATTCATGTGTATTATTATCTTTTACATGCTTTTCAACTAGTATAATAACTCTTTTTATTATTATTGAATATAACTGCTAAAAAGATGTTTTGTAAAAAGTCATTTTAACATGAGAATGCCTTTAAGTGATTCAGAACATTCACAGCTGCAATTTTGAAAAGAAAAAGTAACACATTTCAACAATCTGAACTGAAACTCTGATCCTTTCATCAGACTTCTTTACTTTCTCAGTTGAGTCACTGGCTTAATTTACCCCAGAATGACTATTGTGACTTTATCAGTGTTCTAAGATAAAATGGTGGACTTTTATTTTAGGTTTTTGACCTCATGTTGTAGCTCATAGATACCACAATTGATGTATAAAACAAATTTAAAATGATCTTTTTTGGTTTGAACACGATTCTAATTCAACTTATGACAGACTAAATTCACTTTCAAGAGTGAAAAATATTTTTTGGAAATAAATGTCTAACCCCTTAGCCCATGTGCTTCTTACCTTCACAGACTCCATGAGTAAATGCCCATCTCCTAAATATTTGGTCACATGATCAATTTCTTTTACCATTTCTAAGCAACAGGGGTTGGCTCAACTTACCCTTCTGCTCAACATACCCCACTGTCCTCTACATGGGTGAAATGTGTTAATCTACTTCTTATCCCTATGGATATGCTTGCAGCTGTAAGGATGGCCGCTGTAACCCCTCAAACAACGATATAAACATTTGGTAAATCCCTGACAGGACTTCTAGATTCAACCTGAGTAGCACTTTACTCTCTTCAACACAATTCTTACAAACTCTCTGAGGGCTGAAAGTATGCCCTGAGAAATCCCATTATACAAACCTATAGCAATTAAAAACTGTTTTTTTTTTTAAAGTCATGCCATGGGTTCTTTGTAAAAACTCTGGCTTGATTTCAAATAGATGAAAAGAAATTGGTAAAGCTCATAAATATTGCTGTTTCAGTTCATGTTTGTTGACTTGTAACTTTGATTCACACTGTGCAACATCTAATAAATAATTTCTGGACCGTCATCTGCCATGAAAACACCAATGGGAGCTATCAAATGCACTAAATGTTCCTTGAAGGTATGAAAACTCTGTTAGGGCTCCAGGAAATCCTAACAAAAATCATGCATTTACATATTTTACTCTGTTTGACACCATATATGAGTTTTCTAGTATATGTGCTGTTCCTACCTGAGGAAAGGTGAGCATCTTTCCTGGTGCGTCCTGCAAAACCACAGCGATCTTTGCCAGGTAGGTGGTGCTCTTCTTGAACAAACGCTGCTGAGATCCACAGCCTGAAGATCCGCTCTTCTCCATCTTTGTCTGCAGTTTCATCCCAAGAGTCAAACAGATCAAACTCCAGAACTGACACAGGATACACCTCTTGACCGAAAGCAAATGTGGGCCTGCAGCAACCAGGTGTGGATTTATGTCCTGTGGGGACAATGGGACATTAGTGGGTGTGCTCTGCAGCTTGATGAGGACTTTTTAAGGTGAATGAGGTGTTGCTGCTGGAGGTGGAGTCAGAGATCAGAGAAAGAGAGCATTTCAAACACTCATCAGTATGTCTGTTTGGATGTTACCAGTATTTGATCTCACTTTTTGTTGTCTCTGCTGTTTGGTTTTTTTTTATTTAACTTCAGCAGTGACTTAATGTTACACACAGGTATACTAATTTAGCAGCCTTTCTTCAGATTCTGTTTATATATGTGATGCATGTTAGAAAACAAGGTATATGAGCCATGTCAAATCTAAAGAAAATGAATTAACTGGAGAGAAATGTTAGATAAAAGAAATAACAAGCAGTCATGGTTCACCTTTTAGTGGAAAGGTCAAATAGCTTCACGACTGTTGGCAAATTCAAAATATCAATACATTAGAGAAAGATAAAGACTAACTGCAGACTTGTAACTTAAGATAGGTCAAAAGAATTATCTGCACTTAAATAGAAGTATATCTAAATCAACTACATATATGAAATTCAGACTCTTATTTTAAACTGATCTAAGGTTGACATGATGAACCTTGTGTCTTTGTTTGCAGAAACTTTGTTTTGTCTGGAGATTAAAAATTACTAACTCATTGAAATAAAATTTTTTAAAAGTGTGCCAATTTAAAGGAGCCTCTGTCTAAGCATAAAAATCTAGAGAGCTTTACATAAGTAACTTTTGCAGAGTCATACAAAAGAGTTCAGGATTAAACATGAAAATAAATAGATATATAAACTTTATAAAATCAGTAACATTACTCATTCAATATGTCAATACTTTTCTTTTGTTTTCTTGTAGATAAGTTTGAAACTACTCACACTGAAGCTGTTTTCACACGGCAGCAGCAGACAAATCTCAGCTGATAACTACCTTCAGGTGTGTGCTGGTCTCAGGTCAAACCTGTCTCTCTCTATTCTGCATTCAACTCATGGATTGAAAAAAAAACTGAAAATATTCAGTCTTTCTTTCAGCTTCTCATTTTTGTGTTTCAACATGTGAGACTGTTGATTTTCAGCTTCCACAAAACTGCTCTGTTAATACACAACACAGACGGAGAGGTTTAAACAGGCAGTCTAATCACAGAGCAGCAGTCAGCACATCAAACCTGACACTCATAATGACTGGGCTCATTTCCATCAGTAATCCTCATTCAGATTCAGCAGCATGTTACCTGATCTGATGCTTTGTGCAGAAACAGGTTTAGGTACATGCAGATGGAGGGCTGTAGGACTGAAACAATAACTGCTGGGCTTACCTCTCTGATTGAAGGTGTGGGCTCAGCTGAACTGGGGTCAGAGTCACAAACTTAGCAAACTCATAGTCATGAAGATTTTGGTGGATTTCAGATTAAATTCGATGAATGATAAACACTGACTGTATGATGCTCATAGTTTGGCTTCTGTGGGTTAAGATGATATCAAGTCTGACACTATGTTTCTTAGAAGTAGAGATATAATCGAGCTTGGCTATCATGAACATTTGACAGTTCACATAACACACCATTTGAAAATTGTATAAGCTGTGATATTGAGGCATCTCTTCATGTTAAACAAATGGACCCTTCTTAAATCCTTAAATCAAACACAGAACTTTCCAGAACCTGTTTGTGTGAATGAAGCTAATCTTGGACTAAAAACGGTCCTGCTTTAAAATCTATTGTTTTCTGTAATGACCCATTAAAGTGCCACATTCCAGTGATTATCACCTCTCTTCTTTACAGCAGCTGGAGAGTGATTTACCTGTTAGTAAGGAGGACACAGCCCACAATTCAAACTACTGAATATTGACCATTAGGTCCTTTTATCATCTGTTTACCTAAAAAGCAGAAAAAGCTAAGTGGTTGCTTCATACTAAAAGTGTTTGAGTTGATACCAAACTGATCTAGTGACTGGTTGATTGTCGGTTGAAATGTCATTATCGTTTTTTCACTATTCCAGAGAAAAATAAAATAGAAACAGTTCTTGTTAGTATGTAAATCTAAACAACCAAATGAGTAACCTGTGACGTCAACCGCGAAAGTTCACAGTCAACCACAGCTGAGTCCACATCCACTGACTGTCCCTCATTGACCTCAAGAGCCTGTGAAACCACATTTGCTCATACACAAACAAACACAATCTCATGCAGAAAACAGCATCACCACACCACAGTGGTTGCACCTTAATGGCACTACTTTTCTGTACTGTATAAATGTGAGGCAAACCTGCTCTTAAGTTTGTTTTCATATATATATTTTTTATTAAATGTGCCATTTAACCTCTCCCTGATGTCTCACACCTTCACAGGGTGTGTCATGTCACTAAAAGGTCCTGCTGCAGATCAGATGAGGTGAAAATCACTAAAACAATTAAGTTATCCCTCCCACAGACAGCTCTGATCACCCACATTCAAGTCTTTGCCACCTCGTCCAGGCTTTAACATTTATTTACCTGATGGTGATGTGTCTGTGGACTCTCCTTACTCAATATGGAGCAAGTTCTACAACATGTGTCAGAGAAGTTGGGCCAGGTCAACAAAAGTCTGGACTGCTCCAAAGAAATCTGTTTGGATCATTCCACAGGTGAACAGGTTCATTGGAAACAGTTGAGGGTCATGATTTGGTGTTAAAGGAGCATCCCCTAAATCAGGTTCTTAATCAGTCCTCGAGGCCCACTGTCCTCCATGTTTTGGATGTTTCCCTGCTCCAACACACCTGATTCAAATGATCAGCTCGTTATTAAGCCATTGCAGAGCTTGATAATGAGCTGATCATTTGAATCAGGTGTGTTGGAGCAGGGAAACATCCAAAACATGCAGGACAGTGGGCCTCGAGGACTGGACTTGAGAACCACCGCCCTAAAGGCTCAGTCATTCACAAGCAAGGATGGGACCACTTTGTCAACAACTGCATGAACAAATACAGTAGTTTGCTCTTACAGCTACAAATGCAAGTTCAAACTTTACCACGCAAAGTTAAAGCCAAAGCCAAAGCCAAAGCCAAAGCCAAAGCCAGATACCAACAACACCCAGAAACACTGGACCCAAGCTTATCTGAGATGGACTGATGCAAATTGGACAAATGGTCTGATGAGTCCACATTTCAGATTGTATTTGGAGATCACGGACATGGTGTCAAAGGACCATCAAAGTTCAAAGCAAGCATTGGTGATGGTCTAGGGTGTGTTAGTGCCCATGACGAACTGTCACACCTGTAAAGGCTCCATTAATGCTGAAAGATACATACAGGTTTAGGAGCAACATTATGCTGCCATCCAAAACACATCCTTTACAGGGACATTCCTGCTTATTTCAGCAAGACAATGCCAAGACACATTCTGCAGGCGTATTAAGTGGTCCATCAAGCAAGAATATGAAAGAGTTTCACCTCGAGAGTTTCAAAAATAGCTCTTCTTAGTTCAGTTCACAAAGGCGTCATGAGAGTTGTTCAAGGAAAGGTGATGTAACACAGAGGTAAACCCTGTCTCAGCTTTTTAGGAACTTGCTGCAGACATCAAATGCAAAATGTGTGAATAAAAGCTAAAAACCACAAAGTTTATCAGTTTAAATATCTTGTCTTTGCGGTTAATTTAATACAGTGGTTCTCAATCCAGTTCTTGAGGCCCCCTTGTCATGCATTTTTTGGTTGTGTCCCTGCTTCAACACACCTGATTTAAATGATCAGCTCGTTATCAAGCTCTGTAATGGTTCAATAACGAGCTGATCATTTGAATCAGGTGTGTTGGAGCAGGGAAACATCCAAAACACGCAGGACAGTGGGGCCTCGAGGACTGGATTGAGAACCACTGATTTAATTGATTGTATGTCAAAGTGTCCAAAACTGGTGTCCGAAAGGGGTTTGAGCTTAAGAAACAGACAGTTGTACCATTTCCATTTACACATGAGCTTCAAATACACGTCTCTACATTAAAGGGTTTAACACTTGTTAAATTGACATTGATGAACAAAAGACACAGCTTGGACACAAAGTGAAATAAAATGCCATTTTATTGTTCAGCCGTGTCATAACCTCGTCTCCAAAATAAGCACAGCAGGACTACAACTGGTTCATCAACCTAGCTACCCTTGATAGCACATAAAACTGGGTTTTATTCGACCACCAATGATAGCTTTAAAAGACTTTTCTATCAGACGTCCAATGATAGCATACAAAATAGTTGTTAACCTACCAGTGATACTGTATATAAAACACTTGTCTCTAGATTTATCCCCGAACCCTCCCTCAATTTCACCCCATACCCCCTCTTTAGAACATTTGTGACACTGACATACTTTATGCTTAAACAAGCACATATTAAGAATGCATAATTCTCCATTTTTGAGATTATAAAAAAAACTACACAATGTTACACTTTAAGTCAGAGTACAATTCAACTGATTATTAGTGTTCTACACATTCGGCCATTAACCAAAGGAACATTGTATAATATCACTATAACTTAACACTACATGTAATATACGTTTAAAAAATAAAAATTACAAATGATTAGCATGGAAGAAAAAAATGAAGATGGCTAGTGCGAAGGCAAGCTGGGTCAGTACCATAACAGAGAATGAGTAATACAAAAAGAAATAAAAAAATAGAATAAGAAAAATAGAAACAAAAACTAATAAGAATACAGGCAAGGCTAAAACATATGTGTGTGTTTCAAACTTTAAGATCCACCTCATGTGCACTCATTCATTTAGGTAACCTGCTCCAAGACCTCCTTTGAGTGATTCCACATCTCTTTAATACTTTAACTTCCCTCTCCCACCCAACCCCCCCACCCCCCAACGTCGACTTGCTTTAACATTCCCGTGGCAACCATCTTCTTTGTTTTTTTTATTCTTTTTCTTGTGTCAGGCACTTTCCAAGACCCCTTCATGCTCTCTTCACCTTCAACATCTCAACAGGCCAATCATAACGCTGATTCAGACAATACAGGCCAATCACAATGCAGGTTCTAACGGAATACAACTGGAAGAGAGCACAGGCAGAGATGAGTTAGTGATTTTCTATTTTTACGATTATTTACTGTAAAAGCTAAAAAAGTATCCAGGTAAAAGTCTGCCTTACCAATCCTACAGGTCGGTGTCAAACCAGGCCAGCTGGTTGCTGTCCATCAGGTCCTGGGTATGGCCGAGGTCGGGCAATGGATCAGTGTGGTGGCCCAGGTCTGGCAGAGTGTCAGCATGGTAGTCGGCACCCTCCATCATGGGGTCCAGGAGGGTGTCCTGACCGTAGGCTGCAGGGTAGGCCCTGTAGGCTCCATCTGACAGGAAAAGAATAGCAAAAGTAGAAATTATGCAAATCAACTCGTGAACAGAGTGATATATGAACACTCAAGGTTTATATAATCATGGGAACATCCTGTATACTGAAATTCAACTGCTTCGTTACATATCATCAAAAAGCAAAACATATACATACCATCCTGTCTGTAGGCCAGTGGGTCTCCCTGAGCCCCCATGTCCAGTCCCAGGTCTCCAGTCTGTGTAAAAGCAACACATTGATGAGTTAAGCCACAAAAAACAGCCTTAATGGAGGTTTAACGGTAACTTTATCCAGCATGTAATCGATGAGTTTAAGTGTATCAGTGTGAGGACCCTACATCCCCAGAACCTGCCCTGATGTTGTTCCCAGCAATAGGTTGTTTGTTAGTGAGTGTGTGTACCTCATTCCAGGCCATGGGCTCGGTCCTGAACAAAGAGCTGGTCAGCTCCACTGACAGACGCTTCTTGTAGTCCTGTGGTTTGTCCTCGGACATGCGGAACAGGACAGCTGCAGCGTAGGTTGCTACATGAGAAAATGCACACAAAACACCACAGTAAATCGAGTGCACAACAACAGCGGAGTCAGGAGAAGTCAGTGCACAACGAACAAGAGCCTGTGTGCTCACCAACGCCCTCGTTACGGGAATGCAGTAGCTCAGTGAGGGGCGCAGTGGCTCCTTCAGCCTCGATTGCCTCCGCAGCCTCCTTGTCCTGAGCCAGCTCGCACAGCACACCTGCTGCAACACGCTGGATGTTCTCCACTGGAGAATACAGCAACTGGAGACAATGGAAAGCAGAGGAAGATTTGAACCAGCACATTTACACACAGCTCATGTGTGACTGTAAGAGTGTGTCCATGTAGCAGGTTTTCAGAGCGACTCGAAAGGATCACCTGGACAAAGAGTGGAATGGTGTTGAGTCCTCTGATGACAATTCTGTTGTGGACGTCCCGGGCGAGGATGTGCAGAGCTCCTGTGCAGCCCTCCACGATTTCCTCCATGCGCACACCCTCCTGTTCGAGTAAACGTGGGGAAAATACGAAATTTCATGAACTTACTGCTTAAAAGTGTGAGGCAAAAAAAACAGCAAGAGGGTTTGTTGGCTTCAGTACACACCACAAACTGCTGCTGGTTTCCTCCCATGCTGGTGCGCCTCTGGGTGTCCTGGTGAGCCCTGACAAGCAGCTGGACCAAGCGGGGAATAGCTCCCTGCTCACGCAGAGCGCTGTGGTTGGCTGGGCAGAGAGCCAGGTTACGGATCAGACCAACTGTGGCCTAGATAGAGAGAAAAAATTCACATGATCAAGCCCTGGAAAAAAAAATGTTTTCCTTTTTTTTTGCAAGTTCTTATTCTAGGAAAATATAAGAATGCAAAAAAACAAACAAACAAACAAACAAACAAACAAAGAGAGATGACTAGTGACCTTGATAAGGGGCCAGTGCGAAGGGGGGTGCAGTAGTTTGACCACCACAGGCAGGCCATAATGAAGGCGCACAGCATTCTGGGCCATTTCAGCATCCTGATGGCGGGAAGTCAGGTGGCGCAGAGCACAGACTGCCGGTTCTGTGATGTCCTCTCTGTCGCCAGCTCTCAGCACTGTTCGCACCAAAGCCTCAATGCCTCCAACCTGACACGATCAGATCCAGTAGTTAGATTTGTAGGGATAAGGAACTGAGGGTCTATTTTTCACAGGTTCACAGTCATGTTCAGAGGTTTTAAAGGCTGCAGATACAGACACAACCTTTTTTCAGAAGCTCGGTGTGTTACACATACCTGGCAGACCATGAGTTTGTTACTGTAGTTGTTGCAGGTCAGGTTGGAGAGAATGCCAGCAGCGCATGTCACAACATTGATGTCATCACTGCCCAGCAGCTGGACCAGGGTCCCCAGGAGACCCTCCATTCCCTCCTGGAGAGCGGAGGATGAGTTGGATTAGGCAGGAGAAAACAAACGTTAACACACGAACTTTAGATATCAGTTTAGATCTGCTCGTTTCGTCTCTAGCAGTAGAACGTACCTGTTTGGTGGCGGCATCTGAGAGATTCCTCAAAGTCCAGAGACAGTTCTGGACCAGACGCTGGCTGGGGTCTGTCAGGTGAAGCCCCAGTGCCTGCATGCCTCCTACAAAAAGAAATTCTTGACATCAGAGGATGCTCACCCCAGCAGCAGACCACAACTACAAACTCTACCTGACCTGTGATGATACCAACACTGCGATAATTCAGACCACATCACTGTGAGTTCATTTCTCTGGTGTTTATTCACTGTACAGGGCTTCCATTTATTTTCTCTACCCTGACTGTGTACATACCGGCCTCCACGATCGCAGGCTTGTTGCTTGAGCAAACAGAGAGCACCTTGAGCACTCTGCTGGTGGTCCACAGCAGTTTCTCGTATGTGAAAGTCCTCATGATGTTAACCAGAGCCTGGGGTCCACCACTGGCCAGAATGATCAGCTAAAACACAGTTCAAGACAGGTGAGCAGACACACGGGGGGCAAAACAGATAAGAGACAGAAAGAATGACAGTAAATGACTGTGAATACATGCTGGTGTTTGAATACCTTGCTTTCCTGGTTTCCGTAGGCCAGGATCTGCAGGCAGTCGGTAGTGATTGCCAGGAACTTGACGTTGGTATTGGACAGCAGGGCCACCATCTTCTGCAGTCCTCCAGCCAGGCGCACAGCCATCTTTGCCCCCTCCTGGTGCAGCAACAGGTTGTGGAGTGTGGTGATAGCATAGAACAACACACTGTCCACGGGGGAGCTGAAAAGATACACAAAGAAATCACACACATTTTAAAGTTTTCTTACAGTCTTTTAAAACCCTATAGACCACTTATCCTCAGCGGGGAAAAATGGGGTCTGGCTCCCTGCTGTCGTTGGGTTAAAAGGGTGGGGGGCACAATGACCACATCGACAAACAACCATTTGCACCCACGCAAACACACACAGAGAATAACCTATCAACCTGCGGAGCATGTCTTTGGACTGTGGGAGGCTCCTGGCTGACCCAGAACCTTCTAAGGCTACAGCACCAACCACTGTACTACAACACAAACGGTCTTTTTAAACTCAAACTTGAAAACTGAATACAGAAAATTACTATTACAAAAAGTCAAACACACACATGCACACACACACACACACCATGAGTAATGACTTAGCTCCAGCAGTTTGCAGAAATCAATCAGACTTTCTAGGAAACTGTTGCAGCTTATCATCCAATCAAAACACACTCACAGAACTCTGCAGTTGTTTTGAAGAAAAAGGTCGTACAAGCTGAGAGTAAAACATCGGCAATTGTTGAAACTGCCAAGTGTGTCATTTAAGTCCAACAATGAATCTTGGCAAGCGCTCATTACTGCAGGCTAACATGCTGTCTGCTAGGTGAGACCCGACTGACTGACTGACCTGCAGCTTAAAGCGACTGTAGAGAAATAAATATAACTGCGACTCCAGAGCACTGCATCAGTTCGCTGACCTTTTCTCCCTCCAGTCTGAGGTTCATATGTGAGGAAGTTTGAAGAACTCTTGGGGCAAAACAAAGCTTTTTAACGTCAGCCATCATGGAAATAGAACGGCTCAGGCTGGCTAGATAATCTAAACAGATTCCTGCCTTCAAATCTATTTTGCGTTCAAAGGCAGTTAATCATCCTGTCTCCACGCAACCACTCTCATCCTGCATTCAAAGCACAGTAATATGATTCCAGGTGCAAATTCAAAGACGCACACGAGGCGTCCGACAGGTTACAACCCGCCAGCCTGTTAATTGTTTTTGGCTGTTTGCTTTAGCTTTTCATTGAGAATAAAAGGAGTAAAGCAGGAAAGGAGAAATATCAACAGTTTCAGATTTCTCACTGAGATCAAAGATGCAGAGTCCAGACGTAACAGAGTACGCACTCCATCTAATGTTTTGGAGTCACTGTGCTGTGAAACACTGCTGGTCTAACACACGCTGGTTTGTTATGATAGTCTCGAGGTGTTTTCCCCTGCACAGGTGATGACTAAGCTCTACCAGAAACACTGCTGAATTTATTTGCAAACCTGACTCATTATTTGCTTAATCTTGAGTGATAGACTCTGAGCTACTGCAGGGGAAAACACAGAGGCATTTTTAAACTCTCTTGACTTTCGAGAAAAAAGATCAAAGAGAAGTGGAGGAGTGTTTGAGACACAGATATGAACACATGTCGGTTGTTTTTGTCCTCGTCATACAGACCTCACTGATCAACAGATTTCGGTGTCCATAAACCTAAAACTGACGTGTCTTCCCTAATAGGAGCAATCAAGAAAAACTCTAAATTGCTTGCTAATTGCTGGACAGTGCAAATCTGGGCTGCCTGGAAATGTGGGTGGAAAAAACACCATACGTGTGCTCACTGATAATCACCAATATGCAATCAATCTACCACTTTCTCACCCCAACATCTTGACGAGAGCAGGAATGCCTCCAGACTTGAAAATTGCCAGGAGCCCTTCACGATGGTGGGAGAGGTTGTGCAGGGTGCCAGCAGAGCAGCGAGCTGTCTCTACATCACCGGTGTTCTGCATGGCACGGACAACGGCCGAAACCATCTGCGGGGAGCGCATCAGGGCGTGACGCGATGCCTCCTTCTTTGACAGCTGGTGCACCATGACAGCTGCTTTGTTCACGACAACCTAGAAGAATATTCTTTGGTTAATATTGTGCAAGGGATGTGAAATGTGAGGGCACGACAAGAACTGCTTCCATAAAACAGCAGTTACCCTTCAGGTGTGGACATACCTGGTCCTCGTCATTGAGCAGCTTGGTGAGCTCAGGTATGGCGCGAGTGGCCAGCTCAGCATCGTCTTGGTAGTTAATGAGGTTGACCACTGCATGCTTCAGCATCTGAGACGGTTCTGCCAGGCGCTGCACTGCCGTTGGATGGGTGGCATCCAGCTGGGTGGGTGGGATCTGGATACCCTCCTCCAGAGTCTCGGGAAACATGGCAGCGCGCACACGCTGGGCCCGGGTCATGGCATATCCCTCGATGTCTGGAAGTGAGGCAACAAGGCATAAATACCACAATGAAGAGATTTTTGTTGGTATTCTTGCATTTCAAGGTTGTTTTCAGGGTTACATGATGTATCTCTGTGTTTCATGTACCTGTAGCCTCAGGAGTGAAAGGCTGGTTGAACTCCCAGTCGTACAGAGTCGGATCATCCTCCTCAGCATCAGGGTTTCCCTTGCCGCTCAGAGATGGAGCTGTGGTGGTGACCCCAGACTGAATGCCTGAATCCAGGTAGGACTGCTGCTGCCACTGGCTCACTGCAGCCTTGCTGTCCCCCATCGCCATGTCCAGCTCCATCAGATCAGCTACATTAGAGAAGCACAGAGTAAGTCATTTTTAATTTCACTTAATTCTTTTCACTCTAAAAAAATGCTGGAGGGATCAATGAATTTTTGTAATCTCATATGTAAGATATTTTTTATCCGAGTAAAACGTCCCAGTTGGACTTTTTACACTCATCTTATAAAGTTGTTTGTCAAAAACAGAAAAAAAAAGGAAAATAAACTTAGTCTTATCACTCATGAGTGACAGAAAAGTTTGCTTCTGTGCAATAACACCAAAAATCCAGGATTGCATATCCAACTACTTTAGCGCAATGTGTGCAACTGCTTTTTGAAACTTCATTTTTCAATTATCCGTACACCATGTGTCACCTCTTTTCCTGCCAACTTTGAGTTTTTGCTGCTGTTAACGCTGCAGATTTCCCAGTTAAGAAAAATCTAATCAAGAGAATGATATTGATTGAAAACATAAGCATATGTTCCTTTATGCATGGCACCATCAAGCGCCTCACCACATCATTATAACATGACCATGAAAATCTGGTGAAAATCAGTGCAACAGCTCTACTTTAAAATAAACCCAGCTTTCAGGCAGCTTCAGACAGGTGATAATTGAAATCTACATGTACGCTGAGGGTGATGGTGGTAGTGTGTTGGAGTGTGTTGTGTATATTCTGATAGGTTCATTAATAAACATGAGGGAGCAAAATATATGCTGTTTAATTTACTAAACTACATTCTGAAAAAGAGAAAACACAAGAAAAGTGCCATGACATGTGCTCACCTTGCCTCCATTTTCTTTCTGAGTCACCTCATTGTTTAAAGAGTGAGCTCATTTTTGAACAGGAAAAGCCCATTCTCCAGGTAGTGAAGGTCAGTTATAACTCAGTGTGTTTGAATCAACAATCAAATAAAGTTGGTCATACTCACACTGGGTAGCCATTGTTCTCGCCTGCCCTCAGCCCGCACAGCAGATATGTCTGTTTGAAGCACAAAATAATGTGTAAGTCAGAGGGAGATTTGTAAGTCACACTTCACCCAGAGTTTCGCTGACAAACTAAAGCGTTTTCACGTTTCCTCTGCGTGATCTCGATAATACCCCCACAGTCCAGGTACTACCTAGATCCGGTCCCTCTGATTCAGACGCCGCCGTAGCTGTGAGGTGGAAATGCCGAGCCTCTACCTCCACCTCCAGAGAGCAAAGCGGAGGGTATTTCCAGGCCAGCATGAACACAATTCACCATTCAGCGGCAAAGAACATCAAAGGCATATTTTCTCCCCCTCCCCTCCCCCTACCACGGCCAAGTTCCGACCTCACAGCCTGGGTTTCCAATGAGAGAAACTGCCCCCTCCTCTCTCTGCGCCCCGCAATCACTTCCATGACTCCTCCTCTCATGCTGAGTCTGTCTGTAAACCTCACAAGCTGCTAAATCAAACTAAAAACACCCAAAATCCACGCAGTGATTAGGTTACACCAAAAACAGAGCCCGTTTACTAGCTTAATTCAAACCTCTGCGCAGGCGTATGAGCCTCCAGGTTGGCTATCTTACCTTGAGAGCTCGCTATGCTAACTTAACGTGCCCAGCTAACCCCTCCGCTGGTTAGCTTACCAGCTAATATAAACAAACACCGTTTCGTGCCATACTCACAATGCTCTAATTCCCGTACACTTGTCCCAGAGCGTAATCGGGATAAGACGCCATTGTAACTACAATTCAGTTCATTATCAAAATCGTGACTTTCAGGCCAGCCCTCCAAATGTTGAAGTCTGGTTTGATTAGCTTTAGCTAACCAGGACGTATGAAAAGTAGATCCAAGCGCCGCCGCACAAAACCTGCCAGACCAGAAACCCCCACCGGAGCCCCCTCCCGAATTAAACAGGATTTGCTCCGGGAGATCGCTGAAAACACCGAGCGATGGATGTAGTAAAAGGGTTCTCCTCACCAGAGTGGAGTGGCTCCTCCGTGGTTCTTGTCAGGGAAATATGCTCCTTTCTCTCGGCTGAAAATAGGAAAAGAGCTGCTCGGTGAACCGCCCGTAAAAGTCCGAACCACACCCGCTGTTGCTCCGCCGAAGATGCTGCTTCCGCCTGCGCGAGCTAGCACCAAGATGGCGAAGGAGAAAATACAGTATTCTGCCGCACTCGGAAAAATAGGGCGGCTGTTAAAGTTTGTACCTGGAGACTGTTATTTTACACGCGTTGTCTAATATCGATACATGTTTCGTTTATGCTTAGAGCAGAAATCCATCCTTTTAGTGAAATGTTCCTCTGGTGTAGTTATAAGATGTTAAATTTTTGCTGTGGTGGAGAGGGCGAGGTGCATTCATTAGAAAGGAATGTGATTCATGAGCTGCTGGGTTATGGTAGAGGGGCTTCATTAACATGCAGTTTACTCTGGGATACAAACATTTTCCTCGGCAGAGATAGCCTTTATCTTTTCTAATCGTTTTTCTCAGTTAATGAAGTCACAATCTGGTCAACATGAAATTTGCTTTTTCCCCTTTTTTTCACTTGCATAATGGAAATCACTATCCTACAATAGACTGCAGCAGCAAAGAGCAAAAAAAGGAAGAAAACTGGGATAATGAATTTCACTTTATAAGAAGCACTTTATTGCAATAGCTGAATTTCAGTTGTCAAGCCAAACAGAAACTGATTAATCACATAAATCCTTACTTGCAAACCTTAAAATGCATCATGCATCTACTTCTGTTTCCCCATCATTAAATACGCACATGCACATGAAAAGAACGTTTGATATGGACTGAAAGTAATAAGAGAAAAGGGGTCACACATAGTGGAGTGATTGTTCGAGTGAGTGACACACAAGAAAGGTCAAAGTCTGCAGGGTCATAGTAGAGCAATGTTACAGCATGATAGTCCAAGGAATGGAAAATGAAACTTACAGATAGGGAATGTTACAGTTAATACTGGTGGTATTTTTAATCAAATATCCAAAGTGAAGGCAAAATATGTTGCATGCTTATAAAACTATGAATTATATACAATCAGTTGCTTGTGGACACAGTGGACAAATAAACACGTCTGTCCTTACAAAATTTGATGGAATCTGCTCAAAAGTTTATTGTTTAAATGATTTTTCCAGAGTTAAAAAGATGATTTGAGTTATGAATTATGCATGTATAAAACAGCATCCTAAAGGTTTTTCTGGCACTACCAACACTTGCTTTTGCTTCAGCCCAGTTTAGAGCTCTGAATACCTGCCACTATCAGCCATTCACATTATGATTGCATATTTTTTTCTGAATAATCTCCAATCATTTTATGCTCTGAAAACATACAGATTTTGTGTCTTAGACCAGGGTGACTTAATCAGTGCAAGCTTTCATGGTAATGTTTTTTCTTTCTTAGATATTGACCATTGGTTGTATTCAGAGAGAAGAGGTTATAGCTAAAGAGGGAAGCTAGTTTTAAAAAGGTGGATATTACGCTTATTTTTAGCTGTATATTGACCCCCTGAAGCTTCTTAGCAGCTACACATGATACAACAAAGTTGACATATATCAGCCTGTGTTTAAGATGCTTCATGTCCCTTTAAAGCTCCCCCAGCTTTCTAGAAGCTCCTTCCACTGCTGCCATACAACAAAGTAGGTCTCTTTTTGTAGAATGACTAATACGTCACTGATTCACTGTCTGGTGGTGTCACAGTTTGACCAGATCTGACTGACGTTGCAAAATTTTGCTTTTTTAATAAACCATTCAGTACTCCCTGTAGTCCCACCTCGGGATGACTTCATCAGACATTAACCTTCAACCTGAAGCTTTGCTCATGTTCAGGAATGATGTTCATCATCTTGATTTAACATTTATTTTTGAATTTGAATAAAACAGAATACCACATCTTTAGAGATGAGAAGCATTCACACAGCAGGGAAACGTTTCTTTATTTCAACCTGTGAAGTTTAATTATAAAATGGACTGAATACAGAGCTGAAACAATGTCCACATTAAAAAAGGAATGACTCTCAGATGGTATAGGGAAGAGGGTCTATTATGATAACGGTTTATTTCATTGATATGCCTGAATATAGCTCTGTGTCAGTGTAATGGTTTGTTGTATGGATGTATGAGTATGTAATTTAATATGATGCTGGTTGCAGTTAAATATGATGACAGTAAGTATGATAGTATGAGGGATTTCACAAGAGTTTTGTAAGATATCAATCAAAGCCTTCCAACTTCTTTGAAGATCAGAGGTTAAAAGAAAAATCAGCAAAACCAGGTGGATGAATCCGAATAAATACACCTTTTATTTGACTGATTAACAGATCTGATTATACAAACGCCAACACAGAGCTCTGAAATAACAGGACCAATCAGCGAGACAATGACTGTACATTCTTGGTGTGACCCTCCCTTGTTCTGATCCCATTGCCCGCCCACCACCCTGCCTGCGGTTAACTATTCAACTGAATCACTAGTGCTTCTTTCTGTACATGTAAAGCTCAGCTACCCACCTACCCCTCACCCCCCTCCCCACACTCTCTACCCCCTCCCTTTATCAGTGCACTGTCTGTTATTTACAGGTCGGAGCAGTATGAACCACCAGGCGAGAAATGGCCAATTGTAGGACAGTTTAAGTGTTTTCTACACAAGACTAGTGCTGGAGTGTAAAATATGTTTGGTTTGTGTCGTCGAGCAGACAGTGCTGCTGTTTTAATAGTGTATGCACCGTTTTAAGAGCTTGTAGTGTAAAAGCATAGTAATGTTTCTGCCTTTTGGTTGAAATGCAAACAGCCAAAAATCTCTTGACGTACAGGTCTAGGTTGAAGTAACTTAATATTCTTCACTCTCATACGCACACACATGCACTCACACACACTGACACACAAACACACACACACAAATACTGGTATGTTTTTCCCTTCATCTTAAAAAAACAGGACTGTTTGCGGTTTTGTTTCAGGCATTTTTTTTGTTCTCAATCTCTTCCTCTGTCCGAGCATGACTTGCCCCACATACATGAAACACACAGTCGTACCTAAAGTACAGATTCTTCCACATGCGCCCTTCAGTTGTCCCTACAGTAAAAAAAAAAAACTACCTGCACCATCACGAGGAATGGATGGATAAAACACCCACACTCTCATTTTTCGAAATCATTCTTCCTCAACCCTGCTTCTCATGTCTTCCTCCATTGGTCCCCCCACACCCATTTACTCTCATGTAACAGACAGTCTTGTATGTAACAGTGACAAATACTGGCCCTCAGTGTAACAGCCAGGTAGAGAAGAGAGAGAGAGAGAGAGAAGAAAAGGAGAAAAAAGGAGCAGAAGGATGTATGGAAGGAGAGGATGGGTTCTTTTCAAAGTGAGAGATGACAAAGAGGTGAATCTGTGTTTTTCCACTCCCCCTTTCCCCGACATCCCTCTTTTCTGCACATCTTTGTGATGGAGTGGAGGGAAGGACGAGTGAGAGAGGTAGAGGAGACTGAGGAGGAAGGTGGGGCAGAGGGGGGTGGGGAGGGGGGGAGAGAAGGAGAGCTGGATGATGTGTGTTGGTCTTCATGTGTCCTGTCCGTCGGTGGCGGGAGTCTCGTTGGCATTGGGTAAGTCTGAGTCGCTCTCCCGGCTGGATATGCGGTCCAGCTCTGCCTGTACATCTCCCAGGCCCAGCTTTGAACCTGCATCAGATACACGTGAACATTTAGATGACTACTAATAAAACAGTCAAAGCAGCTGAAAAAAAGGCACATTTTCACTGTTTTGAGTGATTAAGGCATAATGCAGTATTCACAAAGGAAGTTACACATGGTTAAAGTAAGAGCTGGGTGACATAATCACTATAAGGCTGATACTCAGGATAGTACGATACACACTGAGATGTGCAAACCTTTAGTTATATCCAACATACATGTAAATATTGATTTCTTTGTATTATGCACAATATATCATTGGAGAAGGAGTCATTAAGAGTCGGGTTGTAATTTTGACAAAATTTTCTGATATAGACAGATATGACACACTGATCACTACAGTCTCTCTCCTCTTGTGCTTTCCTCTGTCCCTCTGCTTTTCAGACGCTCCTCTCTCTCCTCTCTCCACCTGTGGTTGCCTCATAGTTTGTAACTCTGCAGCAGCCCATGTTGAGGATCCAACAGTCTACAGTTAACTTTTGCAGCATACGCAACTTCCTCAGGCGCCCAAACTTTGTTGCACTTGGATCTGAGATATTGTTGATGAAATAAAAGTGAGAACTCTTTGAGGGGAGGGGGAATAAGTGCATCCACCTTACATGACTAAATGAGTGCAAATCAGTCAAAACAGTGACGCTCAAGCTCAATATTTCAGATCATGGTGAGCTGTAATAGTAATTAAAGTTCTATTCATCGCCAAAGTCTAGCACTGAGTGTACTTCCTCTATGTAATTTCTTTGGACATTTTGTGAGCAGGTTTGTAATAATTGTGCAATGTTGTGAAGCCCCCTGACAGGAGGCTGCAAATTGGGACTAATTAACAATGCAAAGGCCTGACATCCCTGTCTCTTCTTTCTACTTTTAGTCCGTCTGCACAAAGACACTGACATAACTTAGGAGACACCATATGGACGCTGCGATCACTGTGTAGCGGCTGTATGAGCAGCACTCGGATGAAGTGCAGTCTCATCTGCATAAAGACAAAGTCCTTCAGCATCTTTTGGGGTTGTGCAGAGCAGCAGGTGTGTTTATCAGTTTGTTAGGATAAGATGCTGTGAGACAATCAGAAAATTGGACTTGAGTTTCTGTTCACTGTTTTGTTTCTTATTTGCATTGCTCACCTCATGTCCCCTATATGTCACCCACCCACCTCCTCTCTTCCTTACTTTTACCTGCCAAAACAATAGGTGAAAACTATGACTTTATAAATCTAGGTTGTCATATCCCACTTGATTTCAGCTCTAAGTTAATTGCATCTATGAATCTATGTGATCTTAACTTTGGTTTCTCTTCTCCTTCCCTGCTAGTATTTTTTGACATCTTCTGTTAAAGGAAGAACAATAAGTGTGTACTCATATTTCATTCAGCTATCAGCGTGTTTTGAGTTCAAAGCACGTTTCAATGCAAACCAACTGGCTAGGAGTGTTGTGCACAGTGGAGACGCTCAGCAAGGGTCTGCAGTCATGCACAGGGTCTCCACGAGCACAAGCTCCACAGATAACTGTGGGATTGGGAACTTTTTATTACCTGGACATAAATTCATCTTTGGACACAAAGCTAGCAGACTAGTGCAAAGTCAATGAGGAGAGATTTACCAGAGTGGCAAAGCGAACATGTGTTTGAATACCAGCAACATCGGTACCATCTGAGTGTGTTTTCTACCTCTGGATCAAATGTGTTCCTAACTGATGCTTATCTAATCAAGAAGAACAAGCATGCAGAAAACTGGACACTTCAGTGTTTCCCCTAGCTTTTTTTGCTTTGGCGGTGGGAGGTGGGGTGGAAGTACATTACGTAAACAAATGTCATATGTCTTCGTTCGATGAGCCAGTGTTAGATGAGCCAGCGCTGTTTTCGGGGTTGGGAGAGATGCTTAAGCTAGCATCTACAAGATTATGTTGTGGAAAGGAGCAAGAACCCCGGGTTGTCAAAACTAGCCGGGTATGAGTGACCAGAATACCAGGATCAGTGGTGCTGACATGCCGCGCCTCTGAACTACGCGGCGTGGCCTGTCAGCAAATGTGTATGTTGTGAGACAAAGAGAGGAGCGAGCAGAGAAGCGGAGAGAAACATTTTTCTTGAAAGTAATGAAATGATTGCAAGCTTTAGAGGCTGAAATTGCGCAAATTATATTTTCTGGGCCGTTTTGATAAAAATAAAAATGAAATGTCTAGATTAATGTATGACTTCTATATCTGTGTTGGGATCTTGTTGGCAGGGCGGGGCGCAAATACAGGGGGAAACACTGCACTGCGAGTCTGAGAGATCAATGATATTTGCATCCCTAGAACACCAACCACTGGCCTTTTCCATCAGTGTGATTCCATAGTTTTTTCCTGACCATATAACCCAGCCTTAGTTTGAATCATGTGTAATGTTTGTGGCTGATGTTAGTGGGGAGAATGCGATGCAGCATGCATTAAAAAGGAGGAGAAAACATGAAGGGGAGCAGAATGAAGACAGTGCACAAGAAGGGAAAATATCTGGGCTGCAAATGTCAATTCAGTATCACTCAATCAGATGAAAATAAACCTGTCAAGGCGTGCATTGTTTTCTCCTAAAGATAAGAAAAGAGTGCAGCTCTGAGGTATGACGGTCTGTTTGCTGTAGATCTTTACACACCTCCTTTCTTTTTTAATTAAATGACACCAATACAAATACAGTGCTGTGCATTAAACTGCAAAAACTGCAAAACTTAAAATATTTGTGCAGGAATAATTCAGCAGCCGTGGGATCATCTTCTGAACCACAATCTGAGTTAGAGTTTCGTTTCACAAATGTTTTTTTTATAAAACTATCTTTATAGACCATGTGCCGCTGTACAAGAGGTAAAAGTGTGATACAAGAGGCATGATCCCAAAAAAAGGAGAGGTTAGGGTCAGGAAAATGAAAAGATGCTAGCAGGGATGAACAATGACATGAGCAGGCAGTAATAAATGAGGAGTATATCTCACACACACACCTTAGCGTGGCCAGCATCCTCTGACTAGTGCACACACACACACACACACACACACACACATTATGGATGATTTAAGAGTGAGATTACACAACAGACAACTATGAAGAGAGTTAGGAATGAAGAGACGGTCGTACAGAGCTAAAAACAGGTATAGGTTAAAGTTAGTGAGAGTGTTTGGAAGACTCTTCATCACTCTTTACCATGTGTAATGTTCATATCTGGAGCAGAGGACAGGAGAGGAAGGAGGTGAGGAAATGATAGAGGGAGGGTGGAGGATGAAAAGCCAAAAAGAAGCTGGGTGATATAGTGGCTGAAAATGGCGTTAAATCTCAAACTAACCGGTAAATTTTCTGTCAGAGAAATCAGGAGTGTCGTAACAACCCTCAGCACACATCAGCTCGTCTTCTTACCTGACTTGCGTACTGTTCCTGGAGTGTTGTTGCCGCCGCCTGGCGTCCCGGGTCCCCCTGTCCCTGCTTTCTTTGTCAGTAGACTGTTAAAGAAATTGGCCAACACGCCCTCACTAGTCTGACCTGAAAACACAGAGAGAAAAATAAAAATGAGATTAAAAGTTAAACATAAGAGCCATACACAAAGGTGGTTTCGTGAAGGCGTACCTGACTGTGGCATGGCGTTGGCGACGTTGGCTGCTGCAGAGCGATTACTCGTCCTAGGGGATCCAGTGGGTGCTCTACTGGTGGTGTCCTGTGAATGAAAACAGGTTATTTTGCACATGCAGACACAGTTACTGAAGATAAATACAAACCCAATTCCACAGGAGTTTGGACAGCATGTAAAATGTCAATAAAATCAGATTTTTATGGTTTGCAAATAATTTAACGCCTATATTGGATTAAAAACGGGTATAAAAACACAACTCATGTAAACTATTTACTTATTTCTCACCTGATGTGAGCAATACATCTTAACAACAGTTCGTACAGGAACAACAAAAGGCTGAAAAAGTTGTGCAAAGCTTAAAAGAAAAACCCTAAAGGAACAACTCTAGAGAGGCTGAGTCTCAGATGTAAAGATGGGAAGAGGTTCACCACTCTGTGAGAGACAGGGCAAAATAATACTTTCAGAAATGTTCCTCGGCAAAAATTCTTGTCAAAAACCATGGACACAAATTCTGTGCTCTTAAGTAGAGAGAGGGACCACCTGGCTCATTATCAACAGCTCAAAAGCCAGCATCCACGATGGTGTGGGAACGCACAAGTGCCCGTGGCATACACAACTAAGAGGGCCTCAGGTATGCTGAATGACACACCAAGGTTTTGGAGCAGTACATGCGGATATCCAGAAAACACATTTTTTAAAAGGGCGACGATGTTACAATTTCATTTTGCAGATGCTCTTTTCCAAAGCAATGTACAACTGAGAGTCTGCAGGAGTCTCCTGCTGCAAGACGTTGTCACCCTTTATGGAGTGACAGTAATATGCGCGTTTTCAGTGCAAAATAAAGAGAAAATCGCCTGTGTCGTCTCTGGTCTGAGTGCTTTAAATCATTTCGTTCGTGGTCCTGGTCGCTGTTGCAGGTGACAGGGATACATCAGCAGAAACGAGAGATTTTTTCAAAAGTTCCTTACAGGAAGTTTAAGGTACAAGCAATAAGATGCCCAACCCTCATCTGTGAATATTGCAACAGTATGGCTCTGTAGTAGAAGAGTCTAAAGGTAACAAACCACAACCACTGCTGTACACTGACACCCACCAACCCACCAAACTGGGGCGGATCTTAGAAGCTGTATCGGATAAGAATAAGCATGTATTTTTAATAAAACAGTCACACTTTTCAGTTGCTGTGTCCTCTTTGCAGTTTTTAAATCAAATATAGAGCTTGAATGACTTGCAACCCATCCAGTATTTTACACACCGTCCCGTTTCTCATGGAAATGGAGTTGTAAATGGAAAGCACTCACCACTGGCCGCCCTGCTGTCACAGCAGGCTGTTTGGCGAGCAGCGACTGCAAATTAAGCACAACAAGCACACTCACTCCAATTAGTCCTTCATTAGCATATCAAGACCCTTGAGTCAGACTTCTTTGGAGTAGGCAAAAGCAGCAGAAAAAGTGATGCCAGAAAAAAACACAAGTGCAAAGTTTTCTAACCTGCAGTTTTACCAGGAACACTTGGTCGTCTTCTGCCTGAATCTCCTTTTCATGTACAATCTGCTGACAGATACAAGAAGATAGGAGAGAAGTTATTCACGTAATACATGCTTACAACAGCTGATGAATTAGAGAGCTTAAATTTCTCATGATCCCAGCAGGGATATTAGCTAAAGATTAGAGCAGTGGCTTGGAAAAAATTATGTAAAAAGTCATGAAACATAATGTTACAGCAGCACATAAGAGTTACACTGTAAGCTTAGCATGCCTAAGAGGATCTCGCCAAGTTAGCAGATTTAGAAGTGAAAGCCTGCACCTTTCTGACTGGTGGTTTGACTACTACGTCCTCAAAGCTGTCATCGGCTTTTACTGTCTGGAAGTTCTCGTGAAGTATGGCGATCTTCTTCTCGTTGTCCCAGCCCGATGGACTGATGGGGGAGAGAAAGGGTTAAAAAAAAAAAAAAACACTCTTAAATCACACAGGCGTGCACAGGCTAACATGAAGGCACTTACATGAAGACGGCGTCTCTTTCCACCACTTGTGCCGGGCAGTGAAAAGGAAAACCGTATAGTCTGTGGACCAGGTATTTGTACAGGATGTCCAGGTTTTTCATCTCCTTCACTGATGTGTAAACCAGAGACGCACCATCTGATAAAGCTGTCAAGGATGTTTTGAACATTTCTAAATGGAGCAATAAAAATAAAAACCGCTAAAAGGGACAAGAAACAATCAAGAGCAGGGTGTACACAAGAGCTGCAGCAGTGGACTTGGTTTAAAACACAATCAACTCTGAAAATGGAGCGCTCTTTTCACTCTGCATTGACTGGAGAAATGAAAAAGAAAGAAAAAAACAATTTCAAGCAGGACTGGGTTACGTGACTTTTATCAAAGTCTCTCTGCAACAAAGCAATATGAGCTCAAACTGTTAAGAGGCCTTATTTTGACAAAATCACCCCATCAGAAGAGAACAGAACAGAGCACCTTGTCACGCACTCGCTGAGCAGCTGAGCGTAAAGACACTTCAGGCTGAAATGTGAATTGATGCCTTAAAATGCCACACTTGACCGCAGAATAGCAAAGTCAGTGTTATTGATTAGGAGCCCTATTAAAGCTTCTGCTTATTCTGTACTGATCAATACTTTCACTGTTTACTTTCGCTTTTAAGTTTGTTGTTTCGGCAACTTTCAGCTCTGAGCAATGCTCAGTGAAGGATACACTGCAGACAGAAACGTCTGATGTGAGACTGGATGAAGTCCAAGTGTTCGTCTCTGTAGTCGTGCTCCTTCTCCAATGTGCTGATGGCGTCGCACTAAGGTCAAAAGATCGAGGGTCAGACAGAGGACAAAGCATGCGTGAATGCAAAGTCGAGAAAGTGAAAAAAATAGTCTGTAACATCCTTAAATTTTCAGGTAAACTTAAAATATTTGTTTGCATAAAGGCAGGAAGAGAGAGAGAGAGTGTGTGTGTACCTTGGTGCAGACCACCACCACTGGTATTCCCAGGTTGTGTGTTAGTGTGTTGTCTCCTAACGGCAGCAGCACGCTCTCCTCATCTTCACTTCTCCTCTGCGGGGTGCCGTCCTCCCCGCCTGGCTCTGTGTACTCCTGGAACTGTTTTACAACTAGGAGCAAATTTAGAAACCACTGGCATTAGTAAATATATACACACATATATATTTTTTAATCAGTATAAAAAATGGTTTCCTTCCTTTACACACACTTTCTTTCAACTTTATCTGCCTGCTCTTTGTGTGACTCACGTCTGTGCTCCAGCTCCCGCAGCGTTTCCGGGGCGATCCGGAGTTTGTCGATGTGTTCCCTAGCGACGGCAGCCCACTTCTGGAGAGAGTCCAGGGCGTTCCAAGGCCGTGACATGTCGACCGTTATCAAGAGCAACGTGTTGCCGATTGAGTCCACTGGAACAGCTACTCCCTGGAGCCCTTTGTGGTAAAGGTCTCCATCTAACACCCAGGCATTACACCTGGTGTGGTCTAAACACACAGACACAAAGACAGAACTGTATATAAACAAGGCCATGCCGCTGTTTTAAAATTAAAAATAAAACAGAGAGAGGAAAGGTTGAGGGTTACCATCAATGTCGTCATCATGGACGTTAAAGTAGAGGTACTCCAGGCCACGCCCTTTCATGTATTCTTCGACACCCTGTAGTTTTGCAACCAAGGTGGTCTTCCCTGATCCCACCTCACCTAAACACACAAACACACACATAAAATACAGCAGCCAATAGAGTATGAAGCTCATCCATAGGAATACAAGCTACAAACAACGATAATTAAAACTTTGAGGTGTAGCCAAGAATCTGGATTTTAAGATGCAGAGGCAAAAGACAGGATGCATAATTCTAATGAATAAATAAATGTGATTATTTGAATGTATTTATATCCGTACATTATATCCTTCACTAATCTATTTGCTATTCATACAACAGTTGGACCAAAGCTCGAGGTGGCATCTAAGAGACGTGTCTTCTGACAGTCTGAAGAGACAACTCTTTTTGTACATTTAGCAAAAACCAGGAAAACTACTACACTAGGACTGGGCAATATGGGAAAAAGTTTATCACAATATATATTTTTTTTCATATCAGTTAATATCAATATATATATATATCAATATAAAAAAATTAATTTAACAGTGCTTAGTGGTAGCATGTCTTTTGAACTACAATAAGCTACTGCATCTGTGAGGTCTGTGAGTCTCTTTGACGTTTTGTCATAAGGCGTTGAGATAGAGAAAGTGGACTGAATGGTCGGCTGTTTCGGCTGCACAGGCACCATGGGCTCCTTGCTCCACTCAGGGTTTGTAACCTTTAACATCGCGCATGCTCAACCGTGTAGCACTGCTTCAGGTGGTAAAAAAGATTTGAGGTATATCCCGACTTTGTGAGAGCATGTACTCGACATAATTTGCAGTGCACATTACTCTGCTTCATGTCCGACCTCAAAAAACTAAAACACCTCCACACCACGGACATTTCCGTGCCAGTGTTGTCGACGATGTTGTCATCTGTTGAGCCTTCACCTGCATTTCTGCTGGGGGTAGCACTCATTTTCTGTTTTTCTTTCTCACTGACAGTGCTGTCGGCTTCACGTGTTAAAGTGCTATGGTTTTGTGTAGCTGCAGCCTGCTACTATGCAGTCGTTTGCTACTTGGTTCTAATTCAGCACCATTGGTTCAGCACAAAGCGGACTTGGAGCAACTCCCCTCTTCATTGGCTATTCCTATAGCCTACCAAAACGTGGCAGAATGTCGACTATCGATATTGATATTGAGGGGAAATAATTTTATCGCCCAGCCCTATATGAAACTTAAACATCTGTCATAAGTTAAGCTGAATATATTTGGATTTTGGCATCATGACAAAGCGCAGTATTATTGCATTCACTGTAAATGGAGTCTGAGTAGGAGCATTAACAAAAAATTGAATTCAACCCAGATAATAAAAACTATTTTATGTTAACAAGCTTCATACTCTAATTAAACATGCTGACACTTTCACCATTAAGACTGTTGGCCATGCTTCTGCTTCATCTTGAGCTACTTACAGATAATAAGAGCAAAAACAGCTGGGGGTGTATTCAGGCAGGACATGCTGGAAACACAACAGCACCATCTATTTATCTATCTACCTTCAGCTGATGGTCTGCACCTGTCCCAGCATCAGTGTGCACCTCTAAGCTGACAGCCCACCATTGTTGTTATTGTCTGCAGCTCTTCTTCCTCTGTGCCATAATGAGTCAAACCGACAGGGGGACTCGGTGCATCATAAAGCAGAGATTGCTGATGTTGTCATGGATAGCACAACACTCTCCACATCGGAAACCAGCTCGCTGATTAGCTGGAATGGGTTTCAGGCTGCGGATTATCCCGGGCGGATGTGCGGACAATGTGTGTTTACGTGCGCGTATGTGTGCGTGCTTAGCATTAGGGGCACGAGGAGCGAGCGAGACAGGGAGGCACCGTGTCTGCTCCAGCCTTATAAAGCCTCGTGGCCTCGTTCAAAAACACACACACACACAGGCTGATAGTGTGTCTGTCTGCTCCCCTCAGCATCATCTCCACCTAGCTGCAGCTAGCATCACTGGATGCTAGAATGACTTGCAGTGTTTCAAAGCGGCCCTGACTCTCTCTCCTCTTTCAAGATGAGGGACCGTGCGCGCGCCGCCGCTCGTGCGCGAGTGTGGGTGCTCGGAAAAATACACCTGTCCCTTAGCGCTCGCGGACAAACCCAGTTAAATCATCTAAACACCATGAGTGTGAGAGGAGCTAGCTTCACTATAAGGCTGTATTAAGTCTGCTATAAAGAGCTCAGCAGCTACCCCAGGCTAATGATGTCTATTGGCTAGCCTGGAAGGACTGCAGACATGCACACAGTGATACCCACCCATGACCAGGACATTTTTCCCCGACGGTAGCTTTGATCTTGAATGGGTTGACACTTCACTTAGGATGGTGGACCTGCAGACAGAAGAGCTACTGTTACAAACAGGCTAATTCATTCATTAAAAACAACGAGTGACAGCGAGGAGCTAAGGCGTCCACTCAGGCTGGTGCTGATGCCAGCTAGCATCGTTAGCAGACTAGCTGTCAAACCATCCTCCTCAGAGCACAATGGATCCCCTGTGCGCACAAAGCCTGCTCACTAACCCTCGGCTTTAATAATATTTCGCCCACCATAAGTCCTGTCCGTCCTCCTCCTCTGTGTTGGCGCTCTCCAGTGTGTTCTTGGGTCCAGCTGAGGTGGAGGATAATAACGCACTCCTCCCTGAAGTCGCCATCTTCGCAGGGTTTGTACACCGAGCAGAGCGCCCGGATGTAGCGGCTGTGTGCTAAGCTAGCCTGGTGGTGCACCACCGCACAGCACAGCACAGCACAGCACCGCACCGCACGCCGTGGCCGGGGCGTGGTCCACGTCCGACCGCACAAAGCTGGGCGCCCCTGCTCCAGACATGGCATGATCTCATCCACCGCAAAGTGACAGATCTCGAGTGGGTGCGCGCAACGGGTTCAAACAGAAAAACATGCCAAATAGTGACTCAGACAACAGATTTATCATTTCAATTACTATTGTAATTGATTTTGATATATAGTCTAAATAATGAACCAAATAGTCTAATGGGGCAAAGCTACTCTGACGAAACATTTTGCAACAGGGCACACTTGTCCTGGCCGATTTAACAGGATAAATGGGCTTTCAAAAGATCCACACAAATCCGTTTTAGACTATATCCTCTTAAAAATCATTGCCTTCTAAATCAATGCCTTGATTTGTTAATAATGTGGCGCCATGCCTAAGCCTACAGGATGGAGATAAAGCTGTAATGCCATGTAAGAACTGGGTGCGCGTCAAATTGACTATTACGCCAAGACTGTGAGATTTGAGATATAGAGCTGCAGTGATTTTTGGAATTTATTCAACAATTTAATGAATGTGGGAAATGCGGTAAGTCAAAAAATCCGCGCTATTTAATCTAATTAAAAAGTGTTTCATGTAAACTTCTGTTGCATTCAAGAAAATACTGTGTGCCACGGTGTGAGTAATTAAATCACAGCTCCTTTAAATGTGGTCGGAAACAAGGGTGATAACGTGATAAATTCCACCAGGGAAAAAGCATGAAAATGAAAAGAAAAGTTTAAGCATCTCTAAACAGTTTTCTGATATTTATCTTTATGGTAATTTCGAGAGTTAAACCGCCTCCTAAGCTGTAATAACACGTTTGAAATTCTTCTGAACCCATGAATCTCTTTGGCACAGCGTGAACCTCAAATTGACAACCAAGTGGTCTCAGGTGTGCGGTCATTCCCTATTATAAAACTGGCGAGGCGCAACGCAACCAATCAAAGATGAGAACCAGAAAACCAATTTGAAAGTGTAACATCTTTATTGTGATGTGCGTCCACTAGATGGCGCTGATGCACCATGCTCAAAGGCTGTTGGTCCCTCGGCTTGGTGCGCTCTCTGCGGCCCCCGATGGAGCCGGCGAATTACAAACTCCAGTTAAGTGGCGCACCGTCCTCCTCCTCCTCCTCTCCTCCTCCTCTTCCTCCCCATCTTTCACCCAGAGTCAACCCAGGCGTTAGAGGGGAGCGCATCCTCACCGTGCAAGCCCCGTGGGAATCAGAGAGCATCTCTGTGAGGCTGTCAGCGCCAAAAGCGGCTGAGCTCTGCGGTGTAAGAGGGGAGGGAAACATATAGACAAAGAGAGTGAGGGGAGGGAGATGGGTCCGGAGACGCTGAGGCATCCGTGATTGTGAACTAAACGGCGGTAAAGTTGTTCAGCTCCGCTCGGATCTTTTTCTCCAGGTCGTTGAGGTGAGTTTCTCTCAGCTGCAGCCCAGATGGTGCATGTCTTACCTGGTGCATGATGTGGACTGTTGCAAACATCTGTCCTAGGCATTTTTCTTAGATGTGCTGATAAGTGACACGACATCAGTTGTTTATTGCATGATCCAGCGGTTACCTGCATCATACTAAAGACTGAGCAGTTTGTGTGACTTTTTCTCATGTGGGTTTATTAATTATTCTGTTGCATAAAATTCGTAAAACAAGCAGTGCTTTAAGATCACGCTGTAAGGTACAAATCCACTGTGATTTATGAAATTCTCCACTCAAGGAAACACTGGAAAATACCTTGTAGGCTTATCTTAGCAGATATGCTGTAATTTAATTCTGACTAGAGTGCTATGAGACAAGATAAGCCCTATGAGAGGAGGAAATCTGCTCTCTTCTCCTTTCTCACTCTCACTTGTCCGCCTTTCTCCAGCTTTTTCCTCTCACCCAGTCTCTCTAATCCCCCTTCTCGCAACCCTCACTCTCTGCCTGCCTCTGTCTCTCTGTCAGCTCTAATAGCACAGGGAGTTTGCAACAGCAGACTGCTTCACTTCTGATACTCCTCTCTGCCTTTGCTCAGACTCGACTGCCTTTCAGATGTCCACCCTGTCTTCAACAGCTGTCACCTTGCATGATTAATATTCCACAAAGTGTTACATAACACGTCAGATAGTTTTTGATGCTGTGGCTGCAGGCCGATGTTATCACCGCTTGTCTGATAATCAATATGTGAATGTGTGACAGAGCAATTACAGTCTACTTAAGTGTTATGGACCTTACTGTGGTCAAATCATTAGTGTCAGATCTGTCACAGTCACTGTACACACGTTAACATGTGAAGGTGAACAGTCTCACACACACACACACTCTCACAAAGTCAGAGGTCATGGCTATCGAGCTCTGAGAGGATTGATTGTGTCAGTGTGGAGAGTAAGAGCAGGCTGAGAGGAGCCTTGGAATGATTGTAAGAGATCTCACACTGCCTAACAATCAATTATGACTATTCTGGTTTGAGTTTGTCAATAATTTGATTTGCATACAATTTTCAGGGCATTTGAATCACTTTGTTTCAAGGGCTTCAGCCTCCTATTATGGCATATTTACAGTCTTATCAGAGATGGCTGCATCTTTTAAATATAACATTGTGAGAATGGTAAAATTCATGTCATAAGAGTGAAAGATGTTCTGTGGTTCAATTTGTAGAGACTGAAGAAATGTTTCCTCAAAAGAAAGACCCTAAACTGTTCTCAGTAGAGGTACACTGATCATTTGCCCCGGCTGATTATCAGACTATCTGTATCTGCCTTCTAGTTGACTCTGCACTTAAAATATCACAAAAATCTTTTCTAAACAAAAAAATGTTTTTTCCAATCACAGATGACAGTTACTGACCATTATCTCATACAAATTCTGTCATATTGTGTAAAATAATTCAGTTTAATGTTGCTCCTGGTGTAAATACCTGTCACGGTCTGAAATCTGTGGCAAAAATCTATCTAAAACACCCAGCTGGTTAAGATATCAGATTTTTATTTTTATGCGCATAATGGATATACTGTAAATATAACTTCCTTTTAAATTCAAACTCAAATATTTACCTTTTATTTTTTAAATTTCTCAATATCGGCAGATAGATCAATTGAAACCCCAGAGCTCTCCATAGTGATGTTTAACTAAGCCAAATATTTCACTTATCTAATAAAATACTAGTTTAAACATATCAATGCTGTTTCTAATCTTATAGCTTGATAGAATTGTTGCATTTTGTCATATGCAAAGCAATAGATACAACAGCAACAATATCGGCATCATATATCGGCCAACCTGCACTCACATTATCGGTATCGGCATCGACAGTTGACCCCTATCAAAAGTGCACAACTTCAGCTCTGTTGCCAATGTGTTTTGCCTTGTGGATCTGTTGTCTTGCACCACTATGTCTCACTGAAAGTCCCGCCCACAACACTACCTGATTGGCTAGACATCAACTGACAGTGTTACAAAACTGAACTATAAGAGCAACTGGTTGGCTGTTCACTCCAGTATATTGATACGATTATGATGTTGAAAAACTTTTGATTGTCAGTTTCAAATGTTGATAATCACTATTGGTATCGGCCCTGAAAAAACAACATCAGTCGACCCCTATTCCACATTAGTGCACTGCACCAATGCAATCCGTTCAGGGATCAATAACCTATCTATATATCTTCAGGCTCAATAAGTCAGCTGTCAGTCTTACTACTGTTAGGGATTCCCCTCCTCTCCAAGAATCCTTCCTGGATCCAGTAACACAGTTTGAAGGAAAAAATTCTGTCACCTCTGGCAACAAATCAGAAGCTGCTTCTTAGCTGGAAATCCTGCACAGAGTCTCAACTCAGTGGTTACAGCAGTAGGAATCTTGCACATCCTCTGTCACTGTCAGTGTCATCTGCTGTCAACCGTAACAAGCATCTGCTGCTCCCCACTGCAAACACACACCGCCATGCACATACTGAAACTCATCCTCCTACAGTCCACCTTCACCCACTTCAATTTCTGCTGCACGCACCTGCCCTGCTGCCCTGATCATGTCGGTTTCTACGTGCGCAGCTCGTTTCTGTGTGCTTCAGCTAAAAATAATCACCAGCAGCCAAACACACACATGGAACATGAATTATGGAAGAAAGACAGAGGCACAGAGAGAGAGAGAGAAAGAGAGGCATTCAGGTCAGAGTCAGACCCAGTTCCGAGAGCCCCTTTCCCCAAGGATGATACTACCAGACCACTGCATTAATATTCAGTTAGTACCATCTAACACATCAGAACTGTGGTCGCCCGTTAGCTTACACTAACTGAACTTAAGGCTAGCTGAGTTGATGTGCTACCTCTGGACTATACGGGCCTGAAACTGAATCTACTTATCCTGAAGTTAAATATACATGCAGTACAGTGTTTTAAGTGTAATGTTAATAAATTCAAGGCTTTGCTGAAGTATCTGTCAGCTGTTTCCTGTAAACCTTCTAAGAGGGTTTTTTATGTTTTATTGATAAAGTAGACTGCTGTGACAGTGAGTCGTTGATGTGAAGATCAATCCTTGAATTATCTTTCCATTAAATATGGAGCAACAGTCTCCAGGTATTTAGCTGAGTTCAGCACACCTGAAACTGAAAAGCTAGCCTGGATATATTTAGCATATAAGCTTTTACCTTATAGAGCTGGTAAAGTAATTTTTCAACATTTAAATGTGGTTGAAATCAGCTTATTTAGTGTCAGCCTTTATTATGTGAAAGGGGCTGATATAGGACATATAAGTGATGACTGATTTTTGTTTTAACTACATTGACAATGGCTGTGGCAATTCTTACAGTTAGCTCTCACAGTTTAACTTATTAGTCGTTGAAAGATTCACAATGAGACCCCCTGTGTCCGAATGGCAATTTCTTCACCAGGATAGTGCTGTACGATAAAACAATAACGACAAATATCGAAAATGAATTTCCCTCAATATCGATATAAAACACGGTCAGTATGCTTTTCTATAGTCAGCATTCTGCCATGTTTTGGTAGACTATACAAATAGCCAATGAAAAGGGGAGTTGCTCTGGGTCCGCTTCGTGCTGAACCAATCGTGCTGAATTAGAACACAGTACACAAACGACTGCATAGTAGCAGGCTGCAGCTACATGCAACCATAACACTTCAACACGTGAAGCTGACAGCACTGTCAGTGAGAAAAAAAGAAAATGAGTGTTACCCTCGGCAGAAATGCAGATGAAGGCTCAACAGATAATGACATCGTCAATACAAAAGGTTACAAAAGGTTACAAACCCAGAGCGGAGCAAGGAGCCCATGGTGCCTGTGCATCCGAAACAGCCAACCATTCAGTCCACTTTCTCTAGCGCCACGCCTTACGACAAAATACAGTAGCTTGTCTTATTGCAAAAGACATGCTACCAATAAGTACTGTTAAATTTCATTTTTTATATCGTGATATTTATATCGATATCGACTGATATGGAAAATAAATTATCATCTCCAAGCCCTACACCAGGATTTAACAGCCAAAGACGTAGCATGTAGAATTCAGCAGCACCTAGCAAGCTTGGTAGAAATCAAATACAGTATCAGTAAGTTTATTATCTATGATTCTACCGAAACCCAAAACAAACAAAATAGTAACATTTGGGTTTTTGTGTTTATTAATAAGTGGCTGCCTGTAATGCATTAGTTTAAGTTGGAGAAGAAGAGAGTCGATTTTGTGTTAAAAATGTGCATCAATAGATTTTTTTGGGCGGTTAAAACTTGACATGAAGATTCATATTCATCATACACCACAGGAGCTCCTTGACCACTGCCGCCTTACTGACAGGGGTGAGCAAGGGAGCTTTATAATCAAGAGTCTCACCATGAGATGTTGCTAAATATTCTAATTTGTTCACATTGGGACTAGTTTAATGCGCAAAACTTTATATTATAAGTGATGTAACTGATGAAGCTTTGGCCTCATCTTCACCGTTGCGCTAGATTAGCTGGTAGTTGGTGTGAGTGGCCATTTCCTACACGCTAACGGCACCTCTCTGCCTCATAACGCCTCTTCAGAAAAGTGATACCACAGAGACTACATCCATGTCTTATGAAGTCTTTGAGTATATTGTGCATGAGTTGCTTGCACACCCCCACAGCTGAATAATCATAGGTCTTAGCTATGTGTTTAGGTTAGAGGTGGATAGATATTACATCTAGGCATGAGAGTCTGTGTGCCATTAGGAGCTTCTAAAGGAGCTATAAAGGTGCATGTAACTTGTCTCCAAAAGGTGCAATTAAAGTGGAAGGAGGGCACAGATGACGTCAATCAAACTGAGTTTGTACCCGCCCACATGGCCCTGATGAAAGTTTTAATCTAGCAGAATAATTAAAAATGCCAGAGTGGGAGGGTTGATGGATGTTTTGGGCATTTAAAGATCCGGGGAGAGATCCCTTGTGACACATTCAGATATTACTGTGTGATATTGACCACAGCTTGTGTTTACAAACGAGGAATCCTCTACAGCTGGAATGACTGGAGTAAATCACATGTAGCCTGTAGTTTAATGTCTCTGAAGAATTACATCAGACTCATTATGGAGGCAGGTATCTTCAGGCTTTTATTGAGGCTTGATTTGAACTCATTTGACATTATGAGGGCAGAAATGTTTGTGTCATAGCGATTAGATGCTTGTCAGTATTCTATTTGGGGACTGTGAACACTATACAGCCAGTGGAAACCTGAGGAGAAACACAGGCATTTGTTCTAGTTACTCAGCAGGGCACACTGTATATGTTTGTGTGTGTTTGAGTGTGTGTACATGCTTTTGTTTCAGGAATGTGCACATGTATTCAATCACATGTTCTCAGTTACATGTTTGGATGCATATTTGTGTGTGTTTGCACTCGCATGCACAGTTGTGTGTGTATTTGGGGACCTTGTGTAGTAGTTTGTGGCTCCAGAGTACTGACCTTGAACAGTTTGAGCACTGTCTGCTTAGTCAGGGTTACTGCACCTGCTCATGTCAAAGCGAATATCCTGCAGCATCTACAAATCTGTACAAATATCTATCTATAAATCTGTTTATATGTGCATGCACCAACGCATCAATCTGTTTATAATATCACTTTATGTTTTTTTCTCTTTGTCTCTCTCTTCAGTGTGTGATTTTAAGCATGAGTAACATCTACGAGTCTGCAGAGGCCACGCTGGGCTTCATCAGCTCTCCATGTCTGACCAAAGTGGAGCTGAGAGTGGCCTGCCGGGGGATCTCAGATCGTGACGCTCTCTCCAAACCGGATCCCTGCGTGGTGCTTAAGATGCAGTCACACGGGCAGTGGTTTGAGGTATGCACAGGGAAGGGATGGTGAAAGTCTAAAGGTGTGTTTTCACTTTAGACAGACTGCTTTATGAGCAGAAAATCAGAGCACAACGGCCACATCGGCTCAAGTGTTTATGCAGATATTTTACTTTGAGCAGTTTGATACACTCCCAGGCTAAATTCGACCCACTTTTCCCTCTTTTTAGAGGAAATCCACAGAGTCCCAGGAAGTAATTGGCACTGATATGAGTTACACGACTATTTCCCCGGTTATATAACATTACTGTTACCTTTCAGTGACCCTTTCTTTCTTCTCCAGCTCTGCAAAGTTAATCCAACCTTTAGAGACAATTTCAATGAAATACACAAACTAGCAATTCAACATAATTTCCACTTCATTTGTCCATGACCCGGCACACCAAGCAGAGTGGCATCAGAAGTGTCTCCATCTCCTCTGCAGATGAGTCACATTAATCTTTCTGCGAAGACAACACTCAATTATTGAAGCACATCAGTGAATTCATATTTGGATGGTTGATTGTGAGTAATCAAGGACTATGATTGTGCCGCTCACCTACTCACGCTGGATTGCAGAAATAATGGATGCTAATTGCAGCAGAAGGCAACCAAAATGACAACTTTTGTAGACATGCATGTGGAGCGTGAAGAATCCATCCAAAACCTTGGAGTTGGGACAGAAAAGCTGCACCAGTTGAGCACCAAACTCATTTCTCTCAGCATGCAGTAGCAGGCTGATTATAATCCAACAGATGGAGACAACATCTCCCAAAGACAGATTTCATAGCGAGCTAAAAATTGGAAGATAAAATTGAGGAGAAGTGTTTTACTTTTCTTTCTCCTCCAGGACTCGACCTGCTGTTTCAGAAACTTCAGTTGGAATCTCCTTGTTGAATTATTAAAACACATATTAGCTGAACTTTGGGTGGCAGAGAATGGAGATAAATCTGAATGAAGCAGGTCCTTATCTGTCTGTATTTCTCATTCCTTTTATTCTGAGAAGAATGACATATGCTGCGAATCTATCTTTCTTTACACACACCCTCACACATCTAGTGCTTAAGTGACCTGCAATAACAGACACTCATGGACAGATTCACACATTCACGCAGGCATACACTCAACATATCACATTCACACACTCCTATTCCACAGAGGCTGCAGATCAGGTGCAAAGAAAGAAGTGCAGCATTACACCGTCTGTAGAGATGCCACACAGGCTTTTTGCACAGATAAGTGGTGCATGTATGTGTGTATGAGTGTGTGTGTGTGTGTTGATTTAAGCCCCTCTTTGGGAGTGTTGGAATGGACAAATGTTATCACTATCCATCAGACTCAGAGGCTCTTAATTGGATAATCTCTCAGAGAAAGTGCTTAAGCCACTGGGCGTGTGTGTTTTCCTTTAATGAGATGCCAACCTATTGAGGTAAGTGTCAAAAAAAGGCCAAATCTGTTTGTGTTTCCCACTCTGATGATATGCCATTGCCTGTGCTGCATGTGTGCCAAAGGGTTATCAACAATAAGAGACCCAGTTGTTGCTGCTTGTGTTGAATTTGTGTTGTCAGTGGCGCTGAGGCAGACTTTTGTTTGGCTTTTTCTTGCTTTTTCTTGCTGTGACAGGCGGCTGTAGAAAAGAAAATGTGAGATCAATGTTGTGACTACAGGCGCCTCTCTGTTGAGTCAGAGCGTTTGTAGGATTTAAGCCATCAAAAAAAAATCTATATCCCCCAATTCTGGAGTCCGATAAGCGTAAACAATGTGGTAATAGTATTTGTGATAATTGCTGCGATTCTGAAAAGTCTGCAGAGGTCCTTAATCAATGCACAGAGACAACAAGCTGAATGTGAAATGAAGTGAAATGAAGGCTTCATACCTCAGCTGACTTTTAACTACAAACTCATCTGACAATGAAGCTCCCCACTGTACAATAGAAGCTCTGTAATTATTCCTTCACACATTCAGGCTTTTACTGTAGCTAAAAAGTAATAAAGCGATGAGTAACACGTTATTTTAAGATCTTATGGATTTTCTCTTCCATGTAAGTGATTTAATCTGACTGAAAGAGACCAAAGCACTCTGGGCATGCTCCACAATTAACACGCCAGAAGTTGAGCATATATGCATTGTTTTGGAGACGTGTAGTAAAGACGACCTGATAGATAGAAGTTGAAGGGCGCATATCACCTCTGACTGTAGCAAAGTAGGGATGGGCGATATGGTTTAAAAACTATCTCACGATACAATTTGCCATTCTGGTGATAACGATAAAAGTCCCGATAAAAATATTGTAATTCCAATTAATATTTTTGACTTATTTTGTCTTGAGAACACCCGTTGGAGTAGTCAAATAAGATACTTAACCACCATGTTCGTTTGTTATTCTGCTCTGTGTGGGCTATGGCTGCGAGTCCGTCGCTCGCACTTATGTCATCACCTTGAATTTATCGTATTTATCATGAGATGGCAAAAATTTCTCATGGAGGATTTTTCTGACGATATATCGTGAATGATAATTTATTGCCCACCCCTATAGCAGAGGTGGACATAATTTTGTCAATAAATCGATTCTTGCCCTGTTCTTATGAAATGGGACGGACACTAAATCGCCTGATGGAGCTTTAATTGTAGCTCGACTTAACTATGCTTCTAAATGTACCAGCTAAGTCTTCATCCATGTTTAATACAGTGTATGCATGGTAGCGGCTCATTCATTCATGTTTGGTTTTACATGAGAAGTCAGTTCAATTAACGGATGCATGCAGTCACAGGCTAAATAATGGAGTTTGTACACTGATTTATGGAGTTCTCCTCATTTTCCTCATGGACTCATTAATCACACTTTGAGAAGCCCAGGGTTAAGTTGGAGTGTGTGTTTATTCACTCTTGTCTGTGTGTGTATGTGTGTGTTTGTGTGTGTGTGTTTTCAGGTAGACCGCACAGAGGTGATTCGCAGCAGCAGCGGTCCGGTCTTCTCCAAGATCTTCCTGGTGGATTATTACTTCGAGGAGGTGCAGAGGCTTCGCTTTGAGCTGCATGACATCAGCTCTGGGAACAACGGCCTACGTGATGCCGACTTCCTGGGAGCCATGGAGTGCACCTTGGGCCAGGTCAGTGGCACATGCTGTATCCCCTCATCCTTGATACGGACCAGAATGGTTGCAACATGTTGAGCTCTTTGCTGTCTGTGTACTTTTCAGTGAAATAGAGATTTCCTCGAAGTCTGTGCACAAGCTAAATGATGCATGACGTTGACATCTGCTCATCTGAACACATGTTTGAGTGCATTTAGTAGAGAGTAGAGAAAAAAGATGACATGAGCATGTCAGTGCAGGTGAATGCAAGGCAGAAGAGCATACATGTGCATGAGTAAGTACAGCTGAACTGATCCTCTGTATGTGTTATTTTTAGTGCTGTACAACACTTTGGTCTGTTCCAGATTATTGCATGCAACCTGCATGCACTGCAGGATGGATTATTAATCCTTGTAGAGTGCATTTAGCCTGCTGGGATATTAAATGTAGGAATCAGGTAATGTGACTTTAATTGTAAGGCAAGAGAGCAACTTTAAATTGGAGGGGAAAACTTTAGTCGTGCTGGGAATCCTAATGTGTTTCTGTTTCGCCTGAGGTTGCCGATTGTCGCTTTCTGCATTTACACAGAGCTGCTGCTGTCCTTGAGTCCTTGGTTGGAGAAGTCCAGAGGGTGCTTTGAATTATGTTTTCAGGGCACATTTGTATTTGCATATGCTAATAACTACGGCCTTGTTTCTTACTTAATGGTGTTTTGCCTTTCTTAATGCCGGAGTTGTAATCAGTATTTTAAGATTTGTTGTACGCACTTGCTTCAGGAATATTGAAAACGCATTTGAAGTGAAAATCTAAATTGCAGCAGTGCTCATTAACAAGCGGAGCGAGTTGATTTCAGGAAATTACAAACTACATCACAGTGAGTGGGAGCACTACAGGGGGAGACAGGGAGAACAAAGAGTCCAACACGCTCTTAAGTGTTTGTTTCCACTTCTCATTGTGGGAGAGGCTATCAGCAGCATAAAGCCGGTGGATTTACAACACTGGTGAGGAGGGAGATAATTGACAAAGAAAAAAGGGGATTTAAAAGGCGAGAGTCGGGGAGGTTTTGAAGCTATATTACAACATTTTACGAGTCTTGATACGGTCTGTCTGAGCCTTTGCTTGGAAAAATATAGCAATAATCTTGATATGAAAGCACAAAAGGCGCTGTTTAAGTAAGTGACGGCAGCCTTGTGCCATTTGCTGCAGCTGTACTCTATCATTAATCTATTTACATGTGCAGATGCAGCCCCCCCATAGTGTTGTCATTGCTGCTACATGCACCCAGCAGGAGAAATGCTGCAGATGCATTGTGTCAGCAGTATCGACACAAACACAGCATGTAAGCAGTTATACAAAACATGGGTTTGAATAAGCTCTTATTAGCATTTAGGGTGTATGTTAGCAGTGGCTCACATGACTTTGAATATACAATGGAGCCACTGAGATTTAGCCCCCTGTAGGGCTTTAGTATGGGGTCTCAACAGTTATTTAGATAGCTGCGGAGCATATTTGAGCGTTGAGCAGCTAAATAGACACAAATATTTCTCAGGAGGTCTCTTTAGTGCCTGAGGCAAGGTCTTCTGAGAGGGTAACATCGGATGCTTGTTTGGTTGGCTAGAAAAGGCAAAGCTGCTAATGAATGCTAATGTGGCTTTTTAGCCGCTTTTTAACAAAGTAGTTCCACTAAATTATAAGTAATATGTCAGTGTTGTGATGACAAGTTTTCTCCTGCTGCCTCCAAACGGCTAAAAAATAAATGATCGATAGTTTGATGCTCCTGGACGAGGCTTGAGTTGTTTATAAAAGGAGGGAAAAGTGTTTTTAGACGTTCAGAGAATCTCTACTTCTGAAATTTTAAAACAACTCTTTCTCATACATATCTCTCATAGCGTGAAGTCATCCCTGTTGGATAAGGCAGGTGATAAGCAGGGTGGGGAGATAAGAGTCTTGGGAGGCGGGACGTATCATCAAAAGCATGCCGCTGACGCCCTAATGTTTACAGACAGATGCTGCAATGAGAGTTTTTGCATTTATATCAGAGCAACAAATCCCCTGCTGCATCCCCTAATCTCACACAGGTAAGGTTGGGGTGAAAAATTTGACTGTTTGCACTCACACCCTAAAAATTAGAGGACTTTTATAGGAGTTTTGAGTACAGCTAAAACAGACAAACAACAAAAAGATGAGATAAAACGGTTTGTCCACAGGGGGCACATAAAGCTGAAATCTACTCTACGCTTAAAGTGTTTTAATTGGGACACTAGTGGTATTGTGGCCCAAGTAAGTGCCCCATATACTGAGAATATGCCTCACATGGACAGCCAGGGTCAAGGTCAGAGGTTAGGCGTCTCCTCTCGCACATGTTACTCCTCCACCCTTCCCCTATTTCCTGCTTTATCCCATAGACTGTATATTGAATGGACGCCGTCTGCCTCCTCACTGGGTGAAGCCACTCCTAGAACAGCACCCTCTGGTGACGGACTGTAGTATAGGTCATAAATCCCACCTCCTCCAGCAATCCCTATGGAGCTGTGGACAAACTTTAGAAGTTTATTACACAGAACATACATTTTTCTCCCCCCTGGTTGTGATGTTGACACGTAGTTACTGTAAGACTGGTTTGTGCCCAAGTCCTCTTTTTTCTGTGCAGCTCCATTTTTAAAAGTTATAAGGGGGTTCATGTTTTCTGTGATTGACACTTGATACAGCCTATGGGTGTAAGAGGATTGCATAGCTCGCCTGGGGGATACGCTTCTTTAGCTGAGCTTCATCACAGCGACTCTCCCACCAAATGCGTACAACACTACTGTGCAAGTGGTGGAGTGCGTACAACCTTACTGCGCAGTGTTGGTTTCAGAAAGTGGAGAAAATCCCTTCAAATCAGTTTACTGACGGAAGATGGAGGTCAATGGTTTATCCACAGTCCAATCCTCCCCAGTTAACACAAAAAGCCTAAAAAAACAGCTTTTGACAGCTTGCTGAGCTAACAACCTGCTAAACAGGCGATTAATTCAATTCAGCAGCTTATTTGATAGTGAAGTAAATTGATATGATTAAAAAGAAGTGGAAAACGAGGCGTTACATCTTGTTTCCACTCACAGAGACTATTTCCTTTATCTCAGTTGCTTGATTGGGTTCATACGATTAAAAAGGGCACGATTATCAACGCTTTGTGAATCTGAGTAATGATATCCTGCTAAAACATGGTTTCATGTTTTATATGTCAGGTTGTTAGTCACATGTAGAACCAAATTAAAGAGGAGGACCCGTGTGCAGTTGACGGTTTATTATACAGAAGATAAGAGGAAAATAATTATAATAAAATAAGTCCAGAAAAAGTGTAACAAAATCACATAAAGACACCTGGATAACCAGGAGGAAGCATGGACAGGTTGATAATGATCTGACACAGGAGGGAGGAAGCGCAGAGACTAAATACACACAAGGGTAACGAGCAAAGCGAGAACAAACCACAGGTGCAAACAAGGCAGGTACACAACCAGGAAGGCAGGGAAACAGAAGTTAAACAAGACTGAACACACTCAGAGTCAGAAATACTAAATAAAACGGTTAATACTAAACAAACTTAACCTTCCAATGTTGTCGTATTTATTTGTCTGTCCTGGCCCTCACTGTAACCAGATTTTTCCTTCACCCTGCTCAGAAAAGTGAAAGGTGAATAGAGTCAAAGAGATGGCAGATACAACCGGTGATACCATCAAAGAGAAAATTACATTTGACAGGAACAGAGAGAGGTGACTCAACTGTGCTGCTTTATGTCCACTGAGTGTGTAAAAAGGCAGAGAGCTAACATAAAGAAAAAGTGCCAGGTGACGGCGGGGTGACACTAACAGGGCGGGCTGTCTGAAGGGAGACGCTGCGTGGGTTTAATGCGGGCTGCGTGTCTTTGTTTCAGATCGTCTCTCAGAGGAAACTGACCAAAGCTCTACTCAAGCAGGGAAACACTGCGGGGAAGTCTTCCATAACGGTATGACGGTGTTTCCAAAACGTCAATCACACACACACTCATAGACACACAAACACAAACACTCAAATCAAGCATGCACTACCTCTTGCACTCAGACACTCTGTGGATAATTAATTTGACGATGTTGCCTATTCAGTCTGCTCTCTTCCTCATTTCCATCTCATTTTCTCTCACCCCCTTGATCTACTTTTCCTCTTGCTGCCTCTCTTAACCTCCTTTCCTTCCTTCTTCCCTTCCTCCTCCCCCACTCTAAAGGTGACAGCAGAGGAGTTGTCGGGAAACGACGATTATGTCGAACTCTCCTTCAGCGCTCGTAAGCTGGACGACAAGGTTTGTGCAGCAGCGTGAGAAAGGCTGTGTGTCTTTCTTTAAACATGAGAGGAATTAATGTTCAGGAAATGGGAAGAGGCAGGTGTGTGTGTGTGTGGGAAGGAAAAGCCTGTGGGTGGGTGGGGGGGCTGTGGGATTTAGTGATGAAGCAACTGGCGCATAATACACAAGAGTGCAATCTGGCGTTAGGAGGCCTGCTGAGATAGGTGGCCACCCTCTCTCCCCCAATAACCCCCGCCCCTCTATCTCAACTCACATAGATAACTATATTAATTTTCAGCCTCCACACACTTACACACACAGAGAGAGAGAGCCACGGATGACTAACCCAAACAAGTTATGCCTTAGGGAAAAGAGGGTAAGGAGGGTAAATTAGAGCGGACAGGGAGGGGGATGCATAAAAGAAAGATGAGAGAAAAAAGGGTGAAACAGGGTGAAAAGATGATTCTGTTAGTGTGTGAATGATTTATACTGATCAAAAGAAGCTCTGATGCAACACCTCACGTGTGTGTGTGTTTTCCCCTCTGAAGGATTTCTTCAGCAAGTCAGATCCTTTTCTGGAGATTTTCAGAATAAACAATGATGGGACTGAGTCGCTTGTTCACAGAACTGAGGTAATAAAATTCACAGAAAAACACATTTTATCACCTACTGATGCGTGTCATTGATACAAGATGTTGTTTTCTTTACTGATAGACGGTCATGAACAATCTGAGCCCAAACTGGAAATCCTTTAAGGTTTCTCTGAATACTCTCTGCAGTGGGGACCAGGACCGAGAGCTAAAGGTAAATCGTTCAATACCAACATCAGAGCATCGTCAGTTTAGTCATTTTTGACTTTCACAATTTTAGTATAGTTGTAGTCCTGGAAAGTTCAGAACATTTCTGTTTTAGTGATAGTGTTTTAGTTCATAAAAAGACAAAATGCGGTTGTAATGTTTTCTGTGTTCACACTAAATCAGCTCATCAATCAAAAGTTGGTATCAAGGTTGTACCAAGTGCTTGTACCCCTCTTTTGTGGGCTGGGCAGGTGGAGTTCCTGACTCAGCCCCTAATGTACCAAAAAAAACCCTGAAACACCCTAGGCAGGCATGGTAAACAGACACAGAGAGAGACACATGGAGGCAGAGAGGATTCATCCCCTCAGAGCATTTATTACAAGAGATAAAATTAACACTGCGCCCTTGAACTAACTCCCCCTATTAAAGGAGTGCTTGTAGTTTGAGTACAGATTGGAGACAAGGCGGGCAGATAGCACAAATATAAAACATCCCATGGCACGCCTTAAACTTTATGTCCAGTTTTCACCTCGTTGATGAGAGTTTTTGCCATCAGTGTTTGCTGATCTTTTTGCCATGGCTCGCCGTTGTTCCACATTCATCATGAAAAGAAGGTCAAAGCACATTTATCGTCCCATTTTTATGAACAAGATTAAGCTAGGTAAAAGCAGGCAACATTAAGGGATGGACGATGTACCCAAATGTGACGTTTAAACATTTAAAACGCCCCCTACTGTTTGGTTGTGGTTTGGGATGAAGCCTGCCCCCTACATGTAAACTGATGGGACATGGATCAGACTTTTTTGTCAAATAGATTTTTTACTAACTCTTTTTTTGTTGTTATAATTATCTTAGGACTGAAACAATTCCCCCAGAACCTCGATTATAACAAATGATCGAGGAATTTTCAAGCACTCAATTATAAGCTGGGGCTTTTCTTCTGCAGAGCTCCAGTCGCTCATTAGCAATTCGCCTCTGAGTCGTGGGCGGAGAAAGCACTGCTCTGCACACTCCTGTTCATGCTAGCTTGCAGCCTAACATTGCCGGTGTAGTAGCAGAAGTAGGTAACATAGGAACTACTCAGCTCTTAGGCACTAATGTCTTTAGAGACATGATGAAAGTTAATATCATAATTAGCTTTCTTACGAGGCACTGCAATATGCTAACACACAAGCTTGTCCTCTGTATCTCCGAGTCTGGCCTTCATTGCGGGGCTCCAGGGTTGGAGCTTGGATTTGTGACATAGGAAATCTCACTGTATTTCAGTCTGCCATTTGGGTCTGATTACTCGAGTAACCGATGGAATATCAGGTAGAATACTATTACTAAAATATTCGACAGCTGCATCTATAGTTATCATCACACTGATTTACACCCAGATGCTCAGTTTCTATTTTTACTCAGTATTTGATGGAATAAAATGGAGGATAATGCCATGATTGACATTTCTGTTGACAAATATAACTCTTGGGGCATGTGTGCGCTAGATTAGTAGAGTAGAAAAGTAACTGAACGTTTCATAACTGTGAGTGTCTGCCTCTGACTGACTGACTGAAGAAGCTGTTACACTGTAGTCTGGTCTGACCTGAACGATCTTTGTTGGTGTCAATAAGTTGAATATGTAAGCTAGTGCTTGACCAGCCAGTGTGAAAGGTCAGCAGATGTCATTGAGGGTATTATGGCCTCAGTTTTTTGTAATTGGAGTTGAGGAGGACACAAAATCCGTCCTTAAGTAAAGTCAATAACGTCAATACTCAAGTGTAGGTGCTGGTATGAGGTAAAAACCCTGTGTCAGAGCATCTCCTATTGTGGGTCTTTTGAGTGGGTACAAATCATTTAGCGTGGAGGAAGGAGAGGGAAAAAGCGCCTAAAGTCCTGCAAATGCATCTCTGATAGTGTTTTTTTATCTGTGCAGCAAACTAATCTAAATGTCAAATCTAAGCTTTGATAAAGCGCCACATACAAGAAATATTTACCTTATTTAAGCAGAGCTAGAAATCTGAAAACAGCCTTCAGCCTCTCTGTCTATTTCCTCTCTTTGAGCCACAGGTTGAGTTTAGGTCACATGATCTCGCCTATTTGATATGAATAGCCTGAATGAAATTATTAAAGAGCAAACGCTGTTGAATACATCCAACGTAAGGAAAACTTGTATTATTTCGCCTTGTTATGTACTTTCAACCGGCTGGATCAGTGAGTGGGTGCACTATACGGCAGGGGTGCATTCTTTGGCATAACACCTGAGCTAAAACGAAAGCTGCCCAACAACCGCTCATCACCGCAGTATTTAAGCAGCCTCTTCCTGCGCAATCCGACATGAGATGTGCTAAAGCTTTCAGAAACTCTATCGGTGTGTTTATAGCTGCAGACATGAGGCCGTATTCAGTTGTGCAAAACGAGGGCTTTAACACACACATACACTTTCACATACACACACATACACACACAAGCTTGCCATCAGCTGTGGTTTCCAGGGCTACCTGTTTGAAGCATCAGAGTGCGATATGGCAGGAAAGAGATTTCTATTCAGACCAATGCATCCTTTTCACCAGCTCTTAACTGGCCGATGCATAAATGTATTACCCTCCTGTGTCGACTCTGTGCGTCTCCTCCTTTGTGCTCCTTCCTCACCTCCTTTCCTCACCTCGACACTTTTCTTCCCATCCCCTCTCCAGCCGACGGTTAACAGGCACTGAATGGAACAGCAGCTCTTCATTTTTTCATCACTCTCTCCCTCGCAGCTCTCGGCAAACCTGAAGTGGAAAGCACGGCTGCAGAGAGGAGCGCTTGTCTCCTCACACAGAAATTACTGTCAAAACAAAAGACACACATGGAAACCACAAATGACCACAAAAGCAAACAGACACACACACACACTTCAGGTGCGGACACTCTGCAGCATAAGTACAAGGCAGGAAATAAGAGGATTAGTGCGGGTCATTGTTTTCAATCAGACGTCTTAGGATTGGTCGTGATTGCTCGCCGCTGCAGAGAAATCAAACACAAAGGTCACAAAGCTTAATCGTGAATTGGCTCATTCACAACCACTGAACCCTCATGAAAGGTGGAAGCATTTCTCTGTGTAAATGAGTGTCTCTATTGACCGAGCGTATCGAATATTATCGATCCCAAAGAGTCCGTGACTCAGCCTGGATACTGATGCTTTTTCTCACAATCGGAAATACTCCAAACTGTTATCCTTTTGCATGAATAAACATGAGCCCGCTGACCCGCACTCTTCACTGATGAAGGAGGCCATTTTTCTTGTCCACGAGCTCCTTAGAGAGAAACAAAGTATTGCGCCTAAACACACACACACGCACACACACACATAAAGCTGTCTCCTAAGCCACGTCCCTCTCAGCATCCTCAGATTAATATTTCACCGCTCCATTGCCCCCCTACTAACACCGCCCTTATCAATCATTCAGCATGGCATTTCCCTGCATGCCACCAGCCCCTGTGTGAGCCACTGTGTGTGTGTTTATGTGCGAGTTTGTTTAGGTGACAGTGTAGCAGCTGTGCTCTCAAACCTGAAGTGGAAAGCACGGCTGCAGAGAGGAGCGCTTGTCTCCTCACACAGAAATTACTGTCAAAACAAAAGACACACATGGGGAGTTTCAGACCACCTTTAAGGAGGTGAGAGCAGAGCAGGAGGGCAAACAGGTGAGCAGGAACACACGAAAATGGACAAATGTTCTTATTGATCCCTGACAATGTTTATGTTTACAGCAGGTCACAAAACATAAAGAAAACATGATAAAAGTAACAGAGAGGACAAACAGAGGGAGGGTAAATGGACACAATAAACAGTGATAAAACTGATACAGACTTTCTCATTTGAGATGGATGCTTGAGGTTATGTAACAACAATTTAAAAACACCATGCAAAGAGTCATGGTTCATCTTAGTTCAAATAGAGCAGACTCCACAGTATAAAGGAACTAAATGAATGAAGTGGCAAACAACCAACAACTGATTACTGGCAATATTTATCATCACTAAAGAGTAAAAAAAAGTGTCTAGGAGGCATTGAACTGTTTGTGTAAGTTACAGGTTGTCTAATAATCATTTCTGCCAGCTGACAAACGGAAAGCACGACTTCATTGGGGAGTTTCAGACCACCTTTAAGGAGGTGAGAGCAGAGCAGGAGGGCAAACAGGTGAGCAGGAACACACGAAAACGGACAAATGTTCTTTATTGATCCCTGACAATGTTTATGTTTTTACAGCAGGTCACAAAACATAAAGAAAACATGAAACGAAAATTCAAGTTTAATCATGAGATTTAAATTTAAAATATGGCCAAAAAGAATGAAAGTCATGAGAATTTTTTTTAAGTGATTCATGATTATGAAAAAAAAGGTCATAGTTCAGATCGAAAGTTAATCTATGAGGTAAAAAGTCAATAATAAGATAAAATGTCATTTTCATTAACACTAGAAAAGTTTCAAATATAAGAAAAAAACAATAAAATGAGAATAAAAAAAGGTCAAATGTTTCAAATAAAAAGTCACTCTTTTGAAAAAGTCATAATTGAGATGAAAACTCACAAACATAAAATAATTATAATTTAAAACGATATAAATTTTTAGATTAAAAGTCACAAGTGTAAGATAAAGTCAAAAATGGTCAGATTAAACAGTCATAATGATGATAGAGATTAAAATAATTTGAAAATTATAATTGTCTCATTAATTTGACTTTAAATTCAATAAGAAAACGACTTCAGATCTCAAAAATTTACCATCTTCTTATTGCTTTTTGTTCTGATCATTTTTACTTTTTTCAGATAATTTTTATGACTTTTCATTCTGTTTTATTTTACTTTTTATTCCATAACTATGAAATGCTTACTAAGAATTTTGACTGAATAGTCTGATTATTTTATTAGTTTTGTTTTTCTTCTGGTAGAATCAGGCGATCCTGTCAGACCCCAGTCCTTCCAAAGTCCCAAAAATTAAACTCTGAATACTTGTGCGAGTCAAGTGTAGTGAAGCCCATAGAAGCAAAGAAAATTTACACCTGTTTGTTCTTTTATCCCTTATTTCTCGGTCTTGCTCTGTGGAGCCTGCAACTCTCAGAGGAATTAATTCCTCCTGGGATGGACAGTCACGCTGGACAAGATTGATCGGGCCTTCCTCAGAACTTATCTGTCAAAGATCTTTGTGAGAGGGAACTGCTGAATGCCAATTATCCTGCTGGCTTCTGAAACGAGCAGGGACTGACTCTTAGACAGTTCGTTAAATCGTAGAAGGTTCAAAATATGTGAAACAGTTTTACAACTTTGTTTTATAAAATCTTTGATTCAGCTGATTAGCTTTTTGATGGTATTTTGAACCCTTAAATCAGCTTTTTTTGTAACAAAATCTTAATGTTTCTTCACATATATGACTCAAATTCATGAAACTGAGCTCGTTCTGTAAAGAGATGCTCTGATGATAGACATCAGTCCATCTGTAAATGATGTGCCTCCAGCAATGTCATTGTGTTGATGTTAATCTTCAATTGATCACGTTTTATCCTTATCACATTAAATTAAAAACAAGGAACAAAAGTAAACACGTGTCCGTCTTTTGTTAGGGTGTTGCTAATGGAAACCAAACAGGTTTTTTCTTGTAATAATATCTTTTTTTCATTAAAATTGTACAGCTTTTGCCCTTTTCAATGATTATTGCAGCGAGCTGAACATCGATGTCAGCTGATATTTGCCCCTGTTTAGATTTATCAGCCCTGCAGAAAATAATGTGCCATGTGCTGATATCAGCAGCTGATGTTTATCTGGAGTCTGACACTGATTTACTGCTTTAGCTGAAACACTTTACTGCTGCTTTAGAAAAGAGGCCTTTTATTGGGGTTCGAAAAGCCATCTGCAGGATAAACTTGGATGAATTTTCATGGTCGAACGCGACAGAAAACGTCCACACTGCAGATTTATTACAGTATTGATGAGGAAGATTGTCAGCGTGTGGTTTGTGAAGCGTGATATTTCAAACGTTTACACTCAAGGTCTGCACCGCCAACATGACAATGAACCTGTGTGTGTGTGTGTGTGTGTGTGTGTGTGTGTGTGTGTGTGTGTGTGTGTGTGTGTGTGTGTGTTTGCCCAGATCCAGTGGGAGTGCATCAACCCTAAATACCAGATGAAGAAGAAGAACTACAGAAACTCTGGTGTTGTCACTCTCAACCACTGTAAGGTGAAGTTACACACTCTCCTCTCCTGCACAGTCTCTCTGGGGACTGTAGAGAACGGCTGTTTCACTGACAGTCGAAGGACTGATTTTACATCTACTCTAACGTTTGCTGTCTTGCAGTTTCTCGTCCCCTTCTCTGCCCTGATTGGCTCATTGATTTGCTTTTTGTCTGACTACAACTAAGAACTGTCAGCCTGTTAAATAATATAAAAGCAGTTGCAGGAATGTGAATAATGTAGCATTTGCTTTTCATACATGTGCTTCATTAGGTATAATCTTATGATCAGTGTCCATTAATTCAGTCTTTGTCATATGAAGCTCAGATTTTACTTCTACTTCCACAAACACTCATGCTAAAGCTTGCTGTCCTGTCAGACAAGCCTGAGCTTTTCTTTTATTTTGCAGCTTTTTTTTTGTTTGTTTGATGTAATAAAAAAGCTCCAAACTTGTTTGTCAGTTAATTTTCTGTTAATTAACTGATGATTTATTTTAGCACCAATTTCAAGCGTCAGCGCGCATCCACCACAGCAGCATTCACCTCGTTGAGCTCTTATCAGATCCGACCTTGAACCAAAGCTGGGTCCTAAATGTAATCATCCCCCTCCCCCCCTCACAGATAATCAAAATGTACTCCTTCCTGGACTACATCATGGGAGGCTGCCAAATCCAGTTCACAGTAAGTTTCATCAGATATAATCTCCTCAGTATTTACAGCAGCATGTCTTTTTCTGTCCATGCTCACTCATGTGCTGTGAATCTCTGTGTGTGTGTGTGTGTGTGTATTAATATCCCAGGTGGCAATAGACTTCACAGCCTCGAACGGGGACCCCAGAAACAGCTGCTCCCTCCACTACATCCACCCCTACCAGCCCAATGAGTACCTGAAAGCGCTCGTGGCTGTAGGGGAGATCTGCCAAGACTATGACAGGTAGAAACCTCGCCATCCATCATCGTTTAGCCAGCGCACACTCACTTTTAAACTCACACACACTCACTTTCAACCTCCCCTCAGGAGCAAACCGCCTGCATGAACAGATTCTAACAGGTTTATAACGTCAAATCATAAATCTCCAGCTCTCAACGGGTCTCATTCACCAAATGTGAAAAAAGTGCTCAGTCAGGTTTAAATTGGTTTCCTGGGATTTGGCAAATGTGTTCAAACCACTATAGTGAATCCTAATTAATCTTACCTGACCTCCGCGCTTGCTATCGGCACACTGCCAATTTGTGCGTTGGAGAAAGTGGAAGTAACTCTCAATCAAAGCCGTGTTCGCTGAAACAGAAAAGCAAATAGATTTCAGATGGAAAGAAAATGAACAAAATAACATCTAAAATAGAAGATGGAGAAAAGGTTTATTTTCCCTCCTAGAGTGAAGTCGGCAAAATAGGAAAAATCAGACTTGAAGTTCAATTACCAAGACGGAGGATGTTGTGGTTCAGAAATATGCACTTCACTCAAGTAAAATAGAAAAAAAACATTGGTTTAAGTTTAAATGTCCAGGAAAAAAAGGAAATAGACTGACAGAAAATTCAGGAAAAATGTGAAGAAGTACTAGAAGGTCTGAATTCGTGTGAAATATTCAGTGAGGTTTGATGAAACAGAAGGAAGTTTGGGCAGTAAACAGGTCTGTCATGATGCCAGATTTTCAGGTGATGACCTACATTCCTGCAAAAACATCAATCTTGACTATTCTGTCCTTAAAAAACACCTTCAAACATAAACTAGGTAAATGTCACAGCTTTTAATACTTTTGTTCTCATCACTACCGCCTAAGGCTTAAAGGGATATTCTGGTGTAAATTAAAGTTAGGGTCAAACACACTGTAACACCAAGTTAGACACCCCGTAGAGAGATGAATGTTACCGACTGCTTGCTTCTGTAGTTATACTGACTTAAGTAATGACCGCATGATAGCAATACACAATGGTCTACATCTCCATGTGCACACCAACCAAAAAGCCACTCTCAGCCACAAATAATGCTTAGAACAGCACCTAACTTCATCAACAGTGCACATATGGTCCCAGCCATAGTACTAGCCACCAAACACCTTTTAATTTAGCCTGATTTCTTTAGCAAAGAGATCAAACAAAACTCACCCACTCTCCTCCAGCAGCCACTTGTTTGTGAGGGAGCCCTGATGAGTCGATTGGAGTTTCGCAGCTCAAGGAAAAACATGAATGATTATTACTTCATGGAAATGCAATCAGACTGAGACGCTAAGGCAGAAGAGCTACCTCGTCTGCAGTGCAAAAAGATTATTATGATGATTATTACGTCAAGGAAATGATCCGCTGCAACTTAAGTTTACGCTGGAATATCCCTTTAAGTGACTTTGTGGCTGTTAGGAAATAACATTTTTGCCACAGTATCAACAGGCAGAGGCAAAATGCACCTGAATCTTTATAATAAGGTTTAAAAGTACAGTGTAAAAATGGAGTCAAATTCCTGACTGAAATGCCCCCTTGCTCACCTCTCCTGCCAGTGAGACGACGGTGGCCTTCAAGGACAAAAAGCTCCTGTGATTCATACTAAGAATTATTTCCCCTTTCGTCAAGTTTTTACCATCAAAGAGTCTTAAACTACAGATTCTCTTGCACACTAGTCAAAGATTGTGGTGTTGAAAGGAACCTGGTCCTTAAGCAGATATAATGGCTCAGTTTAAGTGATTATTATATTCAGGCGATTACACACTGATTTAAACATTCTCATGAATATTATATTCCATTTTACACCAAGTCTGCTCCGCTAAATGACACTAAATCTAACACATTGTATGAATGATGAATCACAATGGTATGAATCACAACAATTTTACAGAAAATGGCAAAAACAAACCGGAGAATGGAGGTTAATTTGGTCATTTCTACGCTTAATACTGTACATAAATACGCTTCATGATCCTTTTAGTCCCACACACTCATTGCTCAGTTGAGGCTTATATAGTGTTCCCCCTCTCGCTGGCTGTGCTTTAAATAAGCTCTGCATTATGCCTGGTGTGCGCCCCCATTTTCGAACACACCCCTGCCTTCGTTATTTGCGCGTATACATGGTCTGAGGCAGTTCTAAATTTGTTCACAGAGTGCAGCAAATTCAGGTCATGAAATATTTATGAACCCGGGGCTCGGTCGTAAACTTTCTCACACACAGTTTGTGAATGAAGCCTGATGTTTTTGGCTGTCATTTGTCTTCCCCTTTGTGCCTTTTTGCATCATTTACGACAAACCCTGCGTCTCTCTCTCTCTCTCTCTCTCTCTCTCTCTCTCTCTCTCATTTCGTAGTGATAAAATGTTCCCTGCATTTGGTTTCGGAGCTCTGATACCACCAGACTTCAAGGTAAGACATTCAGGATGTGTGTGTGTGTGTGTGAATGTGTGTGTTTGCAGCAGGATACTCAAGATTTTAGATATCTCTGGCAGGCACAGCTTGCCTTTGATCATCATGAAAGAGGAGCGCATCTGTCCGCCCGTGAATTGTTCTGAACATGTTGTGCCGTGTGTTCCCTTCAAATTAACAGCTTTGTCTTCTCTGCCCAACGTGAAGGTATCCCACGATTTCGCAGTGAACTTCGATGAGGACAATCCTGAATGTGCTGGTGAGCAAACAAACACACACTTGACTCCTTGACTGGTAGAAACTTTCTCATTCATGCATCACACGGGGACCAAAACACTCTCTCAGTATCACTGCTCTGTGGTCTCATCCCTCCCCCTCGCTGTCAGACCCATATTTCTCCCTCTGTATCTATCCCCACTCTCCGTTGCTTCCTCTCACTCATACCAAAACACACACAAGCAGGCACTTAAACACACACACACACACAGCTGGGAGATTTGTCAAGTACTTCAGGCTGAAGATACAGAGAGAAACAACACTAATCTGTATGTGTGAAATGAGCTTGTACGCTTCTCTCCCCACATTGCTGTGTTCCTGCGGTGAAGGTGCGAGTGTGAACGCTTTATTTTGTGTGTCCTACAAGAGATTTTGTTCCACTTTGTGACATGCAGAGTCTGATTTAGATACAAGAGCTCTGACCTGGGGAGATCAGAACACAAAACACTTAAGACAAAAAGACGGAAGGGGAATTAAGAGAGCGGTGTGTGTGCATGTTTCAGGAATCCAAGGTGTTGTCGAGGCCTACCAGAACTGCCTCCCCAAGATCCAGCTCTACGGGCCCACCAACATCGCCCCCATCATCCAGAAAGTCGCCTCATCCGCCTCTGAGGAGATGCACACCAAAGAGGCCATGGTGAGAGAGAGAAAATGAGAAACTTTGCTCTGGTTTTGTTCCTGTTGTTGTGGCTGTCTGTGTTCAGCACACAGGGAGGTGAGGAGAGGACAAACAGCAATAAAAAGCAGGACAATAAGACAACAGAGGAGGTAACAGAGGGAAAAAAAGAAACACAGAAAGAGGGGAATTGAATCGAGGAAGGAAGTGATTGATATTAATTAAATTCCAGTCATGAATCTTAAAGCACAAATTCCTCAGAGCCTTCATGCCTCCTGCTTCCCTCCAGCTTTCTGGTGGATAAGAATGACTTTTATTCAAATTAGATTTTGACAAGACGCCACTTTGAAAACCTAAAAATTCAGCCAACATCTATTCTTCCTTTTCTCCCACCCACAAATCTCTCCCATCCGCCCTTTTAGGAATACTTCATCCTGCTGATTCTGACTGACGGCGTCATCACCGACATGGCAGACACGCGGGAGGCCATCGTGCACGCCTCCCACCTGCCCATGTCTGTCATCATCGTGGGCGTGGGCAACGCAGACTTCACAGACATGCAGATACTGGACGGGGATGACGGGATCCTGCGGTCACCCAAGGGCGAGCCCGTCCTGCGCGACATCGTCCAGTTTGTCCCCTTCAAGGATTTCAAACATGTGGGTGCACTTTTTGAGGAATCTATAAAATCTTCTGGAGGAAAAACTCAGCTTAAGAAAAATGCATCCCAGGCAGAAACAGAGTTATTCTCCAGGGAAGTCCGACAACATCAAGACATAAACAAACGAGCCCCTTTACAAGAATGCAGCAGCAGGGGCTTTGTCACACATTTTTGCTCTGTTTGTCAGCTAAATTTGTTTCTTGCGTGGATGCGTTTTTAGAGTCTGCATAACTATGGAGGAACTCTTTTCTATTCAGCTAGACAGCAAAACTTAGGAGCAGAAGACTTCTGCAGATAACAAAAGAGGAGTCTAGTCTTGACCTGATGAAACATTTCAAAGCACTACAAGACCTTTATCAAAAAATACAATTTTCACCTTTCACAAATCATTAATTTATTCTCTATTCCTTTTCTATAAAGCAGCTAAATTTCCTGTGATGCACATTTCGGATTTTATTTTCAACCAACCAATAACTTCTAACAAATATCCGTTAAAAGCCTTCGACTGCACAGGCAGAGCATTTATGGGCTTAAGGGAAGCCTGTGATTCAAATCTGGCATCCTACCAATCTGCCAACGCCAACTTTGTAATACAAATTCTCAAATTAATTACAATAAATAGTCTGTATAACCTCAGGCAATAAGCAAAGTGTGTGCATTAAGATGAGCAAATAGCCTCTGTGCCTAAACAGAAACATAAAACACTTAAAAAATACTATTAAAAATACAGTCAACTTCATTAAAGTGTAAGTGTAAGTGTAACACACAGTTACAAACTGTGCAGCAATCTCATGAGTGATGGATACCAGTTGGATATGACCAGTCAGATCATATTTAGATAACCAAAAACAGGACGAAGACTCCTGGCATGTGTCTGTCTCAAGTAAAGAGTCACGTAATGTAGTAGTGTAGGTCAGTGTTACTAGATTAGAAAGAATCATGCTGATTTGTTTGTTTGGAGGCAGAGAATACGGGCAAAAAAAACACGAGGAGGAAATATCTTGTGATTGAAATCATAAAAGATTGAATCGACTTAAAATGAATGGACAGGCAAAAGCAACACAAAATTATCAACAACATACTCAGCATAATCCAAGGATGACATTTAACAATAACCTGACGTCATATAATGACACACAAGGCAATGTAAAGCAACTGAGCGTGATGTAACACAATAAAACACAATACAGCATAGCAACATAGTGTGTGTGACATGATGTGACGTGACATAGTGTAACATGATCATGCCCAACACAATGGTTCATAATGTTACAGTTTGCAACATGACAATTCACAATGTTTCAGACCATCATAACAGTGAACTGAGGCGGGTAGTAAGAGTAACTCTGCTCAACTTGTTCAAAGTCATAAACCCCCTCAGCTTGCTTGCAGTGAACCTTGACCTGCCGGGGTCACTTTATGAAAGTGGTAGGAAAGAGTCTGGATAAGGATGGGTGGAAAGATTTTTCCTGCAGTTCAGTGCATGGACTTCCTGTACCTTTTAAAATTAACCCCTGAAGCCGATCACAGTTTGAATCCCACAGCTCTGCCCCACTGTAACCCCAACAGATTTGTGACAGCATTCTTATAACACCACAAATCAAGCAGTCTACTGTAGTTTCTTCTAAACTCAGATCATACATTTCACACTGTGTTATTCGTTTTTTTTGCCAAGTTGGGTATCAACACAAGCTGCTGCTACAGCTAGCTTCCACGTCCTAATGGGAGAAATGGCATCTGCTGCTGGATTACAGTCCTAAAACAGAACAAGTACATCCATTTTAATGCAGTCACAGGCCTGCATGGATGCTGGCTCCCTGTGAATATGCTAAAAAACAACTGAGCTTTAATTGCTCATCAGTGATGCAGAGGAAATGTGTGCAAATGTGTGATGACAGTAATCTAGAATAAGAATCACATCAGGGATCTGATCAAACAGGGACAGTGATCAGTGTTTTAGTCTTTATCGTACTCGAAAAGTTTCCAGCTGCAGCAGATAAATCTAAAGTTAAAAAGTTAAAGTTCAACTTCAACAGTGGCTTTATCTATGTGTGTGTGTTTGTGTGTATATGTGTGTCTGTGTGTGTGTGTGTGTGTGTGTGTGTGTGTGTGTGTGTGTGTGTGTGTGTGTGTGTGTGTGTGTGTGTGTGTCAGGCATAGAGCTCTGTATTCAGGGGGCAATGGGTTTGAATAAGTGGGTGTAATATGCTTGGTGTGCTCATCAAAACACATCAGCTCTTCAGCTCTCTGCTCATTGCCTGTTTGTATGTGTGTGTGTGTGTGTGTGTGTGTGTGTGTGTGTGTGTGTGTGTGTGTGTGTGTGTGTGTGTGTGTGTGTGTGTGTGTGTGCCTGTCTCTCTCTGGCAGCATTAATTTTGTTTGGCTTTGACAGGGTGTGTTTGGCCGGCTCTGTTATGGTGAGTTTGGTCTGTGACAGGTTGAGAAATCAACCAATTACACCCTAGCTGAATGAGGGGGAGGATGGAAGAAGGAAATGGAACTTATACACTAACCAAAAAGTACAAAGTGAGAGAGAAAGGGAAGAGACAGAGAGAGAGAATAAATCAGGAGGAAACAGAGGAGGAAGGTGACGGGGGAGTGGTGGTGAAGACGGTGTTGAGAGGGAGAGTCAACAGGAGACCAGAGCTAAAGACAAAAGGGAGCAGGGGAGTGTGTGACAGAGGTGGAGAGGTGATTTTCTGCTCCGTCGTTTCTTTTCAGAGGGGATTAGCAGGACGGAGCTGCTGTGTGACAGGCAGAGTGGGGGGGATAACAGGTAGATAGGAGGGTGGAAATGAGGGAGGTGGGGGAGCGCTTTGATGATGCATTGTCTCTGAGAATTATGTGAGACGGAGTACGACAGACCCTCTGACTTTGAGGATTCTGGAGAGGGTGCGCTGTGACAGCATGTGTGTGCTCGCTGACAAGTGACGGGGCTGTGCTTAATTACTTGTGTTTGTCTGTGTGTGTGTGTGTGAGAATGTGTGCGTACATGCACTTATGTCTTCATGTATGCATAGGAATGTTTTATTTTACTCTAAACTTGATATTTGATACTTTTATAACTACCAATCTACCATTTCTCCAGCTGTTTCCTCCTCAGCCCTCGGGTCCTTTGGTAGACAAAAACATTGAAATTCTTATGAAATAACAAAAACATGTCCTATTTTGAACTTTTTAAAAAGCACCCTGAAAAATACACCTTATCCAAAGGGTTTTTCTGTGTTCTTGTTTATATTCCTATTAGTTATTCATTGCACAGGCAAGAGAGTAGTCTCAAACAGATGCAGAGAAGTATAAAAATAGCTGTCCCAGAGTTGAACTTCTCAAAATCCCCTCGAACCCCCTTAAAATTCAGGGAACATAAAAGATCTGATGAACAATAAGAGACTATTGTGGATATTATACTGTGAGTACAGTTGAATCAAATGCTTTTTTAAACTTATCCATTTTATGTTCAATTTCAGTAGACAATAAACTCACAAGGACAACACCTTACACGTTTCCATGGTAACTGAAATGGTGTAGGCTGAAGCTAGCTTATTTAGGCTAATTACTTACCCCTCTAATGGTAATTTTTGTTAACTAAAACTACTGAAATAATGAAAACTAGTAAAACGAGGTTCTGCAAAAACAAAAACAACTAACTTGATCTACATTGAGTGTTTACAAATTTTACTAAAATTACAAAAAAATGTCCTTCCTCACAGTCTTTGGCACACACACCTTTGTCAGTCTCAGCAGCAGCCTCAGGTGTTGGCCTGACCTTCAAAGTTTTGAGATCTTTCTTGGGAAAATTTAGATAGATTATTAGATTAGATAGATTTAGATATCAACAAATCAAGACAGCTTCTTGTTCACCTAATGACTAGCCATTGTTCTGGTGGACACGGTTCTTCAAAAATAATATCCTTCTCGTTTTTAGCCAGGCTTTGTGGTAAAGAATAAAGATCTTATTCTATAAAGTCTGTCATTGTAATATGATAAAAAAAGATGATCCTTGAGGATTAATAATAAATTACAGTGATAGTCAGAAGAAGAAGGGGTTGGTCTACATTGACTTTGAACAGAGAGAGAGCGGCACACTAACCGGACACACTGTAGCTGCTGCATCTTGAAGTAGTTTTTTGACGTTAACTGGATGAAAGTTGAGTCCTTGGCTTTCACTGTAGTAAACCTCTTCCTCCAACGATGCCCTCAATTCAGCATGAATCCACCTGTTGCTGAGCAAAACTAGTTGACGCACATGCGATGAACAAGCAGGGGCATGTCCATAGTTTAAAACAGGGGTGGCCCTACCCTTGCACAGACTTATTCAGGGGGGGATGAAGCATGTGAGTCCACACACAACTAGATATCAATTGTTGTTGAATTTATGCTGTGACAATTTAACCCTGTGGCTTGTATTTAGTGGGTGGTTGTTGATCTTTAAGAACATACTATATATATATATATACTTTTTTACAATGGTGTCGTTAGATGTTTTTTTTCTTTACAACAAATTTTTAGACCCCCAACAAGTATCTCAAATGCAGAAATAATTACTCAAAGCAAGTGTTTTCAAAAGACAAAAAACAAACTATACTTAAAACCCAGCTCAAAAACTAATCAGAACCAAACTAGGGGGAAAAAACTGAAATATTTCAGAACTATTGTAACCCTTTTTAACCTTAATTACTGTTTTTGCAATAATATGTTCATTGCAAGAACAACACAGATGCATGTGTGACACAGTTTGTCATTTTCAGATTGCATGTCTCACAGGTTTACCCCCACTTTCTGATGAATAATGAATGTTATCATTTCAGTTTTGGCTTTATACATTATTTTTACTGAATTGCAATCTTCTAAGTCTTTGAATCTTAGTTTATTAAGCTAAATTAATGGTCAATTACCAATATAGTTTTGCTTATGAATCATATGGCTTTCTTTTGCAATACAATGTTAGCTACAAGACCGTGACGGTCCTTTATATCCTTTAAAGTTGTACAGTCCAAATTTCAGTTGAATCTGCAGGCACAGGCGCAACAATCTGAGAATAACTTTCCAATAACATTCCTTGAAGCATAAATTGTATCGGATTTAATAACAAGATTATTTATATATTCTTCTGTGTTCTTTCATGCATTTTTATACTATATTGACTGGGGTAAGTCGTGCATTTTCTTCAGGAGCACATTTGGAGGAGAAAACAGAGATGGTACTAGAGGACGAAAGGTGAAAGCAGGGGTGTTTTGAGGTTGTTAAATGAGCCTGTCTGATCACATCAGTCTCACTGGTTCAGACCTTTGACACACCAGACTCAACAGTAAATACAAGCATCCTTGAACCATGCATGGCTGCTGCTGTGTGTGTGTTTGTGACCTCTCTCCTTGTCTTCTCTCCCCATGTGTCCGTCTGTGGTGTGTGTGTGTGTGTGTGTGTGTGTGTGTGTGTGTGTGTGTGTGTGTGTGTGTGTGTGTGTGTGTGTGTGTGTGTGTGTGTGTGTGTTTCAGGCCTCTCCAGCTGCCCTGGCGAAGAGTGTTTTGGCAGAAGTCCCAAACCAGGTGGTGGATTACTACAACGCTAAAGGCATCAAACCCAAGTGTATGTCGGACTTTGAGTCCTCAAGGACCTTCAGCCCCTGACAATGGAAAACATGCATCCAACACACACACATGTATATCATATATATATATATTCTTTATGTACTGTATAATAAGAAAACACATGCAAAAGCACAAGCACACACATACACACGTACATACGGTAGTCTAGCTCAGAGATTTAGCTCGTTCTGGTGAAACAATTTGAACTACTCCATTGATGACTATTGCATGTTTGGCCACAAAGGTGTCACCTGGGAAATTATTACTCTCTACTGTATATCTGAAGATGTTTATAGAAATAAGAGCAGTCTTCTGAACCAGCATGCGGACTCAGACCACTATAGGCCACCCAAAGAAATGACACTCCTACCTTATTTAGATAACTAGCAAGTAAAGATCTGTGGGGTAGAGAAGCCAAATATATGTGATTGCATAGCCGTAAAAAGCTTAGAATTAGAATTGCAAATGTTATTTGTGGGAACGGTCGCACCCCTGTTAGTATACTGCATAAATGCATGCATAATTCAGCTCTTACTAATATCCAATCTCCCGTAGCCGCTTGCTAGTTATGAAATAAAGTATCTCTGTCATTTGAGTGACATTCAGGGCTGTCTTGGGTGTTTTTTGGGTTCTTTTCTACAGATTTCTTTGAGATTTTGCTAAATGGAAATGAAAAACAGAATTATTGTAATAATTTCTTATTAACCTTCTTACATTTTAAAGAGTTTGGGAAGGATAGAAACAAAGCGTATGTGGTAGACACTCATCTGTGGGCTGAAAACCGTTTTTTTCTGTATTCTGCATGATGATTACAATAAAGATGTTTGGGTTTTATCATTTTAGTGTGGTCTCTGATATCATGTTTCTACATTGTAAAGACATAAGTGTTCAAAAGGGGGATAAACATACCCTTTAGTGGGGAAACAAGATTGGTTATTGCATTGAAATCATGCATGTTTTATATAAAGAATTGAAGGCTGAATGTCAGAGAACTTCATCTAAAAAACCTGGGTGTGCGTTTTTAATCTATTTTAATGGTTTATTTCAGAATAACAATGACAGAAAGGATGGCAGCTTCTTAATTGTCTTCTTAATAGACTATTAGTGCATGCAGACATCCACTCACATTGCTATCGCACATCTCCTCCTTTGTCTTTCAAGGACAGACCGGCCTAGATTGACTAAACCAGAGCACCTCAATACTTCAAACTGACACACACACACTCCCTAGACACACATAAATAAGTCTATCAGCTCACAGATAACTCCATCTTCGACATCTCTCTTTCACTTTATTTTTTCACATCCCCCAGACAGACATTAAAATGCAGAAATAAATTAATTCCCTAATCTCCATAAAGTTAATTAGGGCAAATCAAAGTTGGGCTGTCCAGAGAGAACTCTATATGTGACTCATTCTCAGGCAGACAGATCAGTAATCACTTATATGAGCCTCCTGATATCTCGTGCAGACACAGCTCACACATTAGAAGATACTGTGAAATGAAGAATTGGACAAAAAGCGAAAAAGAAACCTACACCACTTGAGGTCTTCAATTCCAAATACCATGAGAGATGGGACATAGAGTAAATGAATAAAAACTAAATTTTCAGTTTGAAAATCATTTAAAGTAAATAGTTGATTGAGAATAGAGCAAAGATATTTGATTTCAGCTGCTCAATATTTTAGGGTTTCACTTGTTTTTCTCTCTGTCTCTATTCACCAGATGTTTTTTAACAGGTCAGCACTGAATGCTGGCCATTTGACTGAATTATAGCATATGTTGCCTCAAAATCTGTATTTATTATTCAGCATTAATGAAGCCTGGCCAGATGTGTAGGCTAAATCCACCCAATTCAGACCTTATCAACATGTTTTCTTTCATTGTATGTCACATGGAATTGGGCTTTTAATACAGATCATATCCCTAGGATTGAAGGCTAAGAATGTTTAACAACTTTGAAGGGGACGTTGAAGCATATCTACTTCTGTAAGGCCTACAACAACTTGATAATACAATGTGAAACTACTAAAACCACCAGCCTACCGCTAAAACTGGCAAAAGACTGGAAGCTGTGGTGGTAGAACCTTAAACATCAGCATTATACAGTATGAACTTTATTTATTTAGTTATTTTATAAACATAAATCACACATAATAATACACACAAAATCAGAGTCACACAAGGAGAAAAAATAAATAAATATATATATAGCACCCAATGTGCACAGTATTGTGGCAGACTTGTGGGTGTCCTCCATCTCAAACCATTTTCACAATTTTTTTTTCTAATTCCTTTTTCAGTTCATTAAAAAACAGTAACAAAAACACATTTCATTCTGAAAATAGTAATATAATTCATTTGGGCCCTATTAAAGGTGGATATACAAATAAATTGCGGTTGCTCTGTTTACACAAATATCCAAACTCATTCAAACTACAGTTCATAAATTCAGCATTTCCATATAGTTCATGAAATATCTCTTCTCCCCCTGATAAAGTAGGTAAATTAATACACAGTAAAGAAAAGATAAGGCGTCATATATTTGGCCTTAGTAAACCTTGGTCCAAAGTTAGCATTTCAGTATGTATGTATACATACACTCACACATGAGTACATACACAAATTCACAAGTGTGCACCTAAATTCAAACAACAACTTATGCTAATTTTAAAATACAATATGAAACAACAAAAACCACCAACCTGCCGCTAAAACTGGCAAAAGATTAGAACTTGTTGTAGTAGAACGTTAAACGTCAGCATTGTGAACTTTATTCATTTATTTTACAAAAAAAAAAAAAAAAACTGTTGTCCATCACCAAGCCCAAGGTTAACAATTGCCTCGAAAACTCCTCAGTTGCGATTTATTTTCTTGGTTAAAACGTATCAAGCCATTCAACATGAAATATTACTTGAAAATATGGTAAAGTCCTGGGTCCCGTTTGTCTGTGTTTGTTAATTCGGAGACTTGTTGCGGGCCGGAACCTTTGGCATCGGCCTCAACAACGCTACGAACCTTTTCCTGTCACGTACCGGAAGTAGTCAGGGTGACATTTGGACGAGTCGAGGGAGGCATGGTTCTGTTTATGTTGTGAAATTAACGCTTTTACTACCCGATTTAGATATAAAGGTTTATTCTGAGGAGCGCTATGGCGGCGTGGAGCTGTCGGTTCGTCCTTCAGCGGGGAGTTCGGCTCATGTGTCCGCGGACAGCAGCTGAGAGGTGAGCTGTGCTAACAGGATGACAGCGGAGCTAATGCAGCTGAGGTTCATTTCTGGATATAAATCTACTGATCGAGGTCACTGAAGTGAAAATACTGTACAGTATAACAGTGCTGTACTAGCCTCTTCTTTACCAACTATTTAGCTTATTTTGTTTACTGTTAGTCTGAAGCTTCCTTATGATGGAGAAAGACTAAAACCCTAAACAGTACCTCACTTAGGAATAATTGTGAAGATTGCAAACACGTGATTTACTCATATTATTATTGTGGTTTTTTCTTTCTGATGAAAAGTTTGAATTGGTCTGTCTTTGTCTCAGAGATGGTCAGGCTTTGCAGTCAGCTTCTGTTCAGTCATTTCTCACTTGTCTTCATCCCTTTGACTCATTGTCACTGAGTTTTCTGACATTTGCACACTTTAAATGACCAACTGTCCCTGTGAATATATGCATCAACGTGTTTTCATCAGCCAGGCCTAAGTGACTCAGCAGCAACAGAAAGTCAACCAAAATGACAAATAAAATAAAACTTAGGAGCAGATTGGTAAGCAAGAACATTTATCATTTCATTTAGTCACCTTATCAAAAAATACCTCAGCTTTTTAAATGCCTCGTTCCAGGACTGGGCAATATATCCATATAAAAAATATATTTGATATATATTTTTAATGAGATATGGAATTGGAGCATACCACATATATCGATATATCGATATACAGATATCAGATGCTGTTGTTGACAGGCTGGTGAAGGACACACTTGTCTGTCCTCTAATGTCTACCTCAAGACAGCACTAACTGTTTATCAAAGTAGAAAAGAAAGAGGGGGAAACATTTACTGAGTTCATAATCGGTCATAGTCTTGTACAACTGGTTGCGAATGTTAAAAAGATAAGAAAGACAGAAAGGTAATCTCAAAATGATGTTTAAAAACAATTTTCTTAAACTGAGCATTTTATTTTGTTCTGTCTTTATAGATGTAAATGCTGCCCTCACAAGGGTTTGTCATGTTTAACAGGGTTTTTCCTGGCTCAAATTGAGGCAGAGGTGGCACCATCCTGACCGTGCGCCACGACGTGCATGTATTTGTAAATTCAACCGATTCACTTTCTTTTACAGGCAACATACTTTAAGTTAAGAGTTCAAAAAAGAGTGTGACCATTATTATGTTAAAGCATTCATTTATTAAAACTATATACATACACAAATCAGCTGGCAACTTTAAATTGAAAGTACACTTCATCCACACATCTCACAACCAGACAGAACATTTCAGCCTCCTCTTTTTCATTCTGTAGAACCTCCTCATGCACTCCTTGTAGTCCAAGGCCTCCTGGTCTGGTCCATCAACGGCCACCTTACAACAGACATCCAAGTGCCTCTCCTTCAGTCTGTTCCGCAGAGGTGTTTTCACCTTAAACAAAACAATTCATCATGCATTAAGTATTTTTGTTTTTATTCTGATACAGACATGAAGAGTGATAGTGTTTTCAATCATATATTATATATATGTATACGCTGGAGTGTCCTCCCTAAAAAAAAAAACGACAACCAATTATTTCTTAAACTATCTAAACTATGTTATTTTAGTTTTTGTAACTTTATTAGTTGAGTGTTTTTAGGTACTACCATCTTTAATACACTTCTCCTTCTCTTCTGCTGCTTTGTGAATGGCTATCACCTCATGTCTTTTTAATGTGTCCAGCCTGTAGTTGGTTGATGGCTGTCTCACTAAGGAGGCAATAATTGCCTGCTGTGTTGGGGCACAGTGCTTTTGGCATAAATAGCAGTGCATGCCTTCCTCAGTATGCCTGAGCCGGGTAAATTGATTGAGCCATTGCTTGTCAAAGCCACTGGCTCTGTGTTTTTGAGAAGATCTGGAAAGAGGAATAAAAACCACGTACACGTCGGCTTTGCGTTGTTATGCTCCTAATTGGAAACTAATTAATTAATTACCCTCGCCTCGCCGACTCGTCCTGTCCTGCATTCTGACCCTCGCGATCACCAGTCCCTTGTGAAGTACTTTCAGACCTGACACAAATTTCCACGTTGTCACCAACATGAATTATAGCATTTTAACTGCCTGTTACGTTTTTTCTCTGCTGTGTTTCACCTGGACTCTTGACTTTCCTCCTCGCGAGGTCGCTTTTTAAAGTACTGGCTGATTTTGCCTGTCATAACTGCAACGCTAAAAATGGAGTAAACTTTTTTTTTTAAATAAACACGACATGCTTGGATGCAAAAAAGAGAAGCAGTAATTACCTGTTTGTACCATCCGCCAGGGAAAATCAGGACGCCGATAGCACCAACTAGCGGGAAAAACACTTGAAAAAACATGATTCGATCCGTTTCTTCTACGGTAGATGCTTCAGGTCTTTCCGGTGCACTGCTGTTGATATAGCGCCTCTATAGTGGCGCAACGCTGCAACTGCAGTTAAAATACGTTGCTGCTGCATCGGGACATCAATCGCTCAATCAACACAGCTGGAGCTTTACGCTGTGTTGAGCGAAATCCATCGCTCTGGCTGGGGGCGGCACAAAATTAGGTGGAGGCGGCCGCCACGCAATTTTGAACGCAGGAAAAACCCTGTTTAATTATTTCGTTGTGTTAGTTGTTTACATCTGTGGATTTGTTAGAGAAAAAGAAGAAAATCTGCTATTTGATTTTGATAGGCCATTTATAGTTGTCAAACTGTTGATGCTTTTCTTATATAAATAAATTCATTTCAGAAAAAGATTGGCCCATTTTACTTTATGGGCTATTTTTATTTTATATATATTTTTCATTTAAATGTGTACCATATGGAGCTCCAATAAAAAAAAGGTACTCCTGTGGTTATACAGTATTTATGTTTGCATTTTATAGTTTTTTGAACAGCTGAGCATAATTTCATCTGCCAGTTTGAATAGAACTACTACTGACATGTCATATTTGGCTTTGACTGTGACTAAACATTTGCTCTCACTTTGCGATAACAATATCGGATATATCGCATATCGATATTCAGCCTACATATATCGGGATATGACTTTTGGTCCATATCATCCAGCCCTATCTTGTTCAAAGAATACCTTATTTTACACTTCTGTGGTTGTTATTTTATTTTTTAACGTTTTTAGCTTATTCAGAGTTGTAAGGGTTGCAGATAAAGAAGGAAAGCAGCAGGGAGAGAGGCAGGAGTCAAACCTGGTGCAGCAGGCTCAAAACCTGGAGCCTCATCGCAGGGTTGCACGGCTTAACCATCAAACCGGTGCACCATGAATTCATTTCTGAAATGTCAAGTTTGTATCAGTGCTACATGCATAACAATTGATTATAGCAGCCCTAAGTTTAGTAAATCCACAAATATTTGAACAACCCTGTTTCTAGAAAAGGTAAGACTGTGTCGAGTGAAAGAAACAGCAGGTGATGATGACCTGCAAAACCAAACCCCAGATTAAAATGAACTGCTTGTTTTTGCTGAATGATAAGCTCACTTTGAGTTTACTGCCAGCACTGTGCTTCAAAAGTTTTTCTCATGGGGTCCCAGTTATTTTGGAAACAGGTTTTTAGCTGTTTTACACGTCTGTCAGTATTTTCTGGTGGTTCCTTTCATGTATATAGATATGAATGATGCTTTTATGAGTTTATAACTTTATCTGATTACCTGACATGTTTCCCTGATGTGCTCTCCTGCAGTCCCACCCAGTTGCTAGGCTGCATTAGGACTGTTAAAACCACAACATGGTTTGATGAGCATCTGACAGAGGATAACCAGGAGTACATGAGGAAGAGCATGGGTGAGGAATACAGGAATCAAACTGCAGCAAAGCTCAACCCCCTCAAGGATGAACCCTGGGAGAGACACGAGTGGACGGAAGGTGGGTGTTTCATGATAAATGAGCAGTCTGTATATTATGTACTTTAAAAAATGAGTTTTTAACCACCTTTCATGTTTTCCTCTCATCAGGAAGTCGGAGAGTTGGTTTGGTCGCTGTAAAGTTGGGCATGGCTCCAATCTGGACGAAAACAGGAGAGCGGCATGTAGCCACTATGTTACAGGTAAAACACATCGACACAAACACAGAGACACACACAGAAACACACAGACACACACAGACTGTTTTCTGGAGGCTTCAACCTTGTGTCCAAAGGGCAGCAGGCACTCCTCGGGAGAAATAATGTGTGTTTGTGTTTATCATCCACATCCTCACGACCAGCAGGTCAGGGAAGAAATCCAGTAAATGGATTTTTCTGTAGAGTCTGGGAGGGTGGGCTAGAACTTATTGGACACTTCTGAATCTGACCCTTGAATCTACCATGCATCTGAATTGAGCTGACCTCTCCTCTAACAGAAAACACAACCAGGAGCTTTTCTAACAAGTCAACATTTTAACATTAAAACAGTTCTCAAAGCAAAGGGAAAAAAGATTTTAGAAGTTTGAAATGTCTCTGATTAAAATGACACACTGCAGAACAATTAGTCATTTTTCATAGTCAAATTCAGGCTGTAGACGAACTTCTATCCTCACCTGCTGAGTCACTTTTGACACATTCAGTGTTTTTTTTTTTCAGCTGATACAGAAACAGAGTGTACCAGATGGAAAGGAACACTTTTAAATAAAATCCTCAAGGTGACAGCACTCCCACCACTTTGGCATTGTGGGATATGTTTTATCAGAAATGAAACTGAAAGTGTTTCATAATCTGACCAGAACAGACAGAAACAGTTTGATTGTTGATATATAAGAATAGTTATTTCTATACATCATAGTTGATATATATTTGTAAAAGCTGCTGATGTCAGCCTGATGCATTTGGGGACACTAGGAGCTTGTACTGTGTCATGTTATAAGAATGTAGATCAGAGAAGAAAAAAAAAACACCTTTTCAGTAAAATTGAACATTTGTTTTTTTCTCTTCAGGTTCAGGATTGCCATGTAATACGGTATCTGTCCAAAGACGAATACGACGGAAAGACAGCTGCTCTCTTAGTCGGAGGGAAAAATGCTTCACCATTCCATGTAAGACACTCAGCAGCTGTTATACTCGTCATGAAAAATACAAGTACACATTTGTTTGTTTTGACCTTAAATTTAGTCAGCTGGGGTTGGTGCTCTTAAACGCAGATTCTTTTCATTGTCATTTGCCCAAAATTCTCAAGCTGGATTTCCCCTCAAGGGGCTTCAGTTATTAGTTTTAAAGTAAGAGAATAAAAGTGTGAAAAAAATTATCTTTTGACTTGGGTGTCATAACTGCTCTCAACTTAGAACCAGTATAAGATGATAATGAGCTGAAAGGTGTAAACTATTGGCATCAGCAGTTATGAAAATGTCTTTCATTTTTGGTGACTGATTAATTATGACACACAAGATTTAATATGATGGTTGTAATCTGAAGTGTTTGGAACAAACAGCTAAATAGGTATTTGATGTGCTTGTGAAGTCAGGTGACCCAAAATGTGTCCAAAAAAAATATGGTTTTTGATGAGATTGAATGTTTTATTCCTCGTTCTGGAATAAACAGATAGAAACAATAAGAGTATCAAGTAAATCCATAGACTGCATATAAAATGGACGCTGTCTGCCTCCTGGCGGGGTGAAGCCACCATGAGAACAGCACCCTCTGGTGACAGGCTGCAGTATAGGTCATAAATCCCGCCTCCTCCAGCAATCCCTATGGAGCTGTGGACAAACTTTAGAAATTTATTACACAGAATATAAAATTTTCTCCCCCCATGGTTGTGATGTTGACGTGTAGTTACTGTAAGACTGGTTTGTGCTCAAGTCCTCTTTTTTTTCTGTACAGCTCTGTTTTTAAAAGTTATTAGGGGGTTCATGTTTTCAATGATTGACACTAGGGATGTGCGGATATACAATTTAATCGCGATATGCGATATTAAACGGCCGCGACAATGAAATCGTAAGGTACTGTAATAATCGTTCCACAATTATAATTTAAAGATGAGAGGCAGCGGCACTCTGCGGAGGCGAGCGAAGCTGAGTACTTACCAACCTAACCCGCTTGTAGTCTTACCTACGGCCAAGTTGTCCATTGTATATACAGTCTATGGGTAAATCCAAGCACAGGAGAGACTTAAAAATAAAGGTGTGCTCATACCAACAGTGTGGATCTCTGTTAGAGTTTGAAGATAGCAACATGTTAGGTATTTGTAAAAAAAAGGTCTTACATGGTGCAGTCCCAGTATGATGGTCTTATGTTGCTTTAGTAGTTCAGAGGAAGGCGTCAGTATTGATTCCAGTCTGTCAGATGGCTATTTAAAAACTCATCAGTTTCCGTATACTTCTAATTACAGGATAATGACAAATGGCTGAGAACAGTTTGATTGCAAACCATGAAGCCATGGGAGTAAATGTCAAATCAAGAAGCAGATTGATCTTATATTAGCTCAGGCTGGCCTCCACCACTCCTGTGAGGAGTTATGGCAGACCCAGCAAAACTCGCGCACAACAGCCTTGATCCTTTTTAATCCAGTTAGGGCTCATTTAATTACCAGGGAAAATTGTACTACAAGAGTGTTTCTCTTTGCCTCTCTCAGAGTAACATCATTTTGCTCTGAGCGCAATAAATGTGGTGAAATGAGAAAGAAGAGCTCCGTAAAAACGAGACCTCTTTTGCCAAGAAACAGCAATAAAAAGCATCCTTGTGTAAAGTTGTGGGGCAGCTGTATGTGAAAACTTTACTCGTCCTGGCACTTTGAGGTTATTAAATTATTTTCTGCCGGTTGCGTAATTACCAACATTACTTAACACAAAAACAGTGCGTCAGTCTTTTCAGCTTTACAAGGCCACTGTAATTGTGTTTAACACAAAGGCTGCAGGATGACAACGTTTCTCATAACGATTAAGCTTTGTACCTCTTTGTAAAGAAATGCGGTGGTTCTTGTACACTGCAGCCATGAGATTAAAAGCTATTATATAACAATTATTCGTGCTAATACAAGCAGAATTCAAGTCATATGAAATCTGAGATGCGATCACACCAGTCAGTGTGCTTTTAAACCTGCAGTACAGCCTCCTCTTATCAGGCTGTAACACTGTTGTGCTCATTTTACTTCATTTCATAATCATGTAAAAAAAAATACAATCTAATCATCGCGGCGGCTTCCCAGAAACAGAACTCCGTTTTGTCATTTCCACATGAAGCATTGAGCTCATATCTGGCCGCTCGGCTCCGAGACCTTTTATGAATACAGACGCGCCATCAGGATATTATACTCACCCACTAACCCTCCACGCCGACTCCATTTCATACATGGCCTCTAAATAAATGGGATTCATTAGATCTCATTGTTGTGATATCCCACTAATAATGACAGGCACTCATCTTTCAAAGGTGTCTTTTTATGTTTGTAATAAACTCCACTCTCTGCCTCAGACTGCTTATCAAAACTCTATGAAACAAACGCGGAAATCTGAAGGAGGCAGGCTGCAGCACCAGCTCCGTCTATATGGCTCAGGAGGAGACAGAGTTATTTTATAGGGAATTACCTGTTTGTATGCATGTGATAGAATTCATCCTTTTCAAACGAACAATCTTTTTGAGGGAGACGAGATAAATGGAGAGAAATCAAACAAAGCACCAGACGAGTAAATGAAGTTGTGATTTATTCATGAAGCTTTGATAGACGCTTGTTTTTCCCGCGGCGGAGGTTCCACTTGTCGGTTGTAGAGTGTTTTTGGATCCCTCTCACGCAGCCTCTTTACGCCACAGTCAAAGGCAGAGTTTGTCGGAGTGTGAAGCTTTGGCAGGCTCGTTTTCAGTCAACAGACGGGGAGAGAGAGAGTGAATTTCGAGTGACTGGAGGGAGAGAAAGGGGAGGAGGGGGGTGAGAGTGAGCAGAGCAAAAGCAAATGTCAGAGACGCTCGCTGCCAAATGTGGTTCTGTGTCTGTCTTCGTGTGTGTGTGTGTGTGTGTTTGGCTCGCTCACAGTCACAACAGGCCCACGGTTAATTTTAAAATGCCAAAGTCCAACTGCTTCTCGCTGCTCATTTCTGTCCCATGGCCGTGTTTTCTTCTCACAGAAGTCTGAAGAGAACATGGAGATGTGCAGAGAAGCAGGCGTGCCCCCGAAACAGAAAGTCACCACTTTTAAAGTCTCTGACAACGCCATCATCAAACCAGGTACGCACAAACCTATTAGGCTCTACCTCAAGTACAGTCTGGAAGTATTTCCCTTTGTGTGTGATGAATCTAGACCGTGTATGTTCAGCCCTGTAAAGCTGATTTTGCTCATGTTGTGTTCAGGCACTCCTCTGTACGCCGCTCACTTCCGTCCTGGACAGTATGTGGACGTCACAGCCAAATCGTAAGTTCTGCTGCGCCAGCTTTCCTTCCTCTTGGCTCCCTCTACCAGTTCTTATCCCATCTTAGCTGCGGCGCCACACTTTGAAGATAAATTGGTTACTGGTTTTTGCAAAACAGGGCGAATCTTTCCCTCTAATCATATCCTCCAAACAATAAAGCAAACTGGAAATACCAGCGTGCAAACAGGATCTTCTTTTTTTTATGTTTGTGCAGCATCGGTAAAGGTTTCCAAGGCGTGATGAAGAGATGGGGGTTCAAAGGTCAGCCGGCGACTCACGGCCAAACAAAAACACACCGCAGGCCGGGAGCTTCCGGGCCTGGAGGGGTAAGACAGACAGACACAAACACACACAACCATAACTTAACACGAACTGTGTCAGAGCCTCATCCATGCCAGACATGAACAGTTGGCCTCTTGTGATTTGTTGGTGTAAGCATGTGTGTCGTTCATCATCATCTCCATCCAGGATCCAGCCAAAGTTTTCAAAGGGAAGAAGATGCCCGGCCGGATGGGAAACACCTACATTACAGCGCATGGCCTAAAGGTACACACACACAAACACACACACTGATAAAGTTGTTCATCCTTGGAAGCAATTTCAGTTCAATATTTTCTCGTCTCCTGCAGATATGGAGGGTCAATACCAGGTATAATGTGCTGTATGTGAACGGCTCCGTCCCCGGCCACAGGAACTGCTTACTGAAGGTATAAACGATCACACACACACACACACTAACGAGCGCGCGCACACTTAAGTAGGCGTGAGATCAGAAGGTCAAAGCCAGCATGTTTAGTGACCTGACAAAAGAGAGTGACCTTGCACCTGTAAAAATCGCCATCACACCTGCAAGACGGCGTGATCTATCTTCATTGACACTGTGCTCTGTCAGCAGCCTGCGTGTGTGTGCGTGCGTGTGCGTCTGTGTGAGTGTTTGTCCCGTGAGTGATTTAATATGCGCGCCCCAATGATGTTAGTAATATCCACGGCATCCATCTCCATACTCAGCATGTCGTGTTCACCTTGTGTGTGTGTTTGTGTGTGTGCATGCGCTTGAACACACACGCAGCATATTATTTGTTTTGCAGACAAGCGATAATGAATACAAATGTGCATCGTGTTTCACTTAGCTCAGCTGTCCTACATACACACAAACACACTCCAGGACCCTCTTTAGATTATATTAGGCCCCAGGACACACCTGGAGGTTAATCATGTTTGTTCATAATGTTTATCATGTACATGCAGCCCTTAGTGAAATGAGGTCCGGGTCGTTCTTAATGGTTAAATTAAGGCCTGGTCTGCAAGTCTAGATAAAGGCTTTCTTAAAAAATGACTGTACTATCATTTTAATGTAATGTTTCAGCACGCTGCATTAATATATCTTGACGTGACAAAGTGCTGCTTTTGAAAGAGAAAATAATTAAAACTGCTGCACTTTTTTGACATCTCCAAGTTTCTTTCACAAGTGCACAAAACTCCAGGAAAACTTCCTGACTCCATTTCTGGCCGGCCCCTGAAGTAAAAGCTTAGCAAGAAGAGCATGAGTATGAAGAAAGGCACATACAGAGTTGATTTGTTGGAGAAGTGTGTTTCTCTTCATGCCTCTGCCTGTTTACATTTCTGTTGCTCTGCATCACCTGCAGGTCACAATATATTTTGTCACATCATCGGATCTCGGTTATTTTCATGATTTCACTAAAATTTATCACTAAACTAGAGATTAGTTCTACATTTTCTAACTATACAAAGTAAATAATAAAGCAAATTGAATCAGATAAACTTAGAAAAAAATATAAAAACCATTTTGACTCAACAGTACAACAAATGTAGATCAATATCAAATAATACAATGAACTAGTTTACAGTCCTGAGTATTATTGTAGATATGCAAGACCCAAAATAAACAAATCGTCCCCTCAGAGATAATGAAGACGCCTTCAAATGTAAACGTAGATGATACGATTGATTGATGCTTTGGTCTGGTGGCTGCTCGATGTCACTTTGGAGAAACCCGAACCTCCGCCACAATAACTTACTGAATAACTTTCTCAACAATGGCAACTTTAGAGGATGACTCAAAGTCACGGCTGACATCAATTTTGCCAACCTCAGCGCCGTTCGGTCATTCTGTTTACTTCTCCTGTTTACTTCTCCAACAACTTACAGAAGTGAGCAGAAAAAGCTCGACTCTGATTGGCTGTTGATTTGTTTGATCGAGTAAATATGCTCACAGCTAATCACCGTGATCAAACTGAAATTTATCAGCATCATATAATCGCCCAGTCCTACTTAAGGGTCATTTTTAATGCATCCGCTGCAAATGCAATGAATGAAAACAGGTCTTACTTATTAACTGTGTGACGACAACACAGAACAACTGAAATCATCAAACTAAGGATTAAGATGAAACATGTATGACTTATCTGTTTCAAGTTTGTTTTCTCTGGGACCTTTGCTGATCAGTCGTGATCAACAGCTGACTCCTTAAACTTTCACATTCTTCGAGGTGGTTAATTCACAGATGGTCATAAAAGTTAGTTGTTGAGCTGCTTTCTAACCTAATCTGCAGACTGGCGTATCTTGTGCAACATCTGTCCTGATCCCCCACGAGTGAAGATGATCCACATCTCGCAATTAAATTTTATGATGTCAGTTCTGAGGCTGGTTGGGTTTGTTTTCTGTCTCCTGGCACTATGTAGTTACTCATTATGAAGTCCTGCTGTGCAGACAGTTACCCGAGCCTAGCTTGTTGTGATGTGTAAATATTGCATATGTTCTTGATGCAAATGTGCAGGAGTTTAAGTCTAGTTCACCTAAATTTGTTTGACTTTTTATTATCGGTGATGCATTACAGCTCGTCATCGTCTGTCATTCTTTTATACTAAGGAAAATACAGTCATACTGCACTGTTGGGTGCACATGTGAATATCAAGTTCCTGGAAAACATCAGGACTAAAATGACCTGAAATGATCTAAAAATTGTGAGAGGGATGATAGAAAATCAAAAGTCCCTTTCGTCCAGAATCTGCTCAGTCAGCTGTTTTGGGTATTTTCGGTTGATAAATGATCATCAAACTTGTGCGCTGTCTTCGTCCTGAATGTGTAGGCACGACCTGAGAGAAAAGTTACATCACAGCTACTGCAGACAAAGTGTGTGTGTGTGTGTTTGTGTTTGTGTGTGTTGCAGGTAAGAGATACTGTCCTGCCAACCAGGATCTCCACCCTGCAAAACCCTCCATTCCCTACATACTTCGCTGACGGGGATGAAGACCTGGATGAAGACCTGTACGACGACGACCTGTTTACCCACACAGATTCCTCATTAACAATTACCTGATCCAACACACACACATACACATACACACACTTCACCTTTTCACATGAACCCAAAAACTGAGTCTGAACCCTGTAATAAAGAGAAACTCTTTTGAATGCTCTGCACCCCTCCAGTTTTTTGTTTTATAGTGAGATAAAACAGCTCCAAGTCTGTCTGTTTGATCCAAACAGTTATTACACTGCCTTTCCCTGGAAACCATGGTAACTGCAGGAGTGATGATGTCACTAGAGGATCCCCAAGCAGAGGAAAGAGGGGAAAAAAAGAGTGCAGAAATGTGCAATAACTATGCAGGACACAGGATAAGAGAAAGAGAAAGGGAGGAGGAGGAAGAGGGGGGGTGAGCTGGTAACAATGAGCTGCAGAAAACAGAGTGAAAGAGTGAGAGGAATACAGACAGGTTGAGGAAAGAGGTTTAAATGGGAGAGAAAGCAAATGCAACAGAGGGAGGGAGAGGTGAGTCAGTGAAGGTGAAGAAGAGAGGAGAGAAAGAGGCTGACAAAGGTTGACATTTGTGCATAAGAGGATAAATGAGGGCATTAATGTTGCAGTAGGGACCGCTGGGCGCTGAGGTCTGTGTGAGTGTGTGTGTTCAGCACTATTTAAATGACAAAACCTCAAGCCTTGAGGAGGGTGTTGCTGACGCCCCTCTGCTGCCTGTGCTGATCCATCCCTGTCCAAATAATCAAATCTTGTACTTTCAAGGAGTGTTACTCCTGCTTAGCTTAAATACATCTTCAAAGGTCTGCATAGATTTACCCCCCCTCCTCCCGCCTCTCTTTCTCTCTGTCAGCCTCTGCTTCATATCTGCCACATAATTGACAGCAGCAGCAACAACAAAGCTTATGTTTTGTAACTGATGAGTGGTAGTGATGCCTCAGGATACCCAGCAACATCTCACCCCACACACAGACACACACAGCATAGACGCCGTTACTCTAATTGAGGCAGCGCACAAGAGGCAGACTCAGAGATGTGTGTCGTACTGTTGTCGTCTGTCATTTAGATAAAAAGATCTAAGGTGATGATTTTGTTTCGTGCCGAACAACGTCCCGCTCAATTGAACATGCCACAGATTGTAGGTCCATTCGGCAGCAGCAGGTGCTTTGAAATGGTAATGGTGTCGTTTGAAAAGTCCTGCACTGTGGAGTCTGAACATCATCAGGCTCTTGTGGGGGTGGAGAGGAGAGCCAGAGAGCGGAGGGGGAGGGAGAGGGAGAAAGGGTGGGAGTCTGTGCCTGTTAATGCAGCAGAGCATAAAGAAAAGCGATGGACTTCAGCCTGGTGTGTGTGTGAGAGTGTGTTTATATGAAGTAGAAGATAAGTAGGTATCAGTTTTCAACAGGGTAACGACCTGGTTTAAGCTCAACAGCCTGAAAATTCAGATGGGCTCAAGTGCAGTATCTGTGGAGTGTGATAATGCTGTTTAAAAGGAACCAATTAAAGTGCTCTGACACCACTAGCTAAAACGGAACCATTAGTTTATTAAAGCACTTTGTAAAACTGAATCTGACATTAAAAAAGGGTAACAAGGCCGAGTGTGTTTTACCAGCATGAATCTCATTTCAAGGCTAAAACTGTGCAACCTCTCCACAGGAGAATAGAAGACTTCACTTAACCTGAAATCGACTTAAAAAACTATTTCTAAGTGAGCTTTGAATATGATTTATCAGTTTCTTTCTTCGAGCTGAAATATTCTACTGAGTTTGCAAAAGGCACGGTCTTCAAGAGTCTGACAGTATGATAGCCTTATTTAAAACATATCAGGGTTTCAAGGCATTTGAAGATTGTGATAACAGCAAGAACAGCAACTTTTGGACTCTGGGTAGAAAGTAAGTTTTTTGAGGTTGAACACGATCTATTTTATTCACAAAAAACTTAAAGAATATCTCGAACATTGTTATGGATGTCTTTTAAGTGAAAATACTGATATAAATGATCCTGCAATGCATTTTATTCACAAACCCATACACTACCACTACCAGGAATAATAATGCAGTATTGATTCTGCAGTTTCAATATTGATGCATCAAGAGCCCTTCCAAAAATGCTGTATCTCTCATCAAATTTACATACGCAGTTAGGTTTAGTTACAGTTAAAGGTCAAAGATGTGATTTAATTGGACTCCTGTTCTTCTCCCAGTTTAAAAGCATCAGGCAAGAATCAAATTATTGACAGAATTATGCCCACCCCTGCTACAGTACACGGTGTCTCTTCCTACTCGTTACATCTCCTGGTTTAACAAAAACGTAACATACCAGAATAATCGACAAATGTATTTACAAATGGCAAATGGGATGAACATCAAAAGATGAAAACATGTGGACCCTGGAGCATGTGTAGGATGCTTACACCAGTGTTAGTCCAATGGAAGTAAAAGCAAGGAAGACAAATCCTCCAAACCATATGACTGTGAGAAGTTTATTTTAATGCAATTTCAGTTGGACTAGGATACACGTATTTAAAAGTCTAATTTCAGTCAAACTAATGCAATAAATTCCTTTTCGTAGAGTGTTATTTAAGTTAAGTTCTCTGTCTGTTTCTGTGATGGTTGTCTGACAAGCACCTACTTTTCCTGGTTACCTGGGTGCCCAGTAGATGATTGGTTTGATCCCCTTATCCAACTGCAGGCTGGCAGCCAGTGATATACTTCAGAAACAGTCTGAGCGCCTCATTGTGACCCTGGGTGAAGCAGTTTCTCTCTATGTACTCACAAGCTTCTCTTTCCTCCTTGTTGAATACAGATAGCTAAAAATTTCCCGTGGGTTTTGACTAGGATTATTCTGTTAGCCTCAAATTCCCACAAGAAGTCAGGGTGAACTGTTGAGAGAGCGCAGCAGAAAGACTGAATTTCAACTTAGAAAGATGCAAAAAACAAAGGCAGTGTCCCAGTGTGTTGTTAACCCCCTGACATTAAACAATGACGGCACTCATGAAAGCTGCAGAGACTCATCAGTTCTGGTCTCTGACAATCTTGTTTGTCTTATAAAGAATAGATCACTTTCATAGCTCAGAGAGAAGCAAAGGCCTTATTTTGGCCAATTTCATAACCATAATAAAATCCTGTCGATCAGAACGGTTTAGGTCTTTATTGTCATTGCTCTAAAAGCAGCAAAAGGACAGTTTAGCATCTCTTGGTAGTTGCACCACAAAGTAATGACTTTTCAAAACAACAAGAAAAGAAAAGAAAAAAAAAACAGAAAAACTTGTGACAACCAGATTGTTGTCATAGAAACTGCATGTACTGTTTTGTGCGACAAACAGACCCATGTTAAACAAGAATAACTTTATTTTATCCCTGAAGGGAAATTCAATCATCTGCAGTATCAGTTGTCATGTGTCAAAAGTCATCTACTATTTAAGGAGGGATTGTAAAGTCTGATGGCTGTGGGTAAAAAAAGATCTTCTTAAAGCTCCTATCAGTGACTTTTTGTTGGTGTAGACAAATTGGACTCCCTCGTCTTTTATTGTTTTTTAATTCAGTGTCTTTGTCCTTCAATTGTTCCAGTTGCCTGATGAAAAATGTCACCTGCTGCCTTTTAGCATGAAATTGCGACACCCAATAATAGTTTGTCCTGTGGAAATTGTGAAATAAGACTTTTTAAGGGAGGTGGAGCTAACTACTTAATCCAAAAGCCCCCTGGTGGCAGTGTCAGGTATTTAAAAAAATGAAAGTAACACGATCTATTTTCTTGATTATGGTACCATTTGCTTTTTTTAAAAAACTCCTCAGAGAAGCCGTAACATTTGTCTCCCTATAATCAATAATCATGAGTAACTAGCTTTGGCAGATGGCAGTCCACTGAGGAGTTTGGTTCTGCTAGAGGTTTCTGCCCTCTGGAATAGGGTGACTATATTCTGACTCCCCAAAAAGAGGAGCGGAGCAGAGTCACACGCAGAATTTTGAGTTTTTCGGGTCGTGTCGAGTGTTTTTCATGCGCTCCTAACTCAGTTAGTCCCGGCTACACAAACTAAAAACTTCCAAAACAAAACCCCAGACATTTGAGGAATAGGACATGTCCAGGTAAAAGAGGACTTATGGTCACCCTACTCTGGAAGGAACCTCTGTCGTGGCATTGCTACCATTACTGCTCATGATGAACCAATTTTAGGTCTAGGGTGTTAGATAGCTTTTGTTGTGTATTACAATATTTAGGGCCCTGAGAAACTTTTATTCAACAAGGACAAAGTCGAGAGAAGTGGTTGGACCCAGATAAGCTGTGGGAGGAAGTGGGAGCACATTGCACACTGACGCCAACACTACACAGAAAAAAACACTCTCGTTTGCAAATTCAGACCCCACCCACTCCTTCTGTTGACCGTTAAACTGTCTCATACTAGACGCGTCAACGCATTTGCATTTACAAATTAAAACGCCGGCCTAGTATTAGCCAAATTGGAACCATCTGAAACCATTAAAAGATCTAAGAGAAGGTCGACCTGCAAGGCTGACCCGGGTGTGACATGATGGATCTACTGCTCCACTTCTGCTGGCTCAACCTATGAGAGATCTGATTTCCATTAGTAAAGAGGACACACACACATACACACAGTGTGTCTACACTCTCCTGTTTATCTCTCTCTCTTTCACACACACACACACGCGCGCACACACACATACATCTTTTATGGCCTCCTTAGCAAGCAAAGACACTGCTCACAAGACCGGTCAGCACTTCTGTTACTGTTACTTACTGTTTACCTCCTGCCAAGTTTAGACAAAATCTGTCACATTGGCTTGCATCTTATACACACAGATCAGTAATTGTGTGTGTGTGTGTGCATGCAGGGGTTCCTTGCAATATGAATTATTGAGTGTGTTATTGGAGGGACAGCTGGCTCTTGAACACATGAACTCTCCCGGTCAGAGAGACAGTCAGAAGTGTGCAGTGACAGGAGCTTAGAGGAGGGAAATGAATGTTAATGCAATTTCACACTGACTCCACTATCAGCAGACCATGAGATTATAAATGTATAAAGAGTTTATACAAGCACTAAAGTCAATTACCAGAGGGAATCAAATGAATTAACGTCTTTACCAGGAAAAGGACTTATTTTTTATTTAACAGCCCGTTAACAGAGGCTTGTAAGTGACGTATGAAGTCTATAATAGCATCAGTTGCTGGCTGAATATCATCACTCAACCTCCAACACTGAACAGTGATGCTTTGTTTCTGTTGTAACACATTTTCCAAAGAGAAAAGCAGCACAGGACGTTCAAAATCCTAAGTTAGGTATTTAAAGTCTTCGTTAATTAAATATAATGAATTGTCAGTTTTTAATGCTGTTTTTTGAGGACCAAAGAGTCAAACCATGTACATATTTATTTTATTGAGACATTTCTTCAGCCCTGGAGTAGGACATCATGACACCAGAGTAAGGCTAACTGGTACAACAGTCAACGGTAATAAATCCAAGTTTAAAGGGATATTCCAGCATAAAATTAAGTTAGGGTTAAACCCACCCTAACACCGAGTTAAACACCCCCTTGAGAGATGAATGTTGCCGACTGCTTGCTTTTCTAGTTATACCAACTTTAGTAATGACAGCACAATAGCAATACACTGTGGTCTATGGAACCACACACAGACCTCAACCAATAAGTCCTTTATAACCACAAATAATGCACAGAGCAGCACCTAACTTCATCAACAGTACATACAGGGTCCCAGCCACCAAACATCTTTTAACTTTGCCTGGTTTCTTCAGCAAAGAGACTAAACACAACTCACCCACTCTCCTCCAGCAGCCGCTTGTTTGTAGGAGAGCCCTGACGAGTTGATCACAAAGTGTGGCGGAGTTTCACAGCTCAAGGAAGAACATTAATGATTATTACTTCATGGAAATGCAATCAGACTGAGACGCTAAGGCAGAAGAACTGCAGTGCAAAATGATTATTATGACGATTATTACTTCAAGGAAATGATCCGCTTCACTTTGTGATCGACTCATCAGGGCTCCCACACAAACAAGCGGCTGCTGGAAGAGAGTAGTTGAGTTGTGTTTAGTCTCTTTGCTAAAGAAACCAGGCAAAGCTAAAAAGATGTTTGGTGGCTAGTTTGGCTGGATATGTACTGTTGATGAAGTTAGGTGCTGTTCTGAGCATTATTTGTGGCTATAGAGGGGATTTTTCACGTGGAGTGATAGACCACTGTGTATTTCTATCGTACAGTTAATTGGACTGACTATTAATCTAGAAGACAACAGTGTGTCGAATAAGGTCAGGCTGAATCTGAATCTATATCCATAAAGGCGTGCCATAGGGATCAGTTTTGGGCGCCATGCTTTATATCAATGACACGATTTTGTCTTTGAATGGTTGTCATTCCCTCTTTTTATGCAGATGACAGTATTTTTTATTGTAGTGCCAATTTTATACAGAAAGCCATCAAGAACTTGCAGCTTGCTTTGAATTTTCTCCAAGGAGCTTTTATTAGCCGCAGGCTGCCTCTGAATGCCAGTAAAATAAAGTTCATGGTGTTTTCTAGAGAAATACTAACCACCGTAAACAAATGGTAACTTTTCTACTATAAATGGATCTAGAGTTGAGAGGATCATAGAGTTGAAATATCTCATACAACCCTGTTGTGATCTCAGATATATTCAGGTTGCAGAAATAGTTGTTTCCTTGTGGGGAAAGGTTTCCTCATCCCAGCATGTGGACTCATAGAGACACAAACAGAACCTATACAGGCAGGAGTATCATGTACAGAAGCTGGTGAACAAACCAAAAACATCGCAATCTCTAGCTGTAACATTCACTTAATATCATCTAGCCTGCAGGTGGTATTGTGAGATTTAACTTGGGGTGTTAACAGCAAGTGGACTCCTTCTAATACCATGGCCGTTTTAGATGGCAAATCCTCCATTCTGAGGAACTTTGGTATGAATCTTAACATTGAATTTTCCTTTGCCAAATCAGCAGCCAGTGCATGGAGAGTTTTGCCTTTGTACACAGAAGTGCCTTCTCTACTGACTGAGCTAATCCAGAAGCCTGGAGCTGTTTTTTTCCAGGGCCATGTGTTGAAAAAAGACAACTCTGCTGGTTATTCCACATGCGCATCTATCCCCACTCATCCCTCTAAGCCTCACTGCCGGTGCCCCTGCTGTGTTGAGCCTCTCCCAGTTGTGCACACCTGTGTCTCATGAGAGATTTGTGTGTGCATGTGTGTGCGCAGTGCTTATGATGCCTCCCACCCACATTGGTAAATTTGGGTTCCTTCCTTCCAGCAACCACTGGGTGAGAGCAGGGTGCAGCCTTTGGGTCCCCACCTTTCTCTCCACAGGTGTTCCCATCCTGCCCTCAGATACACTGCGTGCGTGTGCGTGTATGTGTGTGTGTGTGTGTGTGTGTGTGTGTGTGTGTGTGTGTGTGTGTGTGTGTGTGTGTGTGTAAATTAAAGCTGCTTGCTTTTTTTCAACCAGGCTGTCACTCTTTTTAGCTCCCATTTTCTCCCCCTTCCTCAGTCTCTACCCTCCTAATGAAGCCCCCTCGAACCCAAGACATCTCAAGCACCTGTAGAGAAAGTGGTGACAGAATTGGAGTGAGACTTTCAGGTAAGATTGTCAGGTAAGAAAGTCTTTCATGACACAGTTAGATATTTAAATGTTTCCAGTCATCTCTTGTACCTCCTGGCATTAGCGTTTACCATTAAATCATTTGTTGTTTCATGGAGTCTAAATGAGCTAAATGTTGCAACTGAGGGGTAAATGTCAGTGGGGGTTTTTTTATTATTATTTTTTCCGAGCCGGAAACCTTCTCCACAAGAATGTGACAACAGGATATCGAGTAAATCAATATGGAAGCTGAGGGAGGAGGTTGCAGGTGGGGGGTGAAAAAGAGAGAGAAAGAGAGAGAGAAAGAAAGAGAGAGAGAGAGATGACTGCAGGTGATAAACAAAATGACAGCAGCAAAAAGGACAGCAAGATGAGGGGGCGCAGAGAGGAGAGAGATGGTTTTGCGAAGAGTTAAATCTTCCTGTCTGACCTTTGACACTCAGGGAGTAGGTTTATCTGTGACATTTCCTGTCAGTGTATAAGATTGTGGGTCTTACTCTCTAAGACATGGAGTGTATCTTTCGTAACAGCACAGAATATGTATGTAATATAAATGTGTATCAAATGTGCATCTTTTCTCCTTAAACAAAACCAACCATATGACCTTGTGTATTCCCCCACATGTGTAAATATATGCAATACTAATAAAAAAAAAGACGACCCCTCTTTTTATCAATATTGTTGTACATTTTAAAGATATTGTTGTTTGTGTTGTTTCACTCTAAATAGCCACTGTTGAAAACTTACAATCATGTTCTTTCATTTGTTGAAACTTTTCTTACTTCATTAGTTCTTTTTTGTAGTTTTTGGTTGACATCTTCATGCAGGTGTAACTGCTTTGGTCAGGCACTATTTTCTTCTGCGTATTAATATGTATTTGTCTTATCAGGCTTATAACCATGTGCGTTTGACACAAAATAAACAAAAGCATCTATTTCACGTTGAAATACATTATTAACCAACGCAAAAGTTTGTCTCTTGTAGACCTGTCTTAAACTTTTTTTTTTTTTTTATTGCTAAGTGTGTCTAACATTAGCAGAGCTAGCAGCACCGGGTTGTCCATGAAGGTTAACATCCACATGACCATTCTTGTCAGGAATTGCTCCAGTCAGGCCAGTTTATCCGAACTCTACTGACAAACAGCTTGAACTCCATTCCCAACACTGATTGAACCACTACAAAATCATGCTGTTAGGAGACGCCGTCTCCATTTGTGCTTGATTACATTCCGGTATCCAGACATATGGTCGTTGTAGGTGTTTTCACTAACGGCATAATGCACGACCAGCATTTCAAGCCTTGATAATATAAATTATCTTTTACTTCTCTGAGATGGGGCCGTGGGGACGGCAGTCTAAGCAAGTAAACACAGACTTTCCTACATGAGGTCCTCCCGTGGGATTCAGAGACGTTCCCAGTGGAGAAAGGAGAAAGACTGATTAATGGTTCAGGCCGATTAATATCTGGACTCACAATGAGGATTAAAAAGAAAAGAACAAATGATGTCTGCAGACACAGCAGGCATCTACATTAATGTAGCTGCTGCCAAGCACTGTCAGCATTGGCCTTAATGAGAACAGATGAATTACAACAGTTACTGACGTGTTTTTGATATGTGCTCCGGCATACATGTGTCATTTTCTGACATCATGAAGTAATTAAAAAAATGTTTCTGATGAAGACAACCAAGGATATTAGATTCTGATGGGCAGGGAATATAAGCTTTTACTGTTATTAGATTCTTATAATCAATAAGATTAAAGTGATAAACTATAATGTGACATCAGCATCATAATTCAGCCATCAGCTGACCCAGACTGACCTGGTGGATCCACAAGTTCTCAAGCACGGTGGGATATTTAACCCCTTCAGTGAGCTCTGGGTCCACCCCACGGCTCCTCCGATCCAGGAGGCATCCCAATCCAATGACCTGACCACCTTAACTGACTCTTTTCTTTCCAGTGGCTCAGTTAACCTTTGAAGGAAATTCATTTCAGCCTCTTTTATCCACGATCTCATTGTTTCGGTCACAACTCAGAGCTCATGACCACAGAGGAGGGTCAAAAAGTAGTTCAACTGATAAATCAAAAACCTTGCCTTCTGGCTCAGCTCCCTCTTAACCACAATGATCCGGTACAACGCTTGCAGTTCTGCTGACTGGGCACCAGTCTGCCTGTCAATCTCAAGATCTGCTTTGCCCTCTTTTGTGAGCAAAACCTTGATGTACTTGACTTCCTCTTTGGGACTCATTCTTCGCCTTGAGAGCAATCTACTGTTTTCATGCAGAGAACCATGGCCTTGAGCTTGGATGTGTTGACTTTCATCCCAGCTGCTTTGCTTTCAATTTCAGGCTGCCTCGGTACCTAAAGACAAAAACAGGAACACATCATCTGCAAAAGACAGAGACGGAAATCTGACGCCCGAAAACTGGTTGTAACTCATGAGAATCACAGACTAAACTAGTGTAGGACAACATGAACTGAGAAAAAAAAGTCAAATAGACAATAATTCTGGTGCCATCGAGCAAGAGTGACAACAAACACCCTAAACTCACACATCCTGGTTTAAAACACAGGAAGACTTTCCAACATATCCTTTACAACACAGCCCAAAGCTACATGCATGGCTATATATATCTGTCTTACTTTATTTTGGAAAAGTAGCCCTTTAAGCGCACACCCTGCTTGCAGACAGCCACACTCACACCCCAAGTGATGACATTTCTCAGAGCTGAATAGAAAGCCATTTACTCTGAAAGAGGAGTGCTACACAAAGGCAACAACATAAAGAGACCAGCACACAGACATGAGCGGGGGGTCTCTAAACATCGTGGAGAATAAAATGCATTAAAGAAAATAACTTTGAAATTCAAAAAGCAAGAGTTTATAGATAAACAAGCATCGGTTCTATCAGATTATCATGGTCTGTGTTTGAGATTAGGCAGTGTGTTTCTTTGTTGTTCAAAGTAAACAGATCAAAAGCAACAAGAATCAAAAATCAGATTTAGTTTGGTGTGAAGATGCTGCCGACTCACTGCGCTGAGTATTCAACTAATTATAAAAACCTTCATCTGCTGTGAAGGCATCTCAGGAGACCCAAGTGTGTGTGTTTGTGTGTGTTTGTGTGTGTGTGTGTTACAGACAGAAGGGAGGGCAGAGTGGGAACAAGTGAGAGAAAATTACATCTGTTTTGGGTCAGCAAAAATACTTAAGATCCTCATTTAAAGAGGCAGTAATGAAGCCAACAACGTGTAATACCTGCAGTCCACACACAAACACACACACCTGCACGTACAGTATGTAGGCGTTTGACTAATCAGCCCAGCATAGCATTACTTTCAGATTGCATATTATTACTCCTGTGCACAAACACCTGTGCACCACTACCCTCTCATTTCCATCCCCCCCTGCGAAGCTTGAAGTTCCTTTAAGATCACGCAGGACTGTCCCGATATCTTCATGATAACAGTATCAATTATCACAGCATCATGTTGAATCAGCACACACTGTCTCAGTCAACACACAGTGAATGTTAATGAAGATGCAGATCAGCGGTTTCAAAGTGCCAGAGGATCTTATCTGGATCTACAGTAGTGGTGCATGTCGGACTGTGAGGCAGCGCTGCCGCTCGGTGGTTTATAGAGGAGCTGCACACACGAGAGAGCACAAAAGAGAAAGTGAGGAAAAGAAAGAGGGGAGGAAAAGAAGTGGTTTTCTGACTGATTTTGTGCGTCCTCACCCTTGTACTTGGTTTTGTTTGAGAGGTTATTTCAAGGCAGACTTCTTTAAAAATGCTGTTTACAGATGACCTGTCACCAAATTACTGCTGGACTCTGCACTAAAATTCAATTATTTCAACTCTGACCTTCGCTGCTATTGACCTTTAAAAGTGCAAACAACGAGATAACAGTTGTATGTGACTCAGGATCTCAAACAGATGGAGAAGAGTCTCCCTGAACTCCTTAAATCGACAGTGAGGACAGAGTTTGACTGCAAGTGTTTTCAGACAGAAAATTATAATATCAGTCATGAAATAACAATGTTTTGTCCAAAGACAAGTTGGAGTGGGCATCTGTAAGATCATGTTCAATCTGAGTAATTGTTACTTTTCACATTTAATTGGACATTTTCAGTAGATTTTGGCCTCTCTGCCAGAATATAAGGGTCCACTTTTCATCTAATTTATCTCTATCTTCTCAAAGCTTCGCAGCAAATGCACCTTCAGACTCACAACTTTTATCACTGTTGCTCTATTAATACTGATCATACCTTTCCCTCCATAACTTGTGGGTAACTCAGAGATGCACTCTGCTGCCCTTGCCTGGAGGGGGTTCGATCAGGATTCAGCATGCTAACATGGATGCATTCAAAATCTTTGCCTCAGAGTCAAGTATGTACTGAAATAATTTTCTGCAGATTGATTACATCTGCTTATCTCTGGCAATGCTCTTTTTATGCAGAGTTACTTACCTCTGTCAAGGGATTATTAAAGGTTTCTGACCAATAAAAATCAAGTATTTGTAACAGATGGGCGATGAGCAGGACAGCTGGTTGTTTTAATAGAGGCACTAAACTGGCCCCTGCAGGTGTGTGCACATGGCAAATTTAAAATAATGTAAAAGCAGCTGAACACTCCACATATGGGTATAATGTGTGACCTTTTTATTTGATTTAAATAAAATAAAAAAGTGAAAGTATTTTTAGTTACTGCAGACCACTTCTTTCCTCTGTGCTCTTGGTTAAAATGGTACCAGCTATAAAAAACCTACAACTTAGGACACATAAAGGACAAACTGTATGCACCTTGCAGGTGGAGCAGCTCAGGAGAGCTCTATAGAGGCTCTGAGAGGCACTGGAAAATACAGCTGCTTCTCCTTTGAACCTTTCAATTACTCTTTTCATGTCTACATGGCCTAGTTCTGAAGAATGAGAAAAACAAAAAGGATAACTTCACCTTCAGCTAATCCTTCTGAAATGAAAAGTTGCTTTTTATATCCAGGAAAAGAGTCTGGGAACTAAAGAGCTGAGCCACTGTAGCCTCCAGCAGTAAACCACTGTGAAGGGGGTCACATTGTGGGAACTATGGAGGATGTTTGATGTGAGATGCCTGAAGAAACTCAAGTGTTTTCTGCTGCCAGGAAAGAACCAACCAAAGAGGACAGAAGCCTTCCTTCTACTGTCACAAATAATACAAAACTTGAGATTAGGGCAGGATTTAACAGAGATATCCTGTTTCCTTCATCCTAATGTCAAACTGGATGAATCTGACTGAATAACTTGGTCTTGTTTAGACAGTATTATGATTATAGATTAAAATCCAGGTGGATTTACTGTCCTTTTTTTCTGCTGAAACACACTTTTAAGAGCATCGTCTTAATTTCTGGATGAAAAGTGATCTTACTGATGACAAATGAGGCATTACAGGCTGAAATCTCAAGTTTTGTTCTGCATTTCAACAAAATAAACTGCAAGAATTAAAAAGAAAATAATGTTACCATAGTATGTAAAATGTAGGATGACATTGTGAACTGTTGGTAACAGCAGTAAAAGAAATAAATATTGGAATTTACACACAAATACAGGGTTTTCTATCAGACATTGCCCAGAGTTTAACATAGAAACATGCAAAGACTAGATTCATATATGCTTCACACTTTATTAAAGACATGAGCAAATCATAAGGGCTAACTATCATTATAAACCCTCTTATTATCCAATATTGTTGGAGCATCTGGGTCTGAGAAAACTGCACAACTGTGGAGAAAACATCATATTCATACATACATAATTAAATTTATAAGCGAAATGAATAATATGTTGGTGATGTGCCTCAAAATGAAGGGGTTGTTACGCTGTTAAGTGCAGCAAACAAAGCATGTGGCCTTGACTCATTAACTGTGTTTGTTAACAGTGTTTTTTCTTGGTTGCTAATGCACAGTGTGCTACCTGAATCTGTGCCGTCTGTTCTATTAGTGCCAGTAATTAAGGGTAAAACTAGTAAAATTTCTAGCATGTTTGATTATGGACCAATTGCTGGTATGTCTATGTCTATTCAAGAAGTGGTTAGTAATCACAGGCAAATGAACATTGCAATATTCATGTGTTATGCATCCACAGCCTACTATGGAATAAAACAGCTTAAATTGTTTATAAAACTACAAAATGCATGCTTAGTATTTTTATATTTGCACCAGACTGTTCAAGCCTGAAAGAGTGAGTGTTTGGCAGCAGCCCTCTCGGTGACTAATGGGGTCCTTCATAGTGGCGCTCTGTCACTGCCTCTTTAACCTGGATATGGATGGTCTCTCTGGGCAGTCAAAGGTTGTAAGACTTGATGTATGGTGGGGATAGACTTGACTTGTTAATCCTTTAATGTATGCTGATGACTTGTCACTGTACAGTGCTCGTTTACAGCACCTGCTTAGAGCTTGTTCTGGCTATTGTGAGCAGTGAGGCCTCAAATTTAACAGTGTGAAGAGTGTCATAATGATCAGAGTCTTCATCTACTTTCTGATTACGCACTTCATGTGGTGGACAAAGACATATATCTGGGCTATATTTAAAAGAACCACTCATATGATGATGATGATCTGCTGCACCAGTGCTGCAAACTGTCTGCATAAGCTAATCTGCTGGCACATAAGGTTTCAGTGTGCAGAGATATTGTTAGAACAGCCCACTGCGCTCGACTTAACACCACCCATCTGCTGTGCAATTACAGTAAAGCCCAAATAAAAAAGCCTCAGGTGGCAGACAATGATCCATGAGTGCATCACTATTTGTCTTTCAGGTAGTTTTCTCCACACTGACAAAGCCTTAAGTATAAATCCATGTTTTAGTCTTAATTAATCGATTCAGAAAATTAATTCAAAACAAAACAAAACAATAGTTAAGCTTTGTCTCTGTCTGCCAGTTTTTGGAAGCATCAGTGTATTTTAATCCCTGTGAAATTGAGTTCATCATGGTCATTTGAAGTCAGTAGCTGTGCTGTTCAAGCTGCTATGTTTGCTGAGTCCACAAGGGGGCAATAGAGTCTATTATATTATTTCTACCTGCAGTTTGACATAACAGAAGTCTCTTCTTCCCTGATTTTTTTGTGCTTGTTTTCGTCTTACTTTATTTTTCTCTTGATTTAAGAAATCGACACTGCAAACTTTGATGTATTACTGATTTATTTAGGATTAGAAACTTGAAAAACATCCCCAAAATGCCTGTGAAAACATGACATAAACTTACACACACAATAGCAAAAAACATGTAAAGCATTGATAACTCTAAGGCTAACGTGGTAAACCTCTATAAAACCTTTATGATTCATATCCTCGCTGACGTTGGCACCATGCTGGGGGAGTGTGTTCACGTGTTGGTGTGCTGTTTACTTTGTGCTTGTGTGAGGAGAAACCTGAGTAATGAGAAGTTGTTTTTAATACATTTTTAATCTGTGCATTTTGATGCATCTCTGTCTGAGTTTGAGAAGTTGTGATTTCAAAGTGTCCATGATGTTCCGTCCTGGTTCCAAGGACTGAGACAGGTTGTGATGCTTGTCCTGAAAGTATAACTGTAGGAAAGATGGAGGGATGGATGGATGAATGATCTGTAAATCCCTAATGAAAGAGTTAGATCCATGATCACTGGATTGATTAGATAATGATGGATGTTTGTGCGTTTGTGAGGATGCTGGGTCAAATGGGGGCCCTGGTCAGGAGAGTGGGGGCAGGGACTGGGTGCTGGCCGGGCTGTATTTCATCCTGGATGGTGATGGGGGAGGCTGAGTGAGGTGAGGAGAAGAGGGGGATGGACGAATGTGAGCAATTTCTCTCCCTGCCTCGTCGTGCTCTGATCCGTGACCCTCTGAGCGACCCCTGGGCCTTCGTAACAGAGGTGAGGAAGAGGAAATGGGCATGCTTTTGAACTGTGAGGGGGTGTGGAGGGAGGAGGAGGAGGACGGATGGCATTGAGGGATGTACTGAGGACTGGGTGATGGCTGGTGACTTGGTGAGGGGTGAGGGCAAGGCGAGGAATGCTTCCCAGACAATGGTTCACGGGGGCTGTGTGGTTGATTCTGGGCCTGTCTGGGTGACTCAGGCACCTTTGGCGACTTGGGTGTGGTGGGTGTTTTTGGTGATCTTGGCATGGGATGAGAAGAGTGAGAGTCAATGCTGTGAACTGAGAGGGCCTGACTTGGAGCTGCAGAGGGGTCTCCATTGTTGGCTCCAACCTTGTAGAGGAAGACGTCGTACTGAAGAGGTGGTTTGGTCTCTGGGTGTAGCTTGGCATCTTTAGGGAGGAGCACCTCCAGGCCGATGGTGACTCCATCCTGATGTGGAAATATGGTAAGTGGACAAGGATGCAATAATGATAGGGAAAAAAAACAGTGAAATGAAAGTAGACAAGGCATGGATGAAGAATGAGACAATGATCCAATGGGGACGTTTCTTACACCAGGACAAGTGTGTAGGGTTCAGAGGCATCTTCCTTTATTCAAACATGGTTGTTTAAGACTGTTTCAGGTTTATTGATTCTTGTGTTGCTGGATTCAGTGGACTTCCCATAACTGTCTGCATACTACAGGCCGACTAAAGCAGCTATTGTATGCTGCCACCTCTACCACTTTGGGGGATTCTCACAGTTTTTACACCAAGTTCTGTGTTGCTTAGCAGAGAGGGTCAGACGTCAAAACTATGACTCCACCTGCTAGTTTGTGCCGATGTGCAAGATATCAGTAATATCTGGGGTGTGTGTTTTGGCTTCACTTTTATGCATTGGCATGTTGTCCATCTTTCAGTCCATTCTAAGTGGTGCAACTTGTAACCCCATTTGTAGATGGTTTGTTTTCTATACAAGTTACGTCTAAAACTTGTTTGTGGTTCTTATTTTCAAGTGTTTACTAATTCATGCCCCTCAGTTCTCTACACTCTGGCCACTGCTTTTTAGCTTATGTTGTTAAGCTGTGAACACTTAACCATTAGATTTGTTTTTGCAGCCAACTGGGGAATGTTGGGCCAATCTGTCTCTTCATGGCGTTTCATTTCTGGCTCTGGCTGCTGAAAACACACCCCTCTGATTAACAGTCGGCCACTATCTTCTGGCTGTCTACCATTCGAGCAGGTAATCGCAATAAAAAAACAGTAAAAGTGAATGAGCTGAGAGGTGCTTTCAGCTCTCTGTTGGTTTATCACTGCGATAAATAAAGCAAGTTGTATCGTGAATGAAGTAGGTATAAAATAATCACTTGGATGTGCTTTAAAAAAATCTACAGCTTGGATGTTGATGAAACTATTCCTGAAAATCAGTAAATCAGTATCTAGTTCATGCTTGAGCTTAAAAAATGCTGCCCATTATTACTGAATACTATAACTGAACTGTTAGTTTAATTGCTGGAGCAGATCTGTCACTTTTGATACCTGGAAAAACATGATTAAAAACCCGATCTGGACGACTCTAAAGTGAACCCTTTTAGCCTGTAATCCCATTTAGCCATACATGTATGGATACAGGACAATCCACATGCACAGTGCTAATTATGGGCAAATGGAAGAGGATATATTGAAAATTATTCAAGAATATAATAAAGAAATAGTGGAACGAGGGTGAGCTTAGAATAAACATTATTAGCCTCTAATGTGATGAGACGTAAAACGTGTTATAGTAAAGATTTAAGGCACAAAGAAAATATTCTCAAGTAAAAAATACAGTCAGCAATAATAAAAAAAACAAAGCAGTTCTTTCAGATATGAATGGCTGTTCCTCTGAGCTCCGGTTCATTTTGGAGAGCTATCCGTGGTGCTGAATTGGCCCTCACTCTCCATTGTTTGTGTGGTGTAATCTGTGAGCAGCCTACTGTAGCACAAAAAAGCAGGGTCAGCCGTGCATTCGGTTATTATTAGCATGGGAGCGGCTGGGCAGTAGTTAGTTTCATCATAAGCAGACATGCAGAGAAAGAGAGAAAGAGAGAAACTGGAGAGGCTGGGGGGAGAGTAGAGCTCATAGCAACACACAGGGACAAGCTGGATAAAATTAAAAAGATTTATTCCAACAACTTTGAACTATAATCCTTCATGTATACTCAAAAAAGTACAAAAGAACCTCAAGTACATTAAAGTATTATAAATCACATTGAAAACCAAGACACAGTGTGTGTTATATATATGTATATAGATTCAAATATCAACTCCAAGCAAATACTTTGACCTCATGTAATCTAGACATATCCACTTATTAGCAAACATGAATATTTCGCAAATACAGATTCACTTGATTTCCACTTACGTCTTTAGCAAGTTTTCAGACACTTTTTTGTTGATAACACCAATGCATGCGAGCAGAGAGAGACAGTAAGGCGGGGCAGGCAGAGGTGAGGTGAGGTGAGGTGAGGGGGGTTTGGGGGATTTTGGGGGGGAAAACAGGAGAGGAGGCGATGAAGGAGCAAGAGTTCATTGGCCAAAAGACCAAGGCAGGGCATCAGTAGAGAGGAGAGTCAGTCATTAGTTGGTCCAAGCCAGAGGTTTTAGTCCAGCATTAGAGGCAGGTGGAGGAAGGAAAGGAGGCAGCGGCGCCACTATGTGATCAGCGTTGGCATGGCGGCCTTGTAAACAGACTATTGTGCTTCTCAAGTTGTGTCTTTGAATTAACCTTGTGCTTAAATTTGATTTTAGAGTCTGATTGGACTGTTTAAAGATTGTGTGCACGTTACTCTTTGTAAAAACTGTTTGCCTTTCTTCGTGTCTCATTATTAGTGTGTTTTTAGACTTTGGGTCTCCCGCTGCACACTTAATCTAGGTGGAGTTATTATACCAAGTTGTTCTGGAGCATGTTTACCTCAGCGTTCTCCTCTGTGTTGTTCGGAGTGTGGGCCACAGAGGTGGGACGGTTGTTCTCATGTTTGGGGGAGTGTGAGTTGAGGATGTTCATGGAGCCTTCTTCCTTGGGTTGAGGGGACTTCGCAGGGTCGGCCTGTTTGTGGGGCTCATCCTGTGGAGAGGAATGTCTCAGATTTACAGACTTGTTTTTTTATATATAGATAGTACATACTCTTCATTTTAAAGGGATATCTCAGTTGTTCTAACCACAATGGATACTGGCCAGCTCTGCCCCTTTAATGGGAAATCACAGAAAGAAGCAGGACACTGGGTAAAGTATAGTTTTGGAAAAATATGGCCGACTCTGCCACATACTTAGATCATTTTGAGTGATAAACCTGAATTAATTCCTAACTACAAGTAAAAATATCGACATGCTTTTCTTTTTACTGTAAAACTTTGTGAAAAAAGAACAACTTTCACTGGTGAGATTGTTTCATTTTCCACAAACCAAGCAGAGGTCCACACTCCTTCATTACAAAGCATTTGTGTGTCTGCAGCTGAGTCCTTTTCCGCAGAGTTACAAAAAAACTCACATTTTATCAGTAAATTGTACATTTTAGACCAGATCAGTGGATCCACCTGCATGCAGAAGAGCACGTCTATGTGTTGTGTCTGCAGGTAGCCCAGAAAAATTGGCCTTTCTCTAGGGGAAGTAAAGTGTTGAAAACAATCTGAGTACAGCACACACTTAAATCAAGAAAAGTGCTTGGGTCAGAATAAATGGTATAAACGGTAGCATACCTAGAATCCTGTTTCTGAGGTCTGGGTCTGAGCTGATCTGTATCCAACTAGTGAGATGAAATTCAAACAACCTCTCTTTTGAAATAGTGAAATATCCCTTTAATGTGTTTGGGTTTAGTAAGCCACAAACAGTTTCTTCACACTTTCAGAGATGAAATTCATCATTTTCAGTAAACTGACTAGCATAAAATAAGCTGCTCTGCATGGTTACACGTATAGCTTTTGTTCTAGGGTCACTGCATAGGCCCATCCTGGACCTACATGGTCAGGTCTTCATCTTATTAACAAATCATCCTCAGCATTTAAGAAAAAGAAAATGGGGCCGCTGACATTTACAAAACTGTACTGCAGCCAACATGTCTGCAGGGGCTTTTTAGCCTCTTGGCCTGGCATTTGAAGCACCCAGAAGTCAGTGTCACTCAACTATAACCACTGCAAAGAAATACCAGCAGAGCGCAGTTAAGGCAGTGAAGTCACAATGTTTTTATTTGATTCAGCGCTATGAAAACTAATATTCAAGGAAACATCTTTGTGATTGCAGAGTGCAGAGCTATTGTGTCTGTGCACATGTGCATGTGTCCACTTTTAAATGTTCAATCTATTGATCGATTAGTTCATTAGAGAAATGAAGGTCATGGGCACAGCGGGCAGGAAGTAGGGCACCATTGATCTGCAGCACTGGCGACTCACGGACAACTCTAGCTAAGTGCTTTTTTGAACACAGGATTTCGAAACTACAAAACTCTGTCACGAGAGCAATTACCCTCCTGGATCTCCTGGACCTTAAAGGGTTAATCTCTGTTGGGTTAATATGATCCAGATTAGAATATAAACCAGGCATCAGTAGCCCCATATGTGGGCTTAGTAACCCAGCAGACTAGTATGAGTGATGAATACCAGAGAGAGGCACACATAAATCTCCCCACAAACCCAGCCCCCCAACACAAACAGACACAGATAAAAAATAATGCATACACATTTATATTCAAGGACACACACACACACGCATGCTGCTACAGAATGAAATTCACTTCATAGAAGCACTACACATATAACCTTCAGGAGGGTAGTAACAGGGAAACCTGCTGCACAGGGACCCTAAAATGGCTGTGTTGGCAAAAGCAGTCGAAACAAAATGGAGGCCAAGTTTCTCATTTAGCTTTTCAGGAAGCTGCACAGGCACAGGTAAGAGAGGCAGCAAATACAGAAGGGAAAAACTGGAAGCTTTGCAAGAGGCAATCAATCAATTTGCATACAGCTGATATGCAATCAAATACAGTGAGAGTAATTAGAGGTGAAGTTAAAAGCAGAAAGGAGAGCAGCATCTGGTGACTAGAGGGGTGAATTTAAAGCGAGGCAAAAGGAGGGGAGCCGCTGCGGACGCTTTGAACATTTCCACTCTGCTTACCTGGAAGTGGTTATAAGGGTTTCTGGGTTTATAATCCCAGGTATAGCCGGCTGCTGGTGGCCTCTGAGGGAATTGGTGTGTGTGAAAAGCATTAAACCCACAACTTTAGGCGGATATTTCTATCAGAGGTTATGGGTTTAACAGGGGAAGAGGGTGAGCTTATGTGTGGAAAAAATACAAATAGATATAATTCAAATCACTTTAGGAGCTGGTAGAGGGTACAAATGTAAAGGACACCATGAACAAACAGGAGAAAAGGTTTAGGTTAAAGTAGACAAGAGACAAGATACTGTACATGCAGGAAAGACTGAACTACAAAGGACAAACAAAGACTGAGAAAGGAGAGCACACATGAGGAGAGTTGGGGCGTACCTGACAGATAATGTTGTCATAGTACGCCAGGTTGTGTGTGTGAGCTTGAGGAGCAGGCGGAGGGGTGTCACACAGTTTCCTTACATTTGGCTGTGAACCGTCGGCTGTTGTGGAAACAGAAAGGCCATCCGTCTGTGGCTCGCTGCTCTGTGGGCGGAACTTACTGTAGGAGGACAAAGAGACAGAGAAAGACAGAGATGTATCCAGTGTTTGTTTTCATACTGTGATTTTTGTATCTGCTATGTCAGTATGTAAGGAAGATACAAAGGCACGAATACAAGATGAACAAACACTAATAAAATGGCACTTAGGTTACTCTCTATGTATTGATTTTTTACATATGAATTGTTATGTCTATTGTGTTAAAAACATGTGAAGTAAATCTTAATATGTGTAACTTTTTAGTCAAAGAAAATGTATCTACAGAGAAAATACATTGAGTCTAACCATTTATTAACTGTAACCTGTGGTGTTTGATCATATCTTTTTTTCCCCCTCTTTTGTTGTCTTAATTCAATCATATTGTAAAAGTTCACACCATATCATAGCTGATTCTAATGTAATGATATCAAAGTTGACCCCACTATAATAATATACAATGCATAACATTGTATCTTATTGTATTATTGGTTATATTGTATTGAATCCTGTAATTGTAATTGTAATAAATATTGCATTGAGTCATATCATTACATATCTAATTTTATTGTATCACGTCATATCTTATTGTAACGTATCATGTCCTATCGTATTAGATTGTAAGAAAAATATGATCCTACTATATGATATAAAATATTGTGTCACATTGTTTTGAGTCATAACATATCATACTGTATCCTACTGTATTATACCATAATGTATCCAATTGTATCGTGATGTATCATAATGTAATATATCGTATTCAGTTGTAATGTAATGTGTCATATCTGATCCTTCTGTATCACAGTGTGTCATATTGTATTGAGTTGAAATACTGTATATCATACTACATATCATACATATCTTACTGAACTGTATCCTATCCTATCCAATCAAATCATATCATATCATATCACTAGCTATGTGAGCATGTAATGCTATATCATATATGTCGCATCAAACTGCATCTTTTTGAATCGTACCCCACTCTATGATATCATATGATACTGTATCCTAGCTTATCGTATTGTATTATACTTAGTTGTATCTTATCATCCCATATCATATCATATAGTATCCTACACTATACTGTCTTATGCTATTGTATTGTACTTTATAACACTGTGTTGTAAAGAATTGTATTCCTCTATAGGGTGTCCCATCACCTCATATCATATATCTATGTTGCCTTGTGTTGTGTCATATTGTATGGTATCATGTTATATTGTATTTCACCTTTTTAGCCTTCGTGTATCAAGGTGTATCATGGTCTATTGTGTTGAATTATTTGCTATGATATGGTACAGAACTTTATGCTATCTCATTAAATTGGAGTGTATTCTCTTATACCAATTATTAAGTATTGTATGGCATCATATTGATTAGTCTTATATTGCTTAAGGTCTGGTTGACACACAAATCAAATTCAAAACACTTCATCGCTATTTCAGAACATGAATAACTGAGTTGGCGATAGTAATCAAACAGGCTTCCATTTAATAGATGTCCCCTGCTAATGCTCCACATTTCTACATCCCTGTGTGGCTCCTGTCTCTCCCTCTCCTGTTGTCTCTGTGCTCATATCGTAAGCATTCTTAACAGCCATGAAGTTGTAGAGCCTTCCAGGAGTAAGCCTGACACAGATATTGTCACATCCCTCAACACCCAGACAGTGGTGTAATTCACAATGCATATTTTTACTCTCTCACCTCCCAATCAGACCCACACACACACCTGCGTTTGCGAAGGCGTTTGTTCTCGTTCTTGAGTCGGTGCAGCCTCTTGGCAAAGCACACTATGATCATGAAGAGGAGGATAAGCACCACAGAGGACACGCCCACCACCACGCACAACACCTGGAACTCTGTCACCATCCAATCACAGCGGGTGCCTTTGTTCCAGATGTAGTCCTGCACGTTGCACCTGGAAAAACGGCAAAAATAGTCAGCTTGATTGCCCCTATATTAGTTGGTGAAGTGGTCAGAAAAACATACCTGCGACCAAAAAATCAATCAGTTCAAGTGAATGCAAATGCTGAACCCCTGTGTATTTGAAATATTTATAGCGGCAGCATGTGAGCCAGAGCAAAGGGTGTAAAATGTTGCTTTGAACTGATGACATGTGTCCCGAGGTCTGCAGCAAAGCGGGGATTCGGCCTGCAGCCTAGCTCTTAATGAGATCAAAGGATCAGGATACGTGCGAGCATATGTGTGTGTCTTTGCCATATTCTTGTCGTTTTCTGTGAAATCACATGCATGTGTTTGAAGTGAACTCCAATGACTCAGCAGGCCTGTGTGTAAATGTTTGTGTGTTTATGCTATTACTCAGCAGGTATGCCGGCATGAGCAACAGTTCACCTCTAAGCTTACAGCGAGGCTGCAGGACAGGACAGATGGTGCTATCCAGGCGTGGTTTGCGTGCACAAGCGTGTGCAGGTATGAATGTGTGTGTGCATGCACGAGGAGTGTGTGTGTTTAGTAACCCGTGAGTCCTTCCCTGACCTTATGGCATTGTCATTTTCTTTTTGCTTCTTTGTGTGTCTCTACATCAGCTGTCACTGCACACCCTTTCCCCCCGCCTCCAAAACTGAGCTAATCCTTTGGCGACCCCACTGTGATCTTGACGAACCCTCATGACACATTAAGCCAACTCTCTATCTCTGTGCGTGTGTGTTTCCTGTGTGTGTGTATGCCTCTCAGAAGTGTCCTAAATCTCTTCTTTTGTGTTGGAGAGGGAGCATATTGGAAATCATCCCATCAAGATGATTAAAAAGGGGGGATGTTCTGGTGCCTTAGAACTCCCTGAAATACCCCTGATGTGGGGGTAGTGGCCTGGTCTGATTATCAGAGCTGATATTTGGCATTTGGATTATTATCTGTATCAGCCTCTCCTTTTATAAATGGCCCATGTAGTAATCCATTAACACCATGTCTCTTCCTCTGGGTCTGTTTTTCTGCATCACTGTCTCCTTTAATGTCCTGCCCACAATAACATCTGACTGACTCACCATAAATCAAGTTTGGTATTTTCATTTTCTATTATCATTGTATAACAGTTCCAAATATGGGCTATCTGTCTCATAAAGTACCATTAATCAGTACTGCTATCGGCTCTGAAAAACCAATATCAGCCAACCCCTACTGTTGTCCCTTGCATACACTTGTCCCTTGATGGGTTCATAAGAACCAATGAGTCTGGTTCTTCTCAGGGTTTCTACCTGTTAGAGAAAGTTTGGTAACACTTTATATGAACCCACCTCTTATAATACATCATAACCACATTTATGAAGACTTACAAATACATCTATAAGGCTTTATAACACTTCTCTTGAGTGGTTATTATTATTCATAACAGCTTATAGCAATGCTGTGAAGTATTTTTGTCTGATACTTTACTTACAGCCACAAAAAACTGCTCGTAAGTTCTTATAAATGTATCACAAGAACATATAATTGTTAATCACCTGATTTAAAATGCCCTAATTTATGCTTTAACATGTTGTGGGTATTAAAAAGAAATTTTCCGAATCAGGAATCATAGAAATTATAACTTTTCTTAACAAATACAATGAGATCTTGATGAATCTTTATAACCAGGTAAAGTTTTAATCTGTTATTAAACTGAGAATTCAAAATAGCTTATTTCATCATATAATATTTGTGTTTTTCTTACCTGCAGAAAGCTCCCATTCCTGGTACCACAGTACACACCCCTCCATTGAAGCAGAAGTTGGGTTCAATGTCACACTGAGACACACACACTCCAGGCCCTGAGCGCACAAAACCCAGCCTGCAACCGTCTGCTCCCATGGCGCCGCCAAGACCTATACTATCACCATTGTTTATCCCTGGTCGAGAAGAAGCTGGCAAGGAGGGCTTGCTTTGAACCTTAGGACTCCCGTTGGGTTTTACATTATTAGGAACAGCAGGAGCTCCAGCCAAGAGTGGGTTCTCATCCTCCATGTCAGCTGGAGGTGATGGTGTGGGCTCAGGTTCTGGGGTCGCATCTAACGCAGAGAGGTCGTCATCAGGGGAAAGGTAGTCGTAAAAATCAGAGAGTGTCCATGCAGTAGGGTCTCCGCCTTTTTGCTTCTGAGGTTTAGGGACTTTAGCCCAATCCAGAGCACCATCAGATGGGACAACATCCGGCGCTGGGCTGTGAAACTCCACTGTGATGACATCATCTGCCATAGGGTTTCCTGGTTGATCTGGACCCCCTCCAGCGGTGAGTTCCTCCCCTCCTGGTGTGTCCTCCTCTATGAAGTCTAAGTAGGTGTGTTTCTGAGGATGGTGGCGTTTGGTGGAGCTGAGTGGGAGTGTTGCCCCGAGTGTGAGCGCGGCTCCAATCAGGTGGTCTTTTTCTGCTGAGTCATCACTAAGAACCATCCTGGTGTTCAAGGCCTCCTTGTTGACAGATGATCTGTTATGGTGGTGATGATGCCTGCCGAGGGAATGTCTCCCTGTTAGCCGGACACAAAAAGATATTAAACAGATTACCAAAAAGGCTAGTCTGTCAGGGCTGCAACTTTTAAACAATGACTGTTTCTCTGAATGAGAGATGATGTTGGTTTAGTTTACAAGCTTTTAATGGCGCCAAGACTTTTTGTCTGATAGGCAGCGGGCAGTAATCTTGGGACCTATTCATTCTGAGTTAATAACAACACTCAATGGTGAACCACAGGGATCCATTTTATGTCCACTGCTTTTTTTTTGCAGATTGCCATGCACATTTTTATGCGGATGACACAACTTTGTGTCATGGCTAAGAACTGAGCTGATATCCACAGCAATGGTGCCCCCTTGCCATGCCATATAGCTCAAATGTTGATAACCAGAGTCTAAACCAGAGATATTCAGACTTAAATGCCACCATCCAGACAGACTTGGACCTGGCCTTGGAGGTCACTAAAACTCAATGAGTCCAACACCTCCAACACCTCACAGAAATAGCAGTCCTCTGTTATGAGCTCTCAAGCCACTGAAGACATCAATCAGCTGTTTTTATATGCAAGGTATCTCTCATCAGCTGCAAAGAGACTTAAATATGTAAAAATTGATTGATCCCCTTTGTGGCCTAATCTTATTGTCAACACTACAACAATGACAGAGCACACTGGGATTTCCTCAGTAATCTTGTGCAAATGTAGAGTATAAAAAATGATAAACAAAAGCTTTAATACACACATACAACATGCTTCTGTTGTGGATTGGAGCTTATCCCCATGTACTGGTGCTGTTTTGTTTAATAAACACTGTGGCCCAAGGATGAGACGTGAATAATTTAAACTGATCCCTATAGTATTCTGCAGAGATGCCTTCAGGCAGTACAGGCTCGCTTCACCGTAGACTCCGACAAATTCAACAAACATGATTCAATAAAGATGTGCAGTTAGAAATTCATGTCTTTCCTATGAAGAACTGGGACCCCTCATTGTAAGAAACTAAATGATTAATTATCAGAGAAGTCAGAACAAGAGCTGAAGACTGCCGTGTAATCAGACCGTGGTGATTCAGGATTAGGCACATTGAGTGATTGACTAATGTGCTCTAGTGACCAAGACTGGGTGAGGATTAGATTAGGATTTAGAGCTATAGGTTAGGATGGCTGCTCAGGCACTTCTCCTATGCTTCACAGAGTCACAGAGGCAGAGATAGAGAAGGAGAGCGGCGGGACTATCAGTTATTTTAAGTGTCGAGCAAATCATTACACCCGTTTATATCTTTGGAGTGTGGCTTTCTCAAGAAGTGGATATTAATCAAGATATTCTGTGCAGAGATAGGGTGTTGAATTTTTTAGATATTAATCAATACAATTTTGCTCTCGGTGAATGTGAAGGCTAAAAGAAAGAAAGAACCTGCTGTTGCAGTCTTTTGGGAACATTTTCTTGCACTTGAGTTAATGTTCCCACAGTTTACTGAACTTTAAGAACTCATTTCAACACACTTTTCCACTGACCAAATACTTGGCCGGTCAGCGTCTCCCCCACTGCCTCTCTCGACTCTCTGTGTCCAATGAGATCACTGCATTCAGTGTCTGGCAGGTCCATTCACAGCTAATACCAAAACCATCCGAACGTGCTCCGAGTCACAAAGACTAGCGGTGGCAGAGGAACCAAGAGATCCACCTCTCATACACACACAACACACGCACACACACACTCCTAGTTGCCATGGTGAGATGTAAAGAGGTGCCATGTTGAAAGGAGTGGAGCGAGGGAGTTGCAATGGAAACAGAGAATCCAGTGTTTCGCTTTCTCGCTCTCTTGTTTTTCAATCAATTAGCCTGCCAGTCACTAAGTGTTGATATGCCAACTCCATCTCTGGGAAAAACGGCGGTGGAATGAAAACTTCACAGTATGGGAGAGAGATTGACATACCCCAACAAGTTTAAACTGATTGAGACTGATTCAAATTTCATTTTAAAAAAAGGTCCAATCTGCCAATTTGTTTCCTGTTGAGATTTAGATGCAGCATCCTGTTAGCAGCTGGCGATGTCATAGTGATTACAAGTGCAAAAGGGAACATGAAGAGATTACAGGAGCAAGACGAGCAAACTGACTGCACGAGCCCCTGCCCGCCCCGGCAACTTGGTTTCCCTCTTAGAAATGGTGAGATTTGAGACTTGAACTGAAGCTCACTGTGTGTCTCACCTCTGGCATCATGCTGAGTTGTCACCATGGTAACAAGTTTTACCTGAGGTCACTGTGATTGGCTAGACTGAAGGATCCCAGCTGTCTTAACTGAACACTTACAAACTTAAACCTGTTTGCTGGCATATAAATTGTTCATCAGAGAGATTCTTGTTTCATCACTGCAGACATTTAAATCATTTTAATTTGAGCTGCCACACCCGCCCATCTTACATGTCTATAAATAGTCCTTTTCCTCCACCATTGTGCATCGGAGGGAGTCGGTGAGATGCTGATGATCTGATCACTTGTGACAGATCATGAGATTTCTGGGGCTACAGGGCAGATGGACCTCACAGTATGCATCCGCTCAGGCAGCGGGCTCACAGACCACAAATACACACTCATATGTACACCGAGCACCCTGGAGCCTGGATATAATCCATGCTGCTCTACACGGCCCTCAGAAACACGTTAGTATGGGTGTGTTGATTGATTGGATTTATCAAGAGCTGAAAATGATTCAGCAAATAACTTTCAGCTGTATGAAATAATCCTTCATACATGAGTAATTGCAAAGAGGCCACGAGGACTAGAGGGTGACCGATTACAGTTTTTCAGAGGCCGATGATGAGAAAGCAGGTCAGCCAATGGCCGATAGATAAGGCCATTGGGATTTTTTGGGCATTTGACAAAACACAACACTTAAATACTACCAACAGATAAAAATAATAAATTGCTAAACTTGAGAAAATATTAAATTAAATGTAGATGGAAAATTGGGGTTGATGGGGGATGAGAAAGAAGAGTTATCATTTTGAAAAGATGATAGTGGTATCCACCTTGTGGGGGCCGATGTTGATATGATGATGATTATGTCAAAATGCCATAAACTGACTGATTATTTGTCCAAGTAATGAATTAATCTATCCCTGTTGAGGATATTTCGATGGGCATGATTCCCTATTTTCTGGCATATTATAGGGGGAAAGAAATTCATAATGGAAAATAATTCACAATAAAGCCCTTAATTTTAACCTCATTAGTTAAGTGGTGCTTATTGACCAAAAACACCAGGAGCTTTTGGTTCCAGGGACTTCTCTTTAAGGAACTAAATGGTTCCTGGGCTCAGCTGAATGATGCAAATAAGGCCAATGACATCTAGGGACGGTATCAGGAAATTAAGTTACTTGCATGGCTCTTTATTTGAATCTCTGCTGATTTTATTATTTATTTTTTTTTATAAATACACTGTCAAGAATCATGTCAGCAGCAGATTAGCTTTTGATTATTTAATCTTTGCTTCCTGTCTTTTATGGGTGAATCGACGACTCCTCGGGTCCTGCCTAAGAGAGTCCCTTGGCCACTGGAAAGTAGTACTCCCTAAACAGGGGGTTTTAAGGGGGGTAGCAAAATTGAGACCCCAGTTCCCGTGATGGAAACCCACCTAACACCATGAACCTGCAAAACTTTGCGTGAGCTGCAGCAGTAAAGTTGGCTTGCTGAAAATGACGTCATCTTAGTCACCAAGATTCATTGTAGTCTCGTAAAAGCGAATTTAAGGCTGTATTTTCATTAATTTTTCCTTTTTAGCAGTAGAAAGATACATTTTCTCGCCTTTTCCTTCGTCTGCTCCCCTCTCCCCTGGTAAAATGAATGAAGATAAACCTATACCTCGCTCTTAATGAATTAGCAGCCGTGCACGTGCTTTTAAGTGTGAGAGACGGGATATCAGGCTTATAGCCTATTTACCGGTCAATATGTCACTGTGTTAACGCCTGGTTACACATTGAGGGCGAGAGATGCGACGAATTAGGGTGGGGGGCAGTTAAAAACAGTGGCGGCGCGTGCCCACGTGAACCCTGGCGACCCTCTATGTGCACGAGCCACCCTGTTGCTGGGCAGCGACGGCAGCGCTCAAATCAACATTACCCATTATTTCCATATTTCTCCTACTCGTCTACTGCTAGTGCGGGTTCATTATTCCCACGGTGCTTGTTTTAAGGGACGGACCGTAAACGAGAAGGCGAGGGGAGGGTGAGGTGAAGCCGTCCCAGTTGTCTCGGGCATCCCTATGAATGTCTGGAGGAATTCAATCCTTTCAGCGGCATGAATAGGTCTCCTGTAGCCCGGCCACGGTGCACCTAATCCCGCCTTTGTCTGGGCCACGCACCGCGGCGGCGAGACGCAGCTGCAGGACTTACTGTCATACATCTGTTTCTCCTTGTGATCACCCACAGACACATCTTTTTTCATAAAGCGGACACACAATGCCTAAGCTTATAACATTGAACAAGTCAGTGCCCTTTGCATTAAATACGACCAGACTGGAGAGTGGGCCTATTTTTTTCTCTCCCACAATATGAGATTGAATCCTGGTTACTTTAAAGTGTCATCAATGACCAATAGCACTCAGCAAAGGAAGGCAGACATGAGACGTCATACTATAGTATCTGTCAATCAGCCTAGCAGTTGATTGACAGTCTTTGTAATGTAATTCAATTTTAAAGTATTGGCTCAGTTACACTTTGAAATGCCAAAATGCGATTAATTATCAAGGATTTGGAGTAAATGAGTCCATGCAGAGAAGAATAGGCTGGAATCAGCAAAATCACTGCCCAGCAGGTCCCTATCAATAGGCTTAGAAACGCTCAGTGTTCCCTCAGAAAAGATCAGAGCTAATCGATCATCAATGCATTTCTAATGGCAGTTGCATCTCCATGTTGGACATTTGCCATTTTTCACAGAGCTTACCAATGCAGGTGTGATGCGTTTCACGCACGTGCGCGCTTACTGGCACTAACACACACACACACCCTCACACACACTCAGGCACAGGGTGGGACTCCGGTATGGTGAAGCGGACTTACCGTGAGCATTGAGGGGGACGATGACCAGTGAGATGGTCAGCAGCACCTGCCAGGTCCCCAGACGTCTGTCTGCGCGCGCCATAGTGTGAGCTCTCCCTTTGAAAAGCAAATGCAAACTGTGTGATCCGGTCCCTCGATGTACCGCTCAGATTGTGGGGCTGAATGCGATAATCCTCGCTCCAAAAGTTCAGATCTCGCCGGTTTTGTCCATGTCCCCGTTATCCTCCTGTGAACCGTCTAACAGCTCGGGTTCGCTTCCATCGCACCGCGCGGGTCGCCTCTCCTCCACACCTCTCAACGCGCGCGTGTCCCTCTGCGCTTTGGGGGTCCGTCGACCGGCAGCACAAGCAGCAACGCGAGGGGCTGTAGTAGTAATGCGCGTGACCTGCGGTGGGCTTCTGCGGACGAGGTTTTTTAATGAGCCGGGTTCATCACTGCCTGCCTCTCTGCCTCTGTGCATGGAGTCTGATAAGCCTTTCTCTCTGGAAAGGAGCGGCAAAGCAGAGCACGGCGCGCGCGCACAGTGCGTTCGAGAGTCAAAGTGCCACCACACGCACACTCACTGGGACACACACGCACACTAGAACACTGTCGAGTAAATGCTCATCAGTGGACAGCCTGAGCTTATAGGGTAGCTGCTGTAGAATGAGGCTGAGAGAGGGATTTAAACAGCGTCTGTTCTCACTACAAGTCAATATGCTCCATTTTACACCCCAGCTGATGTGTGTGCACACTATGTCAAAGCGTCTCTCTCCCTCTCTCTCTCTGGGTGGTGTTTATGTGTCAGTGGGTTATTTGGGTGCACGTGCCTCCCATCAGCAGAGGTGTGTGTATGTGCGTCTGTGTTGGTTTGCACAGGATGGATAATCCTCTTACCGTTATGTTGTGATATAGGCTGAAGACAATAGCATCTGCTTGATGTGACCTCTCAGCCCACACACAGTCTGACCAACGAAGCCTCATCTCTATTACATTCAGCCGATTAATCGAGTGATAAATAGCATTGTAACCTCACTGGACTCATATTGGCTTCACCCTCAAGACCAATATCAGCCTCATCTTTTTAAAATTGAAAACACATTTGGCAGCATCTCAAATATAAGACAGTCACTGGCAAGTGTTTGATATTAACTCTATTACAATATTAAGATTATTTCTTTTTTTTTTTAAATGATATTAATTTTTCTTTCTGTCTAATTTTAGAGTTTGACAGAAACCAAATGTCCCTTGAGGCGATGTTTCACTAAGTATTTTTCTGTCTCCGTTCATTAAAACAAGTTTATTGGTGTTAATATATTATAAATAAACAAAAGTATGATGTCGGCATTATACATCTGCAAAGCTATTGAAACACTGATATCGGTGGATGTGTTTTGGTGAGAATTGATTTGGGAAAACATAAGATTTTTGTTATTGAATCAGTGCAAATAAGAGACATCAGGGACGTGACAGCAGCTGTTGGAGGCTGTATGGGATAAATGATGCCAGCCTCAATCATGTTTTCTGGAATTGCCCTGTAAATGTGCTTTATTGGCAGGAAATACTGGACTGAGCGTCTCATAAAAAGCAGCACAGTATATATATGGGTGGTGTTTTATTTGGTAGATGGAATGTAAGAAACTGGTATGAGCCAAAAAGCTGTCACAAGGAAATGACTAAAATCTGACCCACCCATGACTTATGATGTGATAGTATGATCTATGAAATATGGAATGGAAAGACAGTAATCTTACTCAGAGTCAAAGGGATTTGGACCAAGTGGACGTAATATGTCAAATCTATAGGTCCAGATGTTGTCGGAGTACATGAATGAGATTAAAGTGTCAGTTGTTGTTTTTATCTTGTATCCAAAAGTTTGCTCTGTTTATTTTTATTGATTTTTACCTCATTTTCCCTTTTCTTTTACCCCCTCCTAGATGGATATAAATGACAGCATATAAAATGCAATTTTCATTCAATCAATCTTCACTTAAATAGTGCCGATTCACAGCTAATGTAATCTCAGGAGGTCTAGACCTCATTCTTTATAATATTAACAGATACTCAAGTGAAGATGGGATCAGATTGAACTCCATCTTGTAAGATCAGACCCACTCCTATCCCATCTTCAACCACTTGAGTGAAACACTTTGCAGCATTTAGCAAGTTAGAGTGGAGAGGAAGAATTTCCTTTAACAGGCAGAAACTTTGAGTAGACCCAGACTCATGTTAGATCAGTGGTTCTCAATCCAGTCCTCTAGCCCCCTCTGCCCTGCATGTTTTGGATGTTTCCCTGCTCCAACACACCTGATTCAAATGATCAGTTTGTTATCAAGCTCTGTAATGGTTTAATAACGAGCTGATCATTTGAATCAGGTGTGTTGGAGCAGGGAAACATCCAAAACATGCAGGACAGGGGGGCTCGAGGACTGGACTTGAGAACCACTGTGTTAGATAGTTACTGCTGAGACTGAGCTGGGTTTAGAGAAGGGAGAGAGGGAGATGGAGAAAGAAATGAATGAACGCTAAGTGAGTAATGGGGTTAGAATCAGAACAGTTAAGGCAGAAAAAGTAAAACTAGGGCCCCGTTGGGGCACTGGCGGGCCCGAGCCGTGTCGCGCCACCCCCAGCGCGACCGCCTACCCCTCCCGATTGCGTCACACTCAAGGTCCAAAGATGGTGTGCGCACTTGTCTGTGGTCATTTACCATTATAATGAATGGGAGGCGCAGTTTCTACCAAAACGCTCGCTGCAGACAAACTCCATGTCCTTTTTGAAAAAAGTCTGGACCATGAGTGAGGGCACAAACACAGCTAGTATATATCCAAATGGCAAGTTGCTCCTCCTTTCGGTTTTGCCGAGAGAGCGATGCGTTTGAGCCATTGAGCGATGGGCAGGAAAAACTTGACTTTTTCTCCTGCCATGGGGGGGCGCTCTTTTGGGGAGTAAAAATTCCTTCACAAATGTGTTGATGGCTGGACATTGCATCATCCTAGAGAACTTGGAGGCCAGTGAGGACAAAAATAAAAAGTTATAAGACTTTTAAGACTGTGGATTTCTGGGTTATCTTTGGCGCCCCCTAGAACGTAAACCGTGGGGTGCAGCGTCATGATTTGTACAACTTTGAATGGACATGGGGTGTAGATTGACCTGAGCAAATTTGAAGCCGATGGGACAAAAGCTTTAGGAGGAGTTAGCCACATTCCAATGTGTGCGGATCGGCAAAAAATGCAAAATAACCCATTAACCGTACATTGAACAGATACGCTTGCATTGACTTTTTTGTAGATCTTATTGAGATACATGTGTGTGTCAAATTTTGTGTCATTTTGACAAAGCGTAAAGGCGTGACAGTCAACAATGTGTATTTTCGCCTTAGGAGACAAGAAAAAATGGACTTTTTTCTCCTGCCATGGGGGGGCGCTCATTGGCGAGTAAAAATTCCTTCACAAATGTGTTGATGGCTGGACATTGCATCATCCTAGAGAACTTGGAGGCCAGTGAGGACAAAAATAAAACGTTATAAGACTTTTAAGACTGTGGATATTTGGGTTATCTTTGGTGCCCCCTAGAACGTAAACCGTGGGGTGCAGCATCATGATTTGTACAACTTTTAATGGCCATGGGGTGTAGATTGGCCTGAGCAAATTTGGTGCCGGTGGAACGAAAGCCTTCGGAGGAGTTAGCGAAATTCCAATGTGTGCGGATCGGCAAAAAATGCGAAATAACCCTTTAACCGTACATTTGACAGATACGCCCGCACTGACTTTTTTGTAGATCTTATTGAGATACATGTTTGTGTCAAATTTTGTGTCATTTTGACAAAGCGTAAAGGTGTGACAGTCAATAGTGTGAATTTTCGCCTTAGGAGACAAGAAAAAATGGACTTTTTTCTCCTGCCATGGGGGGCGCTCTTTTGGCGAGTAAAAATTCCTTCACAAATGTGTTGATGGCTGGACATTGCATCATCCTAGAAAACTTGGAGGCCAGTGAGGACAGAAATAAAAAGTTAAGACTTGTAAGAATGTGGATTTTTGGGTTATCTTTGGCGCCCCCTACAACGTAAACCGTGGGGTGCAGCGTCATGATTTGTACAACTTTGAATGGCCATGGGGTGTAGATTGGCCTGAGCAAATTTGGTGCCGGTGGAACCAAAGCTTTAGGAGGAGTTAGCCACATTCCAATGTGTGTGAATCAACCAAAAATGCGAAATAGCCCTTTAACCGTACATTTTGCAGACACGTGCGCATTGACTTTTTCGTAGATCTTATTGAGATACACGTGATTATCAAATTTTGTTTCAATATGACAAAGCGTACAGGCGTGACACTCAACAATGTGTATTTTCACCTTATAGGACAAGAAAAAATGGCCTTTTTTCTCCTGCCATGGGGGGGCGCTCTTTTGGGGAGTAAAAATTCCTTCACAAATATGTTGATGGCTGGACATTGCATCATCCTAGAAAACTTGGAGGCCAGTGAGGACAGAAATAAAAAGTTATAAGACTTGTAAGAATGTGGATTTTTGGGTTATCTTTGGCGCCCCCTACAACGTAAACCGTGGGGTGCAGCGTCATGATTTGTACAACTTTGAATGGCCATGGGGTGTAGATTGGCCTGAGCAAATTTGGTGCCGGTGGAACGAAAGCCTTCGGAGGAGTTAGCGAAATTCCAATGTGTGCGGATCGGCAAAAAATGCGAAATAGCCCTTTAAACGTACATTTGACAGATACGCCCGCACTGACTTTTTTGTAGATCTTATTGAGATACACGTGTGTGTCAAATTTTGTGTCATTTTGACAAAGCGTACAGGCGTGACACTCAATCATGTGAATTTTTCACCTTAGGGGGCGCTATGGAGCCATTTTGCATTTGATTGTTTGGGTGACTTCAGAATATCGAATTTTTCACCAGGCCCAGTCGTCCTGCCAAATTTCATGAGTTTTCACCAGTGGGAAGTGGGCCATTTTCCAGTTCAAAGGGGCAGAAAAATAATAAGAAGAAGACTAGGACCCCGTTGGGGCACTGGCGGGCCCGAGCCGTGTCGCGTCCCCCCCCAACGTGCTGCCTCCCCGTCCCATTTGTGTCCTCTGGCCATCGCCCTCTCTGGTAACGCCCATCACTGCAAAGACCCTTTTCCTTCATCGGCGTTTGCTGTTCTTCCTGCCAGTGCGTGTTGCTTTCACTTACACTTGCCACAGCCAGCCTCGTGAGTGCCTAGCCTATTGGATATCACTGTCACCTACACAGGACAGTCATTACCTTTCTATTAATACTTTGTGTTTTAATTTCACATTAATTTCCATATTGTATAAACGACTGGAAAAAACTTGAGCCCCTGCCCCTGTATAATCATGTGCATGTCTCTGTTCTAGCTCCAAGGTGAATCTTCACTGCTCATGTTCTTCTCAGAAGCACTCACCTCACTCCCCTCAGGTTACTGTACACATGCACCAACTGCCTGCTTCAGGTTTGGATGGAGCTTCATGGTTGTCTTTTGGAGAAATGAACAGTCAAGTTGTGTTTGAAATTTGATTTTTTTCAGGGGCAAAAGGAGCCTCTGCATTCTTGTCAAATATGTAAATAGCATGTTTTTGCAGGTGCTAAAAACCAGACTCTGAGTGTGTGTGTGTGTGTGTGTGCGTGTGTGTGTGTCTGTGTGTGCGTTCAAGTCACATTACATATTTAACCGGATGTAGCAGCAAGACGGAGCCTCGTTGACTCTCCGTTTCAACTTATCTCAAAAGTGAGGACCTCAAACTATACACCAGTTTTCAAATTGTGTTGATAGGCCAAATAAAACCAGAGTTATGATAAATTATGTCCGCGATACTTTTTTTCTGCTTATTTTGATCACGTTCGGCGCTCGATCGCGCTGTATGAGACAGGAAAACATAGCATGCAGACATTAGCGACAGGTCTTACAGGCGGAAAAGGCTTGCCAAAGAAAAAAAAAACACACCACAACATCTCTCCTATTGGTGGAAAACTTCACCACAACAACCAATCCAAAATTATATGGTGACTGATTGACAAGGGGGGCGCTTACGTTCTTCCTGCAACATGAGAAGGGAGGGAGGAACTCTCAGCAGGGATGCAGTCTGGGACACGTAGTTGCAAACCTAGCGACTTTGTTGTTAGATTCAATGACTTTTCAGACCCCCTAACGACTTTTTTTTAGAAAGAAAGGGACTTTTATCGACTTCTTCTGGAGTTTAGAGACTCTGACATGAAGCAGGCTTTCCTTACTGAGGAGTTAGCAACGCTGCTAAGGGTGCAGAGCCACACATGCGCTCCGAGCTCTGCATGGGAGACTAAAGCTGACAGAGCTGCAGCAGTTAGCAGGTTTCACCCTCAGAGACCACCAGGGGTTCATGTTGAGGCATTTTCAGTTTTTTTTTTTTTTTTGCCATAGACACTGTCAGCACAATCTGCAGTTACACTAACAAAAATGCTGCAAAAAACAAAGAATTATGGAAAGATTACACATGGACTGACATAGAGGAGGATCTACACAAGTTTTTTACATCATGTTTTACATCATGCATCATTTACATCATGTTTTTTTGTAGTGGCATAAATAAAAAGTGACATTTGTGAGACTATACAGTGTTTTGTAAATAATTTTACAAAGAACGCCTGGGCCATTGCCTGCATTTTGATGTAAATAGAGGTAAATTACTATGTTCTTTGTTAAAAATTTGCATATGTTTTGAAGTTTACAATTTTTATTTGAAGTTTAAGTTTTAAAAACAGTTCATCACATATATTTGTGGTTTAATTTCACATTAATTTCCATATTGTATAAATGACTGGAAAAAACTTGAGCCCCTGCCCCTGTATAATCATGTGCACGTCCCTGTTCTAGCTCCAAGGTGAATCTTCACTGCTCATGTTCTCCTCAGAAATAGTCACCTCACTCCCCTCAGGTTACTGTACACATGCACCAACTATCTGCTTCAGGTTTGGATGGAGCTTCATGGTTGTCTTTTGGAGAAATGAACAGTCAAGTTGTGTTTGAAATTTGATTTTTTTCAGGGGCAAAAGGAAGCCTCTGCATTCTTGTCAAATATGTAAACAGCATGTTTTTGCAGGTGCTAAAAAACAGACTCTGAGTGTGTGTGTGTGTGTGTGTGTGTGTGTGTGTGTGTGTGTGTGTGTGTGTGTTGGGCGTGTGTGTATATGTGTGTGTATCCTGCAGTACTCTGTACTCCTGCAGTGGCCAAAAAGACTTTTAAGAATGTGGATTTTTGGGTCATCTTTGGCGCCCCCTAGAACTGCAGTACTCTGTACTCCTGCAGTGGCCAAAATGACTTTTAAGAATGTGGATTTTTGGGTCATCTTTGGCGCCCCCTAGAACGTAAACCGTGGGGTGCAGCATCATGATTTTTACAACTTTGAATGGGCATGGGGTGTAGATTGCCCTGAGCAAATTTGGTATCGGTGGGACGAAAGCCTTAGGAGGAGATAGCCACATTCCAATGTGTGCGAATCGGCAAAAAATGCAAAATAGCCCTTTAACCGTACATTATACAGATACGCGCTCTTTGACTTTTTCATAGATCTAATTGAGATACACATGATTCTCAATTTTTGTGTCAATATGACAAAGCGTTCAGGCGTGACACTCAACAATGTGTATTTTCATGTAAGGGGACAAGAAAAAATTGACTTTTTTCTCCTACCATGGGGGGGCGCTCTTTTGGGGAGTAAAAATTCCTTCACAAATGTGTTGATGGCTGGACATTGCATCATCCTAGAAAACTTGGAGGCCAGTGAGGACAAAAAAAAAAGTTATAAAACATTTAAGAATGTGGATTTTTGGGTTATTTTTGGCGCCCCCTAGAACCTAAACCATGGGATGCAGCGTCATGATTTGAATAACTTTTAATGGCCATGGGGTGTAGATTGGCCTGAGCAAATGTGGTGCCGGTGGAACGAAAGCCTTCGGAGGAGTTAGCGAAATTCCAATGTGTGCGGATCGGCAAAAAATGCGGAATAACCCTTTAACCGTACATTTGACAGATACGCGCGCAGGACTTTTTTGTAGATCTTATTGAGATACATGTGTGTGTCAATTTTTGTGTAATTTTGACAAAGCGTACAGGCGTGACAGTCAATAGTGTGAATTTTCACCTTATGGGACAAGAAAAAATGGACTTTTTTCTCCTGCCATGGGGGGGCGCTCTTTTGGGGAGTAAAAATTCCTTCACAAATGTGTTGATGGCTGGACATTGCATCATCCTAGAAAACTTGGAGGCCAGTGAGGGCAAAAATAAAAAGTTATAAGACTTTGAAATATGTGGATTTTAGGGTTATCTTTGGCGCCCCCTAGAACCTAAACCGTGGGGTGCAGCGTCATGATTTGAATAACTTTTAATGGCCATGGGGTGTAGATTGGCCTGAGCAAATGTGGTGCCGGTGGAACGAAAGCCTTCGGAGGAGTTAGCGAAATTCCAATGTGTTCGGATCGGCAAAAAATGCGCAATAACCCTTTAACCGTACATTTGACAGATACGCCCGCACTGACTTTTTTGTAGATCTTATTGAGATACATGTGTGTGTCAATTTTTGTGTCATTTTGACAAAGCGTACAGGCGTCAGGTGAATTTTTCACCTTAGGGGGCGCTATGGAGCCATTTTGCATTGTATTGTTTGGGCGACTTCAGAATATCAAATTTTTCACCAGGCCCGGTCGTCCTGCCAAATTTCATGAGTTTTCGCCAGTGGGAAGTGGGCCATTTTCCAGTTCAAAGGGGAGGAAAAAGAAAAAAGAAACAAAGAAAAACCACTTGGGGAATAATAGGGCTCTCGCAGCTGCTTAGCAGCTACGCTCGGGCCCTAAAGAAGAACTAGGGCCCCGGTGGGGCACTGTCGGGCCCGAGCCGCGTTGCGCCGCCCCCAGCGCGACCGCCTCCCCCTCCCGATCGCGTCACACTCAAGGTCCAAAGATGGTGTGCGCACTTGTCTGTGGTCATTTCCCATTATAATGAATGGGAGGCGCAGTTTCTACCAAAACACTCGCTGCAGACAAACTACATGTCCTATTTGAAAAAAGTCTGGACCATGAGTGAGGGCACAAACACAGCTAGGATATATCCAAATGGCAAGTTGCTCCTCGTTACGGTGTTGCCGGGAGAGTGATGCGATTGAGCCATTGAGTGATGGGCAGGAAAAACTTGACTGTTTCTCCTGCCATTGGGGGTTGGGGGATGGGGGGGGGGGGGGGGGGATGTGGATTCTTTTAAGAATGTGGATATTTGGGTCATCTTTGGCGCCCCCTAGAACGTAAACCGTGGGGTGCAGCGTCATGATTTTTACAACTTTGAATGGCCATGGGGTGTAGATTGGCCTGAGCAAATTTGGTGTCAGTGGGACGAAAGCCTTAGGAGGAGTTAGCCACATTCCAATGTGTGCGAATCGGCAAAAAATGCAAAATAGCCCTTTAACCGTACATTTTACAGATACGCCCGCGCATTGACTTTTTCGTAGATCTTATTAAGATACATGTGATTGTCAAATTTTGTGTCAATATGACAAAGCGTACAGGTATGACAGTCAACAATGTGTTTTTTCACCTTATGGGACAAGAAAAAATGGAATTTTTTCTCCTGCCATGGGGGGGCGCTCTTTTGGGGAGTAAAAATTCCTTCACAAATGTGTTGATGGCTGGACATTGCATCATCCTAGAAAACTTGGAGGCCAGTGAGGACAAAAATAAAAAGTTATAAGACTTTGAAATATGTGGATTTTAGGGTTATCTTTGGCGCCCCCTAGAACCTAAACCGTGGGGTGCAGCGTCATGATTTGAATAACTTTTAATGGCCATGGGGTGTAGATTGGCCTGAGCAAATGTGGTGCCGGTGGAACGAAAGCCTTAGGAGGAGTTAGCCACATTCCAATGTGTTTGGATCGGCAAAAAATGCGGAATAACCCTTTAACCGTACATTTGACAGATACGCGCGCATTGACTTTTTCGTAGATCTTATTGAGTTACATGTGTGTGTCAATTTTTGTGTCATTTTGACAAAGCGTATAGGCGTGACACTCAACAATGTGTATTTTCACCTTAGGGGACAAGAAAAAATGGACTTTTTTCTCCTGCCATGGGGGGGCGCTCTTTTGGGGAGTAAAAATTCCTTCACAAATGTGTTGATGGCTGGACATTGCATCATCCTAGAAAACTTGGAGGCCAGTGAGGGCAAAAATAAAAAGTTATAAGACTTTTAAATATGTGGATCTTAGGGTTATCTTTGGCGCCCCCTAGAACCTAAACCGTGGGGTGCAGCGTCATGATTTGAATAACTTTTAATGGCCATGGGGTGTAGATTGGCCTGAGCAAATGTGGTGCCGGTGGAACGAAAGCCTTCGGAGGAGTTAGCGAAATTCCAATGTGTGCGGATCGGCAAAAAATGCGAAATAACCCTTTAACCGTACATTTGACAGATACGCCCGCACTGACTTTTTTGTAGATCTTATTGAGATACATGTGTGTGTCAATTTTTGTGTCATTTTGACAAAGCGTACCGGCGTGACAGTGAATAGTGTGAATTTTAACCTTAGGGGGCGCTATGGAGCCATTTTGCATTTTCTTGTTTGGGCGACTTCGGAATATCAAATTTTTCACCAGGCCCGGTTGTCCTGCCAAATTTCATGAGTTTTCGCCAGTGGGAAGTGGGCCATTTTCCAGTTCAAAGGGGAGGAAAAATAATAATAATAACAAAAGAAGGAAACTACAGGAACAAGAGGGCTCTCGCAGCTGCTTAGCAGCTACGCTCGGGCCCTAAAGAAGAATCCATCAGGAATAATAGGGCTCTCGCAGCTGCTTAGCAGCTACGCTCGGGCCCTAAAAAAATCTAAAATTGAGAGCAACTGATGCATGTAGCTGAAGCAGCTGGAGACAGGCAAGTCCACACCAGCAAGATGTCTGCAGCAGTGATCCAGAGGAACCTACGGCATGATGGAGATCAGGGACGCCCAAAAAACTCTTTGTACTAGTGACTCTAATGGGACATGATGATTCAAAGTTAATGACACAGACAGGAAGAGGATCGAAGTCTAAAGCCATATTGTGTAAAATATTGAATTTAATATACTTTTCCAAATAAAATCTGTAAAAAATCGAAAGAATAATAACTATCCTATCACCATAATCCTTTCTCCTGGTCCCCTGTCAGGTTTACTGCCTCTAACATAAATCCGAATGGCCCAGAGAAGCTTTACTGCCCACCCTGCGCCTTAATTGGATTATATCAAATGAATTATGAAATGATTAGCACTAAATACTTTATCACTGCAGTGAAAAAAAAAACCAGACTGATTTATCAATGGCTAAGAAGTGAATGGATCCCAGTTCCTACTGTGTGCAGCCTCCTACTGCTTCCCTTTTAATTAGACAAAAACCATCAGATCTGAGCTGAGTCCTTCCCTCGACAAGATGAGAGTGGGTTTGTGCACGAGGAAGAGACAGTGGAGTAGGAGGTGGACAGATAGAGGGATGCATGGACAATAGAGGGAATAGAGGGAGACAGTGTGTGTGTTCATGTGTGTGTGTTTGTGTAATGGGACTCAGAGGACTAATAGACAAGAGCTAACATGGCTAACACAGTGGAGCTGGAGCTGCAGAGTAGTGGAGAAGGAACAACAGAGAAATGTTCACTGATGCTCTGCCAAACAGAGCAGAACGAAATTGCTCCCGCACCCGCTTATCCCCCCACAACACACACTCACACACACACACACTCATATATCTACTGTGATAAACACACACAGGCACAAACATCTTATCTGTAAAACCCTCTCTCTTCCCATCGTGATTGAATTATTTCCAGTACCTGGCATTTTTCTACAAGCAGGATGGGTTGGTAATGTGCAGCAGGAACAGATGGTTCTCATCGAGGACCAGAATGGAAGAATAGCACACCTTAATCAACGCCAAGCACAGTGTGTGTGTGTGTGTGTGTGTGTGTGTCTGTGTGTGTGTGTGTGTGTGTGTTTGTGTGTGTTGTGCTCAGGCAGGTTTGGTTTTTCCATCCTGTCCCTGTGTTTAACAGTGAGGGGTGAACAGGACGTCCAAATCCCCTATAGAGTGTCCTGTGTGTGCATGTGTCTACGAATGCAACACACCGAAACAAGCTGAATCTGATTATTTAGCCACATCGATATCAATAAAACCTTTATCAACAGGATGGAGTGCGCAGGTAGCACTGCATGCTCTGCACAACGCTGCAGAGACTCTTTTAATCATCAGACTTGAAGCTCATCCCTGTACTCCGTAAAGCAAAAACACTCCCATGTTAGCCTCATTTAAGATCCCCTGAGGCTGTTGATGATCTGCCCAGTGTTAAAAAAAAAAATGAAATAAACACACAATATTAAGCTGTGCCCTGGTGAGACAAGGACGCAGTGCCAACGGTGAAAAAGTAGGACCCGGTTGGGGATGGTATTTAGGATAAAGGTTACAGGTATGCAAGAGCAGAGAGGTAGGGAAGCATAAAGGAAGGTAGGACTGCATGCAGGTCCAGGATCTGATTGAAGCATACTAACAAGATGCCAAGATGTAGGGGTGAGGCAGGTCTCTTCTCTGCCAATGAAGCAGAAAACAGAACTTCTCTATGAAAAGCTCCTCCAGATTAAATCTCCAGTATCTTAGAACGGTTTCACAGTGCAGTGGGTCATTTCTCATAATATCAAAGGATGAAACCTTTACTGAATTATTCTAAAAATGGGCATAAAATGGAGACAAATGATGCTTTGTGGCAGAAAACATCTCTTTTTGCCTTATGTTGCAAGGTTTAACTTCACCTCAGTGTTAATTTACTTATGCAACTGGACAGATCAGTTAGTAAAGGCTAAGACTAGATATTTTAAGAGCTTTCATCAGCGTCATCTTAATGCAACAGGTGTCCCTCTGCTGAGTATTCGTGTTCACTGGTGCATCTTTTATGGTGTTGTCTGTGTTATATAATGCCTTATGACCTCAATTTTAGAGTGTTTCTTGAGAGCTTATTCAACCAAACCTCAGCCCTGACTTCTTTAGATGACTTCAGACTCTTTAATGCTGCTGTATGATATACTAAATGGTGGTTATTCTTCTTTATTTGATACCCACCACCTTGTGTCTCATACTGGATAAACAACATACTGTTTTACCATTAAAAGGACTGCATCTCTGCATTTCTACCTAAAATCTGATTTTACTCAATATTCCCATTTCCAACAGTAGTGGGGCTGATTTTGGACAGCAGTGAGACACATTACAGAGAGGAAATAGACAGACTGGTGCACGGACAACAACCTTACACTGAACATCAAAAAGACCAAGGAAATCGTTTCAACTTCTGGAAACACAGTGAGGATCATGCCCCCCTAACAATCAAAGGGACAAGAAGTGGAACAGGTCACCAGCTTCAAGTTCCTCAGGACCTACATCAGTGAGGATCTCACATGGTCACTCAACTACACCACTTCCAAAGGACACTGAAAAAAAACAAAACACTTGTCTGCTGAGCTGCTCAGAGCCTTCTACCTCTGTTCCATACAGAGAGTTTTGACATACTGCCTGACAGCTTGGTATGTGAACTGCACAGAGGCAGACCGGAATAGTCTTCAAAGAGTCCTAAGAACATCAGAAAAGATCATCGGACTCAGTCTGCCTTCACTGGAAGACATCTTCAGGAGACACTGCCTTCATACCACCACCATCATACTCAGAGATCCAAGCCACCCCAGTCATCACCTATTTTCACTGCTACAGGGCACTCAGATCCCACACCTCCAGACTCAAGAAAAGTTTTTACCATAGAGCCATAACTGAACTAAATAAACAAGGACAATAAACGTGACTCTTCTCCTTCCTCATCCAGTGCAATTAACAGGACAGTGTGTGCAATATACAGTTTACAATGGCTGTGCTTGTGTGTATGTACAGGTATGTATATATGTGTACATAAAAATACATATACGTATGAATATATTTTACCCAATGAGCATTTTTTTGGTCTGAAAGAGGTCTAATAGATGTCTAAATGTAGCCTAGAGGACTGGTCTAAAATCAGGTCTAAAAATGAAAGATTTTCAGACGTCTAAATTAGACCAAGTTTAGACTAGCCGGCTAACAGAGCTATATCTGTACTACAGTGTATATTGCTCAACGGCTATCATAATCATTTTGGTTAAGTATTTGGAGATCAGATATGCAACTCAGGGTTTTTGAAATAAATGGTTGTCGAGTAATGGGTTAATGGGTGCAACGTCTACATTCCGTCTAAAAATACACTGATTCTAGACGGTTTAAGTTAGGTCTTAAAAAAAATGAGACGTCTAATAGCCGTCTGTTGCACAGTGGGTAATTATCCTTTTCTATTGATAAGAATAAGAATAAATGTATTAATCCCCTAAGGGAAATTCAATTGTTTGTTGTCTCACATAATATGACTCTAAAAGTTATCTACTATTTACACAAGAGTTATAAAGTCTGATGGCTGTTGGTACAAAAGATCTTCTGATGACATATATGTGTAAGTGAATGTGTACATGCATGTGTCTCTGCTACTCAGGCATGGCACAAAGGAATTTTCATTGCACTTAGTGTAATGACAATAAAGACTTTTCTATTCCAAACACTGCACCTGTAGGAAACAACCATAATACACACAATGAATGAATCAAGCTGGAAAAGAACATCAGATACTGTTTAATGAGCCGAGTTTAATCTTCAGATTCCTCAACTCTGACATCAGAGCACAAACATTTCACAGATAAAACTGAGCGAGCTCATCAACAAAAATACACATCAACTGTGTCTGTGCTTGTGTGTCTATAAACAAAAGGACGACAGGAAAGTTACACTTCAAATTTTTAACAGTTGCTCCTGAACATTGATGCCAGTGTTATGTGTTTTTGTGTTTTCGTGTGTGTTTGTGTGTGGGTGTGTTTTCTTCAAGGTTCAGCTGTGGCTTGTCGCAGTGGGACCTGGTTGGGCTGCTGCGATCCCATCAGGCTGCGAGGAGGGGTCTGCAACAGAAATAGAAGGTCAGGGTATGCACAGAATCAGACTAGAAAAAGCACAAAACAACAGAAGCTCTCAGAAAAGAAGACTCACACATGCCGTTGGGAGCCCCGGGATGTCGGGGGGCCATTGTCTGGGCGTTTCCTCCGCCAGCGATCATACGGTTTGGCGCGGCCTGGCCTGAAAGAAAGAGAAGACGGTTTAAAAATGTAAAAGCAAAAGCAGTCATAGTGATTAAACAGATGACAAGAATAGAAATACTGTTTCCATATTTGAAATGAGAGCTTTACTCCTTGATTTGTATGTGTGCCATGTTTGACTGGCCGCCTTGAGTCCTGACCTGTGTGCTGCACCGTGTAACCCGGCTGCCCCTGCTGCTCCCTCTGCTGGCGGACCTTCATCTCTGCCTGTTTTAGCTGCTCGGTGTGGAACGTCTGTCTCTCTGACAGAAGCTGCTGCCTCTGCTGCTCCAGCTGCTCGACACACATGGACAAAGTCTTAATGATGCATGTAAGTGACTAGACATGATACCGCTGCCTGTGGAGGCTGCAGAAACAACAAGTTGTAGGAATTTAAAGTCAAACTAGAGCTACAGATGGAAGATGTGCGACTCTCCTGGACTTTAATGGTAGAGGTTTTGGAAAGATTTGACTTCTGTTGTGTTTCAGTATTTGTTTACAGGTGTGTGCAAACAAACAGGTTACCTTGTGTTTTCTGCATAAGAAGAGAGAAACATAAGGACTTGGTGATGATGCATTTGTTGACATTTTTGCACAACAAACTCCCACTAGAGTGTAAATACTGAATGCACATGTGCCCACTTGAACTTTTATTTCTCAAAAAGACAAAAACTCTGAATATAACAGAGACGTATTGTTGATTTAAGACTATCGTTTCAAGGGCTGTCTTGGATTTTGAATGCCACCAGATGTCACTGTGTTTACTGAAGCTTCGACTCTCCTTCAGCATAAATTGAAAGAAAGTCCCGGAGCTCCATGAGATGATTGCTGCACTTTAATACAGCAGGTGTGACTCATACCTGCTCAGGAGAACATGCAAAACAAAAAGAGATTAACAGAGTGCTGCGGTCCTGAGGCCCTCAGACTGTTCTTACTTTCGCGATTCAATCTTATTTTATGTTGTTGCTTTTATCTTGTTTTTTAAGATGATATTAACCTTAAATAATTTTATTTGTTTTACTTATCATTGGTAATATTTTACTTATTATCTTTTATCCTTTTAAACTGTAAACACACACTAATTTTTTTCAGTTTTTTTTTTTTAATCCTATCATATTCTTTTAGTTTTCAGTTTTAACTCTAGTATTTCCTTAGGGGGTCCTCCACACTGGGAGCTGTGTCTGAGTTGCTGCTGGGGGCACTGTCCCTGGGTCCCTTCAGCCCGGCTGGCTGTTGTCTGTCGTGGTCGGGGGGCCTGGGCGCTGGTGCCCCCTGTGGCGAAGCCTGCGACACCTCCCAGTGTGGATGTCCCATGGATCATATCTCCCTATTGTCAGTAGTGAGAGTGTGCAGGCGCCTGTGGCTGTGTGTGTGTGTGTGTGTGTGTGTGTGTGTGTGTGTGTGCATGTGTGTGCTTGTGCAAGTAGTATAAAGGGCAGGAGGGAGGGCCTTTATTTGTAGTTGCTTTTCTATGTTCCTTTTTTTCTTCCTTTATGTGTGTAAAGCACTTTGTGTTGTATGTCCATGCAGGAAAAGTGCTCTATAAATAAGATCTGATTGATTACTTGAATGATACAATATCTTCAGAAGTAAAACATGTCATTACTTAGGGCTGTTAGGAGATGTGACATTCACCGTCTGATTTTGCAATCAAGATATTATCCTGATATTTATGGAAAACACTCAATCTAACTGAAAAAAAGGCAAGACAAGAGTGGAGTGACACAGCACTTCATAAACTTTACCAATTAATGCAATTCACTTTCATGTCATCCTCCTGTATTTGTGTCCACTCACCGCCTCTTTCTCGCGGTCCATGATGGTCTCCAGCTCCTCAAAGTGCCTCAGCTTTATCTCCAGCTTCTTCATCTGAGTCTCCACCAGCAGAGCCACCAGAGACTTGATCTTCCTCTCTTCTACTGCGGCCAAGTGCTGCGAACAGAAGAGCACAAAGACCCGAGAAGTTAGAGGGGGAAGGACAACATCCATTAAAGTGAAACTCTGCTGTAAGTGCATTTGACAGTTAGGAAAGAGGTAGAGATAGGAGTAGGAAAACTGAGGAAGAGGAGGAGAAGATAAGAGGTGAGAGGAAGGTACATTAAATTGGATGCAACCAAGCATGGTGAGGAGAGAGAAAGAAAATAAATTGGGAGACTGAATAAGAGAAAACAACCCAATCAATCATCAGTAACTAGAGCCGGGACGATATTACGGTAATCGGGAGGCAATTTCTTGGCAGTTAAACACTGCGAGAGCTCACGCTGTAAAATGTTTTCAATACCACTGCAGCTCTGATTCTCCGTTTAATTATAGTCTGGTAATTCAGTCTGCCTCACGGTAAACAAAGAGACAGATGACCAACTATTTTCTGTTTAGAGAGATAAACCTTTTGCTTTTTTCCAGGAGTTACCTCAAATGATCAGACAAGACTAATCATGACAGGACAAGAGTGACAGATCCATCATGGATTCCTAGTTTAGTTTTGTTTCACGCATAATGAGGGGGGAACAAAATACTACCTGCGAGCATCTCCCTAACTTTTTAAGAGAACTGCATCATCTGGTGTGTTTATTCAGAAATATATATCTATATATATATATTTTAGACTTATTTGCTGTAAAATTTCTAAGCTGTTTTTACTTGCAGTTTCCCTCTGTATCCATGCCTTAGTAGTTTCTGAGTTTTGTTGTAGCTTATCTTATTTCTCAATGGAAGATTTCAGGTTTATAATACCTTCAAAAGTTATTTGTCGGTGTTGACATTCATGAAAGCTTCTGCATTTATAACTGGCAGCGCATGTTGATCGTTTAAGTATTTTGAAATGCTGGAAATAGACAGCAGACACATTACATGAAGCTCCTGTGAGGAACTTACAGTTTGGATCTATTATGGCGCCCCCTGTGGACAAAGCAGACTTTGCATATCTTTCTCTCTAAATGCTCAAACAGCACCTTTTGACATAAAAATTTCATCCTGTTGACTTTTGACAGTCAAATGTGTCATTTCTTGTAAATATCTTTGAGTAAATTGTTAAATGTGACCTTTTTTTCAGCAGCTCGACTGTCAACTAAAATTACAGTATAAAAACATCAATAATGTACCTGCTGGTCTTGATTTCTCTTGGATACTATAAAAAAGCACCAGTGTTAATTTCAGTCTTTTTCATAACTGTTAAAAACTCCTCACAGGATCTTTAGCGTCGATATTAAAAACAAACCTGTATCGTCTATAATAAAAACAAATGCTGATCCCATAAAGCTTGTTCATCCGATCCATTTTGAATAACCTCCATCCCCACTTTGGTGGATATTTGCTATTATCCTTAATACACTAAAAGACGTGCAAAGCCAAGTCCTCCTGTGACCTCACAGATGAAGCCTGTGATATAACTGTACAACTGAAAAAAGACTTTTTTTCCCTCTAACCAACAACCCTTTCTTCTCTTCGCCCTCCTGTGATTGGTCCATCTCAAAGCGGAGGGGCAGGCTTACCTTAGCCTTAGTGGCAGCTGAGGCCAGAGCAGCTGCTGCTGCCGTGGTAACGGTAGCTTCCACCAGATCCTGCTCCATCACCCTCCCCTCGTCACCATCTGCATCCCGCCGCCCTACGCTCTCCTCGTCATCCCCTCCTGGATCAGAGGAAACTTTTTTTAAAAGATAGAAAACAAACACATTCACAAAAACACAAAAAATATGTCCTGGTACATTTTTACAGACCGTCTCTATCCTCTGTGAGAATATTTTCAGCGTGTTCTCTCTTGACTCCTTCAGCTTTGGCCCCACTAGGTTCTATCTTGAGCCCATCTGCTCTTAAAGAGACCTGAAACAGACCCAGACACAAAAGGTAAGACTCAGAGTTCAGCACTCAGTTTAGTAAAACCATCTCTGATCAGTAATCGCTTTTCACCTGAAGGGAAGAGGAGTTTGAGTCTGTTTTTTCTGCATCCATCAATTCTGAAGAACAGAAGTGGAGGAGAGAATAAATGAATAAAAATGCATTTAAAGTCTGTGTGCTCGATGTTACAAGCATGTTTTATTCCTACCTGATTTTTCAGGCTGATTTGATGCTTCCGAGATCTTATCCCCTGATTCTTCCTGCGTCCTGGAAAATTCCTCTGGAGACAAATGAAAACATAATGACCACACAGTTAACTGTCTCCTCTACCATAAAAAAGGTCACTTTCTAACAAAAATTTAACACTGTTCTCTCTGTTCTCTCACCTAGTGCAGCTTTAGCAGCAGATGATGCCACCCGTGGGTCCACCACAGATGCAAGGAAGGCCACAGTGCTCATGACGGGGTTTTCCGATTGGCTGAAAGGCACGGGCTGGTACGCCAGCGGACCGAGGGAGGCCGAAGAGTCTTCCAGGTAAGGGTCTTCAATCGGCAGGCGGAGGAAGTGGAGGATACATTCGTCCTGCGTCCTGGAGCCCACATGTTCAGAGACTTTATTCCAGTCGTCCCTGTAGACCTCCAAGGCCTGAGAGAGACATGACGATGAACAAGGTTGAGAAAAATTTCATGCTAATGTGGAAGATTTACATAAATTAGAAATAAAATATTCCCTTTATGGTAGGATTATGAGTCATGTGTATAATCTCAGATTTTCTTACCTCTAATAGCAAGAGCGTCTCTTGCTCTGTCCATTCCCTTCCTGCACTTGCTCCTTTAGTCTGAGAAACACCATCAGATTGAATTCATTTAAACCTTTTTCTTCAATGAAACAACCTTTTGCAGAAACTGTTGAAATGAGAGTCTAGTAAAATAAGTATACAGTAAAACAAAACAGCAAATTTAAAAAAAAAACAACAAAACAAGATGCAGACAGTCAGTATAAGAGTTTTACAAACATCTGCTGTGTCACCTTTGGGTGTTTCTTGGCGTAGATGTCAGAGCGCAGACCGAAGTTCTGGCAGTCTGACGGCTTCTCTCTGCTCTTCTCTGGGAAATACAACATGTGCTGCGAGGCTGAAACCTGTGGAAGACAGAGCGAGCGCCAGAGCGCATCAGGACGAATGTCAGATGTTACAAAGACGTGTTTCATGTACAAATGTGCAGAGCTCTTTGTGTTCTCTCTGCATGTGTGCGTGCTTTACCTGCAGGGGTTTGTGTTGCAGGGGGGCCAGCCCAGTTGGTGTGTCAGCCAGTACATTGAAATGAGGGGTGGGTGGGGGTCCCATAGGGAGGGGTCTGCTCTCTGCATCCACCTGGTAGTTAATCAAACCCCACTGCTCCAGAAAGGCATGAACCCTGCACACAAAGGGGATCGTTACTTTTACTTATTCATGTTTTTCAGCAGAGAAACCGCCTCCTCAGACGGATATGAAAATACTGCAGACACACACGCCCTACATACCATATGCTCCTTCTCCACATTAACAGATTAAATTACAAAACAGACTCATATATCCCAACACCCACATGCTGCACTTTATTTAGCAAATGCAGCAGGCATTGCACAGTGGCAAACACCCACACACTTAAGCGTACCTCATGAGAGCACAGATGTCTCCTGTGAGGCTGCGTCTGCAGGACGTGGAGCTGAGGTACTCCTGGGGGTTCAGGCGGTATGTGTCGATCATGAAGTTACGGTATGCCAGGTAGCTGCAGTGCACAAGAAAGATCAGGTCTTAATGGTGCTGTATCAATCAGATGAATAGTCTGGTATGCGCAGTACTCACATTTCTGGAGACTTGGACTTGTTCTTTCCATTAAAGAATTCAGGCAATGCGCGTTTCTCTATCGAGTGAATGCTGGGAACCACAGACAGAGAGGTTGTTGGTGATTGAGCTATAATGTTAGGCTAAGAAAGCTGAGTTCAGGTGCAGATCTACCTGTTGTTATTGAACCAGGACGTGTAGCTCGGTATTATGATGTGATGGGTTTGCTCTGGGATGCTTTCCTCTGCCTCTGACAGGCGAGGAGGTATCTCCGGTCTCCCATCCTCATCGTCCTGGAAGCACAGAAACATAAAAAAGTGCCTTTAATAACAACAGATGACAAGAAAGACTTTCACTAGATGAAAGATTTTAAAGCTAAAAAAAGAGGGTCTACCCTTCCTGGGAAGTCATCCTCTTGATCATCTGAAAATGGGAAATAGAACGATAAGTAAACAGAGGTTATCCGAGGCCGGTCTTATATGATTTTAACAGGAGTAAATGTAAACACATGTACCCAAATCTGCCATGGTCCCTCCTTTCACAGGAGTATTCTCACTGTCCTTCTTCAGGTTCACTAAAATCAGGAGAGACAAAGTCAAAGTTCAGGAAAAAAATACTTTCACGTGACTGTTTTCTTGTCTTTGCCTCTGCTCTGGCTGAGTGTTTACCATTCTTGGGTAGGATAACTTCCTCCATGTTAGGGACAGGGGTGGGATCCTCCATGTCTTTAGTCAAATCCTCCTCGGGCTCTTCCTCCTGTGGTCCACGTCTTCTTCTGTGCACAGAAACACACACAAGAAGGCAATGTCGAGACTTATACCAACATGCAAAACCATGAAGATGACTAAATATTTGGCACAGCTGTTGCTTCTCACCCCTTCTTTCCTTTCTTCCTGCCCTCCGTGGGGGGAGGAGATGGAGAGCGCCTTCTCTTTTTGACAGGGGCTGATTTGGATTCCTGCGAGGTACAAATGAAAGTGAAGAGAGTCATTACAATGAACATCTGAGTCACATATATCTCAATAAGTAGGTCAAGATACTAGATGAAGTAGGTCAAGATATAAGAAGCTAGTAGCTGAATACATATTCCCCCTCACAAGCCATCCAGATCTACAGTTTCCCACAAACCTGGTCATCTCTCAGGTGAATCCGTCTACGGAGAATAACGGGTACATTCCTCTCATCCACACAGTAGTCCTCCTCGTTCATCCACTCATTAAAAACATCTGTGTCCAGAACCCAGCCAGCGCTCACCTACAGCAGTAACACAAAATGAGTGTCACACACAGGAACATTTCAGTTCAATTGCTTGAGCAGATAAATAATAATCTTCAGGCTTTATATAGAACCGTCTTATGCCTTGGTATTTTGCTCCAGTTATGTGTGGTGAGTTGCCACTTGTGATCAGATCTGGCATGAGTGCAATAAAACAGGTTCTCATTTCCATTTGCAAAGACTGAGAGCATTGCAGAATTAGCGCAAGACAGCAATGCACTTCCCACAAATAACTCAGTTGATGTGAACTTTTCAGTGGCCTGTACTAATGCCAATGTTTACAGAGCAGGTGATGTGTGACATAAATAAAGCCGATAGCATGGTGGTGTTTTTCTGCATTTGATTAAAATGTAACCATTTAACAATGCACGTCACAATTTAAAATAACTGAGCCAAGCCAAAAACATATGCCAGATGGATTTTGAATTGATTCATGAAATAGAAAAATACAATAGGCTGCATGCTCAAGATGTCCAAATATGACACATTCATGCCAGCTGCAATTTATATAACTCTCCTGTTCTCATTATTCCATATAACAGAATATACATCAAACTCTTAGATATCATCATATCGTTTTACCTCTGATAATTTAAAGGGATGTTGATGTTGCTTACTCTACTACTGCTCTACTCAGACTGCCTGCAGTGTCTGCAGACATGATTTGCCAAGTGTAAACAATACTTCTGGGGTGTTTTAGTCCAAAAACCTTGTCTCAGTCTAAAAAATAATGAAACTTGTGGCACAAACTGACTCTAAATAGACTGCTGTAACACATGATCCAATGTTGGGATGTCGTGTTCAGTTAAGCATCAACCTGTGTAATTAGCCGTGAATTGCTGTAGTAGTGATGAGAAAATGCTATCAAAGATGTGCATAGAGGGTGCAAAAATAAAGACACTTGTTTAAATTGGAAGTGATGACAAAGATCCAAGAAGATGAGGAGAAAAGACTCTAAAACCCCACAATCGGGGGACCACCTCTGTGTATCTGCTTGATGAATTGTTTGTGCTCCATTCTTGCGAGAATTACATGTACTTTCATTATATATCCTGAACTCTGGTGTCTGCCTCTTGTCATTTGGGAAAGATCATAAAAAGTGTGTTATTAAACTGTAATGACAAAGAATTAAGAGACGTACCTGCCAAGGCTTCTGTGAATGAGGAGGATCTTCAACTTCTCCTTCAACATCATTGGAGGACAGCCAGCTATCATAACTGTACAAAAATGACAAGAAACACATTAGTTCTTGCCCTGTATGTGTGTGTGGGTGTGTGTGTGTGTGAGCTTGTGCGTTACCTGTCAGGGTGCATGCCCCAATGTACCAAGACATGTTTGTCTTTCCGCATAACAGGACGCATCCATTCGTCTGAAAATAGATGTGACAAGGAAATGTATCAAGTCAGAGGTGTGTAAGACATTTTCACCAGACTGCTTCACACTCCCATGTGACTCCAATCTCTGACTGACCTTCATCTTTGGAGGCCGGTGAGGGGTAGATGTGATGACTGGCAAGCGTGCGGTCCTCAGTGAGTGAACCCTGCGGAAGAACAGAGACTCTAAAACTGAATATGCCGGAGCTGTTTCTTACCTATTAAAACCTTCTCATTCCATTTTAATCTGCGGACTCTTTTCTTTGGCATTTTACCTGGTGTTTTGTGATAATATCTGAAAGTCTGCCAGCCAGCTCCTGATCCAGCGAAGGGTCCAGGTACACCACAGGGAGAGTCATACAGTTATTCTAAAAACAAACGCCATATCATGTTAATCATCAGTGAGACCTGATGGAAAAGGCAGATGTTTGCGTATTAAAAGTTTTCTTTTTCTCACCTGGACGAGTGCTTTCTCTATAGCTCCAAACATCTCAACATTCCTCTCAGTTCTAGATGGATTCTGCAGGTCAAACCTCCGCCTGGAAAGAGAAGGAAGAGGAGTGAGAAAGTAGAAGGTGCACATAGGGTGGGGCGATAAAACAATAATGATATACATCGAAAATTTATTTCCCTCAATATCAATTTAAAACATGGTCAATATATCTTCAATAGTCAGCATTCTGCCATGTTTTGGTAGACTATACAAATAGCCAATGAAAAGGGGAGTTGCTGCGGCTCAACGACATTGTCGACAACACTGGCATGACACTGGCATGAAAATGGCGGTGGTGTGGATGTATTTTGGTTTTTCAAGGTTTGAGATGAAGCAGAGTAATGTGCACTGTAAATTATGTCAAGTACATGTTCTCGCAAAGTCGGGGAATACCTAAAATCTTTTCCACCACCTGAAGCAGTGCCACGCGGCAGAGCACGCGCAATGCAAAAGGTTACAAACCCCGAGCAAGCAGCCCACGGCGCCTGTGCAGCTGAAACAGCCGAACATTCAGTCTGCTTTCTCTAGCGCAAAGACCTCCCAGAAAAAAATATTGTGATAAACTTTTTCACATATCGCCCAGCCCTAGAAACACAGTGGTAAATACTGAAGATAAAAGATAACTCACCAGCCTTGCTCTGCCTTGAACTTGTGGGCAGTGCCGAGGATGTGGCAGAGTCCAGCACCCGGCCGCAGGTCCAGGAAGCACTGAGCCTGCAGAGACATGATCCTTTGTTGAAACCTTTTTGTTTATTGAGGCTTATTCCTAAATTATAACACTGAGAAAAGGAGGTGGAGGAGGATAACTCACAGGCAGTTTGGTGAGAACAGGACTGACAGCTTGTCTGCCAAAGGCTTCTTCTTGAAACTGCAGGAGCTGCAGGGTGACTGAAGCCAGAGCCTGACAGGATGGAGGATCCACCAACACATACTGAAACACACAGAGAAGTAAACCTGACTGAGATGACTGATCTGCGTTTCAAACTGAATACAACACAATAGTATCACCTGAAGCATTTCCTTGATACTCTTCCTGATGTAACTATTGCATTTGTTTTGATGTACCTCCTGAACTTGGCTGTGCATGAACCTCATTTAATGTGAATTAAACAGGGACCAGACACCCTGAATTTACTAAATATGGCAAAAACCACAGCAGATCACCGTTATGCAGCATGACCATTTGTTTACAGTCGGAGCCCGTGGCTGCTAGCAGGGGGCGGCTAGCCCCTCAGCTGCTGCCCCTCAGCTAGCCTCGGTACCTTTTTGTAGTGCTTCCCGATCCACTGTCGCACCAGCTCCAGCTGGACTAGAGTATCCGGACTCTCCCAGAACCTGGCGGACGGACTGCTGTCTTTTTTACGGGTTATGGATGTTAAAGAGGGTGCTTGGCTCGAGCCCGGGACCCCCAGATTGGTTCCTCCGGACATTGTGGTCATAATACACCCGGATTTTTACTAACGGGAAAACAAAACTGGCTAGCGCGCTCGCTGGCTTGTGCGTTCTCGATTTGTCTCGCGACACGTAGCGTGATAGGGGCACTTCAAAATAATTGGTGTGTACAATCGATGTTGAAATGTCCACACCTTTGGGGTGCTTTTAAGAAATGCAATTACATTTAATACGCCACCAAATAGTGCGCTTTTAAATAAATTGTCATTATCTTCATATATAACTGAATTCAATCCTCTTGAACACACGATGGACTTTATTTTGAAGGGCAAAAAAAACACGGAAATAACCCCGTTTGACATGAAAACAGAAGTGACATTTGGTCAGGGGGCTGCATTTCACTAAATGCTGTATATATGAACTTTTTCTGGGGTAATTGTTTAAATACTTACCAAATCTATATGTGCCTTACTTGTTCCTCGTTTATGTCGTGGTAATTCCCACTGAGGCCTAAATTGACTAAGAACAGTCTCTATGAGGATATCCAAACTTGTTTCTTTCCCAATGTCTACAGCTGTGCTCTAAGGTCTGCTATGAAATATTTCCGTCTCTTTCTGTAACTGCAAAACCTCAGACTCAACACACACTCAGACCAGTCAGCAGCGTGGCATTGGAGCTCCACTACCCATGTGAGTAATTCATATTTCTCCATGCTTACCCAGGACCTGAGACCTCATGGGTGTCCAGGGTCTGACCACTTACGTGGAGGGGAACAGACACTTCCTTCATGATGTGAAGTTCAGGGACAGCCGCCTGGTTATTGATGGTTGCAGTCTGTACTTCCGCCTCTACTTTCACCACGGTTTGGACCAGCAGCATGGAGGAGACTATGATGCCTTCGCCTGTCTTCTCAGCCAGTTTCTGTCTGCTCTGGCAGCCTGTAACATTCAGCCATATGTGGTCCTGGATGGAGGTAAAGATGCAGTACAAATAATAATATAATGTATAATGTCAATGCTCCCAGAAGTTTGCATCTTTTGCCAATTTGAGTGACCAGTAGTTTACTATTTGTTAAATGTCTGTGTTAAATAAATTGTTTATGTTGCCCTTAAAGTGCAAAAGCACCAGGAACTTTTAGTCCCAGCCAGGCCCTACATTTCTGTATGTGCACATGGAAAAAAAAAACACCACCTACTATTTGAGAGGGAAAAACTTTATTTGGGCCTCAGCTGCTGCAGTGGAAAAGCAATGTACACCCTTTAACCTTAGAACATTAATGCTAAAATTAGTAACACCATCACTATGGGGATTTTTACCCGAAATAATATACCCAAGAAACAGTACTTGTCATCAAAATATATCAAAATACGACAATACATGACAAATTAAAGTAGTTTCCTTTTATTTTGAACTGTGAAATGTCCAAAGGGAGGGAAAAAAATGCCATGAGGGGACCATATAAAAATGCAACAAAATAACTGAAATTCGGCATTCATGAAAAAAAAATTCTTAAAAAAAAATTATATAGAAACTGTAACCTTAGTTTATTTTCCACCCATTCCTGGGGCATGTAAGTCTTCCCTGGTGAAGACTCAGGGTCCTTGGCACAATAACAGCTGCAGTAGAGAGAACCAAAATATGGCAGATTTTGAGTGAGTAAAAATGACCAGCTGACTATTTCTTATCACATATGAATTCCCTTTAAAATCATTACTTTGTGATAGTTATCTATAACCACTGCGCTAAATGAAGATAGTATGCAAATTCCAGGACCACTCTTACTGACCTTATTTGCCTACATGCAGCTATCAAATCCACCCAAACCTACTTACTAAGCAGGTTTTGGATCAGGGAAACAAATCTGCCTTCAAAGATGTCAAAGGCAATTCTGAAGCTACCCAGGGATCCATGATACTCAGACAAACGCAATATAATGAAAATCACGTAAACATGTTTGGTCGGGTGAAAATCACCTGGTGATAGTGTTCTAGGGTTCAAGTTGCTGTAAAAAGGTCCTGCAGGGTAACAGGACTTCAGTTTGTCTGCAGATATAGGTGAACACCCTCAAATGTTTAATTGCTGTTACTTTTTTGTGATTATTAGGAATTGATCCCAGTGATAAGAAGTTTCCAACTCTGCGTCAGCGCCTGCAGTCCAAGATAAAGGAGGCGGATGGGCTCTCTCGTGGCCGTCATGGCTCCGTCCTTCCTCTACTCTCGAGGGATGTGTTTATTCAGGTCCTCATGCAGGGAGGAGTTCCTCTGGTCCAGTGTCCAGCTGAGGCTGACTGGGAAATCGCATGTTTGGCTCACCAGTGGAACTGCCCAGTTCTGACCAATGACAGTGATTTTTACATCTTTGACCTGCCAGGTGTGGGTAGCAACAAAGTTTATTTTATGGTTTTTGATAAGCAAATATGGCTTAAGTTTGCTGTGACTGTACAAATGTTTTTTTTTTAATCCTAGGTGGCTACCTTCCACTCAGTTCTTTCCAGTGGACCCACCTTAATGGCAAAGCCTCTCATCGCTACATCTCAGCTCGGCGCTACACTACAAACTCACTGTGCGGCTTATTTGGGGGATTAAACAAGGAATTGTTACCTCTATGTGCTGTCCTGACTGGTAATGACTATGGTACTCCAAAAGATGCAGATAATCTCCTGGCTGTGATTGATAGTAGAGCGTTAGGGAGACATGGTAAAGGCAGAGCGCATGCTTCCCGCATTGACAACATCCTCCTCTGGCTGTCCACTTTTTCAAGTCCAGCAGAGGCCCTGGAGGAGGTGAGCAGGCTGATGGGAGAGGACAGCAGAGATGGAGGTGGCAGGGGCAAGAAAGGGCTCAGTTCAAAGCTGTGGGAGGGGATGCAGGAGTACTACCTCACCCCTCAAAGCTCTCTGGCGCGCTGGTTCTCCAGCAAAGCACCGCCTGGAGGGCTGCACCCCGGGCTGCCAGAGTGTCTGTCGCTAGCTGCAGCAAGAGGTATGTTGCCTCCCTTGGTGGTGGATGCTGTAGTGATGCGCAGAGTCCTTCTCATATCTCAAGTGGAGAACAGCAAGCTAGCAAGCAGCCACTGCTGTGCCAAAGTCATACGCCAGGCGGTGTATGGGATTTTACTGCAAGATGCACAAGTGAGAGATATGACAGTACAGGGTAGGGGAGGTGGGAGAGGCCGAGGGGGAAGGGGGACTGGAGGTAGTCAAGTTGGTGGAGGGAGGGGACAACATAGTGGGAGTCAAGCAGCAAGTGCGACTACAGGGCAAGCTCAGGGTTCTGGATCTCCAGTTTTTGTGGAGGAATACGACCGTTTTGACCTAAACTTGAAGAAAAACCAAGTGGAGGCACATTCAACCAGGACCTCCATACACGTGCATACGCTTGGACAGGTAATCATGAAAAGTATGATGTAATTCTTTCCCTTAAACAAAAAGCGCATATAGATCTACAGGACAAAATTGACTAATCTTAATTTTAGTGATTTAATTTGACCATGCCCAGCGTATGAACTCTTTGCCCTGGTGGCCCTCATCAGAGCAGCTTTTAAAATCACAATGGCCATTAATCCAAATACTCTAACCATTTTCCCATCTTCCCTCTATCCAGGCTCCTGCAGCTGTTCGTCTTGCTGTCTTATTAGAAGTCTTGGGCGCAAAGGAGTCCTCGCTGGCTCCTGTTCCTCTTCACCTAAATCTGGCTGTAGCAGTTACTGGCTTCTGGCTGCGAGAGGCAAAACCACCGCCCTCACAGTCCCAGCTCCAGGCTCTGGTGCTTGGGTTTGTTCACGGTGAGCTGGCCTGGAATAACCAGCCTGGAGCTGCTTACTACCAACATGCCGGTTAGTTGCGATCTAACGTCCCTCTTGATTATGAAACAATAAAAAACAAACAATGATTTGGTCTCAATAATCTAAAACATGTTGTTTGTGTGTGTTGTCATAGTCCCACAGCTGAACTGGGCTGCAGAGCGCCATGTGTGGACACGTCTGGATAAACAGCGTGTGAGGCCAGGGGAGAGACGGGGCCTGGACATTGGTGCTGCTCACAGTTACAGCAAGTGGCAGGCCTGCCTCTGGAGTGCACTGTGTCTTAATCAGCTATTGCTGCTGCCACTGCCCGAGCCCCACCTGCCATGGTAAGGACATAAAGGAAGAAAGACAGTCCGCAGTGTTGACCTGTGAGAATCAGAGCTGCAGAAAATGACGTGATTTCAGTATTATAGCCTGAGGACACGACTAGAATCCAAGTGATCACTATGCTTCTTCTGTCTGCCTAAAGAAACTCAAATTTGGAGGTTTTAACTCACCAATTTTGCACACCTATCCTACATTTTCAGTGTTTTTTCTATTCCTTTGTGTGCTTCAGGTTATTCAGTGGTACCTTGGTGCACGGTCTCCTCCAGAAACTGACAGGTGGCCAAACTCCTGAATCCCTCATTGCCAGTGGTGTCTTATCTGCACAGCTCTACTCCTGCCTGCTGGATGCTGTGTGGAACTGCAGCTCCAGAGCCAATCCCTCCTCTTCAGCAGGAGGAAAGCGGGGGAGAGGCAGAGGTGGAGGCAGAGGCCGAGGAGGGAGAGGACGAGGGAGAGGAAGGGGAGGAAGAGGAAGGGGGGGAAGAGGAGGAGGGGGGGGAGGAACAGAGGACATTAACAACAGGTTTGCTCTTCTGATGAGTGAGGACGAGTATGATGATGATTGAGGAGGCGGCAGCGAGAGGAGGAGCAGCTTTGGGGCCAAATGAGGCAAGACGTTCCAGTGTTTGATAAAAACACTCAGGAGATGTTAGAAAACATCAGTATCACATAAAAACAGCACGTCTACTCGTTAACTACAGAGCTTTTTACAATTTTATTGCACTAATTTTGCCTTTTTCATTCGTTTTCAACAAGCTGTCTGAAATGAAGTAATCATATACTATACATGTTGGATCAATTTTCCTAAAGCAGTCTTTACATATTTTTTAGCAGATTTCAAGTTTTATTCAGGAAAGTGTCTGAAACTAAATAACTTCAGTCTGACACTTTCATTCAGCAAATCATCGTCTTATCATGTCTGTTGACCAAAAGTTGTTCGGCAGCTACTGTTATCATAATACACAACTTATTATCAATGCCTCGGTACATATGAATTTGGTGCTTAAGCTTACTCCATTTATAAAATAAACAATATCAAATTCAGTGTGTTTTCAGTTACTGCTTTCTTATGCGACTATCCACATTCATCTTAGACAGACAGACAGATACGATAAAAACAGACATTTCTAAGGTTTATTGTACATTAAAAAAATACGTTAGAGTTTGTGCCTCTCTAGGTTACAAATCAACTTAACATTAACTTTGACCACTCTTTTACCTGTTGACATTCAGGCCTTTGACAAATGATCAACCAAAAGTAGAACATTTCAAAATAAAAGCATAATTTTACAATGCAAGAAATAAAAACACTGGAGGCAAAATATATCAAAATAAAAGCACCACAAACAATTGTTTCGTGAGGCAATGTCCTCTCCATCTTAGTTTCAATCACAGGGCAGGTGGTGTGGAGAAATTATGAACTCTAGTATTAGGAATAGATGATGACATGTAATGTTAATGCAGTAATGTAACATGATGTGTTGCTCCATCAATTCGACTGGTAGTGTTGCTTAATTGTCAAGTTTCCCATAAATATATTGATATTAAGTGATATTGTTTTAGCCCCGTTAGAAGTTCTGTCACTCAGTCACACAATAAAACAAAAAATCTACAAATAACAGCTGTAGTATGTCTAAACATTGCAAAGTTACATAATGAACATGCTACAAAAATGCAAAGATATTGATCCATCTTTTCTCAGTAACTAGATTTTTTACTAAAGCACTCCGAGGATCTATCAAAACAAAAATCTTTCACTTTACGTCACTTTAAACTAACATTTATGGATAACTTTCCACTTCCACTTTAACAAAAGGAACTACAACTCTGTCACAAAGATGTAAAGAAATCTAACTGGTAGACAGTTTACTGCATATATATACTCCCGTTTATATTTATATTACTGTTAGGTCACAACACAAGTCCAGCCCTGCTGTCTGTGAGAATCAGCTCCACAGTCCACTGACACTTTCACATCCAAAATCAACAAATGTAACAACTTATTTACAGTACACTGAGACGTCTCCCTCATGTTCTATGAGGATGAGGAGGCCGGGGCAGATGAGGAAGACGGGGCAGCAGAAACATCAGATGCAGGGTGTGACTGAGAGTCTATGAGGTCCATGTCTTCGTCCTCGTTTACGCCGCACGTGTCGACCACGCAGATAAGGCAGCTGGTGACGGGGAAGGCTCGCACTTTGCTGCAGGTCAGCCACCTGGACACAAATACAATAATTCATTTAGAGACATTAACAAACAGGAAAACAGGTCAAAGTTCATAGAAGTGGGTTATGTAGGTGGACTCTGGGAAATCTGTCAAACACGATAAAATCACAGTAAGCACTTTTTTCATTTACATTTGTGCAAACAGCAAAACAGGACAGATGTCAGAGTACTCGCTGTTTCTATTAAAAATTATTTTATGGATATTATAAACCCAGTAAGTTGAATGAATGAATGAATGAATGAATGAATGCTTTATTTAGGTTTAAAAAAACAAACAAAAAAAAAAACAAACAAATAAAAATCACACTGATATAAAAAGTCTTTTCAGAAAAGGAATAGGCTGAAGCCGCTTAAGTTCACCATGACTCCATTACACTAACCTGTCAGTCTCAGTGTGGTACTCCAGCACATGTCCAAGTCGCCCCACGCCCTGGAACCCTGCCAGCACATAGATGACATCACCAACTGCTGCGCATTTGACTGTTACACCTCGCCATGGCATGGGCGAAGCAGTACGCCACTCATTGGTCGCTATGTCGTAGTACTCAACAGAGTCCAGTCCACCTAAACCAGAAAGCATCCCAAAAATGTGTTATAGTGTGTCTTTACAGGCTTATTTGTATCTAAATCAAAGTAGTGGTTATGAGTGCATCTACTTTTGTACCTAGCGCCCCCTGTCCTCCAACTGCATAGATCCTGTTGTTGACCACAGCCAGGCCGTGATTCTTTCTGGCTTCTCTCATCCCGCTCAACTCCCTCCATCTGGGGCACAGGTAGACGAAAGCAGAGTGTAACAGACCAGGCAGATATATAATGTTTTGACCCACAATCAAAGTGATATTTAATTAACCCCACATCTCCAACATGCTAAGTTGTCCCTCAACCCTACTCTATATAGTTTTGCATGATCCCAATAGCCTCTGTTCAGAACTTTGAACAGAGTTATCCGAGTTCTTATTTCTGGAGGGGACTTTTTGGTGTTTCGCACAATAGCACTCCATTCATCATCGCTGATTGACCTTTTGAGGTCAGTCTCCTATTTCTGTTTGAGGCCCTTTGTCTGTTCACCTCATCTGTCCAGCAGAACCAAGGAATATTTGAAGCTGTCTTGCCCTCAACAAAGATATCGAGTGTTTCCCTGAGGGTATCAGGAGTTTAAAAGTCAACCGAGGGTCTGCAGCTCTCTGAATTTTTATTGTTTTGTCTCTAAAGAAAGGCGAGGTCCCCCACGGATAAGCCTGGCCTATCTTTTTTATAATCACATTTTATGAAATCTTATGAGTGTGTAAAATGATAGATAATTGAAAAAATTACCTGCAGCATTACAAAAACATCATTATACAAGACAAAAAAGCTGAAACAGTTTCCTAAACACTCTGTGCATTGTGCAGTTTGGTACTTTTTTTGTGTGTCTGTGTGACTCACTGTGATGTGTTGGGGTCATATGCCTCACAGTTGTTAAGGATTCTCCCTGACACGTTGTTGCCGACGGTCCCCCCGCAGACGTAGATGAGCCCGTTGGCCTCCACAGAGCCGTGGCTGCAGCGCGCCATCAGCATGCTCGCTTTCACATGCCATGACTCTGTCCTGGTGTCGTAACATTCAAAGAGGTTGAGGGCAGAGCTGCCTGCAAACACACAGAACATGTCCCCATGAGAAATGCCTCCAGAGCTGACAAGTCTTTCCACCCTCACCAGTTTAACTCTTCTCTACTTCTCTGAACTCACCCACTTCAGAACCCCCGGACGTGTAGATCTTCCCCTGTGCGGCGCAGGCAGCCAGGCTGTCTCGAGGCGTGGGAGGGCCCAGCTTGGAGTACCAGCTGTCCTTCAGGACATTGTAACAGTCCATGCGCTTGATGGGGAAAAGTTGTGAGCCACCAAGGATGTAGACTACGTTGTCCCAGAAGACAGCAGTGGCGTCCCGGCGCTTCTCAAAGGGGCAGCGGATGTCTGTCCAGCTGGAGTCCTGCATGGACACCCAGATAATTTTAATGGACCAAACTGTACAAAACTTAAGCTACAGGTTTTATTTCTCAGAGATCTTATCAAAGTAAGACAAACAGATGCAGAGCTCAATACTTTTTATATGTCAAACTGGGAAATTCATGAGTCTTAAATTTCAATTATTGATTTTAAAAACTAATGTGGGAAAAATAAGTAACTTATGAGGCTAGAAAGAGTTACCTTCGGGTTGAAATAGCGGCATGACTGAGGCTGGGAGCCTCCAAATAAAGCAATCCGATAGTCGTGCTTCTTGCGCCTCGGTCGGCTGCTCTCCCCTAGATCCTCACGGTCCTCCAGAGACAGCAGGTGGTATCGCATCCCACCTGGGACAAAAGAACAGGCTGGTTTATTTATGTCTCATCTGCGTATGTGTGTGCTGATGCCAACACAGCAGATCTAAGCAGTAGAGAAATCATCTTTCTCTTATAAATCTGAATGGTCTACAATAAAAGATGATGTAGTTCAAAGGTGCACTTTATATTGATGATCACTCAGGTCAGGTTTTTAGGAGACGGGAGCTCATATCAACATATTTGTGCTGAAAACTCTTGTGATACATCTTGTTTATTAGGATATACTGGTGGTTTTCCTTCTCTCCCACTTACTAATGACCATCTTCAGACACTGTGGGTTGTCCTGGATGAGCGGCTCGGCCTGCACTGTCTTAGAGAGGAAGGTTTTGGAAACCAGAGGAAATCGGACACACCCCAACACCTCCACCATGTACTGCTGTCTGTTGCACACGTCGTACTTCAGCCACCGCACTGCAGCATCATAAATCTGGAACAAGAATACAACAACGCTAACTGTAGTCATCTTACAGCTTCTTCAAATTGGTTATCCAAGTTATGAAAGGAAGCAACTTGTGTAGTTATACTTCACAGCCCTGTCTTTGTAACAGAATCTATTACAGAAAGTGTCCAAGTATGCACACCTGGGCCTCAGCACGGACGGTAAGTTTGTCCTGGTGCAGCAGATGTATGAGCTGTGTGACATCCAGCTGCAGGAACTCATCCAGTTTATAGACTTCAGTGAAGTGAAGCTGGACAAAGTCCTCTGCTGCTGCCTTTAGCTCAGGACAGTCCATACATTCTGCCAGGTCACAAATACCTACAGCGGGACAGGACAAGGATCAGTCAGTCTGAGGAGATACAGAATTGTCAGATAAAAAGACTTCTCTTACCGAGGCAGTTTGTTGCATCAATTTGTCCTTTGAGGAACTCCACACACATTTTCTTCACAGGCTCAATCTGGTACTGGTTAGCAGCATCCAGCAACGACTGGACATTGCCGCTGTTCACTGAGATCCTAAAACACACACACATGCACACTTTAATAAAAAGCTTGCTCTGATGGCTCCAGGTGACAGTAACAGGTATAACAGGAAGGATGGTCTAATCCTCTTTAAAGTCTGAAAGCCACATTTTAAGCTTGTCCCCTTAAATCATCAACTCTTTTGCTGGTGTGCAAGGTTTCATACCGAGCCGTGTAAATAAATTCAATCAGCAGCCCGATGATCTCAGGCTCAGCACTTCTGAGCTCCACCTCATGGGACACTGACTCCATCATTCTGGCTGGGGGAGAGAGAAAAAAAGAAAGTTAGACATCAATTTTCTGTTTTACAATATTCAAAACCCTAGTGAGTAACCCAGCTATTTCTTTTGAGCTTATATTTCAGTCGATTGTATATTTGAGTGAAAACACATCTTTTTCATTAAAGGCTCCATCTAAAGAAAAACACATTTTTCCTTGTCTTAACATATAAATCCTTCCTTTCCATCAGCGTAGCAACACTGACAATACTGAAGGAAAATGATGTTCCTTCAGTAGGTGTTGCCATTTCGAGAAAACATTTGCAGTTTAGTTTAAGAAACACTTGACTCAGTGCTGGCAAATCTTCTTCTGGAGCACTTGCTTTAATTGATTTGGTGTTCTTTCACCTCTGCATCCATTCTCCCTGGTCTGCAACCAACATTCAGGCAGCCAATCAGCACAGGGTTTTATTATCATAGCCACCTCACCCAGTCAAATCACTGCACTGCACTGATGCAGACATCACAAACTAAGAGGCTGCAGATCTTTAGGATATGTGATGTTTTTTACAACTGAATTCAAAACATCTGAGACAAATCATGTCTATCTATTTTTTTTACTTCTATGTATTCACATAACTGCACAGTAACATCTGTCTTTATATATATCACACTCCACTTTAACAACAGGGTGAAAGGTCTCTCTAGCTTGACTTTTGTGGGAAAATATCAAGTTTGTCTCTTTTTTTACATGTTTCTGTGAGCACACTTACTGGTGAACATGAGGCTGAAGAAGTGACTGGCAGCTGCCAACACAACTCTGTGAGCAGGAAAGTGTTTCCCCTGAACCACCAGGACCACATCACAGAGGGTACCCTGACAGATTAAAACAGACTATCAGAAGAAGAAAGAACACAAATGTAAAGCCCTGTCACGGGAATACACTCTTAAAAACACTCACCTGTTTCCTCAGGTTGTTCATGACTCCCATGATGTTGGACAGCTGTCTGTACTCCTCTTTGTTGGCACCTTTCCTCTCGCTCTTCTTCTTGGAGCTTGACGCCTTCTCTGGAGAGGCCACCCCTGTCATGTCGGCCTGAATAATGCAAACAGTGCAGAGAAATGGACCTGCAGCACTTCCAGCAGCTCTGACAGGAGTGTGTAGCTCCTGTCTCTTTGTGGACAAACAGTCTTAAACAGAGTTTGGCTGCTTGCTGCCAGCAGTAGAAAACAAAAACCCGCTCGTCTGAAGATAGCTCCTTCTTAGAGAGTCGTGGAGGAAAACATGCGAAGAAACTTACTGTCAAACGTTACAACTGTGTTTAAACGTACTAGCTTTTATTGAATTGTATGCTTTAACTTAGCTTAGGTTGTTATTTTCTTCTTCCACGGTTTCCTCCTTAAGCTTGAGAGAGCCGCGTCTGCCCTCTATTGACCCGCGTCAGTAATTACACACCTGCAGGATTGAGGAACATGGTTTTTCTAGCTACATTGTTTGTAAAATTTTCCAAAAATGTATTTCTTTATGCTTTAGGAACAAGGTAGTCGCTTGCTCCAACAAGATATTAAATTGTCCACAAAAAGTGATTATCAAGTAGGAACATTTTGATTTTGTTGTGCCTAGTTTGGGGCATTGAAAATCTATGATCTAAAATTATTCTGTCATGTCGCTAATGGTAAGATATCAGAAGAAGTCATTAATAATAATTATAGTTTGTTTAATAGGTGTAAATAAAAAAATCCCTCCTTACTTGTGCATGCTATCTGCTAATAACTTGAGGAAACAAGTCATTATCTTGTAGCTCTCGTAGAAATATGTCTTAACAAGTTATAAATTTGTTGTTTGTCAATAACTAGTGAATAAGCAAAAATATAAACATCTTTGTATATTTATATGATTAATTTGGCACAATGATTATCTTATTTACAAGTTAATGCTGTATGAACATAAAATTTCTGACTTGGAAGTGCATTTACTTGCAAAAAATTGTTCTTCTGTTTCTCTGAATTAATAGAAAACTATTTCAGAATTAACTATTTTTTTGTAGGAAATAAAAATTTATTGGAATTTTTTTCCCGAGTTATTGAGGAAATATCTTTCATCAAGAAAGACATAGCATGTATTCAATCCGTATAATTTTCCCATAATCCCGAGATAATTATCTTGGGGGGGGGGGGGGGTTTAGACGTCTAAATTAGTTTGGACTAAATCTAAATCTGGGCTGTATCTGATGCTACACTGTATATTGCTCAACGGCTATCATTTTATTTAGTTTAAGAACTTGGAGATCAGTTATGCAACTCACAGTTGCTTTTTGAAATACAAATCGAATAAAGGGTTAAAGTGCAACGTCTAAACATATACAGAAATTCGGTCTTTAAAAAACTAGACGTTTAATAGCCGTCTATTGCTCAGTGGGATCCCGTCAATTCAGTAGTTTGATAATTGCATTAAATCAAATAAATTAACTACAAACAGATCGGCTCGAATAAACGTTCCGTGTCAGCTTACACTGCAGCGCTTTATGTACCTCGCAGGTGAGGCTGACCTGGAGGCGCACCTGTCTGCTGCCTTCATACCTGTGCAGTGATTCAATAAACAGTCAAACCAGGAAGAAAGTTTATCAAGAGTCGCATGACGTTGACGTCATGTGGAATGCGGACTCCATACAGATTCATTGTCAGGAGTAATTGACCTGAAAACAAGTTTAGGGACACAAGCTGCAGAAAAATGCTTCGTCTACTCTGCTGTTGCTGCTTCTCGGATGAAAACTCCAACGAAGAGGTACTTTTTTTCACTGTTATACTGTGAAATTACATGTTTTTAAATTAGAATAAAGCATGATAGTTGTTGGATAGCGACATTGCTGCTCGCCTAAATGTGTAAGGACTAGAGTTTTGCCCTACTTACAGCAAAACAACGTTTGTTACAGTATTTTTATTGAGTCTGTGACGACAAATTCTCTCCCAAATTTGAGTAATTTATACCTCTGTCACAAATACAAAGGGTGTAACAGGGCCTTGAGCTATCTTACATTTAATGCCAAACAGGAATCAAATGAGGCAACATGATGTGAATGAGGAACATGAACACATAACCGTGTGTTCATGTTTATAATATAGTAATAACAAGCTTTCCCTTGAAATAAGGTATTATACGTGTTCTATGCTCATAAGAATATCATATTTGTTGTTTCAGAGGCAGCCTCTTCTGCAGCCTAGACCACCAGACCTGGATGGACCTGGATCAGCTAGGCAGATCCCACCAGCACACAACAGTACATCAAATTCTATAAATATCTGTGTGAATGTCTCTCTGTTTTCAGCATGGACAAATTTTGTCTTCAGTCTCTTAATCTGTTAATGCTTTTGAACTTTGTGAGGTTTTATTTTCTATCCCAAGATACACCCAGTGTGAAGCGGACCGGCAGGCTGGTGGTGAGGCGGGTTGGTGTGTCAGAGCTGGACCAGAGGTTTTCTGACATGGCTGAGACCTTTAATGAACAGCAGCAGCGTTATGAAACCATGGTGCGACATATCAGAAACCTGCGACAGACCTATGGCTGTAACCACGACGAAAGCCTGGCTTTAGCCGAGTGTGTGGGGAAGATCAGAGAGGAGCACGGTAATGACACATCTAGAATTCCCTGCCAGTTCAAGCAGTATTGGCAGATGTCGTTGCTTATTCTGTTTTCTCTGTTTCTCCTCACTTTCAGGAAACAAACACAGGATCTCCTTACAGATTAAAGGCTATGACTTCTCCCTTAATGTGGTTTCTGTGGGATCAATGGAAGAGATGGAGGTGGAGCCAGTGCCTCCACATCTGTGTTTGGCTCGAGATGAACTGAAGGGAACCTCTGAGAGTGCCAAAGCTATCATCTCAAAGGGTACCTCGCTTCAGGAAATGATTGGTTGGCTTCTTCGCAGCAAGGATCACATGGCAGAGCAAGTTAAGGGAGCTGCAGGAACCTACCAGGAGGAGAGACGACTAACAGAGAACCTGGAGGAGAACTTGAAGGAAGTTAGGAGGGCAAAGGAGTTGTCACTGGAGTATAAACAACAGGCTGGAGGGGTTCTCACTGAGGCGGCACAGATAGCAGGGGCAGATTTGTAGTGGTTTCAGGGTTAAATCCAATTATTACAGTAAAAATGCACTAAATATGCACCAAACATCAGTATAAGACAGGAGGCATATCCTAGAACTTAACAGTGACATGTGCAACAGGCATGTGTCAGAATGTACCAAGTAATCACTGTTTTGCAGGCTATGTGGTTGTTTTGATTTTATTCTTTAAAACCTATTTTAAACAGTCCAACAGATCAATGAGCATCAAAACAAAATACAAGAAAATATCAAAAGGGGCAAGGTACCGGTAAAATGAGTAAAAACATTTTAATCATCAGTATTAATCACATGTTTGGTTTTTATATAAGATATTATTTTCATGTTCTTTCCAAATAGTTACACAGAAAGTGCAACTGAAAAAAAAAACATGAAATATGGTTTAAGTCTCAATTTAACAAAAAGTACACTCATGAGGTGTACTCTTAGGTTGGATGAATATTATGTAGTGTTTTCAGGTGTAGTTCTCTGACTTTACCCTTAATATAAACTAAGCTGAGCCTTCTGGCTGCTTGTATTGCGCATTTAACAAGATCAAATGTTTTCCATACGAGTTTAATGAACGTTAAGACACTAAAAATGTGTGTAAAAGACATCCTGGGTGGTTGAAGTTTTATCAGCTGACTCTAGGGGGTGATGTAGACTCATTTTATATCTCTGCTCCTCAGTCCATAAGAATACTAGGTCTGATCTACTAATTAAACTGCATGGAAAGAGACTTAATGAATCACAGAAACAGGTATTAAAGGGTAAATATTCTTCTATTCCTTTGAGTATTTTTCATTTTTATTAACTGTGATTTGTTTCTTAATAGAATAAGTGAATCAAACTCAATGTAGTTTCCTGTGAAAGCAGAGGGATTTGTCTGGAGGCATACTGTCAGTGTTGTGTTATTATTATATTCAAGGAGACCACATTTGCTCTTTATTATGACACGCATTTAATAATTGATTAAAAACTGCAGCTTCCATTGTGCAAATAATGTAAAAGCAAACAATGTGCGGCCATATGCCATCTTGGTAATTGATTTCAGAAAATCCATTGTTTGAAAGGTTATTGTGAAGTGCTCATGCATTATTCATCCAAGGGAGACAGTTTTAGCAGCTGCTTTTGCCTTAGGCTTAACAGATTAATCACTGAGTGTGGTGGGTAAAACCTGCAGAGGTGGGTTTCATCTTTGAAATAAGATGTTTTTGGAATAAAACAAAGGATTTGCCTGAATTTTATCTTACAGGGTACTGCTAATAAAAATGACCAAATGTTACCTATTTTTTAAAGTCATTTGAGTTTAGTGAGTTTAGAGTCAATATTGTCTTCATAATTACACAATCATTATGCTTGGTGTTATAAAATCAAATGAAAAAAACTGTAGTAAAATTTTCTTAGTATTTCTATGTATAAATTGTCAAAATTAATTATTTATGTGATTCATTAAAGCATTACTGACAGATCACTCTGGTGTCAAGGAGCACAGACTGACAGCGACAACCTACTATGATCGTGGAAATTATTAATGTACTGCCTAATTCTAATCTGATTGGACGTTGGATGTGGGGGCGCGGCAACTTCATTTTATATTTCTCACTCATTGGCTCTTGCGCCTGCCACTCTCTGGAGACCAAGCCTGTTCGTCTAAGGTAGTCTGAGTGGAGAAAGTAATGAAGATGGAAGGAGCTGATGTTGATGAATTATTGAGGAGATTTATGGAGTAGCGAGGTGATAGCTGTTTATTCGTCTCGCCGGAACGATACGGGACAGCGATACCAGGAAACTGACTGATAGCATGCCCGTAAGTAAACACCAACTTCCATTGGTTTACTTGGTGTCGCGCCTTAGCCAGAAGCTAGCTAACGAGCAAGCTAATCTGTAAGCAAGGATGGTGACAGCTCGAAGTCATTCAGCAAGTCCACAGAGGGAGTGAGACAGCCGTGGGTTATTTTACAGGCTCTGCCTGGCGTAAGTTTACCAATGCAGAGTATTATATAATAAGAAAAGCCAGAGTTTCCCATTGAGCTGCATGTTTTAAGGACAGAGCTGTTTAACCGCAAGCTGGGGTCCCCGAGTGTCATTGAGAAAAACTAGCTGGTTAGCAAAGTGTCAGTAAGCTGCAGGTTTATTTAGAGGTTATAGTCGTGAGGAAGTACGAAATATAATAACAAAGGTCATAAAAAAAAAACTTCAGCACATCAAGGAGGCAAACCTTTTTGCTGTTGCAGCAAGATAACACAAGGACAGACTTTGTACCTGACTTTATTCAGACCCTGAGAGAGAGAGAGAGAGAGAGAGAGAGAGAGAGAGTGTGTGTGTGTGTGTGTGTGTGTGTGTGTGTGTGTGTGTGTGTGTGTGTGTGTGTGTGTGTGTGTGTGTGTGTGTTAGCTGCCTGGTAGAATACTTGTTCAGGTGCCTCAGGTGATTCCTACGTGTGCGCGCGCGCCAGTACGCCAGACGGCATTGTTAGATAATGCGTTGTTAGGATTTTTCTAATAGCTGTCATGTGATGCAGCTTTCCTCTGCAGCTCTCAGTCACTTCAGGGGTTTCCTGTCTGAGTGTGAAACTTGACACTGTTGCTCAGAGATGTGCTCGTTTTGCCGGTGTTTAACAAGTAAAATAATTCACTTCCAGTTTCTGCACTTCCTTAGTTTTGGGTTTTTAGTTGCGTGACAGTCAGTGTTTATCGTACACCCAATCCAATGCAACCCAATACATCTGCTCTTTCGCAGCTTCTTCATTTTCAGAGTTTTTGCACGAATTCCTGTGACAATGGACAACGTGGCACAGAGGCAACTAGTCTGTGGCTCAATGAAGCTCACATTGCTTTAATAGTGGCCCTGAGCCCTTCTCTTCATGATACCCCAGAGATTCTCTGTGGGGTTCGGGTCAGGCGAGTTGGCTGGCCGATCAAGTGCAGTAATACCATAATCACCAAACCACTTTCTGGTAGTTTTGGTTGTGAGCAGGTGCAGGTTCTGCTGGAAAAGGAAATCTAGAGTTTCCTCAGTAGACAGAAATATGAAGTGCCCTAAAACCTCCTGGTAGACTTTAAGCTGTGTTGACTCTGGACTTGATAAAACACAATAGACCAACAGCAGCAGGTGACATGGCACCTCAAATCATGGACTGTGGAAACTTCATGCTTGACTTCAAGTACTTGAGATTCTGGGCCTCTCTGATCTTCCTCCAGATACTGTGACCTTGATTTCCAAATGATATGCAAAACTGACTTTCATCTGAAAACAGGACTTCGAACCACTCAGCCATAGTTCAGTTCCTTTTCTTCGTAGTCCAGGTGGTGTTGTCTCTGGTTTAGGAGTGGCTTGATAGTAAGAACACGACACATGTAGCCCTGATCTGAAACATCTACTGGATTTGATCTAGACCAGTGGTTCTCAAGTCTAGTCCTTGAGGCCCACTGTCCTGCATGTTTTGGATGTTTCCCTGCTCTAACACACCTGATTCAAATGATTAGCTCGTTATCAAGCTCTGTAATGGCTTAATAACGAGCTAATCAGTGGAATCAGGTGTGTTGGAGCAGGGAAACATCCAAAACATGCAGGACAGTGGGCCTCGAGGACAGGACTTGAGAACCACCGATCTAGACAAAATGATCTCAGAGGCTTTACAGGCTTTTTTGAACACAGTTTCAGATGTGTGAAAATGCCAAAGAGGCTGATTTCACTGTTATTTACACGCCAAAGACCACATCGAATGTTGTCCTGATACAGAACCACTAAACTGAAACCTGTCAGACTCAGGCCAAATTATCTCAGGGAAGCTATAGACCTTTCTCGAGCACGGTTACAGGCTACATTGGACCTGGTCACGAGAAAAAAAGGGAAAGTTCCCTCTTTTTGTATTTTCAAAAATTTGAAACTGTGTTGAAAAAGATCTCCAGACTCTCTGGGATATTCTAGTTAATACCTTAGAAGTAGGCCTGAACGATATATCGTTTGACTATCGTCATCGCGATGTACGTGTGTGCGATAGTCACATCGCAGAGCCTGCGATATTGGAGGTGAATGAACTCATTTAATTTCAAGGGTAACCGACTGAGATACACTCCATGTGACTCTGCATGTGCTGTGCAGCGATCCACCAATCGCCTTCGTCCTTAACTCAGTTGCCAATCAGACTACCCTGCCAGCTGTCAATCAAAATCAGGGAGGAGAAAACCCACCCCTGCACATGTTCTGCACATGGAGGGAGACGTGTGTCCGCTGAGAATTACTTTCGGAACTTTACTGACTGTTAAGCCCAACAAATAAGAACTGTATGGGTTTTAAATTGTACATTTCCGTGGACCACTCTACTATGAGCAGTGCGCGTTTTGCGAGGTGCATGCAATTCTCGGAGGACATGCGTTTCTCGGCACAACACCGCTAACAACAACAACAACGATCGCAAAATGAACAACGAACAAGCGAAAACCACCGAAAATGAAGATTTGTTGCCAAAAAGAAAAGGAAAGTCAGTTATCTGGAATTATTTCGGTTAAAAGAAGGATGGTGTCGACCAAAACACGTGTTCTGTGTTCATCTGTTGCCACAATAACGTCCCAGCACAATAAAAGCTAAAAATATCTCTGAGACAGACAGAAGCCGTTCTACTAACATTCACAAAAAGAGGTAAGATCAGAGCAGGTTAACTGTCCTCAAGATTTCAGCAGTGCAGCATAACATTAAGTGCTATTCAGGTCATCTGGTGAAAATACTGTATTTTTAATATCGCAATATATATCGCAGGGTTGAAAAAATCGCAATATTATTTTTTTCCAATATCGTGCAGCCTTACTTAGAAGTCTAGTTAAAGTGGTTTTAAATCAGGACCAGGTTTTCTAAACTCCTTAATAGATGACTCAGAAGCTGTGAACCAGATGCTATCTCTTCAGTGCCGCTCTTGGTGTACGCCTTTGTCACTGCGGAGAGTTTTAACCTCCAGTCACAGATGAGTTTGTCAGGAGGCTGATTGTGCACTGTTGAAGTGGTGTCCTTAGGTCAGAATGTGTGTGTTCATAGGGAAAAAACTCTGAGCAGGCTAGTTAATGTGCCCCATCCTCTGCTGCTAGTGTCTCTTAATGCTTTCTGACAGAAAAGCCCGCCAGGTCGTGGACCAAGAAGATGGTGCGTGCTCTGCTGTCATCCAGCATCACAGCTAGTCCCTGATGCCTGAGGTTTCCATGAAATATCCCTGTGAACTGAGCGATTGGAACAATTGCAGGACTTTCATTTTTTGTTAAATGCTTCAGTGAAGAACATCAAAACTTTACTTTTCCTCTGATACTTTTATCACTCTGCAGAAACAATCAAATGGAGCAAATTTACTGCAACAAAAGTGATACTTCAACATAAAACCTTAGGCTGAACATTAAGTGCTTATGAGAGAGTTGTTATACCCTGGCATGAAGACAAATGGAGAGGAAGGAGGGCAGATAAAAGGCAGTGTTAATTTGTAAAATCAGGGATCTTAATCACTCGCCTCCTCAGGCTCTCTCGATGCAGCAAGACAGGGAATTGGAAGGGAGGAGAGAGGAGGAACGAAGACGCATCACTGGCTTAGAGGCAACGGAGAAAAGAGCGTAGGCTGCTATAAGAGGATTCCTCCCTGTCAGATCTCTCTATCTGTCTCCCACAGCAGCAAAAAACCACACACAACCACACACACAGACACACACACAAACCACAGACTCTGTTGTCATGTCTACTTTGCTACAGGCTGTAAGTACCCTGCTGTATTTGTGTGTGCATGAATGTGAGTAAAAGCAGAAGCAGAAAAACAGAACCTCAAAGCTCAGAGCAACCTGCTGTCAAAGAGGACCTAGGAGGGGGGGAAGTAAGGTGGGAGGTGATGATGCAACAGGGTTAAGCACAGGCCAAGATAGTCCAAATAAAGACGACAGCATGAGAAAAATGTGATACGCACTGAAAAGGGATGTCAAAACAAGATGGTCGAGTTACAGTGATGGATAGCTCTAAGCAGGGCTGCTGGTCAAGATGTGAGCTCCTGGTTTGTTAAAGGCTCTGCCCTTTATCACCTCGGTTACATAACATGACTTCACCTTTACAGTGTCTCAGAATAGTTCCTTAATGGCGTTTGCTTTCATTCAAGTTGAAGGAAACTCAACACACCAGCTTTTTAAAGGTTGAGCATTAATGGGATAGTCTCTGTTACATTTCCTGTTTCTTACGTTGGTTGTCATGGCTTTTTGGTGGTTTGGGTGTGTCTGCACATGAGTTGAGTCAGCTTGGTATACCTCAGCAACTTTTTTTCCCCCATTATTCGTTCCATGTTACAGCTCTTCATATTCCTGTTGTTGTCACCCCTCAGGGAAGTGATATGGGTGTCATTACTATTATCAGTCCAAGCAGTAGCTTGTCTGGCTCGTCTTGCACCCTGTACCACAGGAAAAAGCAGCTGGGGCGGCTTCAAAAACCCACCCACTTTGTCTTTTTGGCTCTGCTTCCTTTCTTCCCTTCATTCAAGCCTTCAACCTCATTGGCCCACTCACTTCCTCAAAGGTTCCCAAGCATATGTGTAATAGGAACTGTGGTAATCAGAAGGCAGGGATATGAATGTGTGTGGGTGTCTTCCTAAATCATTCTCAGTGGAACTCCCTTGAATTCCCTCTCGCACCGGCTTTCCCAGACAGGTACGTTGAGCTTAGAGGAAGCTTTCATGCTCAGAAAGTGCTGATTTTCTCGCTGTTTGTCTAAGTAAAGGCATGCGGGTGTGTAATTCTCTCTCCGGTGTGTTGCTGTCGCTCTGTCAGGACATGTGAACACACTTACAACAAGGATTAGGAATGTAAACTCAAAGGAGACCTGTTTGTGTTGGAAGGAGGAGTCAAAAATAAGCTCATTTACTATGCCAGCCCTGCTTGTTGTTGTGTGTTACATGGAGGCGAAGACAGAAGTGTGGGTGTAAATGCAGGAGGAAAAAAGCGTCAACTTTAGCTCACTCACAGGAACAGGTTTTGTCGAACCAGGCATCGAATAAACACTCTTGCACACACACACACACACTTGTGCAATGCATGACACATTCTCCATCTCTCTGCAAGCAGTTGGCCCCGTCAGAGCTAAGCATTTGTGAAAAACTGAGTAAGCCACAGCGAGGCTACTAATCACATGGGTTAGATCCATTTCTTGTGCTTGTTTACATCACAAAGAGGCATGTGTTTCAATGTCTTGGAGGGTGCCGGGGGCAGCACTGATGGAAACGTAATGAACTCTCTTCTTTTATTGACTCCTCTGTCTCTCTCCTGCCCAGTTATCCTTCCCTTGGGTCATCATGCGTTCCTTCTACCCCTCATCTCTTCCACTGTACATCCATTTATCCCTTCCTCAATTCATTTAGCCATTGATCTGCTCTCTGTTTATCCCTCTTCTCTGCTTATCCATCCCTTTGGTGGAGTCATCGTGCAGCTACTTGTTCATCCCTTCACTGGTTTGTTACTTATTCTTGTTGAGCCTGCTCAGCCACTTATTCCTAACACTGATTTATTTGTGTTTGTGTGTGTGTATGTGTGTGTGCGCACGAGTGTGTGTTTGTACTGGTCAATGTGCTAAAGTTTCACAGAAAAAGCTCACCAGCTGCTGCATCACTGAAAGTGAGTCTCTGGTGTATATTAATGTCTGTCCTCATCTGTGGGTCTCTAATAACACAGAGATAGTGAACAGTTAGTTACCCTGATGAAGATAGAAGACAGTCATCGGCCTAATGACATAATTACGCTCAGCTGTGTACTCCTAAGGGCAATTACTATTCTGTTTTCCACTGCTGGCTGTTTGTACTCCTGTCTCTTGAGATTTGGATTCAGTTATTGATTGAATCATCTGTATTTGAGCAGGTAAGTAGCCAAGTGTACAGAGCTTTGGGATTAATTATCTAAGTGCAAGAAAATTAATGGACTGCATATTCATGAAGGGTGAGAAAAAAAATCGATACAGCATAGTATCGCGATATTGGGTCTGGTGATATATCGTATCGCGTCATTGACCATGCATTGATTTTTTCAAATTAATAGCTAATATGAAAGAGACAAACATTAGGGAAAGACAAATGCAAAATTAGCTAAACAATTCAAAAAAATATATAAATCGCAATATAGTGTATCGCAATATATCGCTGTATTGCAAAATGTTTAAAATCACAATAATATGATATCGTGGCCCAACTATCGTGATAATATGATATCGTGGCCCAACTATCTTGATAATGTTGTATCGTGGCCCAACCATTGTGATAATATTGTATCGTGGCCCAACTATCGTGATAATATGATATCATGGCCCAACTATCTTGATAATATCGTACCGCGGTCTAAGTATCGTGATAATATAATATCTTGGGGCCACTAGTGATTCCCACCCCTAATATTCATTAAATGAGGAAGACTTCCCTAGTCTGATATTTTGCTGCTCTTCTTTGTTTAAAACAAAACCAAGAGGTCCGCTTTGGCTCCACATGACTGAAATGTTTTGCTCATTTTATTTTCAAAATCAACTTATCAGTTTAAGACAAAATCAACAGATTAAAAAATTATATAAAGATGGCTAGAGCTCAACTTTCTGATGCACACTGAGGCAGATATGTGGGTGTTTGCAAGTTCAGTAGTTGTTGCAGAGAGAACTGAAAGAGTAATCGTTTGATCAAGTGGCTATTGAAAAGGACATAAAGTGTCAACAACCCTAACAATGAGTCGTAAATGCCTAGTAGAGCTGCACAAAAAAAAAAAAAAAACACGTTTAGAACAGTTTCCTATCCAGATTACAGATTTAATGAAACCCAGTTCAACAGAAATGTGCAAAAAGTGCAGAGAATTGGAGAAATAACACACACAGAGCAGTATGCAGAATCAAACAGGAGAGAGATTGTCCAGAGCAGCATACAGTAGCCTCAATGAAATACAGTGTCTCCCAGTTTGATATCAGGCCATTGAACAAGTTGCTGACTGCTTTACGATCAGATTGCACAGTTGAATTAGATTTTATAGGCCTGCTGTACATTACACAGAGGGAGGTGCTGTACAATTTGGTGGCCAGGGGCAAGAATGACTTCCTGAAAATAACAGAAAGCGTTTGAGATATTTTGCACCCTTAAAAAGACGTTTTAAACTTGACATTCAGCAAACATCTAGATTAATGTAACAGTATCTTTGCATGTTTTTCCACTTACACATATTTTTCTGTCATGAGCCTCAAAATATATCTACCAGAGGGACATTTGTGTATAGTACAAGATAAAAAATACTGATATGTACGGGCAGGGAGTGATCTCAACTTCACAACAAAGTGATTTGTTTGTGAAAATAAAATCTTACTCATGGATATTTATGTAAATTAGTTAGTAGTACATCTTTTTAGATTTAAAGGTGGATTCCGTTAAAGACACATCTTTTTTTTGTAGTGTATATACAAAAAAGCTTTTAATATCAGTCAATATCTATTAGTTATGGATGGAATTTGGTAATATAACGATATCGCTGTGTTCTCTTATGTCTGTTTAGTCAACATTTAAAAATTTTTGAGCGGCCCGCTCTTTCTGACTGTAAACAAAGCCATCCTCCACCTCCCCCAAACTGATTGGTTGTGAGCTAGATGCTGCTCCTTAGTGCTGATTGGTTGTGAAGCAGACGGTGCTCCCTCCCTCGTGTTGTGAGGCACGCTCCATGTCCTCGAATTACGTGCACGAGCCCAAATGGGACCTGCTGCATGTTGTAGTGGCACTAAACTGTTTAGCTCAGGTCCTGGAGTATGTCACTTTATCCTTGTTGTAGAAGTCCTGTATGATTTCCCCCAAAAACTGGCACTTCCTCAGATCCTTCCTACCCCACCTTTGTGGCTCAGCGGTAGTTGGTCGTCTCCCAGCTGGAAGGTCAGGGCTGTCCGCAAGCTGAAGTGTCCTTAGGCAAGACACTTGACCCCACCTGCCCCTACTGGGCTGGCTGCACTCAGTGATGTGTGAATAGGATTAGTCAAAACTGATGAGCTCTATACATAGCAGCCTCTGCCAGCAGTGTGTGAATGTGGTGTGAACGGGTGAATGTGCCATGTGATGTTGAAGTGCTCTGAGAGGTCAGAAGACAAGAGGAAGTGCTTTATGAACATAGTCTGTTAACCAGATTTGATACACCCTTATATATATGCATGAGATGGTTCTGTCACCAGTTTTCCCCTGATAAGCTTTCTAAACAGTCTTAGGTGGGATATCTCACAAGGTTTTGCATCCAGAGACTACTTGATAGTAGGGATGGGCGATAAATTATCGTTCAAGATTTATCGTCAGAAAATTCCTCTGTGATAAATATTTGCTGCATCATGATAAAATGATAAATGCAAGTTGATGATGTAATTGCGAGTAAGCAGAATAATAAACAAACATGGCTGAAGGTGATGAAGAAGACATTTCTGAGCAGCTGGCTCCACATGAGGGATTTCCTTCAAGATTGGTTTAGACAAGTGCAGTCAGGTATGCTTGACATCGAACAGTGGATCTGCTGCTGGTCACTCTGTGCAATAAGAGTTTCAACAAATGTTGAAAGTCTTTTCACATTTGATACTTGTTTGACGTCATTAGTTTTCTCCATAACCTACCACTCAAACCTGCGGTTAAGTATCTAATTTGATTATTCCAACTGGTATTCTCACAACAAAATGTGTCAAAAATATAGATGGGGGTTATAATATTTTTTATCCAGACTTTTATCGTTATGGCCAGCTTAGCAAATCTTTTCGTGATAAATTTTTTAGCCTATATCACCCATCCCTACTTGATAGGCATTTCAAGAGGGATATTTTCAGTCCACATGTTTATTATTTCAGGATTTCAAAAACCTCAAAAAAATCCCACAAGTTTTGAACTGCTCCAGTAAACTACCTCAGCCTGCAGCCTTATCCTGAGCCCAGTCTTAGTGCAGTCATCCAGAGTATGAGTTATCCAGTATTTGACTTTTACCTGGTAATGCTGATGTGGCTGGTTCAACTTCTTCTGTCTCAGGCTCAAGTTACTCGTTGATGATGCTCAACTTTGCATGTCTTGTCATGATATTGACATATACAGTACTGAGCAGCTGAAGCCTGTGACTGTAGCTTGTGTCTGAGTGTCAAAACTCTCCTGATGCTTTTGTGTCTCTGTAGCAGCGTCTTGGATTTTCTTGGAAAAGCAGCTGATGACTCAAGTGTAAATTTGTCCCTTTGTGGACACAGATGTTAGCACTTTAGATGCTAGTTTGGACAGAGTCAACCGGTTCAAAGTGTCTCTGTAGGAGGACACACATCCTCTTAAAGGTCTGACTCATCCATGTCCTATTCACAGACTTTCATTATATCTACATTAGGAGAGCCTTCCATTCAAACGCACACTACAGCTTTAGATCCCCTCTCCTCCTCCTCGTAGTTGTCACTAACCTGAAAACAAAAACAGACCACAAAGGACTAATTTCTCCAAATGGAGGCTATTCTGCCTCATAATCCTTTCCCATTTCATGAGTCACCGGCTCCCCTCCCCCTTTGTCGTGCCTGTCGTTGGTACAGTCCATAAATAGACACCTGGCTGCCATGGAGGGACCAAGCACCAGAATAATACAGAATAAAGCATCTGGGTGTGTGAAAGACAGATTAGAGAGCAGAGAAAGACAGGAAGAGGGAGAAATGAGGATCAGTGGAGGGGTGAGGAGGGTCAGCAAAAACAGGAAAAGGAAGAGATGGAAAATCAATCATAATCATGTTTTTAGAATAAAATATATGATCTGTTGTGGTTTGAAACAGGGTCCATGAACTTGTGCCTCTGTAATATTCTCTTTTTTAATCCAAAGTCTCCTCCACAGTATGTTTGAAACATTTTCTTATCACAGCTGGAAAGATTAGCACTTTAAATAGACGTTAATGTGGAAGTGAGAGGTTTTAAAAGGTGGAATTATGTCACCTCCAGCTCTGATTCAGGCACATGTTTCTGCATGGTAAGTGTGCTCATGGAGGGACTTACCCACCCCCCCACCCCCCCTTTCCTTTTACTCAGCCTCTGTTACCAGGCTTACCAAACATGGACTTTGTTTCTGCATTCATCATCAGCCTATTTAGCCCCGTGCTTGTAATTTCAAAGCGCTTAGACATGCAGTGAACGCTGGTGGAAAACATGCAACCCCTCAGAGATGCAAGAAGAGGACTGGACCTACTTCCCTCAGCTGAAAGCATCTGTCTTTGGCTGGCTGTCTTATGATGACTGCCATGGTGCACAGGTGATTAAGCTGACTTTTAAGGCTAAAACATACAGGATCCATATTGAGCGCGTATCATCAGTGTCGCACATCACGCAGCAAATAGTTCCATTCTAATCAATGCAGCATCACATACAGGACGCGTATCAGCTCTGTATCAGATGCGTGTCGAGTGCTGCTCTGCTGAAGATACGCGCCTAATCTATTTTTGCTGCTCTACACTTCCAAAACACGTCAATCTACACAGAGAAGATCATTCAAGACAGGAAGTCAAGCATGAAAAAACGCTCAGATCATCTAGTATTTTAAAATAAGACACCATTTGCAGACTCCCGACTGTGTATCAGTTCGTGTAGATGAGAAATACTTCCTGGTTTGACGGTCCAATCCGATGGTCAATCCCTGATCCATGTGGACCCCAACAGGACTTTTAACTGCTAACTCTGTCTGAAGGTAACAACACAGCATAAAGGAACATAGTTTACTTTATTAAAAACGAGTAAACTTCCAAAAACTGTAAAATCACGTTATTTCACATACAGTAGAAGCTCAACATTCACTGAATTATATCCAAATTAGCAGGAAATAGACCACAGAAAGGGAAAACTACCTGTTGTGAGCATGTTGTTTCCTCTATACTGAGCTACGCTGCTGCTACGCTCCAAATACGCATCCTGTATGCGATACCCAGGGCTGCTCTACGAAGCAGAGACGCGATACCGACGGAACGCACTCAATACGGATACTGTATGTTTTCATCTTGAGAGACAGTCTTGTTTTCACATTTATGCATTTTTTTAAATTCTTTATCGTGTCATCACAGATTTAATTATCACAGCTAATTAAATTTTGTTATTGTCAAAGCAAAAAAAAAAAAGAAAGGCTTGAGGGCAAACAAGAAGATAATCTCTTAAGAAGGCAGTGAGTAGTTGGTTTGACATTTTTTCCCAGACTGGATTATTTTAAGATATTGGATTAAATATCTCTAATTATGGGATGGAAGTTCAAAAACAGTCAGATATTCATAGTCCCCCAGGGGATGATCTAGGGATCCAAACAAACTCTGCTTGAGTCACTTTAATTCTTTTCAGCTATTTTCCTCTCATTGTTCAGTCCTTCTCTCTGTCCTTTAAAAAAAAAACACTCTCTCCTTAGTTAAAACTCAGACACAGAAGAGATTGGTAAGTCATCTTGAGCGAAAGAAGCAGCACTCGAAGTCAGGGTTTCCTAGAGAAAAAAGAAAAGCTCTCGCTTGAGTCGAGTGCCTCGAGGTGGAGAGAGAGAGAGAAAGAGAGAGAGAGAGAGAGAAGTTGTGATGCGGACAGTGTAAGGGCTGGGATGAGAAGCGAGGGATTTCAGAAATTGCCAAACGTGATGGAGCCAGAGATGACGAGTAAATGTTAGTGAAAGCAGGTAAGAGCCTCTTCTTCTGTCTGTAGATCAGAGACTGCCTGTTCAACAAGCCTTCAAATTCAGCTCGATGAAACGAACATGCTGAAGCCAGCCAGGTTTTCTCTCTCTGTGTGGGAGATGTTTTTTTTTTTTTCTGTTTGCAAGCCTGAACTGAGATGAGGTTAGGTACTTGCTGCAGAGGTGTGTGTGTGTGTGTTTGTGTGTGTGTGAGTGTCTGGAGAGAGAAGGAGAGACTTATGTTTCTTTGGAGTTTTGAATCCGCGCCTGCAACAACGTGTGCAGTCACTGCTCACCACTGCCGTGACATTGTTTGCTGTGTGTAACAGAATATTAATAGCACATAATAGCAAGCTGGCAAACATGGAAGGAGCCTCGTTGAAGCTCTGACTGCTTTCGTGCGCTCTGTATTTGTATTTGCTGTGCATCAATAATAATGCAAAGTGTGTTTGATCTCTTCCAGGTAGAGGTGACTCCACTGCAGATGAGGGAACATGTTGGCTATGGACCAAGGAGTGGTGGAGGAATGGCTGTCAGAATTTAAGGTACCGCTGCTCTCTCTCCTTGTCTGTGTGATTTTGCAAAAAGCAATATCAAAAAGCCCCCACCCTTCATCAGTATGCGGCGTGTTTCATGCTGCTGTTTTTTATTGGCAAAATTTCTCCCTCACACACAAACAAACACACGCTCAGAAGTGCCTGCTGCCTGAAAATTGCTGCTCACACATTGAGCATTCGCCACCTGATACGTGACAGCTACAGAAGCGGAGGCTCGTTGGGGGTAATACTGGAGGAGAAAATTAGATTTTCCTGTGCGGTGCAGGAGGAGCGACTTGTCGTCCACTCTCCATGCAGCTGACTTCCAAAACAATCAGATGGATGCAGCCTGCCTGCACTTACAGCAGTCAAGCAGAATGTGATATATAGTCGTCTTGGTCTTGATTTTAATTCCATTTATTTTCTTGACACCATAATTTTGTGCAGACCTGAAATCACATCTGAACTCATAGGCAGCGAGTGTCTAATCTGAACAGATCAGATTCATGCTGCATCAACAAATGTTCAGCTTACTAAGTTGTCATGCTGTGTGTTTATTTTTAGATTTCAGTCAAGTCAGTCGTGCCTGAATTCTCTGCTGTTTCTGTGTGTTTATTTTAGACCCTTCCTGACAGCGCTGTGTCCAACTATGCCGCCTCATTAAAAGAAAAAGGTTCCCTGGTACCGGCTCTCTACAAGGTCATCCGAGAGAACTACAGTGATGTATGGGCACACAGTTTAACGTTTGAATTCATGTTAATATTATTTATTGTTAAACTTAGATGGAAGCATTTGTCTGGTTTCCTGTCCCATGTTTCACCTGTGGATCTTCTGCTGTTCTTAAAGTTGTTCAAGCTTCATCTTTACAAAATAACAAAGCCTACAGCCAGATGCAAAATGTGCAACAGATGCAGTAAAAATGTTTCTTTGCACCTGTGTTTTGTGGTTTTCCGTGTCCCCCCTCCCAGCTGCTGGAGCCCGTGTGTCACCAGTTGTTCGAGTTTTACCGTAGCGGTGAGCCACAGCTGCAGCGTTTCACACTTCAGTTTTTGCCAGAGCTCCTGTGGAGCCTCCTGTCCGTCAGCGCAGCCAGAGACCCTCACACCTCCGGCTGCATCGAGGCCCTGCTGCTGGGCATTTACAACCTGGTAGGTGGGAGGAAGAGGGTGGGTGGTTGTGGTGGGTGCGTGTGTGTGCATGAGTAGTTTTGCAGCGCCACTATTCTTTGTCACAGCTGATCTTTTTTTTTTTTCCCCGGCTCTGCCTCATGTGTTTTGAAATATTACTTCATGCATTTTTATGCCTTATTAGACAGCTGTGCGTGCTCTGTTTCAGGAAAAAGGAGTTTAGAGAAAAGGGGAATTGAAAAACAATGACCTTGCAAATATGGATGGGCTGCCCCTTGCAAACTCCCTGAAGCTTCCTGCAGAGAGATGCATGCACTTGTAGTTATTAGAGTGTCTTGACCCCTATTTCCATCCATCTGACTCTGCATCTGCAGTCAGTCTATCAGCAGAGCACAGTGTCCTTTAACTTCCTCTTTGAATAACAGAATAGGTCAGCTGTCGCTCAACTCACTAGCAGCCTCCCGTTAATCTATCTGACATTAACATGCACCGAGGGGGAGACCAAAACCCCGGGAGTTGTGAGTGTGCATATGTGTACAAGTATGTTTACACAAAACACACACAAATAACTGAAGAGACATACACCAACAGGCTGAGTGGGGAAGCAAGACCCCTGAGGTCCACTCATAAACACCCACTCATTTCTGATGAGTGTGCTTGAAGAGATAAGCTTTTGTCTTTGTCGCCCACGGAAAGATTTTCTCATTTGTGTCTTTGTGTTTGTGTCTCACAGGAAATAGTTGATAAAGATGGACAGAGTAAAGTGTTATCTTTCACCGTTCCTTCCCTCTCTAAACCCTCGGTCTACCATGAGGTAAGAATCACACAGAATTACACAGAATAGGTCTCATTCATGAAATGCGAGCGGATTGAATCCGTGCGACTTTATGCAAAAGGAAATGTAAGCGTGTTCAGACATGCGTCAATATTTGAGTGTCTCTGATCTTTCAGCGGGTGCTAAAAAAATGTACATCTGGTCCTACTTGCATGTAGTTGTCGCATAGGTAAAGAATGCACAAAATATAAATCACTGTTTCAATTCATGTCCTGATCTGATCTGTTTGCTTATAGGAAGATGTCTTTGAAACATGCAAAAAATCCAAAAAGTCACATTAAGCTTTGAGCTTCAGATAATGGAGCAGTGGGAGGTGACTGGTTTAGCCGTAAGAATGTAGCCTGCTTATATAGTTGCATGTACACCGGGCCTAAAGGTACCAGATCAAGAGAAAGAAATAACAGACAAATTCAGATCAGTGTGTTTGTGTGCACAGGTTGCAGTTCACACCTCAGCGGTTTGCATCTAGCATCTGCATCTAGCTATGAATTTTTTCTTGACCTGGCACCCAGAGGGCTCTGTGCATGTGTTTAAGATAGAGGCCTAACCAATAAAACCCACTGAAGCTGTGACTTCTGACTCTACTGACCCACCACAACCACAGGAGATGGCTTGTAATGAAGCCCACACAGTGACTGGGATTGCTACAGAGCACACCAGCTGTGATCTGAAAGAGAGCATCATGCTATGAAAGAAAAGAAAATCTTTTTCTTAGTTGTACTTTGCCTTCTAAAAGGGCTTCTAATTCCACATCTAAAGACATCCATTTCAGATTCTACACATAGATTTACTTGTGTTTCATGAATGAGACCCCATATTTGTATGCAACCAGATTCAATTTAAAATCTGTCACTGATTTTGTTGTTTTCTGCAGCCTTCAGCTATCGGCTCCATGGCTCTCACAGAAGGCGCTCTAGCCAATCACGGGCTGAGCAGGGTGGTGTACAGCGGGCCGCACCTCCAGAGGGAAAACTTCACAGCACAGAACAGGTAAGAAGCCCGCTGCATGGACTTGTTTTCAAAGCAAATGCATGGACTTCACACTTCAAGGAGAGAGAACAGCCTGCACTGTAGTTTTTTTTTTAATGTTTTTATTGGTAAATCAAAAATGAAGCGTGCAGCAAATACCCGAGGTTATCTTTGTAGTCCTCCTAGTTTGAGTACCTCATCCCTTCAGACGTTCTCAGTGATAGGTAGTTTAGTCTTCACCAGAGCTAATCATGTTATGTGTGCTTCACTAAAGGCTGGGAGGCCCATGGCAGTTGGCTTTGCTTTGATGTTGTTGCTATTAGAGTTTCCTCAATTACAGTAATGAGGCCAGTGTGCAGCCAGACTCTGAAGGTCATGGTTTGTTGTTGAATATCCTCTACTGTTCCCGGCTGTTTTTTTTTTAATTTGTTCTAATCTGTTTCATACGAACTGAACAAAAACCTTTGTTTGTAAAATGAGCTTTTTATCTTGCAAAATCAGTTTGGTTCAGCCGGATCATTGAAATGATCAATGAAAGCAGTCATTATTAGAACTTTTTGGCTGAAGTGTCCTACCAGTGCATATAAAATAGTTTTTTTTAATGTTGGATTTCATCTTTTATATATGTGGAGTTGAAGTATGTGTCTAACTTGTGAGTTTGAAGCCTTGTTACATCCTGTCAGTGTAGCTGGACAACAGTTGTGCCATTTAAAGGTTGTGTTTTTGTTTAGATTCGAGGTGCTGACCTTCCTGTTGCTGTGCTACAATGCTGCTCTGAGCTACATGACATCCACCTCCCTCCAGTCCCTCTGCCAGCTCAGCTCCAGGTGAAACGCACACCACCCACACACACACCCACACAGACGCACACACATATATATATATATATATATATATATATATATATATATATATATATATATATATATATATATATATATATATATCTCAGAAGAACTTAATATCATCCTGCAGTGACCTATGGCTCACTTTGTCATGAAGGCTGGAGAACTCTGCTCTCATTCTGGAGTATTATCATGTGACCTTTGTGCCAGTTTTTGATCGTCAGTATTTCTGAGAAGGCTATTTCCGCACACACTCACAGACGCACACGGACGTAACCACAATATTTTCCAAAGCCTTGCTTATCTGATCCTCTTATATACTTTACTGCCAGTGAGAGCCAAGATACCACTATTCGGCAAAGAGCTGTTATGAACACACCCAGCTATGTAATTCTGATGATCTGCCAACTAGAGTTGAGCATGTCTCTGATAAGCACAGAGAGAGAGAGAAGTGATAAGCCTTGATTTCCCTTCAGACAGTTTGCTGTGTACAGTATATCACAGCTCCTACTGCTCAGGTGTTATCCTGTCCAATTGAATAGACACATTTATTCCACTGGAGTGGGTGTAAATATGTAATTATTTCCACTCATTTATGAAATCTGTGTGGAAATAATTAACCTTCTTGATTTATCCTCTGACATTGTACAGTATTTCAAATCCTGTGGGAAATGTTGTGCACCATTAATAAATCATCATGTAGCGTGCGTTGAGGAAGTGAAATTGCCTTGATGGAACTGCGGCCGAGCGCCTCAGCGGAGTGTTTTCACTTAATCAAGCGCCTCTATTGTGTTTTCCAATGGTTATCTTCCAGGGTGTGTATATGCGGTTACCCACGGCAACAGATACGGCGCTACAAGGGCATTAGCACACGGCTTACAGTCACATCAGAGTTCCTGGTGCAGCTCATCACGGGGATACATTACGCTTTGTGAGTGCACAATCATGCCTGCAAAAACTGAAACTGCAAAAATGTATTTCAAGTAAAAGCACACTGAAGTAGCTTGAATAATAAAAAGGAAGAGGAATGTGTACTTTTTTAATTTGTGCATCTGGCAACCCAAAAATCAGGGTCCTTAGTGAGTCCAACATTTAGAGTAAAATGTGTTTCCAGGAGTCATCCCTGTGTTTACAAGTCAACTCCCAGCCTCAGCGTTACACTTTACTCACAGTTCAGATTCATAATGATCCTCTTTGGTTCTAAGCAGGGGAGTGATCTGCAGACAAAATAAATATTCCATTAAAAAACAACACATGAGGACTGTAGCTCTACTTGTATCAGTATCCGTTTGATGCTCTTAGTGCAGACAGGAAATCCAGCAAGGCGGCTTTTAGCCAAGATGGCTCCAGTGTCCATCCAGTTGATATAATGTTAACATTACCGTCAAAAATATCCTCATAATTCAAAAGCAATGAGCATTAACTTCAGTCTGCTGCTTAGCTCCCCTCCACTGTTTTCTTTTTATAGACCACATCTACTTATCTCACTGTTTGTCTAAGAGCAGGTTTGACTGATCATGCCATATTAATTATGTCCCAATGTTTTGTTTATATCAGGATTCCCCTTTTATGATGGATTTTCTGGCCAGGTTTGGTTGCTCATCTTATCTGATTTTTTTTTTCTAAAATACTCCAAACATGCTGATTTGTATTTGTCATAAATCATTTTGGCACTTGGAGGCAAATTTACTTCCACATCTTCAGTCTAGACCAAAATCTTCCCTGAGATTTGCAGTCAGTCTCAGCTCTGATCAGATAATGAGGCTTTTACCTCATGTTACTGACCTGGGCGCTTGGTGTGTACATATATTTTGGTACTTCAAACAGATGTGTTCACATACAGAGAAGTATATTTAATCTGTGTTTTTAAACCATAGTTTGTGTGTTTTGAAGTGATCACATGTTTGTGTCTGTTCAGGTGTAATGGGGAGGTTGATCTGGGATCCAAAGCGCTGGATGATGTCCTGTATCGTGCCCAGCTCGAGCTGTTCCCTGAAGCTCTGTTGGTGGGTGCAGCCACTTTTTGTTTGAGTATTACATCTCCTTTGTTTGTGTGTGAATGTGTGTGTGTGTGTTTTGGAGTAGATGTGTGTGTTTGAAAGAGAGCATGTGACTTTCACGCACATGCCCGCCTGTAGTTTTGGTTCACACACTGCACACTATGTTGTATTGTGATGGCCTCTGTGTGGGTCAGCGACTGCAAGCAGTGTAATCCCACTAGATTATTTACATGCTTTCCACTCTGCTCAGTTAAGCTATAATCCTTGAGGCCCAGGGAGTGGAGGATCGGACCTAAGCTCAGAGTATTACTACACAAGTCAAGGTGTACTGCTCCACAACAATCAAAACACCACCACCTTAATAAGGATGGGTGATGGGATTTGAAAACACTGTTGAAAATACGGAAAAAGCTGCGTGGACACATGCCATGAGCACACACAGACTCTCATGGCTTACAAGTTTGTTTTGTCTGGTTTTTTGTGTGTTTACTTGTTGCCTTGCGTCACACCAGGTGGCTGCTAGCTTAGCATAGCTGGATGACGTGTTCACCGCGGAGCCAATGGGATGCAGACTTGCAAAAAAAAGGCATGTGGTGGTGTTATTATTGCAGTGCTGTCTGCCTCCGTGCCAACAGTTGAACACGATCATCAGGACGAGGGTCCACTCGAGGATTTTCAGAGGGAGCAGAGATTATTGTGGAAATGAAGTGAAACACAAAGCATGTTTGTTTTTCTTTAAGCACCATTCTGTGCAACTCAGTTTGCACTAAGCTCTGAGGTTTATCCCTGTTTACAAATCTGTTAGAAATGGGATTATGATCGGATGTTATTTGTTCGGTCACATGATCTTCAACTTCCATCTGATTTAGGAAGAAAAACACTTCTGAGAAGTATCAGAAATACTTTTCAGTATACTTCAAATACTTCTCAAAGGTATTTTGTTCAGAGCCAGGACTTTTACTCGTTTTCTCTGTTTGATGCTGATGAACTTTTAAAAGCAGACTTCACCAGTAGAAAATAAAATGAACTTAGAGCCTTTGTTGTTCTTCTTAAATCTTAATATTCCTGTAAATCACCTTCTTGTACCAACTCATACATCAGCCTTTCAGTGTGCATCAATACAGTCTCATTTTAGACAAAAGGAGGTTTATAAGTGACAATATCTTCTTTTTTCATACCTGTTTAACAAGTTCAAAAAAATCTTCCATACACTCTCTGCCATGCCCTCTTTTTGGAGAATGAAATTTTACATGAGAAAGCTGTAAAACACTGAAAAGCACTTTACATTCATCTGAGAACTGTTTGCAGTCTTTGTGCAGGAAGTGAATTTCTCAATCTAAGTTGAACAAAACATTCTGTCCTTGAAATTGCCAAAGTAGATGATTTGTATACGATTTGCATTTACAAAGCAAGAAAAAGCAACCTGCTACACCCGTTTATGTGCAGTTTCAAGTTTAGAGACAGCTGACAGCATGTCGAATATTTTGACTGAAAGGAGGCCTTAAATTTGAGCCTTTTCCTACATTGTCTTTTTTTTTTACATTTCATACCACTTGAGTGTTAAACACATCAGTTCAGTCAGTCAAAATAGGTGTGAGTTTTCTTTCACTGGGCTATTTTGCCTCTTAAAATGTTTATTTTCTTGTTTTTTGGCTTCATTCAGAGAGGGTATGATGGTGGAGAGAGTAGGAAACAAGGAGAGTGAGAGAGCAGGGAGTGATGTGAGAAACTGAGGAATTCTGCTTGTGCTTTATGTTTCACTGACAGAGCTCTTAAAAAACATTGTCCCTGCTGACCAGATTCACCAAACTTGAGTATTTTTATTGGTGTACCAGGAGTTTAATGTCTTTAATTTGTTGGATCTCTTACTGTCATCATTTGCTCTTCTCTTCTCATCTCCCACTCCTTGTACGCTTCTCTCTGCCTTCAGGTGGGTAACGCCATCAAGTCGTCGATGCACAGTGCGGCATTGAAGAGCAACAACAAAGAGGGCGCACGGAGCATCCAGGTGGAGATCACACCGACCTCCTCCAGGATCTCCAGAAATGCTGTCACGTCTCTCTCTATAAGGGGGCATCGCTGGAAGAGACACGGTGAGATTTGAACACAGGCTGGCAAAGAAATTCAGATGTGAGGATGCATGTGGGAGGAAAACGACTGCATGCACTCACCACATGCTTGAAACAATATCACAGACATATTAAAATCCGTCCAAAAAGAGAAAAAGCAGAAGAGACTTTGTTATTCGTTCGCTCTACCATTTCGAGTCATTGTGTACACACGTGTTGTCGTCATCCCTCTTCAGTTTGCTAGCATGAGCTGTCCGCCTCCCCTTTTAGGATCCCTGATCTGAGCTTGAGAGAAGTCAGTGAGAAACAGGTAGACACAGCCACACAGTGCAGACAGATCAGATCAGATCCAGAGAGCAGGAAGTGCGTTAAAATAAAAGATCCTGAATATTTACGGTGTGGTGTAATAAAGGACCTATGCCAGTGAAAGGATTTAGAGGAAAATGTGTACCAATCAACCGTAAAGTCACTGATGATAACAGACTGTAACAGTTTGTAAAAAGAGTGTTTCTTCCTTAATTGTAGAGTGCAGATGAAGCAGGTCAATTACAGCTCTCTGTTTGTTTAATGAGGGGGTTTTAGTGTGAGCGTAACGCCCTGTTTTCATCTCATGAATCCTGCCGCCTGTATCAGAGCTGCCTGTTAATATGTTGGGCTCCTCTCAAGAGCAGATGCTGGAGGAACTTATCCTCAAATATTGCTAGAGTGTGGGAGAGAGACAGAAAGGTACGGTGTTTGTATTTGTCTCCATGTAGCATGTTTTTTGATCACCTGTTCTGTTCTGTAATTATGATTTTTGTCTTTTTATTTTTCTGCCATCACATTGATAACCTCTGTGTGTGTCTTGTGTCCCTGTGATCGTGTGTGCCTGTGCACACGACCGTCTCTCTGTCCCTTATGTATGTGTGCATGAAACCCGTCTGTCTGTGTCTGTCTGTCTCTTTGTCTGTATGTATGTATGTTTGTATACACATGCCCCGCCCCACCAGAGTCCCAGGAAGTGAGTGTAGAAATTGACGCTGCACAGGGGGGCGTGGCCATCCCAGAGATCAGTGTGACAGGTGTGAGCGGCGAGCGCATGGCCAACGGAGACTCCTTGCGGCCACGCCCCGAGACCGACATGATGGGCAGCGCCTCTGAGGTCAGCCCGGACCCCCGGGTACACGACTCCGGCTCACGGGGTCAGGAGGTCAGGAGGCAGAAGTCTGTGAGGCGGATGGTGGAGAACGAGGGGTTAGCCTCCACAGGGAGGAGCCAGTACTAAAGCCCCCTCCTTCCCCCCTGCCCCGCTCCTGGGGTAACCTAGGTAACCATGTGTAAGGGCGCGGTCTAAGAAGCTGCATGATGACTTCCCACTTTTACCTTTTTCGCGCTGGCCTCCACCAACCTTGCACTTTTCCTCTCATTTGTCTATCAATCGTCATTGATTCATTCACTCTCTCCTTTGTGGCTGAAGCTTTCTCACCAAGAGCTCCTGCTGAGGGGATCAAACCCAATTAATTATTAAAGATCTAACTAAATAACAGATCAATAACCTGATAAAAGATGCATTATAATGAAATGCGCTTGGCTGAATCACAAAACCCTATTGTATCAGGGCATTGTTGACTTGGAGGACATAAACAGAGGCTATAAAAGTTTGACATACGTATACTTGAGTTCTAAAAGTCACAGCTGTATTTAGGTCAGTGGTTCTCAAGTCTAGTCCTCGAGGCCCACTGTCCTGCATGTTTTGGATGTTTCCCTGCTCCAACACACCTGATTCAAATGATCAGCTCGTTATTAAGCCATTACAGAGCTTGATAACGAGCTCATCATTTGAATCAGGTGTGTTGGAGCAGGGAAACATCCAAAACATTCAGGACAGTGGGCCTCGAGGACTAGACTTAAGAACCACTGATTTAGGTTCTTGTTTAATTAGAGTTAGCCTCATTAGCAAAAAGCCATGATCACTGACCAACAAAACCCTCCAGGTGATCCCAGTCTTGCTGTACTCCACACAGTGATCGTCTCATGAGTTTATTTCTTGTACTTATTCCTGGTTTTCACTGGAGGGTTCAGTGAGCTTAAAACACACCTCAGTACGCCTCGACATGTTACCCCCCGTGTTGCGCCACGAAACAGATTACTTCCTTCTGACTTGTAGCTAGAAGCTGAGGAAAGATATGCAGGTCTGATTATCTAAATGCTCAGTGACGACTGACCTGTTTTGAACCATGAACGATTTTATCAAGACCTGCCTATCTGTCTGCACACCAGCTGTTTACAGGTGTTCTGTTACCATGGTAGCATCAGATCTAAAGTGTGTATTTGTGTATAAAGTGGGTTGTCGGTGACTCACGCAGGTGGATGCATGCCTTTAAAGAAAGCAGGAAAGATTTCAGAGTGTGTGTGTAGAGACAGAAGTGAACAGTGTTTTTAGGTTTGACTCTCTCTGCCTTCTTCTACTTTCCCTCTGTGGTTTTTCCAAGGCTTAAGTCTTTTCCTGCCTTCGGGTCAAACATGCACTCCTCTGCCAATAAACCTCTGACTGATGTCTCACAACCCTGCTGGTTAATCTAACCTGTGTGTAAGAAAGATCTCGCACTGTATGCAGGTGGCGAGTTGTCCCTGTAAGCGGAGGCTGCAGTGTACAGGCGCCACCTGCTGGACAGTGTCAGAACTCCTCTGTCATGCATCCTATCACAAATATTATGTCCAGGAATTTGACACTTCTAACACCCTATTAAATTCTCACTTTTAATGATCAATATTTTAAACTTTTGATTGGATCGGTTGGGCTGGATGACAGACGAGTTATTTTCACCTCCAGGTTTATCCTGATTTTCATTTCAGTCTCTGTTTTCTCTCCCTCTCTCTGTCCAACAGACGCAGTGGATCTGGGTTCCCCGGATGAGCTGATGGATATTTCAGAGGTGGATGAAGGGGTGTGGCCAGGTGGGGTAGGGCCTGACATGACCCCTCCCACCATCACTATCAGCAACAGCGTTACTACGTTGAACCTTGGGGCCAAAGCCATGAAGAAGTGTCGGCTCGGTGGGCGCTCCAGCAAGGACAAGGACAAAGAAGCGGGCCCTTTAACAACCGGCCGGGCTGCCAGTGAGTGTGCAGAACTGTCTATCAAGCGGCTGACGCTCACCTCCAGTCAATCGGTGCCCAAGGCGGGGGCTCTCACCAGCCTGACGCGCACTGCCAGCGCCGTCTTCTCTCGCTCGTTTGAGCAGGTGGCAAGTGGAAACGCTCCTCCTACCAGTAACCACACCATCTCTGAAGCTGGCCGCTACTCGTGCAGCCTGCAGGAGGATGGGCTGGGGTACTTGAGCCCGGCGCCAAACCACACGCAGCGCTCCCCTAGCATCAGCGTGCACCTTGGCTCTGACCTTTGAACCCTCTGTGAATCCTCGATCCTGTGACCCTGTACCTGTGACCTGGAACTCCAAGCCATGCCAACGAAAACAGACCACAAACAAGCGGGCGAAAACTCCTCCCAGTTCCCCCATCACTCCGTTTTAACGTCTTTGATTGTCTGTGCTGCTGCCTACTCTGTGAACCAACCTGGAGCTTCTTCATCTCCCCCCTGCTCCCCCCTCTCTCCCCCAGCAGAGTCTCCTCTGAGCCTTGGATGTCAGGGGCTTACCACTCCAAGCTTCAACTTTTTGTACTAGTGCAGTGAAGCTGTGCCGGGACTGAACTGCGCTCCGTTGCAGAGCCGCACGTCGTGCACTGAGAACTCCTTACTTAAAGAACTGTGTGGAAAAGTATTTAAGAAATATTTGAATTGGCATTTGTTGCCCTGCATGGCTTTTCCATACGCCCATCCTGACCCCTGGTCCGTCAGAGGTTAGGTGCTGAGTGTGTGAGCATGCTTGAGTGTGTGTACTCTGTGTGAATGTGTTTGTGTGTGTACAGTTGTTGTTTACAACAGAGGCTGCTGATTGATACAATGAACAAGGTATGATTCTTCAACTTGAAACACGTGTTTCTACTACTTTTTTTAAGAGAATAACTGATCCCTACCCAAAGCAATACAAACTTCTCCTGCTCAGTGTTTTCCAGTGTTTGGCAACATGACCCAAACGCTTTTTTAACACTCCAAAATCTCCATTCTTTTCTTGAGAGAGTAATGAAAATCTAGCACTCCGTAATCAAGCAGTATGATAATATGCGGCTCTTTATGTTTACAACTTCACAGTATTGTCATCACGATGGAGAAGCAATATTTGTGTCCTTCCTGCCCTCTCACTCCTCTAGCACTTTCCTGAATTGCTGTGTTTTTGGCACAATTAAAGATCCAACTTTGAAAATTAATAAGGTTTCTGATCAGGGGTAGATTGGGTGTGAGTGATTTGTTAAGTATTGAATTTTGCACTTGAGATCAAATGAGTTGTGATTTCAACTTTGGTATTTTCTTATGATGAACAAGAGAGGTTTGACTCTCCACTATATTTTCCTGTGAGATTCTGAACATGCTTTGTTGCTCTGTTT